>CM057723.1:20195082-21555240 GCA_030064385.1 Melaleuca quinquenervia | reverse complement strand
TCAGGGCCTTTCCATCGGAACTGCCTAAGTACCCGCTCAATCATCTCTATAACTGAACATGGCAACATAAATACTCCGGACCAGTAGACCTGAATAGCATAGAGAACTGACCTGACAAGCTGCAGACGTCCCGCGAATGATAAGAACCTCTGAGTCCACGCCTGCGCCCGCCTCGTGATCCGATTGACCAGGGAGACACAATCTGCCTTCCCCAGCCTACCCGATATCACCGGCACCCCTAGGTAACGGAACGGAAGGGCACCAGTCCTGAATCCAAGTAGGTCCACAATAGCTCCCCGGATATCCTCCGACCCTCCTGAGATGTAGACCTCGCTCTTCTCCAAGTTCGGCTCCAATCCCGACCATTGAGAGAACATGGTGAAGGCCTCCTTCATAAGTCCCACCGAAGCCACGTCCGCTCTACTAAATAGTAGTACGTCATCGGCAAAGAAGAGATGAGTCAGCCCAGTTGACCTACACCTCCAATAATGCTGATACCCCGGTAACGCCGCCTGCCTCGCAATAATGCCAGAGAAGACCTCCATGACCAGAGTGAATAGATATGGGGAGATGGGATCTCCCTGCCTGAGACCTCTCGAGCTAGAGAAGAAACCCTTAAGCTCCCCATTAATAGAAATGGAGAATTTAGGGGTTCTAACACAAGTCATGATCAATGCCACCAGGTAATCCGGAAACCCAAAAGCAACCAATGTGGACTCCAAGAAAACCCAATCAACCGTGTCATAGGCCTTCCTAAAATCCACCTTCATAGCACACTTCGGGGAGTACGGCTCATGATGGAAGTCACAAAATAGCTCATGGGCTAACAAGATATTATCACTAATACGCCGGCTTTTTACAAAGGCATTCTGAGAGGGACTGATGATCGATGGCAACACCGACGCCACTCGATTGGCTAGCAACTTAGTGATGCATTTATAAATGGTATTACAACATGCAATGGGCCTATAGTCGCTAACTGACGATGCATTAGGGACCTTGGGGTGTGCCTTTTCCGGCATAAGAAATTGCTTAAGGACAAATTTCTTTTTAAAAAATTAATTTTCCTTTGATATGATAGCCTCACCAACTCCCTTTTCAATTTTTTTGTATAAACTTATGCCCCAAGCAATATCTATCTTGTTTTTCTTGCACTCTTGAAATTTTAAAGTGATTTTTGGACATCTTATGTGAAATTTTATCTGAAAAAATTATCCAATCATTCAAAAAAGTATTGTACATATATCAATTTTGTTCTAAATTTTTCGATATTGCCAATTTGATCATAAATCTTTACACATTTTCCAATGTAATATTTTCAGTTAATTTTTCCTAAAGATCTTAAAATGGTAGGCGATGACTAGACCTCAACATATGTGATTTCTAAAGAAAATTGATTGGAATAACTAACATTAGAATTTCATTCAAATGGTGAATGACTAAATTGATAAAATTGAAAAATTTTAAATTGAGTTGACAATATGCATAGTAGATTTAGAATTACTTGTATAAATTTTTCAATTTTATCCCTTTCTTTTCCGAATTAACCGAAAACACGTGTTCACATTGCACATTGTCCCCGACATACTACATTATCCGTCACATGCAAGAAAACTGTGACTGGAGATTTAAATAAAGACAATGTGCTACATACTTATCCTCGCTGTGATCACCGTCCTGTCATTCCCATGGTGCTACGATGAAGCGCACATAACCCTACTTTGAAGAGCAGTCTTGCTCTATCTTTTCTGACCGGTAAAGCTCATCTCATCCTCGTGCTGCATGTTTTTCGGGTTTATAAAATAACAAAAAGCATATTGCAGGATTGGCAACTCTTTTACATCTCTGTTTTTTCTTTTTCTTTTTCCCGCATACAATGTTAGGCAGAAGGAGAAATGAGAAGACAAAGAAAGTAGCCACAGGAGATTGAAGTGACGGGTCAGATCCTATCACTTTGGAAAAAGTTCCGGATCGATCTTCAAGAAATCGAGAGGGTCAATTGAAGGGTATTGTGGAGATTATTCATTATGACAGTTTTGCCATATCCACCAGTCTTCTGAGTTCATCACGGCTTGACTGTGCATCCTTGCGCTTGGTCTTCCCACGTGGAGGCTTGATGGTGAAAACTGAAAACTTTCTGAGTGTACCTCTAAGGCAATTCAAAGATGGCTGGACGTTGAATGGTGAAAGGCCACTAAAGGGTGTCGATAATTAAGTGCAATGAAAGTACCGAGGTTCCGTTGTTAAATCTACGAACCACTGGTCAACTTGCAATTTGGAAGGCATCTCCTGTTTTGGAGAAGTTAATAAGTGGGTCACGAGGATGGGATAGTACATCTAACAATTGGGTCTATGTTGATATATGCATGGCTCAACGGTATGTGAGGTTTCATAGGGGACCAACAATAATGTGTCCTTATGGCTATGGACCAAATGGAAAATGCTACTTTCTTCATTTTCGTGGCTCACATCGAGATTACATATGAGATTCATGCGATTGGTAATCCTATTTCCGCGATTCTAAAAGTCACCTAAAATTGTGATGCTTGTTTGCTTTCTTTATAAGACCACATTCCAATCATCATGTGTCTTTCGATATGCATTTAAGCAAAAGCTGAGATATCTTGGCACTAGAATTAGTGAGATATATAATAGATCTTAAAAAATATAACATGTATTCGCTTGTTTTCTTCACTTCCATTATCTTCATTCGGGACATTAGCTACTACGTTAGTTTATATAACTTAATCCCTGCTGCTTTTCTTGTCTTGTTTGTCTTATTTAGCTGTTTATGCTTCGGTTGGATGGCTTGTTCCAGTTTTCCTTTTTTGGTTTTGCAGCCAATGGGTAATTATTAACTTCATTATCCCAATTTCCAAACATGAAAAAAGAAAGTTAACTAGAGTTATTTTGAAAAAAAAAAGCATTTCTCAATTGTTTGGTCATACTTATGGACTTACGTTAATGAGACCTGCAGTCGCATATTGGCCGGAAAACGAGTAAAATGATAAAAGTACATCTTCCATATCAATTAAGTATAGCTGATGTACCATTTTCTATCCGACAAGATGGAATATGTGAATTAAAGCATCTGTCTACGACTGTGATTGCAACAAAATAATTATTTTAAGAAGTTGAGACGACAATGACAATTTTATTCAATAGGGAATCTGGTTATAATCATTTGTGTCTAATGACTGGTGAAATAATATTAAAAAAAGAATTTCAGATAAGCTATCTTAGTCCTATCCCCAAAAGGGTTTCTTCAATAATAGAAAAATCTATCTTAGCCCTGGCGCCAAAGGGTTTATTCAAGAATAAAAGAATCTTAAGGGGGAAAAAAGACAAATACATTGTCCCCATCTTGAAATTACAAATTCAGCAAAATCATGGAAGAAAGTCGCCAGCCCCCAATTATAATCACTTCGGTGTCTTGGCATGTCCATGAGGCGACCTTGCATGGCGAAGCTGTCTCTCTTGGGAGAGTAATTTGGCAAACCTGCAGTATATATAAAAGGAGGTTATATTAGTCAAACCAAACTAAATATGTAGAAAAGTAGTAAAATCATCGAGTCCTTATTTTCAAAACTGATTATTTATGATTTCTAATGTATATACCTTGTCAAAGCCTCTTCGTTGGTCTCTTGGCTGGATGTAGGCTCACACACCCCGGTCTCCAAATTAACCCTAGAGACGGGCTTCTTCAACAACGCCTCACCAGTTTTAACAAGGTCATTTAGGTTCTTTTTCGTGGCCACGTCCACGGATGATAAATCACCAGTTAATGTATCATCCTGAAAATTCAAGCAATGAAGATGCAATGATCAGCATAAATCAGACCCTTGTGACAATATTTTGTGAAGATTATCTTCGTCTGGGAATCTTTCATGCGAATATTTGTAGATACTAGATGTACCTGGATCCTAAGATAATTGTCGTGAAGGTGGAGGGCTTGAAACACGGCGGAGAGGTGGTAGTCCACCATGTCCGCGCTGGCTTGACTGAAGACATCGATCAATGGGGAGCCACCGCTGGTCAACCAACCCAGCACTCCCCACTTGGCTGCTTCGTGTGCCGTGTATTTGCCCTCAGTCTTCCTTGTGCCGGTCCCGAGTGAGATGACCAAGAACCTCCCGTAATCCATTGGCTTTATTGGGAAGAAGTCTGAACTTCCTCCCATGATTGCCTTGGTCACCTCTCCCATTGCAACCAATGTCTACACAATTGGAATATCACAGGTAATTAGTTGTTGTCACACTTTATTCAAAAACAGACTTCAATATTCAAGTACTTTTTTGTGGAGGTAACAAACTAAATCAATGAAGTTAGATGCCAAATAATTACTGACTCAATTTATTGAAATTAATTCGTTTAAAAATGATGTCATAGGACGAATTGATGTTTGAGATGTCATATACGGAGGTCAATATGATTATATTACCGGATTATTCGCGGCTACCCCACCATCGATGAGGTTGAATTCTCTCACTTTGTCTGTGGAGTCCTTTGTTTCAAACTTATGGGCTGGGAGATAAGTTGGTGCAGCTGAGGTTGAAATGCAAATATCTGAGAGCAAGGCATCCACGCTCGGATCATTCTTCACCTGGTGACAATTTGACGAAAACAATGGTTATAATTTTTTCAAGAGTTTATTGTCTACTTATCCTCAAAGTCCTAGAGATATTCTTAAATTTTAAGAAGACAATGAAGAGATGAATGACCTGGTAGCTAGAGAAAATAGTTGGCTGAAGGCTCTTGATGTCGAATGTCGGTATCACGACGTTTGTCAATGTTTGGTGCAATCTTTTGTCTCCAAGCTCCTTCCTCACGACATTATGAAGGTATTTTCCATCGTATTTGGGTCCCGCGATGGCTTTGATCATCTTCGTAACCGGTGTGAAGGGGCAACTGCATAGTTTTTGGGGAAATTCATTAATTTTGATCAGTTAAGAAATAATTAAACCACGAACAGACGTTAGCAACTTCTTTATATTTTTTCTTTACCTGTCTTGGGGGAAGATTTTAGGGCAGTGATTGAGGTAGAAGTCTTTGATGTCTTTTGCGGCAAATACGGGGCGGTTGTTTTCATTGGGAGTGGCTAGCATGGCAGTAACGAGGCCACCGGTGCTTGTTCCAGAAATAACGTCAAAGTAGTCCGCGATTCTTGCGTCTTCACCGTCTAGTTTCTGCAGAATTCATAAAAGATTTTTATCTCGAGATCGTATATCAAATTGGGTTACATAAAGATTGGTTGCTTGTACTTTATATATACATAAAACAATCTTGTCCTTTCGAAGTTTTCTTAGGATATGCATGATGCATGCATATCTTTTGCATGCATGCATGCACGCATTGTGAGAACAACATGCAAATCGTCTAAGTGCATATAAATGTAACAAATTAAGTTTTGCTCACTCAAATCTATATATATTCATGTTAATAAAACCGCTATACACCAATTTGTGAAGATTGTAAAGCACAATGATGCTAATAAGATTGGTGAAATATATCTATAATGGATACGATAAAAGTTGTATACATCATGCTCACCTGAAGCTCGGATTCTAGAAAATTAAGAATAGTTCCGGGGATAAGCCCTCTTATCCCACCGCCATCGATGCTCAGAATGGTGATCAAATTTCCAAAAGTTGGAGGCTGAAGGGGTAAACTCTTTACTCTTTCCATTTGCAAATTGAGTTAAATGAAACGGATGAAAGGATATGCTAACAAGTATGTACTCTTAATGCCTTTGAGAATTGTCAGAGAGAGGAAAAATGGAAATTTTTGAACAAGTGTATCAAGTTTGGAGAAAGAGCTAGCTTGCTTGATGGCTTTACAATGCATAAACCATGAGTATTTATAGTCTCTCATTCCCCCACATTTTCTGTGTTCAATGACACGCTGCGGTTCAAATTTGACCAGAAATGTACGAAGTTGCTCGGAATTGGTTCAATTGATTCTTCATGTATGGGGATCATGTTGAAAAGTCAAAATTCAAGAGGGCTTCCCAAGGCTTTCGGTGAGCATCGTTATTAGGTCTTCAGTCACCAGTGCTTTTGGAGAATTTCTGGTAAGACTTTTAGGAGACTCGTCGGTTTGAACACAGCTTGAGAGCCGTATAGTAAAGGGAACTTGTAGTAGGCCAGGATAATTCTTTACTCTGTCCAAACGACTTGCTCTCGGGGTTAGCTCTGTCTTCTTCACAGTATTAAATGGACGTAGCATGCACAATGGTTGGTGCATTGCTCAGATTGGACAGTTTTGATTAAATGAAATGTTCAACAAAGGCGATGAATCCGCAGTCATTTTGACAAAGGCCTGTCATCATTAATAAGTGCAATTCACCCATCTGAATTGGAAAACCATCAGAGATCGATTGATGAAGACCGCTTTGAAATGGTCTTGCATGGAGATTTCAAGAGATGAGAAATGGTTGGACCCAATCAAATTGCGAGCCAAGTTTTCAAATTTCCGTAGGCATTAAAGATGAGATGAAAATCACATCGGTCTTTATTTTATGAATTTGAATGCTTGGGAAGAAGAGGCTTGATTTTTATTTCGAACAAGTTTATCTCCATTGATCTTGTTTATTGTGATAATAACTATTGATCAAAGGACTCGCGACTTATTGGCAAAAATACGTCAAATTAAAAAGATGGAACTATTTAAAAGAAAATGCAGGTATTCTTTCTTCTAGAAAATCCACATAAATTTCCTTTCAAGTACTTAAGGACAATTATTTGTCATTAGCATCGACGATCTGTATGATCTTGAAAACATAATATATTTTTGAAGACAGAAAGTTTATTTGCACCGTGCAATAGCTTATAACTAGTTTTCTATTATAATATGAACCTGCAGATTAGGTAGATGAATGACCATCAAGTATAGAAAGTATATCCTTGTGTTCATGTCCATTTAAAAAAAAATTAAAACATAGTTTATGTTAGCGTTAGCCTTGTCATATAGGATGGTATGCGCTAACTAGATTGTTGTGTGAAAAATATCCAATCACAATTAGTTGGAAGGATTTCGTTGTCATTTTATTTTTTAGGACTAGTTTGGCAGTTAGTTAAAAGATTTAAGACTAAATTAATACAAATAAAATGTTTAGAATTGAACTGGCCAATTATCAAAAGGTTTAAGTTGAAATTGGGAAAAATTAAAAGGTTTATAATTGAATTAACCATCATACATAGAATCTGGGTTTTTTGGATAATTTTTCTCCAGTCCGTCGAATTTCCTGATAAGTTTATTTTACTTCATAAGCATGAGGCTGGAGCGGCAAACTCTTGAAGGCAGATTCTTTTTTTCCTTTTTTGTTCGGTATAGATACAACATTCGAGCAAAATACAAGCGTGTTGTGGGCGTGAGAGAGAGAGAGAGAGAGAGAGAGAGAGAGAGAGAGAGAGGCTTGAGAAGAAGGATCAAACTTCAAATGTGTTGAGGAAGAGCTCCTTGGCCTTGGATAAGTTGCTTTTCGTTCAAACTTTGACCGAAGTCCCACGGGCGATCTTGCTTGGAATTGTTTTAAGTTAACCGGAGATTCTTTAACCCAAGAAACTCATTGAAAAGTCACAAATTTTATGAGGAAGCTGAACCGTAATGGCTAGCTGATGATGGGAGGGGTCTTTCAAGTGGAGAATTGTTGGTGAGACTTTCAACGCCTGATACAGGGACCTGTAGGTTTGAATATCAAATAAATGGCACGCGGTCCATTTTGGGAGTAGGAAACCCTAATTTCTCATGCACCCACGATGCAGAATTTAGGTCACGATATGTCACTATCATTGTCTTATATCTACTCTTTTATAATTATAGCTTCTTTGATGCAATAATTTTATTACCAACAGTACACAACATGTTAAACCAAAAGGACGCGTTGGTAGGCAGCTCAAGTATTTAGAATGGAAATGATCTAGGTAGACCGAAGGTCACTTTCCACGAAAGTAATGATATTGCATCGCAGACAGAAAAATGTTATGATTGAAGCACGTGTTGGCTGGCGGCTCGAGTATTTAGAATGAAAATGATATAGGTAGATTCGAGGCCACTTTCTACGAAAGTAGCAATAATAACAATACTATACATTGTAGATGGAGGAATGTTATGATAAAATTTCGTCCCAAAAAGTGGATTGTGTGTGTGTGTGTGTGTGAGAGAGAGAGAGAGAGAGAGAGAGAGAGAGAGAGAGATCTTGGATTGGATTGTATTGTTCCTAAATTATACATTGATAAGTGGAGAGAGACTCAATGTATATAAAGACATATTGAAACCCCTTTAAAGATGTGGCATAAAAAGATTTATTGAAATCTTGTGATTCAATGATGCGGAAAACCTTTTCAATCCTAAATGTTTATCGCGAAAGAAAATCACTCTGAAAGAAAATATGATGCTTCTGTAAATCTTCCTTTTAAGTTTAACCCAACACAGTACTTAATACAAAGTATTCAAAGAAAGCAAAGATATCCAAAAACTGCTGTCATCTGTGCATAGCAGGAGGAAAAAAAAAAAGGACAAGAGTCCAATCTTGTTTTTACATCCTTCATAATGTGTATGTCGTTCATTCAACCTTTCATCCGTTTGTGTCTGCAAGTGTCCCAAACAGCTTATCTATTTGTTAGCAGAGCATCATCCATCGGGGAACAGTACAACGGACTTACTTTAATTTTAGCTTTTATCGTGCTGGGTCCAACCGCCACTCTTGATCTTTGCTTTAGTCGCATCAGGAGCAGTTGGGATCTTTCTGTCCTTTCCTTAAGCGGATAAAATCCAAGGGAAGACTTTTAATGTGAAGATGAAAACTATTATAACTTATAGGAAACTGCGCCTTTTCGGGCATAAAACGTTGCTTAAGGACAATTTTATCTTTAAATAATAATTTTTCCTTTGATTTAATAGCCTCACTAACTTCACTTTAAATATTCCCTATAAACTCACGGCCCGAAAATTCCAAAATATCTTGCTTTTCCTCTGCTTCTAGAATTTTCAAAAGCAATTTTTATATATATCACGTGAAATTTATCCCCGTCTTTTCCAAAGTCACCGAGGACACTTGTTCATAACGCACATAGAATTTGTCTTCCCAGCAAAACTGCTTATCTATCAAATGCAAAATAAAAAAGAAAAAAAAACAGTGAGGTGGTTTTAAATAAAGACAATGTGCTACCATGAATCACACGTAACCTTAGCATAGAATAAATCTTCCCAGCAATACATATCCTCGCTTTGATCACTATCGTATCATTCCCATGTGTGGTACAGTGAAGCGCTCGTAACCCTAACTCAAAATGCAGTTCTTGCTCTTCTGTTTTTGAATGGGAGAACTCATCTCATCCCCGTGCTGCATATTTTCCTTCATTTATTAAAGACTGAAGTTGAATCGCATGTTTCACAACTCTATCTCTGTTTTCTTTTTTTCTCGCGTATGATGTTCAGAGGGACCAGAAATCAGACACAGAAAAAAGCAGCAACAGAAGATTGAAGTGGCACGTCGGATCTTATCACTTTGAAGAAGCTCGGAATCGATCTTCCGGAATTGAGAGGGTCAACTGAAGGTTACGGGTGCGAATGGTTAGGTTAGGTTTGGATTTTCAAGATAAAAGATGTGACTTAATGCACTTAATGCACCTGTCCATGAATCTGACCGCGACAAAATGTTTATAGTAAGAACTTGTGGCAGTAATGAGAACTTTATTCAATAGAGAATTTCGTTACAATGACTCGCGTCTAATGATTGATAAACAATAGAAAAAAGAATTGCAGAAAATCTAAGAACGGGAAAGTCTATCTTGGCCCTAGAATTAGAGGTGTTCACAAGAATGAAAATATCTTAAGGGTAAAAAATAGAGACAAATACTTTATCCCCGTCTTAAAATTACAAACCCGGCAAAATTATGCAAGAAAATCGCCGGCCCTCTATTATAATTACTTCGATGTCTTGGCATGTCCATGAGGCGACCTTGCATGGCGAAGGTGTCTCTCTTGAGAGAGTAATTTAGCAAACCTGCAATATATATCAAAAGAATATTAATCAAACCAACCTAAAAATGCCAAAAAAAATAGTAAAAACATCGAATCTTTCTTGTTTCCAAAATTGACTATCTGTTATTTTTAATGTACATACCTTGTCAAAGCCTCTTTGTTGGTCTCTTGGTTGGATGTGGGCTCGCACACCCCAGTCTCCAAATTAACCCTAGACACTGGCTTCTTCAATAATGCCTCGCCAGTTTTGACCAGGTCATTTAGATTCTTTTTGGTCGCCACATCCACGGACGATAAATCACCAGTTAATGTATCATCCTGAAAAATCAAGCCATGAAGTTGCAATGATCAGCCCAAAAAAAAAAAAAAAAACGGATGTGCGACAATATTTTGTGGAGATAATCTTCGTCTAGGAATCTTTCATGCGAATATCATTAGACAGTGGATGTACCTGGATCCTAAGATAATTGCCGTGAAGGTGGAGGGCTTGAAACACGGCGGAGAGGTGGTAGTCCACCATGTCCGCGCTGGCTTGACTGAAGACATCGATCAATGGGGAGCCACCGCTGGTCAACCAACCCAGCACTCCCCACTTGGCTGCTTCATGTGCCGTGTATTTGCCCTCGGACTTCCTTGTGCCGGTCCCGAGTGAGATGACCAAGAACCTGCCGTAATCCATTGGCTTTATTGGGAAGAAGTCTGAACTCCCTCCCATGATTGCCTTGGTCACCTCTCCCATCGCAACCAATGTCTACACAATTGGAATATCACAGGTAATTAGTTATTGTCACACTTTATTAAAAAAACAAACTTCGATATTGAAGTCCTTTTGTTGTGGAGATGACAAATTAAATCAATCAAATTAGGTGTCGAACAAATACTGACTCGATTCATTGAAATTAATTCGTTTAAAAATGATATTATAGGAGGAATGTGATGTTTGAGATGTCATATACCGAGGTCAATATGTTTATATTACCGGATTATTTGCAGCTACGCCCCCATCGATGAGGTTGAATTCTCTCACTTTGCCTGTGGGGTCTTTCGTTTCAAACTTATGAGCCGGAAGATAAGTTGGTGCAGCTGAGGTCGAAATGCATATGTCTGAGAGCAAGGCATCAACGCTCGGATCTTTCTTTACCTGGCGACAATTTGACGAAAATAATGTTGATAATTTTTTTAAGAGTTGATTGTCTACTTGTCCTCAAAACCCTAGAGATATTCCTAAATTTCAAGAAGGCGATGAAGAGATGAATGACCTGGTAGCTAGAGAAAATAGTTGGCTGAAGGCTCTTGATGTCGAACGTCGGTATCACGACGTTTGTCAATGTTTGGTGCAATCTTTTGTCTCCAAGCTCCTCCCTCACGACATTGTGAAGGTATTTTCCATCGTATTTGGGTCCCGCGATGGCTTTGATCATCTTCGTAACCGGTGTGAAAGGGCAACTGCATAATTTTAGGGACATTCGTTAATTTCGATCAGTTAAGAGATACTTACACCGTGAAGGGAGATTGACAACTCCTTTACACTTTTTCTTTACCTGTCTTGGGGGAAGATTTTAGGGCAGTGATTGAGGTAGAAGTCTTTGATATCTTTTGCAGCGAATACAGGGCGGTTGTTTTCATTGGGAGTGGTTAGCATGGCAGTAACGAGGCCGCCGGTGCTTGTTCCAGAGACAACGTCGAAGTAGTCCGCAAGTCTCGCGTCTTCGCCATCTAGTTTCTGCAAAATTTTTATAACATTTTTATATCGAGATTGGTATATCAAATATGGGTTATATAAAGATTGGTTGCATGTACTTTATATTCAAAGAAAACAGTCTTGTCCTTTAAAGTTTGCTTAGGACATTCATGCAAATCGTCTAAGTGCATATAAATCTATTGAATATTGTTTTATTCACTAAAATTATATATATATCCTCGTTAACAAAATCGCTATGCATAAATTTGTGAAGATTGTGAAACATGCTAATATGCTAACAAGATCGGTGAAATATATTGATAATAAAAATGACAAAAGTTGTATACAGCGTGCTTACCTGAAGTTCTGACTCTAAAAAATTAAGAATGACTCCAGGGATAAGCCCTCTTATCCCACCACCATCAATGCTCAGAATGGTGATCAGATTTCCAAAAGTTGGTGGCTGAAGGGGTAAACTCATTGCTCTATCCATTTGCAAATAGAGTTAAATGAAACGAATGAAAGGATGTACCAACAAGTATGTACTCTTGGTGCCTTTGAGAATTGTCAGAGAGACGGAAAAGAGGAAATTTTTTGAGCGTCTCAAGTTTGGAGAAAGAGCTAGGTTGCTTGATGGCTTTTCGATGCATGAGCCATGCGTACTTATAGTCTCTGATTGCCTCACATTTTCACTGTGTCTGATGAAACGCTGCAGTTCAAAGTTGACCGGAATCGTACGAAGCTGCTTGGAATTGGAATTGGTTCAATTGATTCTTCATGTATGGGATCATATTGAAAAGTCTAAACTCAAAAAGGGCCTCGTCATCGTTGTGATTGAATGGCTCTGGGCGAGCATCAAAATTAGGTCTTTAGTCTCGAGCGCATTCGGAGAATTTCTGGTTAGACTTTTTGGGAGACTTGTTGGTTTGAACACACAGTTCGAGAGCAGCAAATTGAACTTGCACTTTGCCAAGATAGAGAATTGCAATCCACCGGTTACGTGTCGTATGCCAAACGCTTCATTTAGATTATTTTTTTGTGCACTGTCCAAACAGCGTGCTCTCGAGGTTAGCTTTTGTCTTCTTCACAAGATCTAATGGACGTTTCATGCACAAATATTGTGCATTTCTTTATTGGACCATATGGTGAGACAATTCTGACTATTTTCATTAAATAAAAGGCTCGCCTAAGGCGACAGGTTGGCAGTCATTTTGACAAAGGCCTGGGACCATTAACGAGTGCAGTTCACCGATCTGAATTGGGAAACCATCGGAGATAGATTGATGAAGGCAGCTTTGAAATGGTTTGCCGTGGAAATTTCAAGAGATTAGAAATGGTCAGACCCAATCAAATTGCGAGATAAGTTCTCAATTTTCCGAAGGCATTAAAGATGGGGTGAAAATAACACGGGTACTTCTTTTATGCATTTAAACGCTCAGAAAGAAGAGACTTGATTTTTATTTTCGATAAGTTTGTCTCCCTTTCTCGATAATAATAAAAAAAAAATCTACTTTGTTTTATTGTGATAATAACTATTGATTAAAGTAAAAAGATGGAACTATTCAAAAAAAATATGTATGTATTCTTTATTTAAGAAAAGAACAAACAACGTATACATAAGTTAGGCATGATTTCTACATGCAACTACACAAGGCTGATTCTTTCTGGTTTTTTTCCTGGTTAACATGAATATGATTTAATTTAAATAGGATGACCATATAAATTCTAATCTAAATACGCATTGATAAACTCAGGAAATATAACTGCCATTTATGCTTTGTTGATTAGTTAGATGCAAACTACGTGCAATTCTAATGACATTAAGTAGGATCCATTATGAATTAACCCTATTATTTAACTATGTGAGAGATCCTTGTATTATTTTTTTTTTCTTATAGATGAAAGACCTGACATTAAGACACTAAACATAACTCATGAATAAAAAAAATTGACTTAATGGTATGACGTTAATTATTTTTTGATAATTTCTTTTTATAAAATAAACTGTATGCAATGCATAAGGTGCAGCCATTAATCTACATGATAGGATTTAGTTGAAGTGCTAACATTGAGCTATGTGACTCACCAAATGATACATGACATGTGGAATCAATATTGCATTTTTGTGATTTCCTTTGAAAGTTAAATTAGGAAACAAACTAAAGTATATAATGACAAAACTTAAACTAGAAAATAATTTATATCAAAACCCAATCTAATTAGGTAATCCTAATTACTAAATATCTCCTAAAATAGAATTATGCTAAATTAGGAAACTTAGGTAATTTCCTCAACTATCTATCCTAGATGAGTCAAAGAAAAGATTTTTAGTAAATGATAAAGAACACATCTTTAAAATATCAAAAAAGGACTTCCACTCTCGAAATATGGAAATCATTTTCTTTGAACTCTCGTCTTACCCATCGTAGTGCCTTTTCATACTTTTCCTATCCACTCCCTCTAAAGCCCGATACCTTCACCTCCCTCCTTCCTCTCTCCAACTCCTTGCTCCTTACCATCACAGCTCTTCCTCCGCTTTCTTGCTTCTCATTTGTAATATCGAGCACAAGCCATTTAGTGAGGCTAAATATATTCATTCGATTTAATTATTCAGACCTGTGAATCAATTGACCAAGACTGTACTTGGTCATCTCTCGAATTGTAAGTTGATTGCGCTCATAACTTCTTCAGTCTCTTGGGTGTTCATCTCTTAAGAATGTGTCGTGCGGACTTGTTGATTTCTAGGGTTTAGGATGGTTGAGATTCGTTGAGTCACATTAAAAGCACAGGATGTTCAATGAGACCTCTTAATAAGCTGAAAGAGGGGGAAATGGTAATATTTGGGCGCACTTGAACAATTTCTCCTTAATTGGTAGCTAACTTCAAATTGTTAAACAAAGGATTTCTTTTTTTTTTTTATTTCTATAAATAGTAATTATCACCTTTAAACTCGGGAAAATTCTTCAAAAAGCCTTAAAACTATTGTAAGGTGGAATATTCAGTCTTAACCTTTCAATTTTATCAATTTAGTACTTACTCTTTTGATAGATTGCCAATTCAATCATAAATATTTCAATAATATCAATTTAGCACTAAATATTTTAACTATTTGCCAAACTAGTCCTAAACATATTAACGAATTGTCTATTTAATCATTCTAACTAAATTTTTCTAAATGTCGCTGATGTCATAGTTTAGTCAATGACAGCCATTCTACATAGTATGGCTAGCATTGATTTGGGATTTTTTTTCTTATTTTTAAATTTCTAATATATTGTTAGTTTTTCTTTTATTTTTTCCCTTTACTTACATAGGTTGGGCAAGTGTTGGTGACTCCTTTTACCCCTTGGGGTGAGGGCCATGAAGCCATTGCTAGCAATGAGTGAGGGTCACAAGCCTCACTACTCACAAGGCGCCATGGCCCTTGTCGTCCACAATGTAAAAAGAAGGGAAAAAAAGAAAAAGAAAAAGAAATCAATAAAAGCATCACAAAATTTTAATAAATTAAAAAAATTGTCCACAATAGTGTCACCCATACTACATAGGACGATGGAACTGATTGAACTATCACATTTAGCAATACTTGATCAAAATGACCCAGAAGGACTATTTGACAATTCGAGACAAAGTTTATGACTAGATTACAAATATTTAAAGATTTAGGACTAAATTAATACAAGTGAAAGATTTGTGACTGAATTAATTAATGAGTTGTCAAAAGGTTAATGACTAAACTGAATTAATAGATTTACGAACTTTTAGACATCTTTCCCCTTTAGTCATCGGATTCACTGAGAAGTTTATTTACTCCTTAAGTTGGACGCTGGAGCGGCAAACTCTTCAAGGCAAACTCTTTTATTCTTCTTTTTTTTTTTTCTCAGAATAGATATAACGGACTTAATAATTCAAGCTACATAGACGCGAGTTGTGTGCGTGCGTGCGTGAGAGAGAGAGAGAGAGAGAGAGAGAGAGAGAGAGAGAGAGAGAGAGCTTCAAATGTGTTGGCTAGGAGCTCTTCGGCCTCAGTCTTGGATAAGTAGCGTTTTATTCGAACTTTGACTGAAATCCCCCATACGATCTTTCTTGGAACTGTTTCAAGTTGACTGGAGATTCTTCAACCCAAGAAACCGATTGAAAAGTCCAAATTTTAGGAGGAAGCTGAACCATAATGGCTAGCTGACAATGAGAGGGGTCTTTCACGTGAAGAATTGTTGGTGAGACTTTCAACGCTTCAGATAGAGACTTGTAGGTTTGAATGCTAAACAAATGGCACGGGGTCCATTTTAGGAGTAGGAAAACCCTAATTCCTCATGCACTCACGATGCAGAATTTAGGTCACAACCTGTCACTATCGTTGTCTTATGTCTACTCTTTTCTATTTTTAGCTTCTTTAATTCAATCATTATATTGATAGCATTATTACACAAGATGATAAATCTAAAGGCGAAAAGATCAAAGCACGCGTTGGCGTGTGGCTTAAGTATTTAGAATGGAAATGGTATAGATAGGCAAGAAGTCACTTTCTATGAAAGAACAATATTATTTGTCATTGACAGAAGAATGTTATGATCAAAGCACGTGTTGGCTGGCAATTCAAGTACTCAAAATATTGACAATACTATACGTCATAGACATAGGAATGTAATCATAAAACTTCATCTCAAAAAGTGGGCGGGAGAAAGAGAGATCACTTGGATTTGAAAGCATTATTCCTCAAATATAAATCTATAAGTGAAGAGAGGCTCACCGTTTCAATAGTGCATGTTTATTGTGAAAGTAAAGCAATTAAAAAGGAAATATTATGCTTCTATAAGTCTTCCTTTTAAGTTTTATCCGACAAAGCAGCTAACTAAAAGTCTGGAAAGAATCATAATTACTTACCAAAAAAAAAAAAGTCTGGAAAGAAAGCAAAGATGTCCAAAAACTGTTGTCATTTATGCACAGCAAGAGAGGAAAAAAAAAAAGAAGAGGAGAGTCCGATGTTGTTGTTGTTGATTCATTTGTAGTATGCGTCATTCAATCAGCTTTTCATCCAAACGTCATGTGCCTACAAGTGTTAAAAACAACTCTTTTTTTTTTGGTAGAGCATCCTCCATTCGTCAAAAGTAACACTGAGTTACTTTAATTTTAGCTTGTCATGTTGCGTCTAATCGTCATTCTTAATCTTTGCCTTAGTCGCATCATGAGTTGCCGGGATCTTTCTGTCCTTTCTTCAAGGGGATAAAATCCAAGGCAAAACTTTTAACGTGAAAAAACTATTATTTCTAAAGGACAAAAAAAAATTATCCTTTGATTTGAAAGCCTCACCGCATCCCCTTCAAACTTTTCGTATACACATGTACCTCCAAACTTTCAAATATCTCGTTTTTCTTCTGCTTCTGCAATTTTCAAAGCTAAACTTTCTATATATTATGATAAAATTATCCTTTTCTTTTCAAAAGTCACTGAGAACACTTGTTCATATCGCACATAACATTTATCTTCCCAGCAATACTACTTATCTATCTCTTGCCAAAAACAAGTGACTGGGATTTAAATAAAGATAAGGTGCTCCAATGAAGCACGCGTAACCCTAACACAAAATTCATCTTCACAGCAACACATATCTTTGCTTAAATCACCGTCTTATCATTCCCACGTGTGCGACAATGAAACGCACGTAACCCAAACTCATAACGCAGTTCTTGCTCTTCCGTTTTTGACCATGAAAACTCATCTCATTCCCGTGCTGCATATTTTTCTTAGCTTATTAAACACTAAAGTTAAATAACGCGTGTCACAACTCTTCTTTGTTTTCTTTCTTCCCGCGTATTATGTTAGGCAGGATGAGAAATCAGACGCAAAAAAAAAAAAAAAAGCAGCCATGGAGATTGAAGGAATGGGTCAGATCCTATCACTTTGAAAAAGTTCAGGAAGAAGAAACAAAAGGGTCAACTGAGGGCAGCTATGTAAATTATCATTATCACATGTTTTCCATATCCACCAGTCTTCCGAGTTCATAGGGAGCTTGAGGTGATCATACGTGGCATACGTGGCAGCATGATGGGCAAAACTCTGGATAAACCTATTGATACTTAAATTTTGATGAGTCATCTACATTTTTATTGTATGAAAATTAGGGATTAATATTTTATTTTTAAACATAAATATTTTCTTTTTCATTGCCATTATTCATGTAGTATATGTTTATTCATACTTTTTAATTGGACCAGTGGCGGATATTTATATAGGTCTTGTTCATACTATTTAATTGGACCGGTGGTGGATATTAATTTTGCATATAATGTTTGATTCTAATTGTGAATGGTGGAAGAATATTTTCCTAAATGATTATATAATTATCTTAACTATATTTTGTCTTAGGATAGTGTGGATATTCTGAATAAATCTGAGATAACCTCATAAATAAGATATATTAAATTTCATCTGTAATTCTATTCCATGCTTGAATCAAGATAGATTTTAATTTGGGATTTTATAAGAAAATATCAAAAAGATATCATACCAGAATAGATCAGCTTCCTCATCTATCTAAATTGCATGCTTAAGTTAGGATATTTGTTAATTTTGAATTTCAAAAAAAAAATCCAAAAAGATGTCATTTTAGGACATATTAGTTTTTGTTTTAAATTTAGAATACATTTTAATATAAGACTTTATTAATTTGAAATTTTCATGAAAAATGCAATTATTTCATGCACATATCATATAATTTAGGTACACTACCATCCATGTCATTAAGTGTTTTTTTGTCTGAACCATGTCATTAAGTTAATAGATGCATGTTGTTAGCTAATAAATTCATAGGTTTATTTAATCTCTAGTGCATGACATCTAGTTTGTATGATATGTTATATAACTTAAAGTACACATCATGTTGCTTGTCGTTAATGCATGTTGTGATATTTAATACACTACCATCCATGTCATTAAGTGTTTTTTTTGTCTGAACCATATCATTAAGTTAATAGATGCATGTTGTTGACTAATAAATTCATAGGTTTATTTAATCTCTAGTGCATGACATCTAGTTTGTATGATATGTTATATAACTTAAAGTACACATCATGTTGCTTGTCGTTTATGCATGTTGTGATATTTAATACGTTAACCTAATGCACTTGCATATCATGTAGCTTGCATGTTAGCTCGAATGATTTGAGTTCATAAATTGTAGTGTTACTTAAGTTCATTTAAATTTGGGATTGCATTTTAGGTTTATTTAATTAGTGATCACGTGACATGTAAAATAGTTGGCATGTTAATTTGAGCCAATTTGCATATACACAAATTGCATGATAGATTACAAACTTTAGAATTTCACATTGTATAGATTGCATGTTTAGTTAATTAGAAATTGCATGACGTATAAAAATTGCATAATTATATTACATGTCATTAAGCCATGTCGTTTGAATAGATGAATGGCGTATCAAGATAATTTAAATTACATGCACGCAATTGCTTGCATATCCTCATTTAGCATTATTGCATGGTCATGCATTGCATTTCATTTAAATATATGAAAAAGATATTGTTTGCTAATACATGTTAGTAGAAATGTCATTAGGATTATTGATATCATTTCTCTACTAACATTGCAGATGTTTGCTTGCTATCAACGTAAATCCATACTCTCTATCATGGCAATTTATTTGATGCTGTGATTACGGAAAAACCAAAAAATAAATACATGAGGATATGGGTATACTAAGCAAATTAAAAGCTAAGCTCCATCACGTCCAATGAAACGAAGGCTGTACCATATGTTAAATAAAACCACATAATGATATAATGCTCATGCAGCTGTATGTGCTTCATTTAGATTGCTTGTTTCTAGTTTTCCTTTTATCAGTTGCCCAGCCAATGTGTAATTACTAATTTGTTTATCCTAATCTCCTAACATGAGCATATAATTTAACTAGATTCATTATTCTTAGATAGATTAACATTTCTCAAGTGTCAGGTTATACTTTATGGCTTACGTTTAAAAGACCAATCATAGTCGCATAATGGCCAGAAAATGTGCAAAATCTTAAAAGTACCTCTTTCCATGTTAATTAAGTTACAGTCAACTCATGGAGTTTTTTTTTTTCTTTTTGTGACATCACTATCTGCCAGGTATATTCGCAGCGATGTGAAACACATCCATTTTCTTAAACAACGAGATAGAAGATGTGACTTGATGCACCTGTCTATGACCTTGATTGCAACAAAATAATTATAATACAAAGCTGGAACGGTAATGTGAATTTATTCCATAGGAATTAGCTTACAATCATTCGTGTCCAATGACTGATCAATGATAGGAAAAAAATTGCAGAAAATCTATATTAGCCTTAGCCTTCTAAGGGATCATACAAGAATAGAAAAGTCTATCTTAGCCCTAGGCCCAAAGGATTTATTCAAGAATAAAAGAATCATAAGGAGAAAAAAAAAAGAAAAAAGATAGATAATTTGTCCCCATCTAAAAATTACAAATCCAGCAAAATTATGCTAGAGGATCGGTAGCTCTCGATTATAATCACTTCAGTGTATTGGCATGTCCATGAGGCGACCTTGCATGGCGAAGCTGTCTCTCTTGAGAGAGTAGTTTAGCAAACCTGCAATATATATGAAAGGAAGCTATATTAGTCAAACCGACCAAAAAAGGCAAAAAAGTAGTAAAATCGTGAAGCCTTTGTAATCCCGAAATTGGTTATTTATGATTTCTAATGCACATACCTTCTCAAAGCCTCTTCATTGGTCTCTTGATTGGACGTAGGCTCGCACACCCCGGTCTCCAAATTAACCCTAGAGACCCTCTTCTTCAACAATGCCTCGCCAATTTTGACCAGTTCGTTCAGATTTTTTTTTGTGGCCACATCCACAGACGACGAAACACCAGTTAATGTATCATCCTAACAAATCAAGCCATGAAGATGCAATGATCAGCATAAAACAGGCTTGTGTGTGACAATATTTTCTGGAAATAATCTTCGTCTAGGAATCTTTCATGCGAATATCTGTAGGTACTCGATGTACCTGGATCCTAAGATAACTGTCGTGAAGATGTAGGGCTTGAAACACCGCGGAGAGGTGGTAGTCCACCATGTCCGCGCTGGCTTGACTGAAGACGTCGATCAATGGGGAGCCACCGCTGGTCAACCAACCTAACACTCCCCACTTGGCTGCTTCCTGTGCCGTGTATTTGCCCTCAGTCTTCCTTGTGCCGGTCCCGAGTGAGATGACCAAGAACCTCCCGTAATCCATTGGCTTTATAGGGAAGAAGTCTGAACTCCCTCCCACAATTGCCTTGGTCACCTCTCCCATAGCAACCAATGTCTACAAAGTCGGAATATCACAGGTAATTAGTTACTGTCACACGTTATTTAAAAATAAACTCTCAATATTTAAATATTTTTGTTGGAGATATGATAGATAAAATCAATCAAATTATGTGTCAATAGAATATTGATTTTATTTGTTGAAATTAATTTGTTTAAGAATGATGCCATTTGAGGAAATTCATGTTTGAAATTTCACATACAAGGAGGTCAATATGATTATATTACCGGATTATTTGCGGCTACGCCCCCATCGATGAGGTTGAATTCTCTCACTTTGCCTGTGGATTCCTTGGTTTCAAACTGATGGGCTGGAAGATAAGTTGGTGCAGCTGAGGTTGAAATGCATATGTCCGAGAGCAAGGCATCCATAGTCGGATCTTTCTTTAGCTGGCGACAATTCGGCAAAAATAATGTTGATAATCCACGCAAGAGTTCATTGTCTATAAATCCTCAAACTCCTAGATATATTATTTAATTTCAAGAAGAGGATGAAGAGATGAATAACCTGGTAGCTAGAGAAAATGGTTGGCTGAAGGCTCTTGATGTCGAACGTCGGTATCACGACGTTTGTCAATGTTTGGTGCAATCTTTTGTCTCCAAGCTCCTCCCTCACGACATTGTGAAGGTATTTTCCATCGTATTTGGGTCCCGCGATGGCTTTGATCATCTTCGTAACCGGTGTGAAGGGGCAACTGCATAGTTTTAAGTAAATTTCGATAAGTTAAGAAATAATTTAACCGTGAAGAGAAATTCGCAACTCTTTTATTTTTTTTTTCTTTACCTGTCTTGAGGAAAGATTTTAGGGCAGTGGTTGAGGTAGAAGTCTTTGATGTCTTTTGCGGCGAATACAGGGCGGTTGTTTTCATTCGGAGTGGCTAGCATGGCAGTAACTAGGCCACCGGTGCTTGTTCCAGAAATAACGTCGAAATAGTCTGCAATCCTTGCGTCTTCGCCATCTAGTTTCTGCAAAATTTGTAAATCATTTTTAGTTCGAGATTGGTGCATCATATATGGGTTGCATAATAGTCTTTGTGCTTAGAAAGTTTGCTCAGGATATGCATGCATAAAACTTTTTATGTGAATGCATGCATTCATTACAATAACTCCATCCAAATTGTCTAAGTGCATATAAATTTATAAATATTGTTTGGCTCACTAAATCCATATACATTTATGTTAACAAAAATCACTATGCATAAATTTTGTAAATATAGTGAAACGTGCTAATATGATAACAAAATTGGTGAAATCTATTGATAGCATATTCAATAAAAGTCGTATATAACGACCTTACCTGAAGCTCTGACTCTAGAAAATTAAGAATCATTCCGGGAATAAGCCCTCTTATCCCACCACCATCGATGCTTAAAATGGTGATCAAATTTCCATAGGTTGGTGGCTGAAGGGGTGAACTCTTTACTCTTTCCATTTGCAAATCAAGTTAAACGAAATGAATGAAAGGATTTAGTAATGAGTATGTACTCTTGGTGCCTTTGAGAGTTGTCAAAGAGAGGGAAGAGAGGAAATATTTTGAACAAGGGTATCAAGTTTGGAGAAAGAGCTAGTTTGCGTGATGGCTTTACAATGCAAGAGCCATGCATATTTATAGCCTCTCATTCCCTCACATTCTTAATCTATTTCACGAAACGCCTCGGTTCAAATTTGACCAGAATCGTACGAAGTTGCTTGGAAATGGTCAAATCGGACCCTAGATTCTTCATGTACGGATACATATTGAAAAGTCCAATGTTAAAAGGGCTACGTCAACATAGTGATTGAATGGCTTTCGGTGAGCATGGAAATAGGTCTTTCTTTGATCACTATTCAGTCACTCATGCATTCGGAGAATTTCTGGTGAGATTTTTAGGAGACTCGTAGGTTTGACCACAGTTCGAGAGACGTATAGCAGAGTTAACTTGTACTTGGCCATGATAGTGACTAGCCATGGACCAGCTATGTGTCGTACACCGGGGGCTCAATTATGATTAATTATGTTTACTCTATCTAAACAACTCGCTCTCGGGGTTAGCTGTCTTCTTCACAAGATAAATTAGACGTTGCGTGCACAATGTTTGGTGCATTGCTTAAAAGGACCATACGAAAAGACAATTCTAACTATAGTTTTGATTTGCTCAGTGGTTCGCAAAAGGCAGAGACTCTGCAATTGTTTCGACAAAGGACGGTGACTATTAATGAATGCAATTCATCCATCTGAATTGGTAAACCATTAGAGACCGATTGATGAACGCGGCTTTGAAATGGTTTGTCATGGAAATTTCAAGAGATGAGAAATGGTCAGAAGTTCTCAATCGTCCGTAAGCAATAAAGATGAGAGGAAAATCAAGAGAGGAGGCATTGAATTTTATTTTTGCTTAGTTTGTCTCCATTTCCTGATAATTGTAGTAACATCCGTTAATTATAGGACATAGCTTTCGGCAAAAATATGCCAAAGTAAGAGAGATGGTACTATTCAAAAAAATATGCTGGTATCCTTCTTTCTAGAAAATCCACAAGACGTTTCTTACAAGTACTTAGGGACAATTATTCGCAATTAATATTGACAAATTCGTGTGATCTTGAAAACATTACAGACTTTTTAAAACATAAAATTAAGTTGCAGTGGGCAATAATCGATAGCTAGTATTCTTTTGTAACATGGACCTCCAGATTAGGTGGATGTATGACATTGAGTACGCGAAGTACACAATGTGACATGAGACAAAGCCCGGTTTGTGAGTTAAAAATCAATAAAACCCTATTTGATCCTCTCTTGTTATGACTTGAAAGGCCCTTGACAAAGAGAAAGAGGAGAAACTTAAAAATACTAATTCCTCTTCAAATTTATTATTTCCAAACTCCAGTGCATACGGATTTAATCTTATTTAGAGTTGTAGATGTACGTATTAAAAAGTGCCTTCTGCTATTTGTTAAACAATCAAAAAGAAAAATTTAACAATACCCAATGGCACCCCGTACTTGTAATATGTATAACTGATGCTTTACGAATAATATATAACCCATTGGTTTGATTATTTCACTGATGGAGAAGTAATTACAATTTTAATGGTCTTGGCTAGATAAGTATCCCATTGAATTACTTCGGCGGATGGTTTTCTTCAATTCGACGTGTCTAATCTTCATCCAACTCTGTTCTGTCATTCATTGGCACGGAAGACTTTTCTCGATCTAGGCTTCGACAAAAAGGCAAGTCGATCTCTAAGGTGAAAACTACAAGATTGACCCATTGGTTCTAGGGTTTGGGACATCTTCCAGCGCACTTTGGGAAAGCCGACTTTTTAGAATGATGCTAAAGACTATGCTTTGAACAATCAACTTGTCTTCATGTCTCCGTGAATTTATTCAACCTGATAAGTGTAATTACTTCAACAACAAAGAATTTTCTCACAATGCTTTCTGTCATTTTAAGTTCTGCCTTCCTTTCGTCAAAGTACAATACACAATCTTTTCCTTTTCTTCAGAGTAACGTTGTCGGTGAAAACCGAAAGATGGGTAAGATTGTGAAGAAGTCGGTAAGATCGCCAAGGAATCGGTAAGATCACCAGACTTTATTCAGAATGTAAATTTAGAAAAGTAGCCTGTAAGAACTTAATTGTGGACCAGAATTATCAAAGCTCAGCCTAGATACCTTTAGCCTGCAACTTCGAGTAAGACTTAGGATAAGAAAGGATGAGTTATGTTATGATTTAAAATCCTAGATTGGAAAAATTACTGACATGAATAATTATCCAATAAGTTATGCACTAGGTGTAAATTTAGATATATTTTTTTATGACCGAGGAATCCACCACGGGTCTCCCATGCCCGGATGGCACCAAAGGGTCAGGCCTCTATATCTTTGGAGAGACTAGCAAATGACCAAACACTATCGCCCCTCACTTAAGACGTTAGCAACAGTGGGTTTTTAACCCTCGACTTCGGCGATAAGGGAGAAGCTATCAACCAACATAGCTATCAATTATTGGGTAAATTTAGATGTTCATATGCCTAAATTGGGTGAATCCATGTTTTGTGCTAGCCTTATCCATTATTGGGCTAGATTGTTTGCTTTTGTGCTTTAAATTTCGTTGCTTAAAATAGCTCAACATCACCTGAAAATTTTAGTTTTCTAAGATATTATTGTGTTTCTAGTAATATATCACTAACATTCATTTATCCTAGATGAAAAAAAAATGAAATTCTAACTAATCGGGATATTATTTCATAGAATGTCTTTTACATAGGAGAAAATTTCAAATAAAAGCCTAAAATGCCCTTATTTTCTCGATTTATTTTTTCAAATAAAGGCATAGAGTGATAATTATTTCAAATAAAAAATATAAATTATTTTCATTTTCTTAAATAAAAATACGAAGTGGACTTAGTTTCAAATAAAGGCATAAAACATCCATATCAGTCTTAAAAAAGGATATGAATGCACCCTACTCTAAATATATGCAATACACATGTGATGATTAATAAATCTTACGGTACATGAACATATGTCTTATCCAATTTCATCAATATAATTCAATTATATATTATTAATTTCATGCAATCGAAATTTATTTAATTAATCAAACATAAAAAAAAAACATATGTTATAAGACACAAATGATGCATGGGACAATATTAAGGGTTCGACCTTTAAACTAAAAGGTTCGACATCCTAATATGGCTTAGTTAATGCGAGATATGAATTCAAACATAATGATAATATAAATCTAAATCTATACTATAAAATTAAATTGCCACATAAATTACTCAAACCTTGAACCTACCTTGATTTACTCGAACCTTGAACTTATCTTGATTAAGTATAACCTAGGATATTAAAGAGGACCAAAGCAAAGCAAGGGCGATGGCCAGGGCTTGGTAGACGACAAGACTTATTAGAGGCCATTGCAGGGGCTTGAACAGGCTCACAGTGCTGCTGGCAATTTGCTGCTGTCATTAGGAGGTCGCTGAGGATGTAGGAACTCGCCGGCATTTCTAAGGTGCTGGAAGACAACCGTCGGGGTGGCCGGATGCGGCAGTAGGGAGCCAGGATGAGCTGCAAAGTTGCAGGAGCGCCAGGCAACTGGCGGATGTCATGCACTAATGACAAAAACCACTGGGATGATCAAGCGCGTGAGCAAGAGCTGCGCGGGAGAGAGGGCTCGACCTGGGAGATTTCTACACGATGCTGTCTCTGTATTCTTCTGTCTCGTGTATCCTTTTGTATTGTGTTCCATGTCCTAAGCATTTGGAAGAAAGGAATGCTTTTATAGGCACAAGTCTATAGCTTTCTTGAGATCTCACTTTCCTAACTCAGACCCGGAAAATACTGCCAAACCTCTTATGCTAGAAAGTTATAATATCCCCTCCTATCATCCCCCTATGGCAGAAATTTGCATATAATATGCCTCCCCCATTTCCAAACTTGCTCAAAGAGTTAAATCTCCTTATTAAGAACATCCCCATGGATAGAATTTCGGCCATAATGAAAAGGATTGATGGGTCTGCTGTGGGCCAAGACTTGAAAATTCAATTAGGTTACGGCCTCCCTCCTTAAACCCACACATCACTTTGGGCCAATTCCAAATAACTTATAATTGGACCCTCTTGGATTCAGAATGATCCGATCGCGCCCTTCACGCCTAATGAAGAGCGATTAGCAATTCCTCTATGTTTTCTTGTTTTTTCTTTACCTGTCCTAAAGGAAGATTTTAAGGCAGCGATTGAGGTAAATGTCTTTGACTGTCCTTTGTGGCGCAGTTGTTTTCATTGTGAGTGGTAAGCATGGCAGTAACCAAGCCGTCAGTGCTTGTTCCAGAAATAACGTTGATGGAGTCTGCGATTCTTGCGTCTTCGCCATCTGGTTTCTGCAAAATTCATAATATCTTTCTAGCTCGAGATCCGTGTATCAGATGTGGTTACATTAAGATTGGTTGAATGTAATATATATATATATATATATATATATATATGTGTGTGTGTGTGTGTGTGTGTGTGTGTGTGTGTGTGTGTGTGTGTGTGTGTGTGTGTGTGTGTGTAGAAAATAGTCTTGTCCTTTATAAGTTTGCTTAGGACATGCATGTAATGCATTACGAGAACTCGTGCAAATCGTCTTAGTGCATGTAAATGTAAAGAATATGTTTTGCTCACTAAAATCGATAATGTATATGTAAACAAAATACCTATATACAAATTTATAAAGATTGTGAAGCATGTTAATATGCTAACAAAGTCATTGAAATATACTAATAATGGAGACAAAAAAAATTTATATATTGCGTCACCTGAAACTCTTGACTCTAAAAGAATTAAGAATGGTTCTAGGTATAAGCCTTCTTACCTCACCACCATCAATGCTTAAAAATGACGATCAAATTTCCATAAGTTGGAGGCTGAAGGGGTAAATTCGTTGTTCTTTCCATTTGCAAAGCAAGTTAAATGAAACGAACGAAAGGAAGTAACAACAAGGATATACTCTTGGTGCCTTTACCCTGTTTCACGAAACGCTGGGATTCAAATTTGACCGGTATCGTGCTTAAGTTGCATGGAATTGTTTATGTTGGATCGTAGATTCTTCATGTACGGGGCTTCGTCGACATGGTAATTTAGTGGCTTTCAATGACGATCGGGACTAGGTCTTTCTCGGATCAGTCTACAGTCACCAATGCATGCAGCGAAGTATTGATGAGATTTTTAAGAGACTTGTAGGTTTGAACACAATTTGATGGCCATAATAGATTGATAACTTGGGCTTGGCCATGATAGTAACTTGCGATCTACTAGTTATGCGTCCCATATTAAGGTCTCCAATTAGATCGATTTGCTTACATTTGCTGAAAAATTTGCTTTCGGGGTTAGCTGCTTGTCTTCTTCACAACAATAAATGCTCGATGTATTAACGATGATTGGTGCATTGCTCGGATGGACCACATGAGAAAAACATACCGACTCTAGTTTTCATTAAACAAGAGGTCCGCAAAAGGCGGCGAGTACTCAGTCGTTTCGTGAAAGGCACGGGACAATCACTGAATGCAATTCGTCCATCCGAATTACTAAACCATCTGAGATCGATTGATGAAGACGGTTTTGAAATGCTCTGTCATGGAAATTTCAAGAGATAGACTTGGTCAGACCCAATAAAGTTGCAGACACAATTTCTCGAATCTCATATAATTTAAAGATGAGAGGAGACTTTTGTTCTCTGGGACGAAGAAAATGATCGTAAGTCGGATTGAGTCAAACCATACGGGTCCTCATGCGTTTGAATGCTCGGAAACGAGACGTTGGTGTTTATTTTCCATTAGTTGGTTCCCATTTCCTGATGTGAACTTCTACTTTGGCGTATTGTAATAATGACTATTAATTACAGGAGTCGCGGCTTACTATGTCAAAGTACATAGGTAGAATAGTTTAAAAGAATATGGCAATATTCTACTTCTAGAAGAACCACAAAACTTTTCTTTTTGGTACTTAAGAAGGTTATCCGACCCTTCGTTTTATCTTAAAGACATCACGAACTTTTCAAGAAATGAAATAATTTACCACATGCAATGCTTATAGCTAGTTTTCTTTCATAATATGGACTTTAAGATTAGGTGGATGAATGACAATTAAGCAGATAAAGTATCTCACTATGCTCATGGACATAGCACGATGTGAGACGAATCTTGATGTATCACTTAAACATTAATGAAACTCCCTATTAGTAGTTACTCAATTTGTTTATCGAAATTTCACCTTGAATGTATCGTGAGACTAGTGTGTGGAAAGAGAAGAAGAGAGATAAATATTGGGTAGCATAGTGATTTATTATTATGAACAGCTGTGATCAACATCATATTATTTGATCCTATTTACATATAACTAACCAAAACATTTCTTGTGAATATGTTCCTTATCTCTACTATCACAGCTTTTCACAATTAATTATAATTTCTTTTTTCAAGAATCACTTTTTATCATCTCCAAAAATCACTTAACTTTTTTTTTTGTAAATGAAGTAGTATATAGATTTTCAATGCAAACCTGTACAAGATGTATGAACTTGGTACCACAAAATTTACACTCAATACTACTAAAAGGGTGTGAGTGTAAGGGTACCAAGAAAACAAAGAAATATCCAAAGAAGGATGCTTAAGTACATGACATCTAAGATGATAGAAAGGCTTAAACAATGATCAACAAAGCCCAAATGAAGGCTAACACATAAAAAATGACCTAATCATGCCTAATCTACACTAAGAATAGCAAAATATTAAGAGAAGATGGAGGGGTCAATCTGTCATTTCTAACGGATCCTCCTATTACGGGGAAAATCCACAATCTGTTGGAACAAACCGGTTCGATCCCTCACCATTATAATGAGCTTCGTCTTCATGACGAGAATAAATATTACTCTTTGTTCATGATAACAAAGAGTAAATCAGTTATTACGTATTCATCACATCTTTTCATATCCACTAATTACTCTTTTCATGATAACAAACTATTTTAACATATTTATGTAAATTAGTTAAGATAAGTTTCAAAATATTGAATTAATTCTCATTTTTGTTCCATCGCTATTTGAGGGGCAATATTACCCCCAACGTGAATGGATTGCCGTTTTCTATGTGACAAGATAGAAGGGATCTTGATCACCTGACACGTTGTCATGTGATCAAATCCCATGGCTAATGGGGACAGATTGTCCCCATTAAATAGGAGAAAAAGGGTTGGGAAAGGCTTTTTATTAATAAAAAAACCAAGGTCATCCGATCTAATTGATACCAAGGCACCACTGTCTTGATTCGTACTAGGGCAGGGAACCCTAAACCAGATAGAAGATATGACTCTCACCGCAACAAGATAATTATACTACGAAGTCATAACGGTAATTATCATTTTATTCCATAAAAAAATAGCTTACAAGAATTGCAGAAAATACATCTTAGCCCTAACCTCCCGAGGATTTACTGAAACAATGAAAAGTCTATCTTGGCCCTAGGCCCAAAGGGTTTATTCAATAATACAAGAATGATATGGAAAATCAAGAAGGGAAATACAAAGATCAAATACATCCAATCTTCAAATTACAAATCCAAAAAATATATGCGAGAAAATTGCTAGTCCTCGGCTAGGATCACTTTAGTCAATTGGCACGTCCATGAGGCGACTTCGCATGGCGAAGCTGTCTCTCTTGAGAGAGTAGTTTAGCAAACCTGCAATATATATCAAACGAACCTAAATTAGTCAAACCAATCTAATTGCCAAAAATTGTAGATCGTAAAATCACCCTTGCCAAATTGAACGTCTGTGCTTGCTAACGCATGTATACCTTGTCAAGGCCTCTTCGTTGGTCTCTTGTTTGGGCGTGGGCTCGCAGATCCCGGTCTCCAAATTAACCCTAGAGACTGGCTTCTTCAATATTGCCTCACCAATTGTGACCAGTTCATTCAGGTTGTTTTTCGTGGCCACATCCACAGATGACAAAACACCAGTTAATGTATCGTCCTGACAAATCAAGCCATGAAGATGCAATGATCAGCATAAAACAGGCCTGTGTGTGAAATCTTTTGTGGAAATAGTCTTCGTCTGGGAATCTTTCATGCGAATATCTGTAGATACTAGATGTACCTGGATCCTAAGATAATTGTCGTGAAGGTGGAGGGCTTGAAACACGGCGGAGAGGTGGTAGTCGACCATGTCCGCGCTGGCTTGAGTGAAGACGTCGATCAATGGGGAGCCACCGCTGGTCAACCAACCTAACACTCCCCACTTTGCTGCTTCATGTGCTGTGTATTTCCCCTCAGCCTTCCTTGTGCCGGTTCCGAGTGAGATCACCAGGAACCTCCGGTAATCCATTGGCTTTATAGGGAAGAAGTCTGAACTCCCCCCCAAGATTGCCTTAGTCACCTCTCCCATCGCGACCAATGTCTATACAATCGGAATATCATATGTATATATAGTTATTGCCCCGCATTGGTTAAAAACAAAATTCTCGATATTCAAGTACTATTTGCAGAGATGATAAATTGATCCAATCAAGTTATGTGCCAAGTATTGACTTAGTGAAATTAATCCGTTTAAGAACAACATCATGAAAGGAAATTTGTATTTGAGATTTCATATAAAAGGAGGACAATCTAATTATGTACCGGATTATTTGCGGCCACGCCACCATCGATGAGGTTGAATTCTCTCACTTTTCCTTTGGGGTCCTTCGTTCCAAACTTATGGGCCGGGAGATAAGTTGGTGCAGCCGAGGTCGAAATGCATATGTCCGAGAGTAAGGCATCCATGCTTGGATCTTTCTTCACCTGGCAAAAAATTGAGAAGAATGACGTTAATAATCCTCGTAAGACATCTTTGTCTACGTATCTTCAAAACCTTAGAGATCTTTCTGAATTTCAAGAAGATATGAAGAGACGAATGACCTCGTAGCTAGAGAAAATAGTTGGCTGAAGGCTCTTGATGTCGAACGTGGGTATCACGACGTTCGTCAGTGTTTGGTGCAATCTTTTGTCTCCAAGCTCCTCCCTCACGAGCTTGTGAAGGTATTTTCCATCGTATTTGGGTCCTGCGACGGCTTTGATCATCTTCGTAACCGGTTTGAAAGGGCCACTGCATAGTCCCAGGGATAGTTATTAATTTCGACCGGTGAAGAGATAATTACACCGTGAAGAGAGATTGGCAACTCCTTTATGCTTTTTCTTTACCTGTCTTGGGGGAAGATTTTAGGGCAGTGATTGAGGTAGAAGTCTTTGATGTCTTTTGCGGCGAATACAGGGCGGTTGTTTTCATTGGGAGTGGTTAGCATGGCTGTTACGAGGCCGCCGGTGCTTGTTCCAGAAATAACGTCGAAGTAGTCCGCGATTCTTGCATCCTTGCCATCTAGTTTCTGCAACATTTAAAGAACATTGATATCTTGAGATTGGTATATTAAATAAATGAGTACATCATATAAATGGGTTCGATAGAGATTGGTTGGATGTAGTTAGATTTTTTGGGACTATTGACAACTATTCTAAAAATTTAAATTACTAGATTAATGCATTGTTTAATGTTTAAATATTTTAACATTCCCCCTCAGGCTTGGGTCAAGCATAAAAAGCGTAAGTAAATAAGAGCTTGGAATAATATAAACTCAATATCTCCTGTTTTGATACAATGTAAAATTTAGTGCATGGGATCAGTGTTAACTATTTTAAAAGTTTAAATTATTAGATGAAAGTGTGATTTGACATTTAAATATTCTAACATTAATTATACATAATAGTCTTGTCCTTTTAATGTTTGATTGGCACATGCATACGCAAAACCTTTCATATGCATTTAAGCGTCCCGAGAACTACATGCAAATGGTCTATGTGCTTATAAATCCAATGAATATTGTCTTTTTTACTATAATTGATAATACTTTTCATGCTTACGAAATTGCTATGCACATATTGGCAAAGATTCTGAAGCATGCTAAATTTACCAATAAGATCGATGAAATATATTGACAATGAATATGATAAAAATCATAACTGTCGCGACCTCCCCGAAGGTGCACCACCTAGGGTTCGGCTAATGGTTTGTTAAGTGTGACTTAACTTGAGTTCTCCCAAACTCGGACCAATTCACGACTTTGGTTTCACTTTCTTTAAACATGCAAGATATTCAATTTGGAGCCGCCACTAACCTATTTATGGTGGGTTGGTTAGAAACCCATGTAAGACATCGGGAGTCACGCCTTACCCCTACGAACCAGAGATCTAGGACTCGGGGACTTGGTTACGCTAAATTGCTCTAACGCCCTTTCGGTACCTTTTCATTATTTTCAAAACTTCGCAGGCAGTTTGGATTCATTTTAATTCTATTCCTAACATGCAATGGTGGCTACTCATAAAATCAACATAAATAAAAATTCAAGAAAGGAAAGCAATAATAAAACAAATCAAATCATCTAAACAAAATCAAATAAAATAAAATCAAAATCAAATCGCATCTAATTAAATATCAAGCAGAATCAAAGCAAATCAAATCAAATCTAATCTAATCAAATCTAATAGAATCTAATCTAACAAAATCAAAATAAAAAATCTAACAAAATCAAATAAAATCTAATCTAATCTAGTATCAAATAAAATCTAATCTAGCAAAATTAAATAAAAATCTAACAAAATCAAATGAAATCTAAGTAAAATAAAATAAAATAAAATAAAATAAAATAAGATATGCATGAAAATTAACAAATCTAATGCAACATGTGAAGTGCAATTTTTTTGGAATTTTTATGATTTAATTAGCCTAATTATCCATAGTTAAATATTACCTAATCTAAATTAGGACACCAAATATGTCAATTCCTAATTTAAATCAAATCTTATCCAACCAAAGATAATGTCCTATAATGCAATCTAGCAAAAAATATCCTACCAAAAATACCTAATATGCAATCTAAACTAATTATGCCAATTTTACCTAATCATGCAATTAATCTAAACATGCAATTATTTAAATAAACGTGCAATTCTAAATCTAAAAATGCAATTTCCAATTTAAAAATGAAATTAACCTAAAGATGCAATTTTAAACCTAAACATGCCATTAATCTAATTATGCAACTAACCTAATATGTAATTAATCTATTATGCATGCAATGCAACAAAATTAATTTAAATATGCAAAATTAACTAAACATGCATAAAAAGCAAACAGAAAATAAACAACTAAGCACCCAAAAGTTAAATTCTAAAAAAATGATTTTTTATTATTTTTTATTTTTTAATTAAAAACGAAAAAACGAAAATTACAGAAAAATAAAATAAAAAGAAAACAAGTAAAACCGGGTCGGTTCGGTCCCGACCCGTTCAGGGGGAGTCGGATCGGGCGCAGCCCGATCCGCTCGCTGGATCCAGCGAGGAAGCTGGGCTGGGCGCACAAAGGGCCCAGTCCAGCTTCCTTGACCTTTCTTTCACCTGCAGCAAATAGGCCCACACGAAAAAAACAAAAGAAAAACCAGCCCAACAGAAGTCAGTCCAAAACAAATAAAGCCCGTCCCTTGCACAGAAGTCGTCCAGCCCGCGCAAAACAAAAAGAACTCGGCCCAAAGCTAATTTTAGTCCAAATTCAGCCCAGCCCGCGCATGGAGTCCACTTCTTCCTTTTTGCGCGCAGAAAGTCAGCCCAGCCCCTGCACTTCTTCTCCATGCGAACCATTACCCAAAACTTACAGAAAACTCACCGTGGATTGCTCCTCTTCAACGGCGACGCAACAAACGATGACGAGGGGAGTAAAAAAAATAACCAGACCTCCAATAACTCACCAACGTTAACAAGCCAAACAAGAACACAATAAAGAAACGAGCAAAGCAAAGGAAAACCACGACTGACTCGTGAGGTCAAAAATAGGATGGAATCATGGGCTTATTATGCCTCCAAAACGACCAGCATTAACTTAGGGGGGCAATAATGCATCATAAACGAATCAAACGCACTCCATCTCAACTTCACGGCAAAATCAAAACATGAAAGCCACGGAAAAAAATAAAGCCATCAAGCTCCCTACACGGCTCGGGGGAATGACGGGTCGGCGCGCTCGAGCGAACTCGAGCCAAACCGACACTCGTCCACAAAACTCCCCGGCCGTGATCCTCGGGACGGCTATCAATGACACAATTCAAAACCCACCTGTGAACGGAGAAAAGAAGATATTGTCGCGCCGTCGCAGGTCCACGCCGAAATCAACAAACTTCGGTCTCAACTTTTTTTCCTTAAACCCTCTATTTCTCGTCCCTTCCCCTCACTGTGCGTCCCCTCTGCCCCTTGCGTCTCTTTTTTCTTCTTTCTTTTTTTTCTCTCCTTCTCTCTCTCTCTCTCTTTCTCTGTGTGCGTGTGCCCCAAATTCCGAAAAGTGCTCCCCTCTGCCTTTGCGTCCACTCTTCTTTTCAAAGGACCTCCAAGCAAATATTCGGTCCAAGACCAAATATTGCTTTTGAAATTTTATTTTCCTATTCTTCTCTTTTCCAAATATTTCTTCTTTGAACACCAAAATTATATTTCCCCTTTTGTTCTTTCCCATTTTAACCAAATGTAATATATGCCCTAAATTTCTTGATATGCAAAATACTCTAATTAATTAAATGCAGAAATAAATAAAATTAAAAAATTAAAATTCCTATTTTAAATGAAATCAAAAATTTAGGTGTCAACAGCTGCCCCTCTTTGAAGGTGAGCTCACAGAGGTTGTATTCAAAGACCGACATGAGACCTAAATTTTGACTATGCAAATGCAATGAAGTGAAATTTTTTTTTTTTGAAATTCTTTTTGAAAATTTTTTTTTTGAAAGAAAATAAAAATGTGAATCTTATTCTAGATGCAATACTATGAAAATGCAAATGCATGATACAAGAAAAGAAAACATACCTGCAATCATTTACCTGGTTTGTTTGCTTGGGGCCCGCACTTCAATCGGTCACAACAGAGGCAAACGAAGACTCACACTTCAGATTGAGATCCAAATTCCTATACATCGCCACAGGGATCTGGGATGAGGTACCGATACATCGCCATCGATACTCACTAGTGAGACACCTGTACATCGCCACAGGCTCTCGAGATGTGATACTTGAGAGTGAGATACCTATACATCACCATAGGCACTCGAGATGAGATAAAATACCGATACATCGCCATCGGCACTTCGAAGTGAGATACCTATACTTCGCCATAGGTACTCAGGGTGAGATACCGATACATCGCCATCGGCACTCGAAGTAAGATACCAATACATCACCATTGGCACTTAGAAGTGAGATTCCTATACATCGCCATAGGAACTCAAGGTGAGATACCGATACATCGCCATCGGTACTCGAAACATAATACTTGGGCTACGAAAGCACGCCAAGTTAGTGAAAAGAGACCACGGGCTACGAAAGCACGCCGTGTCAATTGAGAAATACTTGAAAGTGAGCTACCTATACATCGCCATAGGCACTTGAAATGATATACTTGGGCTACGAAAGCACGCCAAGTTAAGAGACTCCGGGCTACGGGAAGCACGCCGTGTCGATGAAGAGACTACGGGCTACGGAAGCACGCCGCGTCGATGAAGAATGACTACGGGCTACGGAAGCACGCCGCGTCGATGAAAAGTGACTCCGGGCTACGAAAGCACGCCGCGTCGATGAAGAGACTACGGGCTACGAAAGCACGCCGGGTCGATGAAGGGACTCCGGGCTACAGAAGCACGCCGCGTCAATGAAGAGACTACGGGCTACGGAAGCACGCCGCGTCGATGAAGAATGACTACGGGCTACGGAAGCACGCCGCGTCGATGAAAAGTGACTCCGGGCTATGAAAGCACGCCGCGTCGATGAAGAGACTACGGGCTACGAAAGCACGCCGTGTCGATGAAGGGACTCCGGGCTACAGAAGCACGCCGTGTCGATGAAGAATGACTCCGGGCTACGAAAGCACGCCGGATTAATTATCTGCAAGAAGAAAACTCGAGAATATTCCAGAAATACTCAAGGTTTCAGAAAACAATTTGATTGTCATAAACTCTCTGGTTCTTGGAAGAAAAACTATCACTAGGAGAGATAAGCATAGACAACATTCAAATTTCAAAATCATGCACATTGATTTTGCATCAAGTTTTCAGCAAGATGATTTCCATTGAATAGTGTGAATTTCTCAAGAATGTCAAATGAGATGTAGTCAGAAAGGACTTTCACTCGCTCTCATTGGAAGGCTTTTGTCCCACCCATTAATACGGGAAAAACTGCATCACTCAATCTCATCATCATCATGTCAACAAGGGTCCGAGTATTCTCGCAAGCGGTACAAATTTACCAATTAGAGAGGTCTTTAATAGGACTGCAATTTGGGCTTGGTCAACGGTTAAGCAAAGGGAACTCTTTGAGTCAAGGCTTAGAAAGAATGTCTTCTCAACAAATGTATTCAACAAATATCACCAGGTTTACAAGTCAAGAACCTAGCAAATGCAATAGAAACATTCCTGCTCGCACTTCTTCGAGCTATGCTGAAAACATTAGAAACCTCACATTAATTCAAGTGCTCTAATCAGAAGAGACTTTAAAGGGATGTAATGTAGGCTTGGCTCAAGGGTGAGAAAGAAATGGATAATTAGTCTCAAAGATGTGTATGAAAGCTGGTGGTCAATCACCGGGAAATCCTCTCAAGCTCAAATTTCGAGCTTCTAATATTACTTCACTGGGGATGACACATAATTTTTGCAAAATCGCCTTATTCAACACTTTTTGGAAAGCCCAACTACCTTGAGGGCCGACTTTTGCGGATTTGAGCCTTTGGCTCTGACTTCTATGGGCATCGGCCTTGCTTTTACCAGGCACACTGCTTTTTCTTGCCCCTAAGTCTTTTCACTTTCTCTTTTGAACTTGGGCTTTGGCCTTGCTTTTACCAGGCACACTGCTTTTTCATGCCCCATTTTCGCATTTTTTACTGCTAGATTGACTGACAAGTATGAGTAATATGACATCTTTGGCTGATGTCCTCAGATGTGACTCTTGTATTCAGCTATTTTCAATGGCCTTGAATTTTTTCATGCCCCAGTGTAAACTTTGATCACCACCAATGTGGGTTTAATTTGAAATAAAGATCATAGGCTCAAAGTGGCTAACAAAGGATAAGAGTGTTTAGGATAGAGAAATGAATGCTCTTCGTCATCCTAAGGCACTTGATTTAATGCTTGATTTCACATGTAAAAGCAACACTCAAAGATTGATGCAAGTGAAAGCGAGAAAGTTTCTACCCATTTCACACCTTTCAACGCCAATAATATAAATGTACCTCCAATTTGCCCCAGTGTGGGGTGGTTCTTGACAGGGGTAACATGAAATGAAACTTCACAAGTGTTTAGGCTCAAATTGGGTAATCAATGGATCAATAAAGTGTTTGGGATAGAAAAATGAACTACCTCTCATCACTTCGGCTACTGTACCTTTCGCGAGAGAACTCTTCACCCTGCAGACATGGAATTTTTCACACTCTTCTCACGTGTGTATAAGCATAGGACTGTGTATGGATATGACTTGCCTTTCGTCATCCCAACATATCTCATTAACATTCTCAATCAACTCAGCATTACTTTTTAATGGATTCAAAACCATCATGCAAAATCATTTTATCAAATGTGAGCACTTTGAGCCTATTTCCAACAATTCATCTTTCAAAAATAACATCCCAGCAGAAAAAGTGATCAAAAATGAAAGTCCATTGGTTGCTTTTGGGTGTGAACACATAGATCATCGCCATGGAAACTCAGTCTTTGATGCCGCAATTTTGTTCTTGCCCCCTGCATCAAAGAACGTGCATGAATATGATTCCAAATACATGAAGAGAAAACATTGGAGTAATTCTCATCAACCATCAATGCAATGTCTCTGACAAATTGGAAATTGCCCCACAGTGTTCCATGATTATTTTCCTTGGAAAGTGCCAACTCTCAATAGGACCAGATGAGTTAGGATCTGACACATGAAGTAAATAGGTTAGAAAAACAAACAAAAGTTTATCTAACATGTGCCATTTTTTTTTGAATTTTTTTGACGAGAAAACATGGAGAAACCCAGCCCTCAAAATTCTCCTTGGATGATTTTTTTTCAATTGTTGGATATCATCACTGGACTGGTTTGATGTATTTCCACATGTCCTCAAAACAAACTTGTAATTTCATTAATCAAATGAATTACATTATTGGAATGGGAAATGCAATTGCTCAAACCAAAACAGAAATTGAAATTCTAGAAAGCAAGAAATACTAGCAAGTAACAAAAGACTCCACAGAGGACTACACGAAATTCTCTACTTAGTGACCTCATTTGCATTTCCATCATGGTCAGGTAAAGGATTACGCTGGACATTTGGCTGACCAGTGTTGAAAGAAAGTTCCTTCGTGTCCAAAAGATCCTGCACTTTATGCTTCAGAGCATAGCAATCATCAGTAGAGTGACCAACTTCTCCCATATGGTAATCACATTTCTTGGACGGATCAAAGTTGGAGAACTTCTCAGCATTAGGTCGCTTTGGTTCATGGGAAAGCAAACCTTTCTTCTGGAGGACCGGTAAAACCTTAGACAAAGGTGCAGGGAGAGACGTGAATTGCCTTCTACCACGTCGTTGATGGCTTGGACCTTTTTGCATGCTAACATGCTGTGCACTGGTCATGTTAACTTCGGCTTCAAGCTCTTTTTCCTTCCTCCCATTAAACCTTCTAGTTGGCTCATTGAACCATCCTTCCTTCAACCCGATCTCAATTTGCTCCCCCACCGGAATGAGCTAATAAAAGGTCTCAGCAGTTGTGGTTACCATCCGAGTGCGGTATTCATGGGGGAGTGTTCTGATGAACATCTTCCTCAACTCTACATCAGTTGGCTCGGGATCAACCTGGGCAGCTAGATTCCTCCACCGGATGGCATACTCCTTAAACGACTCACTTCTTTTCTTCTCAGCACGTTCAAGGTCGTCGCGAGAAGGAGTAATGTCCATTATGTACTTGTATTGCTTGAGAAAAGCCTCGCACACTTCATCCCAGGTTTCGAAAAGGTTAACACCTTTCGTGATATACCATCTCAGAGCAGGACCAGTCAGACTAGCTTGGAATGATTGGACCATCAGAGGAACATTATCGACATACGGGGTCATCCGCACCAAGTACATCTGCAGGTGAGCCCTTGGACATGTTGTGCCATCATACTTCTCAAACTCAGGCATCTTGAATTTCTTCGGCATTTTCACCTTAGAATAGACAGAAAGATCTGTCGCAGATGAATCCTGGGGGCCCTGCAGTTGCTTCAACTTCTCCTCTAGCTTCTCGAGACGTTTCTCTTGCTCTGTCTTGTGTTCATCAGCATTAACTTTTCTCCCACGAGTGGTAATGGGAACTTCTTCCAAAGGAGATATCTCCTCCTCAAAATTGACGATAACGTCGTTATCGACGTTCTGTTTTAGTGCTGCTGAGGTTGAGCCTAGCCGGGCTGCCTTAAGTTCAGCCGTCATCTCTTGCATCAAGGTGAAGAACTGCTTCATTTGCTCTTCCATGCTGGTGACACGGTCACGAAGTTCAATTTGATCAGCCATCTTAGCTTTTGACCGCGTGCGGATCGGTGAACGAGGACGCTCCGTGATCGCCTAAACAGAAAAGAAATGACATATAAGCATAATGCACAAAAAGGAGGAGAAGGTCCATGACTCAATTTGGCTAACTCTCTTTTTTAAACTTTTTTCTTCTTCTTTAATGAAAGATTGATTTGCTTGAGAAAATAGTGACATGTGACACACTTCAAAAGAAAACAATTGAACTTTTTAATTTGATGAAAAAGTATCATGAAGACATTACTGATCTAGACTTATCATGGACTGACTCAAAGCACACAAAAAAAATAAATAAATGAAATTCAAAGAATAGGGACAGAAAGCTTACTTTGCAAGTAGATCAAGGGCAATCACATAGACATGCGCATGAAAAGTGCAGCTCGATTTCTACTCTAAAAGGCTTAGCAAAGTGGAACCACGAGGGTGGGATGACTAGTCGCAGCCTCGCGTACTAAGTCAAGTCCTCATGGCTCCGGCTCAGTCAAGAATGATACCCCGATGCGACGCTAACTCGCGGGCAGAGGCAAACACTCTTGACACCAAGAAAGAAAGTTTTCGGGATTAAGTTTGGGCAACCTCTACTACGCAGCCTCGCGGTCGAAGTTGTATCCAAACTTAATACCATCCTAAGTGATCCTATGCGGCCTAGGTCCGGCGGCGGGTTGTGTGTGCAAAAGTGTAGTGCTAAAACAATTAAAGCATGCACAACAATTTAAATCAAGCAACATCTCAAGTAAAAGCATTCAAACAACCCTGCAAAAACATTCACCCATGAGTTAGGGACTAACCTGGAATCCTCGCTGCCAAACAAAATTTCGAGAATAAATGAAAATCGGCCTAAGTCCTCTAAAAGTTTTCAAGTCCCCAGCGGAGTCGCCAAGCTGTCGCGACCTCCCCGAAGGTGCACCACCTAGGGTTCGGCTAATGGTTTGTTAAGTGTGACTTAACTTGAGTTCTCCCAAACTCGGACCAATTCACGACTTTGGTTTCACTTTCTTTAAACATGCAAGATATTCAATTTGGAGCCGCCACTAACCTATTTATGGTGGGTTGGTTAGAAACCCATGTAAGGCATCGGGAGTCACGCCTTACCCCTACGAACCAGAGATCTAGGACTCGGGGACTTGGTTACGCTAAATTGCTCTAACGCCCTTTCGGTACCTTTTCATTATTTTCAAAACTTCGCAGGCAGTTTGGATTCATTTTAATTCTATTCCTAACATGCAATGGTGGCTACTCATAAAATCAACATAAATAAAAATTCAAGAAAGGAAAGCAATAATAAAACAAATCAAATCATCTAAACAAAATCAAATAAAATAAAATCAAAATCAAATCGCATCTAATTAAATATCAAGCAGAATCAAAGCAAATCAAATCAAATCTAATCTAATCAAATCTAATAGAATCTAATCTAACAAAATCAAAATAAAAAATCTAACAAAATCAAATAAAATCTAATCTAATCTAGTATCAAATAAAATCTAATCTAGCAAAATTAAATAAAAATCTAACAAAATCAAATGAAATCTAAGTAAAATAAAATAAAATAAAATAAAATAAAATAAGATATGCATGAAAATTAACAAATCTAATGCAACATGTGAAGTGCAATTTTTTTGGAATTTTTATGATTTAATTAGCCTAATTATCCATAGTTAAATATTACCTAATCTAAATTAGGACACCAAATATGTCAATTCCTAATTTAAATCAAATCTTATCCAACCAAAGATAATGTCCTATAATGCAATCTAGCAAAAAATATCCTACCAAAAATACCTAATATGCAATCTAAACTAATTATGCCAATTTTACCTAATCATGCAATTAATCTAAACATGCAATTATTTAAATAAACGTGCAATTCTAAATCTAAAAATGCAATTTCCAATTTAAAAATGAAATTAACCTAAAGATGCAATTTTAAACCTAAACATGCCATTAATCTAATTATGCAACTAACCTAATATGTAATTAATCTATTATGCATGCAATGCAACAAAATTAATTTAAATATGCAAAATTAACTAAACATGCATAAAAAGCAAACAGAAAATAAACAACTAAGCACCCAAAAGTTAAATTCTAAAAAAATGATTTTTTATTATTTTTTATTTTTTAATTAAAAACGAAAAAACGAAAATTACAGAAAAATAAAATAAAAAGAAAACAAGTAAAACCGGGTCGGTTCGGTCCCGACCCGTTCAGGGGGAGTCGGATCGGGCGCAGCCCGATCCGCTCGCTGGATCCAGCGAGGAAGCTGGGCTGGGCGCACAAAGGGCCCAGTCCAGCTTCCTTGACCTTTCTTTCACCTGCAGCAAATAGGCCCACACGAAAAAAACAAAAGAAAAACCAGCCCAACAGAAGTCAGTCCAAAACAAATAAAGCCCGTCCCTTGCACAGAAGTCGTCCAGCCCGCGCAAAACAAAAAGAACTCGGCCCAAAGCTAATTTTAGTCCAAATTCAGCCCAGCCCGCGCATGGAGTCCACTTCTTCCTTTTTGCGCGCAGAAAGTCAGCCCAGCCCCTGCACTTCTTCTCCATGCGAACCATTACCCAAAACTTACAGAAAACTCACCGTGGATTGCTCCTCTTCAACGGCGACGCAACAAACGATGACGAGGGGAGTAAAAAAAATAACCAGACCTCCAATAACTCACCAACGTTAACAAGCCAAACAAGAACACAATAAAGAAACGAGCAAAGCAAAGGAAAACCACGACTGACTCGTGAGGTCAAAAATAGGATGGAATCATGGGCTTATTATGCCTCCAAAACGACCAGCATTAACTTAGGGGGGCAATAATGCATCATAAACGAATCAAACGCACTCCATCTCAACTTCACGGCAAAATCAAAACATGAAAGCCACGGAAAAAAATAAAGCCATCAAGCTCCCTACACGGCTCGGGGGAATGACGGGTCGGCGCGCTCGAGCGAACTCGAGCCAAACCGACACTCGTCCACAAAACTCCCCGGCCGTGATCCTCGGGACGGCTATCAATGACACAATTCAAAACCCACCTGTGAACGGAGAAAAGAAGATATTGTCGCGCCGTCGCAGGTCCACGCCGAAATCAACAAACTTCGGTCTCAACTTTTTTTCCTTAAACCCTCTATTTCTCGTCCCTTCCCCTCACTGTGCGTCCCCTCTGCCCCTTGCGTCTCTTTTTTCTTCTTTCTTTTTTTTCTCTCCTTCTCTCTCTCTCTCTCTTTCTCTGTGTGCGTGTGCCCCAAATTCCGAAAAGTGCTCCCCTCTGCCTTTGCGTCCACTCTTCTTTTCAAAGGACCTCCAAGCAAATATTCGGTCCAAGACCAAATATTGCTTTTGAAATTTTATTTTCCTATTCTTCTCTTTTCCAAATATTTCTTCTTTGAACACCAAAATTATATTTCCCCTTTTGTTCTTTCCCATTTTAACCAAATGTAATATATGCCCTAAATTTCTTGATATGCAAAATACTCTAATTAATTAAATGCAGAAATAAATAAAATTAAAAAATTAAAATTCCTATTTTAAATGAAATCAAAAATTTAGGTGTCAACAGCTGCCCCTCTTTGAAGGTGAGCTCACAGAGGTTGTATTCAAAGACCGACATGAGACCTAAATTTTGACTATGCAAATGCAATGAAGTGAAATTTTTTTTTTTTGAAATTCTTTTTGAAAATTTTTTTTTTGAAAGAAAATAAAAATGTGAATCTTATTCTAGATGCAATACTATGAAAATGCAAATGCATGATACAAGAAAAGAAAACATACCTGCAATCATTTACCTGGTTTGTTTGCTTGGGGCCCGCACTTCAATCGGTCACAACAGAGGCAAACGAAGACTCACACTTCAGATTGAGATCCAAATTCCTATACATCGCCACAGGGATCTGGGATGAGGTACCGATACATCGCCATCGATACTCACTAGTGAGACACCTGTACATCGCCACAGGCTCTCGAGATGTGATACTTGAGAGTGAGATACCTATACATCACCATAGGCACTCGAGATGAGATAAAATACCGATACATCGCCATCGGCACTTCGAAGTGAGATACCTATACTTCGCCATAGGTACTCAGGGTGAGATACCGATACATCGCCATCGGCACTCGAAGTAAGATACCAATACATCACCATTGGCACTTAGAAGTGAGATTCCTATACATCGCCATAGGAACTCAAGGTGAGATACCGATACATCGCCATCGGTACTCGAAACATAATACTTGGGCTACGAAAGCACGCCAAGTTAGTGAAAAGAGACCACGGGCTACGAAAGCACGCCGTGTCAATTGAGAAATACTTGAAAGTGAGCTACCTATACATCGCCATAGGCACTTGAAATGATATACTTGGGCTACGAAAGCACGCCAAGTTAAGAGACTCCGGGCTACGGGAAGCACGCCGTGTCGATGAAGAGACTACGGGCTACGGAAGCACGCCGCGTCGATGAAGAATGACTACGGGCTACGGAAGCACGCCGCGTCGATGAAAAGTGACTCCGGGCTACGAAAGCACGCCGCGTCGATGAAGAGACTACGGGCTACGAAAGCACGCCGGGTCGATGAAGGGACTCCGGGCTACAGAAGCACGCCGTGTCGATGAAGAGACTACGGGCTACGGAAGCACGCCGCGTCAATGAAGAGACTACGGGCTACGGAAGCACGCCGCGTCGATGAAGAATGACTACGGGCTACGGAAGCACGCCGCGTCGATGAAAAGTGACTCCGGGCTATGAAAGCACGCCGCGTCGATGAAGAGACTACGGGCTACGAAAGCACGCCGTGTCGATGAAGGGACTCCGGGCTACAGAAGCACGCCGTGTCGATGAAGAATGACTCCGGGCTACGAAAGCACGCCGGATTAATTATCTGCAAGAAGAAAACTCGAGAATATTCCAGAAATACTCAAGGTTTCAGAAAACAATTTGATTGTCATAAACTCTCTGGTTCTTGGAAGAAAAACTATCACTAGGAGAGATAAGCATAGACAACATTCAAATTTCAAAATCATGCACATTGATTTTGCATCAAGTTTTCAGCAAGATGATTTCCATTGAATAGTGTGAATTTCTCAAGAATGTCAAATGAGATGTAGTCAGAAAGGACTTTCACTCGCTCTCATTGGAAGGCTTTTGTCCCACCCATTAATACGGGAAAAACTGCATCACTCAATCTCATCATCATCATGTCAACAAGGGTCCGAGTATTCTCGCAAGCGGTACAAATTTACCAATTAGAGAGGTCTTTAATAGGACTGCAATTTGGGCTTGGTCAACGGTTAAGCAAAGGGAACTCTTTGAGTCAAGGCTTAGAAAGAATGTCTTCTCAACAAATGTATTCAACAAATATCACCAGGTTTACAAGTCAAGAACCTAGCAAATGCAATAGAAACATTCCTGCTCGCACTTCTTCGAGCTATGCTGAAAACATTAGAAACCTCACATTAATTCAAGTGCTCTAATCAGAAGAGACTTTAAAGGGATGTAATGTAGGCTTGGCTCAAGGGTGAGAAAGAAATGGATAATTAGTCTCAAAGATGTGTATGAAAGCTGGTGGTCAATCACCGGGAAATCCTCTCAAGCTCAAATTTCGAGCTTCTAATATTACTTCACTGGGGATGACACATAATTTTTGCAAAATCGCCTTATTCAACACTTTTTGGAAAGCCCAACTACCTTGAGGGCCGACTTTTGCGGATTTGAGCCTTTGGCTCTGACTTCTATGGGCATCGGCCTTGCTTTTACCAGGCACACTGCTTTTTCTTGCCCCTAAGTCTTTTCACTTTCTCTTTTGAACTTGGGCTTTGGCCTTGCTTTTACCAGGCACACTGCTTTTTCATGCCCCATTTTCGCATTTTTTACTGCTAGATTGACTGACAAGTATGAGTAATATGACATCTTTGGCTGATGTCCTCAGATGTGACTCTTGTATTCAGCTATTTTCAATGGCCTTGAATTTTTTCATGCCCCAGTGTAAACTTTGATCACCACCAATGTGGGTTTAATTTGAAATAAAGATCATAGGCTCAAAGTGGCTAACAAAGGATAAGAGTGTTTAGGATAGAGAAATGAATGCTCTTCGTCATCCTAAGGCACTTGATTTAATGCTTGATTTCACATGTAAAAGCAACACTCAAAGATTGATGCAAGTGAAAGCGAGAAAGTTTCTACCCATTTCACACCTTTCAACGCCAATAATATAAATGTACCTCCAATTTGCCCCAGTGTGGGGTGGTTCTTGACAGGGGTAACATGAAATGAAACTTCACAAGTGTTTAGGCTCAAATTGGGTAATCAATGGATCAATAAAGTGTTTGGGATAGAAAAATGAACTACCTCTCATCACTTCGGCTACTGTACCTTTCGCGAGAGAACTCTTCACCCTGCAGACATGGAATTTTTCACACTCTTCTCACGTGTGTATAAGCATAGGACTGTGTATGGATATGACTTGCCTTTCGTCATCCCAACATATCTCATTAACATTCTCAATCAACTCAGCATTACTTTTTAATGGATTCAAAACCATCATGCAAAATCATTTTATCAAATGTGAGCACTTTGAGCCTATTTCCAACAATTCATCTTTCAAAAATAACATCCCAGCAGAAAAAGTGATCAAAAATGAAAGTCCATTGGTTGCTTTTGGGTGTGAACACATAGATCATCGCCATGGAAACTCAGTCTTTGATGCCGCAATTTTGTTCTTGCCCCCTGCATCAAAGAACGTGCATGAATATGATTCCAAATACATGAAGAGAAAACATTGGAGTAATTCTCATCAACCATCAATGCAATGTCTCTGACAAATTGGAAATTGCCCCACAGTGTTCCATGATTATTTTCCTTGGAAAGTGCCAACTCTCAATAGGACCAGATGAGTTAGGATCTGACACATGAAGTAAATAGGTTAGAAAAACAAACAAAAGTTTATCTAACATGTGCCATTTTTTTTTGAATTTTTTTGACGAGAAAACATGGAGAAACCCAGCCCTCAAAATTCTCCTTGGATGATTTTTTTTCAATTGTTGGATATCATCACTGGACTGGTTTGATGTATTTCCACATGTCCTCAAAACAAACTTGTAATTTCATTAATCAAATGAATTACATTATTGGAATGGGAAATGCAATTGCTCAAACCAAAACAGAAATTGAAATTCTAGAAAGCAAGAAATACTAGCAAGTAACAAAAGACTCCACAGAGGACTACACGAAATTCTCTACTTAGTGACCTCATTTGCATTTCCATCATGGTCAGGTAAAGGATTACGCTGGACATTTGGCTGACCAGTGTTGAAAGAAAGTTCCTTCGTGTCCAAAAGATCCTGCACTTTATGCTTCAGAGCATAGCAATCATCAGTAGAGTGACCAACTTCTCCCATATGGTAATCACATTTCTTGGACGGATCAAAGTTGGAGAACTTCTCAGCATTAGGTCGCTTTGGTTCATGGGAAAGCAAACCTTTCTTCTGGAGGACCGGTAAAACCTTAGACAAAGGTGCAGGGAGAGACGTGAATTGCCTTCTACCACGTCGTTGATGGCTTGGACCTTTTTGCATGCTAACATGCTGTGCACTGGTCATGTTAACTTCGGCTTCAAGCTCTTTTTCCTTCCTCCCATTAAACCTTCTAGTTGGCTCATTGAACCATCCTTCCTTCAACCCGATCTCAATTTGCTCCCCCACCGGAATGAGCTAATAAAAGGTCTCAGCAGTTGTGGTTACCATCCGAGTGCGGTATTCATGGGGGAGTGTTCTGATGAACATCTTCCTCAACTCTACATCAGTTGGCTCGGGATCAACCTGGGCAGCTAGATTCCTCCACCGGATGGCATACTCCTTAAACGACTCACTTCTTTTCTTCTCAGCACGTTCAAGGTCGTCGCGAGAAGGAGTAATGTCCATTATGTACTTGTATTGCTTGAGAAAAGCCTCGCACACTTCATCCCAGGTTTCGAAAAGGTTAACACCTTTCGTGATATACCATCTCAGAGCAGGACCAGTCAGACTAGCTTGGAATGATTGGACCATCAGAGGAACATTATCGACATACGGGGTCATCCGCACCAAGTACATCTGCAGGTGAGCCCTTGGACATGTTGTGCCATCATACTTCTCAAACTCAGGCATCTTGAATTTCTTCGGCATTTTCACCTTAGAATAGACAGAAAGATCTGTCGCAGATGAATCCTGGGGGCCCTGCAGTTGCTTCAACTTCTCCTCTAGCTTCTCGAGACGTTTCTCTTGCTCTGTCTTGTGTTCATCAGCATTAACTTTTCTCCCACGAGTGGTAATGGGAACTTCTTCCAAAGGAGATATCTCCTCCTCAAAATTGACGATAACGTCGTTATCGACGTTCTGTTTTAGTGCTGCTGAGGTTGAGCCTAGCCGGGCTGCCTTAAGTTCAGCCGTCATCTCTTGCATCAAGGTGAAGAACTGCTTCATTTGCTCTTCCATGCTGGTGACACGGTCACGAAGTTCAATTTGATCAGCCATCTTAGCTTTTGACCGCGTGCGGATCGGTGAACGAGGACGCTCCGTGATCGCCTAAACAGAAAAGAAATGACATATAAGCATAATGCACAAAAAGGAGGAGAAGGTCCATGACTCAATTTGGCTAACTCTCTTTTTTAAACTTTTTTCTTCTTCTTTAATGAAAGATTGATTTGCTTGAGAAAATAGTGACATGTGACACACTTCAAAAGAAAACAATTGAACTTTTTAATTTGATGAAAAAGTATCATGAAGACATTACTGATCTAGACTTATCATGGACTGACTCAAAGCACACAAAAAAAATAAATAAATGAAATTCAAAGAATAGGGACAGAAAGCTTACTTTGCAAGTAGATCAAGGGCAATCACATAGACATGCGCATGAAAAGTGCAGCTCGATTTCTACTCTAAAAGGCTTAGCAAAGTGGAACCACGAGGGTGGGATGACTAGTCGCAGCCTCGCGTACTAAGTCAAGTCCTCATGGCTCCGGCTCAGTCAAGAATGATACCCCGATGCGACGCTAACTCGCGGGCAGAGGCAAACACTCTTGACACCAAGAAAGAAAGTTTTCGGGATTAAGTTTGGGCAACCTCTACTACGCAGCCTCGCGGTCGAAGTTGTATCCAAACTTAATACCATCCTAAGTGATCCTATGCGGCCTAGGTCCGGCGGCGGGTTGTGTGTGCAAAAGTGTAGTGCTAAAACAATTAAAGCATGCACAACAATTTAAATCAAGCAACATCTCAAGTAAAAGCATTCAAACAACCCTGCAAAAACATTCACCCATGAGTTAGGGACTAACCTGGAATCCTCGCTGCCAAACAAAATTTCGAGAATAAATGAAAATCGGCCTAAGTCCTCTAAAAGTTTTCAAGTCCCCAGCGGAGTCGCCAAGCTGTCGCGACCTCCCCGAAGGTGCACCACCTAGGGTTCGGCTAATGGTTTGTTAAGTGTGACTTAACTTGAGTTCTCCCAAACTCGGACCAATTCACGACTTTGGTTTCACTTTCTTTAAACATGCAAGATATTCAATTTGGAGCCGCCACTAACCTATTTATGGTGGGTTGGTTAGAAACCCATGTAAGGCATCGGGAGTCACGCCTTACCCCTACGAACCAGAGATCTAGGACTCGGGGACTTGGTTACGCTAAATTGCTCTAACGCCCTTTCGGTACCTTTTCATTATTTTCAAAACTTCGCAGGCAGTTTGGATTCATTTTAATTCTATTCCTAACATGCAATGGTGGCTACTCATAAAATCAACATAAATAAAAATTCAAGAAAGGAAAGCAATAATAAAACAAATCAAATCATCTAAACAAAATCAAATAAAATAAAATCAAAATCAAATCGCATCTAATTAAATATCAAGCAGAATCAAAGCAAATCAAATCAAATCTAATCTAATCAAATCTAATAGAATCTAATCTAACAAAATCAAAATAAAAAATCTAACAAAATCAAATAAAATCTAATCTAATCTAGTATCAAATAAAATCTAATCTAGCAAAATTAAATAAAAATCTAACAAAATCAAATGAAATCTAAGTAAAATAAAATAAAATAAAATAAAATAAAATAAGATATGCATGAAAATTAACAAATCTAATGCAACATGTGAAGTGCAATTTTTTTGGAATTTTTATGATTTAATTAGCCTAATTATCCATAGTTAAATATTACCTAATCTAAATTAGGACACCAAATATGTCAATTCCTAATTTAAATCAAATCTTATCCAACCAAAGATAATGTCCTATAATGCAATCTAGCAAAAAATATCCTACCAAAAATACCTAATATGCAATCTAAACTAATTATGCCAATTTTACCTAATCATGCAATTAATCTAAACATGCAATTATTTAAATAAACGTGCAATTCTAAATCTAAAAATGCAATTTCCAATTTAAAAATGAAATTAACCTAAAGATGCAATTTTAAACCTAAACATGCCATTAATCTAATTATGCAACTAACCTAATATGTAATTAATCTATTATGCATGCAATGCAACAAAATTAATTTAAATATGCAAAATTAACTAAACATGCATAAAAAGCAAACAGAAAATAAACAACTAAGCACCCAAAAGTTAAATTCTAAAAAAATGATTTTTTATTATTTTTTATTTTTTAATTAAAAACGAAAAAACGAAAATTACAGAAAAATAAAATAAAAAGAAAACAAGTAAAACCGGGTCGGTTCGGTCCCGACCCGTTCAGGGGGAGTCGGATCGGGCGCAGCCCGATCCGCTCGCTGGATCCAGCGAGGAAGCTGGGCTGGGCGCACAAAGGGCCCAGTCCAGCTTCCTTGACCTTTCTTTCACCTGCAGCAAATAGGCCCACACGAAAAAAACAAAAGAAAAACCAGCCCAACAGAAGTCAGTCCAAAACAAATAAAGCCCGTCCCTTGCACAGAAGTCGTCCAGCCCGCGCAAAACAAAAAGAACTCGGCCCAAAGCTAATTTTAGTCCAAATTCAGCCCAGCCCGCGCATGGAGTCCACTTCTTCCTTTTTGCGCGCAGAAAGTCAGCCCAGCCCCTGCACTTCTTCTCCATGCGAACCATTACCCAAAACTTACAGAAAACTCACCGTGGATTGCTCCTCTTCAACGGCGACGCAACAAACGATGACGAGGGGAGTAAAAAAAATAACCAGACCTCCAATAACTCACCAACGTTAACAAGCCAAACAAGAACACAATAAAGAAACGAGCAAAGCAAAGGAAAACCACGACTGACTCGTGAGGTCAAAAATAGGATGGAATCATGGGCTTATTATGCCTCCAAAACGACCAGCATTAACTTAGGGGGGCAATAATGCATCATAAACGAATCAAACGCACTCCATCTCAACTTCACGGCAAAATCAAAACATGAAAGCCACGGAAAAAAATAAAGCCATCAAGCTCCCTACACGGCTCGGGGGAATGACGGGTCGGCGCGCTCGAGCGAACTCGAGCCAAACCGACACTCGTCCACAAAACTCCCCGGCCGTGATCCTCGGGACGGCTATCAATGACACAATTCAAAACCCACCTGTGAACGGAGAAAAGAAGATATTGTCGCGCCGTCGCAGGTCCACGCCGAAATCAACAAACTTCGGTCTCAACTTTTTTTCCTTAAACCCTCTATTTCTCGTCCCTTCCCCTCACTGTGCGTCCCCTCTGCCCCTTGCGTCTCTTTTTTCTTCTTTCTTTTTTTTCTCTCCTTCTCTCTCTCTCTCTCTTTCTCTGTGTGCGTGTGCCCCAAATTCCGAAAAGTGCTCCCCTCTGCCTTTGCGTCCACTCTTCTTTTCAAAGGACCTCCAAGCAAATATTCGGTCCAAGACCAAATATTGCTTTTGAAATTTTATTTTCCTATTCTTCTCTTTTCCAAATATTTCTTCTTTGAACACCAAAATTATATTTCCCCTTTTGTTCTTTCCCATTTTAACCAAATGTAATATATGCCCTAAATTTCTTGATATGCAAAATACTCTAATTAATTAAATGCAGAAATAAATAAAATTAAAAAATTAAAATTCCTATTTTAAATGAAATCAAAAATTTAGGTGTCAACAATAACGAGTATGCTCACCTGAAGCTCAGACTCTAGAAAGTTAAGAATGGTTCCTGGGATAAGCCCTCTTATCCCACCACCATCAATGCTTAAAATGGTGATCAAATTTCCATAAGTTGGAGGCTGAAGGGGCACACTTGTTGTTCTTTCCATTTGCAAGTCGGGTTAAACAAAAGTACTAACAAGTATGTACTCTTCGTGCCTTTGGAGGTTGTTGGAGAGAGCGAAAAGAAGAAATTTTTTGAACTGGAGTATCAAGTTTGGAGAAAGAGCTAGCTTGTGCGATGGCTTTACAATGCACGAGCCATGCGTATTTATAGTCTCCCATGCCCTCACATCTTCACTGTGTTTCACAAAATGCTACAATTGAAGTTTGACTTGGAATCGTTCGAAGTTGCTCGGAAAAGGCTTCGTTATTATTTTAATTAGTGGTTTGAACACGGTTTGATAGCCATAACAGAGTGAACTTGTACTTGGTCATGATAGTGACTTGCAATCGACCAGCTCCGCTATCAGACACAAAGGGCTCAACATAGGTTAATGTTTTTACACTATCTGAACAATTTGCTCTCGGGGTTAGCTTGTCTTCTTCACGAAATCAAATGTACGTTGAATTAACGATGATTGGCGCATTGATAAGATGGACCACATGGGAAAACCATTCTAGCTCTAGTTTTCATTTGTTTGAAAGGTCCACAAAAGGCAGCGAATACTAGGTCGTTTTGTGAAAGGTCATGGGACAATCAACGAAAGCATTTTAATAAAACCATCTGATGAAGACGGTCTTATTGAAGGGAAAAGGGTGTATCGCAAACCGAATAAAAAAAAATCACATAAGAAAAGAAGATGGCGTAAAGTTTTACTCAGTTTCACCCAAATTAGGCTACGTTCTGCAAAGAGTTTCACTATATTTTACGACGGCTCAACATGTTATAATAATCTCTCATAAAGCAAAATATATAGCAATAGTAAATGAACTCAAAACCCTATGCCCGTTAATACCCTTTTTTATCCCACAATAAAATAGGAAATATAAATCTAAATCATAATTTTGCTACGGGGGTGCTGCCCCTGCACCTGCCCGCTCACCGATGAGCAGGAGAGTGGTCCGCTCACCGTGGAGCGGACCCCCTGTCACTCCTTGTGTAAGATTTATAAGTCGTTAATTCATACTTCAATTTTCTTAAATTTGTATGGACAATTCCCAGTATGAGAAATAAGGGTTCCCGATGTATTCACCAACTCCAACACTTATAATGCCCTTGTCATGGAAATGTCGAGAAAGAAGACATGGTCAGACTCTATCAAATTGCAAAAACCGAGTTCTAGATTCTCAGAAAACTTTAAAGATGAGAGGAGAGTTTTGTCTTCTCGGAGGAAGAAAAGCAACGCCATTGGGACTGAGTCAAGGCATACGGGTCCTTCTCATGCGTTTGAATGCTCGGAAACGAGACATTGACATTTATTTTCTGTTGGTTCGTTTCCATACCCTGACAAAAACATCTACTTTGGCGTATTGTAATAATGACCATTAATTATAGGAGTCGCAGCTATGTCAAAGTAAAAAGGTGGAATAGTTCAAAAGAATTCGCCGGCATTACACTTCTAGAAAATCCACAAAACGCTTTCTTTCTTGTACTTAAGGAGGATCATTTGACAATTCCTATTATCTTGAAAAGAATAGTAAATGTTCTAAAACGGATGAAATTAATTTGCAGTATGCAATGTTTTCTCTCATAACATGGAAATTAAAATTAGGTGGATGTATGACCATTGTGTAGATGAGTATCTCACTATGCTCATGGACATAGCACAAGGTGAGGTGAATCCCTAAGTGTCGCTTAAATATCAATGAAATCTCTATTATTTTCTTACTCCGTAGGACGCGGAATTTGTCTTGTTAGAGTATTAGCCTTGATGGTGAATTTAAGATATGTGATATATATGTTATGTATGATTAAATATGTTTAATTAGTACACTGAAGCACTTGTTAATAAGATCCATATATTTTTGGACTCATGAAGTACCTAATAGTTTTCAGGGAAAAAGCATACCGAATAGTTTCCTTCAATTATTATTTTTTTGGCCTTGCCACTAGCCACTACATCCATGAAAAACATTATCTTCGCAAATCAAAGCGTAACACCCATTTGTTTGATACGCGGGATTTATCATGCCAATTTTGGTACGTCCTTTAATGGTGTGTGGCAAAAGCAATTTTCGAATAAAAAGAAATTGGTACATCTCTCGCAAATCGCAATGCTTTCTCACATCTTAAGTTCTGCCTTTGTTTCCTTATTTTCCTTATTCTTTTTCTAAAAAATAATGTGATTGGTGAAAACCATAAGATCGGTAAGATGGCCAAAAATCAGTAAGGTCATAAGATTTTATTCCAGTATGTAGATTCACAAAAATAGCTTGTGAAAAAACTTGCTCGTTTCGCGAACGGCTGGTGACAATTGATGTATGCAATACATCATCTGAGATCTATTCATGAAGACGCGACTCCTTTGAATTGCTCTGTCATGGCAATGTCAAGAGATTGGAAATGGTCGGATCAGGCTGCAAACACAGTTCTCGATTCTCACAAAACGATAAAGGTGAGGGAAGAGTTTTGGCTTCTGGGACGAAGAAAACGAGCGCAGCAGGGAGTGAGTCAAGACGAATGGGTCCTTTCTTCTGCGTTTGAAAGATCGAAAACGAGACCTTGATGTTCATTTTCAATTAGTCTGCTCCCATTTCCTGATGAACATCTACTGTGGCGGATCGTAATGACAACTATTAATTATAGGAGTCGCAGCTTATCATGTCGAAGCAAATTGGGAGAGTAGCTCCGGAGAATATGCCGGTATTCCACTTCTAAAAGATCCACAAAACGTTTCTTTTTAGTACTTAAGGAGGACCGTAATCAATATTTGAAGGGAAAATGGTGTATCGCAAATCAAATCAAGAAAATCACCAAAAAAAGAGAAGATGGCGCAAAGGTTTATCCATGTTCACTCAAATTAGAACTACGTCCTGCAAAGAGTTACATTATATTTTGTAACGGCTCAAAATGTTACAAAAATCTCTGATAAAGCAGTAGATATAGCAATAGTAAATAGACTCAAAACCCTAAATTAACTCATGTGTATATGAGAAATAAGAATTCCTGAAGTATTCATCAACTCCAACAATATCGATGGTTCACATGATCTTGAGAACATGCTAGATTTTTTAAAATGGATAAAATTATGGGTGCGCTTCATCTGGGTAAGAAAAATGCTAGGGACAATAATATATCTGTTTAAAATCGAAGGCACAGATTGCGCACATAACCTTTGTTTTACACATCCTATGTCTCTTAACGCTACTATAGGTAGTTTTATCTTTAAAGTATGACTAACTACTCACATCAACGGTGATGGATCAACGTGGGATCCGCAGAAAAAAGTTAATTACACATTTTGCTTATTCAATATTTCAATTTTCATTCTTTTACTAAGCGACGTGGCAAAAATCGTGGTATTATATTTCCCACTGGCCTGTATCTCTCCTTCAACGTACGTCTAAATTTTGGATTACATGTTTTTTTATCTCTTATTTACAATGATGAAGTTAATTTGTAAATTCGTCGTCGTCATTAATCGACTCAAATTTACTTTGTAAGGTTATTAGACATCTCGCCATTTCTCTGAGATGAGTGATGTCTCCTGATCTCAAATAAGCTGGCTGAAATTTAGTCTACACTCCTTAAATTGAGATTCATGATAGTGTCGCCATTTTTGCAGAGCTTCACTAGCGGCTTCTCCTCTCGCTCTCCCTGGACCAGTCATGTTGCAATCTAAGAGCTAGTTTGAGGCACTTAAAGAATTCAAGATGGTATCAATCAAAAGCCCAAAATGAGGAGGAATTCTGCCGATGCCAGTTGTAGCACACCACTTGGGCCTCTTTGGCTGGGGAATGAATAGCGAAATAGGAACCGCGTGCATAAATCAATCATTACACTTCGAACTCGGACACCACCTATGCGAATGTAGAAAGTTGATCAGGTAAGTATCGTTTATAAAATTGATAAATCTACTTATATTTATTGTAAGGACTATCACGATAATTTAATGTGAGAAATTGCATCCTAATTTTCAAATGATACCGAACATGGTAATTCGAAAATGAATTACGATGTCAATTAGCTTTATTTCACTCTCTCCCTCCCACTCTCCCCGACCAAGTGCGCCACTTCTTCTTCCTGTCTCTGTATACCCCGCGCAATTTCTCACGCACGTTATATTCGACTCGAGCTTGAATGACCTCGGGGCGAGGTTTTCTAGCGGCGACCTTGATCTAAGGTTGTCTGATGCACCACGGACGACCTTGAGGTTGTGGAGCGTCCTTGATCTGAGGATGCCATGTTGGTACGCTCTCCAAATTAATAGAAGTACGAGAGTAAAACTTGGGGGCGTTTTCATGCGATACTTGAAGACGGAACATATTTTGGTCCCAAGGACAGAAGCGGGTTTTTCTTCTCTTCTCTTTTTTTACGGGGAGAAGCAATTGAAAAGCAGTGGAATTGACTAAGTGGTCAGCGGGAAAGGTGGAAACCCTCCATTTGCGATTATACATTCCCATCATTGCTCTGCATCTTTGGATCATTGAAAATGCGTTTCTTTCCTTCAAAATGGCTGTCAACTGACGGCTGCTCTCGTCCGAACAATTGGTCGGGTATAATTTGACTTTTTGACTTTTAACACCACGGGGATTCGGTGCCTTTTCCGATATGCTCTCCCGACACATTTTCCGTAGCTCGAGGAGCCAAGGATTTTCTCATCGTAAAATATATGTATATATGTAGAGAGAGAAGACGAAGAAGCTTTGAAAATATCAACTTCTCATCATGAGAACTTGAGAAAGAGCAAACTAAGCAATCCCAATCTTAAACAAGTTGGATTCCAGCATGATTAAGATTTTCAATCTCTTAATCTTGTGAAGTCCTGTGGAGCGGGCAATCAATATCTTCTCATCCCACCTAAAATAGCCACGGTTGGTCGATCAGACTGAATGGATTAAATTCTATAGTCCAAAAAGTAAGACTTTGTGGGGGATAAAGATCAAAGCATTGATGGTTCTAGAAGTGATGTTTCCTTATTTTGATGTGAGAGGTGAAAGTGTAGGTGTTGGAGAGGAGCGAAATAGAAATTTCTCTTTTTCTTGATTTGTTTCTTGAGAAATTTGATGTTTTTGACAAATATTTTGTAGAAAGTCTTTTTCCTCAAAAAGAATGATATCTTTGGGTATATGGTTGTATGATAATTTTGGATATTTAGTTGACATATGCAAAGGAGCCAAAAACTATTTTTTGTCGTGAGAAAGGAGAACTAGTAAAAAAAAGGACATGTACTATTGGTGTGATATAATGGCTACACAAGCAATACATTTAATTTTAGATAATGTTTTATTGAATTATATTTTCCTTAGATAAACACTTTTATGGATCACAAATAATTTGCTTTTCTCTCTTATGAAATCTAGACCAAGGTGCTTAGTTCATGTGCCCAGTGTGGGGTACTCGAGCTTGGGCATGAAGATCTTCGCCCAACCATGGGATCCCCGAGCTTGACAAGTGAGGTATTGGGGACGTGGGAACGATTACTAAAGACTTGGGTACAAGTGTCGAGGTCTTGGGTTTGACCTCGAGGGACCTTGGCTTGACCTCCAAGGTCTAAGAACCAAGTGTTGAGGACATCAACTTGGCCATCACGGACTAGGCACTAGTCTCCAGGGTCTTAGGCGTAACATGAAGGGTCGCCAAGCCCAAGAAGTCAAGGTTTCTTCGACCCAGCCATTTGGAACTTGGACACAAGCATCAACGACCCAAGGCGTGTTGATGATTTGGGCACGAGAGCTGAGTATCAAGGCAAGGCTGCTAGGGCCTTAGACATGGTTTCAAGATCTTGGCCCTACCTTTAGGGACCTAGACCTTGTCTCTACGGACTCGGGCCTAGTCTAGTGAGTTGGGTGCCAAGTTGGGTACCTACGCCTAGCGTTGAGGGACTCGAGTTCAAGTCTATTAGCCCACTAGAACTCGGGCTTGACGACTAAGCACTTGAGCATTGTCATTAGAGTTCTCATGCTAAAGTAGCAAGATATCCCATCCAAGCACTGACGTCTAATTGTATTGTGAAATTTTTTATAATGAAAAGATGATTTTTTAATCTAAGTATAAAAGTTTCGAATGACTATGGAAAGATTTTCTGTTGATCTATTTTTACTAAGTGATCCAAACACTAGAGAACAAGAAAATGTATTTCAATAAAAAAAATTCAATGAAACGAATGAAACCGACTATGCTTATTTTCACCAAATGAAAATAATTTTCCTATAAAACCTTTTAAAATAATTTGGTAATCACTGTAGCGCTCTGAAATAGAACACCTACTACCCAAGCAAAAGAAGATTTTCGAGAAGGGCCTATGTTGACATTAGATAGGTCAACTTTTTCTTCGTTGAAATAATTATAGCCGCAGCAATGGGGACCCACTTGGATTTAGGAAAATGTTCCTCCGGGGCTTTAAAAGGTAAAGACCTTTCTTTTCGCACACTGGCGAGCACTGAGTCGAGATTCTTTCCACTTGTAGTGAACATATCAATAATAACGCTATTTGCTATACGCTCCATTAAACTTTTGCTATCATCATAATCATTTTCTGATGCTAACCATGGACATAATATCACCCATTTTCTCCAAGAAACAAAGATGGACCTACCTTCCCTTCGGCGATCTAGCAATTACCAAATCGAGCATAGACAATTGGTGGTTTTGGGGGTCATTAGAGATTTGTCCCACCAAAATCCATTTACACAAGTTACATAATCAACCATTAAACTAGCAATCTCATTGAATAAATGTTAACATACTTTTCCACACCCTTATGAAAAGCCTAATATCTTAAAAAAGCATGGACTCTTCTATGTTGAAAAGCTCGAACTTCAATATCAAGATGATGACTCTCGCTTTTTCGTATCAAAAGTACCCTTGTGTGGCTGGGCAAACCCACTAAAGGGATAGCCAAGCCTCACTTGTTGGTGTCGTTGTCCTGAAAGTGTTCTTCAAAATTTCTCGTAATACAGTATGAAACTAAGAAATCATTAAGAAAAAAGGGAAAAAAAAGTGATTGATGTGGAGCAAACTGTTTAAACATGACTTGAGCTAGAACAAAGCGATCTGTACTGTGGGTTGAATATATAAAACAAACCATGTAAGCAGGCCCTTATGAAGATTAAACGAGTCTCTAGAGTTCTATACATGCTCTCTTTCTCCCTCTTATTTCACCTATATCGGATGAGTAGGTAATTTCCTACATGTCTGTCGCATTCTACCTATTTCGGGTTGAGGTACTTGAAACATGAGCATGTGCGATTCCACAGGCATTGCAGAGCAACTTGCGGTCAAGATAGTAACTTGTGAGGACCGAATTCTGAACCTGTTGGATTCGTACCGGAAACGTCTCGTCCATCAAACCCAAAATGAAAAAGAAAACCCAACTGTGTGGAATTGCTTTGAGAGAGAGACATCCATATCGCCCACATTCGTGTTCTGGCGACGACTCCCTTGAACGTGGGAGTTGCTGTTGCTTCACCCCCAATGAGAAATGTCTAGTTGCATGGGACATGCAAATTTTTCTACAAGTTCTCATGCCAACTGTGGTGAAGCATAGAATATACCCCCTTCCACCAACTGTCCCCTCCAACCTCCACCCAAGGGAGAATCTTTGGGAACATAATCATGACACTTCGCAGGATATTCACGTGTCCTAGCTAGCTTCTAGTGCTAGGTATCAACGAAGGACCGAGAATCTTGATTTGGAGAGCAAGAAGAAAAAAAGGAGGACTATTTTCCAATGAATTTTTTATACCATTGGCAAAACTTGAATTGGTAGCCCACCCTCCCTTTTGTGGCCGCCTCTTAATAAGTTTTTTTTACCAAAAACTCGGTAGTCTAGCATTATGCCAGCCGCCGATATGATGTGACTGAAAATGAAGCTACGGTATAGCTTGTGAACCCTTAGGCCAGCTTTCACGGGCCTATATAAACACCTTAGTGTGGCTTCAGTAACTATCATTTTTGCATCCCCTTCAATTACGTTCTGATCTTTTCCCCCTTTGACATATTTTCTCACATCACATCCCTCGAAATTATGGTGGCAAAAGCTGGTAGGTTCTTCTGGCCCAGTCTTCTTCTTCTTGTTTTACTCCTTTGCAGTGGAGTTGATTCTGTCAAGGGAAGGATTTTATGGCAAAGGAAGTGGGAAAAGAACGGAGACTATGTGAAGTCAAATGATGGAACCGGTGGTTTCACTCTTGGCATGGGCCATCGGCACATTCTGCTACATAACACTGATAACGAATCCACCGATCCAGGTCACAGCCCCGGCGTAGGACATCTCGCAAGTGAGAACCAGTGGTCCACAAGACCAGGTCATAGCACCGGTGCCAGCCATACTACCGGCCCTAGGGGACAAGATCCAAATCTGTAGACTAATTGATGATGGTATCGCATAGAATATCCTTGTAAGATGAAGATTCTCTACTTCTCGAGGTCCTCACTTTGGTTTATCAACCTTATTGGTCGAGATACTGAAGGAAGCACTCTCCCAATTAAGGATTCACGTCCTTCCACTTAGATATGATTGCGTCCACCTATATGTTTTGGTGTGTAGATAAGTGTGTATGTTTATTCCATTGTATCTGTATCTGGCCGCTGTAGTAGTGTAGATGCTCTAATGAACTTGCATATCCTAGCAACATGATTGTGTGAAGTGCAGTAGCTGCACTGAAAATTAACTGTAATCAGCTTATATATTATAGTTTGTGTTCTTGATTCGCCGCAGTTCTCTCTCCATGTTGTCAACATTACATGCTAGATATTGTTGCCATCGCGATATGTCCGATGCGACGATGATAAGTCTCGTTTCGCTCAAGTGATCACTGCCTTCGCTTGACTGGGCAGAAGGTGGTCGCAGCGGGACCCACCGCCACCACCAGGCCACAACATCGCCCAACCTCTTTCCCTCCCACTCTCTTCATCTCTCTCTTCTTTTTTAAATATCTCTTTCCTTTTCATGTTTCCCTAAATATTAAACTACTTTTTAACTGTGATAATTTATTTATTTACATGATCCAAATATCACTTTTAATACACTGATGGTGACTAATTGGCAATTTGCATCGGCAAATTGACCTATCTGTTTCCTACTGTTAATTCAAGGATAAGTTGTCTAACAAGAGAAAAAATGCGTATCCAAATCTAGAAAGTCTTAAAATTGTAAGTTTAACTCCTAGGGATGGAACCACATCACCTAACATTCCAACATCGTTCCTGAATAATAAGAAATATAAGGAAACGAACTAAATGATGATCGTGGAACATATATTCCCGATGCTTTTCCTCCCACTCTCAAAATATCTACTATGACGAGTTACTTTGACTACTTCAATTGACGATTAAGTACTAAGACTTATGATTTGTATTTGTATTTGTATTTTTTTGCTTTTCTTTATTTGGCGTATCAATATATTTTTCTTGTTAGATATGCGTAAGAGTTAGAAGTACCGGGAAGGTTTTGTATGATATGTTTGAAATATGAAAAGGGAAGATAAAAAATAAAATCTCACCTCTTTTGTCATTTTTACTTTCCAAATAAGAAATAAGGTGTCTTCCTTCCGTGGGAGATGGATTTGACTAGACCTAGATCGAGATCGATATGGACCGGATCTATCATGGACCTTCGTTATGGGAGATCCATTTGAATTTCACGTGGATCCCACAAAAATCAGTGGCTGGGATTGTACTTTACGGACCTTGGTTAAAAGGAGAGAGAGAGAGAGAGAGAGAGAGAGAGAGAGAGAGAGAGTATTTGTCAGGGTTCATCTTGACATGGCCGTACGAGTAGAACAGCTCATTAGTCGTGTCTCCAGTCCAAATTCCAAAGCTAACGTACAATTGGACTCATCGCAAGGGGACTCGGGGAAGGTCAGGTGGCACAAGTTCCTGGGGGTCGTCGGCCTAGCAAAAGCCATCTGCTTATTGCCATAAGCATGGGTCAGAGCGAACCAAACAAGATCACCGTAGGGACGATGGAGTTCTTCATGCTCGGGTGCCTTAAAGTTTTTCCCTCGAGAAAAGCCTAACATGATGCAGGAATCTAAGTTGCTAATTCACTTGGATATAAAGAGTCATCACAGGGAACTCCATTGATCAGCCGGGTTATTATTTCCTGTGAGGCGTATGCATGAAAATGGAAATAGATTGTAAGCAATCAGGTCCAACTAGTTATAGTAAAAAATAAACAGATCGAATTAAAGACGTTGCTAGTATGTGAATCAAACGGTCTTTTAAATAATTTTCTGAACCCCTACACTGAAGCTTGCCATTTGTGCGAGATGTGTGACTTCCTTTACGAAAGGAATTTAAATTGTGGTAAGATATGAGAGATTCAAATTCCACTTTGAATTGTGACATACATATTATATAGGGTTATTTCAAAATTATGTAGACTATTTCAAATTAATATTTAGCCATTTTGTCATAGCAGGTTACTGTAATACATTGTAGGCATTTCAATAACGATTGTATGGTTGTATTGAATGTCATATGCATCGAATTTCTTCATATTGATGTTTCCTTAATGTCCTCAACCAATTTCTTGTTAATGCTGGAGAAACTCGATGATGACGATTTCAGCATTCTTAGCAAAGTTTCAGGTGCAAAGACAAAGACCGTAGATGCTTCATCTTCTCTTAAGGTCATATGGTTCATGACTGAGGAGATGGAGTTATGGAGTCTGATAGAGAAAAGTAATATTAAGTTGAGGGCTTTTTTATTCTTAATTGCATTTATGTAATTTTTATCATTATTATGATATCATAGACTCCTACAATATAGTGGAGCAATACTATGTGTAGTTATAATCTTGAGATTTGCAACTCTGAAGACTAATAATAACAGTGAATAGATTGCCTAGGGCAACACCATGGTCTTTCCTTTTCTTATTTTGAAAGGATTTTCCTCATAAAAATTGGTATGTCTTCTTATCTACTTTTTCTCTTCAACAATTCATGGTTTTTAACAATTGGTATCATAGCCCAATTGGCAAAATAGTGGGAGGATCATTTCAATAGAAAGGACTTTGGTCTTTGGAACATGCAATTAATCTGTTGTATTAAATGAATTTGCATCATCGGCCTCTATCGAGAAAGAAACCATATCTGGTTGAGCAAGGAACTAAGCATTGTTAGCTTGGCAATCATTTGGTGTAATTTGTCTCACATTAGCGTAGAGCATTGCCTTTATCGCCAATGAGAAGACAATGACGAACTTGATGAAAGCATCGTCCTACATATAAGAGAAGCCTTTTGCATCAATCAAGGTATATTTGATACATCGTCTTTTCAATTTAAAGATGGACAAAGGGGACACAAGTTATATAATATCCGTACATAACTTAACAAATTTTCCCAGCTCCCCCACCACTTATCCTTTTACATCATTCTCTTGATGCAGCATGAATCCAAAAGCTTGCACACTCATAATAAGAAAAGAAAGATGCTGAAGTTTCCCTTTCGCAAAATAATCTTTTGCACTTTAAGTTATACATCAAATGTTAGAGCTCTTACAAAATGGTTGACAACTTAAAACCACCTTAAATATTCAGTGCTTTAATTGATCACGCTTGAATACTCCTTCTTGGCAAATGAACCCTCGTGGAAAATACCTTGATGGAACATGAATTCAAGAACATTGAACACACACAATTGAAAAGAAAAGACAAAACCGCTGAAGTTCGCCTTTGCCAAGATAAATTTGTGGCACTCTAAGATTTACATCGTATGATAAAGTTCTTGCAAAATGATTCATAAGTCGAATTGTCCTAAATAGTCGGTGCCTTAACTGATCACAATTGAATATTCCTTTCTGGAAAATTTAACCAACAACGATTATACTTAGAAAAACAATCTTCGTTTCCTATTATTGATGTAGAGATAAGCTGTCTAACATGAGATCTAATGAATATCTACATCTAGAAAACCTTAAAATTGTAAGCTTAATATAGGTTTCTTCCTTCCCAGGAGGATGAACTTGACTAGACCCGGTATTGCTAAGTTGCTTAATTTAGGTTTCTATTAATCAGCTGCGTTATCATCTCGTGTAAGTAGTAAGCAATCAGGTCCAACTAATTATTGTCAAAAGAAACCAAATCATAGTAAAGACGTTGGTGAAAAGTGCATCTCTGTGAGTTCTGGTTGCTGCCGACGTCTCCGGCTCGGATTGGGCTCGCGGGGCTATGGTAGGCGGAATTGACCTCACCCTGAGAAGCACGGCGTCATCGGTCCTAGCTCTCACGGTCGTCTGTCCCACGAGCAGTGGGTTCGAGTCTCGGCAGAGGTTGACTTAGGCTCTCCCTCTGCTGTTGGGCCCGGCCCACTCTCACGTAGTGCTTGTTTTCGGCCCACGTTGGGCCCCGTCCAGCTCGGGTAAGGCCCCAGGCCTTCAGTTGTTGATTTGGCCCAACCCGAGATCAGCCCATTCAAAAATTAGGAGAAGAGCATACTGAGTTGGCGCTGGGCTGGGCTTCCCCTAGCGCGAACCGGGCTCGGGATGGGCTTTAGCGTGCTTCAAACCCTGGGATCAGCTCGGCCCGAGCCCATAGACTTGGATCCTTGTGGCTGCGGGCCCAAGGCCCAGTTCGCGATTTCCAGCCCGTGTGGCCTTTTTGCATGCTCGGATCAGGCTTGAACCCGACCCGCATCCCGTTTTATATCATAATATTATAATTTTCAAAAAAAAAATCAGCAAAATATTTTTATTTAAAAATTCCGAAAATTAAAATTTTTGTTAGGAAAATCAGCCCTGCTTTGAAAAATCCATCCTGGCATCAATCCAACTTGATGCGATTTAGAAATGGCATATTCGACATCCAGTAACTTCAATTTAATAATATTAAATGGTGGGTGAGGCACAAATCATTTGTTTGTTACTCATTGCAGTTCTGTGATTTGGGAGAATGTCTTTTAGGATGTAGTCATTATCGAGAATGACTCTTGAGTGCCTCAGACATTAATCTTTCCAACTATGTAGTATTTTATGTTTGAAATGATGTCATGGGAGACTAGAAGAGATTCCTAGAGCATGTATCATCCATTTGAAATATCATCAATCATCCATCTTAATATCTAAGCAGTTCATACATATGCCTTCCACAAGGCTATCCAAGATCATGCGTAGAACTATTTATAGTGCAACCAACTAATCACATATTGTGGCCTTGATAGAGTATAAGAAGGTTTCCTAGGAGATTGGAGGAAGTTGTCCCTGAAGGAAAGCCGAAATCAGGGTCAATGCTCGCTCTGGTTCGTAGCTTGGAACCGTGTGTCCAGCACCTCTAACTGTAATTAATGTCAACCCTTTATATCCAACAACATATCCTCCAACCTGTCAAATAAGTAGAACCAATGAAAGATAAATATGCATCAACAATCGAGAAAGCACAAATTTACTTCAAGTATATCTTACCTCGCCATTGGAATACCATGGATGCCAAGCTGTTTTAACTGGAAGGTTTAAGGCATTCACCGAGAGCCTAGATGATGTCACTGGAACTCGCCCATCAATGTCGCCACTGTGATTGTGGTTATGCAATTACATGTCATGCTTAATACTTGGTTTTACAGACCTTCATCTAGATGACTCGTAAACTATTTGTGTGATAAAACCATTTTGATTTTTAGCGGTATTTACCTGTACACCCATACGTCGATTTTATTTGCTATGAGCTGTTGAATTGTTGGTAGAATGGTTGCCGGGCTGTCTGTCCAAGCAAAATCACTGGAGGCATGGAAAGTGAAAAAGGACACACATTTAAAAAAGGGACATGGGAAGCCATATATGTTGACGCAGTTTGCATCTATTCGATCCCAATTTTCTTCAGCTTTATTGGGATGACATCAAGCACACTTCATGTTAGGATGTTCTGAATTTGAAATCCACAAATTATTGTCAGTCTTACGTGCAGGAGGACCACTTTGTAGGTTTTGCATGAAGAGCTATTTGAACCTCCGGACGATTCAGATACGAGTAAACGTAGTTATCTGAGCAAGGGTCGAAGTCATGAGCCTGCAAGAGAGAACATTAATGGCATGAGTGAACGGTTGACTAGTTTTCTAATACTTTCCACAGGATCAAATATACTAGTAGTTATTTTAATTGGCTTTTACCGGTTAATTTCAATTGAAAATGCTGAGAGGAGAGATAACTTATCATTAGTTTTCCATCCGAGAAATGCAATTTGCGTATGATTTATAATACGGACCTCTATATCTCATGTATTAAGCAAACCATATTTGACTTGTTTCCTGACATTTTGACTTTTCAGATTTACTTTATTTGATTCCAAAATTTCTCCCGATGCATTTTTTTATATTTTATTACATTCTATAAAAGATTGAAAGTGATTACTCACAGAATCGGATGAGCTGAATTTAGGTCCCGATGGATCGCAGAGTGGGGCATAAATGTTATATATGTCTAGATCACCAAGCTCTTGATCACTTCTTCTTTCATATTTCTCACAGGCGACTGAAGTATCCCCGGTAGCAAAATCACAATTCTTCATTATTCCTGCATGTGTTTCATCTGAATTCAAGGCATGCGTCCAGAAATACTCATACATTCCCTTTGAGCTCGTATTGTCGTCTATCCATGCATTTCCAATCTGCAAAAATCATTAAATATATATACATAGCACACTTAGATAGCATTCTAAACTTTCTTCTTAATAGACGAAGGCCAAGTGATGATTTCATTCAACATACAGCGATGCCTTTAAGTTTGATGCGCGTTTGATTCAAATTCTTATTCCTAGAGACAATAGTATAAGCAAGTTGAGGCACGTAGTGACCCGCATAGCTCTCCCCAGTAATGTAGAAATTTCGGGTTTTGTATTGGGGGAACCTATCAAGCCAATTCACAAGGAATGTATAGGAGTCGTCTGCAGTGCTATTGTCTCCTGTTTTTTCATAGTCGGAGGACGTGTTCGAATATGAAAACCCAACTCCAGCAGGGGACTCCAAGAAGATGACATTTGCCACTGCACATTTCATAAGGTATTGGGTTAGAGATTGCAATACTTGATTGTATATACCTTTCGTTGCTAAAAGAGCAAGTGTGGAGAGATTAGTCATATATCTTATTACAGTAACCTCTATAATTTTTAGAATGGAGTTTCAAATTACCATCGTTCCAGGCATAATTGTTTCGGTAAAGAGTCTTCCCGTCGCTATTGACTCTGAAAGGTCCTAGTTCTTCCATAGCTCCATAGCCAAGGGATGAGCATCCGGGACCTGCGCATGATGTGCCTATCACAATCTCATCCTTCACATGTCCTAATTTGGTTGATCAGCTCATAATGACTCCAATGATGGCACAATCGGAACAATTTAGTAGGAAGATTCATTCTGTTGCCGACATGACAGAGACGACCAATAAAGAATGTTGCGAGTATTGTCTTTATGCGTTAGCTTAGGCCTGAATAGCTGTGGCGATAGCAAATTATTGGGGCTTCTAAAAGGAAAGAGCACTTCGGACTTTGTTGGCGACGAGTAAGAAAAGTGGACCAATACAGGCCTGTACTCGTTGGCTGGTCAGGGTGATTTCAGGTTTTCATGTCCGCGAATCAGACTTTTTATAATCTTGGCAGTTCATCATTGAAACCTCGGGGATCAAAACACGTCTGGACTTTTTTAGTGGCATGGGTTTTGAGTGGGAAACGTCTCTTGTGGCATGTCCATTGAGGTCCCTAAGCACTATAGCGACCTATTCCTACTCAGAGTGAAGATGTGGTTGGTGTTTGCTTGCCAAATTGAGTGGGGAAACTGGGGACATGCATCATGCGCGCATGCTTCCCCCATGAAATTGTGCCTCCATGAATTGTGGTGGGAGATTAATCCGAGAGTTTGGTGATTAAGATAGGAAATAATATGTTTGGATCGAAGGGTGTGTATCTCATTATAGAATAAGAAAATAGTGTAAATGTTTTTTTACTGTGTCATTTTATAGCAATGAAAACTGAACATAGTTTTCTTTTGCAATAAATGACAAATGATAAAACAAAAAGCTGGGCCTTTTTGTCTTGTGCCAAACAAACCTCTTCGTTATTTCCGCAACCGAGCTCGGAGAGTAAAATGATGGGAATCGATGATGTCAATGATCTTCAAGTCTTAACACGGATAAATCATTCGATGATGATTGTTACTGACATGTAAAAATGCATAATATATACTTCACTACGCAATACCTGAGACCTAGTTCAAAGGTTCCAGTATTACTAGTCTTCCTAGAATCAAAGATTTATACGGACGTATATGCGGTGTTCTGGTGCGGAGGAGTAACATGGTTCCGTGTATGTATGCATCTTCTGAGAGTTGAGAAGATGCCAATGTGAATTACCTCCGTTGAGCCACAGCACTAGAGGCTTGGTGGAAGAATTCTGAGGAGACTCCACGAAATAATAGAACAGCGCCCTTCCGGCCTTCGGGTCGACCGTGACATACCCCGCGTACTGATCAAAATCCACCCCGTTTGGTTGTCCAGGCAAAGTGGTGATCTTGTCCGCTTCCATCAGTCCTTCCTGAGGTCCGACGTAAACACGTGATGCCTTCGCCAACTGCCATGGTTCGGAATTGGGAGGCTTGCGAGATTTTCGCGATTCGATCAGCTTTTTGAGGTTGTCCAATTGGTTGGCTCTGCAACAGATTGGGAGAGCCAGTTGGTAGAGGGTGAAGAGCACAAGCAATTTTGTGAAGGCTAAGAGTGTCATGTTCTTGGAAGCTGATCAGCAAGAACCGAACAAGACGAAGCGCTAATGAAGCTCCGACGTTAAGAGTTTAGCTGAAGTGAATTCCTGATGAAGTTTCTGAGAACAATGCACTAGGCTGGAAGCAGCTAGCAAGTGTGTTTATATATGCCAAGCGTACGGATTTTCCAAACAGGAAATAGCGCGTTAATCAAATCGAGATTCTGGTTTGGTCATAGTTGGTTTCTATTATTCGTGATTTTGTCCGGAGATCATTTGATTCGGCCGGCTGTCGTCATTAACTAAAAATATAGTCACGGGCCATTAGGGGCACGAAGATGCTAAAAGTACAAATTGAACATAAAAATTTTCTTCACCAAAGCTTCAAAGTAGGTGTCCTGGTAGTAATAAGACGCTCCATGGTTCGTTGCGTTAGGATAAGAAATTGGATTAAGGACTGCTTGCGTTTGGCAAAGGACGCTCCACGTCTTTTCTTTGACTAGCTCATCTGGATAGACCACTAACCACAAGAAAGGATCTTGCCAACAGGTAACCTGGAATTTAGAATTGTCAATTACCTGGAATTTAACCTGGCGTTGTTACGTTATGCAAAAGAGGATGAGATCCACATGTTAATTCAGTTTATGTATATTCATTCGATAGGAGTTCTTTGGGTTTTTTTTTTTTTTGGGTCGAAAATTTTAGAGATGATTTTTTATGTGCCTAATTTCTTAAAGAAGGTCAAGTAGAGAACTATTTCAATTGGCTTTTACGGACATCCTTGGCATGCATCATCGGGAGGATGATTAGGAGGGGTAATATATCATTTTCCGTCAATCTTAAGCAACGAAATCATGCATGATTTAAACATTTATAATTTCAACATAAGCAACGCCATCTTTTTGTCTTTTTACCGGTCAACATCATCTGATTGCAGTCACATAATTTCTTCTTGAATTACATCCGGTGAAATCATCGAAGTGAAACATCATAGATTTCCCATGGCTTTATAACTAACAGATAAGCATCTCGAAGATAGAGCTAGGACATCTCATCCTCGAGGTATTGAGGTTAGGACAAATAGTACATTTTAGATAGGTGTTAGAAATTTTGATCCCAAACTTAGGCAACTTATCGTTTGTAGTCAAAAGATAAGGTTGTCATCTATAATGTAACTATATTAACCAGTTTAAACATTTAGATATAAAAATTTCTTTTCTCGTATAGTTAATATGCATGCCAAAAAGCATTAGTCATTTAGATTATTTTAATATTTAATTTGAAAGTACCAGTATGGACATGAAGAAATACATAGTTAAGTTCACATTTATATACTTGTGTGCCCAGATGGAGCATGTCTATGGCTTGCAAGTGGCCGGTGTGTGTAGGATGTGTGAAAAGCGTGCAAAGGACGTGCACGTGACTTGCAAATGCACTTAATTTCACTCATTATAAGAAATATAATGGAGAAAGATTATGTCGAAACGCAACAGAAAATTGACAAAATAGGAATTAGGAATCGATAGAGGAACATTTCGTTCTCTCAAGTGTGATTATTAAAATAAATAAATAAAAATCAAAATTTATCATCTGAAACCCTAAAACAGCCTTTTAAATGGTTTTAAACCTAATTACAATGGGAAATAACGATTATTTACCAAAAAAAAGGGAAATGTAATATTACCAAAATGCCATTATAATAACACAATTGCCTTAAAACTAAAAAAAAGCCTTAGAAACCCATATACCGATTCCAAAATATGAAAATACAACGCTAATCATAGACAAAACTGTGAGATTTATGAGCAACCCGTTTTCATGCAGTCAACAAAATATTGTTTAATCCGAGATTGTCAATTCTAAGTACATATGAAGAACTCATAGATTCATAATTACCTTAGAAATTAGATTTCATCTTGATGGGATTTATAAATGACATTTTTGTTATCTAGTAAATTAACTTAATAATATTAAATAGTGGGTGAAGCACAAAATATTTATTTGTTACTTTTGCAGTTCTACAGTGAGAGGCTTGAACAATGGGCTACTGTAACAGCCCATCTTCGATCAAAGTCGAGGTTTAATATTTGAAATTTCAGGCTTAGATTAGTGGTTCATTGGCCACGGGAGTTCCATGGATGAAATCGTCAAAATTTATTTTGAGGCGGTCCCGAACTTTTGATATTTACAGCTCTCAACTTTTGAAAAATTGCAATTTAGCCCCTAGTCAACGCAGACCCCTTTGTCGACCGCGACAACCGCTTTTTCTCTCTCTCCCATGCCCAGCAGCTTGCCACCCGACCGCCCATAGCCGCAATTCGTCCCAATCCATGCCACCCACTGCTACCCAAGCCGTCCACTTGTGGCTACACACGCCCACGGAGGGGGCCTACCATCCGCGCAACCCATTCACGCCGTCGGCGTCACCCAATCTGGCCAACCCAACTCGCGACGCCGGTGTGCTTTGTTTTGAGCTCGAGAGAGTCACGCAGCAAAAGGGAAACAGCTAGCGACACCCAGACCATGCGAACCCCTCCTATGCGTTCCCTAAAGCCCTCCTAGCTCAGTTGAGCCCTTGGCCGCCACCGTCGTGACCTCGGAAGCCGTCGGAAGTAGCCCCAATGCACAGGTAATCTTTTTTGCACGAAGCCGCTGTTTGTGGCCACCGCTCGCCATCCTCAACTTTCCAGCCATAGCTAACGCGTGGGAAACCTTCTGGAGATCTCCTTGGTCACCACCCAGCCCATCGCCACCGTCTAAATTTCGTTGCCAGCCTCAATTTTTTCTCGATCCTCTGTGCCCTATTATGCTGCCTTGTTTCTGCACGAGGAAGTGCCCGCAGCCACTGCTCGCCACCGACGTGTCCTCAGCCATGCCCACGCCGTCAACTGACCTCCCTGGACAGCCCTCATCGTCCCCAACCACCATCAAGCCCGTGTGGAGCCACCTCAATGTTTGGCCAGTAGCCCCCAGTGTGAAAATATATAAATATTAAACCACATCTTCACCTAATGACTTAAGCTTTCAGGACAGTTGGCGATGGTCATTCACAAAATTTCACATGGTATCAGAGCGGGGGGTCCTAAGTTCAAATCTTACCAGGCCCCTGTCTTCCCAAATCTCTCAACGCTTAGTTCTAAGCAAAAAGAAAAAAGACCAGACAAAGCGTGAGGGAGAGTGTGAAAGTATATAAATATTGAATCATGTCTTCACCTAATGGCTTAAGCTTTTAGGACAGTTGGCGATGGTCCTTCACAAAATTTCACACTCAGCACCTCCTGTGTTCTGGCTGCCGCAGTTCGCTGGAGTCCAACCACTGTTGGCCACCAATTTGCATCCTTATGCCGTCCAACTGCCTCCGACACTCCACCTAGGCAACCGACCACCTCATTGCCATTGGAAACAGCTGCCTGGATCCTCGTCAGAGATTTGCCGAAGACTCACTGGAACAATGCCGCCATTGCGCTGTGTCAGACTGTCCATGCCCTCATTTGCGAGTTATGCTATGTCGCAAGATCACCGTGACACTGGGACCAAAGTTGACATCCTAATCTTTTATTAGGGTTGTTTAATGCTTTAATAGAAATATTGGATTTGTAAATGGCATTTAGGGCCAAGTAGGGCTGGAAATGGTTTAATTGTGTATTATATACAACTTGGACGAATTAGGTAGATAATAGGTTACGATTGGCCAAGCAGGTCGATTGCACCTAATAAGGCACCGATTGGTGGATTATTGCTTGGTTCATATAAATGGGTGAATTTATTGACTAGTTGGCCTGATTTGCCAAGGACACTAACTGTTTTAAAAGGATTGTGGTATATTAGTTAATTTGATCAAAAGATTAGACTGATCGTGACCATCTTATCGTGTGATTGGCGCATGTATGTTATTAATGCAACATATAATATGACTTGGGGCTAAGTCTCAGTCGTGGACTGATTGACTGTTAAGTAATAACTTGTAAAGGTAGTCAAGCTATATAGCTATACTAGTACCATGGGGTCAATCACACTTAGTGGCCAAATAATGTGATGGGTTGACTAGTTGCAATTCTTGAATGCCAAGCAACGTGATGGGTTGGCTAGTCGCAAGAGTTAGTAGCCATGCAATGTGACAGGTGACTTGTGGTCCCATGGCTAGTGGTGATGTTCAGGGCCAAACAACGTGACAGGTTGGTTAGTAGAGGTCTCTTATAGATTGCACACATAATATACATTGTAATAGGAATCTAAGTTGTATTTAGCCTAATATGCTTCCACTATGGCTTGAGTACAAATAATTGAAATGCATGGTAGTCTGGCCTAGGGGCCTATGTATTCACCAGTGTGGCGAAAGGGTATTGTACTAGTTTGATACTCTCTACATGCACAACGATGGAAGGTACAATACGATATTACTACTTGGCATGTGTGAGCAGCATGATGCTTCGTGAGAGATTGGACAAATGGATAGGGACCCTAAAGCGATTACCTTCTTAGTATAAGTTTAGGGTGTAGACTTAGTGATATTTTTATCTCATTTGTTGTTATTAACCTCTTTTTCAAGTACAGGTATGGACCTTCCCAATTGTCCTGCTGGGTTCGGATAGTCGATTGAGGTGATCGCCTCTTACTTTTGGATTGGTCCTAAATTAGTGTAAGGGAGCTAAGATAGCCCTATTGAATTGGTCTATGTATACCTTGTGGATTTTTAAATAATGAAACGAGAAGTGATGTTGCATCTCAAATTTGTCAGGGAATGATTTAGTTGCTTCTACTGTGAATCCAATTATTGTGGTTATTGGGTCGGCGACGAATCTTTGGATGTCGCGAGTGAAGGGTTTCTAATAGTTTCATAAACACAGCAGAACGAAACCTAAAACAAGATCTATGTATATGTTGAAATTGAATTGAGGATTTCAGGTATACCTTTTGCATTCGAAAACGAATCGACGGTCAGTTGTATCTGGATTAGCGCCTCAAGTGTTGCGCCTCTACCGGTATCTACACACATAAACTAAAATCTCCAAACTCAAATGCTCACTTGCAAACTCTGGAGTTTTTTCTACTTGATCGTCTGTAGCTTTCGAAGCTCTCTCGTAGATCTACGTATACAGAACGTGTCTATCTATTGATCTCCTCTATGTGACTATCACAAAACCAAAATCTACTAGGTTTATGCTTTCTCAAGGAATATATATATATATATATATATATATATATCAAATGGGTCGGGCCCAGTCAAGTCTTTTGGTCATGATCCATATATTAAATTAAATATAAAACAAGTTCGCTATGTGTGTGCAACCCTATAAGTTCATTATATATTAGTAGAGTGATCAAACTATTTTGGCCCACGAATCATAAGCAGTTTCTAGCAAGACATTATTACTACCTAAATATAGTGAATGTCGATATTTCAAACACAACATTAACAATAACTTAAATTAGAGTATCAACATAAATTGATTCTTATGACAGACTACTAACGACGAGTTATCGACCAGTGAAGACTATCGCACACCCATGCTAGGGCGTGACAGCTATTATCTCAATGGGAATATCTCAAACATTTGTATGCTCAAATATGTGGTATTTTATGTATGAAATGATGTCATGGATGATGAAAAGACATTTCTAGAGCTTTTATCATCCCGTTAAGATCGCACCATTTCCCATTTTAACATTGATACAGTTCATTCATATGTCTTACAAGAGGCTATCTAGTATTATATTTGAAACTATGCACACAATTCATATAGTAGTGCAACCAAGTAAACACATATTGTATTTACCAAAAAATAAAAAATAAACACATACATATAGGAAAGCTAGATTAGCGAAGTTACAATCCAACTTGATGCGATTTAGAAATGGTATACTCGACATCTAGTAACTTCAGTGGGTGAGGCACAAATTATTTGCTTGTTACTTGTTGCAGTTGTGATTTGGGAGAATGTCCTTTAGAATGCGGTCATTGATCATTGTCGAGGACTCTTGAGAATGCCTCAGTCATTGATCTTCCCAACTATGGCGTATTTTATGTTTGAAATGATGTCATGGGAGACTAGAAGACATTCCTAGAGCATATATCATCCCTTTGAAATATCATCAATCACCCATCTTAATATTGACGCAGTTCATACATATATGCCTTCAACAAGGCTATCCAAGATTATTTGTAGAATTATTCAGTGCAACCAACTAATCATATATTGTGGCCTTGATAGAGTATAACAAGGTTTCCTAGGAGATTGGAGGAAGTTGTCCCTGAAGGAAAGCCGAAATCAGGGTCAATGCTCGCTCTGGTTCATAGCTTGGAACCATGTGTCCAGCACCTCTAACGGTAATTAATGTCAACCCTTTATATCCAACAACATATCCTCCGACCTGCCAAACAATTAGAAGCAATGAAAGATAAATATGCATCAACAATTGAGAAAGCACAAATTTGTCTCTAGTATGTCTTACCTCGCCATTGGAATACCATGGATGCCAAGCTGTTTCAACTGGAAGGTCTAAGGCATTCACCGAGAGTCTAGACGATGTCACTGGAACTCGCCCATCAATGTCGCCACTGCGATTGTAGTTATGCAATTACATGTGATGCTTAATACTTGGTTTTACAGACCTTCATCTAGATGACTCTTAAACTATTTGTGTGATAAAAGCACTTTGACTTTTAGTGGTATTTACCTGTATACCCATACATCGACTCCACTTGCTATGAGCTGTTGAATTGTTGGTAGAATGGTTGCCGGGCGGTTTGTCCAAGCAAAGAAACTGGAGGCATGCCAAAGTGAAAAGGTTACACATTTAAAAAAAAAATGGACATGGGAAGCCATATATCTTGACGCAGTTTCCATCTATTCAATTCCGATTTTCTTCAGCTTTATTGGGATGACATCAAGCATACTTCATGTGGTTAGGATGTTATGAATTTGAAATCCACAATTTATTGTCAGGCTTACGTGCAAAAGGACCACTGTGTAGGTTTTGCATGAAGAGCTACTTGAACCTCCGGACGATTCAGATACGAGCCGACATATATATCTGAGCAAGGGTCAAAGTCATGAACCTGCAAGAGAGAACATTAATGGCACGAATGAACGGATGACTAGTTTTTTAATACTTCCAAAAGATCAAATGTATTACTAGCTATTTTAATTGGCTTTTACCAGTTATTTTCAATTGAAAATGATGAGAGGAGAGATAACTTATCATTAATTTTCAATCCGAGCAGTGCAATTCGCGTATGATTTAGAACACAGACCTCTATGTCTCCCGTATTAACTAGGCCATATTCGACTTGTTTCCATACATTCTGACTGTTCAGATTCATCTTATTTGATTCCAAAATTTCTCCCCCTGCATTTTATTTTATCTGTTGTTACATCTTATTGAAGATTGAAAGTGACCACTCACAGAATCGGATGAGCTGAGTTTAGGTCCTGAGGGATTGCAAAGTGGGGCATAAATGTTTAATATCTCTAGATGGCCAAGCTCTTGATCACTTTTACTTTGATAGTCCTCACAGGTGACTGAAAAATCCCCGGTAGCAAAATCACAGTTCTTTATTATTCCAGTGTGTGTTTCATCTGAATTCAAGGCATGCGTCCAAAAATACTCATACATTCCCTTCAAGCTCGTATTGTCGTCTATCCATGCATTTCCAATCTGCAATGACAATTAGATATATATATATATATATATATATATATATATATATATATAGCACACTTAGATAGCATATAAACTTTCTTCTGAACAGACGAAGGCCAAGTAATGACTTTATTCAACGTACAGCGATGCCTTTAAGGTTGATGCGTGTTTGATTCAAATTCTTATTCCTGGAGACAATAGTATAAGCAAGTTGAGGCACGTAGTGACCCGCATAGCTCTCCCCAGTAATGTAGAAATTTTGGGTCTTGTACTGGGGGAACCTGTCAAGCCAATTCACAAGGAATGTATAGGAGTCATCTGCAGTGCTATTATCTCCTGTTTTTGCATAGTCAGAGGACGTGTTTGAATATGAAAACCCGACTCCAGCAGGGGACTCCAAGAAGATGACATTTGCAACTGCACATTTCGTAAGGTATTGGATTAGAGATTGCAATACTTGACTGTATATCCCTCTTATTGCCAAAAGACCAAGTGTGGAGAGATTGGTTATATCTTATTACAGTAACCTCTGTAGTTTTTGGAATGAAGTTTCAAATTACCATCGTTCCAGCCATAGTTGTTTCGATAAAGAGTCTTCCCGTCGCTGCGGACTCTAAAAGGTCCTAGTTCTTCCATAGCTCCATAGCCAAGGGATGAGCATCCGGGACCTGCGCACGATGTGCCTATGATAATCTGATCCTTCATATGTCCTAATTCGGTTGATCCACTCATAATGACTCCAAAGATGGCACAATAGGAACAATTTATCAGGAAGATTCATTCTGTTGCCGACATGACAGAGAGGACAAATAAAGAATGTTGCGACTTAGTATTGTCTTTATGCATTAGCTTATGCCTGAATAGCTGTGGCGAAAGCAAATTATTGGGGATTCTGAAAGGAAAGTGCACTTGGACTTTGTTGGCGATGAGTAAGAAAGTGGACCAATATAGGCCTGTACTCCTATTTGGCTGGTCAGGGTGATTTCGGGTTTACGTGTCCGTGCATCAGACTTTTTATAATCTTGGTAGTTCATCGTTGAAACCTCGGGGATCAAAATATGTCTGGACTTTTTGGAAGTGGCATGGGTTTTGAAAGGGAAACGTCTCCTGTGCCATGTCCATTGAGGTGCCTAAGCACTACTACGACCGATTCCTACTCAGAGTGAAGATGTGGTTGGTATTTGCTTGCCAAATTGAATGGGGAAACTGGGGACATGCATCATGCGCGCATGTAGTGCTTCCCCCATCAAAATTTTGCCTCCATGAACCGCGGAGGGAGATTAATCCAAGAGTTTGGTGATTAAGATAGGAAATAATGTATTTGAACCGAAAGGTGTGTATCTCATTAAGAATATGAAAATCGCATAAATATTATTTTATATCATTATTTTCTAGCAATGAAAACCAAACAGTTTTTTATTTTTTTTTTATTTTTTGCAATAAATGACAAACGAAAATAATAAAAAGCTGGGCCTTTTTGTCTCGTGCCAAACGAACCTCTCTGTTATTTCCCCATGCAAGCTCGGAAGTAAAATGGTTGGAATCGATGATATCAATGATCTCCGAGTCTTAACACTGATAAATGATTCAACAATGATTGTTACTGACGTGTAAAAATGCTCAATATATACTTCACTCCGCTATACCTGAGACTTAGTTCAGAGGTTCCATGTGTTACTAATCATCCTATAGTCAAGATTTATACGGACATATCTACGGTGTTCTAGTGTGGAGGAGTAACATGGTTCCATGTATGCATCATCAAGACCAAGTTCTGAGAGTTGAGAAGATGCGCATGTTAATTACCTCCGTTGAGCCACAGCACCAGAGGCTTGGTAGAAGAATTCTGAGGAGACTCCACGAAATAATAGAACAGCGCCCTGCCGGCCTCTGGGTCGACCGTGACATACCCCGCATACTGATCAAAATCCACCCCGTTTGGTTGTCCGGGCAAAGTGGTGATCTTGTCCGCTTCCATCAGTCCTTCCTGAGGTCCGACGTAAACACGTGAGGCCTTCTCCAACTGCCATGGCTCGGAATTGGGAGGGTTGCGAGATTTTCGCGATTCAATCAGCTTTTTGAGGTTGTCCAATTGGTTGGCTCTGCAACAGATTGGAAGAGCCAGTTGGTAGAGAGTGAAGAGCACAAGCAACTTTGTGAAGGCTGAGAGTGTCATGTTCTTGGAAGCTGATCAGCAAGAACCGAACAAGAAGAAGCACTAATGAAGCTCCGACGTTAGAGTTAAGCTGAAGTGAATTCCTGATGAAGTTTCTGAGAACACTGCACTAGGTAGGAAGCAGCTAGCAAGTGCGTTTATATATGCCAAGCGTACGGATTTTCCAAGAATTAATGGGCACGATAAGATGTTAACTATGCTTTCTAGCATTAATCACGTCGAGATTTTGTTTTGGTCATAGTTGGTTTCTCGTACTCTTGATTTGTCCGAGATCATTTGATTTGGCCGGCTGTCGTCATTAACTGATAATATAGTCACGGGCCATTAGGGGCACGAAGATGCTAAAAGTACAGAACTGAACATAAAAATTTTCCTCATCAAAGCTACAAAGTTGGTGTCCTGGTACTAATAAGACGCTCCATTGTTCGTTGCTTTAGGACAAGGAATTGGATTAAGGACTGCTTGCGTTTGGCAAAGGACGCTCCACGTCTTTTCTTTGACTAGCTCATCTGGATAGACCACTAACCACAGGAAAAGAATTTTGCTAACAGGTAACCTGGAATTTAGAATTGTCAATTGCCCGGGTTTGTCTAAGACCAAGCCCGGAACCGAACAAGTTCGGTCAAGGCAAGTTTTGAACTGACCTGAAACATGATCCCTCATGAGCCAACCCAAAATGATAGGCTTAGTTCGGTTCAAATATTCAGGCCTGACGGAGATCCCATTTAGCATCTGAGAAAAATAGTGTGACGACCTAGGCGGTGGTGCGTGGGGAGGAGGGATGGTGATGCATCCGCGCCTCGGTCCTCGGACGCGCACAAATGTAAATCATAAGATCGGGAAAACTTCGAAATTGAGAAGATAAAAGTCATATGTGTAAATTATTTTACAATCACCGTGACATTCTTGCCTTTGATTGTCTGTCAAGATATTTGCGAACTTGGATGGTTGTCTCAATTTACTCTCCTCTTGAAAGAGTAAACCATCAACAAGAAAAAGTATCATTGCACAGAATCAATTTTTCCTTAAAATATCACTATCAAATTTTTTGCACTTCTTTGATATTCTTATTTGTTGATGTATTCAGTATACTGGCAGAAAACTCGTGCATTCTCGAGTACTTTTTTACTTTACTTTAAATATATTAAACTGCATAATCATAAGTTTCGTAAGCCATATTCCTTTCGTTGAATCAATCTCAAAAATTTTAAATCACGCATTCATCTAACGATTTAATAGTTACTTATCACTTTGTTCTTAAACTTAAGTCATCATGCTTCTTTGTCTATCTCCTTGGATCTTACATCCTGAGCATTACTGTGTAGGTTTGGAATTTAACCAGAGCATAAACACTTGAGCATAGCAGACAAATGATGGTTCATGACACGACATGAGCATACGACTCGAATTTATCATCAAGAGAAACCAATACTTATACAAATTGACGTGTTTTCCTCCATTTACAATGAAAAGTACTTATAATCACATTGAAATATTCTCGTAATAATATGAATTTTGAATATAACACAAGAATGCGAACCGTCGAAATTCTAGATTCACTTTACAAACTCTGTTTCTGCAAGTTTTTCAATCTCGGCTTTGATGAAGCACATGGGCTGGAGGTATTCGAAGACTACATGCATGTTTTCTCATTCAATTTTATTAGTTCATCTTAGAAGTGACGTCGAGTGCGTATTTACATGCGCTAATTTCTCCTCGTATTGATAAAGGATTAGAGCTGTATATTATTTGTTTGATCATGTCTTATCATTATTCCATGTACTGTTGAATTTGTGCCACATGAACTTCACGCACCAAATCCAAATATGAACAGACACTCTTTTCTCCCTTCCCTATCTCCTCAGGCCCTCGCCTTGTCGACCCAACCACAAACCCGGCCAGCCACCATCCCCCATCTGGTGCAGCCTTAAGCCAGCCACCATTGCCGCTCATCGCACCACTACTCCTCCAGCCCTCAAACATCATCACCACCCCTCCTTCTCTTGTTGCTCGCTCACAACACCCGTCTCTCGGGATAATTGTCGAAAAAATCCAAAATCTTTCGATTTAGTTCTTTTTTGTACCAATTCAGTCCTAAACCTTTTGAAATATTATCATTTAAGTCCTTCCGACAACTTTTTGCCAAAAAAAGCTTATGTGAACGTCTAGTCAACGCCATGTACAACACGTGGCCCAATTAGTTGGTCGTTGGCGATAATGTGATACAAAACGACATAGTTTTGACAATTTGCCCCAAATTTTGCCTCAAATTTTGCCCCAAAATCGAACAAATCCTAACTTGCTTTGTCCCAAATTTTGCTAAGGACTAACCGATCTGGTCACGTCATGTACACAGTGCCAACTAGACGTCCACGTAGGCTTTTTCTAGCGAAATGTCACCGGAATGACTTAAATGGCAAAATTTCAAAAGATTTAGGACTGAATTAAAAAAAAATTATGACTTTTTCGACAATTAGACCCCGTCCCTCACTTTGTGCAACATGATAGCATTATTGGCATTTGGTAGCACTCCATGCAATATCATAGTTTGAATCGGTTTTCATCATCCACGTTGTCGGGACTACTAGGGAGTATCGCTGGACCGTACTTGGAACAACATAGGAAGGCTGGCTCGGTCTTCCTGATCCACTTCCAAATAATAGTTCAAATTTTTGGTTAGAACATGAAAACTAAGAATAGCATGACAGTATTTACCCCCCCCCCCCCCCCCCCCAAAAAAAAAAAAAGCATGGCAGACACGTCCCCATTTCCTATTCATTTCCCAAAAAAATTCATTTCCCAAGACGTGCATCGCTGTCAGGGCTGCCCTTCAAACTAAGCATTTCATATATGATGGGCTTGAGCCCATTCACTGACATTCAGTTTGGCAATTCACGATCCTGTCTTCAAGCAATTGATTGATCTGCCTGTCATCAGTTGGGCGGATCCTCGGACATCTCAAAGCTATTTGCAGCCAATGAACACAGCATCCTTTCATAGCTTATATACACAATAGATATCGACACCCAAGAGTTGCCCGGCTTATCACGAATCGCCATAGCATCCCGCTTGCCCCCTTTCTCGCGACCCGATCTCCATGCGTATGTCGCGTAAGCTGTTCCGAGCACAGATTGCCATCAGACAAACATGAAATGGCAATTTCATAGTGCAATGTAGTTCCCCAAAAATAAGAGAGAAGTCTGATGTTGTTAATTAGGGGGAGGAGACTCGGAAGAAGTGAAGAATCCAAAGCCCAAGTGAAAAGGGGGACCATTTCCAGGTTTAATTGATGGGGGTTGGTAACTGCAGAAACCAAGACGAGAGGGCAAACCATAAAAAGACAAGGGCCGGTCCATGCACGTCCGACGACGCAGGATTAAATTAAACAAGGGGCATGTCTTTGTCTTATCATCGCACCCCACACTTGTCATCTCGACATCGATCCACGATACAAAAGCTTTGCCCTTCTTCTTCTGTAAGCATGATGATCATACAGACAAGTGCTCGACTTGCCCCAGAATTGCATGGTGAGCGGGTGAGGACGCGAAAACTGTTTGATGAAACTCCTGAGGAAGAAATAGATTTGGAACGTATTAGTTCACCACTACCAAGGCACAAAAGAGTTATCCATCGGCCAAAGATGAAGAAAACCAAGAAAAGGTATTCTCATCTATCATCAACTCAAAACTCTATAAGAATGCAGCTGAGAATGCCCATTTTTCTTATAGAGGCATTAAGACACTAAACTGGGAAACGCCAAATTCGAAGATCAATAACTAGGAAACCTACCTAAATTAGGATATTACCATTCAGCCTTTGATTTGAAGAGTCTCTATTCTTCAATTTCTAGAAGCTCCATCTTGAACGCTTGCCCTTCATGGGACCGATTGGATCAGGTTACGGTCGATATCGACCATTTGCTCGTGTAAATATCAAATGGTCTCTAATAAAATTAAAGGCTCCCGCATCATCTAAGTGGGCTCCTTATATCTGTCTCTCCTCTGCTAAAGATTGGTAATTGTCGCTCGCCCTAGCTGACATGCATACAGTTTTTCCTATTGCCAAAAGGACAATCATCTTGACCTTTCTGTTCCTTTTCTTTTTTTCAGTTTATAGGTGTTTCGCCACGGGAAGTGGGTTCGTAGTCAGAGATGTATAGGTGCACTTAGGTAATTTTGCAAGTTGTTCGTAATTACTCCTGCAAATAATTGTACTATTAGGCAAATTACATATCACTGCTTTTTAATCTTAATATATGTATATATAAGTGCCATTATGACCATTGATCACGTAATCTCATTGCGGTACTTACTCGGTCAATGATTATGACATGCTTTTATGACTAATGAAACTACAAGTTCTGCACATGCTAACATGTGGCACCTCTATGTAAAATATGTATGCTGGAATATATTCGATTCGACTGTAGAAGAATAGTGTGCTTTTGTCAATCGACATGCTGCCATTGTTCAATTAATACAGTGAACGGGCCCGTAAAAATGCCATCATGTCGTCCTTGTTTTTTTGGGTAGATAATGTGATTTCGTTAACAAGGAAATGGTAATGCATCATGGCAAGCTCAGAATGGAAACTGATGTCGAGATTCTTGGGACAATTGTCGAAAAAGTCTTAAACTTTTTATAATTTTGCCGATTTAGTCATAAACCTTTTTTTTTATCACTTTAGTCTTAAACCTTTTGCAATTTTGCCGATTCGATCCTGAACCTTTTTTTTTCCAATTCAGTCATAAACCTTTTGAAATCTTACCAATTCAGTGCTAAATCTTAAAATTTCCAATGTCGAATTGATAAGATTTCAAAAGATTTGGGACTAAATTGTTAAGATTTCAAAATGTTTAGGACTGAATTGACAAAAAAAGATTTATGACTAAATCAATAAAATTACAAAAGGTTTATGACTTTTTCGACAATTGTTCATGAGATTCTTGGATCTAATGAAAATGCTAGTACCTTCCACTTGGTGCGGGCGGAACAAACAAGACAGCTGACATTACTTGAAAAAGCCAAACAAAGTTACATCGTATCGCAGAATTAGCACTGAGCTGGTTAAACACTCAAATGTTTGGTCCAAAAGCAGCAACTCTGCATGTGAATCGCATGACCTGATCATGCTCAGAGCGACCTTCGCGACCAAATTGGCATACATTTTTTTTTTTCAAATTAGTCGAACCAAAAGTCGAACACCCATTTCAAACCAAATTCGAAACCTTTCTCTTGCGCATTCTATGTGGACATTCTGATTGCGCAACGACCACAGACAGTATAGGCTCTCTCTTTCGCGAGCGAGAAATCAGAACATCTCGTGCATGAAGTCATAGATCTTTGCAGTGACGGCAAGTGTTCATATCTTAGCTACATGCACTATAAGACATTGTCAAGATCGTGGCGTATGGGAAGCGAGTGTCGCTGGAAGACCATGACACAGAAAGGGGTTCTTTTTTACTGAGATCGGAGAGTCGTCGGCATCAACTGGTTTTCCATTGTTTAACCCGAATGTTTTCGCCTGGTGGAGATGGCAATTGCTGAAACCAGGACGAGATGGGAAATGCCGAAACGGACAAGGACCGGTGGTCCGTGCACGACCGACAATGCGGGATTAAACGTTTGATTTCGGGCATGTCTTTGTCTTATTACTGCATCCCAAAGCTAGTGCCTATTCGCGTCCACCCATCTCTTCCTCTTCCGTAAGGAAGAAGTCGCTCCCCGTTGTCTCTCTCTTCTCCTAGAGTTTGTCGATTATTGCTCGCCCTAGCTAACCTGTAATCTTGCCACGGGAAGTGGGTTCGTAGATGTAGACTATAAAGATATAGAGGTGCGATTAGGTAACCTACATTTTACTTCCGCTGACCAAGTCCTAATTACTCCTGCAAATAATTGCACTGTTGCAACGCCTAAAGGTAGTCCTACTTGGGAACTTAGAAATCACTACTTCATAGACTTAATATTCACCATCGTGTGGGGCTCACTTGTTCGATATCTGTGATGCTGTTGATCTACAAAGACTGAAGTTGCGTAATAGTTTTACTTGAAACTGATAGACCTTTTTGTCGCAAGCACGGGATCCAAAACTAGGAATCGTGCACGTGCTAACTCACGGAACGTCTCATCAAGTTCAACTCCGCATAGGTTGCATATACTTGTAAACATGAGATTGTCTGATATTTAACTGTAAACGGTATGGGTGAGCAATTTGGACCGCTTGAATCGGGGCCTGGATCGACCATAAATCGAATTGGAAATTTCAGTTTGGTCCTTGGTTCCCAAAAGTGAAATCGATTTTCGGACAGTCTGGTTTGGTTCGTTTCCTAGTTCTTAGAAGGGCTAAACCGGACCAATTAAATTTCTTATATTTTATTACAAGTAAAGATGTAAAAAGTAAAAAAAAAAAACCCCCAATTTAATTTTTTGAAATTTTAATCTTTATCCAACTTTATCAAAATAATTAAAAAAAATAAACTCAACTTTTTTAAAAATTTTCTTGGTCCCATTGGATTGCCTAGGAATCAAACCGGGCCAACAAGTTCGGTTCGGTCCGGACCTAGGACCAGTCGATCCGGTCTCCGGTCCTAGAGATCTAGGACCGACCCCATCGATCCAATTCCCGGCCCCCCTAAATAGGTGCAAATCATGCATACCCCTAGTAAACGGATATGCTATCACTATTTAATTAAATACTTTAAATAGGCCTGTAGAATGCCCCCATTTCCTTTTCTTTTTATTTCCTTTGCGTGACAGCACCACATCATAAAAAACTCAAAAGGGGAACAGATGTTGGAAGCGAGGCAATACGGTGTCGTTTTTACAAGGCGATGCTGCAAACACGCATATATCAGAGATGGTTCTCTTGTGGGTTTCATGCGGACATTTTTCGTTGCGTCACGGCCGCTGATTAGCTCTCTCAAACCCGAAACGAAGCATTGATATTTGCTCCCTTTTTCTCGAGGAGCAAACCAAACATCTCGCGCATGAAGTCTTGCTCCTTGATAGGGACTGAAGACGCTCGTATCTTAGCTATATGCACCATAGGAGACTGTTAAGATCGATGCGTGGTAAGCAGGTCCAGCTGGAGACCATGATATAAAGAGGGTTCCCTTTTGTTGAGATCACAGAGTCGGTGTCATCCAGTTTTTCCATCATTCGAAGCACATGTTATCACTTACATAATTGCACGGCGATTGCATTATACTTTGGGTTGGGCTATGGAGCTTTTTAGATCAATAATGGTGGCTTTATTTACGTCTCCTCAATGGGTTTGCACCTTGCAGGACCAACAGAATGGACAGCTTACCGGTGGTTCATAATTGGATAGCCACAGAAAATCTCGAAGCTCTTCAAAGGAGATCCAACTTTCGGAGAGCCATGAAAATTGTAATGCATCTCGTTGAAAGCCTCGGGCAATTCGCAAACATATCTTTTATATTGAAATTGGCTTTATCCATCGCATCAGTTTTGGAAAAAGCCGATGGATGTTTTTCGCTTTTTTCACTCTTTTCTTCCTTTTAGAAAGGGAACTTTTGTACGCTTTTTTTTTTTAATAAAAACTGGCTGCTGCAACAAAGTCCCTGTGGCTTCTTTCCCAGTTTCTATAATGGCCTGACCGCCTACATAAAGTGAGACTCCGGAAACCCTTTGGGAAGATGCGCAGGAAAGCACTTTTGGACCACCTGGCTATGAAGCCTGAGCTAACCCTTGACCTTGATTCTTGTATTCCAAATTTCCTCAAGCTGCCACTACCGATTCCATATAATTCACAATTTAGATATACAACGTTCTTGCCGACATTCGCTGCATTTCTCTTTGTGTGACTTCATGCCGATTCAGTTGTGAGTTTGAGTTTGATCGATCTTGCATTATGTAAGTTTAGGAGTAAGTAGGATTTCCAAATTACTCTAACACCTTCTATCGAATCTATTTAAGTCAAATTTTCAAGCTAATACATCTTTTTCTGTTGCGACGGTCGCATACCACACAAGTCAACCTATGATCAAGAAACCACTCAAAAACCCACCTTTTAATACACTAGGCTCTCCGGCCAAGAGAAGATGTAATTGGTTTTTGGTCCCCCTAAACCATATTATTATTACATATATAGGAGGTGGGGATCTAACATATGCCAAAAACGGTATCGCAAGTTTTTGGAACATAGAAAGCTCCCATATGATTTTGCTAGAATAGAACCGGTGTCTAACTAATTACATGAGGGAAGTGGAACACAAGTTAGGAAATCAGCTAAAATGACAATAACGGTCCGTTTGTTACAAGGAGAACTGTGTTTGGATGACCAAAAACTAATCGATCTAAAGACCAAAAAAAAAAATCATGGATTGAAAATAACAAGCTTAAATTAGAGGAAGACGACCTCCTTTTCTAGTACAAAGGAATCAATTTCTCTAAACCACTAAATAAATAGAAACCAACTATTTTTTTTCGAAAATGATTTTTTTATAATTTTTTTATCTTTGTTATGAAGTTTTTAGTAAAACAAACACATCTGAAGAGACAATATGAGACCATGGCTCAACGGTTGGAGATAATGACCTTCATTAAATCATATGGTACATAATTTATGAATTGACTAGATATAGTAGCCAGGGCGAGCCCAGGCCAGAGAGTTAGGTTGTGATTACGATGCTTTACATGAGCTGTTGATCGACTAGAGCCAGAGGCCTCTTATAACAAGATCCGTCATGCAAGGAGGTCGTCATCTACTTACCAAATCTTCCCTCACCGACATCACTAAAGACCATATTGGAAAACAAATATCATGCAGTGGAAGAGATTGTGCTGAGTTTGACTAATTGGTGTGGAGAAGGGAAAAGGAGAAAGGACTAGGAAAAGGAACAGTGTGAAGCAGCAGTAGAGAGCTGCAGTGCCACGCTTGATCTTACCGACTCCGTTTCACCCTCATGCTTTCTCTTTGTCACGTCCCCAGCAATAGTTGAAAAGGATCCGAAAGCTAATTTTCGTGCACATTACAAGAATCTAACAGAAGGTACACGCAATTGGGTAAAATGTTTTTGTCTACCTTTCCTTTTTGGCCAAAGAAGCTGACCTGTGGGGCACAAAACTATGTGCACTCCAGTGCACCATCACCAGCCTTTCTCTGCAAATTTTAATTATTTTACTAATCTGCAACCAGACGAGAAAAATGGACCCATGGTTTACGTCGCAGACAACGTTAAAGTATTGTTAAGACTTAAGAAGGGCCTAAACCAAGCAATTTGCATCATATCTTATGATATCGGTCTGTGCTGAGTTAGAAGAGGCAAAGCCAGGCGCGTGAATATTAAAAAAACTGGAGCATCTGATGCTTTGTTCATCTTGGAAGGAACAAGAGCACAGTGAAGAGAATCAACTGAGCAACAGCTCAGCAATGGACTCCTCAACTAATGACACTGACTCGATGTCGTCTTGTGACTTTAAATCTATCCTGGAATTACACCTCAAAGAGATGATGTCGTGCATATATGGCAACATTGGAATACAGGGAGGGAGAAATAGTATTAACAAAGAAATGATGCAGGTGGGACCGAGTGTCTTCTTTCGTAATGGAAGCAGCAAGGCCAAACTCAAGCATGGTGTAAACCGAAAACGAGAAAATGAAAGGTGTAATGCATTAAAACAAAAACAAAACAAAACCCTTAACTTATAATGCTTAGATATAGTTACTTTTGATTTCTCATTGTATCACGAAAGCCCATCACATGTTCTCAATGGCTTTTAATTCTTCTCCTCCTCTTTATGGTTGACGTAGATATTAGGGTTATTTTTTATACGATAAACAGTTCTAGGTTTTTTCCAACTGAATTCTTGAAATCGACAAAATCACTACTACCTCAAGTCCAATTAAGTCACGGGGTTTGCTCGCTCGCTCGAGCAGATGGCCCACGAGGATTTTGTAGCACTCCATGGACAAGGGGGACCTAAGTGGCAACGTGAGGTCACGAGTCCGAGTCCATGCCTTATCTTGCGGAGCCAACCTCCTCGGGGTAAAAACTCTTTTAGACTTTCCCTCCACTTCTCCTCATTCATACATCTTGAATCGGACAAAGCATGCATTATAGCAAGGTCATGCACTTTTAATTGTGCTTACTCATCGAGCTTGATGTGCTTGACCTAACGCTCAAAAGAGACAAACTCCGGCGCCTATGATCTTATGACCATTCTTTCTTTCCTGAGCATCAATGATGGCATACCCTCATTACACAATTTGCTACTGAATCAAGACTTTCAAAGGGTCTCTTGTTCGTGCACGCACTTCCGGGGATTACTACAGGTGGCTGATTCGGGATTTCGCCATTTGCCACCTTCTTACGAGAGGACAAGAGAGAAAAAAAAGGGTAATTATTAGTCCCTGGATTAATAATTGACCACAAACATTAATTTTTTTTTCTCGATAACCTACTCATGTGTATTTCCTCTAACTTGCGATCCCAATTGGTGCTAAAAGGTAGCATTATCACGTGGCATTTCCTCTAACAATCCAACCAATCTTCCCCTCATTAAAAGAATGCGGGTTCAGGACAAAGAAGTCCCAATTCCATGACCATAATAATCTGCCTGTTAATAATTCTGGTGGTAGCTGGTAAGAAGCTCCAGAAAAGATTGAAAAAAAGAAAGGAAACGAGAACAGAAAAGATTGGAAAGATCGGAAAAGTCAGAAATACCTTGCCCCGCCCACCCGCCATGTCCTGTCGCAAACACCATGATGACAACCCTTGTTTTCACCTCCCACCCCCATGTGTGCATGCCATTCTCTTTCACATCACATTTCTCATTGACAATAACATTTCAGTACTATCTCTCTCTCTCTCTCTCTCTCTCTCTCTGAAAATCAAGATCTTCCATCAATTCACATTGCAGAAGTGGCAGAATCAAACGTCTCCCTCCTCCACGAATGCTTCTGCTCTAGAGAAGAATTTATATTCCGTCCGGACCGTGATCTTACCTGGAGGCATCATTTCATCCCACGGATTAAATCCCACTCCCTAAGCCTACTTACTCTTCCCAGATTCATGAGGGTCAAGAAGGGGGTAGTTGTTGACTCCACATCGGCATGCCTAATCCCGTGTTAGCATTTAGTTAGCCCGTAGTCAAAATCGTCCGACCCCAGTAAGCCAATGGAACAGTGGGCTGGACACGTAAAAGTGCATATCTGTAAAAGATTTAGTGATGCCGCCATCATTATTTGAATATTTTAGCACCGCCTCTCACATTTGATCTTTTTAATTAATGCAAAGCATGAATGTATTTAATGCAAAATCTTACGGCGGTACTTAAAAAAGAATTTCTCGTATTTACAAGTGAGCAACATGGAGCAACCCATAAGAATTTAGATGATATTACAGATGGTGTACCTTCTGTGGTGGTGTTGTTTAACTATTAACATCTTGAGAATCATCAAGCACGTTCAATAACATCTTGAGAAAAACGCGTCGGTCGTCGCGACCATCCTAATCCCAATTCCGTTGACCAGTGACGGCAGGTATCTAAAAGAGAGAAATTGGATGAATTGAGATTTTTCCAATTTAGATATGATTGTAGCCGGCAATCATGTGATTTAGGCAGCTTTTGCCTTCCAGACACAAGGTGTTGGCTTATTTTATTTATTTCTTATTGTTTTCCTTTGCCTCCTCACTTCCTAATTCATTGTCTGCCAGCATGATCTGATTCTGAAAGCAAATTTATCTTATACATAATGAGATGGGGCCTCTGACTCTTCCCCCCCGGTCAACCCACCGTTAAACAAATGGCTAAATATTCCAAGAATCCTTAAGAACACAATCAAGCTGGTCATTATGCCTTGCATGTGCAAGTTTCTTGTGGTTCAGATCAAAGATTTTCAGCATAAAATGGGGCAATCCTATGACAAAACACATAGAAAGAAATGGAAGAATAAGCCCGTGAAAGCACTACCTTCTTCTAAATTGGATTGAGTTGGAAACTTTGCGTTGCCGTGTCCAATTTAAATCTCATATCCTCATCTCCATCACGCATGACATAGTGAAAGGATTATGAATCCGCTCTTAATTTTATTTTTCTATGGTTTGTTTTCACCGGGTTTTTTCATCCAATCTCATTTCATCAGATATGTGACGATATATTATAAGTCAAGTACGTGAACTAAGCTTAACCACATATCATCGACCCATAACAAATTGGAAATGCAGAATAACACCGTTGGCACCGACTTTTTTTCGGGTAAAATGTAATAGACATTTATAAAAGAAAAATAAAGCAATTCATAATAAGCACGCTTGATTAGTACCTAGGAATTTTCCTGAAGGGTAAGGTGGCTGATTTCGTTTTCGTTTTCGTTTTCCAAGGGAAGGATTTTACTTCCAACCTGCCGCCAAAAACAGAGCTCTCTCTCTCTCTCTCTCTCTCTCTCTCTGGATTACGATAAATCTTCCAGTCCAGCGAAGCACAAGGAGACACAGCGAAACGACCCCTCCAAAATCTCTCCTCATAATCGTCCTCCGCGCCAACTACGTATTCACGTAGATTCTTTCCTCATCGTGCTCCTTCCATTTGACTTTCAGACCCTCTGTTTCTTTCCCCGGAGCTGCAAGCTCTGCTCTCTCTTTTTGGATGGGATTTGTTCTCTAAGGTTCGATCTTGGCCCGATGCAACGTGGACCCGGAGCCGAAAACATGAGTTGTTCCATCGTTGAATTGAAGCGAACTGACTGGATGGTGTTCTTGTCCTCAGAGCGCGGATTGGGAAGAGCATGACGATGAACGTCAGGGGTGGGACTGGGCTGCGGCGGTCAACGAAAGCTCCAGCGAAGCATGACGAAGTAAAAGTTCGCAGTTCCCGAAAGCTTTATTTCCCCTTCCTTCGCCAATTGATTTCGATAGCGTAATGATTTTTCTTTTTCAGTGGAGATTTTGAAACACGGCATTTACAGTAGCGACTAGCGAAGTTGTTAGCTTTTCAACTATATCAGTATAAATTATCTCGCTTGTACCGGGGAAAGCCGGATTTACAGTGTTTGATGGACGAGGCTCGAGAAACTGAATCGTTTGTGAACGGCATTCATTTCCATGGGAATCAGGAATTGACTTTATATACGGTGTAATTGAGGAAAATGCTTTTTAATTCTCCCTTGTCATTTTCATCCGTTCGTCCCCTTTTGCCTCCTACTTGCTGTATGAATCTTATGACATATTCCAAATTTTCTCGAGCAAGTTTCTACTTTCCTCTCTTCCTTTGTGCTTAGCTGATGCACGTAATCCCAAGCATTAAAAATTTGGAGGCGACCCATTTCCTCAATGCTCTCTGATAATGGCTGAATCTTTGTTAATTGCTAGTTTTTCCTATTTCTGTTATCAGTTTATCTTTTTGTCATTTGAAGAAGCTCATCGTTTCTAATTATTGGATAACAGAGGGTGAAAATGATGGCAACCAAATCTGTAGATGCAACGAAGCCAACTGCTGGCCAGCGAAAATCAAGCAGAGAGAGAAAATTGGCGCTGCAACAAGATGTATGCATCGAGTACTCTGCTTTTGTTTCCACAATTTCTTGTTTGATGACTTCAGTAAAAGAAAAATCACCAATTTTGGAAAACGTCTATTTTCCAGGTGGATAAGTTGAAGAAGAAGCTTAGACATGAAGAGAACGTTCACAGGGCTCTTGAGAGAGCTTTTACCAGACCTTTAGGAACTCTGCCTCGTCTTCCCCCTTATCTCCCAACATATGTTAGTTAATGTTTCATTTTTCATGGATTTTTATTTGAATGTGACTGTTTAGTTATCGTGATGAATGGACTGTGTGTTGGTTTCTGAAATTTAGACTCTAGAACTTCTGGCCGAGGTTGCTGTATTGGAAGAGGAGGTTTTGCGGCTGGAAGAACAGGTGGTACATGTCAGGCAGGACTTATATCAGGAAGCCGTGTACATTTCATCATCCAAGAGGAAGAGTGTTGACAGTTCATCTGATTTGCATAAACCAATCCCCATTAAGAATCTTAGACCTGAACAGGCCAGAGTCCAAGCTCAAATTGCTGGCAGCTTGACACCATCTCGAACCAGGCACTTGTTGCCTCGCCCTGGTGTGCTTGGATTCCCAAATTAACTTCGCATCCCTACAATAATGCATTGCTGGTACTTAAGAGTTTGAGCCTCATTCATCTCTGTTGCTTTTCAGCAGATGCATGTGGGGAAGCTAAGCGAGCATGCACTAATTCTACAATTGACAAGAAGGAATCTACCACACACAAAAGCCATGGAGCCAAAGTTGCTAGAAAGGGACATCCTGTTGATGATGGATTGGCAGAGAAGTATTTGGAAACTCAGAAATCGCAGGTCTAGTTTTTTACTTCTCGTTATTACTATGTTCAACTGAGATAGCCTAGTTTTCATTATTTTTTTCTGTGGATAATTGAATATGGAGTTTCTGAATGTCCAGCTTGAGAGTAGAGTGACAGAACTAGAAAATGCAAAGGCAAGGAACCAAACAGTTTCTGATGATGGAGTGCGAGGTGATGAAAACCCAAACAAAATCTCTGAGAATGTTTTGAAGTGCCTACTGAGCATATTCTTGAGAAAGAGCTCAAAGAAGAGCAGGGTTACAGCTGAAAATTCGCCATTTCTGTCTACAATTATGTCCAAGGAGGGTGGTGCAGAAATGGAGTTTCTTGATCCATATGGCATGCATTCAGAGTATAGAAAGAGAGATATCGGCCCATATAAGCATCTTCATTCAATTCACGCTGGCTCAATCAATCCAAACAGAATGACTAACTGTGTATTTTTAGAGCAAAGATTGAAGTGAGTCATCACTTATTGAAGACAATTGATTTCTCATATTTTTACAGACATTTATCGCTGTAACAGGAGAATTGTTTCTTCTCATTTCCAGAGTGCTCCTTGGAAAACTTGCGCGTGTCAAGTTGGAGAATCTCACTCACCAGGAGAAGCTTGCATTCTGGATTAACATTTATAATTCATGCATGATGAAAGTATGTGAGGGTATTCATGGCAACAATTACACTTTGTTCTTCACTTCTCATCAAGTTTAATTCTAATGATAAATGTAAATATTTTTGGCGTGAAGTGTCTCATATGATCATTGACATTGTTGAATTCTTCCAGGCATTCCTCGAACACGGAATACCAGAGAGTCCCCACGTGGTTGTTGCGCTGATGCAGCAGGTATGACCTTTCGAATCCTTCCATGAGCAATGAAGTTTCGGTAAAATCCATTAATCATGTAAAGACATTGATTTGTCTATTTCTGTTTCCATATAATTCCCCTGTGAATTAAGCAAGAGCTTATGAGGATCTTTGAGCTGAGCAGCCAGTAACTTACCTGCAGTTTTCCAAATTTTTGTCTAGGCAACAATAAATGTAGGAGGACACCTTCTTAACGGCATAACAATTGAGCACTTCATCCTCAGACTTCCTTACCATTTAAAATATGTGAGTCACATCCATTTTATGATCATGAGGGACATGATTTCGGTTTTCAATTGTACTGAGTAAGCTTCCTGTTCTTGATTTCAGGCCTCCACAAAGGGTACAAAAAACGTTGAGTTGACAGCAAGAAGAATCTTTGGATTGGAGTTATCTGAACCATTGGTGACTTTCGCGCTTGCCTGTGGAAGTTGGTCGTCCCCTGCTGTAAGTTCACTCATGGAATAGAACCACCAGTATTTTTTTCGGTTCTCTTGTCCCAAAATTTGTTCGTTACCTGCACATTTCTACAGTAGGAGCATCTCTTCTCACCTTGAGGCATCTGCATTTATGCTTGTTTATGTTCTTACTTATTATGACCTTTTTTGAAATGAAGGTGCGAGTCTACACGGCATCGCATGTAGAGAATGAACTTGAAGCAGCGAAAAGAGACTATTTGCAGGCTGCAGTCGGAATTTCTGACGAGAAATTTGCAATCCCAAAGCTGCTAGACTGGTATCTGCTCGACTTTGCCAAGGACTTGGACTCCTTGCTCGATTGGATTTGTCTTCAGTTACCCAGTGAACTAGGAAAACAAGCAATCAAGTTTCTTGAGATGGGAAAAAGCAATGCTCCTTCAAAGTTTGTTCAGGTTGTTCCCTATGATTTCACTTTTAGGTACCTTCTACACACACAATAAGTTCTGATTTTTCCAATTTGCTAGCTTCAATATGGCTTCTTTGCACATTCTGTGTTAATAATGTATATTGCAGTTCAAAGTATATAAATTGTTCTCATAAGTCTTGGGAACTGTTTCTTCAGCCAGATTGTGCTTCTTGTAAATGGATCGTGGGAGGTAATGTATATAATCGATGATTCCGAGATTGGTGTTCTGAACATGCTTGAATATTGAAAAGCAATGACTTGAAGACACCATGTCAATTCTAGGACAAATGAAGGCTTTTATGTCTGCTTTTTCTATTTCCTCCTTATATTTCGTATGTGTCCCAGTTTTGCATCCTAGAAGACCCCAATCACACACAGGCACTATATTCCGATTAATCCTGAAGGGACTTAAGATGAAAACTACTGGAGCGTATTGCATCTACAGCAGAAGGCATTCTACCCAATAAGTAATTCTTTCTTGTAAAGAACCCATTTCGGTACTAAGGGTGGGTTGATAACCCACAGCAGAAGGCATTCTACCCAATAAGGCGGATACTTCAGATCCTGCTTGGACGAAACGGAAGATATTGTCGATTAATAGAAGTACGTCTTGTTCATTAACATCTCGTTCAGTTTCATCATAGCATAATAGCGAGCATGCATTCAAAGCAGGATGCGGACCTCCTTAATCAGTGATAAATTGTCGGTTTCAAGGACAGGCAATTGACTTTTTTAGCAGCAGTAGCATTCATCACTTTCAGTTCAATGGAATGACAACAAGCCACAACATCAAACCAGAAGGTGTAATTGGAAGTCGTGGGCCTTAAAGAACATTAGGTTTGAATAGTAATGACACTTCCCTTTGTTTGGCAATGTTTGTGAATGAGACTCGCGTCGAGTCATTGACAACACTGGGCAAATGGAGAAGGAAGGAGATAAGACATTTTGGAAATTTTCTATGTACTCTCCCATTCGAGGACAGCTATTGCTGCTGAAAAGGGCATTTGCAATCTGTTATGGCATTAGGTGCCATCAGTGGTCCCGAGATCAGTAGCCATAAGCTTCCCAATGGCACGGGTCACTCGATCAGTGTTGATGACCTGTTTACCAACCCCATGATGTTGACACATTCCAGCTTTTGTTCGTGCACGATGTGAGCACAAACGACACTCAGAAATCCAATTTCTACTTAGTAACACGATCCAAACACCCGGATGTGGCTTGATCCACGAATGCGTCAGGATAACTTGAATGCATGACATGGCGACCCATGTTTAACCCAGTTAATGTAGCAATCGACATGCTTGTATGGAGAAAGAGAGAGACTCGACTGCAGATGCTAGTGAAAATTAGGATGCTTCTAAATGATGACATGCTGGAATGTCTTGGTCTGTCACATGCTGGAGAAATTTGCTTCATACAAGTGGTCCTAACTTTGCTCTTTTTCCATAGTTCTGCATACACCCAAAACCATTCACACATTCATCACATCGAAGCAGACAACGCCGGAGGTTGTATTTTCAGTCACCGCGAGACTTTGACAAAAGCTAAAAAGCCCAGAAGCAGCCATGGAAGTACTTGAGGATGCTCTTTAATTTCTCGTCCTTATCTTTGCAAGAAAATACTGGGCTTTGTTCAATTAAAGCGCGACAGTTCTCCGTGTCTACAATCGAATCTTGTCATTGAGGGTTGGGATGATGTTCCAACTGATGGACTCCTCTTTCTCCACTGAAGATGATGACTCATAAGTCGTAGACACATAGCCTCTCATTTGAGTTGTGAAGATGGACGTGGCCTGGAAGAAATCATTCGAGTGATTATCTTCCGAAAATTGAGACATCCATGTTCAAGAAGTGAAAATGACTCTCTCTCTCTCTCTCTCTCTCTCTCTCTCTCTCTCTCTCTCTCTCTCTCTCTCTCTCTCTCTCTCTCTCTCTCTCCGCCATTGTAGCTCAATAGTGGCCACCCTGAGTAATTTCAATCATCCAATGAAGTAAACTTTCATTTCTTCGTAATCGATGTATCTATATAGCATCATGACTAACCTTTAATGAAATGAGGGCATAACGTATTTGTGACGAACATTCTAGATGCCACATTGGTGCTTATGTGTTTTCTAGCACATTTGATCCGTTTATTACAATACCGAATAAGATTTGTTCAGTTGATCATCCACTTACTCAACAATAAGACTCACCCACTCACCCTTTTGCCAATTGTTGAATTTTCGAATTATGGAGTTCAAGGTATCAGCGTCGGGCAACGTTAACTCCATTTTTCTTTTTGAAACTTGGATAGTTTTGGAGTGTGTACTTTTCTTAATGAAATTAGTTTTTGGGTCTTGATGTACAAGAAATGATCTTTGTAGTTTTGGGTTTAAAGGACTAGTGGCCAGTTCTTATTTGTGGTTGGGTAACGTGCTCGAGTTCGGATGTTGAGTTCGTGGCATCAATATCATAGGCTTGTAAACATTGGCAAAATTGTCGAACAGTGTAAGTTCATGCGTCCTCGTTCTCCACTTCATTGATTGGTGTGGCCATTAACTTTCGCCGTTTTATCGGGCCTTAGCTCATCTAGTGAGGCCCAGAAGGTAAGAAGTCCACAAAGGGATTTGACATCAAGTGAAGAATCCCCAAACGAAAGCGGCAGGGGCCATGTGGTGGACTACCAGGCCCATAGCATATTAGGGTTGCGATGGCAATTGGGCTGCCACATACCACTCTCAAGTCAACCGAGCTCGCGAGGCCAAACTTAGGAGGCTTCTTTGCAACTCTTGAATTTTGATCCACCGCTAATAACATTGTTTCTGAACTTTTAATTTGAAGTGTCATATGTGAACTTTGATTCGACATGCAATGTCATCCCAGAACTTCTAACCAGCAATTTCAATTCCCATTATTGGTTTATGCACTCACCATCGACAATATTGTCCACTTTGGGACCTACTTTCACAGCTTTATTTTTCCTCTGGTCCACTATCCACGCGTCTTTCCGCGATAACTTACGAGCGCACAACCTTGAAAAACACGTTGTTGATGGTTAATGATGGACTTCACTACATAAGCTCCCATAAAACTTCATCCCTAGGCGATGTGGGATAAGGATATCACATCAAAGGCCCTCATGGATGTTTGCTTACCCATTTGAAATTGTTTATTTTCCCCCTTCTCTTTAATCACCCTGTCGAATAGGGGTGAGCGGTTCCCCGGACGGTCCGGTTCCCCCCCGGAACTGGGAACCCGACCGGTGAGACCGATTCTCGTTTTCTAGGACCGTGGACCAGACCACAAAAATCTTGGACCGGACCCGTCGGTCTGGTCCGGTTCTTGGGCGGTCCAATGGGACCGAGAAAGAAACCTAAAATTAAGAGAGAGAGAGAGAGAGAGAGAGAGAGAGAGAGAGAGAGAGAGAGAGAGAGAGAGAGAGAGCGAGAGAGAGAGAGAGAGAGAGGCTTCGTCTAGATCGGTTGGGCTCCTCGACTCGACATCTTGGTCCGTCCGTCGGTCGGTGGGTTCTTGACATATTGTGAGTGGAGCTTGGTCATAGAGGTGCTTGGGTAGGGCCTCCCATTGGTCTTGTTTTCCATATGTAGTTCGGATCAAGAGCCGATGCCGAGGGCCGACTAAGATGAGTCTAACTTGATGCCATGACAACGGGCTCACACCTAAATGTCTTTCAACACTATTCATTTAAATATTGTGGAAAAGTGAGTGTATCAATAATAACCTACTGCAGATGGTCCTCCAAGGGGAGTTTGTCTTCTCTCAAAGTTACTAAAAAGATCTAATTGTCTGTGGGGCAGTACAATTTCACTAACCGGTTGTTCTTGCATGTGTTCTTTTTATTTTTATTTTTTTTTATCCCTAACCAGTCCGGTCCGGTCCGGTCCTTCTAGGAATCGGGAACCGGACCGCCCGGACACCGGTTCCACTTTTGGGAACCGAGGACTGGACCGACACATCCGGGAATCGGACCAACCCGGCCGGTCCGGGCGGTTCCCGGTTCGGGCGGTACAACTTGCTCACCCGTACTGTCGAGTGCAACTTTAGTCTAACAATTTCTCAAAGCCAAGCGGCCATACAAGCTTGACCTTTGTTTCCAAGCATCGGATTGGCGAAAGATCTGAAGTGGGGTTGTCACGAGCGCCACTAGACGAATATATGCATTTCCACATGTCAGCTTCAACCATCCAAGTCTATAATGTCCTGCAGCTACTAGAAAGATTCTTCGTGTCTCTGGATGGTCTTCAAGAGGGGTTATGTCAAACTGCTTCTCGACGTTCTGCATAAGTCCAAGGACCAATTGCCAACCTAGCGGTCTCCGCATGCCATGCACTAAAACGGTGGCTGCCTCACCTCTTCTTCCTGAGCCATTTGCTGTTAGACCCTCGTTCCTATCAAATTTTTAACTTTTGGCCCATCTGTGACCGCACGTACTCTGCAATATTTTATGCAGTCTGCAATGATAGTCAAGCCGGTGAACAGCGTGGAGGAGATGTGCATGGAGTTTCCATATAGGTGATCCGCACCTTACGCCATTTCATTTTCCTTAAAAGCTGTCATGTCTCAAATCACTGTGTGCGCTAAGGTTTCAAGGGCATATAAACTAATGCAGCTGCACTTCTTCAATCAGCTACGCAAGGCCGACTGGAGTTGCACAAAGGAAAACGTTTTACATCAGCGTCAACGACAACTTTATCCAACTCCCACGCACTCTCAGGTGTTCTTTCTTTATTTCGTCCGGATCCTCCACGTTGAATCTATGTGTTGCTGGTTACCAGCCCATGCCTTCTACCCAACGTGAACGGCAACCAATATAGTTATTCTGACTATGTTTTCTTTTCTTTTTTTCATTTGGCGGAAGAGTTCTTTTCCAGGGAAATAGTCTTTTCAAAAGACTTGAAAGAGCAGATGTACAGTTCAGGGTTTTGTATCTATATATATTCCCGTTTGAGAAAATTATTTATAAACTGTTCATCTTTTCGCGAATGTGAATGGGCAAAGATATAATGTTTAGTTTCCTTCCTCCTCTCCAACATTTTACGTACTTATGATCATCGCCAGAAACAAACACCGACCAACAATACTTTACAAGACAGCTGTCTGTCCGGGAGGAAGCTAGATGACAAAGGCGGAAGGTATTCGTTCGAGTAGAAAGTCTAAATTCTAGAAGTCTTGACAATTCCAATTAGTTACGTCTCTCTCTTCTTTTATATTAAGCACATGTTCCCAACTCCTAATATGCGGAATGTGTGAATGCAGCTATCTTATCCCAACTTGGTTAATTTGATCAACCGATGATGTCATGTGATTTCTACAGCATAAGTTTGGAAATAGTCCACGTCAAATCGTCCCTACCAAACCTGTACATAAAGGTCATTTTCGTAGCTTCCTACTAAGTGAGATGTGCACAGTTAATAGAAAATCATCAGCTATGCCGGAGACACATGAGCCCAAATGTAGGATCTTGTGAATCCGACGTGAGATTCACACGATCCAACCAACAATGTAAATTGAGCCAACTGAACCGTTCATAAAACAGTTTCATCTTTATCGATATCGGCTTTTTCTAGTTTGAAGCTAGTTAAAGTTACTAAAGATTTCAACTAACTTGCCCGATTGTACAAGCAAGTGCTTCCTTGGCAAATATCAGTTTGATGGAGTTTTTGTGAGGATGAGGTGCCTCCTTAGCGAGTTGGCTTTGTGTGGGCCAAGTCTAAATGGAATTCTGTATTCACAAACAATAAATCAAAGTCCATGATGATCAATGATTGTGATTGTCCATGATTCATTTTCTTTTTCCCTTCTTGTCGAAATACCTTCCATGCTTGTGTTTTGACGGGGTGCAGCACCGTCATGAAGCATAGTGACAACTCAAGGTAACATACAAGATTTATGCCTAGCCAAGAATTCTTTTCTTTTTCCTATCTTATCGCCCCCGAGTTTATGTGGACATACAGGAACAAGAGATAGCTGAATCAATAATGAATCATCATGGCCGAGTGAAATTGAGATTGTATTAGAATTAAGGAGTAATAAATTATTGAATTTACCCGATTAAGAGATTGATACACCTCACCATAGTAATTATTGAATTCTCAGAAGATTTCAGTCATAGTAAAAACATATTTAGCTTATCAGATGCTACCTCCAAGACAGCACAAGTAAGTTAAGAATGAATTTGTAAATGTTTTTAAAACATGCATTTAGTGTATGCATGACAGTATCATCACCATAAAGAAGTGGCCGGTAAACTCATGAAGAAGAACTGTTTAGGGAGTGGGGAGCAAGATAACTCATGGTGCCTGTCTTGACGTGAGCCAACATCATTCGGAAAGAGACCTTTTTCCCCCATCATTCAAAGAGCCAACAGGTCATTCGCATCACAAGATCTCTCAAGCCTCTCCTTTTGCCTCCGTAAAGAAATCGGCCACCAATCGCCTCTCATGCCACCAGATCCTCACAAGCCGAGGGATAAAAATCAATTCCTTTGACCGCATGATTTCTAATTCAACTCAGGCGTGGAAGTTACACCAAATGGGAAGAATCAGGAGAAGAATCAAACCGTAGGTGATGCCACTCATTACGCATTCTTGTTTTTTCACCTACCCTCACTCCTTTCCCCTTAATTTTTAATCTGCTTCCTCTCCCTCCCTCTCTCTTCTTACAGAATTACGGATGTCCACGTCTACTAACTTCAGCCTTAAGGAAAATTCAGACTTCTTGATGGGTGGGTCATCAATGAGATGGCAGGCTTATTATAATGGCCTGCATAGGGACCCAAAAGCCAGACCCATCCCATTATTGGGATGATTCGATGGAACGAGGCAGCACACAATGTATATCCACATGCAGACGCAAAACCGAGCCATGAAAGTATAAAGTGGCGGCTCCTGATCTTGACTCCGCGGTCAGCAATCTCTGCAGCCCCGTCTTTTTGTTCTTTCTCTCCTGCTTCCTCTTCTCGCTCCTGCTTCCCTTTATATAATTTCTGTATCTACCTCCCAATCTCTCATTCTCAGCAATAATTCTGTCTCTCTCTCTCTCTCTCGCTGTGTGTGTCAAGGGAGCTTTTGCCTAAAGTCCTTCGCCATGGAGGTGCTGATACCACCGAGCATGGAGTTCGACTTCAACAGCGCGCGTTCCTCGCCGCACGCGAGCGCGCCTTCGACGCCAAAACGCTTTGGCGATTGCTACTTCAGCGCTCCGACCAGCCCTGCTCGCGTGGCCGATTTCTACCGCCAGTTCGAGGAGTTCTCCGCGGAAAACCCGTGCGATCCTTCTTCTTCATGTTCAGCCACTGTTCCATTCGCTTGGGAAGAGAAGCCTGGCACTCCGAAATCACCGCAGCTGAAGACTTTGGGTAGAGAACCTGTTGATTATAAAGATGATGGTGATGATGGATTCAACTTCGCATTCGACTTGAGCAAGGACTCCGAGAGGCACTCTCTTTCGGCTGAAGAGCTCTTTGACGGTGGGAAAATTCGCCCGCTCAAGCACCCGCCGAGGCTGCAGAGCAACCGTTCAGCTCTGACGCTTCCAAAGAGCCCGCTCGCTCCATTACCCAAATCTCCAAGAGCGCAAGCCAGAGGCATGTTTTCACCGAAAGCGAGGAAAGAAAGCGACCCTTTTGAAGCAGCCATCAAGAACGCCAGGAGGAGCCCAGAGCCCCGACAAGCCAGAGGCAGAGAGAGGTTGCAAGGTTCAAATTCAGGCCGGCGAGCGGTCCGGTCCCTGTCCCCGTATAGGGTCTCTGCCTATCCCTGGGAGGAAGAAGAGAAACAGCTGACCAAGCAGACGCCGACGTCCAAGGGCCCCTGTTTCACGGGTTCTTCGGCTTCGATTACATCGAAAGCGTCGTCCAAGAAGTGGAGTTTGAAGGACTTTTTGCTGTTCAGAAGCGCTTCGGAGGGTCGGGCCACAGACAAGGACCCATTCAGAAAGTATGCGGTGGGTGCGCTCAGGAAGAAGGACTCAGTGAGGAACGCGAGCTTCCGTTCCATCGACAGCCCCACCGGGTCGATGTCACGGAGGCGAGGCCCGGTCTCTGCACACGAGTTGCACTACACCGTGAACAAGGCAGTCTCCGACGATCTGAAGAAAAAGACCTTCCTTCCTTACAAGCAGGGGATCCTGGGGAGGCTGGCTTTCAATCCTGCGGTTCATGCACTGACTAACGGATTCGGGTCATTGTATCGGCAATGAAATTTGATCTTCATATGAATGTTTTGTTCGTCCGGAAATCATAGTTTTGTTTCGTTTTCGTTTGTTTTCCCTTCAATTATGTAAAGAAATTCCTTTGTTCCGAAAAGTGTAGAGTTCTTAACGTAAGGAACATGTTTCGTATATGTTATATGATGGAGGAGAAGGCCCTGTTCTTTCAATGATGAATTGAGCTCTTAATTTATTTGTTTTTTTTTTGTGGATTAATAGAGCCCCTGTGGTCACAAGTGTTGCAAGAAAGTATCCATTTTCTCTGGCATATGCTACTGCAGCCAAGGTTTCGATTTAGCTCATTTAAGCATCTACCTCTATGATATGGTAACTCGTCGTGATTGCGAGCATATCATCCTAGATCCTATGCTCAATGCATTTCGACAAAGAACTCTATAAGCGCCCAACCAAAGCGCCGACTGAGATTTGTTATCTCAGATCTAAGCATCACAAACCTGGAGCAATGGTTCCACGGAGTCGGGGATTGTGGAAGCAACCCATTAAAGGGTCCAGTGTTCAGGTGAAAATCTGGAGACTGTCGACCCTCATCTCCATTAGGGAAACGAAACCATGTCATTGAAATGTTTTATCAGACAATCTGCGTGCGAATACGTGATTAAGACCTTGGGATGATATCCCCTGTTTGACTAATGAATCCAATAGGTCAGCTTGGGAAACTGAACACCGAGTATGTTGCTAAACCTACCAATTTAGCAACATAATTGCGGAGAGTAGGATGACACATCATGAGTACTCTGTTTCCTCTGCCCTTTTTCGTGAGTTCTTGCATGTGTCCTTAATGTTTCGGAGCAAGCCAGGTGGGAAAAATCTTCGCTTCAACTCATTATCGATTATGAAAGGGAAGGCTTATTGAAGACTCCAGAAAAAAGACTCTAAAAAGGGTGAAAACTTGCTGATGATTGCAAAATCTTATTCTATACTTTTATTTCATCGAACTTGGGGTCGGCTAAAAATTAGCTTGAAAAAAATGGTAGGTAGGATATCTGCCAACTTTCTAGAAGAGGGAGACTTCAACACCTTACCAATCACATGCTTCCACCCGAATAAGAAGAGGGAAAGAACAGCCCAACATAAAAATAACTATAGATCAGCCGTCTAACTTGACAAAGTCTTGGTTCGTTTAGAAATTACGACTTAAAGCACTTGATCTTGGCAAAACTGTGCTTGTGACACATGCTGTTTGATAAAGGACAAGAAGCTGGAAACCTAAAACCCAAACATCAAGACACATCATGGTATTGAAACAGCCAAATATTAACATGAATATCATATGTTTCATGATTTGGGAAGTTGATCCTGTTTGGAATGGCCCAAATGAAAGTTCCGGCCCTTTTGCTATACCAGGTAGCCGAAATCCAAGATCAAATGGTCTGACAAAACAGCAAAGTTACAGCACCAATAATATCGAAACTCCTGGCAGCTCCCAAATTATCTACAGATCGTTACTGCATCCTGATGCTCTATCCTGAACAGGTAACATGAAGTTGAGGCAGCAAAGGCAACTGTTGTAGTGTGGCTTGCTGTCTGTTAAGATAAAAGCGTATTCGATTTGTGCTCAGGAAATATAGAAGGTCATGCGGAAACCAATGAAATTCAATGGAACTCAAAAGTACACAATTGCGGCTCTTATGCAATGATCAAATCAATTTCAAGAATGAGGGGCAAGTTGCCCATCATATTCAAACATAACAGGTGGACACCATCCCATCATGAAGCCCATTTTCCTACTTGCAATCTGGCCAATTATAAAAACACGATAGACATAGAACGATATGGATGGACGTTCCGAAGTCATGCACAGGACAGCAACGTGTGATAACAATTGCGGACAGTAGAAAGTAAGTTTTCAATTTTCCTCTCCTATGCCCGCAGATAACTAACAATAGAAGAGCAGATGACTACCTTCATGAGACAAGCTCGGTCAAAGTTATAAATTATGACTGGTGTGATCTCATCAACAACATCAAAGTGTCCGACCAAATGTTCAAAGAAACAGCATTTGTTGTTCCAATGTGAATTTGATATGTTCAGCCTATGTGACATTCGTTGCTCCAATGTGAATTTGTTGTTCCTGCATCACACACGCAGCAAATGACTTGTTTACGTAAGACTCAACAAAAACAAAACCTAGCGAAAACCATGCTGCTCACCTTCGTATTCCACTAATGCAACAAATTGACCCTTCTGCTTCAATGCCACATAGATTTTGTGAGCCTGATCCAGTGGTACCACCTGCAAGATGTAGTAGACAATTGCCAAACCACCAAGCAGCAAAGTTGTCAAAAGGCCAGAGATGTAAGAAGAACTATCTGAAGGCCATTGATGACATTTACTTTACCAATTGACAAGAGAAAGTCGAACTTATCTGATGCTGTCACAAATTAGGAAAGTAAAAGAGGAACCTTGTTTTGACATGCTACTTTTCCCCCTTTCTTACTTTTTTATTTCACTCTTGGGGAGCAACAGGAGAGATGCAGGGGACCATTTGGAAGATTATGAATTGTGTCCCATGTCTTCCAACCCTTGGAGTATAATAATGGGGCAAGAAAGTTCCTCACCAGAATTCATGGGTGATCTCTCGTAGCAATGCTTGTCAGACACTGTAGTGCAACAAATGGAGGATTGTTATAAGGACTTCTTGGAGGAGAGATGAAACCCAAGCAAAAGCTTATCTGAGTTACGAACAAAATTGTCATGGTAATGAGAATCAACTTTGTGTGTCTCTGCTCTCAACATGTTCAAATTGGCAACCTGTTTATCAAAATAATGAAAATTCGATGCATCAAAAAACTGGAAAGTAATGATGAATTGAACTATCCTGAATTCAACAAAGCACAAACTACGGCTGATGGACAGTGCCCAACCGTAATGAAAACACAGCTTTTGGTAGTTCATAGATCAGGAAACTTAGGTTCTTCACAGTCGGCTCTTGCCAGTAGATTTTCCAGGATATGCGTTGGCTAGCAAGACACAATGAAGATGCTATTTATCATTCACTAGCTACTAGAATGTGACCGAGAATGATCATCAATCATGTTATAGGCATTAATCTCCAGAGTACAGCGCTCTTTCAGATGCTTGTGTGCTTTGTCAGGGTAAGATTCTGGTGGCCCCGGACATAAGCCACTTTCCCCATATTGGTGCCGAATGATAAATTAAAATATTCTGAAATCAACTACAAAGTTAATGAACTCGCACCATGAAGGGGGGCTCCAGCTTTGAAGTCTCTCTAAATGCTAGAGCAGCTTAGTTTGTATACCTGCCAGCAGAGACTCCAGCGATGCATAGACAATTACCATCCACCTTACCACTTTCCACCTGAATGATCAAAGCAACTTCACCATACTTAGTTCCAGCATATAACCATTGAGAATTGACAGAACTACCAAGTTGAAAGTCACCTACCAAAAATTCACCATAACTACAACAGTCGTCAACATCAGCTATACCAACAGGGACCCAATAGCAGCACTCTGAATTCTCTGCCATGACCTTGAACGAAAATATTGTGACAATTTTTCAGTAGCAATGAAGAAAATTAATGAAAAGATGGGCCAAAGCTAGCAATTGTTGCGGCCATTTATGTTAATTAAACTTTATGAGGAACTGGTGAGAATGAAGCGTAGGGCTGGTGGGATAGTAATGGTGCTTCGTTGCCATACAAAGTCAGAATAGAGGTTTTGCACAAATCAAGAGAAAGACATGACCAGAAAGTTTTTGTATAGAGACAAACCAGTGCTTCCACAATAAGTGACATCCCCAAAGGCGCATCCTCCGCTAGTCCAGTACTTAAATACTCGGGTTTAAAACTTGTTCTGTTTCACGCGTGGGCCCTTCTGTGCAACTTTAAGCAGAATTACATAAACACGAAAGCATAACAAGCTCTATACCATTGGGCATCGTTTGCTTGACAAGTTGAAATCAAGTTTGATGAGCTGAGATGCAATTTTTCAAGTACCACGGCTTTTCAAAACACTGGATGTAATTCTTTTATATATTTTATAAAGACTAACATGTCATCGTACTTTGCCAGACCCACCAATGTCGAGGACCAAAGAGCACATGCCACCCTTGCTGGAGAAGGATCAGCTAACGTAAGTTAGGTGATCCAGGTCCTCGCGCTCGCTGCTTTCTGCATTCCTTCCACAAGTCAAACTTCAATCTTCGTCGCCTGGTCGTCGTCCTTGTCGATCATCAAACTGCAAGTCAGGAAGTGCAAGACTATGGCTTCTTCACTATCATCCTCAGAAAAAGCAGCTGAGAGAGAGAGAATTACTGCTCCGTATGGCTCTTGGAAGTCGCCCATAACCGCCGACGTCGTCTCCGGCGCCTCCAAAAGGCTCGGTGGCATCTCGGTCGACGGCGACGGCCGTCTCGTCTGGCTCGAGTCCCGGCCTAATGAATCGGGGTATATAACTCTACTTATCGTTTCTCTTAATATAAAGAATAAACTTATTAAACTGAGTGTGCGGGCATGTTCAGTTTCTGGGTATCGTGAATTGGTGCTGGAATGATACTTCCGTAGATGTTTGACGCTTGTCAGGTTGTGATCTTTACGGTATGTCAGATGAATGAGTCTCGAGAATTTTGAGGAGTGTACTGATTTATGGATGGTTATATTGGCTATTAGACGCTGTGTGCTTGTGATAGAGCCGGAAAAACCAGGAGACGAACCTCTTGACATTACGCCAAAAGAGTATGCCGTGAGGACCCTGTGTCAGGAATATGGTGGTGGTGCTTTTTCCATTTCTGGGGATACTCTTGTTTTCTCGAATTACAAAGATCAAAGGTTGTATAAGCAGTCCTTACGCCTCAAAGGTAAGCTCAGCAGTTGCTGTAACCATGTTGAAGGGTGGATTGTAAAGTGTAGTCTTCAGTCTCTTCACGAAGAAGTTTATGCATGGAATTGGTAGCTCCATGCTTAAATTTTTATTGATGGTGGACATGTTGAGATATGATTGGAGGGGGAAAAAGAAAATAACTTAAAGCATAAATACGCCTCTTTAGAAATGTTGTGGTAAAGATTCTTTCCCGTTTCATTTCTCCGTAGTCTATGAAATACTATTATTGTGAGCAGGGTCTCCAAGGGAAGCATTCTTGCAACGAAATGTTGTGGTTTTCAACTTTCTCTTGATGAAGCCTTGTCTTTTATCGTAGTTTTGTTGGAGCAGTATGCTGTTCATCAATGAGCATCACAATGCTCTCTTGTTACACTTTGTATCTTGTACAGAATATCCTCCGTTGCCAATTACTCCAGACTATGGTGGGCCTTCAGTTTGTTATGCAGATGGAGTTTTCGACTGTAGATTTGGCCGTTATGTCACTGTAAGGGAAGGTACGTCCCTCTTTTCAGCTGCTTATATTGTTGCTCATTTTTATGGGGGACTATAAGACAGACACTTACCTGATTTCTTTTAAATGGATGTAGATCGGCGTGAAAGCAGTTTGAATCCAACCACTACGGTTGTAGCTGTTGGCCTTGGTGAGAAGAATACACAAGGTATTTAATTGCTGGACGTGCCGGATTAGTAATTTGCTACATTAATTTTTCACTACATTACCAGAAACCTACTGATTTTTTCTCTCCCCTTCCTTTTGTATTGTATTATTGGGTTGAAGTTAGAGCCCAAAGTATTAATCAGTGGCAATGATTTCTATGCTTTTCCGCGGATGGATGCAAAGGGTGAAAAGATGGCGTGGATCGAGTGGGGTCATCCCAATATGCCATGGGATAAAACAGAGCTCTGGGTTGGGTACATCTCAGAGGCTGGGTATGGAGATTGATGCTCTTTATGATCGGTTGACCTTCTTATGTCTATTTAAAAAGCCATTGTCGCTAAGATCCTTGAATTTCAAATTTATCTTAGATTTAGACGCAATGATCCTTTCACTTGTTCAATGGATATGGTTGGTCAAACAAATAAATTCTAACGCGAGAGTCCCCTTTGAACCTCTCATTTCATCTACGTAGCTTAAGAAAACTTTAGATCACATCTAGAAGTATCATAACACAATCCATTTTGGATAGTGTTGATGTTCAGAGACTCTAGCACATTTCCTATGTCATTATTTTCATGTGTTTTAATATACGTAGAAGTGAGCGTAACCACCATCTGTAACCATGGTCTTGAGCTGTGAGTGATTGTAAAATCTTACATCTCTTGCTGCATGTTGAACTTCTTACCTTAGCCTAGTACAACGTATGGCTGACAATGTGTATGAGCCAAGTGATTTGCAACTGTGATACAGTAGTTATTGCACTCCTTGCATTTTCCAGTCAGCTTAATCTGATCAACTCTTCCTTGTGATTCTCAAGACACTTGTAACCTTTCCTTATAATTTGTCTGTGTGCTATATTCATGTCATTGCCTTGTCGCATTGAATTTCTTAGTACTTCTATGCAGAGATATCTATAAGCGTGTCTGTGTTGCTGGTCATGATCCTAAATATGTTGAGTCACCAACTGAACCTAAATGGTCTCAACAAGGTACTTCTATCTTTTGGCTCAGATCTAAATTTTCGAATTGCTGCAAATTGATTTCTCATTCAATAGTGCAAGTATTGTTGTCACCTGATGTTCTTTGATGCTGAAGAAATGTAAGAAATGCTGATGTTCTGTGATGTGAATGAACAGAAAAGGAGCCTGATCCTCCAAAATCATCGTTGAATGTAAATGGCTCATTCTAATTCTAGCTAATCTGCCTGAATATAAATAAGGGTTACGGTCATGCATTTTCTTAATACGTTGCTTTCATGATGCTCTGAGTATGCTGGTCATATTTTATACTTGTTGAAAGGATGATATTCTACCATGTCTTTATTGGTATAGATAACCCCAATTAAGGTTCAATAGTACATCTCAATAGGGGACAGCCATACTTTTTCATGTTATGATGTCCCTTAAACATGTATGATATGCATCTGGAGTCCTCTGGTGTGTCTCTGCTTTCTCTTGAGGTGATCTATTTCCAACATTTTTGTGAATTATCTTCCTCTACACTCTGCTCAGGTGATTGTGCTCAAGGGCATCCTAAAGCTGTTTTACTGTAGAAGTTGTGGATATGTAATATTTCAGGAAAAACATAAGAAGAAATCTCATAGTGAAGTGGCTTGAAATTGTGCTATACATTACATCGTGCTTCAAACACATGCAGGTGAACTATTTTTCATTACGGATAGACAGAATGGATTTTGGAATCTCTATAAATGGGTAAGATCTGAACCCTGAACTGTCATAGTTCATGCTTATCAATTTTGAAAAGTTCAGATATTTTAGATGCTTCATGTCATTGAAGATTTTTTAATAGCGACCATGCCTTATGGCAACCATTCGAAATCAGGTTTTCCACATGGTGATTTATACTGGAAGTATGGTCAATCTCCTTAATTTCCATATCAAACCCCATAGAGCATCAGACTGCATCAGTCAAATAGTGTGGACTTTGAATGTCACATTGTGAAAATTACCAATCAGGAAAAATTATTTCAGTTGTAGGTTTTCTGCAGGTGACAGAGCCATTGTCACATGTGGGTGCTCTTACAACTGCCATTTATACTCTCGTAGCATCATCGGTCATGTGGTTGGAAAGGAACTGAATTATATCTTTGATGTGCTTCATGATTCAACAGATTGAATCTACAAATGAGGTCCTCCCTCTTTATCCATTGAATGCTGAGTTTGCAAGGCCATTATGGGTCTTTGGTATGAACTCTTATGAAGTATTTCAGAGTGACGAACAGAAGACCCTGATTACATGCAGCTACAGGTGAGCTTTTTTCAGGGGAAGATCTAAAGTGTTAACATTATTTTAATAGCAAATTATTGTATGATTCTTCAGATCAATTATTTAGAATCTGCATGCAGGCAGAGGGGAAGGTCTCAGCTTGCAATTATTGATGTTCTTCAGAGCTCATTATCATTGCTTGACATTCCATTCACAGACATAGAGGACATAGTATGCTCAATACCTTCTTTACGATGAGTTGTTGTTACTATTTTTCAAGATTATGGTTTGGTAAACTGTGCATATTCTGCTTGGGCAGACTCTAGGAAACAATTGCCTTTACATTGAGGGAGCATCAGCTCTACTACCAACATCCGTGGCCAAGGTGCTTGCAATACTTTACCTTAGTAATTCTCCTCATATTTGATGAACTGAGGACTGTGCTGCAGTAACTGGCATTTCCTGTCGTTGTTATAATCTCCTCTTATTTATGGTCTGCAGGTGACTTTCAATGATGAAAAGTTGCAAGTCATTGATTTTCAGATAATGTGGTCATCCTCACCAGACAGTTTGAAGTACGAGTCTTATTTCAGCTTGCCAGAGATGATTGAATTTCCAACTGAAGTCCCTGGTCAAAATGCTTATGCATACTTCTATCCTCCATCTAATCACGTTTATCAAGCTAGTCAGGAAGAAAAGCCTCCACTATTGCTGAAAAGCCATGGTACTTGCATGATTGCAACTCAGTTCCTGTCATACTTGAATTTACCTTGCCATCTAATATTCTTAAGTGGGAAATTTGTACAACCAAACTTACATTTTCAATTTGCAAGTATCATGAATTGACCTTACTTGTTGAATCTAGTGTCTAATTTGATGTAAATCTATGATTGATTAGTGAGTTTCCAGACAAAATACAAGTACCTGGGATCAATTTTAAATATTATAGATGCACAAAACAAGTCAGTACAAGTACAACTGATGCTGAATGAAGATGTGACCAATGTAGGGGCACTTACCTTTTCTAAATTAAGTTGATGTGGTATACTGCATACAGTGTCACGCTTCTTAAATCCTGTATTGCCATGTAATTCATATATTGTGGAATGGAATGTAGTGATTGCTAGACACTTCCAATGACATACATGCTTGGTGTACATTCAGGGCATGTTTCTTGACAATTTAAGCTTTATGACCATTCAACATGATTTCAGAGGTTCAAGTCAAAAATCCCAATCTTGGCAACTCCCTCTTGTTGTCATTCTGTTTTTTTTTTTTTCCTGATTGCCGTTACTTATAACTATAAGGTCTAACATACCTTGGAGGGGGAGTGCTACGGCATCTCGATATGAACTATCGGGGTTTTTTTTTTTTTTTTGACAACTGAAATTTTTCAGAATGATGGTCTTTTTGACAATTCTAAATATAACAATTATCATTCTCTCTCTCTCTCTCTCTCTCTCTCTCTCTCTCCAGTAGAAAAAATTGGTGGGAGTAACTGGCAATTAATTGTTTAAAGCAGTATTGTCATGCATCAACATCTAATGGTACAGAACTGATTATGCATAAGCGTTTATGTAATTTTGCTTGAAATTGCACAGGAGGACCTACAAATGAAACACGAGGAGTTTTAAACCTGAGTATTCAGTACTGGACTAGCAGAGGATGGGCTTTCGTGGATGTCAATTACGGTGGAAGCACTGGTTTGTCTCTAAACTAGAACTCTTTCTCCTTCATATATTTCTATCGATTTCTGTGATGCCTATTTGCTGACTTTGGATGGTAATAAAGTGCCTTTAGCCCAATTCATTATTTTCACCAACTTCTCATGGAGTTTAATTAAGATAAATGGTTGCAAAAATTGCCAGCTTTGGCCCATCATTTGATTAATCTTCACATGGCTACTGAAAAATGTTTATGGGAGAGAATACAGAGAGCGGCTATTGGGTCGCTGGGGTATAGTTGATGTTGATGACTGTTGTAGTTGTGCTAAATTTTTGGTAGGTGATTTTCAACTCGGTAGTTCTGTTAGTGCTCTTTGGTTAATAACATGCTGGAACTATTTCAGCACAGTGAAGTTGCTTTATCATCCAGGTGGAAAGCGGAAAGGTGGATGGCAATCGTCTATGCATCTTTGGAAGCTCCGCTGGTGGGTATACGACCTTAGCTGCTCTAGCGTTTAGAGAAACTTTCAAAGCTGGAGCCTCCCTTTATGGTGTGAGTTCATTTACTTGGTAGTTAGTTTACAAGAGTTAAAATTTAACGTTCAGCACCAATATCAGGAAACTGGCTTCTTTTTGAGGCCAACAGAGGGAGTTTGTTCTTATCTTACCCTGACAAAGCTCCGAAAAATCTGAAAGGGCTCTGGACTCTAAAGATTAATGCCTATTACATAATCATCAATCATTCTTGGTGACATTCTTGTAGCTAGTGAATGACAACTAGCATCTTCATGTTGTCTTTCTATCAAATGGTTCTCCTGGAAATTCTACTAATGGAAAGAGCCGACCGTTAGGAACAGTAGTGTAGGGATCTAGGAACTAGCAAAAGGTGCATTTTCATCTCAGTTTGGCAGTGTGCATCAAACATAGTTGGTTTTACTTGGAATTTGGGATACTTTAAATTTCACATTTTCTAAAGATTCATTTATAAATTCATCGTTATTGTCTGCAATTTCAGTGCATTGAATTTTTACAATGTTAAAAGAGGGTATTCTTCCGTCCGTTATTTTGACAAACAGGTTGCTGATTTGAACATGTTGATAGCAGAAACGCACAAATTTGAGTCTCATGACCTTGAAAGCCTTGTTGGTAATTTAAATAAGCTTTGGTGCATGTTTTTTTCTCTCCTCATATAAGTCCTTATACTGATTATCCATTCATTGCACTACAGGATCTGAAAAGGATTACTATGAGAGATCATCTATAAATTCTGTTGAGAAATTTTCTTGCCCCATAATTCTATTCCAAGGGTTGGAAGACAAGGTACGCAAGTCATGCTCTTTCCAGTGGTTCCCTGCCTCTCTCCTTTTACTCCTCAAAAACACAAGAAAAAGTAGAAGGGGAAAAGTCTAGTGTCAAAACAAGGGTTCTCTTTTGAGCTCCTCATTTATGACATTGGATCAAATAAGTTTGGCTTTCTCTTTTCAATCGACAAATATAATTTCATCAATGACCTTCAGATATTTTTTTTTTACATCTCTGGCATTTTAACAACTTTGTTGCTTGGTGGTTTGGCATTTATCTACTACATCTTGCAGGTGGTACCACCGGATCAGGCTCACAAAATTTTTGCAGCATTGAAGCAGAAAGGTCTGCCTGTTGCATTAGTGGAATACGAAGGCGAGCAGCATGGTTTTCGCAAGGTATTCTTCTTTCTGAGTCTTACATAAAGAAGTCATTTGTTGTGTGGGAGTGCAGGAAACTAACGTGTAATGTTTCACAGGCTGAAAATATCAAATTCACATTGGAACAACAAATGGTGTTTTTTGCACGTTTAGTAGGACACTTTGATGTTGCCGATGAGATCACACCGATCAAAATTGATAACTTTGACTGAGCATTTCTCCTGAAGGTAGTGATTGCTTTTCTATTGTTAGTAATCTGTTGGCATCCAAGAGGAGGATTGAAACCTTGCTTTCTACTGTCTGCAATTGTTAATCACACGTTGCTGTGCTGGCTCATGACTTTGGAATGTACGTATGCATCGTTGAATGTCCATCTGCTTTTATAATTGGCCATTCCAAGCATGAAATTGGCTCACTGATGCAATCGCGTCAATCAACCGTCATGGTTGAATATGATAGTTGAATTGCCCCGATTGTTGAATTTCTTGGCTTTTGTGTGAGCTTCTATTGTTCACTAAGCATAAATTGGAGTCGGTTGTATCATTGCAGAAATGACTGCTGGTAACAGCAGGCTGCAAAAAGTGCGTTGGCTTTTCGCCTTGGCTTCATATGACCCTGCTTGGGACAGTGCATCAGGTTGCAGTGCCGATTTGGGATGCTAGTGAAAAATAAAGTTCAAAATGTAATCTGAACTCCGAACTAGGAGTTCCACATTGTTGTTATAACTTTACATTTCCTTTAGACCATTTGATTTTGGAATTCCGGTACCTAATATGCGAAAGGGTTTAAAAACATGTAATAAATGGAGCAATGACACATACAATGATCATGTTAAGATTTTGTGGTGCGTAGCAAATGGAGCAATGAAACGAGCTCATAGAGACTTGCTACATAAACAAGCATTGGCTGTTATTCAGCTGATGTCGTTCGTAATGTCGCCCTCAACACGATGAATGGGAAAGATTATTGTAGGACTCATGATTGTTTCGTCTATAGCATGTAGGGCAGGCTTTGAAAAAGCAACAAAGCTTTATTTAAAGTGATGCTTCACCTAAAGTTTGACTAAAGTGAGTCCATCGTTTAACATATCAATGGTTTCAATGTGATCATTGGTTAATTGAGTTACAGATGAGATTAAGTTTGTTCATGAGGTATTTGCTTTGATTCGTTATCTCAGCTCATGAATCAAAAGGAACAAAACTGTTGTGGTAATCTCTAAATTGGAAATTACAGCACTAAATATTAAGGTAGTAACCGTTTCTTGATCATACGTGGACTACCTGATTGAACGCGTAAAATGATGCAAAAGCTGCTGCTTAATTGGCTGATGGCACAATCATTGATGTGCTCGAGAGCTGTGACATCTTAAGTAATATTTAAGTGAAATGAGTGTCGCATTAATTAAACCTTGTTGATTGCAAAACGCTTCTTGTATATATTCATTAGGAGTTCATTCCTTTTGCTGTAGTTTTTTCATTCGCGATGTTAAATGCAACAATTTGATGTGGCATTAACTAAACAACGCCTGATGTTTGTTCATTCAGCAAGTCGCTGTCAGCTTGTTTTATCAACACTTAACTTTTCCCGAGATAGGGTTAATTGCACATTCTTCTGATTTTGTATCTCTTTCATATTCCTTTCTATCCAATTGATCAATTTTCCTTTTTTTGTCACCACCTATTCGCTTCAATATGCCCTAGTATGCTCTAATACTAACTTCTATGATAATTAAAAACCAAACATGGCGATAAACCGAAACAAGAAAATCAATCACTAGATTTAGGAGGTTCGATTAGTGTAACCTACTCCACAAAGATAATAGCATGTGATTTCATTAAATATTAAACTATCAAAATTACAATCACAATCGAGTCACTCAAATATTTTCAGTATTTCATAGCTCCTAATTATATCCAATAACTCATTTAGTAATTAGCCTTATGATTCCTCGTAAAATAATCCCTCCATCTCATAGAAGAAATACTTCCAATCTTGACAAAAAAAAATTTACGTCATTGAAGCACTAACCAAGGACGTAATTTCACGAACAAAGCCACACTCAAATGTCACCAATTCTCACCAACTACAGTGCATGGAAGACCAAATTTGCTTCTGCAGCAATGCAAGAGATCCATGTGCCTTCTTATCCGTAGGGATTATGAACTTCACCCCAACATATATAAATCCCGTGCCTCCCTATGAACTTCACCCCAACATCACAAACCCAAGATCCAAACTAGGTCAAACACCAAAAGGTGGACTTGCCCTTTTCCAATTTAAATTGGCGACTTCAACGCGGACACAAATTGAGTCCGAATTGGAGTAAGAGACGAGTTCACATACCGCCGAGCCTTCCATTCAAGTTATCGAGCTTCCCCACGTTGGCATTCGGGACTGGCGACACCATATATTGCCCGAATACTGAGAAAGACCGAGCGAGGTATATAGAGGTAAAAATTTACCAAAGTGTTGAAGGCTCTCGATCGGCATAGTATAGCTAGTCGAGAGAACGAGTGGCATTAATCGATGGAAAATTTGACGAACCAGCCGAGTCCTGAAGGGCGGGATGCTTGTGTGCTTGCGGAAGACAAGTTGCATCGCGATACTTGTATGCATGTTTAGCATTTGTGACTAGTTACTAATCACGAGCATACTTAAGAACGTTTCCAACCCGCGTGGCCTTAGGAAATCGATTCCCAAGTTAACCTTCCCACTTTTGATCAAAGAGTTTGTCCGAGTGAATAAAGAGGGGGAGTCTAGTGAATATTGGATCTCTTTCATTAATCAGCCAACCAACACGAATGAATGAGAAGGATCCCTTATATAAAAAAGTTAGGTAGGGGTAGCCGACCGTTCTTTAAAATCCGGGATTCTGCTCGTCCGTTGCCCACCTCATCACCCAGGTTGTGTATTGTTGGAGTCTAGGTATGATAGGAGCCCATCCCATATTTTTGGGGATCCAGTCTAGGACTGTTGAAGGATCGGGCGCTGGATCGTTTGTCCATCAGCTTGGACCGATCCATGAGTCCATTCAAGGATTGGGCGCTGACCCATTCACAAACCAGACGCAGATCGATCCAAGAGTATGGAAAGATCGGGCGCTGGCTTGTTCATGTACCAGGCGAACCAATCCAAGGACGGACGCTAGTTCGTTCGTGAACCAGGCGCGGACCAATTCAAGGATCAACGTTAGGCGAGTGAAGAGCGAGCAATTAGATGGGCAAGTGTGTAGTCCATATCAATCTCCCCCACCTATTCAGGGGATGCCCTTGTCACCTTCGGGGTGCAATGCTTCAAGCTAAGCCTTGAACCACCACATGGCTTTTTCAAGTTCCTAACTTGATTTGCTCTTCGAGAGGCCTTTCCATCAGGTACTCTTGCCTAAGTGGGCAGTATTTCTTTCGAATCACCCGGTTTGCCATAACACGATCAATATCCTTAACGTCAGAGGTTCTTGCCCCCAGAGGTGCCCGTTGGGACTCGCCCTACTCAAGGTCTTCCTCATCCTAGTAGAAAAGCTTAAGCATGCTTATGTTGAACATGGAATGCATCTTTAGTTTCGAAGAGAGGTCTAGCTTGTAAGCACATCTCCTGATCCCTTGTACAACCCTAAATGGCCCCTCATAGCGACAAATGAGAGGGCCTTGTGGATGTCACGGTATCAAAGAACAGTGTGCAACTTGGCCATCACTAGGTCTCACTAGATCTCTGATCTGAAATTCCAAGTGATGCGGCTTAGTGTCGGTCCATTTCTTCATTCTCTTAGCAGCCTTATGCAAGCACACCCGGGCTACGTCAGCTTGCTCCTGTCCATCCTTCCGCAGTACCCAACGGCCATTGTGATTGGGGTGGGGACTGCTGCCCGGTCAATATCTCAAAAGGGCTCCTTTTCCTCGTCTCACTCCACTGAAAATTATAGGAAAACTGGACGACGTCAATTAGTCGTGCCCAGTTCATTTGGGTCGTGCTTACATAATGGCCGAGGTAGAGCTCAAGAAGCATGTCCATTCGCTTGCGGGTGCAAACTTATGGAAAAGTTGAGACTGGTCCTAAACAGCTTAAAGAGCTCTGTCCAGAACCATCCCGCGAACCGAGGGTCTTGATTGCTCATGATTGTATAGGCCAATTTACAATATTGGGTCACATTTTTTTATATACAATTTGGCCACTTTATCAATCAGACAATGTTTTGATGCTAGTATGAAGGTTGCGTACTTGGAGAAGTAGTCGACCGCGACCATATTTCGGATTTTAGTAAGCCTACTATGAAATCCATAGAGAGGCTCTCCCTCGGACATTTGGGGATCTGGAGCAACTCTAAGAGGTCAGCTAGAGCTTTACGTTCTAGCTTGTCATATTGACACACAAGACATGTCCACACGTAGGTCAGCTAGAGCTTTCCGTTCCAGCTTGTCTTATTGGCACACAAGACATGTCCACACGTACGGCTTTATGCCATCCCACAAATGTGGCCAAAGGTATCATTCCTTGACAAGAGCCATGGTGTGATGGATTCCTAAATGGTTGGCCCATCTTGAGTCATGACATTTTCATAAGATTTTCTTTCTCAATTTGTTATGCAATGGGACATATACCCGCCGGCCCTTGGTGTAGAAGGGGAAAATTGCCAAAAATGATGTAAACATTTACTACTTATGTCGATTCAGTCATCAACTTTTTTTTAAGCCAATTCAGTCCTAAACATTTTCCATATTTGCCATTTAAGTCTTTCCAGCAGATTTTGGCCGGAAAATGCCTACGTGACGACGACCGAACTTTGCTGGCGACGATATGGCGATGACAAGGCGACACGTGGCGACAAGTCCGTTCCAATGGTATATATATAGTTCTTATTTCGGTCAAATGTTTCGAAAAATACGAACAACTATCGCTGCCCCCATCTCGACACCGTGGTGGAGCATGGGGCGCGTGCCGCCTCTTCTGGTGGCCTCTTGAGGCTGGCAACCACTTAAAATGCTCGCATTGAAGAGTACTTTCTAAATATATAATCAAATCACGATTTCATCTAGCAGAAAACAAAATTCGGTCTATGAACAGTAGGGTCGTATACTTGAAACTGGGCCCTAATTCGAAGACATTATACGACTACAAGAAGTAGGGATGATCGGTTCCCGGGCGGTTCTTGGTTCCTATTATACTAATGGAACCGGTTCGTTGTTTTTTGGAACTGGGAACCGGACCAGACTGGACTGGGCAGTCCGGTCCGGTTCCCGGGTGAGTAAACCAAATAAATCCAAGCTGAATCAACTCATGAAAGACATAAAGGAGTAGCAGTTCTTCGTTGTATACCTGCCAGTGGAGACTCCACTGATGCATCGACGAATACCGTCCATCTTCCCACTTTGCACCTGGATGATCAAAGCGACTTCACCATACTTAGTTCTAGTATATATTAACCAGTGAGCACTGACAGAACTCCCAAGTTGAAAGTCACCTACCAAAACTTTACCACAACTACAACAGTCATCAACATCAAACTATACCCCAGGGACCCAATAGCCGCTCTCTGAATTCTCTGCCATAACCTTTAACGAAAATTTTATGACAATTTTTTAGTAGCAATGAAGAATATTGATGAAAAGATAGGCCAAAGCTAGCAATTCTTGCAGCCATTTAGTTGATCAACCTTCATAAGGAACCGGAGAGAACATTGCGCAGGGTCCGTGAGATAGTAATGGTGCTTCATTGCCATCCAAAGTCAGAAAACAGGTTTTGCATAAATCAGGAGAAAGATATGACCAGAAAGTTTTTGTTTAGAGACTGTTGGGTTTTAAAATAAAAAGTGGGCCGCCCAAGATGGGCCGAACCCAGCCCATAACCCAAAGTGATTTAAATCTTCTTTGTAGAAGATTTGATAACAACCATTGTGATTCCCTCCACGAATTCTCTCTCTCTCGAAGAACGAACAACGTTCTTGGCTTCGCGTTTCGTCGGGCAATCTTCGTCGAGCGACCGATCTTCCGTGGACTACAGGTACGATTCGTGAGTCGTGATCGTATCTAGATCAGTGATGCAAGTTTTGGGTGTTCGTTGTTATTGTTTCCGCTGCGTTCTTCGAATTTGTTCGAAGACTTTATAGGAATTGTGACAAACCAGCGCTTCCACAATAAGTGTCATCCCCAGAGGCCCATCCGCCGCTAGTCTAGTACTCAATACTCAGGTTTAAAACTTGTTGTGTTTCACGTGTGGGACCTTCTGTGCAACTTTAAGCATAATTACGTAAACACTTAAGCATTACAAGATCTATACGACTGGGTATCGTTGGTACAAACTTCCCATGAAAGAGCATGGAGCTGATAAGGTGAAATCAAGTATGATGAGCTGAGTCACAACTTTTCAAGTACCGTGGCTTCTTAAAAAAAGTGGAGGCTTTTCTTCCTGACTAGCATGAAAAACATTATCAAATGGAGGATAGAAGGCTTTCTAACAACAGTGGATGCTTTTCTTCCTGACTAGGTTGAAAATCATGATTAAATAGAGGACAGAAGTATGCATAAGCATTTTAACCAGAAACTTCATTTGGAAATTCAATCAGCTCTGGCAAGCCAAAATAAGACACATACTTCAAACTGTCCAGTGAAGATGACCAAATTATCTGAAGATCGATGACTTACTGACTTTTCATCATTGATAGTCACTAGCAAAATTATAAATGAAAGGAAATTATGACGAGATAACGGTAATTACTACAACAGTGTCCCCTCTTCATCGATATGAAGATATAGTATGACAGTAAAGTAATGTAAGCACCTTAGCCACAGATATTGGACGTACTCCTGAAGCTCCCTCAACATAAAGGCAATTACTTCCTGAAGCCTACAAAAGCAAAAATGTGCACAATGTAGCGAACCATCAGCTTAAAAAGTTATAGAAAATCATCATGGAAAAGGTATTGAACATGATGTATCTTGTATGTCTGTGAATGCAATGTCAAGCAATGATAATGAGCTCTGAAGAACATTGATAATAGCAAGATGAGACCTTCCACTCTACCTGCATGCAGATTCGAAATAACTTGATAAGAAAAATCAATGATAGTCTGCTATCAAGATAATGTTAGTACATGAGATCATCACATGGAAAAAAGCTCACATGTAGCTGCAAGCAATCAGGTTCTTGTGCTCATTGCTCTGAATAACTTCATAAGAGTTAATACCAAGGACCCATAATGGCCTTGCAAACTCAGCATGTAATGGATCAATAGGCAGAACCTCATTCACAAATTCAATCTGTTGAATCATGAAGCGCATCAGTGATATAATTCAATTCCTTTCCAGCACCATGATCGAATTATGCCGTGAGTCTATAAATGGCAGTTAAAAGAGCTCGGTATGTAATAATGGCTCAGTCACCTGCGAGAAACCTATGACAGCGATAACTTCTCCTCGTTTATAATTTTTACAGTGTGCCATCCAAAGCCCACACCATCTGACCGATGCAATCTGAATCCTTATGGAGTGTAATATGGGAATTAAGGAGATCAACCAAACATTCACTATAAATGACCATTAGAATAACCCAAGATCCCTACGAAAGATCTTTAATGCATAAGAACCTAACATATCCAGACTTTTTCAAAATCGATAAGCATGAAAGGCGAGGACCCAGGGTCCATCCATAGAGATTTCCAAAATCCATTCTGTATCATGTTCCAATCAGTGCTAGGCAGGTTTTCATTTCTTAATGGTCAACAAGTCTTTAGTGATGATATTGTTTATAATAAATCCAACGTAGTTCCACCAATGCCGTAAGGGCTCAGGCCAACATACGACATGAATACCGCAAGGCCAGTCTCCAGTGACATGGCACTCGCGGCCATAGCGACTGTCGCTCGCTGCTCTCCTCTTTCCTTCCCAAAGTCAAACTTCCGTCCTCTCGCTCGAATCCTCATCGCCCGGTCGTCGTCGTCGTCGATCGTCAAACCGCAACTCAGGAAGTTCAAGACCATGGCTTCTTCACTGTCGTCCTCAGAATCAACGGGCGAGAGAGAGAGAATCACAGCTCCGTATGGCTCTTGGAAGTCCCCCATCACCGCCGACGTCGTCTCCGGCGCCTCCAAAGGGCTCGATGGCATCTCGGTCGACGGCGACGGCCGTCTCGTCTGGCTCGAGTCCCGGCCTAATGAATCGGGGTATATAACTTCACTTGTCGTTTTTTCTTCGTATAAAGATTAAACTAATTAGGCTGAGTGTGCGGGCAATGTTCAGTTTCTGGGTATTGTGAATCGGTGCTGGAATTATGCTTCGGTAGATGTTTAACGCTTTTCGGGTTGTAATCTTTATGGTATGTCGGATGAATGAGTCTCGAGAATTTTCAGGAGTGAACTGATTTACGGATGGTTGTATTGGTTATTAGACGCTGTGTGCTTGTGAAAGAGCCGGAAAAACCTGGGGACGAACCTCTTGACATTACGCCGAAAGAGTATGCCGTGAGGACCCTGTGTCAGGAATATGGTGGTGGTGCTTTTTCCATTTCGGGGGATACTCTTGTTTTCTCAAATTACAAGGATCAAAGGCTGTATAAGCAGTCCTTACGCCTCAAAGGTAAGCTCAGCAGTTGCTGTGGCGCATGTCGAAGGGTGGATTTAATTGTAATCTTCAGTCTCTTCACAAAGAAGTTTACGCATGGATTTGGTAGCTCCATGCTTAAATCTTTATTGATGGTGGACATGTTGAGATATGATTGGAGGTGGAAAAGAAAATAACATGAAGCATAGATGCGACTCTTTAGAAATGTTGTGGTAAAGTTTCTTTCCCATTTTATTTCTCCAGAGTCTATGGAATACAGTTATTGTAAGCAGGGTGTCCAAGGGAAGCATACTTGCAACAAAATGTTGTGGTTTTTAAGTTTCCCTTGATGAAGCCTTATTTTTCATCTAAGTTTTTATGGAGCAGTATGCCGTTCATCAATGAGCATCACAATGCTCTGTTGTTATACTGTATATCTCGAACAGAATCTCCTCCATTGCCAATCACTCCAGACTATGGTGGGTCCTCAGTCCGTTATGCAGATGGAGTTTTTGACAGTAGATTTGGTCGTTATGTCAGTGTAAGGGAAGGTATGTCACTCTTTTCGGCTGCTTATTTTGTTGCTCATATTTATGGGGGACTATAAGACAGACAATTACCTGATTGCTTTTACATGAATATAGATCATTGTGAAAGCAGTTTGAATCCAACCACTACCATTGTAGCTATTGGCCTTGGTGAGAAGGATATACAAGGTATGTGATTGCTCGACGTGCCAGATTACTTGTTTGTTACATTAATTTGTTCACTACATTACCAGAAACCTACTAATCTCCTTTTTTCCCCTTCCTTTTGTATTGTTTTATTGGGTTGAATTTAGAGCCCAAAGTATTAATCAGTGGCAATGATTTCTATGCTTTTCCGCGGATGGATGCAAAGGGTGAAAAGATAGCATGGATCGAGTGGGGTCATCCCAATATGCCATGGGATAAAGCAGAGCTCTGGGTTGGGTACATCTCAGATGCTGGGTATGGAGATTGATGCTCTTTATGATCGGTTAAACTTCGTATGTTTTTTTTAAAAAGCCATTGTTGATTACATTCTTGAATTTCAAATTTATCTTAGATTTAGATGCAATGATTTTTTCACTTGTTCGACAGATATGGTTGCTTAAACAAATAAATTTTAATGGGAGAGTCCCCTTGAACCTGTCATTTGGATGTGACCTTATGTGCACTGTTATAGTAGTTCGTCTATGTAATTTAAAAAAACTTTAAATTACATGAAGAAATATCATAACATAATCCATTTTGGATAGTGTGATGTTCAGAGACTCTAGCACATTTCCATCTCATAATTTACATGTGTTTTAATACATAGAAGCGAGTGTAACCACCGTCTATAACCATGTCTTGCATCTCTTGCTGCACGTTGAACTTATTACCTTAGCCTAGAACAACATATGGCTAATGGCTTGTATGAGCCAAGTGAGTTGGAACTGCAATACAGTAGTTATTGCATTCTTTGCATTTTCCAGTCAGCTTAACCTTGTGATTCTCGATTCATGACATCGCCTTGTAGCATTGAATCTCTTAGTACTTCTATGCAGAGATATCTATAAGCGCGTCTGTGTTGCCGGTCGTGATCCTAAACATGTTGAGTCACCAACTGAACCTAAATGGTCTCAAAAAGGTACTTCTATCTTGTGGCTCATATCTGAATTTCCAAATTGCTGCAAATTGATTTCTCATTCAATGTTACAAGTCCACTTGTCACCTGATGTTCTTTTATGCTAAAGAGATGTAAGATTCTAGTATTACTGTGATGTGAATGAACAGAAAAGGAGCCTCATCCTCCAAAATCATTGTCGAATGTAAATGGCTCATTCCTAATTTTAGCCAATCTGCCTGAATATATATATAAGGGTTACGTTCATGAATTTTCTTATTATGTTACTTTCATCATGCTCTGCGTATGCTGGTCTTATTTTATATTTGTTGAAAGGATGATGTTCTACAGTGTTTTTATTGGTATAGATAACCCCAAATTAGGTTTAGTAGTACATCCCATTACGGGACAGACATGCTTTTTCCTGTTACAATGTCCCTTAAACACATATTATATACATCTGGAGTCCTCTGGTATGTCTCTGCTTACTCGTGAGGTGATCTATTTCCAACATTTATGCGAATTTTCTTCCTCTACACTCTGCTCAGGTGATGGCATTCAAGGGCATCCTCAAGCTATTTTACTGTAGAAGTTGTGAATATGTAATATTTGAGGAAAAACCTAAGAAGAAATTTCATAGTGAAGTGGCTTGAAATTTGTGCTACACGTTACATTGTGCTTCAAACACATGCAGGTGAACTATTTTTCATTACGGATAGACAAAATGGATTTTGGAATATCTATAAGTGGGTAAGATCTAAACCCTGAACCGTCACAGTTCATGCTCATCGATTTTGAAAGTTTAGATATTTTAGATGCTTCATGTCATTGAAGATCTTTCATAGCGACCGTGCCTTATGGTAACCATTCCAAATCAGGTTTTCCACATGGTGGTTTCTACTGGAAATATGGTCAATCTTTGTTAATTGCCATATTAAACTCCATAGAGAGTCAGACTGCATCACTCAAATAGTGTGGACTTTGGATGTCACACTTCGAAAATTACAAATGAGGAAAAATTATTTTAGTTGTAGGTTATCTGCAGGTGACTGAGCTATTGTTACATATGTGTGCTCTTACAACTGCCATTTATTATCTCATAGCATCACCGATCATGTGGTCGGAAAGGAACTGAATTATATCTTTGATGTGATTCATGATTCAACAGATTGAATCTACAAATGAGGTCCTGCCTCTTTATCCGTTAAATGCTGAGTTTGCAAGGCCATTATGGGTCTTTGGTATGAACTCTTATGAAGTGATTCAGAATGACGAACAGAAGACCCTGATTGCTTGCAGCTACAGGTGAGCTTTTTTCAGGGGTTGATCTAAGGTGTTAATGTTATTGTAATAGCAAATTATTGTATGATTCTTCAAATCAATTATTTAGAATCCGCATGCAGGCAGAGGGGAAGGTCTCAGCTTGCAATTATTGATGTCCTTCAGAGCTCATTATCATTGCTTGACATTCCATTCACGGACATAGCAGACGTAGTATGTTCAATACCTTCTTTATGATGAGTTGCTGTTACTAATTTTCAAGACTATGGTTTGCTAAACTGTGCATATTCTGCTCTGGCAGACTCTAGGAAATAATTGCCTTTACATTGAGGGAGCATCAGGGGTAGTACCAACATCTGTGGCTAAGGTGCTTGTGATACTTTACCTCAGTAATTCTCCTCATATTTGATGAACTGAGGACAGTGCTGCAGTAACTAGCATATACCATGGTTGCTATAATCTCCTCTTATTTATGGTCTGCAGGTGACTTTCAATGATGAAAATTCACAAGTCATTGATTTTCAGATAATGTGGTCATCTTCACCAGACAGTTTGAATTACGAGTCTTATTTTAGCTTGCCAGAGCTGATTGAATTTCCAACTGAAGTCCCTGGTCAAAATGCTTATGCATACTTCTATCCTCCATCTAATCATGTTTATCAAGCTAGTCAGGAAGAAAAGCCTCCACTGTTGTTGAAAAGCCATGGTACTTGCATAATTGCAACGCACTTCCTGTCATACTTAAATTTACCTTGCCATGTATATATCCTTTCATGGGAAATTCGTATGACCAAACTTATATTTTCAATTTGCAAGTATCATATATTAACCTTAATTTTTAAATCAAATGTCTATTTTAATGTAAATCTATGATTGATTAGTGAGTTTCCAGACAAAATATGAGTATCTGGGATCAATTTTAAATATTATAGATGCACAAAACAAGTCAGTACATGTAAAACTGATGCTGAATGAAGATGCGACCAATGGAGGGGGCACTTACCTTTTTTAAATTAATTCTTTTTAAAATTAATTTGATGTGATATACTGCATACAGTGTCGCACTTCTTAAATCCTGTATTGCCATGTAATTCATATATTGTGGAATGGAATGTAGTGATTGCTAGACACTTTCAATGACTTACATGCTCGGAATACATTCAGGGTATGTTACTTGAAAATTTAAGCTTTTTGATCATTCGACATGATATCAGAGGTTTAAGTCAAAAATCCAAATCTTGGCAACTCCCTTTTGTTGCCATTCTGTTTTTTTTTTTAAACCCATTTATCTTCTGATTGTCGTTACTTATACATATAATATCTAACATACATTCAGGGGGAGTGCTACGGCATCTCGATATGAACTATTGGGGTTCTTTTCTGGAACAACTTTAATTTTACAGAACAATGGTCTTTTTGACAATTCTAAATATAACAGTTATCATCTTCTCTCTCTCTCTCTCTCTCTCTCTCTCTCTCTCTCTCTCTCTCTCTCTCTCCAGAAGAAAAAAATTGGTGGGAGTGACTGGCATTTAATTGTTTCAAGCAGCATTGTCTTGCATCAACACCTAATTGTACAAAACTAATTATTCATAAGCATTTATGTTAATTTGCTTGAAATTGCACAGGAGGGCCTACAAGTGAAACACGAGGAGTTCTAAATCTGAGTATTCAGTACTGGACTAGCAGAGGATGGGCTGTCGTGGATGTCAATTATGGTGGAAGCACTGGTTTGTCTCTAAACAAGAACTCTATCTGCTTCATATCTTTCTATTAATTTCTGTGACGTCTATTTGGCGACTTTGGATGCTAATGAAGTGCCTTTAATATCTCAACAGCCCAATGCATTCTTTACCAATTTCTCATGGAGTTTAATTAACATAAATGGTTGCAAAAACTGCTAGCTTTGGCCCGTCATTTTATTGATCTTCTTTATGGCTACTAAAAATTGTCACAACATTTTTGTTCAAGGTTATGGCAGAGAATACAGAGAGCGGCTATTGGGTCGCTGGGGTATAGTTGATGTTGATGACTGTTGTAGTTGTGCTAAATTTTTGGTAGGTTCTTTTAAACTCGGTAGTTCTGTTAGGTCTCTTTGTTTATTAGCATACTGGAACTATTTCAGTACATTGAAGTTGCTTTATCATCCAGGTGGAAAGCGGAAAGGCGGATGGCAATCGTCTATGCATCACTGGAGGCTCTGCTGGTGGGTATACAACCTTAGCTGCTCTAGCATTTAGAGAAACTTTCAAAGCTGGAGCCTCCCTCTATGGTGTGAGTTCATTTACTTTTTAGTCAGTTTAAAAGAGTTAAAATTTACCATTCGGCACCAATATCAGGAACCTGGCTTCTTTCTGGGCCCAGAGGGAGGTTATTCTTATCTTACCCTGACAAAGCTCTCACAAATCTGAAAGAGCTCTGGACTCTAAAGATCAATGCCCATAACATAATCATCGATCATTCTTGGTGACAATTCTTGTAGCTAGTGAATGACCACTAGCATCTTCATCTTGTCTTTCTATCAAATGGATCTCCTGGATAGTCTACTACTGGCAAGAGCTGACTGTTAGGAACGTTAGTGTAGGAATCTATGATGTGCATTTTCATTTCAGTTTGCCACTGTGCATCAGTCCTAGCTGGTGTTTACTTGGAATTTGGGATATTTAAATTTCCCATTTTCTAAAGATTCATTTATAAATTCATCCATTATTGTCTGCAATTTCAATGCATTGAATTTTCACAATGTTAAAAGAGATTTTTTTTTTTGTCGGTTATTTTGACGAACAGGTTGCTGATTTGAACATGTTGAGAGCAGAAATGCACAAATTTGAATCTCATTACCTTGACAACCTTGTTGGTAGGTTAAATAAGCTTAGTGTATGTTTTTTTCTCTCCTCATGTAATTTTTTATACTGATTATCCATTCATTGTATTACAGGATCTGAAAAGGATTACTACGAGAGATCACCTATAAATTCTGTTGAGAAATTTTCTTGCCCCATAATTCTATTCCAAGGGTTGGAAGACAAGGTACGCAAGTCATGCTCTTTCCAATGTTTCCCTGCCCCTCTCCTTTTATTCCCCAAAAATACAAGAAAAAGTAAAGAAAGAAGAACGGGAAAAGTCCAGTGTCAAAATGAGGGTCCTCGTTTGAGTTCCTCAATTATCAAATTGCATCAGATAAGTTTGGCTTTTTTTTTTTCAATCGATAAATGAAATTCCATCAATGACCTTCGGATATTTCTTTTTACATCTCTGGCATTTTAACAACTTTGTTGCTTGGTGGTTTGACATTTATCTACTACATCTTGCAGGTGGTCCCACCAGATCAGGCTCGCAAAATTTATGCGGCATTGAAGCAGAAAGGTCTGCCTGTTGCATTAGTGGAATACGAAGGCGAGCAGCATGGTTTTCGCAAGGTATTGTTCTTCTTGAGTCTTAACATAAAGAAGTCATTTGTTGTGTGTGCGATGCAGGAAATTGACGTGTAATGTTTCGCAGGCTGAAAATATCAAATTCACATTGGAACAACAAATGGTGTTTTTTGCACGTTTGGTAGGACACTTTGATGTTGCCGATGAGATAACGCCAATCAAAATTGATAACTTTGACTGAGCTTCTCTCGTGAAGGTAGTGATCTGCTTCTCTATTGTTAGTAATCTGTTGGCTTCTGAGAGGAGGATTGAAACCTTGCTTTCTACTGTCTGCAATTGTTAATCACATGTTGCTGTGCTGCCTCATGACTTTGAAATGTCCATGTGCATCATTGTCTGTCCATCTGCTTTTATAATTGGCCAGATTCCAAGCATGAAATCGGCTCACTGATGCAATTGCATCAATCAACCATTATGGTTGAATATGATAGTCGAATTGCCCCTAATTGTTGAATTTCATGGCTTTTGTGTGAGCTTTTATTGTTCGCTAAGCATAAATTGAATTTGCTTGTATCATTGCAGAACCAGCAGCCTGCAGAAAGTGCGTTGGCTTTTCACCTTAGCTTCATATGACCCCGTTTGGGATAGTGCATCAGGTTGTGGTACCGATTTGCAGATGAATTGGGAAGCTAGAGAAAAATAAAGTAAAAAATGTAAATCTGAACTTCGAACTAGGAGTTCCGCGTTGTTGTAACTTTGCTTTTCCTTTAGACCATTTGATTTTGGACTTCTGGTTCCTCGTATGCAAAAAGGTTTAAAAACATGTAATGAAGCAGCAAATGGAGCAATGACACAAATAATGGTCATGTTAAGATTTTGGGATGCATAGCAAATGGAGCAATGAAACGAGCTCATTGAGACTTGCTACATAAATAAGCATTGATTGCTATTCAGCTGATGTTGCTCGTGATGTCGCGTTTGATATGATGAATGAGAAGTATTATTGTAGGACTCGCGAGAAGCACTTAACAAGCAACAACTTCTATTTAGTGTGATGCTTCACTTGAGGATTGGCTCAGGCGAGTCGGTAGCTCAACATATCAATGATTTCAATGTGATGATCAATTAATTCAGTTCGATGTGATTATGTTTGTTGATGAGGTATTTGCTTTGATTTTCTTATCTTGGGTCATGAATCAAAAGGAACAAAACTATTTTAGTAATCTATGAATTAAGAATCACGACACCAAATGTCAATGCGGTAGCCATCTCTTAAGGGCACATGGAATACCAAATTGAAGAGGTATAATGATGCGAAAGCTGCTGCTTAATTGGCTGACGGTCACATTAACATCATTGATATGCTCAAAAGCGAGACACCTTTAAGCAATAGTTAAGTGAAATAAGTGTCGCATAAACTAAACCTTCTTGATCGCAAAACGTATCTATTATATGTTTGCAAGGAATTCATTCCTCTTGCTGTAGTTTTCTCATTCACGAACGTGTTATGACATCAGCTGAACATCGCCTAATGTTTGTATATCCAGCAAGTCGTAGTCAGCTTGTTTTATCAACTCTATCTAACTTTTACCTAGATAGGGTTGATTGCATATTCTTCCGATTTTGTATCTTTCATATTCCAAAATCCTTCCTGTACAATTGATCGATTTACCTTCTTTTGTCACCACCTATTCGCTTCAATATATCCCAGTCTATCCCAGTTTATGGTAGTACTAATTTCTATGATAAGTTTATCGTAGTACTAATTTCTATGATAATAAATCGAAACAAGAAAATCGATTGCTAGAAGTTTCGACTATTGTAACCTACTCTACGAGGAGAGCAGCATGTGATTTCATTAAATATTATATCGTGGAGATTATATTGACAATCAAGTTACTTAATATACTTTCAATATTTCCTAGTCCCTAATTAGATCCAAGAAATCATTCGGTAATTAGCTTCATAATTCTTTTGTAAATTAATCTCCTGTTCTCATAAAAGAAATACTCACAATCTTGTCACGGTGATTTTTCGACTTCGAAACGCTAATCAAGAATGTAATTTCACGAACAAAGCCACACCTTGAATGTCACCAGTTCTCACCAACTAGGATGCATGGAAGATCAGATTTGCTTCTGCAGCAATGCAACAGTCCCAGTGCCTTCTTATCGATGGGGAGTAGGAGCTTCATCCCGACGTGTACATGAACCCAAGACCCAAACAAGGTCAGACACCAAAAGTTGGACTTTCCCATTTCCAATTGAATTTGGCGACTTCAACTCGGGTACAAATGGAGTCCGAATTGGACTCAGAGGCCGTGGTTGCTTTCTTTATTGTTAACTGTCGATTGATCATAGCTATTAATATGAGAATTGAAATTCATGCGAGGGATCGTCAATCAATTAATGAACACTAATCGTTCAACTTCGCTTCCCATTTATCTTTATATTTCAATGCCCTTTTACAAAACTATACACGATTGTCTTCAGCTTTAAGTTTAATTTTTTTTTTAATTTCCTCATCAATTATGATCCCTCGTGCGACATAGGGTCGTGCGACATTTACAGTTTCATATATTCGAAACATATTTTTACGATCATAGATTGTATTCTTCGACCGAAGACGACAACACCTTGTTTAGAGAGTTAAACCACGGGTTCTGTGTTGAAGGCTACAAAGTTGATTTCAGGATCAGTTCACTTGTAATGCCCAGTGCACATATGAGAAATGTGACCACGGGTTCTCTCGTACGAGATACGTGCAAAGGTGACCAACGGTCGGCGGCCCGCTTTGCCCAAGCCCCAAAGGCAAGCGTGCGGCCTCGAGCAATGGCTCATATGAGAAAGCCTGATCCACTTAGCTTAGGTCCGAGCTTTGTCTAATTCTGGCCTAAACCTTTTTAACGTGAAATGTATGTTATGGGCGGATTTTGGATGATACAATAGGCTAAACCTTTGGTCTAATCCGAGCACCCTGATTATCATCTTTAACTATGCGAAACTAATGAAGTGAAAAAAATGAATATGGTATACTTGATCCGACACCCTCGTTAACAAGACCATAATGGCACAATTCTTTTAAAAATTTAAATTGTTAGATGATATCGCCTCTAAGTTAGGAAGCTGTGTAAGTTGATCGTGTTTAGTTTAACGCTCGGAGGGTTTTATTTCTTAAATGTCAACAAGACTTTAATGTTAATGTTTATGATAAATTAAAGATAGTGTCTTTCAACTGAATAATGATGTCTGCTCATGGTTACTGCTCTTTCACTGATATGAGGTGGTTACTGTACTTCACTTTCTTAGGGCTGTAATTTCCATCTTGTAGCTTCCTACACTGGTTTTGAGTAGGGGATCTTAGTTTTGGGGCCGTCCGATTTAAGATCGGATGGCTCCCATTTAATAGGAGGAAGGTTTTTTTTTTTTTTTGAAAAAGCGGAGCCATCCGATTGAGATCAGACGACCCAAATCTCAACCAAGACACTATTAAGGTAGGTGATCCTTCCCCGGTTTTTATCCTCTTGATGTTTCCTGGCTTTGTTTCTAGTTGACCTTGAATGCGTAGCAATGTCGCGCACCCGTTTTGTACAGGGCCATCGCCCGTCTCCCTTTTGGTAAGTGTTGTCACGAATATGATCTTTCTTGACCTAGCAAAAGACCTGAATACTCTCATGCATGTTTATGTATATGATCAGTAGACTTTACAATTTCTAACTTCCCCCTATGTGATTTTGAGATAAATTTCATCCAAAGTTCAAGAATATGGCATTCGCCCAATGTTCTCCGTAACAAGAACTATGAATTCATAGCATCGTATTTTGCCTCATAATCTATGATCTTCTTAATAGAGTTCAATAGCGTCACAAAATCTACTCTATTATCGGAAGTAAAATCAAAGTAGCAAGAAACTACTTCCTCCTATTTTCATGCCGACAACTAAATAGGATTGGCCCCTTAATAGGTATGATCCCAAGCAACTCTTGGTGAAATAGCTAACAATGCGATTAGAATCAGCCTGGCCTAGCTTCCAACTCTGATCTAAATTTGGGACTGGCCCTAGATCCGTATGCCTAATTCTGGTTCTGATTAACCAGCTGCTATGACATCATTCGAAAGTCGTTGACTCCCCAGAAGATTAAACTTCATAATCAAATTTATTGGTCCGTATAAAATATGTGACATCAACGTAGAAAATTATTTTATTAGCTAGGTGAGCTTATCAGTAAACTTGCAGAAAGTGAATAAACAACCTAAGTCCCGCCTCTCATTAGATTTTACTAGCTTTTCAGACCTACATGTGACACAAATAAATTGATAATTGACCTTTCCGGGCTTATTTTCCATATTCACGACACTCGTAATTTCCATCATCTCTACCTAGCACCACATTGGCCCTCGGAAAACCAATCTCCAGATCCGTCCCTGCGGACTTTCGATAAACATGGGATCTATCCCTTCCCATCCAGGTTCGACATTTGAACGCAAATAAAGGAAGGAGACTTCCTTGAAAAACCAGTTCAGGGAACATGAGATTTCCATCGGTAACGCCAAAAGTATCATCAGGCAGTGGACCTGCATTCTCACGACCCCACACCAATCTCCAAGCAGAAACACGTCTCTATTCGAACAAGGAACACCACCTAAAGGAACAGCTTCCGCACATCATCGCAGATAATCTGTGGGCAACTACTGGTACTAGGAACGGTGCAACATGTCATGCTTGTATCAAATGGAGGCTTTTCTTCCTGACCAGCATGAAAAACATTATCAAATGGAGGATAGAAGGCTTTCTAACAACAGTGGATGCTTTTCTTCCTTACTAGGTTGAAAATCATGATTAAATAGAGGACAGAAGTATGCATAAGCATTTTGACCAGAAACTTCATTTGGAAATTCAGTCAGCTCTAGCAAGCCGAAATAAGACTCATACTTCAAACTGTCCAGTGAAGATGACCAATTTATCTGAAGATCAATGACTTACTGACTTTTCATCATTGATTGTCACTAGCAAAAATTATAAATGAAAGGAAATTATGACAATGATGAGATAACGTTAATTACTACAACGGTGTCCCCTCTTCATCGATATGAGGATATAGTATGACAGTAAAGTAATGTCAGCACCTTAGCCACAGATGTTGGAAGTACTCTTGAAGCTCCCTCAACATAAAGGCAATTACTTCCTGAAGCCTGCAAAAGCAAAAACGTGCACAATGTAGCAAACCATCAGCTTAAAAAGTTACAGAAAATCATCATGGAAAAGGTATTGAACATGTTGTATCTTGTATGTTTGTGAATGCAATGTCAAGCAATGATAATGAGCTCTGAAAAACATTGATAATAGTAAGATGAGACCTTCCACTTTGCCTGCACGCAAATTCGAAATAACTTGATAAGAAAAATCATATGATAATTTGCTATCAGGATAATGTTAGTACATGAGATCATCACATGGAAAAAAGCTCACCTGTAGCTACAAGCAATCAAGTTCTTGTGCTCGTTGCTCTGAATAACTTCATAAGAGTTCATACCAAGAATCCATAATGGCCTTGCAAACTCAACATGTAATGGATCAATAGGCAGAACCTCATTCACGGATTCAATCTGTTGAATCATGAAGTGCATCAATGATATAATTCAATTCCTTTCCAGCACCTTGATCGAATTATGCTGTGAGCCTATAAATGGCAGTTAAATGAGCTCAGTATGTAACAATGGCTCAGTCACCTGCGAGAAACCTATGGCAGTGATAACTTCTCCTCGTTTATAATTTTTACAGCGTGTCATCCAAAGCCCATACCATCTTACCGATGCAGTCTGAATCCTTATGGAGTGTAATATGGGAATTAAGGAGATCAACCAAATTTCCACTATAAATGACCATTAGAATAACCCAAGGTCCCTACGAAAGATCTTCAATGCATAAGAACCTAAAATATCCAGACTCTTTCAAAATTGATAAGCATGAAAGGCGAAGACCCAGGGTCAAGATAACAAGTACTTACCCACTCATGGAGATTCCAAAATCCATTCTGTCTTAACAGTGATGAAAAATAGTTCATCTGCGTGCGTTCAAAGCACAATAATAGCAGTGTAGCTGGACTGGCTGATCATGTTCCAATCAGTGCTAGGCAGGTTTTCATTTCTTAATGGTCAACAATTGTTTATAATAAATCCAACGTAGTTCCACCAATGCCGGAAGGGCTCAGGCCAACATACGACATAAATACCGCAAGGCCAGTCTCCAGTGAGATGGCACTCGCGGCCATAGCCACTGTCGCTCGCTGCTCTCCTCTTTCCTTCCCAAAGTCAAACTTCCGTCCTCTCGCACGAATCCTCATCGCCTGGTGGTCGTCGTCGTCGATCGTCAAACCGCAACTCAGGAAGTCCAAGACCATGGCTTCTTCACTGTCGTCCTCAGAATCAACAGGCGAGAGAGAGAGAATCACTGCTCCGTATGGCTCTTGGAAGTCCCCCATCACCGCCGACGTCGTCTCCGGCGCCTCCAAAGGGCTCGATGGCATCTCGGTCGACGGCGACGGCCGTCTCGTCTGGCTCGAGTCCCGGCCTAATGAATCGGGGTATATAACTTCACTTGTCGTTTTTTCTTCATATAAAGATCAAACTAATTAAACTGAGTGTGCGGGCAATGTTCAGTTTCTGGGTATTGTGAATCGGTGCTGGAATTATGCTTCGGTAGATGTTTAACGCTTTTCGGGTTGTAATCTTTATGGTATGTCGGATGAATGAGTCTCGAGAATTTTCAGGAGTGAACTGATTTACGGATGGTTGTATTGGTTATTAGACGCTGTGTGCTTGTGAAAGAGCCGGAAAAACCTGGGGATGAACCTCTTGACATTACGCCGAAAGAGTATGCCGTGAGGACACTGTGTCAGGAATATGGTGGTGGAGCTTTTTCCATTTCGGGGGATACTCTTGTTTTCTCAAATTACAAGGATCAAAGGCTGTATAAGCAGTCCTTACGCCTCAAAGGTAAGCTCAGCAGTTGCTGTGGCGCATGTCGAAGGGTGGATTTAATTGTAATCTTCAGTCTATTCACAAAGAAGTTTACGCATGGATTTGGTAGCTCCATGCTTAAATCTTTATTGATGGTGGACATGTTGAGATATGATTGGAGGTGGAAAAGAAAATAACATGAAGCATAAATGCGCTCTTTAGAAATGTTGTGGTAAAGTTTCTTTCCCATTTTATTTCTCCAGAGTCTATGGAATACAGTTATTGTAAGCAGGGTGTCCAAGGGAAGCATACTTGCAACAAAATGTTGTGGTTTTTAAGTTTCCCTTGATGAAGCCTTATTTTTTATCTAAGTTTTTATGGAGCAGTATGCCGTTCATCAATGAGCATCACAATGCTCTGTTGTTATACTGTATATCTCGAACAGAATCTCCTCCATTGCCAATCACTCCAGACTATGGTGGGCCTTCAGTCTGTTATGCAGATGGAGTTTTTGACAGTAGATTTGGTCGTTATGTCAGTGTAAGGGAAGGTATGTCACTCTTTTCGGCTGCTTATTTTGTTGCTCATATTTATGGGGGACTATAAGACAGACAATTACCTGATTGCTTTTACATGAATATAGATCATCGTGAAAGCAGTTTGAATCCAACCACTACCATTGTAGCTATTGGCCTTGGTGAGAAGGATATACAAGGTATGTGATTGCTGGATGTGCCAGATTACTTGTTTGTTACATTGATTTGTTCACTACATTACCAGAAACCTACTAATCTCCTTTTTTCCCCTTCCTTTTGTATTGTTTTATTGGGTTGAATTTAGAGCCCAAAGTATTAATCAGTGGCAATGATTTCTATGCTTTTCCGCGGATGGATGCAAAGGGTGAAAAGATAGCATGGATCGAGTGGTCTCATCCCAATATGCCATGGGATAAAGCAGAGCTCTGGGTTGGGTACATCTCAGATGCTGGGTATGGAGATTGATGCTCTTTATGATCAGTTAAACTTCTTATATTTATTTAAAAAGCCATTGTTGATTACATTCTTGAATTTCAAATTTATCTTAGATTTAGATGCAATAATTTTTTCACTTGTTCGACAGATATGGTTGCTTAAACAAATAAATTCTAATGGGAGAGTCCCCTTGAACCTGTCATTTGGATGTGACCTTATGTGCACTGTTATAGTAGTTCGTCTATGTAATTTAAAAAAACTTTAAACTACATCAAGAAATATCATAACACAATCCATTTTGGATAGTGTGATGTTCAGAGACTCTAGCACATTTCCATCTCATAATTTACATGTGTTTTAATACATAGAAGCGAGTGTAACCACTGTCTATAACCAGGGTCTTGAGCTTTGAGTGATTGTAAAATCTTACATCTCTTGCTGCACGTTGAACTTATTACCTTAGCCTAGAACAACATATGGCTAATGGCATGTATGAGCCAAGTGAGTTGCAACTGCAATACAGTAGTTATTGCATTCTTTGCATTTTCCAGTCAGCTTAATCTGATTAACTCTTCCTTGTGATTCTCGATTCATGACATCGCCTTGTCGCATTGAATCTCTTAGTACTTCTATGCAGAGATATCTATAAGCGTGTCTGTGTTGCCGGTCGTGATCCTAAACATGTTGAGTCACCAACTGAACCTAAGTGGTCTCAAAAAGGTACTTCTATCTTGTGGCTCATATCTGAATTTCCAAATTGCTGCAAATTGATTTCTCATTCAATGTGACAAGTCCAGTTGTCACCTGATGTTCATTAATGCTAAAGAGATGTAAGATTCTAGTATTACTGTGATGTGAATGAACAGAAAAGGAGCCTCATCCTCCAAAATCATTGTCGAATGTAAATGGCTCATTCCTAATTTTAGCCAATCTGCCTGAATATATATAAGGGTTACGTTCATGAATTTTCTTATTATGTTACTTTCATCATGCTCTGAGTATGCTGGTCTTATTTTATATATGTTGAAAGGATGATGTTCTACAGTGTTTTTATTGGTATAGATAACCCCAAATTAGGTTTAGTAGTACATCCCATTACGGGACAGACATGCTTTTTCCTGTTACAATGTCCCTTAAACACGTATTATATACGTCTGGAGTCCTCTGGTATGTCTCTGCTTACTCGTGAGGTGATCTATTTCCAACATTTTTGCGAATTTTCTTCTTCTACACTCTGCTCAGGTGATTGCATTCAAGGTCATCCTCAAGCTATTTTACTGTAGAAGTTGTGGATATGTAATATTTGAGGAAAAACCTAAGAAGAAATTTCATAGTGAAGTGGCTTGAAATTTGTGCTACACGTTACATTGTGCTTCAAACACATGCAGGTGAACTATTTTTCATTACGGATAGACAAAATGGATTTTGGAATATCTATAAGTGGGTAAGATCTAAACCCTGAACCGTGACAGTTCATGCTCATCGATTTTGAAAGTTTAGATATTTTAGATGCTTCATGTCATTGAAGATCTTTCATAGCGACCATGCCTTATGGTAACCATTCCAAATCAGGTTTTCCACATGGTGGTTTCTACTGGAAATGTGGTCAATCTTGTTAATTGCCATATTAAACTCCATAGAGAGTCAGACTGCATCACTCAAATAGTGTAGACTTTGGATGTCACACTTCTAAAATTACAAATGAGGAAAAATTATTTTAGTTGTAGGTTATCTGCAGGTGACTGAGCTATTGTTACATATGTGTGCTCTTACAACTGCCATTTATTATCTCATAGCATCACTGATCATGTGGTTGGAAAGGAACTGAATTATATCTTTGATGTGATTCATGATTCAACAGATTGAATCTACGAATGAGGTCCTGCCTCTTTATCCATTAAATGCTGAGTTTGCAAGGCCATTATGGGTCTTTGGTATGAACTCTTATGAAGTGATTCAGAATGACGAACAGAAGACCCTGATTGCTTGCAGCTACAGGTGAGCTTTTTTCAGGGGTTGATCTAAGGTGTTAACGTTATTTTAATAGCAAATTATTGTATGATTCTTCAAATCTTTTATTTAGAATCTGCATGCAGGCAGAGGGGAAGGTCTCAGCTTGCAATTATTGATGTCCTTCAGAGCTCATTATCATTGCTTGACATTCCATTCACGGACATAGCAGACGTAGTATGTTCAATACCTTCTTTATGATGAGTTGCTGTTACTAATTTTCAAGACTATGGTTTGCTAAACTGTGCATATTCTGCTTGGGCAGACTCTAGGAAATAATTGCCTTTACATTGAGGGAGCATCAGGGGTAGTACCAACATCTGTGGCTAAGGTGCTTGTGATACTTTACCTCAGTAATTCTCCTCATATTTGATGAACTGAGGACAGTGCTGCAGTAACTAGCATATACCATGGTTGCTATAATCTCCTCTTCTTTATGGTCTGCAGGTGACTTTCAATGATGAAAAGTCGCAAGTCATTGATTTTCAGATAATGTGGTCATCTTCACCAGACAGTTTGAATTACGAGTCTTATTTTAGCTTGCCAGAGCTGATTGAATTTCCAACTGAAGTGCCTGGTCAAAATGCTTATGCATACTTCTATCCTCCATCTAATCATGTTTATCAAGCTAGTCAGGAAGAAAAGCCTCCACTGTTGTTGAAAAGCCATGGTAGTTGCATAATTGCAACGCATTTCCTGTCATACTTGAATTTACCTTGCCATGTATATATCCTTTCATGGGAAATTCGTATGACCAAACTTATATTTTCAATTTGCAAGTATCATATATTGACCTTAATTTTTAAATCGTGTCTATTTTAATGTAAATCTATGATTGATTAGTGAGTTTCCAGACAAAATATGAGTATCTGGGATCAATTTTAAATATTATAGATGCACAAAACAAGTCAGTACATGTAAAACTGACGCTGAATGAAGATGCGACCAATGGAGGGGGCACTTACCTTTTCTAAATTAATTTGATGTGATATACTGCATACAGTGTCGCACTTCTTAAATCCTGTATTGCCATGTAATTCATATATTGTGGAATGGAATGTAGTGATTGCTAGACACTGTCAATGACTTATATGCTCGGAATACATTCAGGGTATGTTACTTGAAAATTTAAGCTTTTTGATCTTTCGACATGATATTAGAGGTTTAAGTCAAAAATCCAAATCTTGGCAACTCCCTTTTGTTGCCATTCTGTTTTTTTTTTTACTCCCATTTATCTTCTGATTGTCGTTACTTATACATAGAAGATCTAACATACATTCAGGGGGAGTGCTACGGCATCTCGTTATGAACTATTGGGGGTTTTTTCTGGAACAACTTTAATTTTACAGAACAATGGTCTTTTTGACAATTCTAAATAGAATAGTTATCATTTTCTCTCTCTCTCTCCAGAAGAAAAAAATTGGTGGGAGTGACTGGCATTTAATTGTTTCAAGCAGCATTGTCATGCATCAACACCTAATTGTACAGAACTAATTATTCATAAGCATTTATGTTAATTTGCTTGAAACTGCACAGGAGGGCCTACAAGTGAAACACGAGGAGTTCTAACTCTGAGTATTCAGTACTGGACTAGCAGAGGATGGGCTGTCGTGGATGTCAATTATGGTGGAAGCACTGGTTTGTCTCTAAAAAAGAACTCTATCTGCTTCATATCTTTCTATTAATTTCTGTGACATCTATTTGGCGACTTTGGATGCTAATGAAGTGCCTTTAATATCTCAACAGCCCAATGCATTCTTTACCAATTTCTCATGGAGTTTAATTAACATAAATGGTTGCAAAAACTGCTAGCTTTGGCCCGTCATTTTATTGATCTTCTTTATGGCTACTAAAAATTGTCACAACATTTTTGTTCAAGGTTATGGCAGAGAATACAGAGAGCGGCTATTGGGTCGCTGGGGTATAGTTGATGTTGATGACTGTTGTAGTTGTGCTAAATATTTGGTAGGTTCTTTTAAACTCGGTAGTTCTGTTAGTGCTCTCTGTTTATTAGCATACGGGAACTATTTCTGTACATTGAAGTTGCTTTATCATCCAGGTGGAAAGCGGAAAGGCGGATGGCAATCGTCTATGCATCACTGGAGGCTCTGCTGGTGGGTATACAACCTTAGCTGCTCTAGCATTTAGAGAAACTTTCAAAGCTGGAGCCTCCCTCTATGGTGTAAGTTCATTTACTTTGTAGTCAGTTTAAAAGAGTTAAAATTTACCATTCGGCACCAATATTAGGAACCTGGCTTCTTTCTGGGCCCAGAGGGAGGTTATTCTTATCTTACCCTGACAAAGCTCTCACAAATCTGAAAGAGCTCTGGACTCTAAAGATCAACGCCCATAACATAATCATTGATCATTCTTGGTGACATTCTTGTAGCTAGTGAATGACCGCTAGCATCTTCATGTTGTCTTTCTATCAAATGGATCTCCTGGACAGTCTCTACTGGCAAGAGCTGACTGTTAGGAACGTTAGTGTAGGAATCTATGATGTGCATTTTCATTTCAGTTTGCCACTGTGCATCAGTCCTAGCTGGTGTTTACTTGGAATTTGGGATATTTAAATTTCCCATTTTCTAAAGATTCATTTATAAATTCATCATTATTGTCTGCAATTTCAATGCATTGAATTTTCACAATGTTAAAAGAGATTTTTTTTGTCGGTTATTTTGACGAACAGGTTGCTGATTTGAACATGTTGAGAGCAGAAACGCACAAATTTGAATCTCATTACCTTGACAACCTTGTTGGTAGGTTGAATAAGCTTAGTGTATCTTTTTTTCTCTCCTCATGTAATTCTTTACACTGATTATCCATTCATTGCATTACAGGATCTGAAAAGGATTACTACGAGAGATCACCTATAAATTCTGTTGAGAAATTTTCTTGCCCCATAATTCTATTCCAAGGGTTGGAAGACAAGGTACGCAAGTCATGCTCTTTCCAATGTTTCCCTGCCCCTCTCCTTTTACTCCCCAAAAATACAAGAAAAAGTAACAACTTTGTTGCTTGGTGGTTTGGCATTTATCTACTACATCTTGCAGGTGGTCCCACCAGATCAGGCTCGCAAAATTTATGTGGCATTGAAGCTGAAAGGTCTGCCTGTTGCATTAGTGGAATACGAAGGCGAGCAGCATGGTTTTCGCAAGGTATTGTTCTTCTTGAGTCTTAACATAAAGAAGTCATTTGTTGTGTGTGCGATGCAGGAAATTGAAGTGTAATGTTTCGCAGGCTGAAAATATCAAATTCACATTGGAACAACAAATGGTGTTTTTTGCACGTTTGGTAGGACACTTTGATGTTGCCGATGAGATCACACCAATCAAAATTGATAACTTTGACTGAACTTCTCTCGTGAAGGTAGTGATCTGCTTCTCTGTTGTTAGTAATCTGTTGGCTTCCGAGGGGAGGATTGAAACCTTGCTTTCTACTGTCTGCAATTGTTAATCACTTGTTATTTACCCAAAAAAAAAAAATTGTTAATCACATGTTGCTGTGCTGCCTCATGACTTTGAAATGTCCATGTGCATCATTGTCTATCCATCTGCTTTTATGATTGGCCAGATTCCAAGCATGAAATTGGCTCACTGATGCAATTGCGTCAATCAACCGTTATGGTTGAATATGATAGTCGCATTGCCCCTAATTGTTGAATTTCATGGCTTTTGTGTGAGCTTTTATTGTTCACTAAGCATAAATTGAACTTGCTTGTATCATTGCAGAAATGGCTGCTGGTAACAGCAGGCTGCAAAAAGTGCGTTGGCTTTTCGCCTTAGCTTCATATGACCCCGTTTGGGATAGTGCATCAGGATGCGGTACCGATTTGCTGATGAATTGGGAAGCTAGAGAAAAATTAAGTATAAAATGTAATCTGAACTTCGAACGAGGAGCTCCACATTGTTGTTGTAACTTTGCTTTTCCTTTTGACCATTTGGTTTTGGACTTCTGGTTCCTCGTATGCAAAAAGGTTTTAAAAAATGTAATGAAGCAGCAAATGGAGCAATGACGCAAATAATGGTCATGTTAAGATTTTGGGATGCATAGCAAATGGAGCAATGAAACGAGCTCATTGAGACTTGCTACATAAATAAGCATAGATTGCTATTCAGCTGATGTTGCTCGTGATGTCGCGAAGCTCTTAACAAGCAACGAGTTCTATTTAGTGTGATACTTCACTTGAGGATTGGCTCAGGCAAAGTCGGTAGCTCAACATATTAATGATTTCAATGTAATGATCCATTAATTGAGTTTGATGTGCTTATGTTTGTTGATGAGGTATTTGCTTTGATTTTCTTATCTTGGGTCATGAATCAAAAGGAACAAAACTAGTGTAGTAATCTATGAATTAAGAATCACGACACCAAATGTCAATGCGGTAGCCATCTCTTAAGGGCACATGGAATACCAAATTGAAGAGGTATAATGATGCAAAAGCTGCTGCTTAATTGGCTGATGGTCACATTAACATCATTGATTTGCTCAAAAGCGAGACACCTTTAAGCGATATTTAAGTGAAATAAGTGTAGCATAAACTAAACCTTATTGATCGCAAAACGTTTCTATTATATGTTTGCAAGGAATTCATTCCTCTTGCTGTAGTTTTCTCATTCACGAACGTGTTATGACATCAACTGAACATCGCCTAATGTTTGTATATCCAGCAAGTCGTAGTCAGCTTGTTTTATCAACTCTATCTAACTTTTACCTAGATAGGGTTGATTGCATATTCTTCTGATTTTGTATCTTTCATATTCCAAAATCCTTCCTATCCAATTGATCGATTTACCTTCTTTTGTTGCCATCTATTCACTTCAATATATCCCAGTCTGTCGTAGTACTAATTTCTATGATAATAAATCAAAACAAGAAAATCGATTGCTAGAAGTTTCGACTATTGTAACCTACTCCACGAGGAGAGCAGCATGTGATTTCATTAAATATTATATTGTGGAGATTATATTGACTATCAAGTTACTTAAATAATTTCAATGTTTCCTAGTCCCTAATTAGATCCAAGAAATCATTCGGTGATTAGCTTCATAATTCTTTTGTAAATTAATCTCCCATTCTCATAAAAGAAATACTCACAATCTTATCACGGTGATTTTACGACTTCGAAACGCTAATCAAGAATGTAATTTTACGAACAAAGCCACACCTTGAATGTCGCCGGTTCTCACCAACTATGATGCATGGAAGATCAGATTGGCTTCTGCAGCAATGCAACAGTCCCAGTGCCTTCTTATCGATGGGGAGTAGGAGCTTCATCCCGACGTGTACATGAGCCCAAGACCCAAACAAGGTCAGACACCAAAAGTTGGACTTTCCCATTTCAAATTGAAATTGGCGACTTCAACTCGGGTACAAATGGAGTCCGAATTGGACTCAGAGGCCGGGGTTGCTTTCTTTATTGTTAACTGTCGATTGATCATAGCTATAAATATGAGAATTGAAATTCATGCGAGGGATCGTCAATCAATTAATGAACACTAGTCGTTCAACTTCGCTTCCCATTTATCTTTATATTTCAATGCCCTTTTACAAAACTATACACGATTGTCTTCAGCTTTAATTTTATTTTATTTTTCTATTTCCTCATCAATAATGATCCCTCGTGCGACATAGGGTCGTACGTCATTTACAGTTTCATATATTCGAAACATATTTTTACGATCATATAGATTGTATTCTTCGACCGAAGACGACAACACCTTGTTTAGAGAGTTAAACCACAGATTCTGTGTTGAAGGCTACAAAGTTGATTTCAGGATCAGTTCACTTGTAATGCCCAGTTCTTGACAATATCGACACAGGCCTACCATTGAAATCTTTACCACATGGTGGAAGCAAACTCGCGTCAGGATACTTGTTTAGTGTTTGTGATTAGTTCCTAATCCTCTCGCTCGAATCCTTGTCGCCCAGTCTTCGTCGGCCAAAGCGCAACCCGGGAAGCACAAGACCACGGCCTCTTCACCATCACCCTCAGGAACAGCTGCCGAGAGAGAGAGAGAGAGAGAGAGAGAGTCAGGCTCCTTATGGTTATTGCTCTTTCGCCGATATGAGATGGTTACTGTACTTCACTTTCTTAGGGCTGTAATTTCCATCTTGTAGCTTCCGACACTGGTTTTGATGGATCCGGATCCCCTACCTTTAAGTAAGGAATCTTAGTTTTAGGGCCAACCGATTCGGCCGTCCGATTCAAGATCGGGTGGCTCCCATTTAATAGGGAGAAATGTTTTTATTTTTTTTATTTTTTAGGCCGTCCGATTGAGATTAGACAGTCCAAATCCCAATCAAGGAACCATTAAGGTAGGTGATCCTTGCCCGGTTTTGATCCTCTTGATGTTTCCTGGCTTTGTTTCCAGTTGACCTTCAATGCATAGCGATGTCACACACCCGTTTTGTACGGGGCCATCACCTGTCTCCCTTTTGGTAAGTGTTGTGACGAATATGATATTTCTAGACCTAGCCAAAGACGTGAATACTCTCATGCATGTGTATGTATATGATTAGTAGACTTTACAATTTCTAACTTCCCCCTATTTGATTTTGAGATGAATTTCGTCCAAAGTTCAAGAATACGTCATTCGCCCGATGTTCTCCGTAACAAGAACTATAAATTCATAGCATCGTATTTTGCTTCATAATCTATGATCTCCTTGATAGAGATCAACAGCGTTACAAAATCTACTCTATTATCGGAAGTAAAATCAAAGTAGCGAGAAACTACTTCCTCCTATTTTCATGCAAACAACTAAATAGGATTGGCCCCTCAACAGGTATGATCCCAAGCAACTCTTGGTGAAATAGCTAACGATGCGATTAGAATCAGCCTGGCCTAGCTTCCAACTCTGATCTAAATTTGGGACTGGCCCTAGTTCCGTATGCCTAATTCTGGTTCTGATTAACCAGCCGCTGTGACATCATTTGAAAGTCGTTGACTCCCCAGAAGATTAAACTTCATAATCAAATTTATTGGTCCGTATAAAACATGTGACATCAACGTAGAAAATTATTTTATTAGCTGGGTGAGCTGATCGGTAAACTTGCAGAAAGTGAATAAACAACCTAAGTCCCGCCTCTCATTAGATTTTACTAGCTTTTCATACCTACATGTGACACAAATAAATTGATAATTGACCTTTCCGGGCTTATTTTCCATATTCACGACACTCGTAATTTCCATCATCTCTACCTAGCACCACATCGGCCCTCGGAAAACTGATCTCCAGATCCGTCCCTGCGGACTTTCGATGAACATGGGATCTATCCCTTCCTATCCAGGTTCGACATTTGAACGCATATAAAGGAAGGAGACTTCCTTGAAAAACCAGTTCAGGGAACATGAGATTTCCATCGGTAACGCCAAAAGTATCATCAGGCAGTGGACCTGCATTCTCACGACCCCACACCAATCTCCAAGCAGAAACACGTCTCTGTTCAAACAAGGAACACCACCTAGAGGAACAGCTTCCGCACATCATCGCAGATAATACGTGGGCAACTACTGGTACTAGGAACGGTGCAACATGTCATGCTTGTATCTCGGTGCTCTGGCCCTAAGCGCAATGGATCGCCCCACCTCACGATGCATTTCCTGATAAAAATATCTGCGAGGACCCAGACAGGGAGGGGACAGCGAGACCCAATGCCACACCGATTCATGTCAATAATGGCCGAACTTATACTTGTGTAGGTTTTCGCCAATAACCCCCACTCGTATCTCTCTCTCTCTCTCTCTCTCTCTCTCTCTCTCTCTCTCTCTCTCTCTCTCTCTCTCTCTCTCTCTCTCTCTCTCTCTCTCTCTCTTGTCCACTTTAATAATCCCATTGGGCAGACTCTTAAGACAGCATGACTGGCGGATGCTATGGTTGTGTGAACGAAATGAAACCCCATATCCAGCACATCATGCGCGGATGACTCCCGCGTTCCTAAAGGTTGCTCCTTCTCGAAACGGGTACTGGGCTCCATTAGAGATTGGCTAATTCAGTGTCGCTAGTGCAGGCTTTCGCCGATAAGCTCACTTACGCCGAGGTGATTGTTGATCTCTTCTTCATGTTGCATTATTGACGTAAAGGAAGCTCATGCTTTTGATGAGAATGGATTAACAATCAGATGTATCCCATCATGATTCCCTTCTAGATTACTGTCCCAACATCGAATTATGTCTTCCTGCCTCCCCTTTGTTTGGCTTTGCATGATGAGAAAAATGTGCATTCGACTCGCTGAAAGTTGGACAAACTTTGTTAATGAAAGACTCGAGCCTAAGTCAATGAATGAATCTAGAACATATGAAGATCTGCCCCGTTGGTCAGACAAAGTAACATCATGTCTAGCCCTAGTCCTTGTGCTTATATAATTGGAGACCTTAAAAAACCAAAAGTAAACTTGAGAATAATGCACCATCCAAAAAACGCCAAGAAATTCACGCACATTTTCGTTTCTGGCCAAATGACATATATGTTAATAAAATAAGTAATCAAACACAATATGACATGCTTCCTTCCAGGGAAAATTTCCCAAAAAAATTTCCAATCTTATTACACATATATCAATTATGTCACAAATCTTTAACTTGGCGAATTTAGTTCTAAACTTTTTGACGATTTACTAATATATTCATTCCAACCAATTTTGGCAATAAATCGCGAATATGGAAGCTAGTCATTCTACATGGCCACGGGAGCAGACATAGACAATTAATTTTTTGCACTTTTTTATAATAATTTTATATAAAAAATTTTCTTTTTTATACTTTCTATTTATTTCCCTTTTCCTTTTTACTTTTTGTTTATTTCTCTCCGCTGGTCCGCAGCCTCCACGATGGTTGACGTCATAGGCAATGGCCATAGCGTTCTTGCCTAGGGCCTGGGTGGGGAGCCTTGATGCCCTCGCCTACCCCAGATTTGGAGTGGGCATATCAACCCTCGCTATATTTAGGTGAGGGCCACAAGAGGAGGAGGAAGGAGGGAACAAATTGAAAGGGAAGGAAAAAAATCAGAAAAATCATTACAAAATTATAAAAAAAAAATATTCGCGATAGTGATTTCTTGCCAAAATTGATAAAAAAAAAGAATCATAAAAAAATTAGAATTAAATTGATTAAATTAAATATTTATAATTGAATTGGTATGTGCACAACGGATTTATGACATTTATGATAATTATCTCCATCGAAGGAAATCATGACAGTCTAGGATCATTCAAGTAAATCAATTTTATAATCTCTGTCATTTATGTGATGGTTGTATTAGTCTGCACTTTTTGCTACTTGCCCGAGTCAACAGCACCCCCTTACATTTAGTTCCTCAGCCACATGACCACACCATAGTTTTCCTCTCACTTAGAACCTTCAAGCTTCTTTCAAATATGCTCAAACGCGTATCTTACAATTCAGATTTTGAAATATATATATATATATATATGACGTCTCAATGATAAATTTTGTCAATGTCTCACCTAGGAACTCATATAAGCCATTATTCTTGATTCATTTCTTTATCACCAGAGGACCACAGACAACCTTTAGAGCTCCCTTCTGAAATAATTGGTACCTAGCTTAATCAAGGGCAATGAAAGAAATCAGGTTCTTCTTCAACTTTGGAATGCGATCACATCAATTAATGATCTCACAACATTGTCGTATATTTTGATTCTAACACCCACTACAAAAAAACTGCTTTTTAGCTACGCCAACAGCCACGACAAATCTCAAAAAAGTCGTGGCTAACAATATTTAGCCACGACATTAGCGACTACATAAAAGTCGTCGTTAATAAGGCGTCGCTAAATTTGGCCACTAGGATAAGAAAGGTCGTCGCCAAATTGCCACCAAATTAGCGACTACAAATACTCGTTGTTAATCAGCGACAATATACACCGTCACAAAGGTCGTCGTTATGGAGGGACAAAAAAAGTCGTAACCAATGTAGTGGCCAATCCGCGACGACAAATGACGTAGCTGATCTACAACAACGAGCGTGTTGTGGCTATTTAGCGACTACCCAAGCAATGTAGTGGCAATTTAGCCACGACTAAACCTAAGTCATCGCTAATCGAAACAGGGTGTCTAGAGGAGCACCCTAAGAGATTAGCGACGCCATGGATTTTGTGTTATGGCTATTTAGCGACTAGCGGTACTGTAGTCGCTAGTTACAAACATACTTCTTTTGTCGTGTCTGATTAACGACGACTTTCATATACTCTGTGACAAAGAGCGACTACTTTATAGCGACGACATTTGTTTTTGTAGTCGCTATTTAGCGACTACATACCTTGTAGTCGCGAGTTAGCGATTCCGTCAATGTGGTCGGAAAATAGCCACTACCGAAGAACTGTCGTCGCTAATTAGAGACTACATTGTAGTGGCTATTTAGCCACTACATTGTTGTATGTAGTCGTTAAATAGCGACTACTTTCTAAGTTGTAGTAGCTAAAACCCACAGACAAGTCAAAAAAAACAGCGGCTGTTAAACCCATTTCCTTAGCCGAAACCTGCTAACATGTGACCAAAAGAATGTACAACCAGTCAAATGTGGGAGAAATCCTACATTTATTGCATAAATGACACCTGTTTACACCAATTGCAGAAAAAAGTGCGCTAAAAGCAAAAGCGCACTGAAAAAAAAAACTAAACTAAACTACAATCCTACATCAACAAATAAACCCATAAACATATCAAACGTCCGCCATCAGCTATGGGGTGTCCTCGAAGCTCTCGTCCTCATCATCACCAGCAGCATCCTCGTAGTCTTCAGTAAACATGCCGTCAAGCGGTGCCTGTGCTGCTGGTGGTCGGGCTGCCCTGCGTGGTGGTGCTGCCAGCCGTGGTGCTGGTGCTCGCCAAGCGGCTGCTGCCGGTGGTGGTGGTGGTACGCCCGAAGATGCTGCCGCCGGTGGTGCTGGTGCTGGTGCTGCTGCGTGCACACGGGCTGCCTGTTGCTCCTCTTGCATCTCCTTCAACTGTCGCACCACATTCGCCACCGTATCCCGCAGATCTCTTATTTCCACATCCTTCTGGGCGAGCTCGTCCTTCAACTGAGCAACATCTGACGCCGAGGCCGCATCCTCCCTCCCCCACCTCGAACCAGGTCCTCTCGATGACGATGGGGTCACTGTTTGGGCCCATTCCCGAGCCAAATTCCCCAACCCAAACACCTTACCATGCTTCACGCCCCCCGACGCATCCGCCCATAACTTGGCTTGCTCCATTTGCGACCGCTCAGGCGTCGATGACTCTCCCTCTTCACCTCCGCTGCTGCTGGCCATCATCATTTCATCAAATTTTTCCTACAAATAATTTGAAAGTTTGTTAAGTAAACATTCAACCAAAGCCTAAATGCAGCAGTCTGTAGTTACCAACCTTGATAGCTCGGGCCTTATCGCTAACAAATGACTTGTCCTTCTTCATGAAGGTGCGCTCGAAGGTCTGTGAGAAGGAGGCTTCCTTCCCCGATTCATTCGCCTACAAAATTAAACATACCATGCATTATTATGTTGCAGTTTTAAATAAACAGTCCAAATAAGTGAAAAGTAACCTACTATTCGGCGTCTGTGCTCCCCTATGTTAATGGAGCCACCCGCATATGTCGCTGTCCCTGACTCTCTTGAACTTGAAGCTCGATTGAGCTTATTCCTTTGGCTCATTTTCTGATGATCCTCCGATGCCCAAACCTTCAATATTTCCTCCCAATCAGCAATTGAAATCCAATACGGCCTCTTTTGCCTTTTATGCGCTTTGTTCATGATATTGCGCATGTGGTCTCCCACCTTCTTGTCGAAATTCTTCTTAATTCGGGCTCCATTGTTTTCAGCCCACCAAAACTTCCGCTGCCAATCAACAAACTCAGAACAATGTCATATTTGTTAGCAAGTCAGAAATCACCAGCCAGCCCTAATAAAAAGCAAGAGCTATTTAGGCGACACTTACCCTGAAATCATCCCACCAAACGGCTCTCTGACTCTCTGGGGTGCTGGTGAATGTCGTATAGGGCCCATTCCAAGCCACATTTACTATGTCGTTCAACTGCCGCACCACGTCATTGGCATTGAGGAAGCTGCAATGTACAAAAACAGTAAGATTTCACGTTATTGCATATCCGAAACAGTAAACATACAAAAATCAGCATTGGTGTTTTCTTACGAGTCTCCATCTGGCTCGATGAACCTCCTCCCCTGGTCATCTAGGACCCAGTTTGCAGCAGGCACCTCTGCTGCACTTTGACCCGACGAACTAGCTGGTTGTCCTGTACTTTGGCCTTCACTCCGTCTTTGATACACTCGGACGCCTTGTGGGTCGACCGGCATATCCTGCGACTCTGGGGGCTGCGTCTCCGAGCCCACGGGATCCGCCTCAGCCACTTCTCTAGGTGGGAGGGGCTGCAGTGGCGTCCTCGGTGACGCCTCTGCTGGCTCATCGTTCCCCACGGTCGGTGCCGGGGAAGGGGCTGCATCGGGGGTGGGGGGTGACTCAAACAGTCGCACCCCGTGTGTCGGCCGACGTCCTCCACGAACGCTCTTCCTGCCTCCACGCGGATACTGTAAACATAAACAAAGCAATGAGCTTATTCTTCCTGAAACGAGCACTAAATATGTACCCTAAACATTCTTCTTACCATGTCGTAGCTTAGACGGACACCGTTGAAAGTAGCGACTACTTGTATTGATCAATCTGAAATGAGCTGGACCTGCAAAATAAAAGCCGGTTGGTCGTCATTTCCATGAAAATCAACATATCAAATTTCAGCCTCAGATTTGCACTCCTAACCCCTAACCCCTAACCCCTAAACCCTTACGAGATGGACTAAACCCCTAACCCCCTAAAACCAGAACCAGTCGATCCCCTAAACCCATAAACCTGTGACTACCTCCCCCTAATCTTGGTAGTCTATAATTTCTTCTTCATCTACAATATCAGCTTCATTTCTAAAACAACAATCAAACTTAGGTAATATGCAAAAACAGAAAGTTCTTTATAAAACAGATACTCAGGCAAGGAAGCTCCAGATACTTGTTATGGCTTTTAATATTTTTAGGCCTAGAAGACTGTCTTTTACATTGTCCATTTGTGTTTTAATTTAGTTGCAACATGTTTCCATTTTTTTCCCTCCTGATACTTATTATGGCCAACCTATTTCTAGGCCTAGGAGACTGATCTGTACATTGTCCATTTGTTCTTTAGTTTAGTTTAGTTGCAATTCTTGTTTCTGTTCTTTAGGTGCAACATATTTCTGTGCTTTATTTTAGTTTCTACCTAGTTTAGACTCGCTGTATATTGTCCATGGCCAACTTACATGCAACTCTGCAGAAAGGTCGTTGAATTTAGAGTGAGGAAGCGCTCGATGCTTTTAGAAAACATGTGCTGCAGTCCCATAATCCCACTCACATTCGTGAAAACAAATAAAGCAGGGCTGGGAAAATCCCCCAAACCCTACTCGATCAAAGTATATGTCAACTCCCAAAAGCCTAATCGATCAAAGCAGAAGTCAGGTCCCCAGAAATCAAGTCCAGCTACCAAAACCTTAATATATCCCTAATCAGAAAAAAACAATTGTCGAGCTCAAGTATCCCTAATCAGATCTGCTAGAGGTAACCTTTACAACTGTCGAGCTCTTTACAACGAGGAAAACCCTAAACGCGTACTAACACCCCCAAATGGCGACTGGACATACCCGATTTGCACCTCCCAAAACCCTAATCTTAATTTACAAACACTAAATTAAACAAAACAAACCTAATAACGTTACTTTCCAGCCCTAGCCGACTACTTAGGCAATCGAAATCGTCAAGCAAGTTGTAAAACATAGTTGCAGGCCGATAATCTAAATAACATGAGGTTACCTGGCTTCGGCGTTGACCGGCGTCGGTGAAGGCACAGCAACGAGGACGTCGATCCTGCTCTCCGCCTCAGATTTGCTCGGCGACCGGCTGGAAGTAGGCAAGGCGTAGGTTTGATCTCGCACAAACCCTAGGAGCGCGAAAACAGGCCAAGGATATGAAGAATGTCGCTCTCGGGAAAAAACAGCCCGAACGCGATATTAATCTTTCAGAATAGCCACGACATAGTACTTAATCGTCGCCAATTAACGACGACACAAAAAGTCGTCCCTAAACAGCCACGACAATACCAATTGTAGTGGCTAAACAGCCACTGCAGCTGCAAAAAGTCGTGGCTGATTAGCGACGACAAAGATCACAGTCGTCGCTAATTTATACCCTAAGCTTCAACCCTAGATAACGAGTAAACCCTAAACCATATGTGCCAAATAGCTACGACTTAAAGTAGTATCTAAATAGCCACGACATGTAAGTTGTTGCGAATTAGCGACTACAATTGAATAATTTAGTGGCTGTTCAGCCACTACATTTGCTAGCCTCGTGGCTAATGTATACCCTAAACTTATACCCTAAATCACCGTAACCCCTAAACCCTATGTGGGAAATAGCTACGACTTAATGTAGTATCTAAATAGCCACGACACGTAATTTGTTGCGAATTAGCGACTACAATTGAATAAATTAGTGGCTGTTCAGCCACTATATTTGCTAGCCTCGTGGCTAATGTATACCCTAAACTTATACCCTAAATCACCGCAACCCCTAAACCCTATGTGCCAAATAGCTACGACTTAAAGTAGTATCTAAATAGCCACGACACGTAAATTGTTGCGAATTAGCGACTACAATTGAATATATTAGTGGCTGTTCAGCCACTACATTTGCTATTGTCGTGGCTAATGTATACCCTAAACTTATACCCTAAATCACCGTAACCCCTAAACCCTATGTGCCAAATAGCTACTACTTAAAGTAGTATCTAAATAGCCACGACATGTAAGTTGTTGCGAATTAGCGACTACATTTGAATAATTTAGTGGCTGTTCAGCCACTACATTTCTATTGTCGTGGCTAATGTATACCCTAAACTTATACTCTAAATCACCGTAACCCCTAAACCCTATGTGCCAAATAGCTACGACTTAAAGTAGTATCTAAATAGCCACGACATGTAAGTTGTTGCGAATTAGCGACTACATTTGAATAATTTAGTGGCTGTTCAGCCACTACATTTCTATTGTCGTGGCTAATGTATACCCTAAACTTATACCCTAAATCACCGTAACCCCTAAACCCTATGTGCCAAATAGCTACGACTTAAAGTAGTATCTAAATAGCCACGACATGTAAGTTGTTGCTAATTAGCGACTACATTTGAATAATTTAGTGGCTGTTCAGCCACTACATTTGCTAGCCTCGTGGCTAATGTATACCCTAAACTTATACCCTAAATCACCGTAACCCCTAAACCCTATGTGCCAAATAGCTACAACATGACGTAGTCCCTAAATAGCCACGACGGGTAGTTTGTTGCGAATTAACGACTACATATGAATAGTTTAGTGGCTATTTTGCCACTACAACTTTTAGTGTCGTGGCTAACGTATACCCTAAACTTATACCCTAAATCACCGTAAACCCTAAACCCTATGTACCAAATAGTTACGACAATATGTAGTGGTTAAACAGCGACGACATATACGTGGTTGCCAACCAGCGACTACGGTTAAATAATGTAGTGGTTATTTAGCCACTACGTCTGTCAGTGTCGTGGCTATTTAGTGGTTAAACAGCGACGACATATACTTGGTTGCCAATCGGCGACTACAGTTGAATAATGGAATGGCTATTTAGCCACTACGTCTGTCATTGTCATGGCTATTGTATACCCTAAACTTATACCCTAAATCACTGTAAACCCTAAACTCTATGTGCCAAATAGTTACGACAGTTTGTAGTGTCTGAACAGCCACGATATATTTGTAGTGGCTAATTAGCGACTATAAATGTATTCATGTAGTGGCTAGTCAGCCATTACATGAATAGACGACGTCGCTACCTGATAGCTTAAGAATAGTTACGATTTTCTGCGTCCCTAACTAGCCACGAGCCTTTTGTAGTTGCGAAACAGCCACTACAGTTGTTTTGTAGTGGCTAATTACCGACGGTTACGGCTTTTCGTCGTCGCTAATCTGGGACGGTAGTATTCTTTTTGCGTCGATAATATGCAAACAAATGACCTGGACATTATATGATATAAGATGTTAAGTAAGCAACTACATGGACATGTAGATATTAATGTACTACAACGACTAACAAAATGATCAGCGATAACAAATTAGGTAAGTACAGTAAGTAGGCTAACTACACATAAAAACAATCGTGTCATATATAATCGTCGTCTTCGTCTTCGTCTTGCACGCCTTCCCCTTCTTCAGGTTCCTGACCATCACTTGAACTGTAGTTGTCATGATCCTCGTCCTCTTCCTCAGCCGCATCTTCATCTATCTGAAAGTCAACATCTTCCTCACTGTAATCTAAATTCATATTCCCAAATTCACGTACATCGACATCTAACATTGTTTCTTCTGTATCTCGCAATGTTGAAATCTCATATTCTTCAGGATCGACCGAGCTCTGAATGGTCTCTTGCTGATATGCCACATCAGTCCAGTGTTCTTCAATTTTGCTGCGTGCTTTTGTTTTAATAACAGCCCACCAATCAGTTTTGTCCCGTTTCAAACTAGGATATGAAGCATAATATACTTGAATTGCTTGTTGTGCCAAAACAAATGGGTCATATTTGGAGTATTTTTTCTTATGGTTAATTTCAACCAAAGGGAATTTCGAATGCACTCTCATTCCTTTCACAGGGTCGAACCACGTGCACTTAAATAACACACACCGCAATACTGGTCCATGGTACTCTATCTGTAAGATTTCATCCAACAATCCGTAAAAATCGTCGTGCAACCTAGGACCAGTCTGCACACAAACCCCGCTGTTCATGGTGGACTTGCCAAGCCCATATGATTGTGTGTGAAAATTAAACCCATTTATGAAATATGCCGGCCATGATCGTGATCTTGATTTTGGACCCAATGACAGATGATATATGAGGCCTTGATCTCTAACAAGATCAGGAACACTTTCCACCTAAATAGCATAGTAGGGGCGACTTAGTCACTCATAAAGACAAATGAGTAGTTAAAGAAAATAGCAATTACAAATTATTCAGCGACTCACATAATTTTTCAACCATTGTGCGAAATGTTGATTGCACAATGTATCAAACTCATCGGGGGGTACTCCAATTATCGAATTACGAAACATCCTGTTACAAAAAGACAACAAAATCATGTAGTGGTTGGCAAATAACTTTTAAGTAAACCGAAGATCTCGCAAAGTTAGAGAAGAGGGGGCACACACACTTACTCGAAATATGGTTCAACCTCTGGACAATTCAATAAAATGTAGGTATGGGCGGCATGCAATTCTTCGCCTGTTAAGTAACGTAACTTACATACGCCGCTTGCTCGACCAAGATAATTGAAAATTGAGATTGGAGGGCAATTCTTGTCAACAGGGCCCTCGTCGTTCCGTCCCGGCCTCCGTCTCTTGCTTTGGACGTGCGGTTCAAAGTAGTGTGAAACGAATGTACTCACTTCTTCCATAATGTAGGCCTTGCAAATTGATGCTTCAACACGTGCCTTATTCTTAACCTTCTTCTTCAAATGAAATAAGAACCTACAAATATGAAACGGTTATAGTCAATCGAGAAACTTCAGCAAATGTCATAATCTAAATTATGTAACGGTGGGTCAATTAATGCATACCTCTCAAAGGGATACATCCATCGAAACTGTACGGGACCTGCAACTCTTGCCTCGTAAGGCAAATGAACTAGTAGATGCTCCATTGAGTCAAAAAATGAAGGGGGAAATATCCGTTCCAAGTTGCAAAGGATAATTGGAATATCTCTCTCTAGTTTCTCCATGTGTGATGTACGTAAAACAGTCGAGCAAATATCATGGAGGAAATTACTCAATTCAGTAACGGCGCCCCAGACAAAATGTGGGAGAAGTTCTTTAGTTGCTATTGGGAGGAGTCGCTCCATGAATACGTGACAGTCATGACTCTTCATGCCCGTCAACTTACATGCATTCAAATCGACACATCTACCGATGTTGGAAGCATACCCATCAGGAAAGCGCAAAGTCTTGCACCATTGACACAAAACACGTCGTTGATCTTTAGTCAATGTGTAAACGGCTTTTGGTTTTGGTCCAATGCTTCTTGGATCAACGTCTAGTGTTGGCCGATAACAAATGTCTCTCATATCTTTTCTAGCATTAAGGTTGTCCTTTGTCTTGCCGGTAACGTCCATCAACGTATTTATGACATTCTCAAAAACATTCTTCTCAATGTGCATGACGTCGAGATTATGCTGAATGATATGACTCTTCCAATATGGCAACTCCCAAAATATAGAACGTTTAGTCCACTTATGTGTACTGCCATACGCATAAGTGCTGCCGTGTGGGTTTACTACAACGCTGTCAAAGGGTTGCACACGCTCCCAAAGTTGTTCACCCCGTCAAACGCAATGGTGGAGGGGTTTTCTCAATTCTATTCTTGACGAAATCTCTTTTATTCTTCCTGAATGGATGATTTCTCGGCAAAAATTGTCTGTGACAATCGAAATAACATGGCTTCTTACCATGCTTCAATCTGAAAGAGTTCGAACGCTCCATACATATTGGACATCCGAAGATTCCGGCTGTGCTCCACCCGGATAACATTCCATAAGCTGGGAAGTCATTTATAGTCCAAAGAACGGCCGCTTTAAGAACGAATGTTCGATCAGTGCGAACATCGTACGTTGGAACACCGTCGTTCCATAGCTGTTGCAACTCTTCGATCAACGGTTGCATGTAAACGTCGATTAACTTTTTCGGATTATTCGGTCCGGGCACGATCAATGTCAAAAACATATATTCTGTCTTCATGCACATACCAGGGGGGAGATTGTACGGCGTCAAGATGACTGGCCAAGTTGAGTAGTTCTTCCCTGATTTAGCAAATGGGGCAAATCCATCAGCACACAAACCTAGACGGATGTTTCGCGGCTCTACACTGAACGCAGGGTAGGTTTCGTCAAAATGTTTCCATGCAGGTGAATCGGATGGATGGCACATTGTGTCCTCAGCTGTTTGATGGTTCGCATGCCAAGTCATGTGTTCTGCAGTGGCATCAGACGCGTACAACCGTTGCAATCTTGGGATTAATGGCAAATAAAACATTTCCTTAACCGGTTTACGCTTCACAGGACGACTCGGCATCTGTTCATCCATATACCTAGTGTGGCCGCAGAATTTGCAAGATTCTGCAGTTTCATCATCTTTCCAGTACAACATACAACCCTGCGTACATACATCAATCCGCTTCACTGGAAGACCTAAATTATGAACAAGCTTTTTCATATCATACAAATCACGTGGCATGATGTTATCAAGAGGCAAAGTTTCCCGCATTAACTCAACGAAAGAGTTGAAGCACTTCTCCGACACATTATGCTCGGCTTTAATATTTAATAACCTTGCCGTGACGGATAACTTTGTGTGGTTAGCACAACCTCCCCATAAAGGTTCATCTGCGGCACTCAACACTTCACGAAACTGATTGCAGACATTTTCATCAAATGTTCTGTCACCCATATAATTAGCATGTGATGTATGACTAGGACCCCCTTCTTCATGTGTGCTTTGCTGGTTCGGTTCCCAATTGGCAAAATTATGACCAGCTGCATCAATGACCATGCGCTGGTATGGATTGAACTGGGACAAGTCATGGGCACATTCTAACCCAACAGGATATATGTGAGTTTTGCGATATTCCTCGTCAGACATAAATGGTTCACCATGCGAAGTCCAATTATAATAGTTCGGTGTAAAGCCAAATCTGCATGGGTGCTCACCAATTGTATTAACATCTTGAAATCTGCAATTTTTGCACTTCTTACATGGACACCTCATTGAACTTCCGTGGGTCACCCCAACGTTTGCAGTTGCAAATTCCATAAATGTGTTCAAACCAGCACGAAACTCTTCAGTCAATCCTCTACGTCCAGGTAAGTTCTTATTATACATCCAAGATCTGTCTCTCTCCATTATATCTGCCACGTGGTGTACGTGTATAACACACATATACACAATAATCACTACATCACACCTCAATATTACATTAATATTCGAGTTAACAAAAATAATGGGTGTTTTAGTGTACAATATGTTCAAACATGTCTATATCGATTTAACACGTAGCTGACCCATGTAAGCAGCACGCCACAAAGAAAAGCTAAAACATAATACAATTAACTCGTACAAGTGTCGATGACATTTCATGTATTTTTTCTCCGTTTAATGAAATTCCTATTGCAAACATAAAATAAAACGACATAGTCCGTATGCAAGTACACAGATCTGAGCTGGGGTGAGCTATTCTATCCAATATTAGAACAGCTTCACATGGAGGAGACCGTCAACAGCCTCGGTTCATGGAATTTATGTACCCGACGCGCGAACAAACCCAATACCGCAAAAATCAACACATACCCAATACCCACAACTCTATATATAGATTTTGTTATGTATACATATGCAATTACAATGAGTAAAATAAGAGAATAAGGGACTAACCTGAGTTAGGGTTTTGAGAGGCTGCGAAAATGGGGGAAAGGGCGCCGCTCCGGAAGCAAAAAGTGAGAATCTGCGAGATCCAGTTTCTATTTATACCCCCGAAATTAGCCACGACATTCTAATGTCGTCGCTAAAATAGTCACTAATTGCCGACGACACGAAAGTCGTCTCTAATTGGCGACGACTTTGGCGACAACATAAAACAGGTCGTCCCTATTTAGCGATTACATAACCTTAGTGGCAAAGGCCGTCGCTACTTGGCGACACATTTGTTATGTCGTCGCTGATTGCAGACGACATTAGCCACGACCTGTTTTGATCGTCGCTAATTTACGATGACATTAAATTTGTTGTGGCTAATACCCATAAACTTTTAGTCGTTGCCAAAATCGTCGACCAGTAGCGACGCTCTTTCTGAGTTGTCGGCAATTGGCGACTACTTTTGTCACGAGTATGCACTTTGTGTAGCGGATTAGCGACGAGGTTGTGTAGTTGTCGTTGATTTCGTCGGCAATAGCAACGCATTTTGTGTTGTAATTAATTAGAGACGACACACGAAATGGGGTAGCAAATTGGCCATGATATTTTGGATTCGTTGCTAAATTGGTGGCTGTCGGCCACGACATATTTGTCGTAGCTAATTTGTCGTAGCTAATTGGCAGTTTTTTTGTAGTGACCGCCAATACTAACAACATTGTACTCTACATTGTGATTTTGCCACACTAAGTATTAAAATAGTTCTAATTTCGTGTAATAAGAAACAAACAAATAACCACCTGTCAAATGATAATCCTTAGTGATAATCAAGACATAATAAGCATCACTCAATTACCATCAGTTAAAACTGAAATATATTGTCTAAACTCAATTCTATTTTTTTTTTACCCTTTTTTGTTTCTCAATTTAAAGCAATCATGTTAGATATGTCTCCTCTTACCACAATGGCAAGAGAAAAATCCATTCATCCAAGTTCTCCACAACACTTAGACTGTGTTTGATCGACCGGATATTGATCAACAGATAAAATTAGGATATGATATGTTTTATCTTATCTCATGTTTGATAACTGTCTAGAATAGGATAAGGTCGAATATATAAGAGATATAAACCGAATAAAAAAATTCGAGGGAATGATGGGATAAGGTTGGATAGGATTTATTCTATCTAAATCATAAAACCCTACGTTTTTTTTTTCCTTTCTCTATCGTTCACCCACAAACGACTCCAACTTGAGTTGACGGCCTCCGCCCACAGACCACTATTGGCCACCTCCGCCGCTTGCTAACCGCCGTCGGCCGTCGACGTCCTCTGATTGCCAGTTGCCTCCGCTGACAACCAACTGCCGGCGCTAGTCACCGCCATCCTCCAATTGCTTGATGCCATTGACCACCATATGACCATCGCTACCCAACTGTCGGCGACAGCATTTTGCTGTCCATGAGCAAGAAAAAAAATATATATATATATAATTTATTAATCGTACCAAATGCATTCTTATTCTTTTTTTATTATACCAAACATCTTATTTTACTCAGAAATTGTTCCAATGAGTAAAAATAGAAAAGAACTATTTCTAAAAAAATTATTCTCCCTAAACAAAAATGTTACCATTCATACCTTCTCTCCCCGTCTCTACGGTATATATAATGGCATTTGTTTTGCAGATGACAATGTGAACACGTATTTTGTTGGAATTCTAAAATTATTATGATAACGAGCTTATGGTGCTTTCAATTTATTTTGTTGCTGCATGGAACCATCTGCAAACGTGATATTAAAGGAATTAGTTGTTGTCATTTTGATTCTTAGCCATATCATAAGAAAATTTCGAACAAAAACTCAAAATGAAGTCATTTTTCAAAAGAATGTATAACCTGATTTTATTATAAAAAAGAAATTAAAATAGTTAAATTATTTTCATATAAGAACCCAGCAAGGGGCAGCTGAAATAGAACATTTTCCTCAAAAAAAAATTCAATTACTCTATATTGTTTTGGATGATTTTATGAATATTAAATTGTAAATTTATACTTTGCTCATGTTTTTTATTTTTAAAATATCCGAATTTAAATTCATAGTTCACCAAATGACAAATTGAATAAGATATGAGAATATCCGACTTTAAATCCGCAGTTCACTAAATAGTGGATGGAATATGAAGAAATACATGGATTTCTTATCCTATCATATCTAATCTTATCCCGTTTAAAAATTCGGACAACCAAACACAGCCTTAGATCATCTGGCTATCACGCTTCATGGCAGGCTCCACCTGCATTATGAATGGTTGTCCTCCCCCCCCCCCCCCCCCCCAACCCAAAAAAAAAGATTCTATAAAAGATATATTATGGCAAGAAAAATATTCAAAGGCTAAGTCAGCCTCCATAAACAAGATAATGTGAAATCAAACAGAATATACATACATCTAGACACACACTGCCCCATCCACTTATTGCCGCAAAAAACTTGATTCCAGATTTGCTAAGTTCGAATAAGTTAATTGCTAAATGAAGTCTATATGTACTCAATCCTCATTGCTTTGGGATAATCGTCGACATCTGCTTTTCTTTTCTTTTCTTTTCTTTTTTTTTTTCTAAACTAGCGAGAAGGAAACTCTAGGAATCTTGTCGAGGTAACAGCCGGTGTCTATAGGCACAAACATTGCCGACTTCAGATTGAACCTCCCCGGTGGAATTAAATTAGCCAATGGGAGGCGTTGCGTGTCCTGTGGATCCTTCATGTGTTAGGGGGGGTGATGCCGTCTTGTTCAGTTAGGCCCTTGCTTTCTAAGCACCAGCTTTCATTTCACGCTGATGATCACATAAAGTGTGGCAAACAACGTGTCTCTAAATGTTTACATGGGGACTGGGCGAGCCCATCATGGGCACAACAACTAGAACGCAAGACGACAACGCGTTTCAGATTGGAGAATCATTCCAAGATTCCTTTATTGCTGGTATGAAGCTCTCACTTAAAAGGTTGAAGTGATATTGGAGCCAAATTGATAAGGATTTGCGGAAGGAGAAGATCAAATTTGACAAGTGATGAGTTACCAGCATATCCTCATCGTCTGGGTCATGGTCGGACGACTTCTAACCTAACTAAAAGCGAGGTCTAGTCCAGCTTATCCTATCATCGGCTCAATCAACTATTTCAAAACTTCAGTACATCATCTCATATTGGTCTTAATCAGCTGTTTATACACCTTCCCAACACATGCTATTTCGTCACTGCTTCATGTCATTGAATTGGGACTCGTATGCCCTTAATCAAAATCATAACTTCTCTCTTAAACAACTGTTAATATGTATTCCGATAACATCGCAGGGTCCAACTCATGCAACGCCCGTGAAATCTTTAGCCTCTCTTAATCTCTTTGCCTTGCATTGTTCTGATTTGTCTAATTCTATAGATAGGCAAGAGTGGTTGCTAAAATAAGAAATTTCTCATGAAAATCACGGAACTAACTCGTTAACTCACATAAGTTGGTCGATGAAAATGGCAATTATTGCAGTTGTTGCGTACTTTGCATGCTATCTCTAGTCTCAAAATTTCTCAAGATTGCTTAATTTTTCTCAAATTGAAAACCCACAGTACCCCACAATGAACTTTCATGCATCACGGGAATTCATGGATGACGATGCCCTTGGACCAGAAGTATGATGCCGACACTACTATGCTTCTTTCTAATTAGTCATAGTCATACCAAAGGGGGGGTCCTGCTTATTGGCACTGTACCTGCTTTTGCTGGGGCATTTATGCCAAAAGACGCACAAATTTTTTTGGGGGCCAAACTGCAAAATTACTTCAACAATAAAAAATCATAAGGATCTGAATAAGGATCTTCTAAATCACTATAATTCTTACGATCCTACTAGATCAGCAATAGGAAAAAGAAATATACATCAATAAGGATGGTTTATAGCTGAATGACATGCAATTAGCATCACAGATAACTGGACTTTGTCGAAAGCTAAGTAGGGGCCAAACCCGGCAAACAAGTAGGCAACTTAGCAAGGAGAGTGAAGAGAAAACAGCTGGAGGAAAAGAAAGAGGAGCCGCAATGACTTCAATAATTAGTGGGAGTTTGGGATGATGGAGATGGAAAAGGCATAAAGCAGAGATGGATGATGTTGATGATCCAATTGTAGCGATCAGAGAGGCACATGGTGAAGCCACATTGCCACACCTTCGCCTCCCCTTTTTGACAATTCTTTTTGGTCCTGTCCAATGCTTGATATAAAAAGACCGTTAAATTAAGTCGGCATATCAATCTATGCGAAAAATTATACCCATAAATTAAGTCGATATATGAAATTATGTGAAGAATCGTGCATTGGCCTTTATGTAAGAAAGTCATATTTGACACTTAAATAACAATCTGTCGGGTCATTCAAAAAACCAATTTAGTAAATTATTTTCTCCGCAATTTAGTGAATAGATTTTGATATATCTAATATTATTCTTATGATTTTCCAGTTTTCTTCTTCTTCTTTTTCTTATCAAGCTTCCCCACATGTGGTCCGCTTCCTCTTATCTCTTTATCGCATACAAGCCCTCCTCCTTCCTTTTCATCACTTTAAACTTGGTCACATCATGCTTTTGAGTCCCCATTGTTTCTCCTCTCCTCTCCCTTCTTAACCAACTTGAACGAGTATTGAGAGTTGAGTCCTCTCTCTTCCCAACTACAGAAAGATTCCCCAAGGGACAATCCCCAGCCAAAAGACCAACCAACTCTCCCAACTTCTTTTACCCTTTCTCTATATTTATCGTCTTTGTTCCTCTGCATAATCAATCCATTGGACCCTTCGACTTCAAAGATCTCTTTTTTTTCTTTCACACTCTTTGTTGCCTCAATACACCACCAACACTATGCCACCGGTTCACTCTAGTCCATACTTCCAAATGGACAACCCCCCAGCCATACTATCGCTACTCCGGCACGCGACACACACAGGCTCCGGCGAGAAGCGGCCCAAGTCATCGTCCTCCTCAACTGGCGGCGTCTTCCGCCTCTTCAAGCTCCTCCCCATGCTGACCACGGGGTGCAAGATGGTCGCGCTCCTCGGGCGGCCCCGGAAGCCACTCCTCAAGGACGGCGCCACGACGGTGACCATCTTCGGGTACCGGAAGGGCCGGATAGTCCTGGCAATCCAGGAAGACCCTCACTGCATGCCCATATTTGTCATAGAGCTGCCCATGCTGATCAGTGCCTTCCACAAGGAGATGGTGAGCGAGATCGTGAGGATCGCGCTGGAGAGCGAGACGAGGACGCACAAGAAGAAAGTGATGGAGGAGTTCGTCTGGGCCGTGTACTGCAACGGGAGGAAGATGGGCTACTCCATCCGGAGGAAGCAGATGAGCGACGACGAGGTGCACGTGATGCAGCTACTGAGAGGGGTCTCGATGGGCGCCGGCGTGCTCCCATCTCCGCCGTGCGAGAAGGAGGGGCCGGAGGGAGAGTTGACGTACCTTCGGGCGAGGTTCGAGAGGGTGGTCGGGTCGAAGGACTCGGAGGCCTTATACATGATCAACCCGGACGGCGCGCAAGGACCCGAGCTCAGTATTTTCTTCGTCAGGGTTCGCTAGGCCAGTAATATCGTGGGTGGGCAATACTTATTACTCTTGTAACATACTAGCTGATGACTGATCGCTCTCATCTTCATCTTCTCCTTCTCCTTCTCCCTCTTCCTCTTTCACGTGGTGAACAGTCTCGTGACGTGTGGTTGTATTGACTCGAAAGAAGGGATATTGGATGAGTCGTGACGACTTTCAGTCCAGATACGACTTAGAGCATGCGCGAGGGCAAGCGATTCAGCCTTTGACGTATTGCTCCAAGAGAGGTCCAGACTCCAGGCCCAGCTCCAATGTCTTGAGCTAAACAGCTGCTGTTACCATGTTGTCTGTAAGATCGCCACGGAGTGGCAATTTCGCCTCTGACGAAATAAGATTAGAAAAGCCGATGTCCCATTGTTTGTTCTAGGTGATGGGTGCTCTGGAGACCACATTAATGCATGTAACATTAATTACATTAGAGCCTAGAGGGAACGATTTTGATCTTTGCACAATCTATTTGACTGCACCCAAGTCGTCGGGTTGCGGGAGTAATATCCAGGGATCATTTGGACCAGCGCGCATCGTCATGGGTGTCTTTCACGACGAGGAAAGTCCCTTCTCGGACAAGTAAGCTCCGAGCTCATGAAATACGCTAACGATTTCATGGACCGGGTAAGACGCGAGCCGTAGTCCGAGTAAGTGCCGCATACGTGGAATTGCTTTGCATCTCATGGTGCGAACGGTCGAACCGGTATTATGTACCTAATCCACGCAATATTCACCGATTTTCAACTACTAATGCGTCCATTCCGCAAGGTTCTTCTGGATGTTAAGTTGTTTTTCCTTTTTTCCCTCGGCGACCCCAATTGAGTAAAAATAGCCATTACCGTCGCGCAAAAAGCCATGCATTATGAGTTTGGGCCTAAATTAAAGGCCATGCTCGACGCCCGGCCCATATTCCATGGCGACCATTGGCATGAATCGTTGATGACCTGGGGTTTAGTAACTTCCTAATCAATTTTCCCGCCTGAGTTGTTATGTTTCCGACTTAGCTTCAATAGTCGTCATTCCGACTTACATCGGTGGCGCTACGGCGTTTAGTTCGCTCGAAATGAACGGTATGTATAGGTCAAATCGGACATCTCGATCACGGGTATGAAACGCTCGATGGCTACAAGGGTTCGCCAACCCCGGTCGTCCACTCCCACCTCTCTCATTATGGTAAAAAAAGATTGATAGGGACAACGAACACGGAACGATGGAGCGAAACCAACCCTTTTTTGAGCTATGGAACATAACATTGTCCAAACAAATAAAAAAAATTTTGTTGTGGCAAACTATCTGTACGATACCCCAAAAAAGGAACAAAACTAAATTCGTAATGAAGCACAATATAGCAAAAGATTCGTCGTGTGCTTATCAACGGATTAGATCGAGCAAAACACCATCAATGGTCAGAAGTTGGCCTAATGGCAAACCGCTGATTCGGGTCGCGAAAGAGAACGAGATCCAGCCGTACATTCTTTGAGACTAAATCCCAACCGTTGTTTTTGCTCGAAGCGTGCTGCATCGAGAGTCCTTTTGGCCTCATCCGTGACCGCGAGTCATCCAGTTCACACCTCTCAACCTTCAGGTCTCCCTGACCCAAGAATGACTAGCGCCAGGAGCGTCAAGACCGAGCAACATGCCGGCGTCAAAGTACGATTCGACCCCAAATTTCGGATACTTTTCGGATCGAATAATCATTTTGGTTCTTTAGTAATACAATACTTCCGGATCAGCTTACTAGTTCATCTAACCTTCGTAAAAAATCGTACATATAAACATGACCTAACCCGAATGCTTAGATTACAGTCCTACGATACTTTGGGTCAAATTGGGTCAAATATATGTTCATAAAAAATTCAGATCGGATATCTAAGAAATTCGATTCGATCCGATCCATCGATAACCTGTAATCGACGTCGATTCCGGCCGACTTGCTCAAAAGCAGTTTATCCTCACGGGGAGGACGTTGTTTTCCCCCCGGATTTCGTATCAAGTGGGTCGAGAGCGAGAGAGAGGGGGCCGTGGGGAAGAAGACTGGCCACAAGACAACAAGAGGACCAACCACCCCCACAACCAACTGTTGACCGCACGAGGACAAACAGCTCACGCGGTTTTGGGTTGGGGACGTGCCGTACCCCCTCGTGGGCCCCGGTCCGACCGGAAAATGGGTCCAGAGGGGACAGCCCGGGCCCAACGGAATCGGCCGAAGCCGCAGCTGCAAAAATCAAACGGCTCATGCCGGACGGGTTGTCTCCGTCTGCCTTCCTGTTTCCAATCGAAGGTCAAAGGGCCGGGAGGGAGAAGACAAGTTCCTATTGGCCGACCGCACGTGAAACTGCCCAGAGCCTGTACACATATTTTGTATCAAGGATGACACTTATTGGCGTGGCAAGATCGCTTCGGTTCGACATTATCCAAAATTCCCGAAACTAAACTCGTATTAGGGGCGATCGGGTCCAAGATATCCTCGCGTCTCGTTCCAGGACAAGGCGAGCCGTGCCGTGAGATAACGCATCCGGCCTCCGACATGCGCATTCATGGATGCCGTCAACCCACGGCAAATCTCTCAATTATGAGATTCAAAAGTCTGGGAAGTACATTCGGGGAGTCCTAAAGTGAGTCCCCATCGCGATTTCGGGACATCATAATCCGCGCAAAGATTCGCGGCTTCCGTGATCTCTCCAGCGAACCCAACAACGACGTCGTTAGGGCTTAACGACAATAACTACTATGGTAAACAGGGTCGAACGTACTGAACTCAGTCGGTGGCGTCGGATTTGGTGCGAAGCGCGCAAAGGTGACAGCTGGGCGTCAACCCAACCGCCTGGTGGAGCTCCAAAGGCTTCTCTTCTCACGATCACGATCACGGTCACGAGCCCCATCCCGCAAAACGACAAGCTCCATAAATGGAGCCACGTGGGCGGCTGAGATGCCATCATCAGGACCGCCGGATCGACTTGGGGGCTTTTCTGGTTGGGATTCTCTAGGGTGTATTTATTGCCCTCTTATCCTCTATGGCTTGACACCTGATTAGCCAGATCTTTGTTTGATTAATCAAAGTTTCGATTCGCCGAGCGTGGATAATCCCTCGACTTTTCTTCCCTTCCGTCAAAAATTCGATGCGAATTTAAGAAAGGATAAAATCGGGGGTTTCCCTAAGAGACGACGACGTCTCGGTGACCGCAAGCTCTCCATGATGACGATGGAGACGCACATTGGGGATTTGCCATAGTGTGAAAGGACGCAAAGCGACAAAACAGGGTGGGGACCCAAGTTGGCCTGACCATCTTACTGTTTTTTTTTTTTTTGCCTTTTTAACCGTAGGGATGACGAGAGGAGAGATGATTACTTTCGTAGGGCGCTGGACCAAATCACCACGCTCGAAGGTCCGTCGAAACCACCTCGGGCCATCGAAAACCCGAGCGCGTCTTTTTTTTTTAATTTTTTCCCCCTACTTTTTTATTTCGGAAATTGTGCTTTTTTTTTTGTTTTTCTGTTTTTTTGGTGCGCTCGTTTTAAAAAAGTCTGAAATCTTGCATCGAGTCACGTGAGATTCGTCCAGGCTGGTGGTGGGTCCCATCCTACGTGGAAGGCGTGGAAGTCATCTCCGAACTCGGGTTATTTTAGAGGACAGAGGGCCTTCTCTCTCTCTCTATCTCTCTCTCTCTCTCTTCCTTTCCTTTCCTTTCCTTTCCTTTCCCATCCGCAGTTGATTGGTGGCCGTTGATTCGGGGGGAAATCAACGGATTTGGACTCCCAGCTGTCCGACTTGGCGATGGTTACGAAATCGGGTCGAGAATTCAAAAAGGCAAGTGCCCCGGGGAGGGGGGGGGGGGGGGGGAGCGGGGCCCGCTCCCCACCGTCGTTTCCCAGGGCCACATACAGAGAGAGAGAGAACGTTTAATCTGTGCAGAACAGCTCTTTGCCTCCTGTCATGTTTTAAACGCAGAGCAACCAACGTTCGCGTACCATTGCCAGTACGAGAATGATTTCATCGCGTTGGACCCCCCTCTCCCTTTTTTCCTTCTCTCTCTCAACAGATATTTTGCTTAAATTGGAATGACATAACATCTCTAGCCCTCCCCCCCATGGAAATTATTGTACACCTTGAAAAGAAGACGGTCCATTTTCTAACTTTGAATGCCCACAAGGGGAGTTTTTCCCGGAATCTCGAGGATTCGATCTTCAAAAATGTCCTATCAAAGTTGTATGGGAAACACTTGCTCAACCGTTTAGATTCCACATAAAGTCTAGAGACTAAATACCATGTTACTTATGATGATGCCTCGTTTGTTGCTTTGGACTATTGTAATTAATCTTCCCAAATCTAGAATTTCCTTAGGATCGGCTAATTCAACCTTGGCTCAATTGGGAGGGATGAAATTTTTGACAGACAAACATTGTGGGGTTGAATTTGTTGAGTGATTTTTGTCTTTTTTTTTTTTTCTCTTTGCTTAGCTAGTGAACTCCGTTCACTTTGTTAGGCATTTCAACTGTCCACGTATAGACGCATCACATACATCACATCGTAACTCCTACTAAAAAGGTCCGAATGTATAAAATCTGAAGGATTTTACGGTCGACTGGCAAATTTTACTCAGGTTTTCGTCCGATGGCCAGGACAGCCCTCCCGAAAGCAAGCAAGGTTCATGCCCGACCCAACTCAGAGGAGGATCGCTCGTCTTTCCATTGCGAATTCGAAAAAGGTACGAGCGATATGATTTGCGGGAAGACGTGTCTGCAGATCGAAAACCGGAATCCTAAAAGGATATTTGCATCTGGTTTGCATTGATTGGAAATTTTTAAGTCCCCATCTCATATCTTCCCCCCTTAACCCTACCGAACTCTGCAAAAACCCACTTTCCTGGAAGTAACCTCTCTCTCTCTCTCTCTCTCGCGTCCAGTTATAAAAGCCTCTCATTTACAGGTTCCAAGTTCATGAACCACTCTCTCTCTCTCTCTCTCTATCTTTCTCTGTGTGCTTAGGCGTGTCTCTGCGTACGTATGAACACGGACTCGCCCGCTCCGACTTGTCAAGAAGACGGCGGCCGACACCCTTCTGTCTTAGGTGCACGAATGGAAGTGTTCAATGCGGGGTCGTCCTCCACCTGTTCCTCCTCGGACTCGGACTCCTCCTTGTCCAACGCCGCCGCCAAGCCGGACCGGATCAAAGGCCCGTGGAGCGCCGAGGAGGACCAGGTCCTGACCCACCTCGTGGGCCGGTACGGCCCCCGGAACTGGTCCCTCATCAGCCGCCACATCCAGGGCCGCTCCGGCAAGTCATGCCGCCTCCGGTGGTGCAACCAGCTCAGCCCCGCCGTCGAGCACCGCCCCTTCTCCGCCGCCGAGGACGAGGCCATCCTCGCCGCCCACGCCCGCTACGGGAACCGCTGGGCCACCATAGCCCGCATGCTCCCCGGGAGGACCGACAACGCGGTCAAGAACCACTGGAACTCTACCCTTAAGAGGCGGCTCCGGGAACAACAGGCGGAGCCTCCCTTGAGCGGCGGCAGTCCCGGCGCCGGCTGGTGTTGCGCGAGTAACGGCGAGGATGAGGACCGCTTGACAGCGTTGACTCTGGGGCCGCCGGGGGGAGGCGGGGATGCGGCGGCGGCGGCTTCGGCATCGGCGTCGGAAGAGGGGGGCAGGGAGGGGTTGCCGCAGCCGGAGGGCCAGTTCTGGGATGCCATGAGGGACGTGATCGCGAAGGAGGTGAGAGAATACATGAGCGTAGCCTTGGCCGAGAGCGGCGAGGCGGGTTCGGCATTCCATTGAAGCGGAGGTTTCCTCTTGTACAACCGTGGAATTGTAATTGTAAATACAGATTCTGATAACATGTGGTACGAAGGTGTACGTCGTCTCCAGCTTTTACTACTGAAGTTGTAGCTTAAACCAATGCGGGTCCTCTTCTTGGACGCAATGCGCAATTGAAACTTTATCAATCGGGCAACATCGCAAGCCGACAATAGAATGCATGCATCTAATTGCACGGGGCGATAAGAAATTGGACATTGATATCTTTAGTCTTTAATAAGATAATTACCATGAGAAACTTAATTAAAGTGGGGAACGAAAAGAAGGCTTTTCATGGAAAGGATGGTGGATATGGTAAATATAGAATACAACAAGTGAGACGAACCTCCACAGTCCATTCTCACTCGAATTAGACAGAAGACGCGGTCGGTGGACTCGAAAACTTTTTCAACTTTCATTTTCCTTCCTAGTGGGAATCTGAGATACGACTACCCACAAAACTCTCCCCCTGGATAATTTCAGTAATGTGGAGCCTATTTTAAATTGAATTCACGAATACAAAATGTTGCAATAAAGAGAAAAAAGAATGCCCTACTAGAACAGCAACGAGATTACCGGCTAGTTTCAACAGTAGTAGAGATATAATGTGGCAAGAAGCGGGGTGCATGTAGGAATTGATCTACTCCATGATGAGTAGGATGAATCCAAAATTGGAATCTGACTTGAGGTCTCTTTCCGTGATTTTTGCTATCTGAAGTGTACTTTTGCCTATGACTAGAGCATGCGACTTTTATTGGTTTCTTAAACGGTTCCTACATCTTGGTTTCGATCACCGCATAGCTCGTTTTTCATTCCAACATGGCCGTATCGGATCAGTTGTCGATAATTCACGCCGGAAGCCTCTATCGTTGCTCGTGATTAAGTGCAATGTTTGACTAAGTAGAAAGGAGGGAAAATTTATTGAAAAGTCCTCAAGTAACCTTATGGTGGTCGATTCAGTTATAAACATATTAGTTATGCCAACTTAATTCAAAACTATATGATGATTTGTCAATTAAATTTTAAATTTTTTAATTGTACCGATTTAGTTTTAAATCTTTAGATGATTTGTCGATTTAATCATTTTGAGTAATTTTAGCTGAAAATTGCTAATGTAATGATTTAGCTAGTGCCAATTGTTCTACATGGCATAGGCCGTACTGACAATGATTATTTTTACATTTTTTTTCTTTCCTTTTTCTTTTTTATTTTCTTTGTATTTTTTGATTTTCCCTTATTTCTGTCTATTAATTGCTAGTCACCATCGAGACCTAAGACACCCCTGCAAGTTACAAGCAATTGTCGCCCTTGCCTAGGCAAGGCTAGCATTTGCTACCGTCTAGCTAGGATCAACAAGGGTCACCTTCATCGGCCCTTGCCCTCACCCAAGTAAGCCAGGCCTTGTGGGCCATTTCATGTGGCCAATGGTCAACAATCAGCCAATTGGTGAAAAGAAAATGGGTCAAAGCAAAGCAAAAAACTTATAACTAAGAATTTTTCTAAAAGATAAATGCAAAATGTATTCATGTCAACACTAGCCATGTAATATAAGCTTGCCACCATCCGGGCTAAGGATAACTTGCGAAAACTGATCGGAAAAAATTTAATTGGCAAATTGTGAAACGGTTTGTGACTAAATTTAATTAAATTAAAAGGTTTAGTATTGGATTATCTTTCATATAATAGATTTAGAATTTTTTGACAAAAGGTTGATTAGCTATTTTTAACTTGTGATTCAAGCTTCATTATCTCTACATTCTTAAGACTTATTATTGTTAAACATGATATTGAAATGTGAACGTGAGTTGCATTAGAGAATCCGACATCAGAGAATTTGTATGGTGTGATATATTTAATATATCATAGTTAGCTTAATTTGCTAAATAAAAGCGAGTTTAATTGGATATGTTGATGAGTTCAGACTTAGGCTTCGTCTTAGCCATCTCTCTAAGTAAAGGCATTGGGTGTCTTCTATACACTCACAATGAATGGTGTCATAGCCAATGGTAGACTAGTGAGCCATGTTCAACTATGATATTTAATGAATATCTCGAGGAAGAAATCCGGTGACCAATGCAGTTTTTGAGTGATGGGCATTGTGTTCTAGCAATGCGGACTCGATGATAAACTTTATGGTTCCGTCTAGAAGTAGAGACTAGGGATAAAGTTAGGCATTAATGGAGATTTGTGTTGATATATCTTAGTGTAGAAGGGTATTTGAATTAAAGGGATGCATACTTAACACTGAGCTCATACATGAGGGGGGATTATCGAGATGCACCTACAAATAGTGTTAGAATATCTAATATCGGAGAATTGATATAGTTATGAAGTAATTAACATATCTTTTTTAGTTAGTTCATAACTCATTAAGTTAAACTTTTAAGTGAAGGCGGATCAAATTGAATATATTTATGAACTTGGAAATGGGCTCCTTGATGATCTCCCTAAATAAATGTATCAATTTTCTGTTAAGCACTCCCAACAAAGGAGAGAAAAGGCGTAATAAGTGGGCTTATCGCTTGAAGCTCACTTGAGAAAAAAATACAATATGGCATTAGCCGAGCACCACTAGTTTCAAGAAGGCCGACGCTCGAGAGCTGAGCAGGTCGTAAGAAAGTTTAACTCATCTGCTTGTGCTCGTCGAGGGACTTATAGTTCACCTCCATCCATCACACACCCGTACACATCGCCGAAACTTTACCCTTTGGCTACGGACTTTAATTGTTCTTTCGATAAGCAAAGAGAGAATGATAGAGGACTGAAGTATAAAGTGGAGAAATTGAAGGAGAGCATACTGTTGCTCTCATTATAATGATAATCTAACTTCCTCAGGATAATCATTCGTTGGTTTAAGCAATCAATATTGCACGCTCAAGAGTGTCAACGACAACAACAGCTTCGTGTGTTTTATTAGAGAAATTTCCAAAGGGAATGACTGATTTACATGATTTATAGGTTTCTTAGGCAAGGTATATAAAAGAAAGAAATTCATATTTTCCCTTTGCAAATCTATCACAAAATAGTTTTCTTGGAGTCTCCTTTACGACAGAATTGTGAATTGAAGTTACAGATATTTGAGCATTCATATGTTTGTAATGATGGTTTTCTTAATTATATGTTTTAGTTTTGATATGCTTATCAACAACAATGAACAACCTAGTAAAATTTCAAAGTGACTTATCTCTTGTTCTGAAGAGGAACAAATAAAATTAATTGCTGGATGGAGGAGCAAGACATTATGATATTATTGGCTTATTAAGACGACCATGGCAATGCCACATAAAAAAAAAATACTCAAAACAACAGATATTACGTTTAGACAAGGAACGATTATATTATAGAAAAAGAAATTAATCGCTTTAATTCCTTTATGTCGATCCCAACTACGGTCGTCCATTTCCTAGCTAGGGCAGAAAAGGAGACCTTATTCATTATCAGCCTCAACAAAGAAAGCCCTCGAAACACACCGAACCAAAGGAAATTGTCTAGTCCTTGATTATCATCGATCAACCTCGCAGACGACGGATGGGCACGACAAAGAACTTCATCATCCCGGCACCGCAGTCGTCACCGTCGGATGAAGCAAAGTAGTACAGCCTCATCCCGCTCAGATACACTTCGATGCCGTCGCCATTGCCGTCCTTGGCGCTCGCGACGAGCTTCGCGTCCTTGAAGTCGCACTTCATTAAGCTCCCCAGGTTCGGCAGCAAGTAAACATCGTGGGGTGCCTCGTACTTGAAAACTGCGTGCGTATAACTTCAACCATGAATGAAGTTTAAACAACGGATACAAGTTCGACCGTTCTTATGAAGTACTTAATTGACTTACTTTGCTCTCTTAAGTTACTGACGAGCGTGTCGTTGATGTAGAAGGGGCTATTCTTGAGAGCCTAGTCAGTGTAGTTGAAACCTGGCCGCCAGTTTTCGGATCCTCCGACGACAATTCTTCTGGCCTCAGCCGCCCCCCACAGCGGAGAGCACGAGGATGGATGCTTGAAAGGCGTGACTGAATTCCATCTTTATCATCAGATAATTGACCCTATGCGCTCGAATATTCACGAGAAGGATGTGAGAGCAAGATGAGGAACTCGTGTGCCCTTCGAGTTTCATCCAATGAGGTTTATATGGAGGAATTCCTTGGCCAAATTCCAAAGGACGACCTCCACTAGCCCCTATTTTCCTAGCTTGCATTCACTGAAGATTGGATTCAAACTGGCATCAGTGCTGCGAATTCAATTACTAGTTCTCGTGCTGCATGATGCTTTCGATCTTCTCCGCAGTCCCTTTCTCACCCCCAGTTCACCTTCATGGCCTGCTTCTCAGGACTCCAATCATGAATGACGAAGTAGGCTTTGAGTCGGTGTGATGGTCAGTCAATTTAGTGGGCTGACGAAGAAAGTTTTAGTAGTTTTTTGTGAGCTCAAGATGGTAAAGATATGATTATGGAGCCACTGAAGGCAAAGTAGGTTGGTGGAGAATCCGTGGCCCACGTTCCAATGGTCGAGCGACGTTGCTTGGGCGCCAAAATTCGACGACCCATCGAACCGGACTTTCAGGCTCTCCTCCAAACCATCTGTTTTTGGTTTTAACTATTTCATAACAAAGCATGCATTTATGACAATTTTGATCGTTCCGATCTCTAATCTTTACTAGCAATCTTAATTTTATCAGTTCTTTTTTCTTGTACATGCCCCCATTCCAACTGCAACCGTGTAAACATTGATGGAAGAAGCCCCAGGCATGACCTAAACACAAATGGTGTTTGTCGTGATTTGAATCCATAGCCATGCTCCGGAAGGTCTGATCTGCTGTGTTAATTCTTAAACTTGGCTGAGCTCTAGGGTTTCAATGTTATTTCACAGCTAGCTGTTTGTTCACTTTGATTGTGCTCTTTCGTGTGATTTATAGCATGCCATCTTCTTCTTTTTCTACTAATGAAAAGGAAAAGGTGACTCCTAAACCTTCCAAATACCCTAATCATTACATGGATCAGGTAATACTCGAGTTTGATGCCGAGAAGGCGAGTCAAACACCGGATGATTTGCGTTTGATGGTAAAAGGAGCTGAAACAAATGTTATTTGTGTAATTCATGAATACATTTGTCATTTCTTAATCATGGAAAGTTACCAAAAAAGTTCGAAATTTTTTGAAATGTTGCGTTCTATCTTCATGTCGCGTATTATCATCTTAACTCATTCTTAACCAGAAATGTAGGCTGAGAAATTCATCTTGTGCTCGTACACTGGCATATGCTTGAGGGGATTCAAGTAAATTATGAGTTGATGGGCTAAGTGTCCTGTTTCTTCATGAAAATCCAAACTCACTACCAACCAATAATTCATCCCAACCTCTTATTAGCCGTGGGACGGAAAAATAGTGAAGATTCGATCATGAAGTCGTCTTGTATATTACGATAACGTTGAGGGAATCTCTTCGTCAAGTCCTTGCTTTCTGGCACGCATTGCATGCCATATTTGCCTCCTACAGAAGAGATGCCACCTGAATATGCTTATTGAAAGCTACGGCACCCGCAAGCCGTAGGGTCTCGTGATCAACTTCGGCCTACATCTACCTCCTCGTTCCTCGCCCATGCTCTAGGTCTCACATTCAATCACGTCGCATTGACACACTTCTTCTGATTCGATTTCGATCGAGTATGTTCTCTGCTAATCAAAATCATTGGCATATAGGACCATCCAATCATCTGATAGATGGAGAATACTTATCTCACCCTCTTGTTTAATACACATACAACACACAAGTCGAGTGAATGAGATTGGACAATCCGCAATACGTGGAAGAAAAGAACACGGAAAGCTTTAGAACCCCAGAAGACTCAACACCCATTACCCTACCATATGTGAATTGACTGCTGGGAGAGTTCTAGCTGTTGAACATAAAAACAATACCTCATCCATTTTCCAAATCGACTATCATCCTCGATCTTTCTCCGATCAGATTGAAAGGACATGCCCTTCTCTGCTTTCCCGGTCAGTTTCCATTTCAACATTTTGAGAGGAAGAAAACGTTCAGCTAAAACTAAATTAGCCCTTGAGTCATTACATCATCCAGCAAAGAGTGTTACAAGCACGATGTTTTGGCGAATCTATGCAAAATGTACAAGGAAACTGAAGTACCCTCATAGAAACCTGGTGGGAATCAACTCATTTATCCTGAGAGGGTAGCTGTAGAACTCATCATTCCGGACATCACCTTTTCTGCTCTGGAAGGGGGCCCACCAAGGGATTCCTCTCTCGTTTGCCGCGTGCTTTCCCTCAAGCGTGTTGTCCAACAGCACTCCAACTATCATCGCCACGGTTGGAGATGAAGAGAAGATGGTATTCAAGATATCATTGAACTGCATGCATCCCATACAGAGATATCATGCCCATATATATATATATAACCTATCACCTATCCGCACTGCAAACTGATAGAATGACCACTAGCTGATGAACCAAACCCAGATGTAAGAATGTGCAAATCTATAAGAGTCGGAATAAATCAATCGCGTCCTCACTCTCTTCTTTGACTAGCATATTGCTGAAGTAAAGTTTAAACGATAAATCTAAGAATTGGAGAGAATACACTAACAGAGCCATGCCACAAATGGGATTATACTCCATTTAGCGACTATTTCCTATAGATGTAGCGCCATTTACACTCACTCCCAGATTGGGTTAATTCTTTCAAAAATCATCACTAGGAAATAATTGATGAGACAATGAAGCACCAAGCAAACTAGAACAGGGACGAAACCATGTTGTACAACTTACCCATCCACCTTGAGTTTTTACAGGTCCATGACCTTCTGGAGAGGTGTTCAGGACAAAATACTCAGCTATCGATATCCCAAGGAAGAGCGCGATGCCCAAAACATAGTGGTTTCGCATAGAGTTGGTATTTGCAAACTGTGCGAATGAGATGCCTACAGCAACTATAAAAAACAAAGAGAGAGAGAGAGAGAGTTTTTAGTCTATGATTTATTGATAAAACAAGGAAGAGAAATGGAAATAGTTGAGTTGAAAGATCTAACATACCGACAATGCCTAATACAACACAGTAGATGGCGCCGAATATTGGTAGAGGAATAGATGCAAAAAAGGCTCCGAATTTCCCTAACAGACAAAGCAACACAGTCAAAAGCCACATTATATGATGGTTATATATACCACGACCGAGTCAAATTACATACCAAATATGGAGAAAAAGATCATGAAAGCAGTTGATATTTGCACCACTCTTCTGCTCCCTATGCGAGTCAGTCCGAGGAGGCCAACATTTTCTCTGCAATAATAATTGCAAAACAAATATTGAGACCCTTCTTGTAAATTATCATATGAATATATCCCAAAAAATCCGTAAAGATGATTCGGTACAGAATGGACCTAAGCTTCCCAACCTACACAAACTAGATCTATTATAAGAATAATACAGGCGTATCTTGAATTTGTGAGTAAGTATAAGCTTGCCACCATGTCCCCCTCAAGGCTGAATAACTATAAGATTAATAGTCAAAGCAGGGGGGTTCCATACACTGATGCAGTTGTGCCCACGACAGAACCAAATATCCCTTCAAGCAGCATCCCAATACCCTGCAATATGAAACAACACATCAACTTCGATAACACCAATAGTTAACTTCCAGTGGTATTTTCATAATAACATAGCAAATAAAAGCAATATCTGCCACTCTACATGTAGGCCAATACTCCGGCTGAGCACATGTGCTGGTGGAGGTGTTGCACCAGCAAGTCGGGCTGCTGCAAAAAATGCACCTGTTGACTGCATTGCAGTTCACCAAACATATTAATAAGTGAAGCACTTATAAATATGGACATATTCTTAAGTGACTAATGCAAAAAACACCTCTGCAGAAGAAACAAGTGCCGCACCCATCATCGCAAAGACATGGCTTGCTCTAAATATGGGAGTACCCCACTGAAATGGGTATGGAATCTTAATCCTGCATCAGAAACCAAATTCTTTTCACTAAAAAAGGTTTTAGGGAGAAGTAGCAGAAGAATGAAACTAATTGTCACTAGATGTCCCTTTTATCAGAACATACCAAGGAGCAGATGACAAAAGATAGGAGCGATCTATGCGGCAACTTGTTTGCGTCTGCTCCGGGACATGGTTGTAAGCTCCAGACACAGTGAGGATTGCGGCAAATGCCCAGATTATACCAATGCATACGAGCAAAGCATATCTCTCGAGCACAGTATGGGCCATGGGCACGATTCGCTTCAGATACTGTAATAGAAATAGAACCCCACTTTTGTATAAAGAGAACATAGTTTTAAGTGTGTTACTTTCAATTGCGCTATTATATTATACCTGTTGAGATATGACGAGAAGAATTAGCATCGGCAGGCCAATCTCAACACAGTTAGCCAGCTGCACAGTAAGATTACATCAGGGAAAATGCACAAGCAATCACTATACTACAGAAGAGCTTTCAATGGCATATTAGAATGCAAGGCTCAATCTAGTCAGAGTTCATTTGCTAAGTAAGCAAAGAATAAACAACTTAGGGCACAATTTTTCTTGGTCCTATACTACAAAGCAGCTTTCTAGGATCTTTGTTCAACCACTACTGTCCCTAGATTAAAGCAGATTTTCCAAGGCATTCAACATTTGCTGCAGCCAATAAAGTGTAAACTTCTAGTAGGGAAACTTACCAATGGAAAGCCCCTCATGAACAAGCCAAGACCCACCACAGAAACCACTGCTACAATTACAACCGGACTAAAGAGCCTGGATTTGAGTTTTGAAATTTGTAATTAGTAAACACAGATAACATAAACTTACTAGATTAAAGACAGTTAAAACAATTTACATCTTGATTCTCCTGAAGAACATGAGCGACATGATATATTAAAAGGAAAAGATAGAACTAACTTGGTGAAGTTTCCCCATGCCTTGCTGTACCCAAGGATAATGTTCACAAATGAAGAAACAATAAGAGAGCCCTGAATGGTCCTCATTGTGTAGAGAAACCTCTGCAAGCACATCATAAATTGATCAGCTGAAGATCTGATTGCAGGGAGTTGGGACATTGCTCTATGGTACAAAAGCATGATACCCCAGAGGAAAAAAGAAAGGATGATAAGAAGTGCAATACATCAGCAGTGCACCACATAGTTGAATGTAGCACCAAAATACAGGGGAAATAGAATACGCGATGACAGAATCATAGTCCTCCTGGGAAGCATTTCTAAGGAGCTGGCTTTGGGAGGCCATGGTGAATTCATTATATCAATTATCAGATGGAACGTGACCTTCTAATCTCCGTCATGCTTTGATATTCAACTTGCATGAATTTTATTTACCTTTAAGTATCGATCTTTAGATACAAGTGCTACTTATAACTTAACTTCTTCTGATTTTGTACACGGTTATCGTTATGCTTCAAAGAACACATTCTATCCCCAAAGGCTGATGGACCAACATCATCAAACAAATGTTTAAAAACCCAACATATAAGTAAATTAAGTCTTTTTGCTGAACTTTCTTTGTTTGGTACATACGTCATGCTCTGAATTGAAGTTTTTGTCCATAGTGTCATTTATAATCGATAACACTGGCAGGTAAAAAGCAAGTGATGCTCCCATGACAGTAGGTAGCCTTGTCCCAAGAAGGGTCTGAAGCAGAGTGTTGATTCCCGACATAAAAAGAAGTGACTGAATCACCCGCGCCTTGTCACCCTGTTTGCAGATTGCAAGACTAATTACAACATATTCTACTCAGTCAAATAGTGCCTCATTAGATACTATATGTGGACGATCTTACATGGTTCCCACCCATTCGAGGCACAAGATTGCTGGAAATCAAAACAACAGTTCCAAGCATCACAATATAGTGCTGAAATGCAAGTAGAACAGCTTCATCTGTAAAATTAGTTCAAGAACACTCATCAGTAGATGTTTTCTTCAATATCAATTCAGAGACTAAACCCTGATAGTAATCACTTTACGAAACCTAAGTTGATGTCTCTGCTTAGAAAGCTTAAAGGGTCAATCAGAATCTTAAGGAATCCGAGGACTAATAAGATCTTCAGCAACAATAGAAACAGGATAAGAACTTCGTATCTTTTACACATGAAAAAGAGAACCAAATGATTCGGAGAAAAAGTAGATTCTGATCGAAATGAATAAAAAGAACACAATACGGATCTTGCATACCACAGATACTTTCCCCAGGTAAAGGAATATAAAGATACCATGAAGCATGCACCTTTCTAATAGAATATCTTTCCCCTTTTGATTCTAAGCAGTCACAGATTCAAGTAGACTTTAGAAGGATAAATAATTGAATTCACAAGATAGAGAGAGAGAGAGAGAGAGTGACAGCGACTGACGCCATGAGGGGTTAGACTGGATGCAGTAGTGGAGTTGCTGGAGCTGTTCTAGCGGAGCCCAAGTGGGTCCTCTAGAAAGAGCGAGGTTCGGCGGCGGTGGCTGAGGCGGCGGCGTCGCCTGTCCAGGCGGAGGCCCATGGTTGTGATTTTCAGACCCTCCCATCTTCTTGATTCTTCCTACACAGAGAGAGAGAACTTCCCTCAGGCAGGACTCTCTTCTCCCGAGTCTCGCCTCTTCAGGTCGCTGTGTTGTTTCTCTCTTTCTTGCGGTTTCCGCAAAGCGAAGCTCGGATCAAGCTCAGTCCGACGCAAGAAAGATGGTTGAAAAGTTCGAGAAAGGAAGAGTGTCCCTCGCAAAAAGCAAGGGGGACCTTCTTGGGCTAAGATCGGTTCTCGAGTCTCGGGAGACGCGAGTTTCCATAAACTACCAGTCGTTTCTTGTTCCGGACGGTCGGTGGGTTGAATCAAGATCGGGAAAATTCATTGCAACCCATTAACGATCCACTTCATGGCGTTCACCATTTTAATATAACGGGCTACCAGGAAAGTTCCCAGTGAGAGCAGACGGGGACGGAGATGGAGATGGAGATGGGGATGGAGACATGGGACGACGTTACGGAAAGATCGTCGTGTATCGAAGGAATATGAATGCGACATGGTGGGCGAGAGCGACGGGGCTGACGTTTTTCTTGTTGTTCTTGCGAATCTTGGAGAACACTAATGTCAGATGTCGATCTGCCATTGCCAAAACATTTTTAAGGATTTTTGCCTGGCGGAAAAGCCCGATGTGCTTTCTAGGGACCACCTTCGCTTAGGGGTATCTATAGTCGATTTGGAGACATTTTCAGGTCAATTCATGGGTCTGGAAAAATCACGACCGCTCAAATCAAACCAAATAAAAGCGCAATATACGATTGACCGACCGACCGATAATTTCGATCAAATTCCGTTTAGTCCGACTTCAAAACCAGTAGTATCGAGTTGACATGCAAGTGAAGAGACAAATCTTACTTAACAACTCCTTATAATCATCTAACCACAATTATCAAAATGATACCGAATTATTCATCATGTCGTACTTAAAATCTTTTGAACGGAAAAGGAACAGAAGCGTAGCTCAATTTATTAATAATAAAACTAACAAAAGGCATTGCTCTAGATTCGTGATAACCGGAAAAATGCCCGCTTCAACATGCTTTTAGCATCTTACCTACTCCATATAAGTTACTAGTTGGGCTAGAATTTATCAATTTTTAAACCATCAAATTGAGACCAACAAAATCGATAAATAAATTTACCAAACTTACCAATTTGGTTCGATTTATATATGTTTTTAGTTTCTTTTTTTCTAATTGAATGATTATACAATTTACTAGTATATGAAAAATATACTAAAGACGAAAAGTAAGTCGTCGAATATTTAAATACAAGGTGGAGCTTTCATGGGACTAGTTGACTTAACTTTCTAGACAAGTTAAGTGGGTACAATAATTTAGTGACTTTCAATCCCCTTTAGCATTAAGCATGTCCGAACCTTTGTGATAATAGCAAAAAGACATTAAACGACTAATTCACCTAGTTTCCTTCGTTGATATACTTGACATTATGATAGCTACTATTGTTCAGTGAAAGTTAGAATTTTCGCCAGTTGTACTGCAACCCCACCATACCCCATGTGTCCAAAGTGGCTGTCCTTATCTTATCTTATAAGATAAAGTAAAAATTGAAACTCAAACTTTATAATATGTTGACATGTGCCTACATAACATGTGTCCCGCCCGATTGACAATCATTCAAGCGTAATCTGAAGAGCTACCTTTTGATGAAGCACAATTCCTCGCGATGCTTTGTTGCGATATAACCCAGTCACCATCGTGGACCCTTTTACTTGTCAATTCTATCGTTTTGATTGGACATGGATAAAGATCAAGAAATGATTGCCACCGAAAACCATCTCCATTTTCAATGGGGAAATCAATCACCATTGGCATTGGTTTGGTGGAATGTCACACGGAGCACTAGTTTTTTTGTTGCTTTCTTTTGATTATCTTCTCGATGACTTTGGACCCGGTCTTGCCTCCGCAAATAGGAATCGATGTTCTCTCCTTCTGAGTCCCTTTAGCCAGACTTTCAGCTTGAGGTTGGCTTCAAGTGTGTTCCAGTGTTTGGATTAGAAAACTGGATCAGAAAGCTGGAGGCAGATGGGCTTTGCCTCTAAGATTAATTTAGATCTGAGGGAAGCTTCGAAGAAACTCCCCACGAACTTTTGGGGGCATTACACCTTCTTTCAATTCGTTGCAGCCGTCAGCCCTTCCATTGTATCGTCCGTCAGAGTACGTAGTGCGAGTTATTTTTTAGGGGTAACTGTATATATTCATAAGGTGTTCTGAAAGAAACCTCTAATTTACCCTTGATTTATGTGAAAAATGAAAAAGAATAAACGGAGAAAAATAAACGAAGTAAGATATCGATAGTGAGATTAGAAACTAAAAATGGTTATAATTTCATATATATACCGATAGAATTAATGAGATATTTTCTGAAAAAAGAAACATAACTAAGTGAAAAGAAAAATGCCTTAATAAAAAAAAGTCAAATGACAAAAGCTGGATACTAATTACTTACTTGTAAATAGTTAAATAACACAAAAAATTAGGGGTGGGCATTATAAACCACCCACCCGCGAACCGCCCTTCACCATCCCAACTGTTCCTGGCGGTTCTAAGGAGTAAAGGTCCGGTTCCCGATTTCGGGAGTGGAACCGCTCACTCAGACCGAAACTATTTTATTTATTTAAAAAAAACTATATATCATATATTGAAGAGGCCTTTTATTTCGCCATCGAGGGCAGCAATTCGGTCTCACTTATCGTCGGCACTAAGGTTCTTCAGCACGGAACAAGAACTACGTAAAACTCCAATATTCTAAACCTATCAGACACCAAATCTTCATTTACCCCGCATCACTTTTGCCTCTTCATATCAGTGCCAAATCATCAAAATATCCAACCTAATCTCTCGGTGTTGCCCCAGAATCCATTGCCTTAACAGGGCTGCTCTGTTCTAATATCTTTTCAGTCATGCACTTCCTAGAAGGCTGCGGCTTTCTGTTATTTTCACTTCTCATCTAAATCTTCAACACAACTCCATTGGAGATTAATTTTGTGCTTGAGGGTCTCCTGCAAGTGGGAGGCCAGTGCGGGCTCGTTCACGCCATCGCCAGCATTGATCACCATCGGACATGTGAAGGAATGTGGTGGAGCGCAAGCATAGGTTGTCGTCAGTAATTCATAATTACCCACCAGAGAATCGGACCGGACCGTCTAATCAAGTATGGTCCGATTCCCGGTTCCAAATAACAGGGAATCGAGAACCGCCCAAGAACCGATCACTCCTACAAAAAAATTATTGATCAATGCAACCTATACAGAGAATTACCTTCAATTTCGGTTATTCATCTCCTTTTAAGCTTTCAAAACATAATTATCCGTTTATGTTTAATTGCTGCATATTATGTTTATCAATAGTCTACTAATTTATAAGCTCCTTAAGTATACTTAATGATTAATCAATTTTTGTCATTTGACCCTTTTATTATGAACGCCTTTTTCCCAATCGAGTCAGTTTGCGTCTAACTCTTTTTCGTAACATATTCTATTTGTCTTGTTCAGGCGGCTATAGTTATCAAATTTTAACGAAGTTTGATTGTTCAATACGATTATTGATACTTATTTTGTTCGGTTAAATTTATTGTAAATAATTTAGTTTTATCCCATTTTCTGCAATTTTTTCCATTTGTTACAGTTATTAAAGGAAAAAAATTATTTACCTTTTCGATTAATCCCACCTGCATATATACTACGTAACTTTTGTTTAGCATTGGATTGATCATTGGTTCTCACATCAGTTCCCGAGCAAAATAACTTGCTCAAGATCTATGGTGACGATCTAGGTAAATAGAAACTTCAATAAACTTTGATCAGACATGTAGATCAGCCTTGAAGAATGGATACTTTGGTGAAAATGTAGAATTCAGCAATGATGACAGCCTTTAGTTGGCCATATCATTGTGCTTCATAGAGAAAATGTATTGGTGTACTTATCCAATGTATGGTTAGGCTCTTGATCACACAAATTGATTTATCATATTGCTATGTGCGAATCGATGTTCGCCGGCAGAAAGAAAAATATTTAGACTGAATGACAGATTAAAAGTTCTTGCTATGAGCAAGATGGTATATCGGCCAAATAATTTTTTTCTGACGATGATCGCTAGGAAATTTAACATCGTTTGGAAAATCAAGGGCCTCGATGGAAGCCTCGTAGTGGGTGGCCACCACCTGTTTGAAACAATTCCGAAGAGTCGTGTAACCGCGGACCCAAATGCCATTCTGGATTGACATCTTCAGCCCCTTTCTGCCCCTGCTGTTGACGAACAGGCGTTGAGGTGGTCGATGGACTTGGGCTCGAGGATAGGGAGGAGCTGGGCTCGAGTGCAGCAGGCTCCGGCAAGGATCCAATGAGGAGAGAAGAGGACGATCCAGTCCTCGATCTAAGTTCGGAACAAGTGCTTCTCGAGTGTCAAGGTGACTTCGCCCCGGTCACCGGTGGATTCTTGGAGGCCATGCATAATGATGCTGAAGGTAGAACGATGCAGAGAACATTTGTATCCGGACTCGCCCTCTTTGACAATGAATTCAATGAGTGTGGTGTTCCTTTCTTTTGATAGAGACGAGGCATCCACCCAGTCTTGAGTCACACAGACAAAATGCGTGGCCATATAAGGACTCTTATTCATGCAGTTGTGAAAGGCGAAAATGAGAATCCAAGATGCGGAAGTATGATATCATGTATTCAAGCTTACTTGAGATGTACTCGATTTTGAACGCACAAAAAATTCAGCACAGATACTTACAGATCAAAAGAAAAATTTAACCGATCGAGAATTGAATGCGATATTCACAACACTTTTATTAAGAAAAAAATAAATAGAAGTAGCGAAGAGAAGGGAGGACACACATATCCATCAACATGGGATGATAATTGAGGCAGTACATCAAGATATCGCGTGCTCTTTAACTGTGCATTAACAGACTAATACATCAAAACATATGTAATAAAGCATACAAACTCTCGTGTTAGCTCCAATATAGTCATGAACACTAGCGCTCTCGTTGGACTTATGATCAGCCAACTAGCGGATTGAGCACCTGACCCACAAACAACACCGTGCCAGTCATATCCTCTCTCACCAAGAACAGGAACGGATGATCAGCGACGAAGTCTATCTTCTCCGAAAATGCCAAACCCCTCAGCTTAATAACCCCAGCGGAAGCAGCAGCCGCTTCTGTTCCTTCTTCGTTAACTTCAATGAAGGATTTGTGGAATATGCTCGAGACATAGAGATTCCTGCCCTCGAGAGAGTCCACCATCTCCGTTAATCCTCCTTCACCCGAAAACGGCAATACCAATCCCAACTTCTTCAGATCTTCTGAAGCTTCAAACCCAAAGGATATCTTGAATCTTGGGATTCGGAATTCCCCCACTTCCACTTTGTCGTAAGGAAGATGGCGATCCAGAAAGCCAGATTCAGAACCGACTTTCTCCACGAGAGCTGGGAGTCCATCTCTTGCATCTGGAAGAAATAAGTACATGGAAAAGTGACGCTTGTCCTCCCCTTGCTTATAAGGAAGCCCCAAAACTTTAAAACCATCATAAGCCCCAAGGATCTGCTTGTTTTTGCTAGTCATGAAGGGAACTTGAACAGAATTTCCATTGAGAAGGAAAAAGTCATTGTCCTTTGTCTTCGAAGAGTCGAACTTGTCATTCCAAGCACCTTTGAAGTAAAGAGCATTCGCGAAAATGAGTCGGGTTGAGCCGTCAACTGAGCCAGCAGGGAGAACCTCCTTTATGAGGCCACTGGTTTCCTTCTCAGCCCACGAATTAACCTCGCTAGTCACCTCAATAGCCTAATTGGGTTCTTCTAATCAGTACAGAGAATACTAGGTAACGCAAAAAGTGAGCAGCTAAAGCCATTTGTTTGACACATAGAAATGACAGTCATACAAGAACTTAGAAAAGATTGCAGCTCAATTCGAATCCAAGCCATTTATGGAAGGATGAAACTTACGGGCCACAACTAAAGTTAATTAGAAGAGAACCACATTCTCAACCATGACTTAGGAAAGAAAAAAAGCATCAGTTTCACAACTTAAAATAGTACAGAGGAGCCGCTGACATAGAAAATTAGAAATTAATTGGTACAAAAAAAGAGTAAACCCATTAGCAAAGAAATCCCTCCAAAAAAAAGAACCCGATGTTTCTTTTTTTGGTGAAGAAAGCACCCGATGTTTCTATAGCTCCATGCACCAACAAAGTAAAATACTGATATTCAAATAGAGGAATGCTGCAAGTCCTGCCAAAGGCAACATACTAGTACCCATGGCACATATGTGAAAGTCTGACTAGTCAAAATGGCACTACTTGAAGCATTTGACTACAAAAGATGTCCTTTAACATGGTGATTGCATGTAAGTCAGTTCTCCAAGATCCTTAAGTCAAGCACTGTGTGGAACCCATAGCAAAAGCAGCAGAACTAATCTCCAATTATATTTTCTGGAAACATCTATAAATGACACGCCTCACTCCAGTCTACAGCCGTACTGAAATTGCTTGATCATGACAAGTATGCAAATACCCAGTTAGAAGAAACGGCGTAACCTACAATTGGCATTTGCACAGCTAGAGGGCAATGTATTCTGTAATTCATTTCTTTTCCTAATATGGTCGTTTCGTCTCGGTACCTATATGATCTATGGCTATGGTAAGAAGTGCACAATAGCCAGATGCAATATCAATATTTGCCTCTGCTACAAATGCCCAAGTAGTTAATCTGTGGAAAAATAAGTACATTGATGATATGGGAAGTTAAGAAGGGTAAAACTTGTTGCGCTAGCGAATTGCATTCTGGGAGCATAAGAAGTTTACGTCTTTAGCATGCTTAGAATATGACAGAGAATAGGAAATCCTTGTAAATGAACAAAAAGGGCAACATCAAGGTCCCTTCCAACTTGATAGCTTCAAACAATGTCATCTAAAGCCCTGATAAAGTAAATTTTGTGTGATTGTTTGGGAAAATCAATTCACCGATGCATCCGGATCGAACTTTTTTCATTTGAAGCTTTCCAAGAATTTGTGACCATTCATTCATTATGTAGGCCTCTAACACAAGGTTGCAATGAATTCAATTTAGGGTATTTACATAGGAGCTGTGCATGTTCGGAGTGTATGTCATACCTAAAAGAAATCCAAAGCAAGCCAACAAGAAAGGGCTAATGCCTTAAACCAGACCCGATGTTCCATTCCAGAAGGTTTGGTTTAGACAAGTCCAAGCAATTACAAGCAGCATTTCAAATTTAGAACCAAAGAAAAATTAAAAGTGAAAGTGATTTTCGAAAGTGTTTTCACAAACGATACATACACTCACATTACAATGCACGAAGAGTGTTAAACCCATGAAACAGCAAGTGTTAGCCCACACTTCCTCGACCCAAAAAAACAGAAAATAAGAGCAAGAAGTAACCTTGGTCTTAAAATCAGCAAGATTAGTGGCCGCCTTATAAGACGCGTCCACCACTTGTTTGAAAGAAGGCTTGAGAGGCAACGACTTGTCGATCCAAACGCCGTTCGCGAAGGACAGCTTAGGCCCGCCAGCCGCGCCGCCGTCGGCGAGCACGACGGCGACGAGCTGAGAAGCTAAGGAGTGGAGGTGGTCGGTGGACTTGGTCTTGAGGAAAGAGAGGAGCTGTTCCCGGGTGGGCCCCGCGGAGCCGGCGGCAGTCAGGCTGAGCACGACGTGGATGGAGAGGGGAGAGAAGACGAGGTTGGAGTCCTTGGCCCGGGTCGAGAGGAGCTGCTTGAAGAGGGCGAGGGCGACGTCGGTCTGGTTGGCGATCGATTCTCGGAAGTCCATTTTCTGGCAGCCGGTGTGAACGTGAGAAGAAACGCGCGTCGCTGAGAGCTCTGGTTGCGATCGAGATCGAGAGAGAGAGAGAGAGGATGAAGACTAAAGTGCGACCGACGCATTTGCGTGGCACCATCTCGTGCTTCCGGGCTTAGAATGGGCTTTTGCATGATGGGCCTTTACTAGGAGGCCCAGTGGCTGCTGGTTCTGTTCGCAGGTTGCGTCTTATCTATGGGCCGAGGAATTTGACGGACGGACAGAGGGAAAGGTACCCAAAAAAGCTCCAAACCTATCAGATTGACATTGATTCAATGCAAACTTTTCAATTAGGTCAATTTAGTCTTGAATATATGATATCAATTAAGTCCATCCAACCACTTGTGGCCAAAAAATATGGACACGGACGTTGATCATTCTACATCACACGACCAACGATACACAGATATTTTAAAATAATATATGAAATTCTTTAATAACTTTTTTTAATTTTTTTATATTAAGGGTCGATAAGGAGCTAATGACCGCTGGGCAAGAAATTATTGAAAATGTTTACGTTAGCACTGATCGTGCCACGTATGAGGACCAGTGTCCATGTCAGAAATTACGTCATAAGATGGCTGGATGGACTTAATTGATAACAATATGATAATTTTTAGGGTTAAGTTAATTCAATCAAGAGATTTATGTTTAGATTTGCACCGACACAAAATAGGTTTATGACTTTTTTTTTTAAGTTAATGTTCCCAAATCAGTATTGCTTTGCTTTGAGAATGCGAAAACGAGGTGTGCTTGCCGAAACATGAAAAGACCCAAGTCTAAGGTAACTTCACTATTCGGGTCCTGGCCGATGTTGTTCTCTAACCATTGTCTCTAATTTACAAGTCATGGACACAAATCACGAACATGCACTTTTTTAAGTTAAAAATGCGAGGGAGGTTCATTTATGTAACCCATCAATTAGAGAATCGATAGAAAGAGATGAAAATCTAGTAATTAAGAATATGATTTGCATTACTATTGATGCGAGGAGATAAACGCTAGTCGTGCCGATTTTCTGGGGGAGGAAACCCTCATGATAAGGAAAATTTGCTAGGGGCATGATAAGGGGAATGGTACTTCTTGTCTCTATTACAAAAGCTGGTGATCCTTCAATTGGACACCCTTGAAATGAAACTAAGAGTGAAGGGGGAAAGTATCTGAAAAAGTCCGAAAGTTATGACATTCATGCCAAATTAGTTCTAAGTATTTTTAATTATATCAATTTAGTTCTAAAATTTTTTACCAAAAGCTAATTTAATCAATTCTGCCTAAATATTAACCCGGATACCCATTCAATATCAAGCATCTTGCATGGCCAGATCAGAGAAGACTTGGGCTCCTATATACAAGACAGCATCATTTTTGTTTCACAACTGCGTCGGTCTCCTCTTTTGTTTATCCTACCCAAAATCCAAGGAATTTCTCCGATGTAAAGAAACGAAGCTAAGAACCCTAGTTGTTATCCACTCAAATCAATTCAATCTCAACTCATAAGTGGAAGATTTTGGTCATCAAATTGGCAAACATAGCTTTAGAACCCAAAATTTCTGAGGTTCTTATAAATACTTGCGCCGTTAGTTAAAGAAAGAACAATTCATCGCATGACCTTAAGCAGGCTAATAATCAACATTAGATGGCCAACAGAAATCGAAAAAAAAATTGATGAAGAGTTGGATTCGATTCAAAAGAAAATCATATGATGATCATGCCTCAGAACATTGAACGAACTTTGAGCAAATCTAAGGCGTAAGGTGGATTTGGGGTAGGAAAAACAAAAGAGAAGTACCACATTTTGAAGGTTCTGTTTTTTTCTCTCCCTCTCTCTCTTTTCAATTGAAAAGAAAACGACGTCATTTTGCTTGAAATGCCTAAGCGCAGTAACTCAACCCTCTCAGCACCGTCCGATCAAAGAAAGCAAGACACGTGTTCGACCCTAAAAATGGAAAAAAAGAGCGAGAACTGACCTTGGTTTTGAAATCAGCAAGATTAGCGGCCGCCTTATAAGACCCGCCCACCACCCGTCTGAAAGAAGGCCTGAGAGGCAACGACTTATCGATCCAGACGCCGTTCGCGAAGGACAGCTTGGGCCCGCCAGCGGCGCTGCCGTCGGCTAGCACGACGGCGACGAGCTGAGAAGCTAAGGAGTGGAGGTGGTCGGTGGACTTGGCCCTGAGGAAAGAGAGGAGCTGGTCCCGGGTGGGCCCCGTGGAGCCGGCGGCTGTCAGGCTGAGCACGACGTGGATGGAGAGGGGAGAGAAGACGAGGTTGGCGTCCTTGGCCCGGGTCGAGAGGAGCTGCTTGGAGAGGTAAAGAGCGACGTCGGTCTGGTTGGCGATCGATTCTCTCAGGTCCATTTTTTTGGGAGACGGACCGGGTTTGGAGGAAGCTTTTCCCATGAGAAGGAGCTCACCGGTTGCCTTGTAAAGAGTACCAGAGAGCCACTCCGTAGAAGTGAGCCTAGACCCGTAAGTTATGCACTGACTACTGATTTCAAGTTAAGCGAAAGAACAATAGAGAAGGGACCGAATCTCTGCGTATTGCGTGGAAGAGAGAGTGAAGAGTAACTGCGACTGACGTATTGCGTGGCACGATCTTTTGCTTCAGAGAATCAGCACCGCAGAAGTAAGCATATAGAAAAGTTGAGTTCAGCTTTACGTATGTCAAAAGAAAGAGATTCTTCATCGGTCTTTATTCCCCCACTAACTAATCACTCAACAACAGGATTAAGATCAGACCCACGAACCAAACTGTGCTGGAATCTTTCATCGTGATCAAGAACAGAAAGGGGTGGTCGGCCACAAAGTCGACTTTTGTTAGTCTGAAAAACGAGCAGCACCTAGCGTCCCAATCAGCCGAAGCTGCCCGCTGCTTCGGTTTCTCCATTGTCGACGTCGATGAAGCATAGGTGTAATATATGCAAGACAAAGAGATTCCGTTCCTCCACCGGCTTTACCATCTCCATTAAGCCGCCGGAAGGGCAATTCCAATCCCAGCTCCTGCAGAACCCCCGAGGCTTCGAACCCTAAGGATATCTTACACTTCGATCCTGAACTTGCCCACGTCGAACGACCGGCGCGGGAGATAGCCATCCGAAGACTCGCGCTCCGAGCTAAGCCTCTCGACCAGAGACGAAGATTTGCATGGAGAAATCGCGCCTATCCTCAATGCATCTCACTCTCTTACAAGGAAGACACAAGACTTTGAAACTGTCGTGGACGCCAATGGGTCGCCTGGGGTTGCTAGGCATGAAGGGGCGTCAATGGAGCCGCCATTGAGGAGGAAAGAACAGGGATCAAACAGGGAGGGACGAGCACCTCGCCTGAGGCCATTAGTCTGCATTTTGAAGGAATAAGTTGGCGGCTCAAAATCATAAACAAGACGATTTAAAGAGAATCATTGGACGAGACTACGTAGCACAGGTGCTGTCAAGTCTCCAATAATAGCACGCATTTCCATTCTGTTCAGAACTTATAAGTAATGTTTTCAGAAATTTAAATAAGTCAATATGCGTTTGACATGTTTTGTCAACTCGAGAAATGAACGACAAAAAATAACAAATGGGAGAAGAATTTTGTTAAAGCTGCAATAAAAGTTGCACGACATGTGATATGATCTATATATAATTGAGTGAAATCAGCTTATTCTGAAAGAGTAGAACGTCGAATTATAGAAAGATATAATTGATAAAGCATAACATGCTAAAGAGTGTACACTCGTTCGTTGGAAGAGAAAATATTTTTAAGAAATTCGAACTTTTAGTAGGGTTATTTTAATTAGATAGAAAAGATTACTGTCGAAGCTGAAGGTCAATTAACATTTTAATTTGGGAAGTAAATGATCGAGATAGGTCTACTTTATTTTAGAGGTTGATAGCACAAATGACGGGATGATAAGATGCATAGAGTTATTCTACATTGCATTTTCTTGTCAACATTTAGAAAGGAGAGACTTCTTTCCGACATAGATAAAATTTGATGAAAATTACATAATTTTGTGTAAATTTATTGTCACACCCCAAACTCTAAAAGAATGGGAAGTGACACAGCCGTCCTTTCTCATGAAGGACGTATCTTCAAATAAAATCAAATAACCTAATATTAATATATAATCTTCCAAAATATATAAAATAAATTAGGAGGTTGGTTTTAACATCAGAGTTTCTCCAATCCACTAAAAACAATAAATACTGCTTGAGTTCAGCCAACCCAAAAACTGTCCAGAATCTCGTAATAAACAACTAACTAAATATACTCAAAGTTTCTACTCCCAAAAGTCCTTTTCAATAGTGCTCTCTCTTATTATCGGCCGCTGGTTGGAGAACTTGAAAATAGTAAATATGAATGGCATGAACAACCACAGTTCATTGAGTAGTACAAAGAAGGTGAATGAACCATTCAACTGGTAGTACAACCACAGTTCAAAGAAGATATAGAACCATTCACCTGGTTCGTCCTAAACCAAACAAGAATTTTGACTCACTTTTCAACTTGCAATCCTATCAAATAAATGGAAAGTAACGTCAAAATCCAATGAAATCTTTCTCAACGACAAATTGACTAAACTACGTTTTCTTTCTAATCAAATAACTCATATATACTAAGGGAACTCTTGCCCAAAGAGAATTTTCAAGTTTTCCACAAAAGCGAAATTTTAGCGTGAACTAGCACGAAATTTGATTATGTCATAACTTCTTCCACAGACCTTCATTTTTAATAATCGTATGTTCAATGGAAAGCCTTTTTCGACGTACTACAAGATTCCCACATTGGCCAACCCAGATTATGACAAAAAGAATTAACAAAAACGGCCCACAAAGTTACTGTTCTCGCATTATTCACTGCATGTGACAAACTTCTTGATTCTGTTTCGAACAAACCGTAAACCCAAATTGAATTCTATAAAATCTTATAACTTCTCTACAATCCAAAGTATCATAATCTAAAATATTCTCTGTCTTATTTCTCCATTCAAATTTCACAAAATTCGATTTTTGAACCCTAATCTTAGATACCATTTCACTTAAACGAACAATGAGCATGAGTACTTACCGAGCGTCGAAATCTCAAGTTGAATCGACTTGACGAAATCCTCGTGACAAGAAAACCCATTTTTTATCTTTTTCTCTCTTTCTTTTCTCCTTCTCTTCTTTTTCTTTTTTCTTGTGCAAGTCCTTCTGCCAAGCCTCTCCCTTTTCTCCTCATTGTTTTGACTGTACACCTTCTAATGCATTTATTTTCTGCTTCTTTTCTTTTATTATTATGGGCCCACCACCTTTTATTGGCCCGATAAAGAAAGATGAATTGTTACATTTATTATACATGTGTCAATTCGATCTTAAATTTTTCGGTTTCATCAATTTAATCATAAATATTTTTATGATTTTTCAATATAATTATTTCAATGAATTATTATCTAAAAGCGATAGTGTGAATGTTCGGTCAACATTGACTGTCCTAAGATCCTCTGCATATTTTTCTCTCTTTCCTCATAGTTGTGGCCGTCCTTCTTGTGTGTCTCCAAATTGTGAAGCCTCGTCTTTTCTCAAATGTGGTGAGACGTCCTCTGCCAAGTTCAGCTGCAGAGACTGTCTAAATTGTGAACAAAATTCCCTCTTCCTATTCAGTCGCCCCCCTCAGGCCTCTAATCTCACCAATTCCCTATTGTGTTTTCCTATTGTGCTCTGTATAATTTTGCCGACCCCTAGGTTATGAAGCACAAGTCTGAATACAGAGCTAAACCTAGTTCCGACGGGCTTAAATTATGCCTTAATCAAGATAATGGGCTCTAATTATTAGGGCCTAAGTCTAATGGGCTGAATTGAGATTGAATTGAGCTTGATTCCTCCCAGTCTCTTTAGGAAAGTTCTGCCCAAGGCAGTCCTTAAATATGGTCGTAATCTGGCCCACTTGTAAGCTTGATTACTAAAAGGTTCCGACCTATCTATGACGTATTTTAAATAACCTCAAAGCCTTTCAACATTATGGGCTAAATTCAACTCTAATCTTTAAAAAAAGTTCGAGATCGAGAGAGAGAAGAGGGGGGGGGGGGGGGGGGGTGCTGGGAGCATAGCGCACGGTGGCCTTCTTCATGGGTTGGGTCATGCATTTTTAGAGTTTGACGATCTAACTTGACAAGAACCAAGTGACCCCTCTCTAAGAGGCCAACGAGGTTCGCCGTCATCACTTACTATCTTTTAACCAGTAGAATCACCAGAACTGAACGATACCGATCATCTCTGAAGTTGTTGCCTCAAACTATCACCATATCAGCACGATTGTGCGCTTTAGGAAGAAGAAGGACACTTATGGATGGTTGCTGATGTTGGAATGATGACAGTGTCGCCGGTCCTCCAAAGGAATCTCTCGATTTCGTTAGGAATCAAAGGGCGTTTGTTTGGTGAAGTCAACATCATGCCTGCAGTCACCTTCTCCTCTCTTCTGTTCCTGCCCTTCAAAAAGTCCACGCCCTAATTCTTTTGAATGCCCACCAACCAATTAAGGACGTATTACCACCACATGAGGATCTGATTCGGCATAGCCCTCCATCCCCGGAAGCAAAATTCAGAACTCAGGGGATGAGATGAGAAGACTTTTGAAGGAAAGGCATTCTGAAAGTCCGACGGCCAAGGGGGCGATAATGGCCACCATCTTGGGTCCGTCCTGCCTGTGACCTTAAAATTGCAGCATCTGGTTGAGAAATACTGCACAAATTTGAGAATAATTCTGCCGCCTGAAGATGAATGTATGACCAACAGACTCTAGGCATCCTTTTTTAGGTCTTGCCATTGTTTTGCTGGTTTAGACTCTAGCTCGTACCGTGAATGAACTTGCATTTTGTTGCTGAAGCTCGAGGAGGAAAACGCCAAAAACTTCGTTTTCGTGGAAGTAGATCAAGTCTCTTGACACGTCCCTCTTAACCACCTTGCAAACATTGTTTATATGCTCCCGGAAGACGAACGTTTAGTCTTCGCTGGAGAGAGTTTCATGCCTCTTCAGCTGGTTCTTCTGCCGTCAGAAGACAGTATACGCTCTTCTCACCATCCCCTTCTCGGTGCGCCTGTCTCTATTCGTGACAAGATCTCGTCGTCTCCATACGAAGAATAATGGCACTTTCATTATTTGCTTTTGTGCAGGCGATCACAGGGTTGACTTGAGAAAGAATCTATCTTACACATGCCTCGTCCTTTTCGTAATAATACACTGCAGAGGAAAATAAAGAAGAAAGTAAAACCCTAGGGCTCATAATCTAATGATCGGGTCGGCACGACGGCAAGAAGACAAAAGACGAAAATGCGACTAAGCTCAACGAACAGCCGTCTTCGTCGCGAGGAAGGTGAAGTGATCTGTCTTTTGACTAAATTTTAAAAAGTACAACCCGTTGAAAACTGAATGCGGCAGATGTCATATAAAAGCACGCTTGTTCCTCTGCACTTTTTCTCAAAAATGGAATTCTAAACATTATTAGGTGCTGGCGATCTTATGATACGACATGATTTTCTACGAAATAACTTTGTCAGTGAGTACACATATATGAATTTGGTCGTAATTGGTCAGTCGCTGAACAGATGATTAACGGGAGCCAGGTGCACACATTTGATTTCCTAGTCCAAAGAACTAGTGTTGTGAATAGTCAAATACAAAGGCAGTCTTTTCAGATGCTGTGAATGAAGAACCAGGATAGTTTGTAACTCTCATACACATACTCAAGTTTATACCCTAATCTTCTCCGCGACCACATTACTACGAGATGATCTTTCTTCAAGATAAGTTGACACTGTATACTCGACATTTTCCTTTTAGTGTTGTGGTCATGTGATATTCTGGTTCAACTCTAACGTTGGGATGAGCCCACCCCTTTGTTCTTATGCATCCACACAAGTACAAGTTCCTTGTGCACACCCTAAGGGGATTCTCTCGAGTAGGAACCGAAGTTGGAGTCGATGATCTCATGCTCCTTGAGGCGCAAGACCCCGGTTAGTCAGGATCTATAGTTCGTTGTCTAAATATATTCATGAGAACTAAAACTCAGGCTTCTTCTCTAGTGCCCTTGAGTTATCAAAAAAATAAAATACAAAAAGAGGCTGTGGCCTTTTATCATTTCCGTTGCCAATGAAAGACCATGAGAAATCACGCCGGATAAGCTTAATAAGGTCGTAAAGGATGTCCATTCCTGAGAGGATCGACTTTAGTTCTTAAGTGTCCTTCAATTACAGTTCGAAAGGTTCATGAATTCATCAATATTGCTTCAAATTAGGATTGTTCGTGTACCTGTGGAAGATAAACTACATAGCTGTGGCTCTTAACGTCGAATAGGCACACCAGTTATTAAACTTCAGACCAAGCCGAAATGCTTCTCCAGTATGTCCCGCCATTCTAACTAACGAATCATTTTGACAGCCTGGACCATTACTACTGTTTCTAGGACAGGACAGGATTATATAATAAAGCAATGTTCTAATCACCGGCTCAACTAACCAAATCGACCAATGAATCGCCTCCCGAAATATTTTACTTTCCTGTGCGAATAAGATTTGAGTTTTGAAACCCTTAATAAATCGGAAACGGACACCTCAGGCTGGTGTCTGGTATGAGGGAAGTGAAAGCGAAAGGTTTGCATTAAGGAACAGAGAGAAACCCTGTAAGCCCTTCGAAACTCGGAGATGCTTTCTGATTCTTTCTTGTTCTCGGTTTTGTCAGTACGTGGAAAAGACAATGAGCAGATTTCTTGTATATACATAGACGAAAAGGTTCCCTAGAAAAAGCAACATTACTAGAGCGTCCTCACATCGCCTCGCAACCACTCCCTGAAGCCTTTCCTCGCTCGAAATGCAAGCTGAAAGCTCTTCGAAAATGGTGAGCGTCCTGTCGAGAGTTCCGGTTACTATATAGCAAAATCTGAAATTTAGAGAACAATATCTTTCGTTGATGGACGCTTTGCGAACGTAGCTTCAGAGTGTCGACCAAACACTGAGGCTCTTTTTCTAATGTGCTTTCTGTTCTGTCCTAACAGGAAAAGTTTAGGGGTCTTAAGTCCCTTCCGCAGAAAGAAGCGAGACGTGGGGGCAACCGGGCCGCGCTTTTTGTATATGGTAATTTACATGCACAGATCCTTGTTCTCAAGCTTGTTTATCTTTATATTTCCAGTACACGAGTTTGACTATATGTACGTGTGTTTTTGATGCAGCGACTGAAGGACTAGAGAACATGGCGTTCATATCGAACGCAGTGAGCTTGGTGACCTACTTTTACAGTTACATGAACTTTGGCCTAACCAAATCGGCCACCACCCTTACCAACTTCATGGGAACCTCCTTCCTGCTAGCACTCTTCGGAGGCTTCATATCCGATACCTATTTGTCCCGTTTCAAGACCAGCGTTCTCTTTGGCTGCATCGAGTTGGTGGTACGTGCCTTTCGTGCATGACTCTGTGCACATATTTAGAATGTTCCTGACATGCATATGCGGAACGGCTTCTCTGATAAGTAATAAATACACTACTTAATCAATGCGTTGAAGACCCTTGTCACGTCGTGATTGGTCCTGCATCCTAATCAAGTTATCGATATCTTATTAAGTAACTAACGTTGTTCTTCGTGGTTGAGATGAGCAAGAGACATATGGATACGTGATTGTTACATGCAACAGCACAGTAAACAGACATCAATCTAACATGCAACAGCACAGTGAACAAACATCAATCTAACTTTTCACTTCTGTTATCGCACTGGGCTCTGTTTGACAGTTGTTTTGGTAGGATTTGGCTTCGCTATTTTTGTACTGATTCTGATAGACCGATCCAATCACTGACTTAAAAGACACACCCAATAAATGGTAGAGCTCAGGAAACATACAATGGAGTCATTGATCGATTGGTTTGTCATGATAGATTCTCAATTAGAGGAATCAGCTGTCAAGTGTCTAACTGATAACTTCGGCAAAAACTGTAACACAGTGAGTGTGCTGAACCAAGTCAACATCTGTTCTATCTTCAAGTTAATTGTGCTCTTAAATTAACAAAAAAAAAGTTTTCTCCATGACGTTGCTTCAAAATATTGTTAAGAAAAACTATGTCGTCTACCTAATACACGCTGACAAGCTAACAGAAATAGATTACGGTGCCAAGAGTATCTTCCGTTAATTAGACTCAAATTCGAGTTGGGATGAATTGCAACTTAAACCAACTTGTCCAGAGCGTTTCATTTTTGTGAAATTTCAAGGCATTGAGTAATAACGAGCCTAGGTGATCAGAAGTACGAAACAAATGAATGATACTTATTATGGTGATTGCTTCTGTAAACAGGGGTATGCCCTCCTAGCAGTACAAGCTCACTTCCACCAGCTGAGGCCGATTCCTTGCAAAAGCGTCACGCCAGACCAAACGAATCAATGTGATGCTGCCAACGGCACCCAGATCGCGATTCTCTACACGGGCCTGTACCTAGTTGCATTTGGTACAAGCGGTGTCAAGGCCGCTCTGCCTGCACTCGGGGCCGACCAGTTCGACGAGAAGGACCCAAAGGAGGCGACCCAGCTCTCCAGCTTCTTCAACTGGTTCCTATTCAGCCTCACCATTGGGGCCATTATCGGTGTCACTTTCATTGTGTGGATAAGCAGCAACCAGGGCTGGGACTGGGCTTTTGGTGTCTGTACCATCGCTGTTCTGTTCGCCATGGTGTTTGTGTGCATGGGGAAGTCTCTCTACCGGAACAATGTGCCCAAGGGAAGTCCCCTCGTTCGGATTATGCAGGTATGAGAATATATCTGCCTATTGGATGTCCCTAATCGGAGAAATTGTCATTCGGGTGGATGACACAGCATCCACTGAAAGTACTATTGGAGAGTCTTAATGTAAATTCTCGAATATTGAATGGTGGCTATGTGCATAAGCAAGCATGAATCGTCTCTGCAAGTTAAAGAGCAATGATTTTAATGTGTTTTTATTGCTTTCAGGTACTAGTAGCTACCATCAGGAAGAGAAGTCTCCCAATCCCAGCAATGACAGATGAATTGCATGAGGTGCATGACAGAGAACTGGGGGCGAACAATGAAATTCTGCCCCGGACAGACCAATTCCGGTACATATTAATTGCATTTACCTAAAAGACCACCTGAATGTTTTACCTTTTGCGCTTTTGCAAGTAAGCTCACTCTTCGTACACAACAAATTAATTTGCAGATTCTTAGATCGAGCAGCAGTTGCTCTGGATCCCGGTAGTGGATCTACTGCTGGACCCTGGAGCCTGTGCACAGTGACACAAGTCGAAGAAACGAAGATACTGCTCCGCATGCTTCCAATCGTACTCAGCACGGTCTTCATGAACACTTGCCTGGCTCAGCTCCAGACCTTCACGATTCAGCAAAGCACGACCATGGACCCCCATATTGGGGGATTCAGTGTCCCAGGCCCCTCAGTCCCCGTGATCCCCCTGCTCTTCATGTTCATCCTCGTCCCAATATACGACCGCATCTTTGTCCCCATCGCCAGGAAATTCACTGGTATCCCCACCGGAATCCGACATCTACAGAGAATCGGTGTTGGGCTAGTGCTCTCGGCCATTTCCATGGCGGTGGCTGGAGTGGTGGAGACCCACCGCAAGTCGGTGGCAATCAACCACAACATGGTGGATTCCACAGAGCCCTTGCCCATGAGCATGTTCTGGCTTGGCTTTCAGTACGCCATATTCGGAGCAGCTGATATGTTCACTTTAGTGGGTCTGCTGGAGTTCTTCTATGCAGAGAGCTCAGCTGGTATGAAGTCACTGAGCACCGCCATCTCATGGTCCTCTTTGGCATTTGGGTATTTCCTAAGCACAGTGGTGGTCCAAGTGGTGAACAAAGCGAGTGGCGGATGGCTCGCGAGTAACAATCTGAACCGCGACAAGTTGAACTACTTCTACTGGTTACTGGCAGGAATAAGCGTTGTGAATTTTGGGTTCTATTTGCTGTGTGCATCTTGGTATAGATACAAGACAGTGGACATGAAGGAAGGAGCAGACGGTTTGACTATGACTGCTTTTGATTCTAAAGCGAAGGGCTTGACTAAGGGTGCTTCTAATTCTAAGGCAAGCGCGAGAGTGTAGGCCCCAGAAATTTAGCTTCCCAAGTTCATTAAAAGCCCATAGTACTTTTCATGTCAAATAGTCCATGGCTTTATCACCACTATTATACTACTATCGAACTGTTTCACCACGGGTGTATACCTGTCAGATCTGCATTCCTTTTTCTTCTTTTTTTTCAAGCTCGTGAATTTCCACAGCATGCTCAAGAAAATAACCAAGGATCCCGCACCTTCCCTCGCAAAGCACGGACATTTGGTTTGCATTTTGATCGGTTTACTTTACTTCAAATCAACACAGATAAAGAATTATGCACTCCAGAGAATACACTGGAAAATTTCCCAGTTCTATACACTTAAAGCACAGATGAACAGATGAACATGGTGCCACTTACATGCTCAAATTTTAGATTCTCCCCACTCTTCTCTTATAAATGAACAAAATGTCATTACAGGAAGGAAAAAATGCAACACTGGCTAAGTAAACCAATGAACAAACTGTTGGATCAGTCTTTCTTTTCCTTTTTCTTTTTCCCTTTTTTTGGGTTTTTGGTTTTTCTCTTTTTTTGGATCTTTTTTTCTGTTTTTTCCATCTCTCACTATTCACAAGATGGATGAGACGATCCATAAAAAACAGGCAAAAGCAAGCTGCCTGCGCCAGGTCAAAGGAAGACTCGAATATGTTCACGAATGCTCAACAATGAGCCAGAAGGAGTGGAGAATAAATGTGAAACACCACCTAGATTAGATAAGGAGTCTAAAAGTGATAGCCCTTCCAGCAAGCATAAGGCTATGTCAGGAAACAACGACGTCTTTTTTTGCAGATTGAGGATCATATCTGGTGTCCGAGACCCTGGAGGGAGGCCAATACCGGAACACTGATCTACCAACAATGTTCTTGACAGGAAGAGGACCCCTGCAAGTATCAAAACTTCACAGGTCAGGATTCACATCAATCAAAATCAAGCAAATTACAATGGTATACACATATAACAACCAAAAACAATGATCACTTGGCTCAACTACAAAAACTAAACAAAACCAAGCTCCAAACGTTCTGAAAATAACTAATTAATAGAAGGTGCATATACAAGTTGCAAAAGCCTATTTACTCCCTATTGAAATATACTTGACCATCACTTCACACAAGAACGGATAGAAGTTAACAAATTGAAGAAAGAAAACTCACCAGTTATGGGAGTCAAAACTGTTGTTCCTGTTGTCTCCCAGTACAAATACATATCCTTCAGGAACCAGCTGCAATTGAGAAACAGTCAGAAAGCTTGATCAAAATGATGGTCGTGTGATGCTATTAGCATATTAAGTTGCACAACTTCAAATTAGCATTACCAATGGTTCCATCTCATAAGAAAGTGGCTCTAAGATGAAATCTTCATCTTGAGCAACCCCGTTCACCAACAGTTTACCATCGTGAACCTACAATTAAACCACCAGGCATTCAAAATTAGGACAAAGAGAAAAGTAGTATCCACATGTAGGAGAGCTGAGAGGACCGTACAACGGGCAAAAGAACAAAGTCAGAATGAAGGGTGCAGGATTGAACATAAATACTTACTTCAACATAGTCCCCTGCCTTCGCCACAATTCTCTTTATGAATACATCGGCTGAACTGAAGCCAAATTCCTGCACAACACAAACAAAGCAAGAAACTAATAAGCAATGTGCAAATTTTGCAGAGCAACCAGAACTTGGTTAAACGCAATTTACAAATCTCATTATAAGAAACCTGCAATATTGATGGTGCCTTGAATATTACTATATCCGAAACCTCGGGCTTTCTGAAAAAGTATGAGACCTGGTGCCAACAGAGAGCAAACACCAACAAAACAAATGAGGATAGAATCGCTAAAGGAATGAGGTCAGCACAAAAAACAGATCCACGAATGCAAATCCTACGAAAGTGGACACAAATTGCCAACTTCATGAGATACCGTCCATGTGGAATGCATAGATCAGTTTCATGATTTAAATTAATATTCAGTTACCACAAGTTTATAAATATAAATTGGAAGAAAGAAACTGAAGAGCCTCTAAGAGAGGTCATAAAGAACAATCTTGGATGAATTCGTACTCAAACAAGCATTCTGTCATCAGTCACCCTACACAATAATCATCTAGAAAAAAATCTTCCAGTGCGCAGCCAAAAGACCCCAGTTCCATCCACTCCTATACAAGCGATGCTCGCCATATCACATTAAAATTACATTCTACATGTTCCTACCACTGTAATCTGGTCCAGTGTCGCAAATTTCAGTCCTCACCACAATCCCAACAAGTATAAATTAGATGGCCAAACAAAAGAGATTAATTGAAAGGAAAGCCTTACCTTCTCTGCCATAATGCGGTCACCAACATCCAGAGTTGGTTTCATAGAACTCGAAGGAATCGACCTTGGCTCGGCCAAGAACGACCTGAACAGCAAACTCACGGTCAAAGCCGTGAAAGCCGCCTTAGCGTCCTCGGAGTAATCCCCAAGCAGCCGTGCCAACCACCCGCTTCTTGGGGCCGAGTCCTTACAAACCACCTCCATCTTCATGCACTCGCCATCGCCATCACTGTTCTCCCTCTCCCAACGCACCGTCCCTCCCTTATCCACGTCGTTACTCGCCGAGCCCGGCATCGCCTCGTTGCACGGCAGCCACTTGGACCCCTCCAAAAAGGGTATTATCGAGGATGCCTTGATCGGCGAGATCCCGAAGATGGCCATCGAATTGGCCGAACACGAATTCGCAGACAAAGATCTCATCATCGAGACCAAGCCGACCACGATCGGGCTCTTGCAATCGGCCGCGAGAGTGGAGTACGAACCACCCGCCGAAGGCGTCGAGAAGCCGAACCCCGGCCTCGGAGGTCTGAATTCGGGGTCGGCCTTCTTGCTCGGGCAGAGGACGCGGGACCGGACCCAGCACTCCTGGAGGAGCCGGCAACTGTTAAAGCGTACTCCGGCGTTGGACGCGATACTCTGCGCCATGTAGCCGGAGTAGCTGAACGTAACACGGATCGCCATAGTCGCTAGTTGTAGAAACCAGATGAGGACTTGATACAGAGTTCTCTCGTTAACTAAACCGAAGAGCAAGAAAAACCCTACTGAGCAATCAACGCCATCTCTAAGGAACGAATCGAGAAGCTGGAGGAGGTACGGGAGAATCGGGGCTGGGGGTCGAGATCAGGCGAAGAAACGGCTGCGACGACGAAAGTCTAGGTTTTCGTATAGCCAAAGTGGGGTACGCGAAGAATCCGATGATGGGTAACGATGAATCGGTGTAAAGAATCGAAGGCGGGAGCGATTCCGCTTTCTGAGAGAAAGCAGAGAGGAATGGATCAGAGGTTGTGAAAATCGCAGCGAAAAGAAAAGTGCGGGGGAGACGACGACGATGCGCTTAATAGACGGCGGCTGAACTTCCGGTTCCGAAAACTGGGTCCGAACTTGGCCATATTTACGGGATGAACCGGGTTGGCATGCGTGAGGATCGGGTTGAGGGCCAGGGATATTCTGGTAACATGGCTTGTCATCGACTTTGACTGAGGGTGTCTGGCTCCCTGCACCTTCCGGCTACTTTCCTCGCTGGCCCCAAAAGGGCTGGAAGGTCGCCGGCGAATCAAAAGACGAGAATATCCCCCCCTCGCACTCGCTAATGCTTGGGCAGGCGAGGGCGAAACTGGCATTACGGATTGTCCACGTCAAACGCAGTTTCTCCCGTTTGACTAAACCCCGAAGCTTGTGAAGTCAGACCTGAAATCCTTTTTTTTTTAATTACCGTCACGAAAAGATCGCCGTTAATATTGCATAACAACGCGAAACATTCCATGTCTTCTGTTCCGAAAAAACATCGGATCGACCGCTTATTGAGGAAGAAAATCTTTTTTAATAATATACTATTCGAAAAATAATATATTAATTAATCAATAACAACAAGTAAATCTCAATTTGGTACTCCACAAGAAGAGATTTATGACGGGCAAATCTCGAAGGACTCCACAAATAATTTTATTTGTATTTTTGTTTTCTTTGCTTTCTTTTTATGTGGCTTTTACATTTCGGTCTGAAATTTTAGAAACGAAAAGGAGTTTGTTTTTCTGAAGATTATTAGCATGAGACTATATCCATATGCGCGGAACGATTTTTACTTTTCAATGACAAATAAGTCAAACTCAAAAAGATGTAAAGGAAAAGGTAAAAGACAAAATGTGCAAATTGTCCCCATTTCTACACACACACACAAAACATAAAAAGAAACAAAACACGGATTCACCGAGATGCTTGAGGATCTTATCCTTTGGACTTTTTCCCGAGTAACGGAAAAGTTCAGACCAATCTCAGCCACTAGAGTTGCAGAATATGGATCAATGATTAAGGATGCGCATGGCGGCATTTCTATTACAGAGAATTATTTATTTTCAGAAATAGCTCTTTTCTATTTCTATTCTCATGAACAATAAGTAAGTTTTTTCTACTTATTGTTTTTTTCCAAAATTATTCCGGAACTAACTAACTATTCCAGGGAATAGAAAAATAAGTTAGAGTTACCAAATAAATATTTATTTTTTTTGTTCCGAGGAACAAAAAAAACATAAATTGGGAGAAATAGAAACGTTACCATGCAGGCCCTAAAACTCCGGTTGTCCAACAAAAAGAAAAATTAACGCTATGTTTATCTCGCTAAGAATGAGTTATTTGAAAAACATTTTTCTTGAAATAATCATTTTGTATCTCTTGAAGTAATTAAACAATGAAGAATATAAAAGATAAGAAGGAATTCTCGTCCGTCTATTTACATGAGTGATGTAAATAATTTTCTTTTAAGAGAGCGACACTTGAATCATTACCGAAGCAAGAAAGGATGCGAATCGGGAGCGGCGGGGGGGCCCACTCAAAAATAAACTGAGGAAGTTACTGAAGCTTCGAGCGGTTGCTCAACTGGCGCCGCCGCGGATCTCTCCTGCTTGCGACGCAAGCACATACGTCATCCGTCGATGCGTCCGTTGGATTTTCTTGATTTTTTTATCTGATGGATTATAAAAAGTTAGTTGCTCTTCCGTCCAATCATCGGAGGATCCCCCTCCACCCCCCAACCTTCGTGTCCAATGACTCGTCACACGCTACCGAAGTACAAAAGCCGTCGCCGTCGCCGCTTCGTTGGTAGGGAGGGAGGGAGAGATCTCCTCGTTCTTTGCCGGTTGACTTCCCGACAAGCAGCGAATTCCGGTCAACGGCTCATAATTTCTATTTGACAATTTGCTAATGTAATCAGTTTCGATCAATTTTGATTGAAAACCATAGAAGTAGCTGCTGGTCATCTCACATGGCGTGGTTGATATAGAATGGGCGGCACTGATGTTGATGACTTACGCAATTTTTCTCATAATTTTCTAAAAAATATGTATTTATATTTATCTTTATATCTCTTTCTTTTCTCATTTTATTTAAGTAGCGCCACATAGATCCTCATGGTCACATCTTATGTTGACAAATCGAAAAAAATTCGAGAACTAATATAACAAAATTAAAAAATTCATGACTAAATTGACCATTATACGATAAGTTTAATGGGCTTTCTGGACAATATCCCCCAAAAAATAATTAAGAAGACTTGCAAGTTTTCCAAATTCGCTACGCAATAGCTTATTGGATCGGTGCATCACTTTGTGAAATTTTGGCCCCGGGTCAAGGGAGATGAGTAATCTAGTTAGATGATTAAGGATCAAAGTGGACACGCCACTTTAGTAGGCGAAAAATTCTTAATAATTGAGAAAGATTCGGGGAAGATTATAAAAATCAATCTTCAATTTGACTCCTCATATCCCAAAGATTTAAACTTATATTCAAATCACTATGCAACATATTTCATAAAGGAAAATTGTCAAAAAAAAGTCATAAACTTGTTGTATAAAGACCAATTCAGTTTCAAACTTTTTAATCATGTCAATTTATTTTTTTGACAATTTACTAATTTTTTCATAAACTTTTTTATCATACCAATTAAATTCTTTTTTTGATCATTTTTCAATTTAGTCCTAAACATGTTAAGGATTTGCTCACGTAATCTTTCCAGCCAAACATCCAAATAAAAAATGTTTATGACTAAATTTTCAAATCATTAAAATGTTTAGAAATAAATTGACACAATTAACAATTTTAGGGCTGAATTGGTAGTCATTGTACAACAGGTTTGAGACATTTTTAATTATTATCTCTTTCTATCGTGCTTTTTTTTTCTTATTATATGTCCATTCACTCCCCATTGCCATGATTCAAGTTCTATCATGCGCGTGGAAAAGAAACAAGCAATGTGTGAACGAGGAAAAGTAGTTGCACAAAAGTCAAAATTGTTCTAAAAAGAAATCACGAGAGAGAGGACAAAATAGGGGTCATGACTTGGTAATATCCCATGGGGTTGAAATGGTCCAAACAAGTTTCTCCTCTCCATTCGAAATTACATTAAAACCCCTGTAAATATCGAAGAAAGGCGCACGTTGGCCAGTCGAATTTCGTTCCTATGTTGTTTGACAAAAAATCAATATCCTCCATGAAAAGTCCACGGAAAAATACAAAAATACGAGGATGCTTCGACGTGCACAACTTTTTCGAGTCAGTATTGGTTGGTGCCTTTCCAGATGTTCCTATAATGTCGTACATTAAAAAATATACACATGTCGTTGATTCTGGCCTTTTTTTCCAGCTAGGACTTTTTCCCTTTAACATAATTATGTTTTTTACCCTATAACATATCACTAGCTCTATTAACATATTCATCAAATTTTAGCAATTTTGACATCTTAATATTATTATTGATGTTTGATGGAGATTATGGGCCGCCCAAGATGGGTTATTTGCCGGGGGCCACTCGAGATGGGCCATGAGATGGGTTAAGCCCATAACTCGGTCTATTTCCATTGACCGCAAAAAGAGTGGTTATTTGAATAGTGAAACTGATTTCATAAGAAAAACAACGAGTGTATGGTAGTTTTATCTCTATCTTTATCTCTCACTTGTAACTAATTCTTGAAGGGCCGCAAAAGTGCATTTAATTTGTAACAATCAAGATACTTTTCTTCTTTGTGATGTATATTTCGATCAGTGTAACAATTGATCCTTGGGCATGTCTCTTGCATATTTGTCGCGACCTCCCCGAAGGTATACCACCTATAGTTAAGCTAATGGATTACTAAGGTTAACTTAACTCGAGCTCTCCTAAACTTATACCAACTCGCGATTTAGATTTCACTTTTTTAATATGCAAACTATTTTCAACTGAGTCGCTACTAATCTATTTATGGTGGGTGGATTATAAATCCATGTAAAACACCGGAATCGTGCTTTACTTTCTATGAACCAGAGATTTATGGGTATGATGACTTGATTATGCTAGACTAATTTAACACCATTTCGGTACCTTTTCATTTATTTCAAAAGAAATATTTGGCAAGCAACTTTGATTGATTTTAAATTGACTCCATAACATGTAAAGATGACCGCGCAGGTGTGCAAACATTAATGTAGAACAATCAAAGAAATAACAAGGCAAACCAAAGATTTTTTTTGGACTATAATACGCAATGCATGCTATGAAAATCTAATTCTAAATGCCACTAACTTAATACAAATTGAAACTACATGGAATGCAATTTTTCTAAACGTGCAATTTAATCTAGACATGCAATCTTTTTTTGATATTTATGAATAATGAAAGGAGACACACCAAATCGACATATTGTATTTCGGGCATAAGATCGGATCCGTTGATTTTTTGTTCTGTCGCAAATCGGATCTCGAGCATGAGATCCGACTATCGACCTGTGCATATTATCAAATTAGGATTCCCTTATCTAGCATATGTCTAGACACGTAAAAAAAATATTAAATTAGATAGCAATTTATCAAAATGTTTGAATTAATTTAAGATAAGATCGATACCTAATTTGTGAATTGCTTCCCAATTTGAATCAAAAGATGTGGATCACGAATGCGGTTATGGTCCTTGCCGATGAGGGCTGCCACAGAAGTGGGACTTCGAGGCAAGGGCTTCTCCGTCAGTGTGTGGACTTATGATATCCTGCGAACACGAAAGCAAAATCTAGATGCGGCTAGAAGCGCACGTTGGGACACGTTTACGGAAACTTGTCAATCGGAGATGACCCAGCGACTTCAAAGCAAAAGAGCTTGAAAACTGCAGCAACGATGCTTTTTGGGAGAGTGTAAGATCGGCTGTGGGGATCACAGAATTTGTCGGCTTCGTCAGAACTTGGCTGAAGATTGGGCAAAAGAGAGCTCGGTGATGAGTGTGATCAAAGCGGGTGTACGCCTCAGGAAGGAGACGGGAGTCTTCTCTCTGTTTTTTTTTTTCCGCTCCTCGGTGGCCGTTGTTGTTCAACGCAGGCGATGGCTCGCGAAGCAGCGGTTCGTCACTTCACTGAACGATGGGACTCGTCGAGATGGCTTCAAAGTGTTGATGGGTCGCCAAGGTCTTGTGAGAAATTCTCACTGGAGTCAACGCCAATTGGTGCGATTCGGAAAGGAGAAAGAGGAGATCGATCATGGAACTGCAGCAGAAGAAAGAACGGCTGGGCAGCACCTCCCCACGCCTTGGCTTTTCTCCTTTGTGTTCTCCACGTTTTTCTCCTTCTCGACCAAAAACTCCCACTCTAACTTTTTCACTTCTCAGACTTCCCCACGCTTTGACTTTTTTCAGCAAACCAAACTCCCTCTCTAACTTTTTTAGCGACCTTCTTTCGATTGCAGATCGTCCCTCACGCTTTCCTTTTTTCTCTCTTCACCGTTCTCTCTGATTTTTCTGATCGTGTCTCCTCGTCACGTAATTCTCCAGCTCTCTGAGTATTCTTCCCCTGTGTTCTGTGTGCCTTTTTTTTTTTTCCAAAAGTCCTCTTCCCCTTGTTGATCGAGAGACCCCATTTATGGAAATCCTTTGGGTCTTCTTGATGACTATTATTTTTTCAAAAACTTAGAACCTTAGCAATTATGATATATCATGACACAAAAACTTTGCTAAGTCCTTATCCATTTTAATTCAAATCCTTTGGTGTCGATGGTTATAGATAATGACCATTAAACCGGATAACGACCAAAGATTGAAAACTTATCAAGAGAGATTTGAGTGCAAAGCTTAAAAATCTTCTAGAAGCTCATCTCAATCACACGTGCGACAGTGCATGGGCCATGATTTAAATATGATGCAAAAAATAAGAATTATGCAAATGATATGAATTATGCAAATAATATAATTAACTCTACATGGTCCACCAAAATTTAGATGTCAACAATATTCGTCATTGGAATTTCTTAGTGAATCGAACAACCCAACATTGATATCAAAGCAAGATTACAATCCCAGGACTTGTGAGTTATGTTTGTTATCTTAGAAATATTGTCAATGGTTATGAATGATTCGGTCTAATAAAACATTTCTGGAAAAACAAAATAAACTAAGGTGAAAAGGTTTTAGAAAAAAGAAGATCAATTTAATTATGATGCCACATTATGAGTTTAGCATCCACAAATCGACCAATTATGAATTTTGAGTATTATCATAATTATGAATGCAATACATTATATGTATAATAATCAAGAGAAATGATTATGTGGTCGATTGATTTAGAGCAATGCATATGAAATCTACTTTGAATGATATGTTTAATATGAGTTGTTATATATGTACAAAATATGAATAATAACGACATTTCAAGTATGCTAGTCATACATATTATTTGCTAATATGAATTTTATGAAAAAGAGAAAACAAGAATCTTGTTTAGCCCATCGTGGGTGAATGAGAGATGATAAAAATTATAGGCCACTCAAGATGGGTTATGTGCTAGGGGCTATCCAAAATTGGCCAAGCCCAAGATAGGCCATAAGATGGGCTAAACCCATAACATAGTGTTTTATTAGAATAGTGAAAATCACTTTCGTAAGAAAAACAACGAGCATGTAGTGGTTTCCTTTCTATCTTTCTCTCTCATTGTGTGATTCTCGCAACGAATTCTCAAAGGGCCGCAAAGGGACATTCAATCTATAACAATCAAGGTACATCCGTGGTTATGATATACTTTTCAATGGATGTAACAATTGATTATCGGGCAATGTCTTCCACATATTCGTCATTGGCATTTGTTTCCGTCTTCAAGGTTTTTTAGTGATCCAAAAGGCCCGACAATGTTTAAAATATCTTATATTAATACCTTTGTTAATTTGTCTTTCTCCATTTTCTTTATACATTTTTTTTCAAGTTTTGTATGAAGTGGTAAACAAGAGATTTCCTTTAAAAGAGAAGAAGATGAAAGTACACTTTTTTTGCCGGGTCTAGTTTTATCTTCCTTATTGGGCTATGTCTTTAGGCCCAACTAGTCTATGTAAATCAATAAGCCATGTGTGATCTTTGACCACAATTGCTATCCATCACCTGGTGACTGTAGTGGGCCCCTGAGCATTCCAAGATCCATTCAATGAACTCAGAATCTCCTCTGACGGCAGCTCCTTTGTGGATCTTACACGGTACCCAAAAGAAGATTTCGAGAGTGCATCATATTAAGGGCACGGCATGCATCGAGTCCGTACGTTCTCTATGAATGTACATAAATATTAAACCACGTCTTCATTTAACGACTTAAACTTTTACGACAGTCGGCAGTGGTCTTACAGAAACTTCATATGGTAGGCCCTTATTTCCCCAAATCTCTCCACACTTAGTATTAGACAAAAAAAAAAATACAGATTAACCAGATTAATTGTGAGGGACAGTGTGAAAGTATATAAATATTAAATCGCGTATTTCATCTAACGACTTAAGCTTTTAGAACAATCAACAGTATACCTATAGAAACTTCACACTCCCTGCGCCTACTTTCATCTCATTCCAAGGGTGAAGATGAGATATTGGAAGAGGCTTGGAACGCGGGAAGAAGCAAGAGATTCGGAGACGAGATGACGCTGTGCAATAGTGATCGTGAAACCGGGGACTCTGGCTGAACCGAATCATGTCGATGGCTCCATACCCGACGTTCGTTCAGATACTTATTCGCGGGGGAGCGTGTCCACGCTGCGTTCGGTGGGAGATGATGGGCAATCATCATGGACGCTTCTCGAGAGGGTGAAAGAGCAAGGTGTCAAAAGGCAATAATCACTCGATGTTCTTCTCAAATTGGAGCCGTGGGTTCGCAGCACACCGTCGTGGGGGCCATACAATAAGGACGCAGACGAACCGATGCTTTCGAGCGTGGGTAGGGCACGAACAATTCAGAGACGGATGGACCCACCCGGGTAGGAGGATGAACAGAAACAGGTACTGATTAATATCAACGAGCGACTTTGTCCCACGATGGAGGCCCCCACCGCCATTAACGTCCGCATGGAATGCATCCTTGCCATTCGTACTACAGCACAGACCGATCGCCAGTGCTCTACTCGAGTTCAAACCCGGGACACACACCTGTTTCGTACCCGAACGAACGTGACTAGCAGTGGATCGCGTGAAAGCAGGTCGAAATGAAGATCACGATCCTACGGAGCGAAAGCACAGCTCATTTCATTCCCACTCTCCTGACCTACGTCCGTCCGTGGACCGTCGGCAAGAGTACGTTAGTCCTTCTTGGAACCAGATGATCTCTCGGGAGGGATCACGCGCACAAGTAACGAAAGGGAACGACCGTTTCGCTCACACGCATTCATCATCACGAGGCGGTCACATTCAAATCTTCCTACTCGCCGAATCCGGCCTGCCTCGTGTATCGTCAAGCTGTGCATGACTTTTGGCTTTCGATTCACATCGCCAGCGTCTCTTCACAGACCCAGCATTTCTTCACAGACCAACCGAATCGAAGGGGGTAGGGCGAGCTAAAATCGAGCAACGTGCCTCTTCCAAGCTCCCAAGATGCCCTCGACTAACCTCGTGATTGGAAGGCATAAGCCACAATGCGAGAGCGAACATCCATCATCCGACTCTGCAAGCCACGAATGCCACCCACCCTCCATGTAACGTTCACTCTCTGACTGTCATCTGTCTATGCCCACTAATTCCAGCCATCCCCAAACCAAAAGAAAAGAAACTCAAGACGAGTAACAAGAGCTCGCATCAACCAAAACAGAAGTCATTAACTTCAATATCGATGTCCAAATTCAAAGATTTATACAGGGCAGTCAAGGACCAAACCGCAGAGAGAAACAAAAGACTGACTGAACGGCCATCGCCTATACTAACCATCATATCGTTTCCGGTGGTCATCACAATATCACCTATGTAACCTGTAATTAACCCTATCAGTGAATACTTATAACCTCTAAATCCCCCCATGTAGAAAGAAGAAAAAGAAACTTGATAACAAGGTCGAACCTTGCGCCTTGCCCCCACCAACTCCAGAACCCAACACAGGAATAATAATAAAAAAGCACAGCAAGATGACGACCGCACTCACTTCAGGCCTTGACCCGGCATCGAGATTGCAAGCTCCGGCCAAGCAAATTCATCCCCCTCCACAAACCCTCCGCTGTCCCCACTCCCCATCTGCCACGCGTTGCCTCCTACAGCCGCTACAGGTCCCCCGCCGCCGCCACTGCCCCCGCCGCCATACACACCTGCGCCATCGACGAAGCCGACTTCGCTGAACGGCCAGACCGCCCTACCGTATCCGAACCCCAGGCCGTCCAGCCCTGTGCCGAGCCCGAGCCCGCTCAGAGCCAAAAACCCTTGCCCCCCCTGCGAGCCAAGCAGAGAGGTGAAACCCAGGTGACCGGAACTGACCCCAGGTCCCGCCTCGCTCTTCACCTGATCACCCGATCCAACCTCGGACTTCACCTGGGCCAGGAGCAAGCCCGGGTTGTCTCCTTGCAGGGGCTCGTGGGTCACGGAGGAGGAGTTGGAGTTGGAGGAAGGAGACGAAGACGGAGGCGGGGCCAACGAGCGAGGACGCTTCGAGGAGGCCGCCTTGCGGGAGCCACCGCCGACGGGGACGTTGCGGAGGGTGCCGCCTTGGGTCCAGTAGCGGCGGCAGGACTTGCAGAAGTGACGCGGCTGGGAGAGGTTGTAGTTGTTGTAGTAGCAGAACTTAGTGTTGATCGAGTCGCAGCGCGGGCAAGGCAGGGCCTCCGTCTGTGGCGAAGGATGGGGGTGCAGGCCAGCTCCCCCGGCTGCGGCTGCTGTGGCCGGTGGCCGGGCTGGCCTGCGCTCGCTCGTGTCCGAAGGCATGTCTTCCTTGTGGGCGCTAAGGAGTGGAGTGGGTGTCAAAATGAAGGCTCGACAGAGAGAGAGAGAGAGAGAGAGAGAGGGCGGGTGGGTTAAGACGTGAAGGAGAAGGAAGGAGAACGTGGGAGAGGAGGGAAGCAAGGGCGTATTTTTAAGCGGTGGTTTCACTGTACGAGGTTCCCCCAGGGAAGGACACGTGGCGACGGGGGTTTGAGTTTCCCAGGGAACGTGGTCTCCGGGCTTGGCTTCCCTGTTCTTGTTTTTGGTCTTGGTCTTTGGATTTGGACTTGGCGGGGTAGTGCAGAGTCCGGTAGATGCTGGCGTAGGTTAAGTTCTTCTGGAGTCACCTCCACGTGGCCGTCTCGCATTTGAGGACGAGTCATTATTATTGGCCAAAAGGAAAAATCTAATCTCAGCGTTATTTACTAGGTGATGGTAGAATTCGGCTCTATGGGTGAAATTATGCGCCTCCGGTTATTAGGACCGTCCCCTCGCGGCGGAGCGGCTGGGCTGTGCCCACAGGCGACGTAATAGCGACATTATGTTTTCGTATTGAGGAAGCTCCGATGCAGACGCGTCCGGCCATGGGGAGCAGAGCCGCCCCCCTGGGGGGGCGCGGCCCTCCTTTTCTAGGGCGGGCGGCGGGGCCACGGTGGGGGAGGGGGGGGGGGTTTCGGATGAGGATGAGCATGAACAGTACTGTGAGCAATGGGGGACTGTTGAGGAAGCAAGGGAGGTGCAACACGCCAGACACCGCCTTCTCCACAGAGAGAGAGAGAGAGAGAGAGAGAGAGAGAGAGAAGGGGGGGGGGAGGGGGGGAGACAACATGATTTGATGTCGGGCAGCGTGGGGAGCAATAATTGGATCACTCTGCCTGTCTCTCTCTCTCACTCACTCTCGCTTTCTCTCTCACCATTCATTGCACGCCATCATCGCATGATGCTCTGTGATTATTTCGTAGGTGGGTGGGGTGTATCCCACCACCTTCGATGCGCGCCGTACGTACCCTTTCTGTGATTTCTCGGCTGTGCGCCGGATTTCTCGGCCTCCGTGATCTCCCCCTCCTCCTCTCCTCCTCACCCCAAAAGACTTTTTTGACTCTCGTTCTCGCTCTCCGTCCTTTCGCTTTCTCGACGACATTTCCTTCTGTCCCCCGTTTCTTGTTAACCGTCGCAACGGTTCTTCGGGCAATTCCCCCGTAAAGAAGTCCCGAGTTCTCGAAACTGCTGGAGCCGTTCGCATGCTGGACGAGACGGGCTGCCTGGCTGGAGCCGTTCGCATGCTGGAGACGGGCGGGCCTCTGCTCTCTCTCTCGAGGTCGGTTCTTCGAACGTGATTTCTTTTCCTCTGCTTTGACTGGGTGAAGCGACCGCACCCGGTCCGCGCCCAACCAGAGCCACTGACACAGTACCCACTCTATGACACTCGGATTCGATCCTCGACTTGTGTACAGATTTTTGCTGGAATTGGACCGGCATGCGGCCCAGCTGCACCGTCTCTGCTTCCCCGCCGCCCCAATATTCTCTCTCTCTCTCTCTCTCTCTCCCCCAACCCACCGGCCTGAAACGTCCCTTTCAGCGCCACATAACCCGTAGCCGGGCCTCGTCCTTTCGGAGACTCCCACCGACGACGCAATGCTTTCTTGCTCCTGTTCCTTCTGAAAAACTTAAAAAAAGAAAAGGGAAAAACTCCCCCAAGAATCATATCAACTTCTCCTTAAGCATGTCCATATCTCTGGTCTGCGTGCCCCTGTTTTGACAGCTCTAGTTCCCAGGCGATAAGCTCTTTTGTCCACACGGTAGGTGTGTCGTCTAGCGTTTTAGGTCTCGCCTCTTCTCTCCGGTTTCTTTGACGAGGCCCCGGGTCGAGAATCACGAGGGAAAATGCTTTCTTTAACCCGCGCAGAGAATTTCGCTCCCAAGTTCCGCAGTTTTATCCACGCATATCCTTTTGTCCGGGGGCGACTGGCTGTATGTATGCGTAAGATCCTTTGGAAGTTCAGACGGACTCTGCGCAATGAATAAACAAAAGAATAGAATATATTATCTCAGTGGAATTCCAACGCACCCTACGATCATTCTCCTCCTCCTTCCTTTGGACAACGCAGTACATGTGGATGCGTGATTTGATTGGGCCTCTTTAAATAACGGACGCACTTCAGATCCTCTTAAAGGAGCAGGGAGACGCGGCACGTGCACGGCACTGCACCATCCCTTGCTGCTTGGATCACGGGCCTTCTCAACCGACACGAGTCCGCACAGATCTTTCATTGGAAACGGACATTGTTACGCGCATCTTGCGGTAATTGTTTCAGTCTGATTAAGAGGCTGAATATTCGGTCGGGTGACTCTTCAGTTTTCTGTTGAGATCTATCCTGTAGAGATATTCAAATTGGATCAGTGATAGATTAAGAAGTGAGTAAGGGGCTCGCTTCGCTTTTCGCTTTTGCTGCGGAACAATTCTTTATGAACGATGTCGAGAGTCGAAATTGTTACTAGACTAGGGATCAATGTCAATGTCAGTTCGCCCTCTCATTCACCTATACATTTTCACACACAGAGAGGGAACTGAACCAAGGTGGGTCATGTTTCGCTCCCTTCCATGTATCGAACGTATTCCCGCAACATCAGAAATTGATGAAAAACAACGCTCGAGATCATAACTTCACTCTAGTTAAAAAAGATGTACGGTTTTGTTGCCGTGGTCACGTCACTTAGGTGCCTCCTGGGGCACATTTCAAGCTGTGTCGGACCTTCGTCATAATCCGACAGATTGCTGCATCTGGCAAACGTTTGTGCACGCTTTGCTTGCTCGCTTTCAGATCGTATAGTTCCAACTGGGGCTGAGTCAAAAAAGAGTGGGTGTGGGACACCAAGTCATTGGAATAGCTTTTGTCTTTAGTAACCGGGGAATACTGGAGGTGGAGGCGAGGGGTATCGGGAGCCGATCTCTGGGGGTAGGATGATTGTCTGAGTTGGAGGTGGTAAACGAGGAGAGAGGGGAGGTGGTGGCGGGGAATGTACTGGTCGTGGAGGTGACAAAACTGGCAGCGGCGGCGACTGAACTGGAGGTGGAGGGGATTTGATTGGGGGTGGAGGTGAGTGAACGGGTGGTGGTGGCGGGGGAGAGTGCATCACTGGGGGAGGCCAGTTGACCGGGGGAGGTGGAGAATGGATTGGTGTTGGCAGTGGAGGCGAATGCACAGGCGGAGGCGGGGAACGTGCCGGAGGTGGTGGCGATTGAATGGAAGGAGGAGGAGATTGGACAGGCGGTGGCGGTGTCAATTTTGGCGGAGGAGACTTTGGCGAAGGCGGTAGATACAACTTGCGCTTGGGAGGAGATGGTGTTGAAGCGGGAGGCTTTGGATTCAGTGACGGCGATGGCCCTCCGCATCTGGATTTGCTGCAATCAACAGGCTTGCCTACCACCGGAGCACAAGTCTTAGCAGGCCTTTGCCTTGGCCTCTCAGGCAAGCAATTGTGTCTGTCATCCAAGGAAATGCCTCTCCTGGAAGGTGGCTCGCAAGCTTGATCCTCACTATTGAAGTAGTTGTTTGAGAACGTGAAGTTCATTAACTTCGGGGACCTACAAATGCCTCCTGGAACGAACCCTGTCATCTTGTTCCCCGAGATATCCAACTGCTCCATCGCGGAATGGCCCCGGAAGCTCTTTGGCAATGTACCAATGAACGAATTCGATGCCACATCGAGGACCGTTGCATTCCCAAGCGTCCCGATCTCGGGCGGGAGACATCCAGAGAGGTCATTGTTCGTGAAAATGACCTCATCCAATGTGTTAGCCATCTTGCCGATGCTCCTAGGAATGCACCCTTTCAGACCATTGTTGGCGACAACCACCACGGAGGCCAGGGAGTTCCCAAAATTTTCCGGTATCGTGGACGTGAATTGGCTGTTGTTCAGGAAGATCGCATCAAAGTCCTTATCGAAAAGCTATGGCGGCAATTTCCCCTCAAAATTGTTGTATCTGATGTCGAGATACTTCAATTGCGGCAAGGACAAAACTACTTTGGGAAACAGTCCGACGAAACGGTTGCTGCTTACATCGAGCTCGTAAAGGATTGTGAGCTTCCCGAAGCTCTCAGGAATGACTCCACAAAACCGGTTCGAGTTGACGTGGAAGAGAATGAGATCACCCAACAAACCAAGCTCCAGAGGAAGGTACCCCGCAATATCGGCATGGTTAAGGTCGACGCCGGAAACAACGCTAAGGTTCCGGGTTGTGTTGAGTGGGTCCGAGTACATGGCCTTCTTCCATGCCTGGAGAGCGATGTACGCTCGCCTGAGCCTGGAATTGGTGAAAGTCTCGTTTACCTCCACCACGTAATTCACAATTATCGGGCAACTCAGCATTCTTTCGGAGGGCCAAAAGCTGGCGGCCGGCGATCAACGATGCTTCGGCGGTCGATGGGCAAGAGGAAAATGTGAAGCAGGAGGAGAACAGGAGGCGAGCAAGCGACAAGCAGTAGCGCGAGGCCTGCATTTTCCTAGAAGAGGCCGCGCCACCTAGGGAGCCCAAGGTTGGTTCTCGCAACTCAGGAATGACGGAAGATGAATGATCTGACGTATTGGACATACGAGAACCTAAGAAGCTGGGCACGCGAGAGACTCTGTCGACAGTGTTCCCCAACAGTTTCGATCCTTCGATGGGAAGAGAGTGCTTGCGCGCCGCGAGATATGGCGGTTTTCAGTCTGTATTTTCGCCCGGCTGGCAATGATCTTGAAGGTCTTCTCGGCAAAAATGGACATGTCTTGGCTAAGGATATTCGTGTCGATAGGCATAAGTACTCTTCTCTAAATTGCGCATTCGATGGTCGTCGTCGGTCGAGGGACGAGCCGAATTTCAGTTGCCCGATGTCTAAAATTGAACCCGATGATGTCCCTGCCGGATCCCCGTTGTCTGCGGGGGGGCTGCGCTTGATTTGAGGGCGGTTTGTTTGAGAAGATAAGCATCCAATCCTCTTTTTCTCAGGATTCAGGGTGATTTTAGCACTCGAATGCTAACTAAAAACAGAGCAACGGAGATGCCCAAACGCATCGATTAAAGGGCTACATATCCAGAGGGAAAAAAGCACTGGACTGAATTTACAGCGGTCCAAATTAGAAATCCAGATTTGTTTAGAGGGTGAAAATCCGATTTCAGCTCATCTTTCCGGAGCTAAATTTCGTATTTAATCGATAACAACGACGCATTAAGTCTTGCTTAATTAATCATTTGATCTGTTTTCGCCACATTATATTTATGAAGGGAAGTACGCGAGGAAAAAATAAAATCCTCCGTTTTAAGATTAGTCATGACGATATTATAACGCGGGTTAAAAGTTCTCAAGCAATGATCATGCCGAACCAAACGTGCTACCTCCAGATGGCCAATATAAATAGTTATTTCGATCCTCATTGTTTCTATGTAAACCAAATAAGTGTCCCGAGATACTTGTTAACATCACCCTTAAAACATTTTAATCTAACCAGGCTCACCGTTCCTCTCGTGGGTTTTCTTCTTTTCGACAGATTGGGCCTGACTGATCGTGCGTGTGGGCAAGGCCCACTGGGCTTCAGCTCTCTAGTTCTCTCCCAAAGAGAGGAAGCAAATCAGAAAATTAAAACATTGGGGCATGTAGTTTTAAGTATTATTTATATAATAATTAACGTGAAGCTCGTCAATTAATGCGTCCAATGGAAGATAGCCACTCTGTCATCGAGTCCCGTACTGTTTCAGTTGCTAATGATAGAACGACGATACGATTGGCTATCGGGACAGCCAAACGAACGCTACTCGATTAGCTTCGACTCTCCAATTGACAATTAGGTCAACAAAAGGTACTTAGGACAAGACCCCACTTCGAAAGATTTGAAATTTTGCATGGGATTTGTCTGAAATCTGTCTCTCTCTCTCTCTGTGTCTGCTCTCGAGGATCGACGTCCGAGGAGCTTTGTCTTGAAGCTTTGGCGTGGCTCCACTAGGGTCAAGGCCCTCCTCATGATCGCTAGGGAAGTAGATGGACTCTACAGTAAAAAGAAAGGTTTTTTGAATTGAATTGACATCATGGGAACGAAAGGAAAGAGCCAATTCAAAGACGCCGTCCGAAAAAGCAAAAGCGCAAAGCGATTCAAGGAAAAAAAGGACGGTCGGTCCTCATTATTGAGCAGCCATGTACGTAGCTCCCCACCAGCGCTTTCTTGAAAAAAGCAGTAGCTTGGGGACGAGTCGGTGATACGGGCTCTGTGAATTTCTCGTTGATGCAGGAGCCACGACGTCAAAACAATGGTTGCCGGAGTAGTGCCGTCTCGCTAGCTTCGGATGGATCGCCGGCAATGCAGTGGCCATGGATTGGCCAACATCGATACACGGATGGTTCATGAGTAAAGCTCGTCGGCCATGACACTCCGGTCGAGTTCGAAAATGTTCTTTCAGCTCGAGAACCGGAGGCTGTCCGCCCAAATCTCACTGGTTGGGTGCCAAATTACACCGGGTTGGAGTCTCCTGTACAGATTGAAGGCCCGAACATAATCAATTCATTAGGATTACTGGATATTTCATGAGCGTGTTCAAATAGTTGAGTCCCGATTGCTCATTCGTTATAATGTAAAAAGAAAAAGAAAACACAAAGAGCTTGTGTAGAGCGTTATTTCCGCGACGGCGACGATTTAGTTTGCAATCTCTGTTCACTTTGATGTCCGGCACGATTAACATAAAAACTTTTGGAGCATCTACTTGTGTTCTGTGAACGATCAAGCACCAAAACCTCTGTTCGCACATTGAAAGCCCAGCAGCTCGTTCTGCAGAGATGCGTGGAACGTCTAGAACAGCCATTCCCTTTTCTTAATGTTGCAGGGTTCTTAATCACAGCACATGGTGCCAAGTTGCAAGATTAACAAATTCAGGCTTGCGTTTCACGTTGACCCAGATGATATAAGAATGCATGCATGCCCGGACCGGCAGCAATATTTTACTAGCGACGTAGTTAATAGCGCATGCTCTTATCAAGACATCATTAATTAAAGCTTGATTCCAAGCTCTTCCCAAAGCTTTTCTAGGGTTATTACACTGCGACGGCGAACATGCTGGCTCGTTATTTCATCTTCTAATTAGATTTATTAATCCCACATGTTTTCATGTGAATAAATAGAGGCCGTCCCAACGCACGCGAACCCATTGTTGTCTTGACTACAGCGATCCCACATCATTAAGTAATTGGCAGATTAGGGTTTAGGTAACGAAGGGTTTCGTTTTCAGTACGTATTTAAGGAGGGCCGTGATGAATTACGACATGATCGCACGAAATGACGGGATAGGGAGCTCGTCAACTTGTTTCACACGACAGCCATAGAGTTAGCTTGGAGTAGAAAAATAGGGTTAATTGTCGGGAGATTAGCGTGAGAAGATGGCGTCGTCTACGTGCATGCGGGGGGGAGAACAAAATCAAATGAAAATCAACGACGTGAGACGTCCCCTTCACAGTTTGAGTATATGAGGTTGGAGACACGGAAACGTACAAATTCGTTCGAATAATCATATCTACGATATTCTGAGCCATGTAGCAATACGAGTTACAGGAAAAGGTATTGATTATGTATGTTTAAGAAGTTTGGTGAAGTAATCATGTAAGGAATGATTTCTTGTTTTGATCTTCAATATACTAAATTTTTTTTTGTGATTTTGGTAATGATTGTTTCAAAATTCGAATTTAATGTCGTTAAGTATACTTATTAAGTACATAAGGGAGTACTGCACTTGTATACTATTAGATCCATCCTATATGATTTTTTTTTTGTGGATAAGTGCATTGAACATCCTAAAACTTGGACCCATCTGTCGGCAGCTACGTTGGTGCTTGTTCTCTCTTGCAACGCTCTGCTCGTGAATTCGAATCCCCGCGTTGTTATCACGATTTAAGTAGGGGGCTCTAGTGATAGGATGTTGGGCTAGTCTTCCTAGAGATTTGCGTCTAAATAGTAGTTTGCAACGAGGCCCAACAGTGCTACCGAGCACTAGAGGGTCGTATGATTTCCCGAAGGGGAGACTTCGACAGTTCTTCGATTATAAAAAAAATCCTAAAACTTGACATAAAAATTCAATTGAATTTTAAATTTAAAAAAATGTAATAAAGCTTTAGAGCTTATCAAATTGGTGCAATTAATACTTTTGTTAACTCCAGCCAATTAGGCAAACGAAAGATGCTAACTATAACCTTTTTCATTATTATTTTGTCTCTCTTGCATGGCTTATTTATTTATTATTATTTTTCTTTTCTACGTGACCTTATCAAAACATGAAACATTGATTAAGACGATGTCATTTTTTGCGCAAATCCTAATCTTTAACTAAAATCTTAAGTGAATTATACTCAAAAGAAATAGGAAGGTTAACTTTTCCTAAAAAAAAAAGAACGCAAAAAATACAAATATCTTAAGTGGATAATCTATGTTTAAAATTTCCTTTAGCCCACCATTCGAAAGCATCAGATTATAAACTAAATTAGCAAATTTCATTAGCTTACATTCATGAAAAGATAATATTGAATATCTATATAGAATATACGTATTAAATTAAATAGGTACTGAGAATCTCGAGATTACATTGAGTAAATTAAAGATGTATGAGTGAAATCGCACGCTGGGGTAAAGTTTAGGGATGTCATTAAACAAATTAAAAGTCAAAAAGAAGACATTATACATTGAGTCAAAGTTCCGAGAATACTTATGCCACCATCTAACGCAAGTATATCTCCAAAAGCGACATAAACGACTCCGGTTTGTGAGGGATTAACCATTGTCTTTGCAACGGGCACTTTTCTTGCGCCCTATGCTCGTTTTGCTTCCGACAACAATTTGTGCTTGCCTCATTTAATTGTCATCTCAACAGAAAGGGAAACGTTAGTTCTAATGTTCCAATATTAGCAATTATCGAAAATTTTTAACTATAACTTTTCCTATTAAGTACTTCCTCGATGCACCTCTTCTCGATGTTACATGTACATTTCCCCTAATGTCATATAATAACGACAAACTATAAAAATTTCCAACCATGATGGAGTATCTATATTCGAGAGTAATGTGTGATACTGATAAGAAATTTGCTCTTGTTTTGTTCGCAAGAGGGGAGAAGAACAATAGTTCCAACTTTACAAATAAAAAAAAAATATCTACGAGACTGCAATGCACGAAACGTGCCATTAGCATTTCATGAAGATCGAAGCGAAGGTTGAGTTAGATTCGGCTTTGGAGATGGGTTTTGTAGAAATGCCGAAATCTAATAGAATTTGCTTTCAATACTCCCAATACCCAGTTTTCCATTTCAAAATCATTTGATAATGATCGCCAAACATCTCATATTTTTCTTAAAGATATTTTGGAAGCTCAAAGTTTATTGAAAAAGCTGAACCAAACACATTTAAAGCGCCAATTTCTCCGTGGGCTCTTAAGAGAAACGATCAAAGGAGGGGAGTCAAATTGACAAGGCGACACCCCGAATTCGAATCGGCAAACGCACTCCTCAGCAAAAAGTCGAAATCTGCCGACGGCGGCATGGATTGCCAGCGCCACTCTCGCCATGCGGATCACGTGCGGCTATGCACGTGATCCGTCTTTAGGCCTTCTTCAAGCTGATTCGTCGAGGCCACCCACAGAGATTATTAGGGGACGAGAGCCGCCCTACCCTTTGCTAGAGCGTGAAGTTGATTAATTTGAACGCCCGCCCTATTAGCCTCGTGTCTCAATTATTTCCCCCCCCCCCCCCCCCCCCCGCTCCCCTCTTTTACTGTTTTACCCCTCGGACGAGATTGCGTTCGAGAAAATACCATGAGCCCTCCTCCGTTTGAAATTGATTTGCGGAAATCACTAAGATTCGGTCCCCTAATTTCGACGAAACTCGCCCATTGTTATGTTTGTCTCTGATTGGCGGCAATGCGACTCGTTTTAGTAGGCTTTTTGGCCTCTGATTCGGGGATCGAGATATTTCGATTATTCGACTTGATTGAGAACATTATCATATGTAAAAAGGAACTTCGATGATAGTTATAGCGATACAGTATGATATCGAAAGATACAGCGAGCCGGATCTATATGCTTTAGATCGAGACGATTTGTATCAAGCATCGCTTATTCGAAAACACAAATAGAAAAAAATAGAAATGCAATCCTTAATCCCGTCGTTCTTTTTATTTGTATTTTTTAAGGATATTATACTGCTTCAGTACTTTTTGACCCGTGAGAAAGATGTCTTTTTGCAGTACAAATCAACGTTTTAATGCGAAGGATTGCATGGGCGAAATGAGGCTAATGATGGGCACGACTCCTCTGCGTCAACGTGCACGGTGAAGTGCGCCAGGATCAGCGTCCAACCAAAGACGGCCAAAAGGGGAGGTCAACCCCTCGTCGCTGGAAAGAAGACACGATCTGCGGATTTGCAGCCTTGACAAAACAACAGAGATTAGCATGGGAAAAACGACGTGATTATACGATTTATTAACTTATTATTTATCCATTGTCGTCCTTGAGCTATGTCTAAATGTATGACCCTTCGATTTGATATTATTTAAAGCCTACATTGCACGTAGGTCGAAATTCAAAAATTATATTGGATAAATTTAAAATTCCAAAATCATATTATATAATGTTCGAAAGTCATTTATGTTATTATTATTTGGCGTAATGGATTGGACTGACCATCTCGCGGGGTCGCTCCTCCCCGGGGCTCGGGGCCAAAACGGTCATTTTACCTTTGTCCTCATCTTCTCGCTCCATTGACGAAGGACGGAACCCACCGTTGGGAAGTGGAAGGCCATCGGCGTTTTTCTTGTCGTTTAACGGAACGACCTGCGCGACGCGGGAGGAGTCAAAGATTCTTCTCCTTTTCCTTCTTCTCCCCTCGAGAGTCTTCGGAATCCGAGGCAAAACCCAACATCCCGCTACGTTCGACGATGTCGGACCCCCCGAATTCCCCATTTTAGCCCCGCCCACCATCAAGAGTTATGTCCACCGCCGGGCTCCTACGATGTTAAAAGTCATCAGCAGGAGGACATAAGACGCGATCAGCATCCTTAAATCCGATAGCCCCGAACGATTATACGCGATCCCTTCTTTGAGGGGCATCAATCCGGCAAGCATTGAACGGAGGAGGAGGCGGCGAGCAACCGCGAACGAGGTGACAAACCCGCGATGTGGCGTTTCCGGCGAGAATGAAGGGGAGCTTATCTTTAATCATATATCGAAGAGATGGAAATCGATCCGTATAATTTGCTCTCACTTGCTTTCTTGATCCCTACATCACAAAACGTGAAAAGGAAAAAGAAGGAGAGAGAGAAAACATCGTCACTGACCTCTCGCCATTATAAATTTCACGGATCAAGCCGAGGCCAGATTAGTTGTCATCGATATTAAACTGTCGGGTTGACCAGCCTTGCCAATGGCGACAACTCAAGCCGAGGGCAAGATCTCTGGCTCCCTGCCCTCTTAGAAAGTCTAATTGGGGAAGAGAGACCCGCGATCTCTCGCCCATAAATTATTTGGAAAACAGAGGAAAATCAATAATAAAAAAAAGAGAGAGGAGCCCCAACATTATTTTACGTGCTAATAATGCGATGGGTCGTCCGGATAGACAAAAGGGTCCCGAGGAAAAAAATATTCGCGATAATAATTCGTGTCGTGTCTTCCCAAAATGCCCATGGTCCAAGAGCTAGGGTTTTCGGGGGTGGTGGTGGCATTCAATGCTTTTTTTTCTCTCCCCGGTTGTCCGACCCACCATTGGATTAAATGCGAGATCCTCTTGTCCCATCCCCCATATCGAGAGGAAAGAACGGGAAACATCCCTACCCAACTTCCTCGTGATGTAATCCATGTCTATGTCCGTGAATCGATGTCGGGAGGTATTTCGAACCATACCCGTTATGAAAATCGTCTCGAGGATTTAATTCCTATAATCATGTTTTCTTCTCACGCTTTCGAATAGATGGATGTTTCATGTCGATTGCCGTTTGTTCGAGAAAAAGCATGCGCTTTAGCTGCCTATCCATGAAGCATCGTAGCCCAAAACGTCAATTGGCTGAATGTTGCGGATTTTAAACCGCCTTATTATCCGAAAGTTCTCATCATATGCGCAAAACTTGAAACCCTTTTTTTGTTGTTGTTGTTTTTGTTATTGCTTTTCACTCCTGCTATATAATGGTTTCTTACTGATTAATTACAATCTCATAAAGTCCAGAGATTCATTGAAGTCAATTTTCCATATGAAGCTCCAAGGCAAATTAGGGAACCCTTCCCACTTCTGGTGCCGTAAAGTCAACAGCCCGTCGTTTTTGAATCCTTAATCGAAATGAAAGTATTTTATTTTTCCCTTTTCTTTTCTACTCTTGGAAGATTAAGAAAAAGAGGCAAAAAAAAAAAATTGTAGGGGCAAAATGGGGAGAAAGAAGAAGAAGTAGGATGCGTAATAATGGCGAGGGGGGTGGGGTAGGGCGAAAAGGAACAGGAGCATTGAATGCTTAAATGTCTTTACTGACCTCCCGTCGTAAATGATGAAATTAAATGACCTTTTACAAAGCACCTCTGCCTCTCTCTATCTCTCTCTTTCTCTGTCTCTCTCGCGCTCTGCCCCTCCCCTGCCATCTCCAACAATTGCTGCGAACGCATTGTATTTTTTTTGCACTTCTCCCAGCTCTGAACACTCTACAGGAAGAGAGAGAGAGAGAGAGAGAGAGAGGTTGGTGGGAGATTACTGATTGCGGGGGAGGTGGAGAGTCGTTGGAGCTGTTTTCGCTGCTCTCCCTCTGCTTCCTCTTCATCGAAGGACGTGAAAATTTTGAGATTTTTCGGGTTGGGTCTCTGTTTTCTTTCCCCCCCCCGGGACTCGCTCTTCCTCTTGCTGAGAACAACTCCCCGAATTCGGTTCGCTCCGTCCGTCGCCGTTGTCGGGCTCCAGTTCTTGAAGGGCATTGATGTGTGTAATCTTGTGTGTTGCGCCGGCTTGAAGAATCGCGAATGCCCTCCGTTTCGCATGTTTCGGCGGAGTTTCATTTTGAACAGTGCCTTAAATTATGGGGGCTTTGAGGGGTGTTAAAGAAGCTAATGTTCCTTCTGATGGAGAGCAATAAAGGTTCGTTTCCCACTGGATAAACCCCTCCTTCGTTCTCTTTCCTTTTTCTCTTTTAATTTTTCTTGCTTTAAAGTCACGGCCTAATTAGCCCAGGAAAAAGAAAAGCGTTCAAAGGATATTAAATGCTAGAAATCTTTGGTGACTCTGCTCGTTTTTTTTTTTTTTTGAAATGTTGCAGGTCGTAAAGTGGAGGGAGGGCTTCTCTTATCAGTTATCAACTGGAGCTAAAGTGTCTGTATATGGTGTCTCTCTGTTTGTTACCGGGAGTTGAAAAGCAGAGAGAGTTGGTTTTCCTGGGAATCTCATAGACGCTCGCTTTTGCTTTCTCTTTGTGATTTGAAATTTGGCGGATCTGCTTTTGATCTTTAGCCCTCACTTCGGACTCGAAATAAAAGTCGTGTTCTGGTTTGAACCTGAGAAAAAAACTGGGTCTTTCACTTTCTTCCTCTTCTTCTTCACTGTAAGCTCGGTGTTGAGTGAACTGGTGGGAAGCATTCATGCATCTTTCACTATGGAAGCCTATATCTCACTGTGCAGCTATCATATTCTTGGAGAAGCGAAGCAGGAGGAGAAAGGGATCTGCTTTCGATGACGGCAAGCGGAAGCCGTCCACCCTACGCCAGTTGCAAGAGAACAGGCTTAGAGAGGCTCTAGAAGAAGCTTCTGAAGATGGGTCCCTCAAGAAGTCCCAGGACATCGATACCGAGTCCCCGAATCAAGACAACAGCATCGGGAGATCAAGATCTCTCGCCAGGCTTCATGCCCAGAAGGATTTCCTGCGGGCCACGGCACTTGCTGCGGAGCGCATTTATGGCAGTGAAGACTCGATTCCCGACCTAACGGAGGCGTTCCACTTGTTCCTCACAATGTATCCCAAATTCGAGTCCACTGAGAGAATCGATCATTTGAGATCGAACGAGTACGGACACCTCTCCGAAGCTTTCGCCAAGGTATGTCTCGATTACTGTGGGTTCGGGTTGTTCTCTCATCTTCAGACCCAGCAGTATTGGGAGTCGTCAGCATTTACCTTGTCCGAGATAACGGCGAATTTGAGCAACCATGCTTTGTATGGTGGGGCTGAGAAAGGTAGCGCAGAGCATGATATCAAGACTAGGATCATGGATTACTTGAATATTCCTGAAAATGAATATGGACTTGTGTTTACCGTGAGTAGAGGGTCTGCATTTAAGTTGCTGGCCGAGTCTTATCCTTTCCATACGAATAAGAAGCTGTTGACCATGTTCGATCATGAGAGCCAATCTGTCAATTGGATGGCTCAGAGTGCTAAAGAAAAAGGTGCTAAGGTACATAGTGCCTGGTTCAAATGGCCTACTTTGAAACTTTGCTCGAGGGAGCTGAGAAAACAAATATCAAGCAAGAAAAGGAGGAAGAAGGATTCTGCTGTTGGGCTATTCGTATTTCCTGTTCAGTCTAGGGTAAGTGGTGCCAAGTACTCTTACCAGTGGATGGCACTTGCGCAGCAGAACAATTGGCATGTGTTACTTGATGCCGGTTCATTGGGTCCCAAGGACATGGATTCTCTGGGCCTCTCCCTCTTCCGACCGGATTTTATCATCACATCGTTTTACAGGGTGTTTGGGGCTGACCCAACGGGATTTGGGTGCCTCTTGATCAAAAAGTCCGTGATGGCCAGCCTGCAAAACCAGTCTGGACGCACTGGCACTGGAATGGTGAAGATCGTCCCCGTGTTTCCCCAATATTTGAGTGATTCCGTGGATGGTCTTGATGTATTTGCAGGATTTGAAGATGAAGTGATCAACAGTAAGGAAGAACCCACACCTGAAGCTCAAGGTGGGTCAAGTATGCCTGCATTTTCAGGTGTCTTTACATCCAATCAGGTCAGAGATGTCTTTGAGACCGAGATGGAACAAGATAACAGTTCAGAGAGGGATGGGGCGAGCACCATATTTGAGGAAACGGAGAGCATTTCGGTTGGAGAGGTCATGAAGAGTCCTATATTTAGTGAAGATGGTTCTTCTGACAATTCATACTGGATCGACCTAGGTCAAAGTCCCTTTGGTTCTGACCACTCAGGCCAATTTACCAGGCACAGAACGAGCCCACCATTGCAGCAGTCGTGGATTTCCGTCAGGAGAAACAATAAGCGTGTCTCACCTAAGCCTGCATCAAGGGTATCTATGAGCCCTATTTATGATGAGCGCAGAGTCAATATCAGACTGCAGGAAGATCCCGTGTTATCTTTTGATGCAGCTGTGTTATCAGTGTCGCAGGAGTTGGATCGCGTGAAGGGAATTCCTGAAGATGAAGAAGTGGATTCTATTGTTGGAAGCAGGGAAGTTTCTGCGATCTCCCATCATCCAGGGGAGATTCAGGAAGAACATGAAATCCAGGGTGAATCTGGGTTCAATGGTTCCATGTCGAGCACCAGTCAGTGTCATGGTCTCCAGAATGGCCAAGTGGAGAGTTCCTTGAAATCGGACTTTTGCCGAGAAGTGAAAGAAAGTGCTATTAGGAGAGAGACGGAGGGTGAGTTCAGACTTTTGGGTGGAAGAGAAAAAAGTAGATTCTCCATATTAGAAGATAGTAACCGGTTTGCGAGCATGGGTCGCAGGGTATCTTTCAGTGTGGAAGACTACCATACAGAAAGCTCGAGCCACTTGTATCATCCAGGGGAAGCTTCCATGACTTCTCTTGGTGATGAAGAGTCGCTGAGTAATGGGGACTATGATGATGGGCAAGAGTGGGGAAGACGAGAGCCGGAGATAATTTGCCGGCATCTTGATCATGTGAACATGTTAGGTCTCAACAAAACCACTTCGAGACTGCGCTTTTTGATTAATTGGCTTGTCACTTCCTTACTTCAACTGCAGCTACCCAATTCGGATGGGGCTGTTAAAATTCCCCTTGTACAGATATATGGCCCTAAGATTAAGTACGAGAGAGGCGCCGCTGTGGCATTCAATGTACGAGACAGTGGAGGAGGAGGGTGGGTCCACCCAGAAATTGTTCAGAAACTGGCTGAGAAGAATGGGATATCACTAGGGGTCGGAATTCTTAGCCACATACGGATAGTAGATGGCCCGAAACAGCGACTTGGGTCTCTGGATCCTGAATCTATGGCCTTGTGCAAGCCGATGGCGAATGGATACAGGGGAGGGAAAAATGCATTCTTCCGGGTTGAGGTTGTTACCGCGTCGCTCGGCTTCCTGACCAACTTTGGGGATGTCTACAAGATGTGGGCTTTTGTTGCAAAATTCCTTAGTCCTTCGTTCATGAATGCGGATGCTTTGTCTACTGTCCCAGAGGAATCAGAAACGTAGTGTAGGAAGGGGCATCCATGGGTTTTCTTTCCAAAATGCTCTATGTAGGCCACCAGTGCTTTTTGCAGCAGATCGTGGTCGGAAGTTTTTGAGCTTGAAGCAAGGGTTTCGCTGGCTGATTCTATAGCAAACAGCATGTCATGTAAAGGTTTGGTTCCTTTTCTGGTTCTTTTCCCTCTCTTTTGGGGCTCTTTCACTGGAGACGATCCTCGTGAGGAGATGAATTTGTTTATTCTTGTGGTCACATTACATCTACTGAATGTCTTCCCTTCCTCTGTTACTCATGATTCGGTTCCATGTAGAGTTTGATGTACTGATTAGCATATAAACAGTTCACGAAGTAAAATGGGATTTCGAGATGAATTTTCAAATTGATACTCAGTACTTCCCTCAACATAGTTTGTTCGGTGTGATGACTGAATGAACTCCTCCATCCTTCCATTCTTTTCTCCCTTCATATTATATGAATTTCGGTGATGCTTGATATAGAAGAAATGAAGCTATGTTCTGCTTCCATGCTGTGGCCCTACGACCTCCTATAAAATTGGATAGAAAGAGGACAATCTGTGAGCCAATTAGTCCAAGTGAACCGGTAGCTCACGTTAGGACACAGAATTATGGTTCAAATACACTTTGACCTGCATTCTCAAGCTCACGTGAGGCATTGGAGTTCATACAGGCCTTCAAAGGACGAATGATGATGCTGTGGCTGGATGAGCGAGCTAACATGCAGGGTGGATTATCTGTGTTTCAAATCAATTATAGAATTAGGAGAATCTTTGTATTTAGTTGGGTAGGTTTGGCTGGTTGGTCAATAGTGGGGGAACAAGTTGGTAAACAGTTCTTTAATTTTTTGGGGGGGGGGAGGGGGGTGTTCTCCTTTTTCTGACAGTGGTCTTGTCCTATTATGTGGGATTATGAAAACTGCTCCTCGTGGGTTGACTTTGCTCAATCTGTTTTAAAAATCTGCTTCAATTGGACGATGATAAATCAAAAAGGTCAAATGAATATCGAAATCAAACAAAACCGCGAGGAATCTCTTCCCTTGTTCTTGCTCCCGCCCTTACTGTCTTTTGACTGCATTGTGTTCTCATGGACTTTGGACTTGTCTGAGATTTGATGGATTCCTTTCACGAGTCTCGTGCCTCAGTCTTAGCATATATGGCTTCTGAAAACCCAAAGGGCCAGATGCAGCAATAGCTTGCTTTGCAGCAGTGATTCGATGTTGTGACTCCCCCGGTCGCTGGACGAAGACATCACTATAGTTTGTAGGCTAAACCATCCAACTTGTCATTCTGAGGCCTACAAGATTTTGCGAAACCTGTAGCTAGCCTCTCTTCACATGCTCTACTTCTCTTTCCGAACACTAAAAAATGGGGGATGCGACATCAGCAACGAGCACGATTTGGCGTGGGGTAATTCGTGGATACAAGAGACGTGGTCGCGAGTTTCCGTTGGATCAACGACACTTGAAATTTCGGGTGACTTGATTTTGCAAGAGACGCGGTCGTGAGTTTCCGTTGGACCTACGACGCTCGAAATTTCGGGTGACTTGGTTTTGGGGGCTCATGTGGTCGTGAGTTTCCGTTGGATCTATGACCCTCGAAATTTCGGGTGACTTGGTTTTGGGGGCTTATGTCCAAATCAGTCGCAGGCAATCCCTTTTTTGCTATGTTGGCTTGCTGCAGTTGGGGAAATATCTCCCCAGCTCGTCCTTCGTTGATTTTACGTTTCACCAAATGCTCCGGAAAATTACAATGGCTACCAGAGCAGAACCATGCCTGCAAATCTTAAGACGAAAGTGACTCTTGCCAGCACCGCACATGCTCATAAGGGTTATGGGGCCTCTTCCTTTCTTAGTGCGAGTGCTTCTCTCCCTTTCTGTTGGCCTAATCCCTATAGCTTCTTCCAAAGAGACACGACTGATTTGACGGCGCAGCAGCACTTCGACATATGCAGATGGTCGCGGAAGAAAATAGTTAGAGAAAGGAAAGCTATTACTCCAGGGTAGATAAGAATCACCCTCGGAAAATTTTCAACTATTTTAACTGGTAATTTTGTAAACATCACGGGAAATTATAATCTCAGGTGGAGGTGAATTGGCAAGTTGTCCGATGCAGGTACGAAAATGGAAAGATCTTGACACGGTCCTTCTTGCGCGAGCTTGCCACCGCGCCCAACGCGTAATATAACAACGAAGATTACTCCATGCCCAATCTTTGAGACGTTTTGGTGTCCTTCCTCCTGATCATCGACGCCCGCCCGCTCAGTCGCATCTTTTTGCGCAAGCTGTTTCCCGAACATAGGTTGCCCGCCACTTCCACGGTATCACTCACTCAAAATTACCTCACGGCTCGAAACATTCATTGTCTCTTCGAAGCTATCGCTTCGATTGAATGTAAACTCCTCGCACAAATTATCGCGTTCGGCTCCTCTGCACGTCTGAAACAAGAGCCCTTCTTTTCTAGTTTTTGCTTTTTGTGCATTTGCGGCTAAAAGTGTCCCTCCTCTGCAGCAAAAGAAGAGTACAAATCTTGGTCTTGGTCCAAACCTGGATGTTTACGAGGAGAGCAGTGCCGCTCGGCTGAACTTTGCACCCATTTATAAGTCCAACGAACAAAACAAATAACGATCCAAGATTATGACACAAGGGGACAAATAACGATCCAAGATTATGACACAAGGGGACAACCAACTCGAAACTTTCGTTGTACGCCTCATGCAATTCGGGCGGGTTAAGTTTATGCGAATAAGCATAAATCGTTCACCTAACGTATATTTCATGTACTTTTGTGGTTGAGTTTTTGGAAGACATATAATGCAGCGCGAGGAAATCCCGGGTTTCGATCACAGAGGATGTTTACTGTACGTCCTCTGCAAATGCAGCAGTGGTGCTCAGTGATATGTATGTTTGGCTTAAGGTAGAGGGAAAAAGGGAGATTCTCTCGCTCAGAAACAAATGTATCTGTCTTTTTTTTTTTTTTTTTGTCTTTTTCAGTTTGTTAGTTTGAAATATGTTTAGAGGTATTCGCTCTTGATTCCTGATTCTCCCGAATCCATATATCGCGTGACATTTAGGCGATATTCGCTTTAAAAGCTTTTTCAATGAAATAAAACAATTATAGGAGTTGCCACTAGTCTATTATGGCCGGCTAGAAACCAAGTGAAAGTATAGGAGAGATGCTTCACTTTTTACGCAACTAGAGATTTTTAGGGTACAAGTACTTAGTTACATTAACTATCTAGTTAATACTCTTTTGGTACCTAAAGTTGATCATGTTGTTAACTAAAGTGTTCTTATGCAGTCTTATATTATTAAACATGTGTTATTGGATTCAAATCTTAACAATGCTAAAAAATTAACAATCAATATAATGAAATGCGCAATTAAGTGTAATCGAACTGAGTGCGCAATCAATAATCCTAATATTGTCTCTAAAAGAAAAGTCAATCCAAACACTCCTAATGTAAAGCCCTAAGGGCTTATTCAATTGATTTTTTAATTTTTGAATTTTCTATTTTCCTAATAATTTGTTTTATTTTGTTATTTTCTATTATTTTCTGGATTTTTATTAATTTTCTAATTCTTATTGATTTTCTGATTTTTTTATTTATTTTCTATTATTTATTATTTTTTGTTGATTTTCTAATTTTTTATTGATTTTATTTTATTAAAAGAGGATTCAGACGGGGTCGGGAAGACCCGATTCGATTTGCTGACTTGGACCCTAATGATCCGCGTTAGGCCTGAAAAAAGGTGGGCCAGATCGGATCCAATTTGGATCTGGCCTGGGTACATATTGGGCTCATCGAACTTGGGCCTAAAAATGGGCATAAAGGCTTTGGGCTTGACACGAGTGGGCTTTCCTATTTTATTTTAAGCAGATCAAAATATTTGGCCAGCCTAAGTCTATTCAAGTGCTGGTTTCAGCCTGATCCACACGGGTAAAAGGCTTCCTAGCCCAGTTCGGCTGAGTCTTCTTCTCTAGAGCATACATCAGAGAACGGTGAACGCATGAGCTTCACCAAACTAATCAATGGAGAAACCAGTGGCGGGATTATACGCATGTTATTTTTATTTGACTCTATATCACTAATGAAACGCCTATAGAAGACTAAGATCCTAGAAAATAAGCTAAAAATCAACAAAGAGCACTCGGTTTTCATCTAAGCATTTTGTCGAACACATAGGGTTCGGTGTTGATTAACAAGCTTTAAGACCAAAACAAACTTAGATCTAAACCTACAAGTACTGAAAACGATCAATCACGACTTATGAACTAAGATGAGCATCAAAGGAAACTCAAAAGCAAACAAATCAACATCCTAAACTAAATCCATAAAATCGTAGCATCATGAAATCAAAACACATGCTCGGTGGAGACAACCTATCAGTGAACAAGAAATTTGAGCAGTCGTGGATGAACTTTAAGAAATCCACAGAATCCAGAGGCGACGATACTGCTCCTCCGATCTACTCCCTTCCTCGGTCAAATCTTTTCTTCAGGCTAAAGCTGAGAGACAAGAGCCGAGATCAACTACAACCGAGAGCAAAAAAGCTTAAGATAAAAACTGAGAGCGAAAGAGATTGAGCTGCCGAGAGTTGGACGAGAGTCCGAAATGAGAACTGCCTAGAGTGAGCTTGGGAACCAGTGAATTCTCGAGAGTGCCGAGAGTAAGCCAAAAGCCGAAGAATCCTCTTCTCTAAGCTCTGCCTGAGAGATTTTTAGCTAGAATCCTCCACCAGAGAGCTCGAGATCCTCTCCTTGCCCCCCGAGAGAGAGCGAGAGAATTTTATTGTTTTCGTTTTGTAACAGAATGATTCCTCCACCACCGAGAGCGAGAGAGCCCCCCCAAACAAAATAGAACGGATTTTTTTTCAAAGGATTTGTCCCCTTTTTGTTTTCTTCTGACCGACGTTCCTCCCCTCGCTCGAGTTCATGACACAAAATGGGAGCAAGGCCGGGCCTCCCTCCCATGGGCCTTTGAGGATCGGTCTTCAAATATCATGAGCCCCGGGAGATTTTATGAGAAATGGGTTAGATCGAAGACAAGAAATCGATGGGCCTTGTAAATGGGCCGTTCATCGAAGGCCTCTACACCAAGTGAAACAAAACCTAATGAGCTAAATTTGGTCTCTTTGTTCTTTTTTTCTTTTTTAATTTTTTTAGAAAAACTTCCAATCAACACTAATTTTTTAGAAACTTGGCTAGTAAATGATTTATTGGGCGAGTAAAAATTAGGTGTCAATAATTGGTTAAGGGAATCTCAGAAGAGACTACTAAAGATAAAAATGTAAATATTTATATCTTATAGTTTCCTTTTTTTATATTTGGCCTTTTGCTATATACTTAGAAGTAACATTGATTAGATGAATATACAGAAAACATGTTCTTCAAGTTTCTTTCATGGTATCAAAGCTAGGCCTAGGGTTTGGATTCTGATGGTGGTGCTCCACTTGTGTTCAAATCGTCGCACCATTTGCCATGCTGCCGCTTCTCTGCCGCATCGTTGTTCTCTGACTCGCTCAGCCCTAGCCACGGTTGCTGTTCGTTAGCGCTGGGAGTCATCGGGATCGGTTTTCAGGTTTGCAACATAATTTTTTGGCTTGGACAGGTCTTTTGGTCATCCTTCCTTTTGTTCCATAGAAATTGGCTGGGTGCTAGAATGGCCAAGTTTTGAAGGTGTGATTGTTGGACATCTGTGTTGGATCTGGTTGCTTTTTGCTGAACTTGTGAAGTTCCCATCTTTTTGCTTGGTCTTGAAGTCTAGTGAGAATTGTAGGGTTTTCTAGATTAATTTGTGGAAGCGTGCCTTGGGTCGATTGATTTGTGTTGGGAAGTGGGTGCACGGGTGAATTTGCACTTTGAGAAACCAGTGGCTAGCATTCAGTTACTTATTGTACTTGAAAATTAGGTTTCTTTAGTGAATTGGGTTCTTCGGCAGAAGGTGTTCGGTGGAGGTGCGAACTGTGAATCATTAGTGGACTCGCTCCTCGCTTCCATTTGCTTCAGCTCGTGCGGCTCATAAGAATTTGGGCGAATGTACTGAAGGTTGAGGCATTGCCCCGATCCTTTGTGGTTAATCAGATAAAATCATCTCTCCTAGTCATAGCAGCTTTGCTTGGGTTCTTCGGTATTTTCTTTTTAATGAGGACTAATCAAGAAACCAGTAGTGGCAAAGAGTGTATAGTGTCATGATTGCAAAGAGTGAGGTCACATGAAGTGGAACTGCCCAAAGCATCCTAAATGTTTATCTCGTCCTCCTGCTTAAATGACTACTGTTGATCAGTTATTTAGGGATAATATTAATTCAGATGAAATTACTACTATCGTTCAATGACTCAAGCAACTAGGCTTTTCTCATGTCGACATGAACTCTCGGCCATAGACTCCGAAAGCTACTATAACCCATTTAGGTATGACTTCCAACTATTTTATAGCGTCAAAACTATCATGGATTGTTGATTCAGGTGTAACTGACCACATGATTGGTAACAAAAGTATACCGTTAGGACTGGCCACCACCTCACAATCACCTGTCCAAATAGCCAATGGCTCTACCTGTAACATCGAAGGAATTGGATCTACCCATATTTCACAAACTATGCCCTTATCATCTGTCTTATATGTTCATTCTTTTCCTGAAAATCTTATGTCTATAAATAAATTAATGGAATAATTACATTGCTTAGTTACCTTTACTCCAACTCAATGCACTATTCAGGAATTGGGAATGAACAGGTTGATTGGCACTGCATATAAGGACGGAAGTTTGTATTGCATGGAAAACACATCTTAGTGAGTGGCAAACCTGAGTACTGTTAGTGCTAAGGATGTTCATAATCAGTTAGGGCATCCATCTCTCTCGGTATTGAAAAAGATTCGTCCTGAATTTCAATCTATTTCATGATTAGTTTGTGAGTCATATATTCAGGGAAAACATGTTTGTTTTTCCCACTCGTCTAGAGTCATTAGTTGGTCTGACAGTCTTTTTGCTTTAATGCATTATGATATCTAGGGTCTTTATCCTGTCGAGTCAGTCTCTGGTTTTTGGTACTTTGTTACTTTTGTAGATGATTTCTCCTATGCCACTTACATTTTCATAATTAAATCTATACAAGAAATTTTTGCACAATTTTTAGCTTTCTGTTCTCTTGTGCAAACTCAGTACCAAACCATTGTTAAAACTCTTCATAGTGATAATGAAAATGAATATTTTTCAAATGAATTTGTGCAATGTATAGTTGCTAATGATATCATCCATGAATCATCATATGTTCATATACCTCAACAAAATGGTGTCACTGAACGAAAGAATAGACACATTCTTGAGGTGGCTCGTACTATGATAATTCATGGACATGTCCTTCATTGCTTCTAGGGAGATGTATTCTAGCTGCATGTTACCTGATCAACTGCATGCCATCTTCTATCCTTGATAGTGCAATACCATATAATATATTGTATCCGTTTACGTCATTATTTCATGTTCCTCCCAATATATTTTGTTGTATTTGTTATGTGTATGATACATGACCAGACCGTAAGAAACTTGATTCTAAGTCACTGCGTTGCATCTTTCTAAGGTATTATGGGACTCAAAAGGCTTATCGGTGTTATAGTTCTACTCCTAGGCGATACTTTGTTTCACTTGATGTTACCTTTATGGAGTCTATATCGTACTACTCTAATTTTGAGTCTAATATCTCTTCCATTCCTGCACCAGTCATGTCTACTTTGAAATATCCTGATATTTAGATAAGTTTTTCTTCAACTCTCGTGAGTGAGGAGACACCGTCACCTCCTACATCTGAAATTACTCAGGTATATACTCACATGGGTAAGTAACTCCCTATTGATGCTAACTCTGTTCAGACTATGCAAGATCATAAGTCTTGTGCATCTCTTATCCTAGCAACTATCGACCCTGACTCTAACACTACATTTCATACACCTTTTAGTCCACCAAATACTGCTCCTAACCCTCCACCTTCGATCTTTGACCTTGACCTACCTATTGCTCTTCGCAAAAGACCACGCCATTATCCCAGTGCCAGATATTCTCTTGATAGCTTCTGTACTTACATAGTTTTATGCATCAGTCACCATGCCTTTACTACCCGTCTTGACAGTTACTTGGTTTCTAAGAATGTGACAGAGGCTCTTTAACATCCGGGGTAGTTTAGTGCTATGTAAGAGGAAATGTCAGTTTTGTGAAAAAATGAGGCTTGGACTCTTCTGTCCTCTTTCTCTTGGTAAATCGGTGGTTGATTACAAGTGGGTTTTCATGGTTAAGGTTCATCGATTTAAAGCTTAATTAGTTACTAATGATTACTCTCAATCATATGTCATTGACCATGATGGGTCATTCTCTCTTGTTGCCAATATGACATATGTTCGCATTTGTATGGCTCTTGCCGCCACTCGTCATTGGCCACTACACCAACTTGATGTCAATAATGCATTTCTCAATGGCATTCTTGAGGAGGAGGTATATATGACTCAACCATATGGATTTATTGTTCAGGAGGAAGCCTCTAGAGTCTGTTGCTTGCGAAAGTCTCTGTATGGTCCTAAGTAATTTTCTTGAGCTTGGTTTGGTCATTTATTTCAAGCTCTTAGTGATTTTCGCATGATTAGAAGTGCCAATGATCACTCGGTTTTCTACAGATACTTGAGAAAAAAGACTATTGTTTTGGTCGCATATGTAGATGATCTCTTTATTACTGACAACAACGATGACGTGATCCTCACACTTAAGAAGTTCTTAGGTGAACGGTTTCAGATTATTGACCTTGGCAAGTTTAAGTTCTTTCTTGGCATCGAGGTATTACAGTCTCGTGACAAACTTCTCATTTGTCAGAGAAACTATGTACTCAATATACTCTTAGAAAGTGGGTTACTTGGATGCAAACTTGTTGACTCGTCGATGGTTCCTCAGACCAAGCTTATGCCAAATGATGGAGAGTTATTATATGATCCGGAGAGATATTGGAGATTGGTTGGTAAACTAAATTATTTGACTATTACTCAGCCTGATATTTTTTATCCAGTGAGTATTGTGAGTCAGTTCATGTCTTTCCCTCGCACTACTTACTGGGATGCTGTTATTTGGATCGTCAAGTATCTCAAGAGATCTCTAGAAAAATGGCTAGTATACTTTGACCAGGGACATAACATGATAGCAAACTTCACAGATGCAAACAGGATAGCGTGTTTCACAGATGCGGATTGGACAGGTTGTCCTAATAGTTGGAGGTCTACTACAGGATTTTGTGTCTTTTTTGGTGGAAATGTCGTTTCTTGGAAGAGTAAAAAATAGACCGTTGTATCTCGATCCAATGTGGAGTCAGAATACCGTGCAATGACAAACACTTCCTGTGAGCTAATTGGATAAAGCGTTTGCTTAACGAACTAGGTGGTAACCACGATGGATTGATGAGACTACACTTTACCAATCAAGCCTCCATGCATATCGCTAAGAATCCGGTCTTTCATGAGTGGACAAAACACATTGAGGTTGATTATCATTTGGTTTGAGATCTTGCCATAGGGACATACTCTAGTTCCCCATGTATTCAGCTCATTCATGTTTGAACATATTTTCAGTTCGACGACATTCTCACCAAGCTTCTTCGCAAAGCTCAAATTGATGATATATGTAACAAGTTAGGCATCTCAAATATATGAGGAGGAGTGTTAAAGATAGAATGTAAATATTTGTATTTTGTAGTTTTTTTTTATTTGGCATTTTGCTTTATACTTGTATGTAACATTGTTTAGATGAATACATAGAAAACATGTTCTTCAAGTTTCTTTCAGAGACAAAACAGATAATATGGTGCCGATTGCTCTCTGCATAGAGAGACAAATTCTACAGCCTTTTGTATTCTCTACCAACGAATAGAGTTTCTTTCTTGAGCTCAATGGAGACGGAGCCATGGAGTAGTCCTAACAAGCTGTATTGATTCTGAGACTGTGTTCCGATGCTCGCTGGCCGGAGGTGATATCTTGTGTGTGACAAGTATGGCATAAGTAGAATTTGTACCGTTTCTTTTGGAGACGCAGAGGGTTTGAATAGATGGATTTACGTGCTACAAGCTAATAACGCTCAATCATAATCCCCTTTTCTCCTCTCTCAAATTTCGAGATTTCTCGATTTGGGGTCTTTTGCTCCCTTAATGGGGCGCTTATGGTTTCTTTTTTCTATTAGTCTTACTTCACAGGTTGCCAATTGGGGGAAGGTGAAATTATGTTTCTTGCAGAAAGTTTCCCTTGACCATCATGTGCCCACTAGGTGGTTGTTAATTGTCTAAGGCGCACAGAGCTCAAATCCCAAGAGCACTATAACAACCATGGAGGATGCAGTGAAATCGCCTATGTTCTTCAAGTTTTTCATGGTTGAGCATAGCTCTGACTGAATAGTACATTGCCGTTTCTTCTTCCTCGCCATTGTTTATGCTCATGCGGGAACCACGCAGGGACCGGTTCTTTCGCCCATATTTGTTCATTCATCCTTGTTCGCTTTTAGTCCACGACTACTATTATAACTTCGCTGTGGTTGGCTCTAGCAACATCGATGACCTGCCACTGAAAGGTCGGGGCTTGCCATAAAGTGAGAGGAACCCACAAAAAGTTGAACATAAACTCAAACTTCTTCTAGTTAGAGTCGGTTGTTCTTTTTGAGTGTCTCTCTTTGTGGCGTGCGATCAAATTTTGGAGAGTGTATCTAGAAGTGTCGGGCAAACAAGAAGAAAAAACAGTAGCTCGTTCTCATAAGTTGATTCTCGGTACATGTAGCCTTTAGTGGTAGCACACATTCCTTTTCGTTTAAGAAAACATATCGTGGTTCTGTCTCATTAATCAATTCATCATTTGTATAAGCAATCCGCAAATGAGTTCATTGTCTTCGTCATTTTTTTTACATTTGTAATCATGAATTATCGTTCGAAAACGTTATCATGAGTGGTGTTACCATGTGGTAGAGTTTCACGTTTGAGGTTCTAAGCATGCTCTTTTAATCCCCATAGAAAATCCCACCAGCCTTTCAAGGTTACATGAAAGGGCAGAGGACTCAAGTGGTTACGCTCATCGGCCTGAGTGGGGATTCCTAGATGATCGGCTTGATTGAAGAAGAGGGCGCGTTTTATTTCAGTGCAAGGTGGCCCGAGTTTGTGGAGGATCGCTCCATACAAACTCGTGGCTTCCTAGTCTTCCAGTACGACGGGAAAGCTGGTTTCAAGGTGCGAGTGTTTGACCCGACCATGTGCTTGAGGGAGGCTTCTTTTCATGCTTGGAATTCTCATTGAGTCACTACCGAGTCGATTGGATTTGACTGGGGCATGCTGGTCAAAGGGGATAAAAAAAGACTGAAAAAACCCGCAACAACTTGATGTCTTTAAATTGCCAATAGAAAATTAACTTTCTCCCTTATATAGTTTGTTCTTATTGTTGTGTTCGTTTTGACCATGAACACATGGTCTTGTGAGTGCTTTAGAGAATTGGCCTTTCGAATTCTCACAGAAGATGTTCTCACTTCACACTCACATGGGTGATTTCTGAATTCGTGATATATATTATAATATATGTGAGGGCCATAGCTCGCTTGAGCAACCCTAGTTCGGCGAAGGAAAAACAGGGGCTAGGATTTTGGGCTTTAGATAGTACGGTGACGCCTATGGCAGCGGTGGCTGGTTTTAGTGAGCCAGGTAGAGCTCCCTGGCCGAGTTGGTGAGCTCTCGCGATCAAACGGCCTGTCGACTCCTTAGAGAAGATGATGAACAGTGCGACTAAGGTTTTTCTTGGGAAAAAGGGTGGGCCTACGTGGAAGACAACATTGTTTACTTCGAGTTGGGCCAACAGAGCTGCTTGTGTGGGCTGCACGTGTAAGGGAGAAAGAAGGGGTTGAGCTGGGCTGGGCCTGTGTGGGCTGGAGTCCACGCGAGGGAGGTTGACTTGCGCAGGCTAAAGGAAAAATGGGCCGAGAAATAAAGGAAGAAGGGGAAGAATGGGCCACGGCAAAAGAAAAAGGAAATGGGCCGGTCCACGCACAGGGACAAAATTGAAAATTCCTAGGGGCTTAATTGAAAAATTCTCAAGGACTAAATTGATTTTTTTTAAATTAGAGGATCTTTTTGCAATTTTAGAAAGTTTGGGGGACCCCCTCTGGAAATAATTTTTTGTAGTTTTGTCCATAGAATTCTCAGGGACCATGGTGTACAAATGGGAGTCCAAAATTCACAAATTTAAGTCCCCCAAAAAAGGGCTGTTACATAACCAATGCCCTACGAGCACTAGACGGAGGGGGAACGAAGAAAGAAATTGGTGCTAGAGAACTAGCATTTCGATTTAAGGTGTAATTGGATATTACGGCTAGGACAACATCTTGCAAATGTCAAAGGAGGGCTCCATCAAATGTACCATCGATTGAGCTAAATATGGAAAGTGACTTCTAGCGTGCAACAAATAAAACCTAAATAAAATCCGTGTCTTTTTCTTAATACATCTACGATCCGAATTGAAGGATTTATGAGGCTCCCAACTAATAGTATGCATAACCAATTTTCCTGTTCTCTCTCGAGTTTAAATATTTCGTGATTTAGAATACATTTAGCATATGTGACCTCATGCGATGTTACTTAGGGGGGATGAACATCTTTTTTTGGATGAAATTGCCCCTTCCATCGCTAGAAGTTGGCACATGGCCATCTCGTGCTCTCTACTGATAAACTAATGAGTCAATCGGAACATAATGATGCTCTTCGAAATCTAGTGATAGAAGTCTAGCTATGCATCTTTTGGATAATGAAATTCATCTAAGGGGGTCTATTGATATTTCGCACTCTTATTAAACTCCAAATTATGCTTACTATTATCTAAATATTTTAATTTTGATTACATCTAAAAGTTTTAGTGATACGACAACATTCGAAATATATAACTCACGGTATTCATAGTTTACGGTACCAACCGGTGATATCAACCGCGGTCAACAGAGAGCTTCGAGTCTTTTGTCGACGACAGTGTGCTTTGTCAGTGGAAGCCACGTGGAATTCATGGGATGGCCAGCATTTTCTCGGGCTTCTCCCGCTCGACTGATTGACCTCCCATCTCATTCATTCATGTCTTAACTCCAACTCACACCGTCATTAACCACCGGGATGGTTTCACTGCCATGGTGATCCAAATCCGGTGATCCATGCTCTTGACCTGTTATTATTCTTCTGCTGGGGGAGACAGAAGGGGAAAATAGATTTCTTCAGCTTCTTGAAACGCTCTCGCTCAGCCCATTGAGTATGAATGCTGTTCACTTTCTACTACCCGATTTTTTTTATATATTAATTATCTTTTAATGTTTCCTTCCAGTTTCTTGATCATTTCTTCGGATTTTGAGCCGTTCTCGCTCTGTAAGGAGTTTCTTGATTTCAGGTCGGAAATGGAGGGGACATGCAAGGAATGCAGAAGCTGGGAAGAGGAGATCTACTGGACCCATTTCCATTCCATACACTTCTGCCAGTTTCTTCATGGCGACTTTCATCAGCAACTCGTGAGTCCTCCCTTCGCTCCTTTTATTTCCAGCAAGAGAAGAGGGGCAAGAAAAGGTTTTTTTTTAGATCAGCTTGGAAACTGAAGAAGGTGAGTCTTGTCCTGAGCTGATCCTGTTTGTCCTGGACCTTGTTGGCTTAAAAGAAGGGTTTATTTGTGGATTATGGCTTGCCTTAGGCCAGAGTGACAGACTTAGTTTAAGTCAGCAATAGCATCAGTGAGTAAATTTTCCTCATGACGAGTTGGCGATCGCAAATACTCTTTCACAATGTTGAGTTTCTGAGCCTTTTGAAACACCGATTATTCCCATTTGGTCAGGCAAGAGTCCATTTGACCCATCACGATCAGGTAGTTATACGCAACGGGGTCCTGGGTGGCCCTAAGTATTATCTTAGAGAACCCCCGGCTCATTACAGAGGGGAACAAGAATCCCAATCTCATTGTCTTAGTGGTAATATGCTTTCTTTTTTCTTTTCAATATGGTGGCAAGCATGAGTCGGTCAACCTCGTTTTGGGGATCGGGTAGCAGAGTGACCTGTGCAGGTGATGCTTCTATAACAATTGCCTCCGCTTTGGTCTTTGGAAATGATCTCTGCTGTAGTTGAGAATATTAATGTTGATTCTTTCTGTTGATTTTGATTTATGTGCATGTTACTCTTTTCTCGAAACTCAGTGGTTAGATTTTCTATGCACGCAGGCCATACCCAAAAAATTTGCTGAGAATCTGAGAAGCAAGTTACCTGAAAATGTGGTCTTAAAGGGTCCTAGTGGTGCGACATGGAAAGTTGGCATGGTGGCTGATGACGAAAATCTGCTTTTCAAACACGGTTGGCAAGATTTTGTCAAAGATCATGCACTGGAGGAGAATGATATTTTGGTATTCAGGTACAACGGGGAGTCCTCTTTTAATGTCTTAGTGTTCAACCACCATAGTTTGTGTGAGAAGGAGGCTGCGTATTTCCTCCAAAGATGCAGCCACAAACCAATTTACATAGAATGCAGTACAAAGCGAAAACTCGTGGAATCTGAAGCGGAGGCTATGCATACTTCTGTGTCTCATGATGTCAAACGAACTCTTACTGAAGATCCTTTGGAGGATGGGACAGTGACAGTAGCTGATTGTAATAACTTATCTCAAGCTAAAGCTTCTGAAAATTCGATTGAGGTCGGTGCTTCGAGGAAGCCACGTAATAAGAAGAAGGCTACTCCTAAAAAGAAACTGTCTGTTACTTTTGATTGTCTGGAGGAAAAACCAGGTACTTGACTTAAGAACCAAACACTTCTCTTGCGATGAGAAAATGTTATTTGATCTATTCAGTGGCCAATAAGATGTATACCGGATTATCTTTCACTCTCTTAAGTAAGAAATAAGCTGGATAATAGCTATACATTAATAATTCCACAAGTGTAAATTTCTAAGTTCTAGATTTTCGGCACAAAATCTCTCACATGTACTTTATCAGCAGCCCAAGATCCTAAAATTAATCGTGTTTTTTCATGTATGTACACCACAGATTCTACTCCAAAGTCCCTGTTTATCGGTTCACGGGGCTCCCCGGTTTACGTATCCAACAGAAGACCTATCACAGAAGAGGAGGAATCCAACACCTTCAAGCTTGCACGGGCTGCAGCATCAAGCGACAGCTTCCTGGTAGTTATGCGACCGACTCATGTGTACAAGAGATTTTATTTGGTAAGTTTCTGTACTCCCGGTCCCCATTAGCTTCTTATACATCACAGACTTTCCAGCTAATTTGCGATGTTTATTGCTGATCTTTGTACAACATAGTCAATCCCTACTGATTGGGCAACAACACATATGGATCGCCGCAACCAAGATGTGATTCTTCGTGTTGGCGATGGCACATGGCATGGCCGGTACAGGCTCACTGGGCGTGGGAGTGGGGGGCTGTCTTCTGGATGGAAGAACTTCGCTTTGGAGAACAACTTGGAGCAATCTGATGTGTGCCTGTTCAATCCTGCGAACGACGTCGGTAAGAACATTATCCTGGACGTCACCATCTTCCGTGTGGTCGAGGATGTAGTCCCTCTGACCCTGGTCACCTCCTTCCCTGCCTAGAGGCCATTGAAAGCTGTCTTAATATGGTCTGGTGGAACGGTGCAAAGTCTTTTCCCATAAGTGTTTTGCTTGTGGTGGCCACGGTTGAATCCGGACCTTTTCGGCATTTTGGCTATCTTGGACAACTGACAATATCTTCTGATTGTGCTTTCTTTAGGTTGTGAACACTGGTCAATTCTGTGACGGAACTCCGAGTATGTAATATATGTGCGTGTGTGTATATATATAATGTCCAACTCAATGTGTGATATGGACTTACGAGTAGGTGAGACTTCTGGCAGTCGAAATGAGTCGAAGGTATTGTTAATGATTGTTTACGCAATTGGTGGGATTATGTGATAACACGTTTAATTTCAACCCATTATGAAATTGTTAACAAATTCATATTTTTGTCCAGATTTATTAAAGTGAGTTATATATAGGTTATAATGAGTTCAAAAAAGGGAGGAAAAAAGAATTCAAGTGGGTATCTTATATAGATCCGGATCCCCTGCTCTCTGGGCAGGGGATTTTAAGGGAAAAAGGGGGTGGGCTCCCTTTTAATAAGGGTAAAAGCTTGTTTTTTTTTTTAAAGCAGCTATTTGATCTTTGATTGGATGGTTGCAGGGGGTAGATCACTTTGCCTGAGGTACTTTTCCGAGCAGGGGATCCAAATCCGTCTTATAATCCTACTTTCAACCTATCAATAAAAAACGTATTCAATGCGTCTTCGATCTCCATCCTCTCTTCCGTAAAAGAACTTATCTTTAAATCAAAGTTACTATTTCCAAGTGTTGTAACTAACTAAGGCTCTCATTTATGTGGCCATTTGGTTTGTGCCATGATTCCAAAAACATAACCCAAAAAGTAAACGAACATTCATCTTTGCACCTCTATCTCCACTTCCTCCACTTCCTCCTCTTCCTCCGTCAGCCTGCGGCCAAGCATTGCCGCCGCCAAATGTTTTTCAATCACCTCGATTTTGTCAAATCTGTGAAGGAACTCTGTATACAAACATAAATATCGTTGATCTGAACATGTTTTACAGCACATTTTGTTGGTTAGCAAATTCGTTGTAAGGTAAAAGCCCTTCTACCATGTATTTGGAAAACGGAAATTCTTGGGGGAATTCTCTTGGGGTCTCTCCTCTCCCTTAATCTCACACGAGTATTTCGTCTCGTATGGCCCTAACAGAAGGCTGCACTCGTCATTCTCTCTGTTATTTTCAAGTCAAATAAGGATCCAAGTTCGCCTAACAAAACAATCTCCCAGTAAAGCAGCATAGACTAACAACAGTAGCTGAATTTGTCTCATCATAGACTTTTCCAACACAGCGAATGTGGTTTCCTTGAAAAGGAGCCACCTAGGCTGATGGATTCAGCACTATCCACAATCAGACAAGACAAAATCTGTACATGATTTCTTCTTAGATTTTCAGGTGGTTTGATGGGGACATGCATTTGTAAAGGAGAGTAACTTTTACGGACTGCTTAAATCGGATCCATTTCGACGGAACAGAGGGCGTTGCTCTTTCAACCCGTTTCTATAGAGCCACCATGAATCTCCTCTTCTCGTGCCTCAACACCAGTACTATTGGAATCCTGACAGCGTTGTTCTTAACGGTTTGGTTACTCCGGAGGTCATCTAGAGCTGGCAAAGGCAAACTACCACCGGAAGCTGCCGGAAAGTGGCCCCTTCTGGGCCATCTCCACCTGCTGGGAGGACCAAAACTTCCACATGAGGCCTTGGGCGATTTGGCGGACAAATACGGGCCCGTCTTCAGAATATGTGTCGGGGTGCACCCGGCGTTGGTGGTTAGCAGTTGGGAGGCAGCCAAGGAGTGCTTCACGGTGCATGACGTCGCAGTCTCTTCGCGTCCCAGGCTCATGGCTGGGAAGCTCTTGGGATATAACTATGCAAACTTCGGGTTCGCCCCGTATGGGGTATATTGGCGAGAAATGAGGAAAGTGACCGCCTTGGAGCTGCTCTCCAGTCGCCGGCTTGAACTGCTGAGTGATGTCAGAGAGTCGGAGATGGAGATTTGGATGAAAGCTATGTACAGGTAGGCCTGAACAAGTTTGAAATTAATCCGTAAAAATACATCTGACATTCCCAAATAAGAGAGAACCCATCGGGTTAATTCTGATTTCCTTTGCGTGAAAACAAATATAGATTAACTAATATGTTAAGTTTGGATAAAATAAGAGATGTGTATTAGAACAGAGCGAGTTTAAGGACATACTACATGATCACTAGATCATTGTAGGTTGCATTACTTCTGGTATTAGTCAACCCGATCCATGCGGCATGAGCACAAATTAGATACCCGCTTGATGGCATTAACTATCACTCCCTGATCAGGAAGTGGATCGAGACAAAAGATGGCACAGACCTTGCCCCAGTGGAGATGAAACAGTGGTTCGGGAACTTGACCCTTAATGTGATCCTACGAATGGTCGCAGGGAAGCGCTACTCCATCGGTGGGATGTCGGGGGCCGACGAGGGTAAGGCAGAGCGATGCCAGAAGGCGCTGAGGGAGATGTTCCACCTGGCGGGGCTGTTCGTGATGGCAGACGCTGTCCCTTTTATGGAGTGGCTCGACGTGGGAGGGCATCAGAAGGCCATGAAGAGGACGGCTAAGGAGATGGACAGTATATTTCAAGAATGGTTGGAGGAGCATCGCCAGAAGAAGAAGGAGCAGGAGAACTCATCGGCCTGTGTTAACGTCGAGCAAGACTTCATGGACGTTCTGCTTTCAGTCCTAAATCAGTCCAAGCCGGAGGATGTTGATGCTGATACAATCAACAAATCCACAACCATAGTATTGGATACACTTTCTTACAGTATTTTCTTTTCAATTTTCCTTGCCATATCATGCTTTTAGTCCCAAATATATTGATGCCACAATATTTAACTAGAATAAGGCTTTTGACGTATTGAAAACTCAAAAATCAGACGAGAGTTTGCTCGCATAAGGCTAGCAGTTCTTGTCTTCCTATGAACTAACATGTCTGACTTATGCTTTAGGTTGTCTCGTTCTTTTCTTACGTACAAGAAGGGCATCAATTAGCATATGATTTTTCTCGTTATTTAAGTATTTTTCCAATCGATGAAAACTTCCAAATCATTGTTGTCCTGAATTCCTAACAGTGAAATTTTGTTTCAAATACTACGAGATTCTGTTTTTGGGCGAAATAATACATTTTTAACAGATTGTTCAAAGGGATCTTAAGAATATGCATAACAGCAGAAAAAAGTAGAACAATCCAAGACACCGAAACCTTTTGATGAACTATAAGCTAAGTGATGTGTCAAGCATTGCCAACAACATACTTTATCTTCCCAACGTTACTGTTAGTAGTGATCTCATAACAATATTTACTAATTGATGTTGCAGACTCTGGTCGCAGGAGGTGCAGACACTACCGCCGTCACCCTAATATGGGCTCTCGCCTTGCTCCTAAACAACCCGCTCGCCATCAAGAGGGCCCAAGCTGAGCTGGACGTCCACGTAGGAAGGGACAGGCTGGTCAAGGAGTCGGACTTGAGCAAGCTCGTCTACCTCCAAGCCATTGTCAAGGAGACCCTCCGCCTGTACCCGGCCGGCCCTCTCTCGGGCATGCGCGAGTTCACCCAGGACTGCACCGTCAAAGGGTACCGCGTGCCCGCGGGCACGAGGCTCATCACCAACCTGTGGAAGCTCCAGAGGGACCCACGCGTTTGGGAGCGGCCCGACAAGTTCGAGCCCGAGCGGTTCTTGACCGGCGCGCATAAGGACGTGGACGTGAAAGGTCAGCACTTCGAGCTCATCCCGTTCGGGGGCGGCCGTCGGGCTTGTCCCGGGGTGAACTTCGGGGTTCAAATGGCGCAGCTGACGCTGGCCAGTTTACTGCATGGGTTTGATGTGAGGACCGCTCCAGATGATCCCGCCGTTGTGGACATGACTGCCGTCGCTGGGTTGACCGTCGGCAAGGCCACTCCGCTTCAAGTCACGGTGAGGCCTCGCCTGTCTCCTTCTGCTTACGAGGGGTTTGGGTCATCTGCGAATTAGGTCCTTCATCGACGAAGAAGAAAAAACATTCCGAATAGTATCAGGAGCTTCATGTCAATGGAATTGTGTCATGAGACTTAAGGATGATGGAGACATATCCAGGTCGTTATCATAGACCTCTTCAGAGATTTTCTCTTAGTATGCAAAAAGACATTAACTATATTGATGAATAAAATCCCTCCATGATTAGACAGTACATTAACTTCCATAATGTCTAGCGAGAATCCAAGTAAATGGTAATTTGCTGTCGAAGCTGTCAACCATTCAAAGTGAACTCTCTTATATTTTGAATCCAGCTGACTTAACGGGGCTCCGTTAAATTAAATTTCGACTGTGCTATTGTGGCCAACATTTGTAAGAGATGGACAATCTTATGTCTTGTGATGAGATCCTTAGCTTAATATAAAGATATCAAATTCAAGTGATAATATTTAAGCAATAGAACTCCGTAAAAAATTGAACAGCCACTCGTAAATGGTCGATATGCCTCCAAGAAATGAGGGAATCAAATCTAGTATGCTCTCACATTCTCAATCACGGGTTTCCATTGGAATAATCACATAAGTGGCTCTTGAGTTTTTGACTCAATGTGTAATGTTGTTCTTGATCTTTAACCCAATGTCACATGCTGTCTTTAGATTTTTAATTTGCTCAATGGTGACGCTGAAACATTTGATAAATACTCAATCCGGTCCTTAGCTATAAAAAAATATCGAACGTTATTATTTCAATAATTTATGTTAATGGAATTTGTTGATTTGGCTTTCCATCCAGTATTGTTCGAAAGGTTGGAAAAAAAAAGTCACAGATGAATTATCAACGTAAGATATTCAACTCAAATTAAGATATAATAATCTAAGTCATCAAATAAATAGTTGTTATTTTTTCTCAAAAATTTAATGAATGAAAAATTAAAGGATTAATACATTTGATTTGAGTTAAATAACTACACAAATAATCCACGTTCAATGTTTGCTTTTTTAGATACCACTCAAATAAATTAGTAAATTGCACTAATTTGAATTAATGAATGGATAACATTCAATATATATATATATATATATATATATATATAATTCACGAGCTATATTGAATAGATTAAAAGCTTAGAGATGATGTCGCTTGTAAGACTAAAATTTAAAAATAAGTTTTCTAGGTAATCTTTCTAGAAGTAGTCCTAGAAAACAATGCTGGCAAATTAATTCCTTCTCTCTTATCTTCTGTTCAACAGCCAAACAACGAGATATGTCAATTCATCGAGTACTTTCACCGCAAAACCTGTCCAGATGCTTGCCCATATCTGATTCTAGATAGGAAATTTTAAGAGGAAAAGGAGTTGTGCCTCATTTTAATAGGGGAAATGTTTTTGTTTTTGTTTTTATTTTTGGATTTTCCCCCACCATCTGATTCAGATCGGACGGTAAAGAACATAAGCCGGTCACCCCTGCTTAGAAAGCACATCGGGCAGGGGATCTGTTTCCACTTGGGATCCGACAATATAGCTAATCAAGTGTGGTTGTTTTGAAATGATGACTCATGCGGTCATTCGGACGGTAAAGAACAATAGCCTGTCACCCATGCTCAGAAAATACACCAGGTAGGGGATCTATTTCCACTTGGGATCCGACGATGTAGCTAATCAAGTCTGGTTGTTCTGAAATGATGACTCAGGCGGTCACTAAATTCCGAGATCCAGAGCAAATCTTGGCTGAGACAGGTCATAAAAAGTCAAATATATTATACGCCATGTCATCTCTTGTAGGAGACAGCCTCAAGGAAACAAAGATCGTGCGATCAGATTCAGCAAGAATTGACCTGGTCGTTTATCTTATATATCTGTCTTACTAGTGCGGTACAACGCCTCCTAACTTTTCCTTCGCTGGTTAAGGAAACATTGATGCTAGTGATCTGTATAAGCTTTTGATTGGGCAAGTCATCATTGTCGCCACCACGTGATGGTTATACTGTTAATACACGGTGACAAACACGTCATGTTTATTGTACGGGCCTAATTAACGAGTGTTCTTGAAATACTTATTCAGCATATATAATAAGGAAACATTATATCTCCAATTAAAAAGTGCCTTGGATATGACTAGTGTCATGGTTACACTTTATTTATGAAACCATTATCGTATTCGATATAAGGAGTCGAATGTTTAGACATAACCAATGTAAGACATATGGTCCAAGGCCAAATGTGCACAAAAACACTCACGATAGCTCTACTCTTATTAAAATAACGATATAACGATTATTCTTATGGATTCTATCCTAAAAGAAAAATCATTTCTATGTCCAAATAAGAGAACACGAACACCCTTACAACTATGGATACAACTGGCCCCTAAGCATGTAGACGTTTTAAGATGCAATTTACCAGATCTAAAACACCTAATTAGTTCCTACAAATGCAACATATGTTTCTTACGCAGCGGGGATGGGTCCATACGAAATAAATTATGCGCGATGAAATTAAACGTGATGACGTCATAGAGTGACCTAGAGATATATAACTTCACGAGGGTCCTAACATGGACAGCAAAGATGGAGTCAAAGAGCTCAATGTTAATGACACTAAATTTAGAACCGAACGGGTAAGCAGGCACCGTAACACACGACAACGAGATTTCGTCTAATTAAGCGCGGGACTCCCCGTGCATCATGCGATCAATCGATGAAGCAAATCCGACCAGCAAGCACCTCTTAAAAGCTTTATACCGTTGACTAAACTTCTCGTGCATGACTACGAGTAAACGATTAGCGAACCTAGGTCAGGCCAAATCCAATCCAATGCGCTAGAGGTTACAGCTCTAATTAAGGCCAATAATTCGAAAGCCCATGAGATGGTCAGGGGATTCATTGGCCTTAATTCAAATTTGGTGCATGCTTACCCAATAGAGTACTGCACCAAAGTTCAAATACAATGTCAGAGTTTTTTTACCACAACCAGATCTGGATTTGGTTGAACATGGATTTGGATCCCTTGACCGGATCCCACCACAACCGTCCGATACAACCATGGTTAAAAAAATAAAAACAAAAACAAAAACAAAAGCCCCCTATTAATGGGAGCCGTCCAATCTGAAATCGGATGGCCCCCAAGGCTTGAAAGATCCGGTCACATGACCTAAAGTCAAGTGATCCGGATCCCATGAACACATACTTCTCTCTCTTCTAGGCCTTTTGCTAGCCCTTTTCTTCTTCGTTGTGGTTTCCCTATTTCTCCTCACTTTCAAATTAACCCATGCCCTAGATTCCCTTAGATTCAATTTTGATTTTTATTATTCTTGTCGAACTGGAACACCTCGAAAGTGCACTGAAACACCGTTCCAAAATGGAGCTTTGGTATCAACCGGGACGGGACGGCCCACTGGACATCAATTTTGTTCCTGAGGCCCAGAAGGACGAGGGCTATGGTTTATTTTTAAAAGATACAGTTCCCGGCAAAGTTCTATTTTCTTGGAGTTTAAGACGTGTAAGTCCCCACGAAAATCTCTCTTCTCCTTCTATCCATCGTTGTAGCCTCATCCTTTCCCATGGGACTTGAATTTCAGACGGTGATATGATGTTTCATGGAAAGCAGAAGAGTTTTGTTTGGGGGGGCGGGGGGGTGGCGGCGCCATGTGACGACCCAGGTGGCGGTGCACAGCTCGGAGGGATGGCAGTTCGTCCGTGTCTTGGAGGGATGGCGGTGTGTCCACGCCTCAGTCCCCGAATGCGTGCGATGCGCGCAAAGGAGGGCACTTCTCTTGTCCCACATTGCTTAGGGGGAAGTCTTGGGGCCAACTTATAAGGCAATGGGCCCTTTAACTATATATACGCGTTTTTTTGGGGTAGCATGGGATGTCTTGAGAAGAACAAAATCATGAGGACTTAGTGTTCAAAGCAGACAATATGTGTGGTATTAGAGTCAACTCCCGACCGTGTGTGGGGCCATAGTGAGGACGCTATGCTCCTTGGGGGGGGGGGGGGGGGAGGGGGGGAGAGTATGACGACCCATGCATCGGTGCGCAGGGAGGAGGGATGGCGGTTTGTTCGCACCTCGAAGGGATGGCGGTGTGTTTGCGCCTTAGTCCCCGGACGCGTGCAAAGGAGGCACTTCTTTTGTCTCACATCGATTAGGGGGAGTCTTGGGGCCAACTTATAAGGTAATGCACCCTCTATCTGTACATTCGTGTTTTTTTTTTTGTAGTATGGGATGCTCTGAGAAGAACAAAACCGTGAGGACATAGTGTCCAAAGCAGACAATATGTGTATAGTTGAGACTTGGGGCATTACAAGTGGTATGAGAGCCAATTCCTGACCGTGTGTGGGGCCACATCGAGGACGCTGTGCTCCTAAGGGTGGGAAAGTGTGATGACCCAAGCAGCGGTGTGCGGGGAGGAGGGATGGTGGTTTGTCTGCGCCTTGGAGGGATGGCAGTGCATCCGCGCCTCAGTCCCTAGACGCGCACAAATGGGGCACTTCTCTTGTTTCACATTGTTTGGGGGGAGTTTTGGGGCCAACTTATAAGGTAATATGCCCTCTAACTGTACATACATGTTTTCTTGGGGTAGTATGGGATGCCATGAGAAGAACAAAACCATAAAGACTTAGTGTCTAAAGTGGACAATATATGTACAGTTAAGACCTAGGGTGTTACAGGGGGTATGAACAAAAGCCAATCCATGCTCCGAGTATTTATCTTCTAGTTGTTCTTGTGCGTGAATACCGTGCAAATCTGATTGTATCTATTTGTAGAAGTCTATAAGAGTCTGAGTCTGTAATCAGAACAGAGAGTGTTAAGTGCAGCGAGGATTACTTTTATCTCTGGAAATGAAGTTGCAAATTATAAGGAATCTTATTTGGATGGAATAATATCTCAAGGATTAGATAGAGACTTGCAACTTCTGATTTGGGTCATTAGAGCTGGTTGGGTGGAGTAGGTAAAGTAGATAGGCCGAACCAATGTCGATGAACCATGTCGATTGAAGATAATTGTTTCCATACATGCACGATTCCCACGCACGTCATACACATTGTCCAGCACTTTACGTAAAAAAGTTTTAAGTCTCATTAGACAATGAAATCAGCCCCCTCTTGGATATTTGTACCTAATCCATTTATCGTACGCCGCTGCACCAATAAATCATTGCCAAACCTAACTCCTCGTACTGTAGTTCATGCGTAGCAAATGAATAGGATACGAAGCTTTCTCCTATAGAACTAAACAAGTCGTGTTTCACGCCGATCCAAATAGACAATTCACGTTAATCATGACGTTTCTCTATTTTACAGTTACTAATATCTCTTTCCTTTTCAACTTTTTCCATATATGCATTTATCTATATGCACACATGCACACACTTAGGGGTTCAGGATGGTTCGGTTTCACCTCGAAATTGGGAACCAGATCAATGAAACCGGTCCTCGGTTTTTAGGACCGAGAACCAAACCAACTAATTCTAGGATTGATCCGGTTCCTGGGCGAGCTAATTGGATCGTAAAAAATGCAAGGAGAAGCCTAACCTAAAATGAAAATTAGTTACATGTGTATTTGTCCATAAAATTTCACTTGTGTATTTGTCCAAGGAGAGATGTGCCTGAGAGCCCCCGTTGTACTACTTGTTGTGATCCAAAGCCCATGTGGGCATATGGTTTCTACTGAATGGCACTACCACGGGCCTTCTTGGAGCAGCAGCAACAACGAGAGAGAGAGAGAGAGAGAGAGAGAGAGAGAGAGAGAGAGAGAGAGAGAGAGAGAGAGAGAGAGAGAGAGCTCCATAAGAAAAGTTGAGAAAACGTGGGCTTTGAAGCAACAACGAGACGATTTGAAGCTTGGGTTTGAGTGTGCTTTCAAAGCAAAGTTGAGAAAATATGGACTTTGAATTGTCACTTCGGCCAAGGTATACTTTAAATCAGTAAAGGGTGGTCCTAGTGGTCCAGTCTGGTCTCACCTCATCAAGAACCGAGAAGCGGTTCCATTTTTAGGAGGCGTCCCTAAAGAACCGGACCAACCGATCAGTTCAGTTCGGTTCGGTTCGGTCTGGGCAGTTCCTGGGTTGGGCGGTACATTATGCTCAACCCTACACACAAGTTGCCGCACGGATAAATTATTGACAAACCCGACTCTTCTTATGCACATTCACACGTGTCATTGCATCGATAGATCATTGCCAAACCTAACTCGTTACGCCTTAACTCATGCATTGTACGGAAATGAGAAGTCCAGTAGACCCGCCAAGCCGATAACAAATCAAATCGGACATGAAGCTTCTCTCTGGCAGAACTGTCAACACTGTTTTTTTCTCGGCTTGTGTTTCACATCGATCTAAATAAGCAATCCACGTTAATCACACTATATTTTACAGTTCCCATCAGATCACTCAGGGTAATAGCAAAATCCGAGCATTAGATACGCTACTTTCATAGAAAGGCTAAACATTTCTTGACGTTCTGTTTAAGGAAAATGACTAGATCTAGTCCCCCATCTCGTGGTATATGACTCCTCTTCTGCGTATTAGTAACAAGGGTCAGCTAATTATGATTTCCGCTAATGAGTCCGTTTGACAACATTTGATTTTTGAAGATCTCAAGTAATTCGGACTAAACAAAAATTAAATTACGCGTCCTGCAAAGTATAAAAATGTCAAGAACAAAAGATAGGTTGACATACATATATCTGAATATGTGAATGGCTATGGGAGTGTTTGGGAGGACTGCCGTGAGATTACTTGGGCGACCTCAGGGGTTTGGAAATATAACATTACACAAAAAGAATGCTTAGTTATTATTGTATTAATAAAATCTCACTTCTTTCAAGTGTTTAAATGTATTAAGCTACAGTGATTTTCAGTTCTTCTTTGATATATTGAAGTTACAGTTTTTTTCGTGAATTATTTTCCTTCACGTGTAAATTAAATGAACAAGTTCCCTTAATGTATGTATGTAACTTATTGTAAACTCACTATTTTGTATATGCTAGAGATATATTTAGGAGATTCTATATATTTCCCTTGATTGGTCATAATTGGTTGCGATTGATATGTTGCCATATGCTTTTTCTATTATTGCGATTTTCAACCATATCTATGAAAATTAGAGTGTTATGATGACTTTTTTCTTGCAAAACGTACGCATTTTGGTAACTCATTATTATGTATCTAGATTTATTATTACACTGCATCTATCCGATTTTTTTCACGTTAAATGAATTTGCAATAATTCCAGCATTGTCTTCTTTCACATTCAGCCTCTTAGAAAATATGTCATACATACATTTATTTGAAATGGATATCAACTTTTGTCCCTTTTTTTTTACTGGTGTCGAACCTGGTGGCTTTCTTTCATCGGGTAACTTCTCAAGATAATCATTCACGTCATTAACCGATGCGTAAAAGTTTGCGAAGTCACGTGGTGGTGTCCTTTCATCACGTGGCGGCGTCCTTTCACGTCATTCATCAAGAACGATACTCCAATTAATTACTTGCGTATGAATTGTTTATACATAACACGTGAGATGTGCTTTTCCAGTCGCACTCGGGGAGTAATCAATGATCTTCCGGGGCTTTCCAACTTCTCAAGCACAACTGGAACGTAACCTATAAATGGCATGCATGTCCTTCAGGAATTGCAACGCTCAAGTAAACGATCCATCTGCTGAGCTCCCGATGGAGTCTCTGCTTCAAGACCTGAATTCCACCCACTTGTGTGGAGTGATCCTAGCCATCATCATCCTATCAATCCATGCATGGTTCAAATCAAGGTCGCCTCGCAAGCTCAAAACGCCACCAGAAGTCGCGGGTGCATGGCCTGTCATAGGGCATTTGCCCACGCTAGCAAAATCCCATCATCCTCACAGGACCTTCGCATCCATGGCCGACGAGTACGGACCGATCTTTACCGTTAGGGTCGGGCTGTTCCCAGTCGTAGTGGTTAGCAATTCCGAGGTAGCCAAAGAATGTTGGACCAAGCACGATCTCGCCCTCGCGTCTCGTCCGCAGCTATTAGGCCCTGAAATTATGGGCTACAACAGTGCCTTTTTTGGTTTTGCTCCTCACGGTCAGTATTGGCGCGAAGTGAGGAAAATCGCCACCGTGGAGCTGCTCGCTAACCGGAGGATCGAGTTGTTGGTCAAACCCACGGTGGCCTCGGCGACAGATATAGCCATTAAAGAGTTGCACAAGCTTTGGACTGAGAAGAAGAATAATTCAGGTACTTTCACGGATATAGCGTAAGTTTAGAATTCTTTATTGTATGAAACGATTCAGCTACTGATGTAGGGAAACAAACCAATCCAAGCATATTAAGTAAACATAGAAGTGTGTTTTCGATTTAAAAGTCTTAACACTATGCCTGTCTCTACCACAGGTTATATCTTAATTGACTTGAAGCAGTGGTTTGCAAGCTTGTCTCTGAACATTCTCCTTAAACTCTTAGCCAATAAAGGCTACTACAGTGGCGCGGCCACTGTAGACGAGGAAGAGGAGCGGCAGTGCCACCATGCTTTGAGGGAATTCTTGCATTTCCTAGGGGTTTTTACCGTGGCAGATGCTCTTCCTTTCTTAAGATGGTTGGACTTGGGTGGTCACGAGAAGACTATGAGGAGGACCGCGAAGGAATTGGACGCCATCCTAAGTGGTTGGTTAGAGGAGCACAAAAGGAACAGCAAGAGTCCGAGTGAGAATAAGGGTGATCGAGATTTCATCGATGTCATGCTTTCGACCGTTAATGGCAAGGAAATAGGAGGTTTCGATGCTGATACGATAATCAAAGCTACATGCTTGGTTCGCCCACTCTTAATATTACTGCTTTCTACTTCCAATGCGCATTGTTTGTGCTTAATTCATGCTGGCTTATTTTTGCACCAGGACAAAGTCTCACTCTTAACCCAGTCACTGTTCGTCAACCCACATGAACTAGGGAACACTCGTCAATACATGCTGAACTTTGGACTGTATGCGCCACTTTTAGGATAAGTTTTCTAAACACGACGTGTGTATATATATGAGACTCACCTGACATGGTGTTCTTTATTTAAATAATTCAACCTATTTGTTGTGATGAGGGCATCACTTAGGCAAACAAAGCTATCAATTATTACACGGTTAGCAAGATATTGACTAAAACGGATAAAGCTATGTACAAATGTGATGGCTTTGTTATCTCTTAATTTCAAGGTAGAAAGTAATTATCGAGGCGTGGACTTTTATGAAAAGCTTACAGGGGGATGGCTATGTAAATTAGGATAGTATATTTGCACTATCGAATCGGCTCGGTCAGATTCAATTGTTTATCAAATGTAAACATGGAGCGATATTTCGTAAAGGAGATGGAGTCGGTTAACATATGAGTGATAACCAACGAGAGTTTTACATTGAAGAATTGAATTATTGTGGAGCTAGATTGAGTTTGATCGGAGGCAACACTGTGGAAATTTCATAACATGAGTATCAAACTTCTACTACATCTTATACATTTTACATAGTGATTAAAGATTGCAAGGTGAAGTTTAACACACATCGCATTGACAAACCTTTTATATCAAAGTGCAAGTTTTTTTAAAAAATAACGTACAATTCTATGTCGTCGTTCTACATACATATAATACTTTTTGGACTTCTATTTTATACAAAAGATATGGGGCAGAGGAAATCCGATTTACTTTTTATTCAAGACTATACTTTTTATTTGTTTCCTTGTCTTTCCTTTTTCTCAAAAATTATGTGAGGATATTAGGTGACTTGTCTGAATTTAATTTGATTATCATTAGATATCTAAGACTTGATAAAATATAACTTCTTTTTAGTTCGTCCGTTTCCCATCCGAAGTGATAATCTGTTTACGTTTGATGGGATGTAGATGTGCATAAAGTTTCCTTGCAATGTAGCTTGTCCTTTTGATTAATGACATGTCTGTGAGAGGATTGCGCCTTCGCGTGTTGTGAATTGCTTTATCCGTATTTATCAATTGTTTCTACTCCTTCACAGGGTTAATGAACAACGAGTGGATATGCACTTTTGTTTTGAAAGTACTGTGATTTGGTCTATTCAGTCTTCCTATCTCACTCCTGCAAATAATACGTATTCCTTGTTTGAAGGCCATGATATCAGGTGGTACTGATACTACGGTGGGTACCATAACATGGGCGGTCTCTCTGCTGGTGAACAACCTTCACATCTTGAAGAAGACTCAAGAAGAGCTCGACGCTCAAATCGGTAAACAAAGATATTTGAATGAATCAGACATCGCCAACCTTAGTTACACGCATGCCGTAGTGAAGGAGACCCTGCGACTGCACCCTCCAGGCCCGCTTGGCGTGCCGCACGAGTCGATCCAAGACTGCATCATCGACGGGCACTTCGTGCCCAAAGGGACGAGGGTGATTTTCAACTTATGGAAAATCCAAACCGACGCGAGAGCATGGCCTGAACCCATGGAGTTTAAGCCCGAGCGGTTCTCGACCAGCCGCAAAGATCTTGACTTGCAGGACCATAATTTCAACTACTCGCCATTCGGAGGCGGTAGAAGAATCTGTCCCGGAATGTCCTTTGGCGTTGAAATGGTGCTTTCTATGCTCGCTAGGTTCCTGCACGCATTCGAGGTATCAACTCCCGGCAATATGCCCGTGGATATGTCGGAGACTTTCGGGATAACGGTTGAAAAAGCGACGCCGCTGGAGGTACTGCTTAAACCGAGATTACCCAATAAGGCCTATGGATTTGCGTGAAGCGCCAAAATAACAAGAAATGAGTTGATCGGCAAGTTACTATTAAATAAACAGGACCTCCATGTCTAGTCTTTATCGAGTCACCATTAGTTGCACATTCAGATGATCGATCGTGTGTATTCGATACGCTTGTCCTAAATAAATAGGAACTTCTGTGAATCTTTTCTTAATTTTCTTTTTCCGATTTCATCTAATTAGGATTTCGACCGTCCTTTACAAGATTTTTGGCTGCGACGCAGCAACTTTCTTATGAAAAGTAATCCCGATTAGGAAAAGCAAACCTATACGCAGCTCATCTAGGTACGTTAATGAGAAAAAAGATTAATCTAGGGCAAGAGTTAGTCACGTGCATTTATGTAGGTGGGCTTCGGTAAGAATTAATTTTTCATTATATCCAAACTTTAGTCTATAAAGGAGGAAAAATTACCGATGAAGTTTCAAACTTACTATACGAATATTAATTCAATTCTAAATTTTTTCGGTGACATAGTTTTAAACATTTTCCTTGAGATCAACGCCGTTGCCATTCATGAGCTGTCTTCCTTAGCTTGCCACGTATGATGTTGGAAACAATTGGACATTACTTCAGCAATTTTTTGGTGGCAATCAATTTGAAGGATTACATTAGAGTTTTGCGCTAAGAATTTAAACTACATTGATAAAATTAAAAAGTTTAGCACTGAATTGGCATCTTATACTAAATTTTAGAATTGATTTAATAATTATCTCAATGTAGTATAGTATACCTTTTACCACTCGCAGAAATATTTTTACCATGCGGTTCTCCATGATTAACCATCCCAAGTATGAAGCTTTGTCCTTTTCCCTCTTCCTTTTTTTTTCCCTGCTTTGGAGGAGAGTCAAGCGTGCATTAAATGAAAAAAGAAGAAGAAGGAAACGCTAGTCTTCACTTGTGAGGTGGGTTAACACGCTTACTACTGGATAATTATAAACCAGTTGATCACAAGTTCGAATATTGCGATCGCCCTTCAACCTAGTTCTCATTGGCATGGGTACGATTTGTGCACCTAGCATAAGATGGTTCCGGCTATATTCCAACTTATATCAAAGGCGAGATCATCGATGTTGATTGTCCGTTTTCATCCTTTTCAATTATAAACAAAGACTCTCCGTACCTTACCAAAAAAAAAAACAAAGAGTCTCCGTCAGTGCACCGATATATTATTGCTAAACCTAAGGCATCTTACTGTCATTCGTGCCATGTGAATGAGACGGGCCAGCATACTCGGAAAGCCGACAACCAATTGGAGGTGGACATGGAGCTTGTCTATTGCAAAACCTAGAAGTTGTGTTTCACGCCGATCCAAATAGATAATTCATGTGAATCATGATGGTTTCTCTATGTTACAGATGTTGACATCTCTATATATTGAAATAGTCCTTTTATTATTATTGAAAGGGGAGTCCCTCGATGCAGCATTAATCACGCCCACTCCAGCCGCACACTTAACCAAAAATGTGTCCAATTTCATCTCAAAATATAGTTCGCTCTACTTAAATTAGTACTAGGTGGTTGAATGTCCAAAGAGCTTGATTGTGCTGGAAAATGAGAGAATTAATTGGCGTGTACGAGATGGGAGAGAGTATGATATGAGAAGAAGAGGGCGAAAATGCCAAGTCCATCTATGAGTTTGATTGATTCAGGAGCTCCCATGTTTTCGTCGATTTATCAAGCCCAAGATCCTCAGATTAGGACATCTCTAATTGGTCAGTGCAGAAGGAGCTTTGTGGAGAAAATGAATGCATGGTGATCAAATAATAACATTTTCGATTAGGTGTTTAACTATGCCGCTATAGGCGACTTAGATCCCCAGTTGTTGAAAAACGCATGCATGAATGGCCTCCGCGAATTGAAACCTAGCCATCGCTGAACTATTATGCCTCTAGTTTTATATATGCAGAAGGAATGCAGTGGGGAAAATGAATGTGGGATCGCATGAATTAGGATCCGGATCTCCTGCCACCTGATGAGGGGTAGGAGATTTGAAGGCAAAAAGAAGAGGGGAGGGCATTTCCATAAAAGATGGATGGTTTTGATTGAATGGTAGTCGTCCGATTTAGATTGGATGGCCGCCAAGGGAAGCAAATCACCTGCCCTAGCTAGTGATCCATTTCCCATAAATTAATTGTTATTTATCTTGGGTCGAATTTTTCCATTGTCAGCAAATTTAGTTTTTGTTCCAAAGAATATGCTGGCGGAATTATAACATTACACAAAAAGAATTCTTAGTTAGTACTGTATTAATAAAATCTCACCTTTTTTTTCAAGTGCTTAAATGTATTAAGCTTTAGTGATTTTTCAGTTCTTTTTTTGTATATTGAAGTTACAGTTTTATTCGTTAACTATTTTCCTTCACGTGTAATATGTAACTTATTGCAAACTCTCTATTTTGTATATGCTAGAGATATACTTGGGAGATTCTATATATTTTCCTTGACTGATCCTGATTGATTGTGATTGATATTTTGCCATATACATTTTCTATTATCGCGATTTTCAACCATATCTATGAAAATTAGAGTGTTACAGCGACTTTTTTCTTGCAAAACATATGCATTTTGGTAATTGATTATTACGTAACTAGATTTGTCATTACACTGCATCTATCTGAATTTTTTCTAGTCAAATGAATTTGCAATTTTCTAGCATCGTCTTCTTTCAGATTCTACGTCTTAGAAAATACGTCATACCTGCATATATTTTAAATGGATATCAACTTTTTTTTCCCTTTTTTCTTATTGGTGTCGAACCTGGTGGCTTTCTTTCATCCGGTATCTTCTTAAGACAATTATTCACGTCATTGATCGATGCGTTAAACTTTGCGAAGTGGTGGTGTCCTTTCACGTCATTCATCAAGGACGATACTCCAATTAATTACTTACGTAGGAATTGTTTATACATAACACGTGGGAAGTGCTTTTCCCGTCGCCCTCGGGGAGTAATCAATGATCTTCCGGGGTTTTGCAACTTCTCAAGCTCAACAGGAACTTAACCTTATAAATGGCATGCTTGTCCTTCAGGAATTGCAAACCCAACTAAACGATCCATCTGCTGAACTCTCCCAATGGAGTCTCTGCTTCAAGACCAGAATTCCACCCACTTGTATGGAGTGATCCTAGCCATCCTCATCCTAGCCATCCATGCATGGTTCAAATCAAGGTCACCTCGCAAGCTCAAAACACCACCAGAAGTCGCGGGCGCATGGCCCATCATAGGGCATTTGCCCACCCTAGCAAAATCCCATCATCCTTACAGGACCCTCGCGTCCATGGCCGATGAGTACGGACCGATCTTTACAGTCAGGGTCGGGCTGTTCCCAGTCGTAGTGGTTAGCAGTTCTGAGGTAGCCAAAGAATGTTGGACCAAGCACGATCTCGCCCTCGCGTCTCGTCCGCAGCTATTAGCCGCTGAAGTTATGTGCTACAACTATGCCTTATTTCCTCTTGCTCCTTACGGTCAGTATTGGCGCGAAGTGAGGAAAATTGCCACCGTGGAGCTGCTCGCTAACCGGAGGATCGAGTTGTTGGTCAACCCCATAATGGCGTCGGCGACAGACATTGCCATTAAAGAGTTGCATAAGTTTTGGACTGAGAAGAAGAATAATTCAGGTACTTTCACGGATATAGCGTAAGTTTAGATTTCTTTATTGTATGAAACGATTCAGCTACTGATGTAGAGAAACAAACCAATCCGAGCATCTTCAGTAAACATAGAAGTGCGTTTTCGATTTAAAAGTCTAACACTATGCCTGTCTCTACCACAGGTTATATCTTATTTGACTTGAAGCAGTGGTTTGCAAGCTTGATTCTGAACATTCTCCTTAAACTCGTAGCCAGTAAAGGCTACTACAGCGGCGCGACCACTGTAGACGAGGAAGAGGAGCGGCGGTGCCACCATGCTTTGAGGGAATTCATGCATTTCCTAGCGGTTTTTACCGTGGCGGATGCTCTTCCTTTCTTAAGATGGTTGGACTTGGGTGGCCACGAGAAGACGATGAGGAGGATCGCTAATGAATTGGACGCCGTCCTAAGTGGTTGGTTAGAGGAGCACAAAAGGAACAGCAAGAGTCCGAGTGATAATAAGGGCGATCGAGATTTCATGGACGTCATGCTTTTGACCGTTAATGGCAAGGAAATGGGAGGTTTCGATGCTGACACGATAATCAAAGCTACATGCTTGGTTCGCCCACTCTTAATATTACTGCTTTCTACTTCCAGTGCGCATTGTTTGTGCTTAATCCATGCTTGCTTATTTTTGCACCGGGACAAAGTCTCGCTCTTAACCTAGTCACTGTTAGTCAACCCGCATGTACTAGGGAACACTCTTCGATACATGCTGAACTTTGGACAGTATGCACCACTTTTAGGATAAGTCTTCTAAACACGACGTATATATATGAGACTCACTTGACATGGTGTTGCTTATTCAATTAAGCCAACCTATTTGTTGTGATGAGGGAAAACAAATCCCTTGCCTTCGTTCATACCAGGGCAGGGGTAATCGGATGGTTAAGAAAAAAAAACTTATTCGATTTTTTTTTGGGAAAAACGAGAGCCACCAGATATTAATGGCCCCCCCTCCCAAACCCCAACTCAAATGTCAGGGGAATCCCCTAACCTAAGGTCAAGGAATCCGGATCCGTGATGAGGACATCACTTAGGCAAACAAAAGCTATCAATTATTATATCGGCTAGCAATATATTGACTAAAATGGATAGAGCTATGTACAGTGTGATGGGTGTGTTATTTATTAATTTCAATATTGGGTAGAAATTAATTATCGAGGTGTGGACTTTTACGAAAAGCTTACAGGGGGACGCCTATGTTAATTAGGAGCATATATTTGCACTATCGAATCGGCTCGGTCAAATTCAACGGCTTATCAAATGTAAACATGGTGCCTTAGCGGTACAACAAGGGATATTTCATAAAGGAGATGGAGATCAGTTAACATATAAGTTTTAACCAAAAAGAGTTTTACATTGAAGAATTGAGTTATTGTGGGGCTAGATTGAGTTTGATTGTAACCATGAGTATTAAACTTCTACTACATCTTATTCGTTTAACACAGTGATTTAAGATCGCAAGGTGATGCTTAACACATATCCCATTGATAGGCCTTTGATATCAAAGTGCAAGTTTTTTTTTTAATAACGTACAATTTTACTTTGTCGTTGTACACATAAATATAATACTTTTAGAACTTCTATTTTATACAAAAGATAGGGGTCAGAGGAAATCCCATTTACTAGTAGAGTGACGTTGTCAAACATATTCAAGACGATAATTTTTATTTGTTTCCTTGTCTTTCCTTTTTCTCAAAAATTATGTGAGGATATTAGGTGACTTGTTTGAATTTAATTTGATTGTCATTAGATATCTAAGACTTGACAAAATAGAACTTCTTTTTAGTTTGTCTGTTTCCCATATGAAGTAATAATCTGTTTACGTTTAATGGGATGTAGATGTGCATAATATTTCCTTGCAATGTAGCTTGTCCTTTTGATTAATGACATGTCTGTGAGAGGATTGCGCCTTCGCGTGTGTTGTAAATTGCATTATCCGTATTCGTCATTTGTTTCTACTGCTTCACAGGGTTAATGAACAACGAGTTGATTTGTAATTTTGTTTTGACAGTACTGTGATTTGGTCTAATCAGTCTTCATATCTCCCTCCTGTAAATAATACGTATTCCTTGTTTGCAGGCCATGATAGCAGGTGGTACTGATACTACCGTGACCACAGTAACATGGGCGGTCTCTCAGCTGTTGAACAACCTTCACATCTTGAAGAAGACTCAAGAAGAGCTCGATGCTCAAATCGGTAAACAAAGATATGTGAATGAATCAGACATCGCCAACCTAAGTTACATGCATGCCGTAGTGATGGAGACCCTGCGACTGCACCCTCCAGCCCGGCTTACCGGGCCGCACGAGTCGACCGAGGATTGCATCATCGACGGGCACTACGTGCCCAAAGGGACGAGGGTGATTTTCAACTTATGGAAAATCCAAACCGACGCGAGAGCATGGCCTGAACCCATGGAGTTTAAGCCTGAGCGATTCTCGACCAGCCGCAAAGATTTTGACTTGCAGGACCATAATTTTGACTACTCGCCATTCGGTGGCGGTAGAAGAATCTGTCCCGGAATGTCCTTTGGCATTCAAATGGTGCATTCTGTGCTTGCTAGGTTCCTGCACGCGTTCGAGGTATCAACTCCGGGCAATATGCCGGTGGATATGTCAGAGGGTTTCGGTATGACAGTTGAAAAGGCGACGCCACTCGAGGTACTGCTTGCGCCGAGATTACCCAATGAGGCCTATGGATTTGCGTGAAGCACCGAAGTAACAAGAAATGAGTTGATCGGCAAGTTACTACTAAATAAACAGGACCTCCATGCCCAGTTTTCATCTGGTCACTATTAGTTGCACGTTCAGACGATCGATCCCGTAGATTCGCTATATTTGTCCTAAATAAATTGGAACTTCTGTGAATCTTTTATTGATTTGCTTTATCCGATTTGATCTAATTAGGATTTCAACCGTCCCTTACAAGATTTTTTGCTGCGACGCAGCAACTTTCTTCGGAAAAGTAATCCCCATTAGGAAAAGCAAACCTATACGCAGCTCATCTAGGTACATTCATGAGAAAAATTTAACTAGGGCAAGAGTTAGTCAGGCGCATTTATGCAGGTGGGCTTCAGTAAGAATTAATGTAGAACATTTGAAGTTTAGTTATATCTAAATATGTGAAGAAGGAAAAATTTCTGATATGGTTTTAAACTTAATATACGGATGTCAATTCAATTTCTAAATTTTTTTTCATTTTGGTGATATAGTTTTAAACATTTTCCTTGAGATCAACGACATGGCCATTCACGAGCTGTCTTCGTTAGCGTGCCATGTGTGATGTTGGCAACAATTGGACGCTACTTCAGCAATTTTAATTTCAAGGGTTACATTAGAATTTTGTGTTAAGATTTAAAATTACATTGACAAAATTAAAAAGTTTAGTACACTAAAATTTAGAATTGATTTAATAATTATCCCAATGGAGTATAGTATACCTTTACCACTCGCAGAAATATATCTACCATGCGGTTCTCCATGATTAACCATCCCAAGTATGAAGTTTTCCTTTTCCCTCCTCCTTATTTTTTTCCCTGATTCGGAGGAGAGTCAAGCATGTATTAAATGAAAAAAAAGGAGGAGGAAACGCTAGTCTTCACTTGTGAGGTGGGTTAACGCTTACTACTGGATAATTAGAAACCAGTTGATGACAAGTTAGAATTTTGCGATCGCCCCTCAGGCTAAGGAAATTTCGGTTCTCATTAGCGTGGTTACGATTTGTGCATCAAGCATAAGATAATTCCGGCTATATTCCAACTTATATCAAAGGCGAGATTGTAGATGTTGATTGTCCGTTGTCATCCTTTTTCACTTATAAACAAGGAGTCTCCGTCACTGCACCTATATATTATTGCTAAACCTAACTCATTGTATTGTCGTCCGTGCCACGTGAATGAGAAGTACAGCATAGTCAGAGAGCCAACAACCAATTTGAGGTGGAGATGGAGCTTGTCTATTGCAAAACCTAGACAGCTGTGTTTCGCGTCGATCCAAATAGGCAATTCACGTGAATCACGATGGTTTCTCTATTTTACAGATGTTGACATCTCTATATATTAAAATAGTCCTTTTATTATTATTTCAAAACGAAATATCTACCTTTAATTAAGGAACCCTACATTGTCTTCTCTTCTTCTTTTCTCTTTTTCTCTTTTGAAATGGGTCATGTTAGCTCAATTCCTCAATTTTTAGAGAGTTTGAGAGTCCAGCTCATAATGAAAAAATGTACACTTTGTTTAGCAGATTAAAAGAAACCGGCACATTTGTCAAGCCGCTAACAAATCGAATCGGAGATGAAGCTTCTAATCTCTAGTAGAACTAAGAAAGTCAACACTCTGTTTTTTTCTCGGGTTGTGTTTCACATTGATCTAAATAAGCAATCCACGTTAATCACACTCTATTTTTAATTCCCATCAGATCACGTAGGGTAGTAGCAAAATCCGAGCATTAGATACGCTACTTCTATAGAAAGGCTAAACATTTCTTGACGTTCTGTTTAAGGAAAATGACGCTATCTAGTCCCCCATCTCGTGGTATATGACTCCTCTTCTGCGTATTAGTAACAAGAGTCAGCTAATTATGATTTCCGCTAGTGAGTCTATTACACAACATTTGATATTTTGAAGATCTTACCTAATTCGGACTAAACAAGAATTAAATTATGCATCATGCAAAATTATAAAAGGTCGAGAACAAAAAGAATATTTAGTTAGTATTGTATTGATAAAATTTCACTTTTTTCAAGTGTTTAAATGCATTAAGCTTTAGTGATTTTTGAGTTCTTTTTTTTATATATTGAAGTTACAGTTTTAATGAACAAGTTCCCTTAATGGATGTATGTAACTTATCCTAAATTCACTATTTTGTATATGCCAGAGATACATTTAGGAAATTCTACATATTTCCTTTGACTAATCCTCAGTTATTGATATTTTACAATATACTTTTTCTATTATCACGATTTTCAATCATATCTATGAAATTAGAGTGTTACGGTGACTTTTTTTCTTGCAAAATGTATGCATTTTGGTAATTGATTAATATGTATCTAGATTTGTCATTGCATTGCATCTATCTGAGTTTTTTCAACTAAAATAAATTTGCAATTTTTCCAGCATCGTCTTCTTTCAGATTCTACCCCTTAGAAAATACGTCATACATACATTTATTTTGAAATGGATATCAACTTTTTTCCCTTTTTTCTTACTGGTGTCGAACCTGGTGGTGGTGTGCTTTCCCTTTCATCAAGATACTCCAATTACTTACATAGGAATTGTTTATACATAACACGTGGGATGTGCTTTTTCCGTCGCCCTCGGCGAGTAATCAATGATTTTCCGGGACTTTGCAACTTCTCAAGCTCAACAGGAACGTAACCATATAATTGGCATGCTTGTCCTTCAGAAATTGCAACGCCCAACTAAACGATTCATCTACTGAATTCCCAATGGAGTCTCTGCTTCAAGACCTGAATTCCACCCGCTTGTATGGAGTGATCCTAGCCATCCTCATCCTATCAATCCATGCATGGCTCAAATCAAGGTCACCTCGCAAGCTCAAAACACCACCAGAAGTCGCGGGCGCATGGCCCGTCATAGGGCATTTGCCCACGCTAGCAAAATCCCATCATCCTCACAGGACCTTCGCGTCCATGGCCGACGAGTACGGACCGATCTTTACCGTCAGGGTCGGGCTGTTCCCGGTCGTAGTGGTTAGCAGTTCCGAGGTAGCCAAAGAATGTTGGACCAAGCACGATCTCTACCTCGCGTCTCGTCCGCATCTATTAGCCTTTGAAATTATGGGCTACAACAACGCCTCTTTTAGTTTTGCTCCTTACGGTCAGTATTGGCACGAATTTAGGAAAATCGCCACCGTGGAGCTGCTCGCTAATCGGAGGATCGAGTTGTTGGTCAAACCCACAGTGGCCTCGGTGGTAGATATCGCCATTAAAGAGTTGCACGAGCTTTGGACTGAGAAGAAGAATAATTCTGGTATTTTCACGGATATAGCGTAAGTTTAGAATTCTTTATTTTATGAAATGATTCAGCTACTGATGTAGAGAAACAAATCAATCCAAGCATCTTTAGTAAACATAGAAGTGTGTTTTCGATTTAAAAGTCTAACACTACGCCTGTCTCTACCACAGGGTATATCTTAATTGACTTGAAGCAGTGGTTTGCAAGCTTGACTCTGAACATTCTCCTTAAACTGGTAGCCAGTAAAGGCTACTACAGCGGCGCGGCCACTGTAGACAAGGAAGAGGAACGGCGGTGCCACCATGCTTTGAGGGAATTCGTGCATTTCCTAGCGGTTTTTGCCGTGGCGGATGCTCTTCCTTTCTTAAGATGGTTGGACTTGGGTGGCCAAGAGAAGACGATGAGGAGGATCGCCAAGGAATTGGACGCCATCCTAAGTGGTTGGTTAGAGGAGCACAAAAGGAACAGCAAGAGTCCGAGTGAGAATAAGGGTGATCGAGATTTCATGGACGTCATGCTTTCGACCGTTAATGGCAAGGAAATAGGAGGTTTCGATGCTGATACGATAATCAAAGCTACATGCTTGGTTTGCCCACTCTTAATATTACTGCTTTCCACTTCCACTGCGCATTGTTTGTGCTTAATTCATGCTGGCTTATTTTTGCACCAGGACAAAGTCTCACTCTTAAGTTCTTAACCTAGTCACTGTTCGTCAACCCGCATGTACTAGGGAACACTCTTCGATACATGCTGAATTTTGGACTGTATGCACCATTTTTCGGATAAGTCTTCTAAACATGACACGCGTGTATATATATATATATGTAAGATTCACCTGATATCAAAGTGCAAGTTTTTAAACAAAATAACATACAATTCTACATTGTCGTTCTACATAAATATAATACTTTTTGGACTTCTATTTTATACAAAAGATATGGATATTATGTTTCCTTGTCTTTCCATTTTGTCAAAAATTATGTGAGGATATTAGGTGAATTGTCTGAATTTAATTTGATTATCATTAGACATCTAAGACTTGATAAAATATTTCTTTTTAGTTCATTTGTTTCCCATCTGAAGTAATAATCTGTTTACGTTTGATGGGATGTAGATGTGCATAACGTTTTCTTGCAATGTAGCTTGTCCTTTTGATTAATGACATGTTTGAGAGGATTTCGCCTTTGTGGGATCCAGATCACCTGCCCTTAGGGCAGGTGACCAAATCCTATATGCATTAAGAACCATCAGATTTTTTATTGAACGGTTCCCAATGTATGAGGCGGCACGCCCTTTTTTTCTTTTTTGTTTTTAAATAAAACTAGGGCTGTTCGATGGTGATTGGACGACCCTAGAAGGAAGTAGACCACCTGCTCTAAGGGCACATGATCCGTTTTCACCTTCACACATGTTGTGAATTGCATTATCTGTATTCATCATTTGTTTCTAATGCTTCACAAAGTTAATGAATAACGAGTTGATAGGCACTTTTGTTTTGACAGTACTGTGATTTGGTCTATTCAGTCTTCATATCTCACTCCTGCAAATAATAAGTATTCCTTGTTTGAAGGCCATGATATCAGGTGGCACTGATACTACCATGGGCACCATAACATGGGCGGTCTCTCTGCTGGTGAACAACCTTCACATCTTGAAGAAGACTCAAGAAGAGCTCGACGCTCAAATCGGTAAACAAAGATATGTGAATGAATCAGACATCGCCAACCTAAGTTACATGCATGCCGTAGTGAAGGAGACCCTGCGACTGCACCCTCCAGCCCCGCTTGCCGGGCTGCACGAGTCGACCGAAGATTGCATCATCGACGGGCACTACGTGCCCAAAGGGACGAGGGTGATTTTCAACTTATGGAAAATCCAAACCGACGCGGGAGCATGGCCTGAACCCATGGAGTTTAAGCCTGAGCGATTCTCGACCAGCCACAAAGATCTTGACTTGCAGGACCATAATTTCGCCTACTCGCCATTCGGAGGCGGTAGGAGAATCTGTCCCGGAATGTCCTTTGGCGTTCAAACGGTGCATTCTATACTCGCTAGGTTCCTGCACGCGTTCGAGATATCAACTCCCGGCAATATGCCAGTGGACATGTCGGAGAGTTTCGGGATAGCGGTTGAAAGGGCGACGCCGCTCAAGGTACTGCTGGCGCCGAGATTACCCAACGAGGCCTATGGATTTGCGTGAAGCACCGAAATAACAAGAAACGAGTGGATCAGCAAGTCTCTACTAAACAAACAGGACCTCCATGCCTTGTTTTCATCCAGTCACTATTAGTTGCACGTTCATACAATCGATCCCGGGGATCCGGTGAATCTTTTATTGATTTTCTTTTTCCGATTTGTCGCAACCTACTCGTACGTTCCCCTCGGAGGGAAAACGAGAGGAACGTTTCTAGGTAGATTTAAAGGTATCGCTCATAAAAAGATTCGAATCGGCATTCGTAAAAGATGGCTTAAAAGCAGCATCCAATTGGTGATCCAACTCGATTCAATCCTTACGAGCACGCACTCTTCGAAGCCCATACCTCGCGTGAAGTTTAGGCGCTTTGATTTTAAAAGTTTTTTACCAACCTAAAATATTTTTAAGAATCACCATTAGCCTATTAGAATTGGCTAGAAACCGATCGAAACATGGGAATGTCGTCTCAATCCTTGCGGAACCATAGATTCTAAAGTTTGGGGACTTATTTACGCTAACGTTTCTCTCAGCACCTTTTCGGTACCTAACTAATTAGTCATTTAATCTAAAGTGATCACACACTTTTATTCGCCTTTTAAACCCTAAAAAGACGTCTAAACCCATTCAGTATCAATGCAATTATTTCATGCGGTTATTCTCATGCCAATCCAAACTAATAGCAAATTAGTCTAAGGAAACTAACACACAATCTATTTAAAGGCAATGCGACAAAAGTAAACACTCAGCATTGAAATACGATGTTATAAATAAACAATCAAAGTATTGAAATACGATATGATAAATAAACATCCAAATAAATGAATGCAATTATTTAATGACGAGAAATTAAAACCCGCAACTTGTTGGGTGTTTAAAAATACATTGCTTCGTTATAATCATCAAGACATGATCCCTCAATGATTGTTTAAAAATAAGAAGTTAATAAGGCCTAACGGATTAATTCAAATCATACTAATTACTTATTTAGATAAAGTGATCCTAAGTCTAATCAATTTCATTAGACTAAACTCATGCTAATCAAATCATGTCTTAGAAATTAGCAAAATCTTAGTGAACTTAGGGTAAAACCTTACAAAAAATAAGATCGAAAGGAATATCGGTCCACCGCCATCTAACTTAAGCATGACAAATGCCGTAACATCATCAAGTTACAACTTAATAAGCACAAAACTTGATAATCTAACATTAGATTATTTGATTCAAAATAAACATCAAATCACGTCAAGCCTAATGATACATCTACATATTGACATACGAAGCTAAGTTAGATATGCGAGTAGGCTAAGGGACGAAAGCGCAAAATGATCTAACAACGCCAATTCTTTGATTTCCTCTAAAATTGATGTTAATTTTTCAACAAAGGCCCATTCTAAAGTTAGAAATTTATTTTTCAAGCAAGATGACTCTTCCAAACCAAACTGCAATTTAGACCCAAAAAAAAAAACCAAACTGCAAATTTTTTTTATTTTCGGTAATTTTTAATAAAGAATGTTCTTTATTAAAATATTATATTATATTTTAAAAGTACCGGGTCGGACTCTGAACCGTTCGGGTTCGGGTCCGACCCGGATTCCAGGAGCCAGTGTGAAAGCGCCCCAGACCGGGAATGGAAGTGGGTTGGGTCGGATCAGACCCAGCCCGCCCGAGGAGTGGGGCTCATTGTATTTGGGCCTTTCAGCCCACTTTTCAGTTCAACCCCCTATTCTCTAGACTCTTGGAGGGATCGGCCTTGGGCCCAACCCGAGCGTGAAAACCCTGGGCGCAAGGGCCCAGACAGGTCCGAACCGGCCCTGGTTCCAGGGTTACGGAGCCGTCTGGGTCTTGGGCCCTGGATGGCTTCACGCTGGCCCGAGGACTAGCGAGCGAGTCGTTGGCCAAGGGCCACGAAACCTGAGTCCACAACTCGGTCCAAAGGAGGGCCGGCACGCCCAGTGCGTGTCGACGTCCAGGCGAACTCCGAGCTCGACTCTCACGCGACGCTCAGCGCGCGGCTGCGATGGGCCTCAGCTCGACGCCGCGCCTCTCGCGGCAGCCTACGGCCTTTCCCACACGCAATGACCAAAGTCCAGCAAAAGACCAAGTTTTGAGTAAAAACCCAACCGGATCTCACATCGGCGTTTTGTCGAACACATGACGCGCAACGGGAAACAGTTAGTTTCAAGGGTCCAAACAAGACTAAATCCTCGCCTAAGATGCGTTAGGAACCAACAGGGGGGTGGGCATACTACACAAAGGAAACCATAATAAGGCTCGGGGATCGCTGACGCCACCTCCCCCCCCCCCCCCCCCCCCCCCCCAAAAAAAAAAAAAAGGCCCGAACAAAACAGCAAGACAGAAAGAAAAGTCGCGGAAAGGAACGACGACACCGCAAAACCCCTACACGGATCGGGGACGGTGGCCGGCGGACGTGCTCGAGCACAGCTCGAGCCAAGCCGTTGCCAGACCAGGATGCTTCCTGACCATGATCCTTGGGGACGAACGGGTCGGGTTTCGGCTTACCGGGAGCAACAGTGGTCGTGGTGCCGCTTCAACAGCAGGTCGTCGGGAGATTCCAACAAGCGACTCCTCCTCTCCCTCGGTCCACCTCCCTCTTTTGCTCGTTTTTTTTTTTTTTTTGCTTTCACCGAGACCCTGCCCGAAGACCCCTCTGGCCTCCATCATTTTTTAGTTTTCCCTCCTTACCAGCGAAGACCTCCTCTCCATTTCTACTCTGCCCCCTTTTTTTTCCCCTTCTTTTTGTTCTCCTTTGCCTCTTCTCCTTGCCGCCCCTTCCTGTCGCGTCCTCTGTCCCTTCGCCCCCTGTGGTTGCGCGTCTGGCCGGAGAAAGCAGCTGGCCAGCTTCGGGAGTCTGCAGCAAGCCTGGCGCGCACGATGATGGACCAGGAAGGAATGGGCCGGGCGAGAGAAATGGGCGATGGGCCTAAAGGAGAATGGATATGGGCCAAAAGAACAAAGCCTAAAAGGAAAAGGGGTTCGCACGGGCCGAGTCCGGCCCGGCGATGACTTCTTTTTTTCTTTTTTCTTTTTATTAGAAATTAATAACAACTTTGTGAAAAATTAAGACAAAAGTGAATTACCAAACTGGAAAAAATTAGATGTCAACACAATTTTATATAATTAGGATTTCGACCGTCCCTTACAAGATTTTTGGCTGCGATGCAGCAACTTTCTTTGGAAAAGCAAACCTATACGTAGCTCATCTAGGTACATTCATGAGAAAAAAAAAATTAAACTAGGGCAAGAGTTAGTCATGCGCATTTATACAGGTGGGCTTCAGTAAGAATTAATGTAGAACATTTGAAGTTTCGTTATATCTAAACTTTAGTGTGTAGAGGAGAATTTGCCGATACAATTTTAAATTTACAATACCTGATGTCAATTCAATTCTAAATTTTCTCTATGCTGTTATAGTTTTAAATCTTTACCTTGAGATTTCAATATAATCATTCCGATCATTGCTACTGGAGATCACTGACGTTGTGATTCACGAGTTGTCTTCTTTAGTGTGCCACTTATGATGTTGGCGACAGTTAGACGCTACTTCAGCAATTTTTTGTGGCAATTAGTTGCAAGGATTGCATTAGAATTTTGTTTAAAATTTAAAATTGCATTGAAAAAATTAAAAAGTTTATTACTAAATTGCCATCCTGTAATAAATTTTTAAATCGATTTAATAATTATCCCAATGGAGTACAATATACCTGTACCACTCTTAGATAAATATTTACTATGCGGTTCTCCATGATTAACCATCCCAAGTATGAAATTTTCCTTTTCCCTCTTCTTTTTTTCTTGCTTACGGAGTAGAGTCAAGCGCGCATTAAATGGAAAAAGAAGAAGGAAACGCTAGTCTTCACTAGCGAGGTGGATTAACGCTTACTACTGGATAATTAGAAACCAGTTGATCACAAGTTCGAATTTTGTGATTGCCCCTCAATCTAAGGAAATTTTGAAATAGGCAATTCACGTTAATCACGATGATTTTTCTATTTTACAGATGTTGACATCTCCATACAATGAATTAGTCTTTTTATTTTTAATTTCAAAACAAAATCTCCACCTTCGATTAAGGAACCCTATATTGTCTTCTCTTCTTCTTTTCTCGTTCTCTTTTGAAACTGGTCATGTTAGCTCAATTCCTCAAATTTTTAGAGAGCTTGAGAGTTTAGGTCATAATGAAAATGCACACTTTGTTTAGCAGATTAAAAGGAACCGGCACATTTGTCACTATATCCCAGTTATTGGTATCTCACTTTGGAGATGTTTAATTGTTAACAGCAAAACATGATTGTTGATGAGAGTAGAGTTTGGTGAATCTCCAAAATTATCAATGAAAAGAACAGTCGACAACTATCTAGAGATAAAATCATCGATATCGACATGTAACTGCTTAATAGCAGTATTTTCAGATATGTAAGCTCTTTTAGATAATTATTGATGACTTGAAAAGTATCAACTCCTAAAGAAATCTATTGGTAGCACCTTCTCATATTCTGCTCCTATAAACAATATGCATTTCTTCTTCGAAGGCGACGATATCGGGTGCTACAGATACTACAACAATCGCCCTAACTGATCGTTGATTCGTCTTCAAATAAAAAAATGTACGCCTGAAATCTTCAATTCGATTTCAACATATACACGGATTTTATTTTGAGTTTCGTTCCGCTGTGTTTATGAAATTGTTAGGAAACCCTTCACTGTATGCATTCGAGCTATCAACTCCCGACAATTTGCCGCTGGATATGACGGAGAGGAATGGACCATCTGTCGACAAGGCAAAGCCGCTCGAAGTAATGCTCGCGCCGAGGTTGCCTGACGAGGTCTACGAATGTACATGAAGCACCAGAAGAACGAGGAAACGGTCGATCGGCAAGTTACGCCAAGACAAATTGGCTCTTCATGTCGAGCTTGCATCTGGTCATTGTCAGTTGTGCATTCGGACAATCATGTCGGGAATAAATAGGAAGTCTTCTCTACGATGAGAGAAACTTATGAAGCTACTATGTTGATAGTTCCCCCGGTCCGGAAGGAGTACTGTATCAGTGGGATTTGCTTTGAAATAATACACCGTGCGCGGCTAAATATTAAGTGCTTCCGTGAAGCCATGCCTGTGTACTAACTTTCCAAGCTCCCATGTCCCTGAACGAGCAATTACAAAAGATGCCATGGATATTGATATTTCATATTAGAAAATCGCTCTTGAAATGATTCCTCTCGTGCTTATTCTTAGGAGAACAAGCGAGCAAGCATGATGGTTCAAACTTCGAACCGCGGTTGGTCGATTGACCCAGAACTGAAAAAAGTTACATAAGCAATGTTGTTTGCAAAGAAATCAGTTTGATTTTGGCATATGTGGTGTGGAGAATTATGTTGCATCATCAATTTGTTGTCTCGATGGTACTAAATTAGATTACATCCGGATCCTCTACACACGTCATAACCTTAGGAGCCGTTCGATTCAGAATCGGACAACCCCAGGGGGGTTTTGTTGTTTATCATCGAATGGTTTGGATCTGATGTACGTCGCATGGACAGCACAGGGGATCCATTTCCGAGGGAGATGAGTTGAGTCTACACTGAAGTTGTGGCATTTATGGGCACGTGGAAGCTTCGCGGGTACTTCGTGGAATGCTCAGAACAGAAACTGACAAACCCGGAAGATTTTCGTGGGTACTTCGTGGAATGGTCAGAATGAGGCCCATGAACAGTCGTTGGCGTGGGCCCATGAAAGCCTTTTTCTGCAAGACGACGACCGCGGGAAATACAGTACCAGGCGTGGCCCCCGCCGGTGGAATTGTAATCGCAACAAGTTTGCCCTGGGCCCACACTTGGAAAATCTACTTTTTCCTTATTGAAGTTGGATGAGCAGAGCCGCCCATAGGCAGAATTTTCAACCATGAACGGGAGAGACACACACACGTACGTACGTATGTATGTATGTATATATGTATTGTCCTTTAGCCAAAGATGCGCTCCGTTTGATTTAATCCCTTTGAGGTTGTCCAAACCAGAAAGTAATGCACAAACAAACGAATCGATGTTGACCGTTATCGACCGTATTCGATTTGAGAGCAGGATATGAAATTTAGTGAAAATATGTGCATATGCATATGGTGATATTGTGCATAAATACATCTCGTAGACGTTAGCAATATGTTGATGTGATTAGTTAAATTTGTCCTTTCGTTTTATTGATGGGGTATTTGAGATTTCTTAAGTACCCCACTCATTCGGATGTGGCAGGCTCGCCTCTGATGGGCGTCCACACATAGGGTTTGTTCCGAAAAAAAAAATGTAGGAACGAGGTAATTTAGATTTTAACTTCAATATTAGAAAACGATATGCTTGACAACGATACTATCTTAGAAGACAATATATATTTAAAGTCGATAGGGACACGCATAGATTCATACATAAAATCTATAGTCATAGATTTCCACTACCCGACATGGAGAGGAGCACAAATAATGTACGCCACGAATTTTCAATGCTTTGTTTTGTCTTTTGCAACACTTTTGGAGCTCGAAACCCTCAAGTGCATCACCAGCTTCTTCCTCTTGCTATACGCAGCAAAAATGCACTCTCTGCTTCAAGAACTATCCCGCTTGTCCGGAATAATCCTAGCCATCCTCGTCCTATCAATCTTTGTATTATTCAAATCGAGATCATCAAGCAAGCTCAAAAAACCACCAGAAGCCGCAGGGGCATGGCCCGTCATAGGTCACTTGCCCATTCTAGCGAAATCCAAGCTTCCCCACAAGACCTTAGCATCCATGGCCGACCGGCACGGACCCATCTTCACCATCCGTCTCGGGATGCTCCCGGCCCTAGTGGTGAGCGGCTCTGAGATGGCCAGAGAGTGTTTCACCAAGAACGACATCGTGTTGTCCACTCGGCCACGGCAGTTGGCCCAGAAGATCCTGGGCTACTCCTACGCCATGTTCTCGTTTGCGCCTTATGGCCCGTACTGGCGCGAGGTGAGGAAGATGGTCACCTTGGAGCTGCTCTCGAACCGGAGGGTCAACTCGTTGCTCAACCCTATTCTGGCCTCAGAAGCGGACGTGGCCATTCAAGAGCTGCACGAGCTTTGGATCGAGAACAAGGACGATTCAGGTAATCTAGTGATACTGTTGGTCATCTGATATGTTGTTCTGGTGGCTCTTTGATGACAGGCCTTTCCATGGTTGTATAAATTATTTTGCTTTTTTCGGTGAACACCGCCCGTTTTCATAGTGTTAGGTCATGAATATTTAGTATTTTCGGTTACAGTACTCTCTCTCTCTAGATTAAGAGCGAGTCAAGCTTTGCACTTTTATGGCGTCCACGCCAGCAGACAAAGAAACTCTGGCGCTTGTCCTATCTTAGTCATAGTGATTTATTTGGAAAGGGACGCCCTAAAAGAAGTGCCGAGTCTTGTGAGGCATCGACGAAGTCCATGTTCTACTAATTTTCTGGGTTCGTTGACGGTTTAGGAATGACTCTTGTGGGTTTAACACCAGAAATCCAGACTAAATTCTTCTAGCAGTCACGCAAATACAAACGAAGCCATACTTAGGTTACGCTTCCCGGTCCCGATCAGTATATTTCTCGGTTAATCATTCATGAGTCTTGTGGGTATATGCTCAATCACCAAGCCGTTGGTTTTTTTGCAAGAGAATAAACTAGATAGAACAACACGGCAGATCAATGAAGTACTGTCCCAGATTAAGTAACCGTTTCATCAGTTCATTTAGTTCATGAGAATAATCAAAACTTGAATTTAGCATTATATCTAGTTTATTCTGATTGATTAGGTCATGTCATAGTCGACTTGAAGCAGTGGTTTGCAAAGTTGACTCTGAACGTGATCCTCAGAGTCGTGGCGGGAAAGCGCTACTGTGCAGCAGACGAGGAAGAGGAGCAGCGGTGCCAAAAGGCGTTACAAGAGTTCTTCCACTTCCTCGGGATGTTTTTAGTGGCAGACGCTCTTCCTTTCCTGAAGTGGCTCGACTTAGGTGGACATGAGAAGGCCATGAAGAGGACTGCAGAAGAACTAGACGAGATAATAGGTGGTTGGTTGGAGGAACACAAGAGGCATAATAAGGATTTGAGTGAGACCAACGGTGGCAGAGACTTCATGGACGTCATGCTTTGGGTCCTTAACGATGACGAAATTGGAGGATATGACGCCGATACGATTATAAAAGCTACATGCTCGGTGAGTTTTTGTTCGCTCCCCCTTAGAGCAGTCTTTTCTTCTTCATAAAGCTAGTTGGCCACTTATCAGGTACGTCAGGGGACGATTGTCTACAGGTTTAGTTGAATTGCTAAATGCAGAGCTGATGTGTAATCTCAGCCATCAATGAGGGGGGCTGGGTTTTCATGCATGAGGGGGCAGGTGAAGTTGAAGGGTGGAGATGGCAGATTAGCTCTGCATTTAGTGCAGAGGATCCTTTTCCGAATTCAACTGGGGTGAGAATGGTACGGGCAGTCTAGTTCTAGAGTTCAAGCCATACAAATCCAACAGGGAGGAGCGGGTTTTAGAAAACTTGGAACTGAGAATGAGACTGATTTGCCGTAGAAGGAAGCCTAGAACTGATCAACCGACCCAGGCTGAATTTTTGGGTAGACTTCCAAACTAGTCAAGTCCTACAATTTTTGTTGTTTCCAGTAGATCAAAAAATAAATAACCAGTTTTCTCTTTTAAGTGAAGACTTTCAACCTTTTGTGTTATGATATGGAAAATAACCACATTGACCAATCACGTTGAGAATATTAAGTTTGACATTTAAAAATTACTTAGATTGGAAATCAACTAAGTTAGAGAACCTAATTTGCACCTGAAAAAAAAAAGCTTGAGCACTCAATTATGAAATCTGGTCAAATTACAAGGGGCTACAGTTGGACTAAAGTTTATTCTTGGATGATATTGCGTGCTTATCTTTATTCTTAAATTAACATCAGCGTCCCTTTTGAGCATCTTGCAATCACGGGCAGAAGGAGTGGGAGTAAATTTGCTGTCAATTACAAATTATGCATCTTCTTTTTTCATTATAGGACCAGATTTTGAACCACTTTTTCTTTGCCCATTTGAAGTGGAAGGGCGCATGCATTTAGATTGCGGATGATGCTGTACTTAATCTTCTTTATATCTCACTTCTAACGAGGAAAACATGTTCGCTGGATCTGAAGGCGATGATTGCAGGCGGCAGCGATACCGCGATGGTTACCCTGACATGGGCAATCTCGCTGTTGCTCAACAACCTTCACACCCTAAAGAAAGCTCAAACAGAGCTCGACGCTCGAATCGGCAAGCTGAGGCATGTGAAAGAAGCGGACATCGCCAGCCTAACCTATCTCCAAGCCATAGTGAAGGAGACCCTCCGGTTACACCCGGCGGCCCCGCTCTCGGCGCCGCGCCTCTTTACCGAGGATTGCATCATCGGCGAGTACCACGTGCCCAAGGGAACGAGGTTGATCTTGAACATCTGGAAAATCCAAACCGACCCTAGGACATGGCCCGATCCGCTGGAGTTTAGGCCCGAGAGGTTCTTGACCAGCCATAAGGACGTCGACGTGCAGGACTCCGGCTTTGCTCTCCTACCGTTTGGAGGCGGCAGGCGGATCTGTCCCGGGATATCTTTCGGACTCGAGATGGTGCATCTTCTTCTAGCTAGGTTCCTGCATGCGTTCGAGATATCAACTGTGGACAGATCGCCGGTGGACATGTCCGAGATCTTCGGACTGACGAATTTAAAGGCGACCCCGCTCGAGGTTATGCTCAGGCCGAGGTTAACTCGGGAGCTCTATCGATTGAGGTGAGGGAGAGTTTTATATACGAAAGGAAAGCTCTTCGAAATGTACAAGTAAGTGAATGGGCATGCGCTCTTCCCACGCGTGGCTATTCAAAGACGTCAGCATGTATCTGGACTCTTCGGGTTAAAGTTTGCTTACCCTGGAAACATCACTTGCATGAAAAGGCTGACGTTGTGAGGGCATTGCGACGTCGCATGCCATTAATATCGTTTACCACTTGCATGCAAACAGTGCGACCGGTCGCGTATGGACTCATTCATGCTTTCCTTGCCCGTATGATGCCAATCCTACAAGTTTGGTCGTCGTCAATGTGATCTGACTGTTCGATCTCATACAGCCACAGCATCGTTATCATCCATTGGATGATTGCAACTATCTCTTCCTCCCCTGCTCTGCTTGCCTCTACTTGCCTCGCTTTCCACTGATACACATCTCTCCTCACACGCACGGGGGCGTGCACGGGCGTACTTATATATTAAAAGATTCCGAACGGTTGGAAAATCAATCTCCAAGAAAGAGATCGTGTGGTGGTTCCTTAATTTTGATGCGGCAAATTCCGTACACGGGAGTAAGCTTTTTATTTATATGTTAAAACATAATCAAGTCGAGTCAAGCTTGAATATACCAATTTCCTGATCGAGTCAAGCTTGAGCAAGAAAATTGATACCCAATCAAGTTCAAGTCAAGTTACAAGTGCTGCATATATAAGTCGAGCCTCGAGACGAGCAATGGCTTGGCTCAAGGCTCCCGGTGGAGATGATGGCGACCGTGGGTGATGTTGAGAAAGAGAGGGTAAGCTTGGGTTTGGTATAAATTTTTCTATATACATAAGTTCTGTAATTGGTCGATCTGAGACGATAACAAATTAAGAAAGAAACAATAATTCAAAAAAAGCATGAAAAATTCAGTGCGATCTGAAGTGGGATCTCGAGAGTAGGTATGATTTTGAGAGGTCATAAAAGACTTCTCAACGATGCTTGATACGTGTGCACGAAAGCGAGGATGACTTATGGTGGCAGCTGGCTGCATAAGCTAATGAATTCAATCTAGGAGTACAAACCACTGTTCCTCAAGCTGGCTTGACTATCTGCTTGGCGATTGTGCATGAAACCCAGCTGGAGGCATGTGGCCAGGATCAGACAATATTTCCCTTGTCTTGTTAGCCACTCCATCAAGTAATCCCCAAAGGCAGAACCGACATTGAACCCCTAAAAGAGGGCGCTTCCTCGGTAATTCTGTCGTTGATCTTCTTCCCCTCTGCTCTGCATGGGAGTTTGCTTCTGCACTTTCACATTGGTCCGGCTTTGTCCCTCCTACGCCTCTTATTTACAGAGTAATATTTGGTATTGCCAATCTTCGTCTCAAAATTAGTACTGTAGTAAGCTTGTAGATTGATTAATCAATAAGCACATCATATTCATCGCCTAATAAAAAGTCGCCATCTTACTAGCATTGTTCTTTTTTTTGTCGTCGTCGTCGTCGGAATCTCACTCAGTCTTTTTCTGGTCACCCAATTACACATTGGTTAAGTAACCCCCTCACCTCTGAATCACTAATTATTTACAAAAACTAGCTATACCTTCAACACCTAATCTAATTTCAAAAATTGGAAAAAAAAAAAACTAGATAAAAAAGAGAATCTTCTTTAGTCCATTTCTGGCCGTAGCTATGACGCACATAATTCTGATTATTTTTTATGTCGTCAGAGTATTCCAATAATTAAAATTACAACCCCAATGATTTTCGTGCATTGATAATGCAAATGGGCCCTAAACCCAAGCCCACTTAACCACGGTCACCTAACCGCGGTTTCGCCCTCCTTCATTTGAAATACCAAATAACGACCAAAACCAGACCAACCAGAAAGAACCTCTCTCTCTCTCTCTCTCGCTCTCCAGTACACGGTCTTCTTCTGTTTCAGTTCGCGGGCTAAAAGTGTTCCGACAGGTAGGCATGTCGGCACCGCGACACGACGGAGCTCTGAGCCAACGCGCCTCCGTGATGGGGCGGGAGAAGGTCGTCGTCGCCGTCAGGGCGGAGAAGGTCGTGTCTAAAGCTGCGTTGGCGTGGGCTCTCTCCCACGTTGTCCAACCCGGCGACAACATCACTTTGCTCGCCGTCTTCGCCTGCAAACGACCAGGTTAGTCTTATTACCGGAGCAAAGTCAAGTCCTTTTTCTAGTGGCTGGCTTCGCTCGCGTTCTTCGGTGGGGCTAATTGCGGCTCGTCGCGTCCGCTGCGTGGGTCGTTTCGTGTTGTGTGCTTGAAGGTCGAATCAGGCTGTGGAACTTCGCGAGAATGACCGGGGACTGCGGGACCAGTAACCGAGAGGAGCTGCTGGATCGGATTTCCCGGATCTCCGACTCGTGTTCCCTGATGGTTATGCAGTTTCACGATCAAGTCGAGGTCAGTCAGGCTGGAAGTCTCGAGTTTTCCCGTAGTGAATGTGATCACGAGCTAGTAATAGGTGAATTGGTTCGAACTTAGTTTGATACGAGGTAGTCCGGTCGCTTTCTCTCCAGTATCGCGAAATGCCACTGCTTTGGCTTGTTAAGACAGCAATTGTCAGTTGTTATACGCCGTCGTTGTGCTGGCGAAATATGGCGTCTCATGGTGAGTGCAATCATCAATACGGATCGTGTCTCTGGGGCTTGGTTGAGGCGTCGGAGTCAGAAAATGGGACGATTCCATTAATGATTATCATGTGATTGGTTTTTTTAATATAATTTGGTAATCTATTTGAGGCCCCGCACACCTGATTGCCTGTTCCCCCTTTTCAAAAGCAAAAGATTTGTCAATGGAAAATGGGTACATGGCCCAATCATGCTCATCCACATTGCTGCCTTGAAGAGCTTCTGCTTCCTTTTAACGTTTCCTCAGTTTCTGGTCAAAATAGGGTACAGTGATTCTTTTCTTTTTTTGGAACATGTGGTTCACTATGCATCGGCGATGCTTTGTGCCAAAAATTTGAACATTCCTGACATCTTCGAGCCTAAAAAGCAAAAGGATGCTTTGCGGTGTTGGAGTTTACTTTCTTTTCCAGATTGATGCTTTGATAAACTTTTTTGCCTTAGTCGGTTTGAAATTGAAACTGGGGGTCGGTAAATGCTTTCTTTTCCAGCTCGTTGCTTTAATCCACCTTTTGCGATACTTGTTTGAAAATGAAATGGTTGATGGTCCTATGGGGTGGTGGATGTTGCTTTTAGCTTTTTCAAACGATGAAGTCAGAGCTTCATGTAATAGCACCTGCTTAGTTTAGCAGCCATTAGTCTGTTTTTATGGTCAAAATTGCAAGTCGCTGATGAAAGCTTGGTTACAGGTTAAAGTGAGGATAAAGGTTGTTTCTGATAAACCTGGCGGTGTGGTGGCTGATGAAGCACGCAGATGCGGGGCCAACTGGGTCATACTGGACAAGTAATTTAATATAAATGTATTATTATTTCCTTAGACTGTATCAATACAAATCATCTTTTCTTGGTATGCTTCGACCTATGTCTAAACTTTTTGCCTTTCCATCTGCTAGTCTGAACTGGGAAGCATACATGTGACCTTCTGCGTCTTAATTAGATTTATAGTTTGTGATTTTGAGCCTAATGAACCTTTTACGTCTCCCGATGAGATTCTTCTAAAGTAGTTCCATAGTTTTGGTTCTGCCAAGGGTGAATTGGTTACAGATGAGCAGTTTTTCTCATCGCTACTCTAAGCAGGGCATTCTCCAGTTTCTTTCTGTTTGGACTGTTCATGGAGTAATTAACATGTGCCGTTCTCTTACCATTTAGATGCTGTTGCTCCTTATACTGGTAGAAGCCCATAAATTTTAGCTCACATTCACTATGGTGAATTTTCACATCAAATTTACAATCCATTGAAAAGCAATTGGACATTGCAAATAGACGATCCATTTAATTTTTTCTTCTTTTGTTTCTTCTTTGGTATTCTTTTTTGGCCAAATCTGCTTTGATAGTTATCAGGAGCCTGCAATCATTGTTCCACTCAACTTCCCTTGATGTGATCTAATCACGTTACCTTCGTGGATGGGCTAAATATATAGTATTTAGAACCTGAGTCCATGAATTTAATTCTTCCTTCCATATCTAAAAAGGCACTTTTGGACTTTCAGTCATCATAAACTCTATTGCCAAAACAGGGACTTAAAGCAAGAATTGACGCATTGCTTGGAGGAGGTCCGCTGCAATACTGTGGTGATGAAGGGTTCTCAAGCAAAAGTTCTCAGATTGAATTTAGGATGTTCGAATGAACTCCAGACCCCCTTCTATTCTGCTACTTCTTCTCCATGTGTGGACGACGGAAATTTCAATGCCTACAGGATGAAGCATTCTACTCCAGTCAGCAGTCCTGAATTGTTTAGTCCTCATACAAGAACTACCGGAGAAAGTTCATCATCAAGTTATGACACAGCCGGGTCTTTTTTTCATTTATACGAAAGAAATCCACTTTTTGAAGGACAGAGGAAGGGATGTCATTCACCATATTTGACAAAGAATGAGTTGAAATACCCCTTTACAGTACTTGAATCATATGGGGAAAAGGTTGTGACCCTCTCAAAAACCTTAACATCATCTCTATCAGTTGACAGTAGTAAGGTTTACTGGATTTCCCAAAATCATATGCTTGATGTAAAGCATCTCCCCATTGGAAACAATAAAAAAGCTACCCAAACCCATAAAATTATCTCCAGAAGATGGTTTAACAAGTTTATTCGACATAATCATGGTCACACGAGTACTGGGGGCGTAGGGCAAAGGCAAGCCCAACAACCAGATCAAGTTGTCAATGCAAGCATAAGGGATGTAGTCTCTTTAGGAAGAACTTCCTCGGTGCCACCTCCCCTATGCTCACTTTGTCAACACAAGGCACCGACTTTTGGAAAACCTCCACGAAGGTTCTCATATGCCGAACTAGAGGAAGCAACAGATGGATTTTCAGATCCGAACTTTCTAGCAGAAGGAGGTTTTGGATTAGTCCACAGGGGGACTCTCAGTACCGGACAGGTGGTTGCGGTGAAGCAGTTGAAGTTTGGTGGAGCCCAAGGAGATGCTGACTTTTGTAGGGAGGTGAGGTTGTTGAGCTGCGCACAACATAGGAATGTTGTTCTGTTGATTGGATTTTGCTCCGAGGGCAGCAAGAGAGCTCTAGTCTATGAGTATGTGTGCAATGGATCCCTGGACTTCCATTTGCATGGTATGCCTTCCTGTGCTAATTGGATTACTGATTGTTTTGCTGAAGTTTGATTTACACCTCATAAGTCAGGTTTCCTTGTGTAAGCCTACATCATGTGTTAGACATCATCATTTATGCATCATTTCTCATAATTCTTCATTCTTAATTTACGTGTTATTGCCAGGATGTAATAGCAACACCCTAAGTTGGGAGTCCCGACTCAAAATTGCTATTGGTGCTGCAAGAGGCTTAAGATATCTTCATGAGGACTGTAGAGTTGGCTGTATCGTACACAGAGATATGCGACCTAAGAATATCCTCCTGACTCACGATTTTGAACCTCTGGTACTACATAGATCCAGATATCTCACAATCAAAGTTAGAACTCCTTTAAGATTATCATGGAGTATGTTCATGGATGACAAATGTCCCCTTGAGAAGATATAATTCATCTTCTTATGCATCAGGGGTGCATGCTGTGCCTCCTTGCTTAAACCGATGCCATGGCTTGTGAAATAATGACTTTGTGATGACTAATTTAGAACCATAAAGGAGTATTTTTGAAGTCTTTTTGCTTCCATTTATGAAAATTTCTGATTGATAGTGCAACAAATGGTCTTGAAGTTGATATAGCAGAATCCTTATATTGCTAATGCTTTGTTCTCATTTTTTTGTTTTGTCCTATAATCATGACTGTGTGATGACTAATTTAGAACCATAAGTAAATGTTTTGAGTTTTTTTGAAGTCTTTATGCTTCCATTTATGAAAATTTCTGACTGATAGTGCAATAAATAGTCTTGAAGTTGATCTAGCAGAATCCTTAAATTGTTAATGATTTGTTCTCATTTTTTTTGCTTTGTCCTTTAATTTAGGTTGCTGATTTTGGACTTGCTAGATGGTACTCTGGAAATGAGACTGGCCCAGAGGAGCTAGTCATCGGCACTTCAGGGTATATTTTGCTGATCTCTTTTGTTTTGGCCACATGCAGTGTATGCAATATCTTATTTTTACCCACAAAAAGGTTTTTCTTCAGCTGTATACAACTAGACTGATATCATATTGTAGCCTTCTGGTAGGGTCTACTGGTAATATTGATTGTACCAACGGCTTAAAATTTTTGAATCCTATAGATAATTATATGCGAGATATGCGAGAATCATTTGAAATCCAGAACACTCAATCCTGTTAACTTTATATTTTTAATTTCAGATATCTCGCACCGGAGTTTGTTGATGGAGGAAAAATCTCGGAAAAGGTTGATGTCTATGCATTTGGAGTGGTACTTTTAGAGCTGATGACAGGGCGAAGAATCATCGAGCTGCATTTTAATGGAGGAAGTCTCTATCCTCAGTTGTTTGGCCCCTTTGCTGCACATGAATCAAAAGAAGTCAAATCCAACCGTTTTTCATTTATAGACCCATGCTTGGCCTCTAACCAATCTCAAGATTTCGGCCATCAGATACAAGTAATGAGCCATGCTGCTTTATCGTGTCTGCATCCGGATCCTGAATCAAGACCTCCAATGTCAAAGGTTTAAACTTCACTGTTTGCATTGAACCTTCACATCAGCATTAGCATAATCTAAGGGCACGTTGCTTTGCAACATATACTCATCTAATTATTTCTCTATAATTTTGAATCCAAGAAAATTCTACATATCTTACAATGCATCGCAGGTCGTCAGAATACTAGAAGGACAGTCCCTCATACCCTTAGCCTTGGATCTGAATGCAGCTGGTAGTAGGAGCGGTCATCTAAATGGAGTGTGCCCTCGCATGCATACTGAAACTAAGAGAAGCCACTCACGGAAACATTCCCACTGAGAACCAAATATGCATTTGAGAGGATTGCGTCAGCTTATCTAGCTCTTGAGAAGCAAAGAGAACTTGTTCTGGCTGTGGTGGTAGGCTGCCTAGGCACTCATGGTGTGCATGCATGTTTGGAAACCCTCGTCTCTATTGCCATTTAATGGTTACTTAATGCTCAACATGCATCACAGCATTGTAGTTCATAGGAATTTTTTTTAATAGATTTGTGATTTTAGGTATATGTAGCATAATTTTTATACTTCTATAGTGGGTCATTCTCAGTTTTGCTGAAACTATCTATGTAGAGCATCGTTGCAACGTATAAAAGCTCCATTTTTTCCCTGAATTGTACCGTATCTTCTCACTGCCTGGGGGATTGCTGTCATGTGCCTACTTACCAAGGTCATTTGGTCCTTTATGCTTTTGTTTGTCCTTGATCCATGGTCACAGTTGCCAATATGATTTACCTTCCAAAACTAGTGTTTGAAGTTAGCGGGTAACTGTCGCATCGTTTACTGACTCCTGGAATCCTAATTCCCTCAGACGTGTATCATGCCCTCAATGACAGATGATAACACATTATTGTAAATCTCTGGTTTGTCCACTTATATTTGCCAGTTAACAGAAGAATTTTACCATTTCTATTTCAACTCTTATCAATGCTCATCTACTGGAGGCTGAAGTCAATCCGATTCTGTGTACTTGTTTATCTGCATTCATTCAGGGTGGTGATCTATAGAAACTTGACTGACCCTTCTTCTCTGACTGAAATTACGCATTCTGTTTAATTCGCAGACAAAGAGCCAGGGATAAAATGGCATAGAATACCACGAATGGAACACTGTCGATACCGATGCTAAACTTACCGACTGAAACCCCCAAAATTCTTGCTGCAAAAATTCCTTCCAGAAGAAAAACGGAAAATCAACAATAGTAATACGTTAATAATCATTCCTTGTGCGTTCACAGAAGTCTTACAAAGGCTTAAAAAAGTGGATTAAATCCTCCGTTCTTCACTCCCCTTTCTCGTGGTAGGCAAACACTCACCAATTCTACCTTCTCAAAAGCATGTAGAAACGCCCATTCGTCACATCTAACTACGATGATTTCCATATGTCAGCAGGTAGGCTAGGGCACTTCCTTTATAATTAATCTCCGGACAAAGTGACAACACCACACATGTCATCGTCACAATTCATTTTTCAGTACATTCTCCAGGATCCGAGGGTGGCCGGCCCCGATGGTCAGTACCTTCGGTTTTGGCTGTTCCGGCCAGCCGAAGAGAAGCTTCCATCCGACGGCACCGAGTCCGCATCATAAGTCACCTGCTGCTGCTGCTGCATCATGGCCATCTGATGAAGATCAGGTGCCATCTCGGACACGCTCCACACCTTGACCGACTTGTCGAGACTCCCGCTGTACACTATCCACCGCTGATCCCCCCTCCTGGCCGACTCTGCATCTTCCTCTGTGGCCAAGCACTTGACAGGCCCGGTGTGCCCGGTCAAAACTGACAGGCATGTGTGCATCGTCCCGTCCCTCCTCCACACGCATATGGTCTTGTCTGCAGACCCGCTGAACAACAGGTTCCCTGCAGATGCGAGGCAGAGGATCGCGAGCTTGTGCCCCTTTAGTACCCCGCCATGTGCGAACTGCTTCCCGCGCTCCCAGAAGTTGACCAGCCCATCAGACGACCCACCGTACACGACCGAACAAGCCCGGTTCATGGCCAGTGACGTGACCGCGCACTCCTGCTTCAGCAACGACTCAGTAAGCGTGTGCTTGGTCGTTTTTCCGAGCATCTCCCTCTTCCATACCTTCACGGTCCCATCTGCAGATCCACTGAAGAGCAGGTCATCTACACTGGCAACGACGGCATTGACTGCATCATCATGGGCGCTGATCGACTCGAGGCACTTGGAGTCTGAGATCCGCCACACCTTTATGGTTCGGTCCCATGAAGCAGAGTAAAGCAAGCCCTGTTCCTCGTTCAGGCTAAGGCATGAGACGGCGTCCGAATGCTTTATCCATAGTGCGCTCCGGCGTCTTCTCCCCTCAATGTAATTGCTCGGATTGATGGAGCTTTTAAAAATATCCTTCAGAGTTGGCAACGTCCCGGCTCTTTTGTGGAGGCTGGGGTTCCTAGGCGAGATCTTCCAGACCCGGATCTTACCATCCTGGTGGCCAGTGAAGATCTTGCCGTTGGCGACGATGATGGCCTTAACCAGGCCACTGCTGGACTTGAATGCGGAGAATTCCTTCAAGTTCTTCCATACGCGGATATTCTTACTGTCAGACCCAGTGTACAGGAGCTCACCCGAGGCGGCAAGAGAGTAAATATGCCCCTCCTCGCGGACCAGCGATCCAATGAGGCTGTTCTGGGGGACGTTGTCTTCGTAGTTTGTAGACGGCGCAGACCACGGGGATTTATTGAAGGGAGAGGACTGGTTCCAGGGGGACATCATCATCGGGGAACCCTCGCCGCTCATCCGGCTGTGGTCGTAGAAGGCGGGGCTCGCAGGGGAAACGCTGCTGTGGCGGTGCGGAAAGTCATCGTCAGGGATCGAGATTGCCGACATGTTGGGGTCCGAATGCATCATGTTGAACTTGGGCCTCGGAATGGTGTTGCTCTCCAGGAACACGGTGCCTCCTCTCTCGTCTTTCGCCATCTTTCTCTCTCTCTCACGTAACAGGTGCGGAACGGCGCAAACCCGAGGAGAAGATTAGCACGAAGCAGGGCAAGAGTTTTAAAGAGAAGATTGAACGTTGATGAAGAATGACAGGTAATGGGGTGGAGAGAATGATGAGGAAACCGGAAGGGGGTTTCTCTGTGAGAGAGAGAGAGAGAGAGAGAGAGAGAGAGAGAGAGAGAGAGAATTATCAAATTATGGTAAAGGGCGGGAGGGAAAATGTAAATAGGAGGGTTGGAACGGACGGCTGAGATTGGAGGGGCGACACGTGTGGGGATGAGAGTGGTGGCGTTGGGCGCAAGGTTTTCGGGTCCTGAGAATCCGGGTCTGACACCGATAACAACGTTGTCGGTTCGTTTTTTTCGTTGGGGGCGTCACGTTGGACGGTTGATGGCCGCTTGCTATTATCGGCAACGTCCACTTCTTGCATGCGCTCGACCTCCCCTCATGTTTCTTTGCGCTTTCCTCACGCAATCATTTTGAGGGACTCTTTCACCCCCTTCCTTTTTTCTCGCAATCAATAATGTATATGATTATTAATGGTTTTGGCTGAAGGTAAAAATTATTTTGCCCTTTCTTTTTCATTTTTCTTTTTGTGAGAAGTTGTGCGGTGTGATACAAGAATTTGTGATGTTTTTCTGCCGTACGTATTGAATAATCTTCTAGTGATAGCTGTAGACCTTGGGCTTCATTTGTAGTTTCGTCACTTTTGAGCAAGGGTCTTACGTGGGAGGGAGGCAATAAGGGTGCATTTCGAGTCGGTTCTATGAAAATAGGCGTGGCTCTAATAATCTCGAGATTTGTTGATTCGAAACCTTCCAAAATATAGAAATATCAGCACATGAAAGAGTTGACTGAGCTCGTTTTGGGGTTTAGAGCATAGATTTGACTTGTTAGTGTGGTTAATTAAGGCGGTGACATTGCGAAACGAGTCATACATTAGGGGGGAAAAAGAATGAACTTAAGGGCTTATAGTGGGATCATATAGTGAAGGTGAATTGCCTATCCACACTTGGCTAGATTTAGAAATCTTGGTCGTATCATAACGTCAATTGCCTATCCAAATGCAGTTGTAACGAGGGCAATGCGACCTTCGGGAAAAAGAAGAAATAAAAGTAGATCTCGATTGCCAATTCCATTCACTTCATCATCATCTGTTTTCTTCACCCCAATACTTTTATCATTTGAGCTTGATCCTGGGTTTTAAATCAAACTAAGAACGGTTGATCGGATCGATCTCCGTCATAAACTTGTGAATTTACTTTTGTATCACAAATAGTAAACAAAAGAAATCTGATGTATGGACGCAATGCGATTATTTAATGCAATCGAGACGCGCTGATGACACAGCATGCTTTGTGGTTGCATTGTACTTAGGGGAACCGCCATTGTAGGTAAACGGTCCAAGAGAGCGCAAAGGTATAAAGCAAACATAAATTATTGGGCGTGAATAGCAACGTGGCTGTTAACCATCAAACTGATCTGAATGAAGATCACGTAGGGTTTCAACATAATGCAAGATCATGTCTCACCTCTCTTCGAATTTTCAAGGGAGATTTTGAGAAGCGAAAACAGAAAGATATTTCTCATCATTGCCTCCTCATGGGATCGAACGAGTCTCTGTCATGGTACCAAAACAAGAAAGTAAAGCATCCCTGATCAAACCAACGGCAGAGAAAGGATCCTGAGAAAAATGCAATGTGATCATGGCGATTCACGAGACGGGCATTACAGCAACCGAGTGCAGCTGAAGTCCCCCCACTAAAGCTCAGATGGCAGCTTTCAACGCGCATCGTCGAACAGCACAAGCACTGCTAATGAGACATGTGTCACGCAGTACGTAATAATGTGCCATGAATGGGGCAATTGTTACTTTCTAGCGGTCGCGGAATGAGGTTGTGAAATTTAGTAAGGAGGACTAAAGCTGGACAGACCGAACGATCTCCAACCTGCCTCGCCCTTTTCCCCACGAAAGCCGTATTTACTTTTGCTTTGCTTCGTCGCTTTGAACTTCCAACCAATGTTGGGTTGTAGCTTGCTTTACTCCGTCCTAATATTCATATTATCACCTGAAAAAGAGGTGCTTTAATGGAAACCCTCACAAGTTGAGGGTTCTGGAGTCGCCACATGGCGAGGCTGAGGCAAGTCATCACAGTTTCCTCAAGTAATGGCCGGTAAATCTCTGCAATCTTGTTCGTTCTGTACGTTAAAGGTCAAGGGAAAGCAAAAGGGTCGCTCTTAATGGGGAGTCTGTTTACGAGATAGTGTATTGTGTACGCAGAAATGAGGAAGCCAAATCGTGCCGTGGCATATAAGATCATCAGCTCTTAAGAGGGTCGACGAGAGTTCTTAGATATGGCAACTTAGTTTATGTTCCTCCATCCTTTGAATAAGCTGAAGAAAGTTCTAGCGTGAAGTGTGGTGTATGAAGGATGTTCCAAGCAACTAAATCAGTGTCAATATGTCATGGCTGTCGTCGTTGAAGTAAGAACACACATAACGTCGAACCTTCTCAGATGTTCTTTGTTACCTCAGTGTTCAATTATTGCCAGAATTATTATCGAGTTACACAAGAGACTGCATAATCTCCTGCAGGCATAGCTTCAATGAATAAAACGACCAGAAGAATCCCATCAGACGAGTCGTACATGACAAGCGCACTACACTTCATCCAGAATTAGGCATACAATTATCTTACGCAAATGAATGAAATTCATTAAATTTGGTAAGACTTTGATAGTCATTCGGTAGGTAAGATCAGATTGACTTTCCATAATGTTTATAGACGGGATCCAAAATCTAATTTCCTTTGTCCAGTGTCCTTTCAAAGGATAACTTGCTTTCACAAGCAAGGATGACATACGTCCTATTATCAAAGTCCTATCTAACGAGAGTATGTCAAGACAGACTAGCTTGATATTATCCAATTTTTATTCTAGATTCATAATTTGAAATTATAAGCCGAAAAAGGAAAAAAAAATATGGCGAACGGGGAAGCTGATAAAAAGTACGGAATGTCAATAGAGATTAATTATATGGAAAGTTTAGTGTGAAATCCTGGTGTCGCTGATGCAACTTTTCATTGCGTGCAGAACAACCGTGACTCATAGATCTAGGAAGGTCTTCTCTCTCTTTTTTGGGGAGAAGTCCTTCCGAGAAAGATCACGTCGAACAAGGATAGGTTCATACAACTATAGCAAACGTACAAGTTTGAAACTTTCTTTGTTTTGCAGAAAATAAATCATTTGAATAACATTTTCTTAAAAATAATTACTTATATCTCTTATAAGAATAAATAAACGAAAACATGTATTGTTCACAAAAATATTTGGACATAAACTATCATCTATTATGAAGATATTTTTTTCTATTAATAATTATTTCAAGAGATACAGAAGATCATTTTTAGGAAAATATTTTTCAAACCATTCATTTTCTGCCAGAAAAATGAGGCTTAAAATTATATTTATTATGTTTTGTTGAGTTAGAACGGGGAACCACGAGCTTGGTCTACAGTACCGGAAAACGAGGGAGACTTAGAGGAGAGAGAAAATATGAGCTTAGGATTAAGATGCCGGGTGTCCTCTTAAAGAAGAAAAAAGTGGGAGAGAGAAATCCCTAAATCTCATAGTACGGTTTATATGTTATAGTGATTTAGGGTAGTTTGGATTAAATTGGACAATTGGTAGTCTATAAATAATAAGTGGCAAAATTGAGTGACAAATGACATCCGAACTAGTTTAGTGGCCAATGCTTGTCTAACATATTAGTCAATGACAACACCGTTGTGCGCCCGTTGAAATAATAGGAAAGCGATATCTTATCAAGATTAGCCTGTGAAGCAAATAATTGTATCCGTCTGTTGATGAAACATGAACGTGTTGGCTCCAGAAAGACATGTGTCAAGGGTCGGTGGCATGGTCAAAATCACCCTCATCACAAAATATTGTTGTCAACATAAATTTATGTAATAAATAATATGCAAACAATTATAGCATAATTTATATTTTCAACAATCAAATCTTCCGTTATAGTTTCTGTGGAAATTTATTTAAGTGAAGCCAAAGCCTATCATATAGGTTAATCGTACTACTAAATGAAAATATGAGAATCCTGCTAAGAAGAGCAAGTATGCTACCAATCAAATTATATGTATATGTAATCATTTGAACTCGTAAAATAAACTAAATGAATAAGAAACATGAATGTACAAAGCAAGAATATTAATTTTCCCCTCTTGATAACATTCCTCCATCTTTGGAAATCTTCACCATTGTGCATGGAAAAAGGCGAGTGCTTGTGTGAAACTTCCTTGGGAAAAAAATGGTTTTTTTTTTGTTTCTCCTTTCTCATTTGCTCGTCTCATTTATAGAGAATTAGAGGCGATTTGTTCAAGATCATTTTTCAATTTCATATATTATACTTTTTTTCTCTTTTATGGAGATTCTCGTCTTTTTTTTATAACTCTTTGACGTCCAACCTTTTATTTTAGCAAAATTCGATGGATAGCTCGACATCTATGACTACGTCATGATAATATATCACTAAAATAAATGTTGGGTATCTTGCAAGTTCAATTTATATACTAAAGAAATTCACAACATCATCATGATAATACATCACTAAAAAAATGTTGGGTATCTTGCAAGTTCAATTTGTATATTAAAGAAATTCACAACATTCTTTCCCCGAAACGCGTCTCCATAAACCCTCTATTATTATCAAATACGCTTAAGAATTAGAGATGCGAAAATTGAGATTTGTTAGGATTAAAGATTTGTTAAGGTGACCATAAAAAGCAAACTGCTAGGTCAAGTAAAGGCCTCGGTGAGCATTCCACATGGCTTAACATCGTGCGCGCTTCAATCCTATCATAGATAGAAAGATTAAAGATTTGCTAAACTAACCATAAGAAAGTAAACTGTACATGAACATGCGACGAGCTCGATCTCGTGCGAGCTTTACACTATTTTATGTATAGTTATTGCTGGATAATTTATTGGGGTACTAAACCTAAGTCTTGTCCTAACCTAGAAATGAACGGCACCAAAATCACCAAGGATGGTATCAAACACATAAATTAGGCACTCGAGCCTCCATTTGTTTCCCGCAAAATGAATGATCTGAAAGCTATTTTCCTAAAAACTATCACTTATATATTTTCATCGTCCACGAAAATGTCTAAATATAAATTATTGTCGATAATGAAAATATTTTTCATTGATTAATTATTTCAAGTGTGCAAACGATCATTTTTAGGAGAATATTTTTCAAATCTTTCATGTGCTGTGAAACAAATAGAGCCTTAGTAGTGCTACTTTATACTAGAGCGATCTGATGATTCTAACATGGCTGGCGTGGAGAAAATTTTTGTTCCCGGGCTTTGCTACGAACTCAACTTACCTTGGCCTCTCAGCCTCTTTCTAAAGTCGAGTTTGGGCCGGAGGTTTCGAGCCTTTGAAGATGTCAACGTCAAGCGACGTGTTACAAATTATGCATGGTGGGCTTGGGCTACATAATTTACGGTGCCAAGAAAAGGTCCAGACTACTCCTGATGGATATTGAACATCATAGACATAATGTAACCGCAACGTAAGGTACAATGGTTTGCAAAATAGAATTTCAGTTGAATATCAATCTCGCCCTTAATCTAACAAGTTAGGTCTTCCATTAAATAAAAAGCAATTTAGTTTGACATTGTTGCACTTAATAGGTCAATTTTGTGGACTGATTCTAGCTTTGCTGTTAATTATGCAAGCGCAAGAAAGAACTAATCAGCAAACATTCAACGACATCCGAGTGACCTGACTCCCAACAAGTACAGCACGAGAAGGACCTCAGTAAGTAAACCAGGAAAAAGAAAAGTCCAAAAGAAGAACTGAAAAGCAGAATCCTTTTAGGCCTGTTTCTCCGAGCAAAGAGATTGGGTCCCTTGGAATGAGAATCTAATTCCATCTTTTTGACAAAACGACTCTCGAAACGAATCCTGATCTTTTAAAATAAGTAATGCCCAAACCTAGTTCACGTGAGCCCGATTTATATGTATAGTTGATAAGACGAATTATGAATGATTTTGTCTTAACTGACAATACAACGTGAATTGAATTCGACGTGTACTTGTTTGAATGGAGAATCTCTTTTTTCCTGTTCTTGTCTGGGTCCTTTTGAAAGGGACGGTCATTTTAATTCTCAATGAAACCGACCCTGATCAGAAACCAATGGCTGGACCGTCTCGTGTCTTGTTAAATTTAATATTGAAAGCGCCTCGAACCCATGACAACCGACCACCTAGTCTGCTGTCCCCACCCGAATAATGGCCTAATCCTCTCCGGCTTTTTGCCGTCTATAAGAAGGCTCTGTCACTTGGACCCGTGATCACGACCTCGCTCACTCTTTTGGGAAGATGTCCTCCACTTTCTCAAAAGCTGATGATAACAGCATCACCGTCGCCCACGGCAAGCGCATATCCGTGGATGGTGAACTTCAAGAAGAAGAAGGAGTAGAAGAAGAAGAAGAAGAAACTACTGACAACGCGATGGTCACCAGCCATATTTACATAAAGCCTCCTCACTCGTCGAAGGTGCTGAAGAGGGACGCGGTGCTGCGACGGATTCGGCTGCGGAAGTGCATGAACAGATTCCGAGCGTCCCTGCCATCCCTCTTCGGCTCCTCTCCAGGGGCTTCCGCCACGTCCAAGAAGGCGGAGAAAACCTCCATCACCAGCAATACCAAGCGGTGGGTCGATGACGCCTTTGCTGCACCATAGCAATCGCAATTTGGCTTGTTCTGTTTAGTAGACTAGGGGAAGTGAAAAATGTACTCTCTTAGAGCTTCGACTCGTGTATAAGGCAGTTCTTTTTCATTTTTCACCATCGCACGTATATGAGCAATTCCTTCTTCATTTTGCTCATTCAAGAGAGCAGCATACTTGTTGGGTCGCAGGAGTGCATTTCTTTTTCTGTGCAGAATCCTGAAAACAAAGTGCTCCAAATATATTCATTCGAAGTTTGCTTCTCAGAGGACGATTGAGACCTGTTGAGGGAGAGTCAATAGCACGCGACATTCATCGCTCAAGGGTCCTTAGAGTTCTGCGTTGTGCTTGCGCTTCTAGTCGTACATAGTCTATTTCGTCATATATTATCGCGAGCGTCCACACATATATGTATATTTGTGGAAATGATTTATTCAAAACATTTTCATTTAAAAAAAGAATTTGACGGACCGTTGGTTCGACTATACTTTCTTGGTCTCATATCCATAATCAAGATAGACTCAGGATTCCACTTGGAAAAACATATCTTGAGTTGGACACAGGATGCATTTGGTTGTCCAATTCGAATGGGGATGGGACAGGGTAATATCAGATTAGAAATTTTTCAAATAGATTGTAAAAAGACCCATTGCACATTTAGTGCAGTCCCAGATATGATAAAAATCTTTGAATATCTCACTTGCCTGACACAATTTCCCACAGTATCTAGACCTCACTACTTATGCTCCCACCTGGCGTCCCAGAGCCGCTGTCTCCAGCTCCCTCCAATTCGTCTCCTTCAACGCCAGTTTCGCCTGATCCACCGCCATCTCCACCTTCAAATTGTATTTCTCACTCAGCTTCACCGTGTCAGAGACAATTAGGACACTGTCGAAGACGAGTGATTTGTCAATAATTAGACCAATGGGGCCAGAACTGGCAGGTTGGGACTATTCTGCAAGGACAGAGCTCGTCGTTCCAAGTCACCGTAGGCGATGGGAAAATGGTGGGAGTTCGATAACGTTCCACCTGCTGGGTGGCAATTTGGCCAGACATACGAGGGAGGGAAGGGTTTTTCATGATCAAATAATTCACCTGCAGCATCATTTATCCATTTGATTATAATCCTAAATGTAGCTTCGCTGTTATATATCGGTGGACGAAAAATGGATGAAAGTCGAGTCTGATGATCTGCACAACTTAATTGCGAAAAAGGATCTATGTTCGACATCTGCAAAAGACGTTCCATGTCCCAGCACGAGCCCTTCCAATGTGGGGAAGTTTTATGTGGATGGTATGCCCAAAGCCCATCAGCTGAGCTTACTGGATCCTGACACTTGAGCTTGGAGGCTGGAACCTACCTGGGCCTGAGTGAACGAGGAACGAGAGAAAGTAACTGAACGAAGACCGCTCAATTCTACTACCAAGACTGATAAATTGTTTCCAAGAAGAAAGAAAACAAGAACTGGAAGCCTTCGAGCTGACTCACAGTCGAGAAGTCAACGGGAGAAGAAACTGGGAAGCTCGAATGTCCTCATTTGTATCCATGAACAGCCCTCAACTTCTCCTAATTACTTGGTCGAACTTTGTTCAAGCTTCAGTAAATCAATTCATTCCGATAACACTAATACATGATCAAGCGGTCACCAGGTATTTATATGCTTATTCAATTAATGGGTAAAAAGGGTAAAAACATATATATATGTTTAGGAACAATTGTTTAATGAAAACTTCTTATATTGTAGGTCCGTCTCACCACGAAACAAGTGGCAGATTGCAGATATGCATTTCGCTGAGATGGGCCATTTTTTTAAAGCTAACTCCTGGTTATCTCTGGCTTTACTGGTGTTTTTAAGCAACTGTTTGTGCAACTTCGGTACGGTCTTGTCTAAGGGGCAAGTATTGTTGTAGACCCTAGATACATTTTTCATGAGTGAAATACGCTTCATGTGTACCCTGAAAAAATACTTAGTATATCAATCAATTTTTAATACTTCTAACATTATGTTTTATAGAATTTGATATGCAATGTTTCTACAATTGAAAGGTTAGAGAATTGTGCCGTAGATATTGGAAATATCATCACAATCTTGACATAATAGTAAGGTAGGAAAACAGGTATTAGTGAGGAAAAATTGTCCAAAAAATCCTAAACCTATTACGCTTTTGTCAATATAGTCATAAATCTTTAAATGTTGCTAATGAAATCTTAAATATTTTCACATTTTTCCAATTAAATCTATATGATCAATTTTTACTGAAAATCATTAACATGACAATCCAATTAGCATTGGCCACCTTACATGGTGTAATCGGCTCTAACATGGACAAATTTTTTGACTTTTTATTATTCTTTCTTGAATTTTTTTTCTTTTTTCTTTTCCTTTCTTTCTTTTATTTATATTTTTCTTTTTTGGCTCAAAGGGCCAACATGGCTGAGGGCCAATGATCCTTGCCACCTCTTAGGCAAGGGCCATGAAGCCCATGTTAGTTGGGACCAAGGGCTGCAACCCTCATTAGATCTGGCAAGGGCTCGCATGTCCTTACTATATTGCAAGCCCTCAACCAATACTTTGTCGCCCATAGTGGGGGTGGCCCTCACCAACCTCATCAATTTTGGCAAGGCAAGGGCAACCCTCAACAAATCTAGCAAGGCAAGAGGCCACAACAAGGGTGGGCAAGTGTCGTGACGCCCTCACTAGACTAGCAACGGGCCGCAACCCTTAGCCCATGGCGGGTGAGGGCTTTGCGGCCCTCTAAGGGGCTAATAGGGGTTGCCAATCCTTGATCAATGGCCGGCAAAGGTCATATGTCCTTGACTGGTGGTCAATAGCTCCACTGGTCCTTGCAACCAAAAAAAGAAAAAGAAAAGAAAAGTATAGAGAAATTAACATAAAAAAATTCCACAAAATTGAAATATTATTTAAATTATCCACATCAGCATCAAACGTACTATACGAGAAAACTGACATTCACATTAGCAATTTCCGGCCAAAATTTGTCAGATTAACTCGACTGATAAATTTCGAAAAAGCTTAACGCTCAACCGATAAAATAAAAAGGTTTAGAGCTAAATCGGTAAAACTATAACATGCTTATATATTTTTCCTATATAGGTGAAGACTAAATAACAATTCTAATTCAACAGTAATCTTTTATTCCTAGGGAGGACATCTGCTTATATGCGGCTCAAGAGTCAAAGGCATACAAATGAACTAATGGAGAGTCAGAAAAACAAACAGAAGATGACTAAGGGAGCCCCATGAAAACGATGTTGTGGCATGAATATTCAACTTCCAATTGTTATATGAAGCAATCATTAAAGGGTCCAAGAAGAGGAACACAAAGTCGAACAAAGAACGTTTATCCAATGAAACACGTCTCTTTTTTTTCTTTCTTTTTTCATTTCATCCGTTGAAACGGCATTGATACGGGAGTCTTTGTTTTTTTTTTTTCTCTTATATGATTCGGGTGCATCTCAATCCAATACATCTAACTCGCCAATACAGATGAGTCACGTGTGAAACCTACATAATCAAGAGTTGGCCTGTGGTGGATGTCAGCGGTTCGAGTCCGCTTATCTCCAACTCGTGAACTTAGCCGATACAAATCTATATTCAGCCATGGATGCTTAGTGGGGATCCTTGTACATGGTGAATAATCAAATTTCAATTGAAATGAAATCTGTAGGAGAAATCAATAAGTTCACGGTATTGTCGTAAATCGAGTGCATGAGAATACTCTCCCGATCGACTAAATCAAGTCCTTGAATCCTTATTTAGTCAATGTGAAAGCCGAAGCTCCCAGGCGAACGCCGAGGACCTGAGGCTGCCATGTATGCGCCCCGTTCGTGGTCTAAGCTCCCATACAAACGTTGAGGTCGGATCGCTTGGATTCCAAGTCTTTGCCAAGCTCTTAATTGAGGTTCGACATATCGAGTGTTGCGAAGATTCAGGTCGCTGAGAGATAGAGGAGGGGGCCCAAAATTAGCAACGGTAGCGATGTGGTGGTGGAGTGGGCTGCGACTGCCATTGCTCCGGCGCAATGGGCCTCGTGGCGGCGGCTGAGAAAGGGAGGGGAGGAAAATTGCTAGGATGGGCCGGGATAAAAAAAAGGGATAGGGGTTATCTTTAGGGGAAAAGAGAAATATTTACATAAATTCGCGGTGGTGCCGGCTTATTTTAAGTGCTACTTTTTGACATCTTGACAATATATTCAAAAAGCATCGAGTATTGGTTTTTATGATCGGCAAAAATGAAGCTGCGATTTAAATGTAGAAGATGCAAAATCATAATCGATCAAGGTACGATATTTTAAGGGACCACCATCTATATTTTAGAACGTTAAATACTTAGATGAATGCGTTATATAATATTTAAATGAACATCATATATAATCAGTGAAAAGCACAGGCAGGGGAAAAAGAGTGGCTGCTGCTTACAAAACCCTGATTTGACCCTCGCTCACTTGGGGCACAGAACCGAAGAAAGGCAAGATGACGATGTCGTGGGCCTCGTGGCCGAAGGGACGGGTCATCATAGGGTGACGGCTCCAGCTCTGTGCCGTCAACGGAGGGGGTTGCCGCGTGGTCAACGTTATCTAGAAACTCTCCATAAAAATCGATCTCGTCACCCTTTGTTCATTACCTAGCTGTCTTCTCATGCTCAATTTCGATGGGCAATTTGTCTTAATTCTCCGATTCTTTCTGTCGTTTAATATTCCTCGAGCAGGGAAGGGAGGAGGGGGGCCTTCAAAATGACAGGTCACGGTTCCATCTTGCCTGTGGTCAAGTGTCAATTTCGAGCAGCGAAGGGACCTTACGGGCAATTTATCAACACCAACATGTCACAATCCCCTTCGAAATAAGGAAAATCTGGACTGACTGGAGAATCATTTGCTTGCTCAATCAGGACTCTTCCTTATTTTAGGGTCCGTCTCGTTAGTAAGTACAAGCGCTGCAGGGGTCACGGCCACGTAAGTGCTCTCTTCTCCCCCGTGAAGTACGCGACGTTGAACACTGCTTGCTTCCATTTCAGTTTGTCGTTATATTTCCTCTCCCGAGTGGGAAAAAAGGAGCTTTCTCTTCCTGAGCTTTCTCTTCCTAGTAAAACCAAACCTAATCTGCTGACAAAGGAAGCTAGAGGAAACTTGCTCTCTCCGACTGTTCCTGGTCCCCCCCCCTCATGCTTCTCGTTGATAAAAACGACCCGCAATCTCATTGCATCCTAACCAGAAACATCTCTTGATCGACTTCTCTTCACTAGACGCCGCGGCGACGTCCATCCGATTGTGCCCGATGATCCTGAAGGCCCCTCTGTCCACCCTCCTCCTCTTGGGCGTCGTGGTCTTGCTTATCCACGCGGCTGCAGCTCGTAAAGCCGCTGGCCCGCCCTGCAGCCAGACCTGCGGCGATGGCATGCCGGCAAAGCAGAACCTGACCTATCCGTTCGGGTTCTCTCCAGGCTGCCCGATCCAGCTCAACTGCAGTGAGGAGGGGGATGCCCTCATAGGGGAGTTCCGGGTGCAGTCCGTGTCACCGGACGCCGTCACCGTCACCATCGAGGCCAAGTGCAACCGCCCTTTCAGGTCCATCGACCAGCTCTACGGCCGCAACTACGCCCCGATGGGGCAGAACGCCGTCCTGCTCAAAAATTGCACACGGAACTCCCCCTGCGATGTGCCCAACACGCTGGTCATCCAGGCGCAATTCCAGTCCTTCTGCGAGCCTAGCAACAAGACCAACACCAACACCAGCGTGAGCTGCTACTCCGAGGAGGCGAACGACTACCAAGCGACTTTTCTCAACCACAGTAGGCTCTTCGCCCTCGGCTGCCGGTTCTTTCTGTCGTCGATGTCGGCGAAACAGCTGAACAACGTGTCGGTGTCGCTGGGCGTACAGATGCTCCAGCTGGTGTGGTGGGTGAACGGCGACGAGTGTGAGTGCTCCCAGGACGCGGACTGCTTTCGCCTCTCGGAGCTGCCAAACGGTGGCGGAAAGGGGTTCCGGTGCAAGTGCAGGGACGGGTTCCTTGGCGACGGGTTCTTGGCCGGCTCCGGCTGCCGGAGAGGTTAGTTGGAGGAAATTATTACTCTTGACTCGCTGACCAATTAATATCTTCTGCAAGTAAATTGAAAATTGGTGCTTGGACCCAAAACAAAAAAAAAAAAAAATTGGAAAGTTGGTGCTTAAAATGCTTAAATGGTATATAAAATTAATATGCTAACTGTTATGGCGAACTACTAGTTTACTACTGAGTTAATTGCACATCCGAGAGTAATATAGTAGATATAAAGTGGACGTTTATGGTTCTTAAAAATCAAAACCCCACCTAATATTTGCTATGTTCATCAGGTGAGCCTAAATTTTTTGACTTTCCTTATAAAATTGTGGCGACACCTTTTCGGTTGTTTGGCAATTTCTTTCATGCAAACGACAACATAGGAATCGAATCTTCATGAAAACCCCTCTCCGACCAGAAGTACCTACCAACAGTCCCCGCAAAAGGCTTTAAAAGAATTTAAACTTATGAGATCTTACGATTAGCAGACACCAGACAGCCATAAGTTGTAGCTGGAGAAGGGTTAAACTTTTCTTTATTTCGTCGCCCTTATGTTATAATTTTACTCCAATTTCTTTCTCTAAAGTCAACTAATGAATGCTAACCAGATCCTGCTATAGCTTCATAACATATCGAGACGCCTCTAGACATCAATCTAATCACTAGAGATATCAGCGACTGACTGCTCACCCAAAATATCAACGGTCACCAAAAACTGAGTTTGGTGAGACCAACCTCCATGAATGCTCGCATTCAATTCAGTATCCATGCGAAGTACATGCATTAACTCCTTCGTATCGCCATCTAAGAGTAAAGCACCCCACACGACTCCTTCGAATTCGACTGGGAATTCAACTGGGTCGAGGGGATGCCTATCCTATCCTTTTCAAGTGGATGCCATCATAACTCGTGCCCGGACGAGACCCCATTATCTGTCAGAGACGAGATCGTTTCTTTAAGATTCAGCATGGAATTTCGTTGGCTAGTGGGTTGGTTTGGTTTAAATGAGCACGTTCAGCCCACTAAAACGCAGCAAAAGTAAACGCACAGTGATCCCATTAGCGGGTAGACAATAATACATGGGGAGGCTTGGAAGACGATTGAGTTCCGTCGTAAAGTCAGGTCAAAGTGGATAAAATATTAGGGCCGGTGTCCCGTTTTTCTTCCTTGATTCGTTAAAGAACGATCCGCCATTATTGTCCTCTCTTTTGTCTGGCACGGGAGGGGAGGGAGAGAACAAAGAGTCCGTCGCGCTCAAGAGTGGGTTGTTTCACCTAACGCATATCACCACTGAAATCTCTGGATTCTTTTGGACGATGCTGGGAATGCTCCAAAGTGACTTTGATCCCTAGAAAGCCAACGGAAGAAAGCCAGATTTTGTGTGGAGGCCTTGGTGATGACTGTGCCTCTGGACTTAAGAGGCACAAACTGCAAAGAGATCCATCCAAAGACCAGTATCTCTAGACTTTGGAGGGCATGTGTAATGAGAACGTTGAACTTAACCTAGACATCGACAGCTCATTCACTGCGTCCGGACTCAAAAAGGCATTCTAGTAGATAATAAGAGTTGACTGTTTCTTTTGTTTCAATGTATCGCACTTAACCGGAACCTAGGCTTTATGGCAAATCGATTTCGGTCGTGTCGATCGTGGTGGCTCCGAAGAGTTTATCGAGCCGAAATGTCCGTGTTGTTTTATGTAAGTGATTACGAAAATCCTCGTCCTGTTGAGTGCTGACCTTGTTTTCTGATTTTTGTCTGGCAAGCAGATGCATTTATGTGCAATCCCGCAAAGTATCTCTCTGGCCAATGTGGAGGAACCACCAGAATAATTGTTCTAGTTGGAGGTACTTTTTTCCTTCCTATCAAGTTAATTATGAGATCATAGAGAATGTCAAATTGTTCTGTGGTTCCATATTTTTTTCCTAGAAAAAGTGACTTAGTGACCTCACGTGAGTATCAAGAACGTTCACCGCTATGCCAGTTAAATGCTGTCTCATGTTATCTGTTTCTTTGTCTTCAGGTGTCGTGGTTGGGGCTTCCCTCATGATCAGTTTGGGCTTGATCTGCTGCTTCTTTCGACGGCGAAGCAAATGGAAAGCTCAACTCAAGTTGCAGCGACGTCTGTCCGAGGCCTCGGGCAAGAGCAGCATCACGTTCTATCCCTACAAAGAGATCGAGAGAGCCACGAATTACTTCGCTGAGAAGCAAAGGTTAGGCACCGGGGCATTTGGGACGGTCTATGCGGGGAAATTGAATGGCGACGAAGCGTGGGTCGCCATCAAGAGGATCAAACAGAGGGACAGCGTCGAGCAAGTCATGAATGAGATCAAGCTCCTGTCGTCCGTGAGCCACCCCAACCTGGTCAAGCTCCTCGGTTGCTCGATCGAGAAAGGTGAGCAGATCCTCGTCTACGAGTTCATGGCCAATGGCACATTGTGCGAGCATTTGCATAGAGAGAGGGGTCATGGACTTGCCTGGCCGATCCGGCTCAAAATTGCCACAGAAACTGCCCAAGCAATTGCCCATCTCCACTCTATCAAGCCCCCAATATACCATAGAGATGTCAAGTCAAGCAACATTCTTTTGGACTACGATTTCAAGTGCAAGGTTGCGGATTTTGGCCTTTCGAGACTCGGCATGCTCGAGGACTCCCACATCTCCACCGCCCCACAGGGCACCCCGGGCTATCTCGATCCCCAGTACCATCGGGATTTCCAACTGTCTGACAAATCGGACGTCTACAGTTTAGGCGTAGTACTCATGGAGATCATCACGTCGTTGAAGGTCGTGGACTTCTCGCGGCCTCAAAACGAAGTGAACTTGGCCAATTTGGCCACGGATAGGATTGGGAGGGCGCGGTTGGATGAGATCATCGACCCCTCCCTCAATGTGCACAAGGACGAGTGGATAAACTTGTCCATGCAGAAGGTCGCCGAGCTGGCATTCCGGTGCCTCGCGTCTCACCGGGACATGAGGCCTACCATGAAGGAAGTGGCCGATGAACTGGACCGGATCAGGCTCAGTAGATGGGCCGCCTCCGAAGAGAAAAGTTGCACGACTTTGTCCGAGACGTCTTCATGCTCTTCTTCGGGCAGCATCAGCGAGAAGCTGCTGATTTGTCCCAAAAAGAGAGCCGAACCGGAGATTAGAAAGGAAACCAGCGCCCGTGATCAAAGCGGAGGTAGCGCCATGAGCTCAGCTGGGAGCGCAGCAGATAATTCGGCAGCATCAATGAAAGATTCGTGTTTAAGCGTAGGAAGCTCTCCCCCATCAAACAGTTCACTCTCTAAGGTGATTCATTGACTTAAAGTGCCTTTCCTCTCGAAGCTCTTTCATCCCCAGTAAAACACTACAAATGTAATCCAGTTAATCAAGTTTTGTCTCAAACTAGCTGAATTGCACACTAATCAGTATATCTGTTATGGAATAGTGCCCAAAATTAAAGTAGTTACTCAAGCTGTTTGCATCTCCTCTCTGGCATGACAGTTCCACTCATATAATTAATGTGGCGAATTCTTGATTAATTGAGATGAGGATTTGAAGAACAACAACGAGGAGAAGAGATAAGAAGGGCAGATCATAAGTTCCGTTAGGAGAGCATCACGGCCCAATCCGTGCAGAAGTTCCTCAGTGAATTGGTCACTGCCCGATGACTTATATCAATAGAAACTGTTCTATGTCCGACATCTGTAACATATAGTCGAAAAAGGTCTCTGGCAGAAATCGAACCAAAACGGTCGCAGATCTTCCCGTTTATAGCATGCCACATATGGTATTAATAGGCATTTCAAGCAAATATAAGTAGCAAACATGATACCGATCTCCCTTTCCAGTGCTCAGCAGCACGTTCAAACTCTTCACTCCAACCAAGCTTGTTTAGAATTGCCAGAGAGCAAACATAACCTTGCTGCCAGATCTCCCTACAAAACCTGCAGATACAGAGCTTGCGACCTCCAGTTTCAGGTGCTGCATCCTAGTCCCTCGTTGTATTGTAACATGCGATCTAGTCTAGTCGACAGCGCATTCTGGATAGCGAGCCAAGACAGGAAGATAGCGACATGGATGCGTGCCCTTCAGGTTATCATTCATCCACATGAGAAATTGCTCATGGATCGTACGAGTCGTGACCATTGCTGCGTGGCCACCTGCATCACCACGCAGAGTGTGCCGGGCAGCATCGGGCAAGCTTTCGACCACCTTTGACGAAAGTGGTCGTGCCAGCTTCTCCAATATGTCTGGTCACGGTCGGGCCAGCTTCTCCTCCATAATACGAGAAAGACTTCCATGAATTGTGCTCATGGAGAGAGATGTAATTTGGCCTCCGCAGGTGATGTTTGGGGTCAGAAGATTACGCCACGAGAATTCATCTCATTTTGTCATCGCCTATCTTTATTTATGTCGATATGATGCTGGAAACAGCGACAAATATTAGTAACTATTTAGGCAGATGATGTTTTCGCCTACACAAGTAATGTTTTAGTAGAAAAGCCACCTGTATAAGTTATCGACCTTCATAAGTATAGCTGTCTATTGCCTAATGACAAACATTAGTAATTAGATAAGCAGATGTCACCATCCATCTGTCCCCCCAATTATATTTCCTCACTTGGGCATACGAGCTCACCTCCTATGGCTAATTTTAACGATAATCTCCATTTCCAAACTATCCTAAACTCGTTATACAGATACCAATTTAGTTTTAAACTTTTCAATTTCATCAATTTTGTCAGATATCCTTACGTGAAATTCCAAAGTGGCGCTTTCGACTAATTTTCATCAAGAATCAGTGATATAACGGCGTGCCTCTCGAGACTGTCACTAATCGATTTCTAGTGACAATAAGTCGGAAGGACTACATTAAAATCTCTAATAAGGGCTTAGAACTAAATTTATAAATTGGAACAATTTCAAAATAAATCGACATTCATACAATTAAGTCTAAGACCGGTTGAGTAACTTTTCCCGTCTCTCTCTACTAATAATAAAGAAAGCCACTTGACGCATTCGTCAATTGCGACATCACCTCTTTAAAGCTGGTGGAATGAAAAGTATGACAATTAATGACAAAGATATTCTCTGATGTCTGAAAAAATAATTTCATTTTGCATACTTAATAGGTCAGAGACTTTCCCATCACCCAATCCCCGCAGGCCAATTCGAAAGGAATCCATCCTTTTTTTTGCTTCAAGTCTATGCTCTTATCAATTACATTAAGCTCACGCCTAGCATGATTAGGGACAGAGTTTCGTTTGCCAATTCGTGGCAATAAAAGCTCATCATTGTCTCCAATGCTTCGATTTTAGCACTTGAAGAGATCAAGTTTTTTTTTTTTAATCTCTTCGATAAAAAGTTCAATCTTGAACTTGATTGAAGCTTTTATCTTTAGTCAAAAAAAGATATTGACTTCCATATTTGGTACTATCTACTATGGTCTATGTTTTACATCAAAACAATTAATTAACCTGCTTTTTTTCCCTTCCGATTCTACCCTTCATAAAGTAATAAGAAAAAAAAATTAACAATTGTAATTCTACCCACAGCCCCAGCAACCACTTGCTCCACTCAAAGAATAATAGCTATTCCCACTCATTTTCTCCACTCAGAAAACAATGCCTTCTTTTGGGCGACTCTAGCAATATTCCCTTTTTCTTTTTCACATTACTATTTAACTTTACACGCATCATTTGACTTGACGTGCATCGACTCAGTATCTCAATCTTAATATAAATTAAAAGAGAAGATAAATATAGGATATAAAAATTAAAGACGATTAAAATTCGAGATACTTGACCAACTGTGTATAAAAAATCTCACATTTGCGTAGGGCACATCTTCTACTCTGATTCTCATATTAGATCTCATCCAAATTCGTTTCAAATTCAGGAAGAAAGAAGAAGCTAAATTCGGTGTCCACCATCAAATTTACGAAAACATCCTTTAGGTTCCCACGATCCTCACAATGACAAAATCTAAAATGGTCATTTCCTGAAATTTGAGTTGGGTGGTTCTTTGGACAGTGGACTGGGTAGTTAGTTTCGTTAAAACGACTTCCTAGAAACATTCAAATATTGTCTAAGAATAGACAACAAAAAAAAGACGAAGAAGATGAATATCATTAAAAAAAAAATCTCAAACTGTACTCAATATGACACAATTATCTCAAACTTTTTTTAAATCATAAAAAAATTTAAACTTGCCTATTGTGATGCAAATGCTCCTAATTTTTTTTGTGCCTTGAAAAATCCAAACTTAAACATGTGCGACATATATACTTTCATTTTAGTTCTAGCCAATCATATAGTTAAAGGTATTTATATCATAGTACATATAGTTTGGATTTTTTGTGGTATTAACTAAAAAATGGTGATATGAATTACAATGATGGCTTGAATTGTAATCAAAAAATTTTCTCAAGAAAATACATTTATAGCGTACGCTCAACGATATCCCTAATCACTAAGGTCACAGATACATTTATCTGCTCATATTACTTTAATGTAGTGATTATCATTTGCAAATCATGTCGATTGTGCAAGTCCATTGGAAAAAAAATCATGTGTTAGGCCCTGTTCGTTTCGCAGAAAATATAGCATTTACGAAAAATATTTTCTAGAAAGTCATTTTTCCAGAAAATGACAATATTTTTCGGTGTTTGCTTGAAACTTAAAAATGGATTGGAAAATATTTTCCGCTGTTCAGTAGTAAAAGAAAGAAAAGAGAGGGGAAGAGAGAGAAATGTCAGTACATTGAGAAGGGAAAAGGGAAAGGGAGCATGTAATGGAGATATGTATCATGTAATGGAGGAGCAGAACACAAATCCTAGGACTAAATATGGAATTAGCTTCCAGATGTTTAATAAGATGACAACTTCGATCGTTAATAAGTGCTTTTCTAGGGAAAGTGTTCGATCGAGTAGACTTTTATGATGTGCAAACAAACCTTAAAATAAAAATATATATACATGAAAAAATAAGCGTAAAAACATCGAAATTAAATTCATCATCGATCATCAATTACACTTGAGACTCGAAAAGAGCTGAAAAGCTGCTATAGTTTTCATGCATTACGTCGTTCCCAGTATTTTTAATGAAATGATCGAGTGTGTAATTAAAATACATAAACCTCGGATTTGTATTAAAATAAGAGCCATGCTTCACTAACCATCGGGGAAAGAAAAAGACACAAATGGCCTTGAATTTTAGCAACGTATGCAATGCGATCCATGAACTTTTAACTCGTTCATTGCATGTACATGTTTAATTTAGTCGCTGAAATATCATCAAAATGTTCAATGTTTTCCCAAACTTCGAATACACTTTTTATACAGTTCATGAACTAAATGGAATGAATATACTAAAAGTCCACGAATCACATTAAACGAGCTAAAAGTTCATGCATCGCATTACACCTTATGATAAAGTTTGAGAACCGCGTTAAATAAGCTAAAAGTTTGATGACCACACCTTGCATGTTAACTATACATATATAGATCGTGGCTGGAGGGTCGCCCATCTTTTGAAAATTCGGAAGTGGCGTAAGCTTGGGAGCGTGCCCGTTCTCGAAAACCAGGGAGTGGAAATAGCAAAAGTCTCGACGCGAGGGAAACGAACGTCCACCGCCGGATCTATGCGAACCGATCTCCACGCAAAAGGATCCCTCCCCTCCCCCCATAGTCAATCTATAACGTCCGCCTCAAACCCACCACCAACAATATTGTCCGCTTTGGCCCTACCGCACTAGCATAGACGCATCGTCATCCCAGTTACGACCTCAACCTCACAGTTTTGTTCTTCTCGGTCTATCCGAGAAAACGCGTTGTTGATGGATAAGGGTGAACCTCTCTACGGACTCCCTCCCTAGGCATTGTGGAACAGGGATGTCACACAGTCTTCCATAACTTCTTTTCCAAACCGAGAATTCTTTACTCCCCCGTCCCTCCCTTTCTTGCCCACGTGTGTCCCACTGCTTCTTTCTTTCGCGAGTCCTCCAATGGATATTGCCCGAAATTGACAGGGCAATAGCCGAACGGGACTGTCGTGTGCTTCGCTTCATGCACTCATCCGAAAAGAAAGCCCTAACGCACGGGCAAAAACAGCCATGGCTTTTCCAACTTGATCATCCATTATCACCATGAATAAAGCGTAGAGAGAGAGAGAGAGAGAGAGAGAGAGAGAGACCAATTTGTGCTTCAACTTTCAGATGTTCGATTCATGTGGCAGCACCTCTTCTTCGTACAAAAAGCAGTGGGCACGAGCCCACTGAGGATGCCGTGCCCCCATGGTTTGTCCCAAAAGAAACAGGACAAGAAAGGAGAGCCCCCACCCTCAACCCAAAAGAAGAAGAAAAAGAAAGCAAACTAAGATAATTAAGAAAGAACAAACGACAGCACTAACCCAAATTTTTTATACATGCGATGCTAAAGAAAGGCTGCCGCTGAGCCATCCTCCGCCGCCCCTACCAACCACCCTTCTCCACCATCCCAAACTTTGGACCCATTGGATCGAAAGTCGCCCTAGCTTTCGAGCATTTGCTAGGTATTCTCGAATTATTAAAAAAAAATTATAGTCGCTTCACTCGAGCAAATTAATTGCTCGTGAACTAGCTAAAACATCTTCTTCTTCTACTTCTTTTTCCTTTTTTAAAATCCCGTGGTTGTGCGGGTGGTCAAAAGGTGGCTCTCTTGAGCGACGTCAGGGTCACCGACGCCCCCAGCGGCGACGTCCCGACCTCGATCTCGAACGAGTCGTACCGGAGGAACAGCTCCACCACGAGCAGCCTCGAGACCAGGACCACGAAGTCCTTCCCGGCGCACTGCTTGTTCCCCAGGGTCGGGTTCTCGGTCTCTGGCCCGTTGGACCACAGGACGTGGCGGAGCAGCCTCTCCCCGTCCTCCCCCATGAACCGGTCCGCCACGAACTCCTCCGCCCGCTCGAATATCCGCGGGTCCCTGGTGGCGAACGGCTGAAATCCGAATAGCAGCTCCCCCTCCTTGACCTTGTAGGCCGCGTCGTGGCTCTCGATGACCAGGTCCCGCTTCGCCTTCCCGAACTGCAGAGGCACCGGCGGCTCGATCCGGAGGGCCTCGTAGACGACCGACTTCATCAGCGGCATCTGCTCCACCGCCGCCATCGTGACCTTCCCGCCGGCGTCCCGGACGGCGGATCGGATCTCCCGGGCCAGCTCGGTGTGGAGCTTCCCCCCGGCCCGTCCGATCCACTTGATCATGTTGGGGAAGAAGAGCTTCATACCTCCGAACGAATTGAAGCAGGTGGCGAAGAGGAGGTTGTGGCAGGCCTCCTCACGCGAGATCCCCATCCGCTCGGCCTCGTCGAGGACGGGGCCGGAGGAGGAGCGGAAGAAATCGTAGAGCCGCTTGTAGTCCTTCTTGATGAGGAACGGCGGGAGGCGGAAGGTGCGGATCACGAGGTCCTCGACGAGCTTCGGGAGGCCGAGGATGAGGATCGGGCTGATCTGGAACAGGACCCACTTGCCGACCAGCTTCGGCCCGTCGAGCCCGAGATTGGTGTCCGCTGGGTTGACCCCGTAGAGCGAGCGGGCCAGGAAATTGAAAGCGGCCTGGTCGCTGGGTTCGCTGAAGCCCGCCTTGCCCTTGGTGGCGAGGTCGGCCTCGAGGGCCTCGAAGAGCTCGGTGAAGCTGGAGCGGAACTCGGGGATAACGTGGTCGCGACGGGACTTGAGGAGGAAGAACATGAGCTTCTTCAGCTTGCCGTGGGCGGGCTCGGAGGGGTCGAGGTAGGAGAGGACGCGGTAGCCGCCGGTGAGCTCGGTGGAGGGCATGAAGGTGCCGGTGAAGACGTCGCGCTTCTCGACCTTGGTCACGTCGAAGAGGATGGGGAAGCTCTTGCCGTCGAGGAGGACGACGACGCGCGGGTTCTGGGAGATGAACGGGCCGGGCGGGAGGTTGGCCCGGTACACCGTGGACCCGTACTTCTGGACGCGGGACTTGAAGAACTCGTCCCGCCCCTGGTTGTAGAAGTAGTCCTGGCGGTCCTTGAAGGGCCCCACCAGCGGCAGCCCGTAGTCGCCCGGGATCCTCCGGAGCGGGAGCTTGGGCTGGGGCTCGGGCTGGGGCCCCCGCCCGGGCGGGGAGGCCACCACGGTCGGGGGCGCAGCCGGCCTCTCCGACAGGGAGGCAGAGGCGACGAGTCGTCGGCGGGGGAGGCGGAGCGGGGGGGCTCCGCGCCGGGACCCGCCCTGGTCGTGCTTCGTGGGTCGGAGCTGCAAGGGAGAGAAAGTCAAGGAGGTTGACGCCATTAATGCTCTGGTAGGACAAACGCAGGCGTACTCTCTCTCTCTCTCTCTCTCTCTCTCTCTCTCTCTCTCTCTCTTTCTCTGTGTTACTTTCTCCGCGTCGGACTGTTGGCGACGAAGAAGAGACGGAGCAAGTTGGAGCAAAGAAGGAAAAAAGGAAGGACCAAATTGCTTTTTTGACAGATGATGAGAACGTGCGGAAGGAGGCGGCGTCAACGACGTCGAGACGGCCGGGCGGAGCAAAAACGATTATAAATCTGAGAGGGGAAGGTGGCCGAGGAAGCGCCTACTTATAGCAGGGGCCAATGCCGCTGATGGTGGCGTGGCGGGGGCCCGGGCCCCCCCAACTCTTCCGCCTTATGAAAAACACCGACGTGTTTAAATATTGCGTATGCATAAAAATTTGCGGCTTCGCCCGTAATCGTGAAACGTGTGCCTGACCGGCGAAGACCATTCTCTAACACGAGAAAAATTGGAATTTTTTCTTCCAAATAGGTTCCGTCCGAGGGCTATTATTCAAAGGTCTTCTTCTCAGTCGCTTCCTTTCCCCCCCTTCTTTCTCCTCCTTCACCTCGGTTACCGTGGCTGACCATGTGCTGCTGCGTCTGCTCTGAATATTATAAGGGCTTGACGAAGACTCTTCCCCTGCCTCCTCCCCTTCCTCCCTCGAGAAAAACGGCAGAGCCCTAAGCGTCCATGTGGACACGCCGCCGGCGTGGGTCGGGCGACACCCCCGTCGGTCGGACGGTCTCGTCCGGAAATTCGAGGGGGGATGACTTCCGGCTTGTATTTTCATTGGTTGTAGTTCCTTTTTTCGTGTCTGGATGACGGAGATTGATGGGATATATCTCACCGTCCCCAACATTTATGGTATGTTCTTTAAAGCGGAAAACGACTTCTAGGGAAAAAAAATGTTCAATTTGAGTCGCTCTCGATATGAGTTCGACTGTTTGCTCCAGGTGAGGAACATTGTTTGAATTCGAAAGCGCGAGAGTATATCGACTTGATAGAGAGTATCCCGACTCGCTTACTATTGTTCTTGTGAGGTTAAGTCGGATTATGGAGGCTTAGAATTCTAGATCACCCACCACTCAAGTTAGGCGACATCCTAAAGGTGGGGATCTAGCTAATTCTTGAATGGTGGCAGAACTAGAACTTTGATGCAGAATTAGAAATAACTGAGCTCGAATTCCAGAAACAAGTGTGCTGTGTGCAATTTAGTGATTGGTCTTTAAGCATTTAAAGTTGACTTCCTGAACTTGATCATTTGTTAAATTTAGACCGCCACCTTCCTCTTTCTTTCATTCATGGGTCACGTTTCTTGCTCTTGATCAACGTAGTTCAGAGACAATTCCCTAGCCTGTTTAAACCATCGCAAGAGCAGCCCAAAAATATAGATGGAAAATTAGGACACTTGCCGAGAGTTTAGCTTAAATTTCATGCAAGTAAGCGATGGAAAGCTATAAATAATCTAAATTTATGTTGCACATCTTGCGCCTACCTAAGCTACATTCCACCTTAATTATGTAGCCGAGATAATAATCTAAAAGTCACTAAAATATATATTTGAAAATCGGGATTGCGTGAAAGATTAACCATAAAAAAAGAATATTTAAGGACAAAAGATCTCGAGTTTCAATTATTCATATTTTGATTCAAGCATTCGAATAGTTGAGCGATTCAATTATTTGTACCTTTTTTACTTTTACTTGGACCATCTAACTATTTCAAGTGTCCGATTTGTTGTTTAAAAAACTTAGTGGGGTCAAAACTCAATGATTGTTTCAATTGCATAAACTCAGAAAGGTGACAATTATAATTAAAATATACTGTGAAGTTGAGGGGAGTTGATTGACTCCACTCAATATAATATGCCGCTATCACCACTACTGAATGGAGTAACAGCCATTGTAGGACTTAGGATGTTCAAGTGACACTTCTGTTTATAATTGTAAAGAAACAAATATAATGAAAATCTTAAAATTGATTTTGTGAAAATGTAATCCATTCATAATGCTCGAAAGAAGGGCAGTCAAGTCATAAAACCGAGTAAATTAATACGATCAAATCCATTCCATAGCTCCATCCAATCTGGCTAACCGACACAACTCTCTTTTATATTGTCTTTTGGTGCCGACATAGTTAATTATAGATATGTGCCTATAATTATGTTTATCAGAGTCTCATGAGACCGAAAATCGTAAGAGGAAGGTAGACAAACGTCATTATTCGACAATCAAGCCATGACTAAATTAGCTTGACACAATGTCCTTCAAAGCTGTTTCGATGTTACGTCGAAGGCAAATAACTTTTTTATAATTTGATTGGCTAGGAAGACTTCCTTGTAGGATACTCTAATTTAGGGAACTTTTTTCCAGAAATGTTTCGGAGTTGTTGAAAATCTCATTTTGTCTTGTAACTCCAATACTATCTAGTAACTATAAATATAGAGATAATGACATAAATAATTCATTAGTTTTGATAAAATGCGCAATGTAGTCCATGGACCTTTGATGCATATTTAATTTAATTTTGTAACCATTCGAAAATATTTAATATTGTTCTACCATCAATTCAAGCTCATAGATTATATTAAATACTTTCATATAATTTAACAACTAAATTGAACATGCATAAAAAAATTCATGAATCACTTTAAATAATTTAAAAATTCATAAATCACGTTACACGTTAAGCTATAATTCAAAAGTTGTATTACATAATTGATCGAAATTCAAGAAAACATATAAGTCATCTTCACATAATTGTACCTTGTACTTGATGAGACTTTTCTTATTGACTTCCTAGCATCAAAATCCACTTGGAAAAATGCGCGCCGCTATTATTGACAAAGTTCACATGTACCATCACAAGTGTTCAAATCATAGAGTTTGAGGAATTATGTTGAAGAATTGCTTATGAACGGACTTCCAAACTAAACAACTATCTCTTTTAATAAAGGTGATCCTATTACAAGACGCCAGGCGAAATGAATAACCCGAATTAGAATAAGCGCCCACCCGAGAAGGGAAACAATGAAAAAGATTATATTAATAAAGGATGAGATGTCATGTGAGGATTTGAATCGAATTTCGATTAATTTAAACTGCGAGGCGAGAAATTATAGAGTATTAGCAATTACTTCGTGTTCGATTTTTTAGAAGGCGAGGCATTTCGTTCATTATTTGACAATTATCTCGATTGTCATGAATTATGATTTTGTCTACTAAAAGTTGACTTTTCCATAATTTCGAGGTTGAAGTGGGCATAGCTAATGTATAGGGGAGTTTTCATTAACGATTTTTTATTTGATTGTTGATAAGAAAAGCAAGACAACACACCGGGCATGAAAAAGACACATGTGTATATCTATTTATATATTTATCATGTGCGCCTGTGTGTCTATATATGTATCAAATAAGCAAACGACGTCGGTGTGGACAAAACCAAAGTAGAAAAGAAAAAAGTTCAGCCACATCTTAAGAGAAACTATTCATGCCGATGAAGGCAAATCTTGGCTGGAAAATGACCACAGGATTTGAACTTTCCAATTGTGACCCGCATGTGCAGTGTAGTCTCAATGATTGCTCCCCCCTGTTGCTGTGACAAATTCGTATATACAAAGACCAAATTAACAAGAAACCTAAGTTCACTGGCTTGGAGATCGTAGATTATACGCATACGAATCTCCAAAGCGTATTGAAAGGAGAGGTGACTGACTACAGAAAGATACCAAGATCTTGTTGTAGTCGGGAGATTCTTTCCGAGCCTCAATCTTTAGCAAAGTGGGAGAACATAATTTTCTTCATAAGACAGAAAATATCCACACCCGGAAATCCCATTTCTGCTGGGCTGCGCGGAGGACGGCATTGTCGACATGTATTGATGTGAAGCCGATCCGAGACATTAAGAGTGCGTTTGGTAACGTTTTTGTTCTTGAGAACAATTTTTTAACAAAAATAGTTTTTTTCTATAGCTGTACCCGAGAACAACTTTTGAACATGGGTACAGATATAGAAAAAAAATTATTTTTGTTAAAAAATTGTTCTCAAGAACAAAAACGTTACCAAACGCACTCTTAATGTCTCGGATCGGCTTCACATCAATACATGTCGACAATGCCGTCCTCCATGCAGCCCAACAGAAATGGAATTTCCGGGTGTGGAACAACTTTTGAACAGAATTTACCAAAAAAAAAATAACTTTTGAACAGAAGAACGCGTTGGATAATAGCCAACGTGTGGTGTTGAGTTTTGATCTTTTCTAAAAAAATATTCTTTAGCAATAGCTAACCAAGTGTTAAAAAAAACAATTTTTGAGTTTTTATTCTTTTGTTTTTTAAAAAGTGTTCCTCAGAGTAAGAAATAAGTTTTTTCTACTTTTTGTTTCTGTTCTAAATCTATTATCGGGAACAAAAAAAAACAGATTTTTTGTTCCCAAAAATAAAAGCATAAACAAAAATGTTTATGTTCTTTTTTATTCATCGGAACAAAAGAACAGAAATTTTTGTTCATGATAACAAAATAACTTTTTACCAAACAAGCCCTAATTTATAAATCCATTGTATATTTTAAGTTGAATTTTAGATGGAGTGACTTAATGAGGTTCAAGTGATATCACTTCGGATCTATCTTAATTCAATATGTATGTATATATCTATACGTTGCATATACTTATATTATAAATTCTCTTGTAATAATTTTCCAATTTTTTCACGACCTTTGTCAGTTCTCTTCTCAACCAAAACTCTTTTGTACTCATCCTCTAGCCAAAGAGCTATGTGGAAAATAAAAAACAAGGGGGGGGGGGACAGAAGGCCGCTTAATCGGGGCCCTTCTTCGGGCAGTGATACTGATGGTCATGTGTCCAAGTCCAATCCTACGGTCGACCTATCTTGTCCGAACATACAAGGAACCGAGGGACCAATAGTCAATGAAATGATCGATGTCAACTGCCGAGACCATAGCGGTTTTATTAAGGCAATTTATATCTAAATCCGTCATTTTGTGTAATTACGATAACAGACGTAGTCCCATAATAACAATTGTGCACCATTTGGGTGTAGTATAGAAGTTAATTTAGTGATGCTCCTCCGATCCATCGGAGTACCAATTTTTCGACACACATAATCTTAAAAGTGCACAATCGATAATTAAAATTTTACAGACTAAACGCGATCACAATCGTCGATCGGGCGGGATTCATAGATGAAGCTCTCCTGACATCCCGCAACGTCAGTAGTTGTTGTGGATCCGGCCCCACTCCAAGCTCGTTCCACATCGCAATTTCTCCTCACGTTAGCTTCAAAGGTCAACAGTCAACACCACCACGTGAGGAGGGGCGGAGCGGGTCAAAGTCAAACTCAACCACCTAACCTTTGCACCGTCCGACCTCGTTTTCTCTCCAGCCGCCGGCCAGTGGATGTCCGCGTGTTCCCACCCTTTGCTGATTCTCAGGCGCGCTTTTGACTCAAACACGGACGGGACGGGATGGGACGGGACGGGACAGGATGGCCGGGAACCGGCCGGGTTTGGCCGGTCGGGGGTATCGCCGAGCATTTCGGTCCGCATACGGACCGACATTGACAGGCTGGTGGGAGGATCTACGGGTCGTCTGGCTCGCTGTGAGAAACGTGATGTACTTGTTTTGGTTCTTTCTGGCTTTCCCAAGATTCTGCCCACGCATTGGGCGGAAAATGTCTTGCCTTCTTCAAGGTACATCCATCCATTGAAATGTCTCGTCTCGGCACTTTATGAAGGAAGCAACAAATGGTGAGGAAAGGAGGGTAAACATTGTCCCCTCTCGAACTCGAGTACATCCAAGTCGCGTCGATAGGAAAACTTGGAGGCACGCTTTTATCGATGACCCTTTAAGGTATCACTTTATTTGATCTTGTGAACAAAATGATCTCATATTTATACTAATATGATTGAAATTTTTAGAATTGAATCAGCTACCGCACGATAAATTCAAGAATTTTTTGGTCAAATATCCCATCAGGTGCACATGAGCCGAACACTCGTACGCCGCACGAAATCTAGAATTTTTTGGACAATTATCCCCTCGGGTGTACGTGAGCCGAACTCGTGTATGGACAATTATCCCCTTTGGTGTGTACGTGAGTCAAACTCCGGTCGGATGTACACGATTCGGCGCACGTTTATTTTGGACTAGAACGCGCTGCGATTCGGAGGAGGGCGGTGCGCTAGCCGTCCAGACGTCACCGGCGTCCCCACCTCAGGTCAGGAAGCGTGGGCTCCGTCCCTGAACCTCACAGTAATCGAAACCACGCTGCTTTCTGATCACACAATTCACGAGCGAGTGGCGCCGCGCCTGGGGTCAGAAGCACAATCATCAACGTGGACACTAACCGATGGTTTAAATCCTTCACAAACATCATCGATGGTTGTCGAGATCCTTTCGAGACGCACTTCGTTGTTGTCGGTCGAGAGTGGTTGTCTACTATGAGAGGGATGCTGACAAAACGGCGAACACTAGCGGGAGTTCATGGTGGGGGGAAAAGACGAAGTGGGTGGAAGGAAAGATCATAATGCATGGGTGTCCACTGAATCCATTCTTCATGCGCATCTTTGCTCTTTACAAAGCGAAGATTCCTATAAGCATAAGGTGAAGAACCTTCGCTACATGCGTCTTGGGCCTGACTTGACGAGGAATCTATGATGGGATGTTGAACTACAGAATTGGCATGGTCGGATATAGATTGCAGGGCGAATGGGAGATGTCAAACGTGGGTTCTATGTTGGACACTTTATAATCGTGAGCATAGGATGGGTTTCCGTGACCTAGGGTCCTACACCTCGTTGCACATTGCGTCTTGTAGTAAGACATAATTTCGCCTTTGAAGTGTAATTTACAATAATTTATTTTTAACGATTGCACTCGTTAAACACGTTGAATGAGAAGATATTTGTTTTTTCAAAAGGTTGATTATGCGTATCTTGAGGACAATCGGTGCATTGAAAATTCAATGTTTCCTCTCTTCTTCTTCTTCTTCTTTTTTGGTCAAAGTGACATGTCATTCATTTCCGTAAAATATGAGAAAGCAACAAGGTAGTCCAATTGCAAATCAAGATAGATACCATATAGCTTCAAAATAAAAGGAGCTCCAGATAATAAGATGAATACTTAGAACAAGATTAGGGATTACATGTCGAAAGAGCATGTCCATGACTTCTTCATTCCAAAATTGACAATCAATCATCGAATCCATCTTTCGAAATGAATACACATTAAGATTTCCAATTGTTACTTCGACATTATTTTTCGAAAGTGCGCACTTAAATTTAGTGTCCCTAACACCATCACTGTTCAAAGTAACAAGGTTGAATGGGTACATAGAACTAGCATGTGTGAGAGTGAAGTGTTCGAGAAGCTCTTCTAATTTCCTAGGAAACTAGACTTGTACACCAATGAAACCCTGGGAAGTAGAATCCCGAAATCAAACACGAAAAAAGCCCCAAATCTAGACTAAATCGGGATAAAAATCTCCCTGAAATGGGAGATAAAAACTTCTAGATCTAGACTAGATCAAAATAGAAAAGTTACACAAAACGGGAGAAAAGTAAGAAAAATAAAACAAAGAATCAAGATCGTTTGAAGAAGAAGAAAAGGGGAGAGGAGGAAGAGATCTTGCTTAAACCCTCCCCTCCATGCATGTTTAAGAAGACTATCGTGTGAAGGTGAGAGGGGCAGGAGAGAATCCTAAGGAGAAGAGGAGAGAATCATCAATGCAATTGAAGGTTTCCTCGTTTGATTAATTAAAAAGTGATATTGACATTTTTTTTCACTGGGAAAATTTTTTAAACAATTTTTTTATCTAATGTTTTATATTTTTATTCTGTCTTTGCCCGCATTTTCAAGTTTGGGTCCATGAAAATTCTGGCTAATTATGAGGACCAAGAGTTTGTGCTTGGGACCAAATTCCGGCTAACTAGCAAACAAAGTTTTCCACTAAAATAGCATATTTTCCTCTTAAAGTATAGGAAATTTTTGGAACTAGGAGGGACAAGGGCCACCAACAGTTCCCCAAGTTTCATTCGTTCCCTTGGCCTCTCTCTATCTAGGTCCTTTTGCTCGGGTGAATCTCTCCCAGGGGTGATCAAGTTTAGGGTGGATAGGTTTCAAATGTAAACCATATATCCGACCTTGTTATAACAAGTTATCCTTTTTTGGACAATGTATTCGACCGTGTTTGCATTTGACCTTATACCCGATCCTGTTTTTTTGGTCCAGTTCCAATATTAACCCTGTTTATATTAGAACATTTTGTAACTGTCCATCTTATACAATCTCGAATTTAATGTTAATATACAAGAAAATAATATAATTATTCTAATTTCTATTGAAACATTAAGCACTTGTAATTAATATGTAAATAGAATTTTTGACTTAAAAAAACTAATGATTCACAAGGCAAATTATCATAAACAAAATCATAACATTACATATACATTTGCAACAAACATGGATCCAATATCAATCTCATTCTTACAATACTATATGAAACTTTTCATTTTGTCTAAAATGATTAACAAATATTTGGCGCAAGAATAACTCCAAAAAGTAAAATCAGGCGAGCTAATCCACGCGACAGGAAGCTAGCGATGGCGCGACGAAGGGAAATGTTGTGAAGTTTGTGGGTGTGAGAGGTAAATAAAGAAATATGTGAACAAAATTATGGTTTTGAATTCTTGGGTTGGCTTACAAACCATTTCTCAAATTGGTTCTCGAACCATTCCGATCGATCTGATTCCAAGTGGGTAATCTCTTGAAACCAATTCCCGGATCAGTTCAAACCGGTTCTGAATTTTGGAAACCGATTCCCGACCCTATTTTTTAGATGGGCAAATCAGGGAACCGGGTTTACCTAATCCGATTGCACACCTCTAATCTCACTTTCTCTCGCATTCATATAAGTACGCAATTTAAGAAGGAGACATATTAAAAAAATTCATGATTTCATTTGACAGTGCTTTATGTCTTATGGCTATGAAATTATAAACATAAAGCATGTGCTTTTCTGTATAATGCACTTAATTTAATACTTAACCTAATTTAATACTGAACCTGTCGTCCTTGATAACAGTAAACAAATTTGGAGTAATGTCGTACTTGATAAAAAGATTGCTCTCAAAGAAAGGGCAGTGAAAATCATAGGGTTATATCGAAACTCGTGGAACTGACGGTTCCCAACATTAGGGAAATTTCAAATTTCGGGCTCTTGAAACCGGTATTCACGGGGTAGGCAAGTTCTTGGAAGTCATTAGGATTTCTACTTCAATGTTAAAAGAGAGATGAGCCAATACTTGGGAGCTCGATTCAAATTTGCAAAAATACAAACTTCTTGGGCCGAAGGGTATTGTTAAAATGCAGAGTCCATGGGGATACTCACGGCCCATGTTGGCCCGTTTGGCCATAGACCTTCACAGACCGAGATCACCAAAGGACCACGTGGACTCGACGTGCCACGTGCCGAGACTCGGTTGGACCCTTCAGGTTCCTAGGGTTTAAGCCGAGTTTTTGAAGCAACGGACGGTCAGAGTTCTCGGACCGTCTCCTAGAACCCAAGAATCGAGCTCCTCTTCTGGCGTTCGACGATGGAAATGCAGTCGGTTTGTCTGGGGATCTCCGCCCCGAAGCCCAAACTGTTCGCTCACCGGATTCTGGGTCGCCATTCTGTGAGTGTATACGTGCAAATCAATCGTCTCTGCTTGAGTTGTTTGAACCTTTTCTTGACGCCATTCTCTGGAATGTTTTCCACAAGGTTTATGGGGGCAACATGAGGTCGAAGGACCGAGGAGCTTGTGTTGAGAAGACACCCACCTGTATGTTTACTTTCTTCTTGCACCCCCTGTTCTTTTTTGTACCTTTCGTGTGGTAGTTCTGTCGAGTTTAGTTGAGCTAAGGTCGCCGCATTACGAGTTCACAGAATTAAGTTTCTTTCAAGTCTGGATATTTAACTTTAGTTTCGAATGGTGAGTTGGTGATGATCGGAATCTCTAATCAGAGTTATATGATCAGCCTTGATGCCGAGGTTGAAGGCGGTTTTCGAGGATGGCTTGAGCAGGGGAAGTACCCCGTGCGCGAACGGAGGTCGTGGTGCGGATGTGCTGGTTTGTCGTGCCGGCGGGGTGGAACCTTTCAGAGGGAAGTCAGGGTCTGTGTCGTTCTATGGGTTGACTCATCAACTTGTCGAGGAAGCGAAATTGGAGTCCGCTCCTTTTGAGAAGGACAAGGGGTCGTTTCTATGGTTTTTGGCCCCCGCTGCTTTGATTTCATCGTTGATTCTTCCGCAGTTCTTTCTTGGAAATGCAATTGAGGGGTTCTTGAAGAATGAGACTCTCGTAGGTATCGTTTAATCTGAATACACCATTGATTATGCCTGCTTGGCTTGTAAGTGGAGTCTGGTATGAAAAGAAAGAAGAAAGCTTACTTGTCCAAGTCTGAGGCGAAAATTAAGTGGATTCACAATCATGCACAAAAGAAATCCTAAAAGGAAGCTGGCCTTGATCTACATATTCTTTTCCAATATTTTTTTTATTAAACTTATTAAACTTTGGTTTAATGTGTTAAGAGTCTTTTTTTTACTGGCCTATTAATGCTAGTTGCGGTTCAAATTTCAATGTACAATCTTTACAAGAGTAAATATTGGGCTTTGATGAGGCTCATTTTTTTTTTTTGGGTAAAGAGACAAGGCTCATTTGATGCCTGGATAATTTGAAAAATAGTCTCGTAAATGTTGTAGTTTCTCAAATTGGAAACTGTGGAATGTGGAAGAGAATAAATACATAGGAATTGTCTTTATCACCAAATGGGAGAGTTTTGGCGAACCACTTATGAACTGTTGTAATATTGCTTTGCTTTTGCAGAAATTGTGACTTCTTTGTCTTTCGATGCTATGTTTTATGTTGGTCTTCTGACCTTCCTGCTCGTGACCGATCGCATTCAAAGACCATATCTCCAATTTAGTTCAAAGAGATGGAGTCTCATTACAGGACTCAGAGGATACTTAAGTTCTGCTTTCTTCACAATGGGTTTCAAGGTGGTCATCCCGCTATTCACTGTGTACATAACTTGGCCGGTAGTTGGTCTGCCATCCCTTATTGCAGTAGCTCCTTTTCTCATTGGATGCCTTGCTCAACTTGTTTTTGAGAAGAGTCTTGACAAGAGTAGGTCATCGTGTTGGCCCCTGGTCCCTATTCTTTTTGAGGTATTTAAAGTTCTCCCTCCCTCTCTCCCTCAACCATCCCTCCATGTCTCTTCCTGCTCCCCCTCTTTTCTCTCCCTTTCTCTCACAAGTACGCATAGATGTGCTCAGATGAATACACAAGACATGTAGCACCCACAAATAGAGAGGTTGTATGCATTCTGATTTTGTGTTAAATTTGGTAGGTGTATCGATTTTATCAGCTGACAAAAGCTGCTCATTACATTGAGAGGCTAATGTTCGCAATGAAAGATCTTCCTGCATCTCCAGAAGTACTTGACAGAAGTGGTGCCCTGGTTGCCACGATTGTGAGTTTCCAAATCCTTGGATTGTTGTGCCTTTGGTCCCTGATTACATTTCTTCTGAGGCTCTTTCCTTCTAGACCTGTATCAGAGAATTACTAGTGTTTCCAAGGATGCTGTATATATTTTGTCGTCTTCTTGAACCATTGGCAACATACATAACTTTTTTTGTTTTTGGGTCGTATACAGAAACAACTTTTGATTTTGCATGTTTTCATACTCTTATGGACATGATGGAATGCATAGGTAGGGGTTGTGCAAGTCTCACAGGTCACGCAGTCCTTTCTTTATCTTGTAACTTCTTGTCAACCTTTGATACGCGATCCTTGATCCATGAGTTTATCCAGTATTAAAGAGTTTATCCATTCTTGAAGGACAAAATATGCTGTCATTGGATATTTGCATCGAAGTTACCTGTTTATGTGTACTAAATTCTGCTATATAACAATATCAGAATTTTATGTTACTTAAAATAATTTACTGAATATGGTATCTGAATCTTTAAACCCATCCATGTCAATACAGTGCTCCATTTTCATGTTGCCTTCATTTCTTTGCTCTTCTTAGCTACCTTGTTTATAGAATATTCACTGAGTTAATTTAACACAGCTACATTCTGATTCCGTGTGCCTAATTTTGCTTTGAATTACACCAATTTTGAGGCTGGCATCGCTCAATTTGACAATGATATCTGAGTTGTTCCATCTTGCTTTCTTCTTTTTACCATTGTTTTGATAACCAGACTGGACTGGTCAGTTCAACTGAGTACCACACCAAACGCTAGTCTGGTCGAATACTTTCTGCCTCATGCACTAATCAAAAACTGGTGTGACTCAGTTCAATGGGTCAAACAGCTGAACTGGAACCTGTTTATACTGGATCTTGGACCTTTGTGAGAAAATTTAATTGCAGTGAGGGAATTGAATCCCTGCCCTCTTTTCTGCTCACATGCTCAAAACACTTGAGCTGAAGCTCCATCCGTTGTTAATCTGGCAAACAAATAGCTTAAAGTTTCTTTATCCATTTTGAAGAAAAAAGCATACATACTACATTCAAGACCGGAACTCCTAACTGTTGAATAAAATGTGCATCTCCCCAAATCATTTTGTATGTGCATCACCCCTTCCTTATCAGCTGGGTGGTGCTTTTCTGTATGCTAGTGCAACTTTATCTTATTTATGTTGTCTATTTTATAGCACTAAAGTCCATAAGCCAGACCTGCTGGTTTAACCAGTTGAGTCGCATATCAGTGGATCATCTGGTCTTCTTGGTACAGTTTTAAAAGCAGTGGCTTCACTCTTGACTCCGATACCATCTTCATATACTCTTGACATTGCTGGCTGACATTAATGAACTTAAGACAGGCCATACATTTTGGTGGCATGGGATCTCACAAATAATCTTGTTATCCTTGATGTTAGATGGAGAAAATAACTTCCATCTTGTTGGTTTATATGGCTCATAGATTGAATCAGGGTTTAAGTTAACCAAGGTGTCGGACATCTAACCTTTGTAATTACCAATTGGAAAATTTATTGGACACTTATGATTGCCATTAAATTATAATTGGGGTATCAACAATCATTCTGTGTGATTTCCTGTTAATAATATTCAATTAATCGCTTCTGTTGAATATACATTCGACTCAAAACCTTAGTAAATTTTGCTGAACCAGAATGATACGATTTTTTCACTGACTAGCTGAAATATTTTATATTGTATATTTATGTTTACTGTTAGAAATTATAGGACGAGAATCATTGATTATTGGTCATTTTTGAGGTAAAGGCGGCTTTAGCTACTCATCAAAGATGAAATAGTCTGATCTACTTTGATGTAGTCCTATTGAAATATTCCATTATTATTTCAAGTAATCTTACTTTCTATGGACCCCTACCTATTCTGAGTTTGTTGTGTTTGCACCCACTGCATGAGGTTTTTGCTGATGTTGGACTGACGTCTGAGGCTCAATCTACTTCTCGAGGAAATGCGTGAGATTCAGCTAGTCACTTTTTTAAGGTTGATGCTTGCTCTAATGATGCACTGGATTGGTGCTCTCTCGGTCGTAGAGAGTGATTGTTGCTTACTGCAGAGGTAGTGTAGTACCATGAAATATTGGCCCTTGGCCCATTGGCCGTTGCTGTCAGTTTCTGCATGACTATGATGTTCGCGGTGTTAGAAAATTGGAGTTTCACCGTCTGGATTCATCCTGTTGTCCATGTTCATTGCTTTGTTGGCGCTTCATTCACCCTTCTGCCAACTGTCCTTGATGATAATGAACACTTTGTTAGGTGGGCCTACCTGGTAGCGTATGCCGTGTGCTTGGGGAATGCAATGTGTCTTATTGCCAATCTGTCAACGGCCCGAAAGTAATAAATCGTTCCCTTTGGGGCGTTTCTATCTCTCGGAGTATCATTGATTTGGAAAGAAGGTCTTGAAAATGATCGTTTCTATTGCTTTAAATAGGGGGAAAATGGTTTTCATTTTCATTGATGATGAAAGTATTTTTCAAATTGTCGAATTTTTGTCAAGTAAATGCACCCTTAACAGGCAAACACAGGGCGTGAGTGTTAATATCGAAAGCTTCATCTTTTAAGATGGCCGTATCCTAAAGATGCAGATTGTTGGGATGATTATGTGCCGACTTCTAGATAGATGGATCATAAGACGTTGATAGCTCCGGTCTCCTGCTTGCTTTGGAAGGAGGTAGCAGTTTGGAGGGTACATGGCTTAAATATCATGGTTAGAGTTACGACAAGATGGACGACCCACTGTCCTCGCTTTTGTTCCTTCGGACAAGGTCGAGGGTCTTGCCTTCGATAGAATGTTCGATGTGGGTCGTAATTATTTAGTCTGCTTATAGGTTGATAAACCTGTCTTTGTAGTCTCGCTAATTCGTCCAAAGTCTGAAAGTCTCTTCAAATGAGATAGCAATTTGAAATTACCACTTCGATGGTGGACTTTCGCGGTCGGTAGTGAGATTCTTGCGGTATGACTAAACTTGGGCCGTGACTGTGGAGTGATCTTGGTCTTTACGCATCGTCCCTCGAGCCAGCAACTTCATGGAAAGCGAGCACGTGAGGCGGAGGAATCGAGCGCGCACATTCACTGGTATTTTGGCCGCTTCTTGATGGAAAGATCTCCTCTACGACTTGTGCTTCTAGATTTCTCGATTTTTAACAAAAAGGATGATTTTTAGGGCATGTTCATTGCATCGCAGCTTGCTGTTTCTATTTATCATTTTTCCTCTAATATTTTAAAATCGAAGATTCTTTGTTTTTCAAATATTCTGAATGAATTATTGATATGCACACCTCTACAATTCCACGTGAGCGTGGAATGTAATTATACAATTCAACTCTCTTTTGGGTACGCTTCTGATTTTTTTTTAAAGCAAAAAAAGTCACAAAAAATTTCGGAATATGTTTACTATAATACATTTACTCTAAATTCTTTCTTGTGATATAAAACTCAAAAAGTATGTCTTTTATGACTTATTTGCCTTAGATTATTATTTGTGACGTAAAAAATTTCAAACTTGTAGTTATGCAACAAATTTACTTTTTATCAATGTTTTGGCCAAAACAACGTTATTTTTATTTCACTTGAGCTATCCGTATGCCATGTCAATATCTATGTAGCTAAATTTTTAATGATGTTCACTAATGGAATCTCGACAAAGAATAGATATGTCATAGATGTGTTGTAAAAAAAATTCTAGGGTATACATGTGTTTGAGTGAATGTAGTTTGGATTTTTTTTTCCTGACATTTTTTTCCCATTTTTAACATGTTTTAAAGAATTTCTCGTTGTTGAAAATATGAGTAGTGAGAACTGGAAATAGGAAAACCTTTCGACGAAGGCGTGGGACATTTTCGGTCGTTCTTACACTCCACGCGCGCCGTCTGCGATTCCTTGACGGTAACCAAACTCCGTCTGTCCCCATTGCAGTCAACCCGAAGAACCCAAAACCCACGCGCTCTCTCTCTCGTGTAGAAGAAGTCCCCAAAAGGCAACCGCGGCCACGTGTCCGGTGGAAAATGGACGAGGCCCCACGCGGTCGAGGAAGCAGAAATCAGCCACGTGCGAGTCATGACCCTCGTGCCTTCCCTTCATTTCGACTGTTCAAAGGTCGAAACCAACCTCTCCAAGGAAAAGCGAAAAAGCAACGCAAACGCAGTCTTCTTTGATGTCACACTCCTCCTCTTCTGCATGCGACAACACCGTACTAATATGCCTCGAATCTTCCCCCTCCCCCCACCTTCCGCCCCCTTCACGGTCTGCGCCTTCCCCCTATATATGTGCCCGTAGCGCGATCGACCTCCACCACACCAAACCAAGAAACAACCTTTCAAAGCAGGCTCCCAAGCAATGGCGGCGACCGCGAGGCTGTTACGGACGCCGGCCGGGCCGTTCTGTTCGTCTAGGTCGCCATCTTCCGCTGCAGCGAGTAGGTCCATCAGGAGCGGGTTCGGAAAAGAGGATGGTCACAAGAGACAACCGAAGGTGGTCGTGGAGGCCGCGTCGGTTGCTGCTGCATCCGAGAGAGCGTTTGCAGTCGAGCCTCAGATAAATGGCGTGGGCACGGGTTTCGCTTCGGTTATGGGTAATGCTGCGAGCACTGCGCTGGTCGTTCTGCGAGCAGCTGTGAAAAGGAAGCCAAAGGAGTTAAACATCCAGGGGCTCATTGAGAAGGTAATAAACTCCCCCACTCCTCATTTGAATCCTTTAGTTCATACAACGTAGGGGCTGATACCGGATCTTGCTATGTACATTAGAAGTAACAATTTATGCTGAGATAGATCGGAACCCTCTCTTCCCCCCCTAATGAATTGGGTGTGATTTCTTGCAGGCGATATTTGACTGCCGGTTTTTTACATTATTTGCGGTTGCGGGATCTTTACTGGGCTCGGTGTTGTGTTTCCTGGAGGTAATAATGCGCATAGGCCTCCTAGTTCCCGTCATGCAAGACTCGACCAATTCCTTTCCACACGCTTCCTTTATCCCGAATCCATCTTGAAAATGACGAGGGGTTCCGGATCGCGTTGCAGGGTTGCTTCATCGTGATTGAGTCGTACATGGAGTACTTCCAGTTGATGTCGCAGGTTTCCGATCAAGGGCTCGTGGTGCAGCTGCTTGTTGAAGGCTTAGGTATCTTATCTTCTATCATTCGATGCTAGTCGAGATATACATGCCATTGATGGTTATTCAAATGCAAGTGGGCGATGTCTGACCTATATAAAAGGAGAAACATATCTTCGGTCTCCATTTGTATTGGCTGGTCTGAGACTTCACTGAAGTGACAAAACTTTTTATAGCAAATGGGTTTGCCAGTTGTCACGTCTGTATATGCATATGCTTTATAAATCGGACTTCCTAGCTGGAGATCTGGCATGAAACCACTTGATCGTTGTTTGCACTCGTTTCTGCTATGTTCACGACCTCCAGTTGTTGATTTGCTCGAGGCTCGATGCAGATATGTTCTTAGTAGGAACGGCAATGCTGGTATTTGGGGTTAGTTTGCACGTGATGTTCGTGGGATCACAGGCGACAAGAGATAGAGGGCCGTGGCTTTCCGGGTCCAACCTCTTTGGCCTCTACTATTTAACGGTGAGCTTTCCATCTTCTCTGTGATGCTACTTGGGAGCATATTACAATCAAAACATTGCATACGATGATGATGGTATTCGCTGTTGATGACAGAATGACGAGCTAAATTTTCTCTTGATGTTTCTTGATCAGAGGCTACCGGCATGGGCGGAGATGCAATCGGTTTCGCAGGCCAAGTCGAGGATCGGGCACGCGATGATGATGATACTTCAAGTGGGGGTGCTGGAGAAGTTCAAGAGCATCCCTGTCCGGACCTGCTTGGATCTCGCTTGTTTCGCAGGAGCCGTGCTTCTTTCCTCGGCTTGTGTATTCATCCTCTCCAGACTTTCTTTGGGTAGTTCTTCCGCGGATAGTAAGAATCCACTATAAAGAACTCGGAACAGTATCTCGAAGGTCAACGCAGAGACCAGGGCCTTGAGGAAGCATATGCAACTTATACTTCTTTCATTTCATGTGTATTCTTTTTTAAAGCTTCTTATGATGAAATTGTATAAATATTCTTTTCTGTGCTGATATTGATTTATTTTGACCATAGAATATCGATAGTCATTGGAATAAATTTTGCGATGGACATTTTTTAATTGTTGCGACCATATCTTTCTCTTTCTCTTCCGCCATTTTCAGTTTGATTTGAGCTATTCAAGAAAGGGTAAAAAGTCGCCAAGCTCTCACTCAGACATTTTTCTTGTAGAATGGTCAAATGACTTGTGAAAAAAAAAATCCTAAATCAAGTGTAATCCATAAATTAATGATTCTATAAAAAAAAGAGCAAACCAGTCGCTCTTGAGGACCCAAAAAAAAAAAAAAATCTCAGTTCAGGCAATGCTGGCTGCTACCTGCGTGCTATTTATGAACGCTTTGAGTTTACTTTTGTGTTTCCTCTTGGGAAAAAAAAAAGTATTCGAGGACTACTAAATTAGAGAAACTTTAGAATTATTATCGGGAAAGTTTATGCACATTCAACGTAAACCTCATCAAATCATGTAGTATGAAACTATTGCATACATCCAAATTGTAGCTAATTGGAAAATAGGTCTTTTCAAATCATCCTTCACAAATTATTTAGGTAAAATTGGATTCATCGGTTAGCGTCATCCTACATTAGGTTGGACTTCGATTAAAGTCATCTTTCCTCCACAAAGTAGTTAAGTTGGTAATCAATTGAATAAAAAGATTACATCTTTTGGGGATAACTTTGTTAACGGAGAATATGTATAAATAAAAAAAAGAAGCCCATCGATTGACAACCTTTCAATGAAAGATACGAAAATGAACCTCCAGAGCTCTTATAATTTGGTTCATTGTCACAATTGGCAACTACCCTACCACGATTCGCTAGTTATCACTCTAGAGACCTTTATTAGATATTTAAGATCATAAATATGTGGAAGAGTGCATGATCCTATTTTTATTTTTTTTAGCAAGATGATAATCTAAAATAACAAAAAATAATAAATCAAGATCATGCACAATCAAGATGTGATATGTAGATGTTTGTGCAACTGTGAAACATATGTAGAATTAAGGAACAATATCCTAATTATCTCTAACATCTTTTCAATTTGTATAAGAAGTCAACTAAGTTTCAAAAATAAATAAATGACATGGCTATTGTATATGCTATGCTACAATAGGCTGACATGACCATTGGACACGACGACCAATGATGAAATTCGATGTCGAGAGAATTGAATGACTTGATAAGTGAGGTGTCTCGAGTGCAACATGCACAATCTAGCTCCAAATATGAATAAAAGAAAATACACGCAGGAGAGAGAGAAATTGTGTAATTTCTACATATTTGTGCATAGATCATAAAGAAGGGTGCATGGGTTTTTATAGACTTTATCAAGACTATTTAAAGTGACAAGATAATAAATTATAACCAATCAAGGGAATGCACAATTAAAAAGGGAAATGTAGAACTTCTAGGTATATGCACATCTATGAAAATACACGCATATAAATGAAATATCCTAATTACCACAACAACCCTTACTTATAGCATGACCAGCATACCATATAACATGGTTAATTGACTGTCATGGTAAAGAATAAAGCATCATCATATATGCCTCATGATTTTCCATATTCAGCTGGACAAAATTAGTCAAATAAAGAAGGTGTGTGTTCCTTTAGAAATTCCCAGGTTGCCAAAGAAAGAAAAAAGAAAGAAAGACACGGCCCAACAATTTGAGACATTGAAGTGAGTAGGAACGGGCATTGGGCTCCATTCAATTCGAGAATCGTTTGGACAGAACCGGCTTGGACCGATTGGTTTGAGAATAGTTCTAGACGGTCCCGAAAGTCTAGAACTTTCTACAACCAATCCAGTTCTCCGGAATCAAGTGAGAACCACTACTTGAGAACCGGTTCAACAAGTTCGGTTCCCGTTTGAACCGGCTTTTACCAAAATATTAACACTTCCTCGCGAAAAACGAAGCCGCGAGCGAACAAAGAGAACTGGCCCGGTTCGAGAGTCAGGAACGAGCCGAGGTGCTGTTCCCGTCGTCGTTGCTCGTCGCGGAAACGGGCGATTGCGGCTGGTTCCGAGCGAGATCGCGAGAGCGGGAGAGCTGTTGGAGAGCGTTTTGTTCGAGCGAATCGGAGTCTTCAGCGCTCGAATCCCAGGTCGTCGTCCTTATCGACTGTTGCTTGCTCACTTTCGCTCCTTTCTTTAGCCCGGTGATCCTTCAATGGAGTTCGTAGAGATTCCTTCTTCTTTCACCCGGGGAGGGGGTTGTTGCTCTTGGAAAAAGGACGAATTTGGATATATAATAAAGCAAAATCTGCAGTCGATGCCTCCATGCTGGACTAGCCAGAACCGACCGATTCGGTTACCAGTCCCAACGAACCAGGAGTGACGGGATTGATTTGGAGAAGTTTGCCAGTGCTAAATTCTTTTTCAGTTAAGGTTGCCTCGATTAGGGTTACGTCGAAAATGTCAAATATTGTGTTCTTCTGTACTTTGTGTTTCGGTTGCGGGTGGCATGACTTGCAGCGCAAATTGTGTGATAAAATGGGTTGGGATGCTTGTGTCTTTAGTATCTGAACTAGGTGGAGTGCTCAAATGTAAGAAAAAAATGATTTTGTTTTTACTTTTCCTGCAAATTTTGGAAGCTGGGTGGGTGCTTCCCCTTGGAAATAGTTCGTATTGCTTAATGGGTTTCAGTGATCTCTTTTGCTGATTTGTCTTTTTGAAGTTTCAGTGATTGACAGTTAAGTAAAGCTTTTTGATGGAGTGTGTGGTCCAGGGAATTATAGAGACGCAGGTGAGTTTCAAAATGACTTTATGCACCTAATCGTAGATATCCTTGTAGATGTTATGTACTTCCTTCCGTTTCTCGTTAGATTTTTAGGTTTCTTGTCGCAGCAAATACATGGAGGCAGAGTTTGATTCTTGATACGGACTTACGCTTCTGTTTTTTGAGATGATCTTGTCTTCAAGATTGCATATGAGTGCTAAGTCTATGGATTCATTCCACCAGTGTATCGTCTCTGGACTTTTCTTTTGAATTATCTGAAGCTTGATCATGTATATATTTCATGGTTCCTTTTTCTTAAGCAGAACGCCCTGGTATTTTGTTGTGAACTAGTTGGAGGTCATCAATTTGTCGTCAAGTTTTCACTCTAGATTATTTTCTTGGATTGCATTAACTATTACAAAGCAGCTTTAAACTGGGGTAACTGCTGTCTTTGATTCCGCTAGACATTTTCTGTCTTTGCTAACAAAGCAGTGAACAATCTCCGTAGAAATACATTAAGAAGCAAATTTGAAAGAATAATGAGATTTTTTTTGCCTTTGTCAGTGTATCATTTTTCCATTGTACGGTTCTTTACCATTGAATTCATAACTCTTCTATCTCCTGCTATAACTTGTGTTTCTTTTCTACATTTTTAACAGTTTTTTCTTTCCTCATATTATGAAGCATGTTGAGGCCCTTGAGATTCTTCTGCAAGGTCTTTGTGGTGTTCAAAAAGAACGCTTGAGGATCCATGAGCTATGCCTGAAAAGTGCTCCAAATCTAGGTAAACTAACGTACTTACAAACAAAGAGGTTTGGATATGTGGAAGTCCAACTTAAAATATTGATCTCCATATTGCAGGTGCTGTACCCTCAGAACTCCGAATATTGTGTGATCTTGAGCAACCAGAACCTAGTTGGTAAAGCATGATTTTTTCTGAATCTTGCTCCTTGTTTGATTGGAGGTTATAGAGAAGATGTAATCTGTAATCTTACTCACTAGAATCTCCTATAGGACTGTTCGGCATGTTGGGGGCTCAATGAGAGGTGCCGGCGCTGAACAAATTTCAGTTCTTGTGAGACCCATGGTTGAAAGCAAAGCAAGCAAGAATGTGCTTCGGTTCTTTTATGCTCTTGGTTACAAATTGGACCACGAGCTGCTGAGAGTGGGATTTGCCTTTCACTTCCAGAGGGGTGTTCAGATTACAGTTACCGTGTCTTCAGTAAATAAGATGTTAAAACTACACGCGACTGATGAGGCATTGCCTGTGACGCCTGGTATGCAGCTGGTTGAAGTAACTGCTCTTGCAACATCAGAGAACTATACTGAAGTAGTTGCAGCTGTGACTTCATTTTGCGAACATCTTGCTCCGTGAGATTCTTAAAAATTACCCATCCTTTTGTTAGCATAATATGTGCCTGTGTAGCCCTCTCCCCTGCAAGCTGTTATGATAGGGCTCATCTTGTGTTTGATTACTATATAATGCACATTTTCGGCTTGTCTGTCAGAAGAAGACTGTTTAGCAGATTGTGCTCGGAAGCATCAGAATAAATGTTTGGAAAACTCATCTTGCTTGTCTAAATATATGATGCTTCTTTTTAGACTTTTGACCATATTTGTTATTATTTGTTTTCAGGCTCTTGCATCTGTCAAAGCCGGGCATCTCAACAGGGGTTGTTCCAACAGCGGCTGCTGCTGCTGCATCTCTCATGTCTGATGGTGGTGGTACAACTTTATAACAGGATCGTCAAGCTGTAGAAGGTTGCCTAGTACTACATGTCGCACCCATAGCTAGCTTCTTTGTTGTCGCAATATACGTCCTTGGTATAACAATATTTGTTCTGTTTTTTACTTAACCGTGTAGGGAGGAACTAATTAAAAAGTGAAATAGTACTCGATTCTCATTTCTTGTGGTTCTGATGTTAAAAAACCCACATTTTTTAAGGTGAGCTTTTCATTAGGTTCTTCGAGCTCCTTGGTTCTCAATGGTTTAAGCTGGCCGTGGCGGTCATTCATTTTCCTGTAATTCGTTTATCACAAGTTTTCGGTGATTGTTACAGACCCCTTGAGACAATGAATGGTTAACTTTATTTGTTGGGGCCTTCGGATATGGATGATGTTGTTTGCCTTGTTGAATTGTTGGTCCCTAGCTAAGCAATAGTTTAGTAGAAGCCGAGGGTATTGGCAAATTAAAACTGCCAGACGAGTGAATAAAATGGCAATAATATGTATAAACTCCATACAATTACTGCTGCTTTCTCATTTTCATCCGTTAAGAAATTAATGCAGGGTGATTCTTGTCTATATAAGCAAGAGAATTGGAAGAGATGCCAAAAAAATGTACAAAAATATGCGGGGCACAATCTTTTAAATTGAACTGCGCATCATCCTGGAATGGTTTGGGACCTGTTAGGGAACTTCAGTTGCAATTTGATGTGGTAAGTAGTTGGATCGATGTCGGATGAATGCTTTATTGCTTGAGCAAAAACAGCCAGTCCGCGGGCAAAGGCAAAATCGCCTGTTCCACCGACAACAGTAAGCTCCTGTCTGTCCTCATGAGTGACGTGCCTCGCCTCCACGCTAAGACTACCGGAATACTTTACCGTGTCAAAAGTCAGATAGATGACATTAAATGCTGAATGTGCAAAGCGTTCGATGGGGATGATGAAGCCTTGAGCTCGGCCGATGACGCTGGAAGTGTTCTCAGGGCCCTCAGTGAGTGTTCTGTGGAATATGAATGCTCCCCCTTCTGATCCCACCACTGGCTGATTATATGAGCTGGGAGTGCTGGGTTGCTGGATGTACAGAGACAGGGCGAGCCACGGCGGAGTTTGGTTCTTCGACTGGCGTCGGTGAGCCACGGGCGAGAACAATGCCAGGAGGATCACCACGAGTGTGGCCAAAATCACAGAGCCACAGAAGATGATGCGGGGGAGCATGGCGGAGGAAATGGCTCCTGTTGAATGTGATCGTTTTTAAGTTTCGGTGGTAATAGGGATCAGTTGGTGTGCAGTTTTGTACCTTCGTTTAGAAGATTGGGTTAACCTGCTCCGCTTTCTTTTGTTTTGCACCTAACCCTCTTAAGGAATCTGCTTTCTTTCCAGAAGGGGATTGTGATGGGCGCCTCCGACGGTATAGCCCTAGTTTTCGTTATTAAAATAAACCCCTTTATCTTTCTAGGCTCTCAAAATGACTCCCCCCACCTTTCAAAATGATATCAAACCTATCCCAAACCAGATTCCCTTAAAAGAAAAAGAAGTCAATTTAATCACGTCCGGCCCTTTTCTGCCTCAAGTGTTTATAGCATTGCAACCAAGACTATGCTCTAGAAGACCTGGATTTTATATTTTTCTCTTAATATATAGCCTGATAAACATTCTCCTTTCAATTATGTAGATGTCAGTTATTCACCTTGGGCTCTCATAGAATGTGTTTGTTGGAATAAATTTGAAAAAAATTCTAACAGCTGGATCTTTTTCTGATAGGATTCAAAAGTTACGGAATTAAATTTAGAACTTTTTCGTAAGATTGAGGTTTATGCTGTCACTTGGCTTTTATTGGAACAAATGTTTGGGGATGATTCAGCCATGTGAATGAACTGATGACAAGGAAAGAAAAGGGTTGACTTGGATGGGTAGGTTTTTACTTGCCCGATCTTTCTCTCCCCGGTGGGTCCTCGGCCTTAAAATTGAAGTCGATGAAAAGTCCATCAATCCATAACTACTAGGTTAATGAATTCATAACCAAGTACCAAATCCGTGAGCTTATCTATTGAAGATCTGCCGTGTTTTAATATAAAAAAATAGATTTGCCATGATTTGACAAATGGATGATTATGTTAATCTAAGATAATTTCACTTCTGTTTCATGCCGGGTTCTGCACGTGATAATAGTTCTAATTGCAGATGAGATAGCACATGATATTTTGTTTACCAACCTTGATATTGTAATACTGACTCGAAATAAATATACCATCCATTTGCAACACAATTAAAGTAATTCTAACTTTTATGTATATATCAATTTATTCATCTCTTTCGCCACCAAAAAAATATTTACTAGTAGTCTATACGAGCATTTGCCATTCCATCGAACGGTGATAATGAATTGTCTATTGTGGTGAAGATTTCAAGCATTTTTAACATTAGACAAAGAAATCATAGTCACTAATTGCAACTTACACAAATTTTTCGATTGGGTCCAGAGAACGAAACAAAGATCTTTTTTTTTTTCCTTTTCTATTTCATCATTTCATCTTAAACCTAATCCATCGACATGGATAAAAGATAAATATTCCGCCAAAAGATGCACATGAAAATTTATGTTGTTTGGCCAGCTTGACCTACATCCACGGATGAAAAAGAACATATTTGTCATTAACCAACAAGAAGTGGATCTGCTCCCGCCCTCCTCCGGCCATACCACAATGAGCGCACGACAGCTCTCTAGACATTTCCGGTGAGTTAATTCGGAAGAGTAGAAAATCTACAACTCCAGATGGCATAAGATGTTGTAATTTACGTCAAGACAAAATTGCACCCTCTCCGGCCAACTTATATGTCATAGCTGCACTCTAGTAAATTCACGGGCCGCATCATTGCTGAGAATAACCAGCTTCCTCATCACAATTTTTCGCGAATTCTAAGTTTCGAACTTCGTGGTAAGAGTTAGATTGTAAGTTTATGATTTCTTGGTAAGATTAAATATTTGATATGATTATATACTTCTTTAAATCCTTAATCAATTTCATTCCCTACTCTGGAATAGTTCTGTGGTCAAGTTCACTCTGAAAGAAGTTATAAGACAGTCCATATATTGTGTACTAATTTGCTCTAACAAATTGTTACTAACTCTATTCCCAAATATGATTAAACCTTTCTATCTAATGATAACTCTAAGGAGGTTATGAAGGGTCGGCATTGTATTAGATGGTGCTATACCAAAACTATAAGTTACATGAAAAACTTTTGTAAATTCTCAGGCAAAGAGGATACAGAGATGGTGCTATACCAAAACTATAAGTTAAATGAAAAACTTTTGTAAATTCTCAGGCAAAGAGGATACAGAGATAGACATTTCGCATTTGCTATCGCTACCTCCTCTATGGTTCCCAATTCACTTTTTCTTTCTACTTCAAACTTAGCAATTGCTTGTTTTCTTTGAAAGGTTCAATACAAAAGTTTTCTTTTCTTTTATGACCAATGAATCCACCATAAGCCCTCTGTGCCTCAATACAATAGTTGTTTCTAGCCCATATAGACCACATAATTGTATAGTTTTTTTAATCAATGTAGGGATACAGGTAGAGACACAATTCGTGTAGCTAATGGAACACTCCTTTTCATTGCTGGAAAACAGTCCATCAATTGTTTCTTCATTCTTTCCTTATCTTCTGTTTCATCAAGACACTCCATAATATCTTTATATCAGTAGTCTGACTCGAAACATAAATTACAAAATAACTTTTTTCCTAAACGATAAGTGAGATATAGTCTCTATCTAGTCGAGAGCAGAGAGTAGGGGGAACATTGATAAATCTCCACCAATAGCATTGCAAATTAGGCCATCCCCTTTAAGGAACTCTAATATTTTTTTTTTGTTTCGTTTTAACTTGTAATAAAGTTTTTTTTTGAACCTGCATCTTAGCTAATCAAACTCATTCAACATAACAATATTCAAATACTAAAAATCTTATGCCCCTTCATGTGATTAAACTAATGTGTGGACTCATTCCTATCGGTATCAATGGTTTTGCTTTAATCGATTATCATTCTTATACAACTTGGATTTATTCAGTATAATACAAGGATGATGTTTTTGATTGTTCTCGAATATGCTCTACTGTAAGGATTGGTTCAATAGTATCTCTTCAATCAAGACATTATCCATCGAACTAGTTATGTTGATAAGCAATGGTATTGTCGAAGGAAAAATAATAGACATTTGTTAGTGATCGCTAGGTCTTACATGTTTGCTTATCATGTCCTAACTTAGTGTTGGAGTGATGCTATCTTAAAGTCTACATACTTAATTAATTGGTTGTCGATTAGAATTATTGATTTTTACACAGATCAATTTTTATACTTCCCCTCAAACACATTAACTCCTGCTACATTTTTCTTTTTTTTTTTTGGATATTCAGCTTAGGTGCTATCCTCCTCCTCCTATGCGTAGTTATATCAACAGATGCAATTTTTTTACGAGTCTTTGTTATTCCGCTCTACCACTTTGAGGGAATGTCCCCATATAAAGGTGTTGAATGTTCTTAAAGATATTCTCCTCATATTTTCAAATGATTCTTCTCCTTCTCAAGAGCATAATAATATCATCTCTCCTTAAGAGATAACAATAGAATCACTACTTCAAGAGGTGACATTGAAGACATAGCATAGAAATTCAATTGTCAACATGCGAGTATTAACTTATCACCTCCAAATTTAAATTCTACTACTTTTGATGAAGTTTCTTCTTCCAATTTCAACAGGACATTAGAACTTTACTCATCCTATATGGACTTATATAATCTCTATTTAGCTCTTATCATGCTTTTGTGTCTTCTCCATTTTCTCTCCATGAAATTGGCAAGAGGCTTTCAGATAAGAAGAATAAGGCAGCAATAATGAAGAAGTTGCATGCTTTGAAGAAAATGTCATCAAACTTATGAGATTGACTATTGAGAAACTTTTGTCTCTGTTGCCAAGTTAAATCTTGTTTTAAGTGCTACTATCGTATGTTGTTACCAAAGTTAGGATATTCAACAATGTGCAATTTACAATTTAAAGCAATCATCTTGAGCCTAACTTGCTACATTTCAAAGAGCTATAATCAATTTAGTACAAACTGAATAATGTTAATCATACTTTATTTGAGAAGATATCGATTATTGAAGTCATTATTTGCGCATCCATGTAAACGATGTTATCACATGGAATGATAATAATAAAATCAATTAGTTAAAGAAGTTTCTTGGACAATAGTTCGAGACAAAAAAATCTTGATGGACTTTGGTGCTTTCTTGCAATTCAAATTTGCTGCATCTTTAAAAGGTATCTTTCTATCTCAAAAAAATCTTCATATCTTAAAGGTGGTATGCCCTTGCATCTCTTGATTAGTTATTGAAATGTGATCTTTCTCACACCCCTATCGAAGTCAATGCTAGTCTTTAAGAGTAAGAGAAGGATGGTGATCCTGTACACAAGGCTTGTTATTAACGGCTAATGAGCAAGCTGATTCATTTGGCCCACTACCTAATATTACTTTTGCTGCGAACTTTGAGTCAGTTTATGCATGACTTAACTCGTACTAATCCTGTTCTTCAAATTTTTTGGTATTTGAACTATGCTTTTGAAAAATTGGAACCTTCGGTTTTCTCATGATGGTTGGAACGTTAAAGCCTATACATATGTTGATTGGATTGGATCTCCTAACGAGAAAGTCCACTTATAGATATTATATCTTCTCATAAGGGAGTTTCGGTTAATCAGAACTCATCCAACATGTCAATGTACAAAAAGTTGATCACTGTATCTAATATTGAAAGAAAGTTTCGTGAGATTAACCAAAAAAAGGATAAAGATCACCTAAACATCTTGATGCATATACTCTTCATCTTATAATGCTATATTGTGATAATAGGATCGCCATTGATAATTTGATATTCCATACATCATAGACGTGGAACATGTCAGACACTTTATCAATGAGCTATGCCATTTATTTAGACTAGCGATCAACTTGCTAATGTATTCAAAAAAAAAAAAGGAAACGAATGTTTCACTTTAATTTAAGTTGGCACATGTGATGAGTATGCTAAGGGAGAGTATCCGATAGGGATATATTTTTGTGTATAGCAATAACAAGAGTCATCATTGTAATTTTGACCAATTAGCTTTATTATAAATAAATAGCTTAAGGTTAGCTTCATCAATCATTTACTTCAGATTGTCTCTCAGCAAAAACCAAATCCTATCTATCAACGCAGAGCCATACATATATTGACAAGACCAAAGTCCCGGGCATAAATCACTCAACAATGCTCGAAAATTGTAGGGGATGATGAAGTAAAAGAGGAGCCGAGGAACACAGATCAGTGGACCTACCTCCGAACAGATTTGTAATCCGCACGAAAATGTGGAGCTGAGGGACATGCCAATAGAAGATCCCGGCTTCTTCAAATAAACAGATTCAGAATCGATAAGATAACAAAGGCAACGGTCAAGAGAGTCACAACCGCTTTCAAACTTCAAATTGAAGAGCGAAAGTAGTCAAATACAAAAATCATACTTCTACTGATAGCAACATCATCAACATCACGAAATTGAAGTGTGAAAGTAGTCAAATACAAAGATCAAACTTCTACTGATAGCAACATTATCAAAATCACGAGTCCTAAAGATGTCTCCAACTCTAATGTTTAAAAAAATCTTTTCAGTAGAGAAATACGCATACTGTCGGCTGAGATTGTACAGTGCTTAACCAAACCATTAAGAAAAGCCACAGGAAACAAAAACCCAATACTAAATTCAGGCCCCTAAGAGGGGAAGGAGATACACCAAGACCTCTTCATCAGTACAAAGATCTATAGGTGTGACTGGCATCTTGATTAGTTCCAATTCACCGCCCTCTTGATTGCTGACAGCGGAAATGATATAATTAAAGCATCGATGGGAATAAAAATGAGTAATACTGACAAAAAATAGAAAATTGCCTCATGATCAGAATCAAGGTAGGTACCAAACTTAATACACAGCACTGATAACAAGAACCAAGCTACCATAATGAACAAATGGAAGTGCCTAGGAGAAATAGAGGTTGTCAACAGTACCGGACGCTGGACAAAAGTAAATACTTGGCATTCACAGTGGCCATGCTAGGTGGACATTTTCCACAGAGCCAATAACATAGTGGCTAACAAGAATCTGCATAACCAAAGAAGACATGTTACTCCGTATAGCTGGATGTAAATATCAACACTCTTAAAAATCACGTTCCTCATGTCCGGTGTAGCAACACTCTTGAAGATCACTTTCCTAATATCCTGTGTATGATATTGAAAGGAGCATCCACCTCAGCGCCATCAGAAGACGGAGATATTAGTAAGACAGGTTTTGTCAAACATCTCCATCAGGTGAAAATCTTCGTCATGGGACAAATCGAGACGACAGCCATTACATGACAAAGAAAAGAAACTAGACCAATCTCATATCCAACTGAATCAATTTCCCAAGAAGGTAAGAATCTCATCCATTTGTGATCAGCCAGTCATTTCATGCGAAATTACCATTAAGGAGGTGCACCAAATGCTACCTATCCAGCCAAACTAGGCAACTGTCGTCCTTAAAATAACCATGAAATGATCGAAAGGCTCATGCAATTAATAAATCCTTCCTGTCTTGATCCAATTCCATAGCTATTGCATACGAGAAAGAAACCATATCCACATAAAAAGCGAATTGTTTCCACAGTGTGACTTGCTTCATGATCAGAACTGAATACGGGAACTTCAGAATTAAAATCCCCATTACTTTGAAAACCGGTGAAAGAAAGTAGAGATTTGTTGATCAATTTAAAGGGAACTTCAAAATTACATTCTTATTCGACCCCAGAATCTCTTGTTCAAAAGAGAAAAACCCTGGAAAAGAGAACCGGAAGCATCAAGAGATACAGCTCACAGTCCATAGCAGTCTTATCACAGTCCATAGCAGTCTTATCGGAGACATCCCTTCACTCCAATAGTAAAGGTAACAATGTCCAAAACAAAAAACCATGGATAGAGTATTATACATCAAAGCATTTAGCATAGAAATGGATGCCGGTGCATGATATTGCCAATACCCATGACGAACAGTTTGCTAAAACCCAACACAACCGCAAGCAGAGGAGTCTCAACCCAGTCACCTCATATCATCCTAGCCTGCTTTCCACTTATTAGTGGGATGCCCCCCATCTCCAACAAACTGTAGAGGAGGACCCATTCTGGTTTCAAACCCATCCAAGTCTCCAGTGAGAAGTTCTTTTATTGAGATCAAGCACATACCTAGTAAGCTCATAATACAGACGACCATGAATATGAGAACAAGCAATTTGTCGCTCTTCCATTGGTCTAATGTGTTAAAGGCCTCATTAACACATGACAAAGGAAAATTGACATGGGTAAGATGAGGACCACATTGGATGTGTTGAAAGCAATTCATCTCAAGTTCCAAGAGCAGAAATTCATCTCCAAAAAAACTTAAATTCTTAGGCACACCACAAAATCTTCCAAAACAGGCACTCTATAAAAACCAAGCATGGTATTAAATATGACCGGCATTGTAATCAATTGAATGGTTAAATAAGGACTTTCTGACTATGATTATACATGCCATGTGCGCATCTCATGTAAAGTCTTGGTTCCTCAAAGACAATCTAGAAGACAGCGAAGAAAGAAGCCACCATAGAATTCCCTTATATTCGAGCTTCAGCCAACTAATTCCACCAAGCATTTTTTTCACTTCCACAACTCAACAGACATCTCTTCCAATGTTGCTTCCAATGAATCAATAATTCACAATACGGAGTCCATTGTCCATTGTGCATCTAGTTAGATGTTGGAAGAGAAGTGAAGAAAAAGGACAGACACAGGGTTCAATTTGTGCATGCATAAAGCAAGTGTAACCCCATTATGTAAATGCCTTCAAAATGCAATCAACTCGAGAGTCCTAATCAAAGATCATCAACAAGACAAAAAGACTGCAAATATCTGACGACCCAATCAGACAAATCTCGACCTCTAATCCATCAAAAGCAAAAAGTCAGAAGACGATACTACCGGTCCATCCAATATCAACGGGACCTCTTGATGCCAAAGTAGGCTCTACCACCGAAAAGTTCTGCATAGGCCAATCCAATTTTCAAAGTAGGAACCAGAAAAAAAAAAGGCACAGCATAAAAAAAGGGGATGCTCAGAGAAGGGTAGTCATCAATGTGTGTCCTTAAGGCCTAACTGATTCTGGACTGATTCAGGAAACGTTTACCAATACAATATGTCTAGTTAACAGTTTAATGTGCCTAGTGAAGAACCTGTGCCGGCAGAAAAGAACACAAAAGATGCATATTAACTGGCCAAAATGAACAATATTAAACATCAATGAGAAACAAGACATCGTCCACTTCTCTTCAAGTTAATCCAAAAAGGTAGCCACCCAACTTTCACAGTAAATAGCAGTCCAGATAGAACTTTTATTGTGATAATGATAAAGCACATTATTGAGTCCACCTTCTTAGAAACAAGACACATTGCCAATGAGGTGCGATAACAAACTGAAAATGACATTTGGAGGAGGTAAAAGAATCTTGATTTAAACATAGAAATTACTTTAACTGAAGGCATTTGACCACGTCGAAGTCTTTGGTTCTGGAACAAGCTAGGATACCATGTCAACCTAATGCATTAGCATCAGTTTAACTGAAGGCACTGCAGACAATTGCATTATACGTGTCACAAGGAGGAAACTATTTTCGATATATACAGATAACCTAGTCTCTCGTTAGGAGAATAAAGATGGCTACAGAAGAAACGGCAACAAATCCATTATTCATTGGAGCAAAAAGTTTTTGGACAGCATGCACCAAAAGCTGAAGTCTCAACATAACCTCACTCAGCCAGCAGGCACCCACCAAGAGACATCCATTCTCATTAAAAACATTTTAGGCAAAGTAGAAGATACCCAAATCTGAGAGAAGAATATTCAGTTAAACCATCCTCAACATAGTCATAATAAACGGTAAAAGATACAAGCAAGAGCTTCTATGGAATGACAAAAGTGCTCTACAGGGGAATCAATATCTATGAGAATAAGGTGCACAGAATAATGACTGCTCGATAATAAAAATGCCTATAGAAACAATGTGTAAAATTTTAGCAGAAGGCAAACAAAAGAAGCTGAAGATAAATTAGGAATAGTAGCATATGCAGCAAGAAAGAACATCACTGATCACGAAGAAGCCACTGCCAATTGAGGAAATAATCAATACCAGAATCAGCTAGTAAAAAAACAAAAAATGGGAAGATCGATCAATGATGCATCAGTCGATCAGAAAAGTGCACACACCAACGACGTCCACAACATGGCCGAGTGCTGGAGAGACTAGGTGTAACCTTCAGAAAATAACACACAGCATAAAAAGAATCAGACCAATTAAACAATGACGAAAAGGAAAGAAGGATAAAATGGGGATTTTGGGAATGATGTCTAGAGATTACTTCGCAGAGGAACGCACACATGATCAAAGATGCAAGATGAGACTGCAAAATAAATGCATGAGGGAGGAAGAAGAAACTGGCCCTCAGACTTCAACAAGAATAAGACCAAGCCGATATTGATTGGACACTGCTCTTTTGTGGGGCGTGTACAACTTGACCTTGCAAAGAAAGATCATTCAACCAAGCACTGACGGACCTCCCAAAGAATGAGAATCGGTTTTGACAATAATCAGAGAATATTATGGGACTGCAGAACAGATTTCATTCAAACCAATGACTGCCTTGAGAAACAATAGCTTATCCAATTTGTGACCATCATCAGCTCGCAGCAGATCACCACTTGTTAAGTCTGGCATGACTTCGACCTGTGAGAGGATTAGGACCACACCATAATCATCTCCCAAAGGCAATACTGAAGGACAAGTTTTAATCAAAGCCAGCAAAACTAGCCTATCGCCCGGTCTAAGATGTGATCAAAGACCGACCAGTTCATCATTTTAACATAAATGTGATGGCAAAAACCTCGTAAAAAGCCCAAACCTCTTATTTCATGAAACAAACTGACTGTTGTCATCGTATTCATCATCCTTGACATTTTCAGACAAACAGTTCCGCTCCAAGGGGAAGGAAGCCACTGAGAATTTCACCATATAACAAAATCCAGGAGCAGCTTGCAAAACAATTAAACGGAAAAGATCGAAGATATGTTGATGGATCAATAAAGGACCAGAGGAGGAGGTAAACCAAACACTTGCCATAAAGACATCCTTAGACGAAGAGATATAATCCAAGACAAAAGAAGCCTCTGCCAATCCACCTAATAACAAAAATACAGAATAAGCTGGAAAAATAATAATGTGAAGATCGATCGATAGATGAATCAATAAACAATCAAAGGACGAGTGTAAACCAAACAATTCTGATAACCATGCACATCGTCCCAAAGAGGCCAAGTGAAATCCTCACGAATCTCTGAAACAGAAGAAAATAAATTTCTGCAACCAGACGCTTCAATAATCAGAAGAGGTGTGAGGACAAGAGGAAGGACAGTTATTTCTAGTAAGGCGACACTAACTCGATTAAACAGTGCAAGACATATCATTAATTCTCCAAAAAGCTCAAGTGTTGTAGTCTATGTAACCAACTGACCAGTTGTACTGTATTCACTGTCCTCAGACAACATTCTCAGACACTCCTAGAGGAAGAAGCCACTGCCTATTCATGAAATAATGAATACCAGAAAAGTGCACACCCCAACGACACCCACAACATGGTCAAGTCCTGGAGAGAGACTAGGCGTATCCTGCAGAAAATAACACACTGCATAAAAAGTATTAGACCAATTGAGCGATGACGAAAAGGAAAGAAGAAGGATAAAAAGGGGGTTTTGGTAATGATGTCTCCTCTAAAGAGTATTTCACAGAGAAACGCAAACATGATCAGAGATGCAAGATGAGACTGCAAAATAGATGCATGAGGTAGGAAGAATAAACTGGCCCTCAGACTTCAATAAGAATAAGACCAAGCCGATATTGATTGGACACTGCTCTTTTGTGGGGCACGTACAACTTGACCTTGCAAAGAAAGATCATCAACCAAACACTGACGGATCTCCCAAGTAATGAGAATCAGTTTTCACAATAACCAGAATATTATGGGACTGCAGAACAGATTTCATTCAAACCCATGACTGCCTTGAGAAACAATAGCTTATCCAATTCGTGACAATCATCAGCTCGCAGCAGATCACCACTTGTCAAGTCTGGCATGACTTCGACCTGTGAGAGGATTAGGACTACACCAAAATCAACTCCCAAAGACAATACTGAATGACAAATTTTAATCAAAGCCAGTAAAACTAGCATGTCGCCTGGTCTAAGATGTGATCAAAAGCCTACCAGTTCACCATTGCAACAGAAATGAGACGGAAAAATCCTTGGAAAAAGCCCAAACCTCTTATTTTATGAAACAAACTGACTGCCTTCATCATATTCATCATCCCCGACATCTTCAGACATACAGTTCCGCTCTGAGGGGAAAGAAGCCACTGCAAATTCACCATATATCCAGGAGCAGCTTGCCAAAAAATTAAACGGAAAAGATCGATATGTGGATGGATCAATCAAAGACCAGAGGAGGAGATAAACCAAACGCTTGCCATAAAGACATCCCTAGACGAAGAGATATAATCCAGAGGAAAGAAGCCACTGCCAATCCACCTAATAACAGAAATCTACAATAAGCTGGTAAAACAATAATGAGAAGATCGATCGATGGATGAATCAATAAACGATCAAAGGACAATCATAAACCAAACAATTCTGATAACCATGCGCATCGTCCCAGAGAGGCCAAGTGAAATCATCATGAATCTCCGAAACGGAAGAAAGTAGGTTTCTGCGACCAGATGCTTCAATAATCAGATGAGGTGTGAGGACAAGAGAAAGGATAGATATTTCTAGTAAGGTGACACTGAATTGACCAAACAGCACAAGATAGATAATTAGTTCCCCAGAAAGGCCAAGTGTTGTAGTCTATAAACCAACTGACCAGTTGTATGGTATTCACTGTCCTCAGACTACATCCTCAGACACTCCTAGAGGAAGAAGCCACCTGCCAAATAATGAATACCAGAATCAGCTAGTAAAAAAAATAAAAAGATCGATCAATGATGCATCAGTCAATGATCAGAAAAGTGCACACCCCAACGACGCCGACAACATGGCCAAGTCCTGGAGAGACTAGGCGTACCCTTCAGAAAATAACACAGCATAAAAAGAATCAGACCGATCAAACGATGACGAAAAGGAAAGAAGAAGCATAAAGATGATGTTTTGGGTATGCTGACTCCTCTAGAGAGTACTTCACAGAGGAACGCATGCATGATCCCAAATGCATGATGAGACTGCAAAATAAATGCATGAAGGAGGAAGAAGACACTAGCCCTCAGACTTCTATAAGAATAAGACCAAGCCGATATTGATTGGACACTGCTCTTTTGTGGGGCGTGTACAACTTGACCTTGCAAAGAAAGATCATCAACCAAACTGACGGACCTCCCAAGTTTCCAAGTAATGAGAATCAGTTTTCACAATAATCAGAATATTATGGGACTGCAGAACAGATTTCATTCAAACCCATGACTGCCTTGAGAAACAATAGCTTATCCAATTTGAGACAATCATCAACTCGCAGCAGACCACCACTTGTCAAGTCTGGCATGACTTTACCTGTGAGAGGATCTAGACGATTTCCACTTCCACAGATAAAAAAAATGAAGAACAAATTCCAATCAAAACCAGTAAATTTCAGTCTGTCGCCCGTTTCAAGATCTGATAGAAGACCTACTATAGTTTATCACCTCAACCGAAAGAAAGACAGTGAAAGGATCGTCAGTCCTCAAGAAACCCCAAACAAACACCGAGTTTTAAGGAAACAAACTGACCGGCGTCCTCATATTCATCGTGCTTGACATCACCAGACAAAACAGTGCGCTCCAAGGGGAAAGAAGCCACTGCGAATTCACCAAATAATGACGTCCAGAAGCAGCTCGTAAACAATTAAACGGAAAGATCGATCGGTCAATATATCTCAACACTTCCCATAACGACATCCTCAGACGAACAGAGACACGATTTTAAGAAGAAAGTAGGCACTGCCGATTCACCCAATAACAGAAGTCCAAATCACGCAAAGACCGACCAGTCGATCGACGATCACAGAGCGTAAACAAGATACTTCCGAAAACCATGCGCATCATCGTTGCCAAGGAGGCCAAGCGCAACACTCAAGTATCTCCGCAACAGGGATGGTTTCTGCAACCAGAAGCTTCAAAAAATCAGACCGATGAAGCAATCGGCCCCATCAACTAGCAAATCGAGAAACGGGCAGAAGAGAAAACTCTTAATCGCGATCGATTCTTCTCTGAAGACGATACAGCAGACACCATAGGGGAGAGAAAGAGGGGGAACGCCAGCAGAACCACAGACCCAAGGAAGAGGAGGAGGAAAGCGGAAGGACGGTGATTTATAGGGGGAAACACCGACTCCGGATCAATCCTTGATAAGGGTGAATCCGAAGCCGCGTCATGATTGGAAGGTTGTGATCTGTTGCCGGTTCAATAAAGGAAAGTCGGTGGGGGCCGCCAATTCCGACCGTTGCGTGAGATACCCGCGGATTCTTTGGTTCGTGAATAATTAGAATGGACGCTCCTGACAAATCATCTCTGGCCACGTGTCCCCTGTTATGGTCGCGGGTTCACTCTGATTTTGAAATTGGGGGCGGTTTGCTTTGAACGGTTACTTCCACCTCTTCCTTGCGGCTTTCCTTCCAAAAACTAGAAATAAAAACAAGATAATTTGTATTTAAAAATTTTTGGGATAATATTACTGCAAGTCCATGTATTTCTTATTTGAAAATCAAATTTGGCCCTTTACTCTCTTTTTTTTTTCAGTTAAAAACTGTCGTAAACTTCTAAAAATATCATTTATTGCGATTAAGTTATTTCATCATATTTCCTTTCACTTGAAATAAACAAGCTTCTTTTATCATTCAAACTCAAGCTTGTAATAGTCATGGCTTCATGGCTTCTTGCTACTTGAGATTGTAGGAATCGAATGGCACTGTGGTAAGCGATGTTGTCGACATTGGTGCACTAATTTAGGGGGACAAGGCCAGTGGCTAGAGGAATAATGAGTAGAGTTTATATGTGCATGATTTAAGAATATGGCTTTGTTTGCTTATAATTTTTCTTCATGTTGCTAATTTGGCATGTGCCACAGCATGAAATTATCAAGCTGATCATGACATGACATGCACTTTATTCTCTATATCAACAATCCAACGGTTCATGTTAGTTAAAATAGGCTAGCTAATAAGAGAAAACGAGACTAATTATAACTGGCATTGGCATTTTACATAATATAGAACCGATTGCAATTGTATAGGAATTATTGGTTATATCAAAGAAATTATGAAAAATTATGTGAAATTCTACTTGAGTCAAAATATCAGTCTTGCAAAATTTATCCAGACCAAAAATCAAAATAAAATCCATTCAGCCCCCATGGATGGATGGGTTTATACTACCCTGATTTTTTCGGCCACGGAGGGGTCCTCGTCCTCTAAATCCAAGTCGAAGAAAAGTCTATCAATCCATAACTAATAGGTTAATAAATTCATAGCCAAGTACCAAACCCATGAGCCTATCTATGATTTTGTTAATCTAATATTCCGTTCGTCTCGCGAAAAAAATTATTCCGAAAAATATTTTCTGAAATTATGGAGTCTGGAGGGTGGAAAATAACTCATCAAGGAAAAGGAAAATGTTTTTGTAAAAACAAGGAAAATATTTTCCTTTCCTAAAAAAAGGAAAACATTTTCCGACAGCCAACCGATTCTCGATATTGACCAAATTATCAATAAACCCGCTGCCATCGCCGGACCGCCGCCGATCGCCAAACCGCCGTCGATCGCCGGGACCTCCGCCCCGCCGGCGATCGTGACGGCGGTAGTCAGGCGTCTATGAACAAGAAAAAAACGGAAACGAAAAATTTGTGAATTTATTTTTAAGTTTCAAATAAACATCCAAAAATATTAGTCATTTTTCAGGAAAAAATTTTTAAAAAATATATTTTCTGAAAATACTTTATTTTCCGCGAAACGAACGGAGTCTAAGATAACTTCACTTCTATTTCATGCTAAGATTATGTACGTGATAATAATTTTAATTGCAGATGAGATAGCGCATGATAGTTAGTTTACCTTGATATTGTAAAGAAATACTAACTGGAAATAAAGATGATGTCCATTATTCTGTATATATCAATTCATTAATCTCCTCTACTACTTAAGAAATATTTACTAGCAGTTCATATGAGCATTTGCGATTCCATCGAACAGTGATAATGAATTGTCTATTGCGTTTAAAATTTTAAGCTTTTTTAACATTAGAGAGAGAAATCATATTAACTAATTGCAAGTTACACATATCTTTTCATTGGGTCCAGAGAACAAAACAACGATTTTTTTTCTTTTCAATTTTATCATTTCATATTAAACCTAATCCATCAATAAGGATAAAAAAATATATAGTCCGCAGATGGGATAAAATATTGTGACTTACGTCAAGACAATATTAGACCCTCTCCGGCATACGTCATAGCTGTAGCCAAGCAAATTCACTGGCCGCCGCATTGCTGAGAATAACCTTCCTCACCGCAAATTTTCGCCAATTCTGAGGTTGGATCTGCACTACTTTCCAAATTAACTTTTGATGGAAAGACGGAACTCTATTTTAAAGACGCGTGCGCTACAAAACTTTCTTGTGCCGCATAAGCGCAACATTTGAAGAGTGATATACAAAAGACATGCATAGCTCTAAAAGTCATCTCTACAAAGTCAAGAGTGAACACGACATTAAAACATATTGAGATATACGTATAAACCTTTATTATGTTATATATGGAAGTAATAAGAATAATTGTAATTTTCGCCTCTTGACTTGTTATAAATAGATAATTTGGAATCATATTGAGCTAACCAAATATTTAATTTGATTTTGTCTCTTAATATGATATCAAAGCCATGCTAAATTAAAACTATATCCCAACCCTCCCTCCCTCCTCCCACCGCAACTTCATCTCACCTTCTCCTTTGCTTCCTTTGACAATGTCGGGTTGATGTGATTCTTTAAATTTTAACATTTGTTAATTATGCATCATACTTTTAACAAATGAACTAGAGTTTCACTATAGTTTTTGATAAGTGGTTCAACTGGTTCTGAGTTTTTATTTATCTATTTTCTTGTTTGAGATTGTTTCTGCCCTTTTGGTCGATTTTTGGAGGATCAACATACTGACAGAGGACTTCGATCCAATTTTCAAGCAAGTTTCGGTGGTTTGATTGCACCTTTCATGCTTTTCGAGTTGATATCTAGGGCAATGTCTGACAATTCAACTGTGGACTCCACCTACAGAAGATGGTCGTAAAGATTATACTATATTTGCTAGGATTCCTGTGAAGCTTGACAACACAATGTATTCGATATAGTATCGATATACGTTCTTGACCATTACAGGCGGTGAGCTTGCATTATATCCACTGGCACTTCTATGCAACCAGATACATTAGGTACTGTTTACGATAATTGAATTTCCAAATTCTTTAAGGATGCTCACCGGAGTATGAATTTCGAGAAAAGGTTCACAACATTACTCAAAAAGGAGATGTCTATATCTCAATAATATGCTAAGTTTCTAACATTATGGAAAGAGTGAGATTGTTATACCGATTATCACGCAACCAATGATGCAGATATTGCTGCATACAAGAGGCGACCACATCAAAGTTTATAATTTCTTCGTAAGACTAAACATTGAATATGATTAGATACTTGTTTAAATCCTTAATCAATCTCCATTCTTGACTCTGGAATAGTTCTGTGCTCAAGTTCACTCTGAAAGAAGTTATAAGACAGTCCATCTACCATGTACTTATTTGCTCTAAAAAATTGTTACTAACACTATTCCCAAATATGATTAAATCTTCCTATCTAATGATAACTTTAAGGAGGTTAATAGATGATACTATACTAAAACTACAAGTTACATGAAAAACTTTTGTAAACTTTAAGGCAAAGAGGATATAGAGAGAGAGATTTCACATTTGCTACCGCCACCTCCTCTATGGTTCTCAATTTACTTTTTCTTTCTACTTCAAACTTAGCCATTGCTTGTATTCTCTTTCAAAGGTTTAATACATTAGTTGTTTCTAGCCCATATAGACCACGTAATAGGTTCTTATAATTTTTTTAATCAATGTAAGGTACCGGTAGAGACAAAATTCGTGTAGCTAATGGAACCCTCTCTTTCATTGTTGGAAAATGGTCCATCGTTTTTTCATCCTTTATTTATCTTCTGTTTCATCGAGACACTCCATAATATCTTTATGTTAATACTTGAAACATAAATTATAAAATAACTTTTTTCCTTCTTATTTGTTCTTCGAGTTAACTGATAACGAAAAAAGAGATTAGAAATAATAAGTTGAATATAATCTCTATATGACCGAAAGTAGGTGGTGCATTGATAGATCTCCACTATAGCACTGCAGATTAGGCCATCCCCTTTAGGAACTTCAGTATTTTTTTTAACATTGTGTTTTGGCTAATCAAACTCATTCAACATATCAATATTCACATAATAAAAATCTCTTGCCCCTTCATGTGTTTAAACTATTGTGGAGTTCTTCCTGTCGGTATCAATGATTTCACTTTAATCGATTACCATTCTCGTACAACTCAAATTTATTTATTGTAATAGAAAAGCGATGTTTTTCTTATTGTTCTTAAATCTAGCACTACCCTAAGGATTGGTTTCAATAGTATCTCACCAATCATGACATTATCCATTGAACTAAACATTTTAGTGGTCGCTAGGCCTTTCCTGTTTGCTTATCATGTCCTAACTTGATATTGGAGTGATGCTATCTTAACATCTGCATACTTAATTAATCGGTTGTCGATTACAAGTATTGACTTTACACAGATCAATTTTCATTCTGCCCCTCAAACACATTAACTCCTGCTACATTCTTTTATATATATATATTCAGCTACTCAAACTTAACTATTAAGCAACTTTTGTCTCATTTGCCAAGTTAAATATTGTTCTAAGTGCTATTATCATATTTTGTTAACCAAAGTTAGGATATTCAACAATTAGATGTGAAAAATTCATTTTTTCTTAGAAAGTTAGAAGAAGAGATATATATGTACCAAGTTCTTTTGTGACAAAACTCAAGGTAAAATGTGTAACCTACAATGTGCAATTTACAATTTAAAGCAATGAGCTATAATCAATGAGCCTAACTTCTACATTTCAATGAGCTATAATCAATGTTAATCACACTTTATTTGTGAAGACATCAAAGGAACGATAACAATGAAATCAATCAATTAAAGAAATTTCTCGGACAATATTTCAAGACAAAATCTTGATGAACTTTGGTGCTTTCTTGCAATTCAAATTTACCACATCTTTAAAAGGTATCTTACTATATCAAAGACATCTTCATACCTTAGAGGCGGTATGCCCTTCCATCTCTTAATTAGTTATTGAAATTTCATCTTTCTAAAACACCGATGGAAGACAATATTAGTCTTTTAAGAGGAGGATGGTGATCCTATACATGAGGCTTGTTAATAACGGCTAATGAGCAGGCTGATTTATTAGGCCCACACTCTTAACCTTGTATTACTTTTGCCGTGAGCCTTGAGTCGGTTTATGCATGATGCATAGTTAACTCATACTAATCCTGTTCTTCAGATTTTTTGGTATTTGAACTGTGCTCTTGAAAAATGGAACATTTAGTCTTCTCATGATGGTTGGAAAGGTAAAGCCTATACATATGTTAATTGGATTGGATCTCCTAACGAGAAAGTCCACTTATAGATTATATCTTCTCAAAAGGGAGTCTCGGTTAACCAGAACTCATTCAACATATCAATATACAAGAAGTTGATTACTCGATCTAATATTGAAAAAAAGTTTCATGAGACTAGCAAAAAAAAAGTTAAAAGATTACCTAAACATCTTAATGCATATGCTCTTTATCCTATAATGCCACATTTTCATAATAGGACCGCCATTGATATTCCCTACATCATAGACGTGGAGCATGTCAAGACACTTCATCAATGAGCTATGCCATTTATTTAGTCTAGTGATCGACTTGCTAGCTAATGTATTCACAAAAGATTAGGAAACAAATGTTCCACTATAAATTAAGTTGGCACATGTGATGGTTATGCTGAGGGAGGGTATTAGATTAGGATATATTTTTGTGTGCAGCAATAACAAGAGTCGTCATTGTAATTTTGACCAATTAGCTTTATTATAAATAAATAGCTTAAGGTTAACTTCATCAAGCATTTAGTTCAGTTTGTCTCAGCAAAATCACATCCTATCAACCCGGAGCCATACATATATAGACAAGACTAAAATCCCGGGCATAAATCACTCAACTCGAAAATTGTAGGAGATGAGGAAGTAAAGGAGGAGCCGAGGAACACAGATTAGTGGACCTACCTCCGAACAGATTTGTAATCTGCACGAAATTGTGGAGCTGAGGGACATGCCAATAGACAGAATTAGAATAGATAAGAAAAACAAAGGCAACACTTTCAAACTTAAAATTGAAGAGCGACAGTAATCAAATACAAAGATCAAAATTCTACTGATAGCAACATCATCAACATCACGAAATTGAAGAGTGAAAGTAGTACACAAAGATCAAACTTCTACTGACAGCAACATCATCAAAATCACGACTCCTAAAGATGTCTCCAAATCTAATTTTTAAAAAAACATCTCAGTAAAGCAATACACATATAGTCAGCTCAGATTGTATAGTGCTTAACCAAACCATTCAAGACTTAAGAAATAAAAATACTGAATTCAGGTCCCTAAGAGGGGAAAGAGATACGCCAATACCTCTTCATCAGTACGCAGATCTATAGGTGTGACTGGCATCGTGGTTAGTTCCAATTCATCACCCCACTTAATTGCTGACAACAGAAATGATATGACAAAGCATCGATGAGAATAAAAATAATATTAGAAAATTGCCTCATGATCCAAATCAAGGTAGGTACCAAACTTAATACACAGCACTGATAACAAGAACCAAGCCACCATAATGAACAAATGGAAGTGCCTGGAAGAATCAGGTAGTCAACAGTATCAGACGCTGGACAAAAGTAAATACTTCCACATCCAATGGCATTCACAGTAGCCATGCTAAGTGGATATTTTCCACAAAGCCAATAACATAGTGGCTGACAAGGATTTGTATAACCAAAATAGCCAAGTTACTCCACATAGCTGGATGTAAATATCAACACTCTTGAAAATCACGTTACTCATGTCTGGTGCATGCATGTCTGGTAAAAGCAACACTCTTGAAGATCACTTCCTAAATGCCATCAGGAGAGAGAGAGAGAGAGAGAGAGAGAGAGATTAGGAAGACAGGTTTTGTCAAACATCTCCATCAAGTGAAAATCTTCGTCGTGGGAGGAATCGAGACGACAGCCATTACATAATAAAGAAAAGAGGCTAGACCAATCTCATATCCAACTGAATCAATTTCCCAAGAAGGTAAGAATCTCATCCATTTGTGATCAGCCAGTCATTTCAAGTGAAATTACCATTAAGGGGGTGCACCAAATGCTACCTATCCAGCCAAACTAGGCAACCTTCATCCTTAAAATAGCCATGAAATGATCAAAAGGCTCTTGCAATTAATAAATCCTTTCTGTCGTGATCCAACTCCAATAAATCCTTCCTGTCTTGATCCAATTCCATAGCTATTGCATACGAGAAAGAAACCATATCCACATAAAAAAGCGAATTGTTTCCACATAGTGTGACTTGCGTCATGATCAAAACAGAATACGGGAATGTCAATTTTGAAATCCCCATCACTTTGAAAACTGGTGAAAGGTTGTAAAGATTTGCTGATTAATTTAAAGGTAACTTCAAAATTACATTCTTATTCAACCCCAGAATCCTTTGTTCATAAGAGAATACTCTGGAAAAGAGAACCGGAACCATCAAGTCCTAAGATGCAGCTCACAGTCCGTAGCAGTCTTATCAGAGAAATCCCTTCACTCCAATAGTAAAGGTAACAATGTTCAAAACCAAAAACCATTAATAGTATTATACAGCAAAGCATTTAGCATAGAAATGGATGCTGGTGCATGATATTGCCAATGCCCATGACGAACAGTTTGCAAAACCCCAACACAACTGCAAGCAGAGAAGCCTCAACCCAGTCACCTCATATCATCCTAGCCTGCTTTCCACTTATTAGTGGCCTGCCCCCATCTCCAACAAACTGTAGAGGAGGATCCATTCTGGTTTCAAACCCATCCAAGTCTCCAGTGAGAAGTTCTTTTATTGAGATCAAGCACATGCCTAGCAAGCTCATAATGTAGACAACCTTGAATATGAGAACAAGCAATTCGTCTCTCTTCCATTGGTCTAATGTGCTAAAGGCCTCATTTACACGTAACAAAGGAAAATTGACATGGGTCAAGATGAGGACCACATTGGATGTGTCAAAAGCAAGTCATCTCATGTTCCATATGTTCCATGGGCAGAAAATAATCTCCAAAAATCTTCCTTAGGCACATCACAGAATCTTCAAAACAGGCACTCTAGAAAACCAAGTATGGGATTAAATATGACCGGCATTGTAATCAATTGAATGGTTAAATAAGGACTTTCTGATGTCTCCTCTCAAGTTCAACAAACCTCAAGAGACCTTGCAAAGGACATCCAAACTAGGAAACTGACTACAAATGATTATACATGCCATGTGCGCATCGCATGTAAAGTCTTGGTTACTCAAAGACGATCTAGAAGACAGTGAAGAAGGAAGCCGCCATAGAATTCCCTTATATTCGAGCTTCAGCCAACTAATTCCACCAAGCATTTTTGTCACTTCCACAACTCAACAGACATCTCTTCCAACGTTGCTTCCAATAAATTAATAATTCACAATATGGAGTCCATTGTCCATTGTGCATCTAAGTGAAGAACAAGGACAGATACAGGGTTCAATTTGTGCATGCATAAAGCAAGTGTAACCCCATAATTTCAATGGCTGCAAAGTGAAATCAAGTCGACAGTCCTAATCAAAGATCATCAACAAGACAAAAAGATTGCAAATATCTGACGACCCAATCAGACAAGTCTCAACCTCTAATCCATTAAAAGCAAAATGACAGAAGATGATACTACCAGTCCATCCAATATGAACTGGACCTCTTGATGCCCAAGTAGGCTCTACCCCTGAAACGTTCTACATAGGCCAATCCAATTTTCAAAGTAGGAACCAGAAATAAAAAAAGTACAGTAAAAAAAATTGATGCACAGAGAAGGGTAGACACAAATGTGTGTCCTTAAGGTCTAACTGATTCAGGAAATGCTTACCAATACACTATGTCTAGTTGCCAGTTTAATGTGTCCAGTGAAATCTGTGCCAGCAGAAAAGAACACAAAAGGTGCATATTAACTGGCCAGAGTGAACAATATTAAACATCAATGAAATATAAGACACAGTCCACTTCTCTTCAAGTTAATCCAAAAAGGTAGCCACCCAACTTTCATAGTAAATAGTAGCCCAAATAGGACTTTTAGTGTGATAATGATAAAGCACATTTTTGAGCCCAACTTCTTAGAAATAGGATACATTGCCAATGAGGTGTGATAACAAACTGAAAATGACGTTTGGAGGAGGTAAAAGAATCTTGATTTAAGCATAGAAATTACTTTAACTGAAGGCATTTGACCAGGTCGAAGTCTCTGGGACAAGCTAGGATACCATGTCAACCTAATAGATTAGCATCAGTTTAACTGAAGGCACTGCATAGCGACAATTGAATTTACGTGTCACAAGGAGGAAACTATTTTCGATATATACATGTTAGGAGAATAAAGATGGCTGCAAAAGAAATGGCAACAAATCCATTCTTCATTGGAACAAAAAGTTCTTGGACAGCATGCATCAAAAGCGGAAGTCTCAATATAACCTCACTCGGCCAGCAGGCACCCACCAAGAGACATCCATTCTCATTGAAAACATTTTTGGCAAACACCAGTAGAGATACCCAAATCTGAGAGGAGAATATCCACTAACACAATCCTCAACATAAGTCATAATAAACGGTAACTGATACAAGCAACAGCTCCTATGGAAAGGAAAATTGCTCTTCAGGGGAATCCATATCGATGAGAATAAGGTGCACAGAATAATGACTGCTCAATAATAAACATGCCAAAAGAAACAATGTGTATAATTTTAGCAGAAAGCAATTAAAATGATTAGTGAATATAAGAAATGAAAGCAAATTTCTCAGGAAAAAATAGGATTACTATTGTTGAGGAACAGTATAAACGGTTAACTGAAAAAACATACCAAAAGATTTAACTGGAAAAACAAAGCGTGAAAATCAGATCAGAGAACTTGGTAACGGAAAAAACACCCAATGCCCATGAAGCCAAATTTGCTGAGGCACTCATGCTTATAAAAATAAGCCAGCCACAGCTACAAAACCCACAATCAGAAGCTACTAACATTAGGGGAAAGTGAAAGGGAAATAGATGCAAAGGCATTTGTTTTCATTGACTTAAAAGAAATTCCAGGGTGAAAAAAAGTAATCTGGCTTATAAAAATGATCTATATGAGGATATTTCTTTCTCCTAGTGGAAGCACAAGGATCCTTCTTCCCGATTTCTATGGCGAAGAAAGAGCTAGAGTTGGACAGCATACCAATAGGAGGGCTCACTTCTACTAGACAATCATCTGATCTTTTCCATTGTATATTAAAATTGATCAAATTCATTCATCTCTTTCTAAATTCAGAATCACAAACTGAAAATAATCATGTGTAGAATGATTAAATTTCCAACCAGAGATAAAAATCTTATCAAATTATATACATGCAGCGAATCCATACACTCTATTGACTAACAAACTGAATTAATGATCTGTATAAGGCAGTGGAATGGAGCTTTGCAGTGGCTTATTGTAAAGCTAAATTTCATAGACTGTCCCAACTTTACATAAGAGATCATAGAATAGTGCTAGGGTGAAGTCAGAGTAGTGGAGCTTTGCTGTGGTATCAAAGTCAGTTCACTTGGAGAAAAGAAGAACAAATCGACCAGTGCTTGGGAATAATCAATGTCTGTACCCGCCTAGATCAATGATCAAAATATAAAAAACCAGATCTTTACAGAGTTCATGCAGCTACAGAAATTCCCTGCAAACATTGCTTGTCACCCTAATCCACAAAGAAAAACAAAAATTCAGTAGCTCAGCTGAACATAGATAACCTACTGCTTTACCCAACTCAAGAACTTGGATTCTCCAACAGCTGTGATCAATTAGCGTACTCACATGGTCCTTAGTGCGATTGTTCTAAACTGGAACGAGCACCAGATGACAATTGAATAAATCCATATAGCATTGAAGCCACTAAATTAGTTAACATGATCAGAGGGACACTAGAACCTCAATATCGTTGATAAGCCATTATATATGAAATCTTTGCCAACATAGTTCTGGAAATAGAAACAGCCAGTTGCTTCAAAGCAAATACCACAGCAGATGAAACTGACCATAAGGCAACCTTTTAATATCTCCAATTAGAAGGAAGATGACGCCGAACAACCCCTGTAGAACGCTGATGAGAAAGAGATACCACTAGAACCTTGATTTAGATTATCTGGATGACAGATCATCATTGGCAAAGTATCATGCTGCAATTGGAGATCTATAACTCATAGCCCTAAAGAGCTTCAACAGCTATAATTAATCAAGTCGGAACCAATATGTACAAAGCAGATGTTCACCCGTTAAAGGGTATCAAAAGAGATCAGAAGGAGAAGCATACTAAACTCCAGACCCACCAAATATGTTAAAACCAAAAACCAAAACTCATTTACTGCAGGATTTTCGTCTGCCTCTTCACTTGCCCCCATCCTAAAATAACAAAAATACTTGACAACACCAACCAAGCACCTAGTGTCTGATGCTCGCACCTTGACCAGCCATGTCTGCTAAGAGCATACAAGTAACAATACAGCTTTTTTTTTTTTTGGTAAGTAGTAATAATACAGCTCTGATAGACAAAAAAAAAAAAAACAGAGAGAGAGAAACAGCAGAAAGGAAAGAACCAGTCAGAGCACAAGCATTGCCAAGGAAACTAATGTCTGGATGCCTATCCTCTCAACTTCCCCATGTAAGGCCAGATCACATATACCAATAATGAAACTTGAGACAAAGCAGACCTTCTACTCATTAAAGGAACCTACATGGTGCGAGTTATTAGGAAGCTAAACCGTAAAAGCACAGTACCAGTTCATCTTTTCAGAATGAGATTTTGCAGCAAAGTATATATTAGGTCCTGGCAGGAAAGTTTTCTTAGTCCAATAGATCAGCAAGATAATCAACTGAAGACAAACTAAAAATCAAACCACAAAATGTGTAGAAATCTTTTTCAGTCCATTGTCTGTCCTGGATCAAAGGCTACTACAGAACTCAAGCAAACAAAACTGCATACTAGATCATCACTCCTCCAAGAAGCCCAGACGCCTTATTCTATGCAAACTGACCAGCTTCTGTGTATTCATCGTCCTTAGACGACATGCTAAGGTGAAGAGATCACTCCAAGAGGAAAGATGCCAATCAACCAAAATCCAGAATCATCTTGTTAAAAAATTTAATGGAATGATAAACTATTAATTATCCAACATCATCGCTTTTTAAGTAAAAACTCTATTAATTATCCAAAATCATTGTTTCAAAGTAAAATACTAGATATTATTACATTTGCAGTAGATTTGGCAATGTAATCAGGTAAATATTACCCTCAGAAACAGGGTGGAAAACAGGAAAAGAATCTAGCCTGCAAATTCTGAATGACATAGAGACGAAAGGGGAATATAGATCGCACCAAAATAACATCTCAGTGTAAGAAATTACCAACTAAATGACATCAATCTCATGTAATAAAAGCACAAAAGAAACCTGACAAAAAGTTCTTCAAATAAAATAAATTTAACATATTGACACAAAATTCAAGCATACACACACCAAGTCAAGACAAATGCATAAGCCATAACATATTTCTAAGTGACCATGCAAAAAAGCACATTAGATAGAAAAAAGTCAATGATAAATAACATGCACGATAGTTTTATCAAAGAAAGAGGTAAGACATAAAAATCAAAGTTCTCATCTAATAAAAGCACAAAAGAAACCTGACAAAGAGCTCTTCAAATAAAATAAATTTAACATATTGACACAAAATTCAAGCATACACACACCAAGTCAAGACAAATGCATAGCCATAATATATTTCTAAGTGACCGTGCTAAAAAGTACATTAAAAAGAAAAATTCAAATGATAAATAACATGCACCATAGTTCTATCAAAGAGAGTGGTAAGGCATACAAATCAAAGTTCTCCATTCAATCCCAAGAGAAGGGCTCTAATCTGCCAAAGAACAATTGGTAATAGCTATCATCATACAACATTCAAAAGGCAATCCAAAATCAGTCAACAAAAGAAATAAAATTGAAAATCATAACTGCCAACCAAAGTTAAGATTTGCCAAAAGTCTACTATAGGAGCACCATGACAAAAACATCCTCTGCATTATCTATTTGCAAGATTTCCAAAACCGACTCAATTACTGAAGTGCAGTTCCCAGGAGTGCAGTTCCCATATGAAATAAGAATGATGAGAAGCAAAACTAATGTGGACCTCGAGCTTTTGAAACTTGTAAAACTGCTACAACAAAAGAAATTCAACAATTATTGACCTTCCATATACAACTGAAATACTCAGATAGTGCACCAAAGAGTTTACCAATCTAATATGCAGCTAAGAACCATCATAGGTCAAAGAACTCCATACTGAAGTTAAAATCTTGGCTTTAACCAATTTTTGACCTATAAAAGAAAGAGAACTAAATGGTGATACTCTTGCTTGAAAAAAAATAAAGGAACTAGAGTCAATTATATTGGAGCCATTTACTGTCCAGAGTCCAATAAATGAAAGCTTATCAAGTTTAAAACAAAACCCGGTTTCCACAATTCATTGCAGAAAAGGCAAGGAGTCAGCACGTCTCAAAGTCAGCAAGCCTTCAACCTAAAGCAATTAGAACTATACAATTATCATCTCGATTCTTGCCACTACCCATGAATTTTAAGAAAGAAAAATAACTGTCCATGCAGGAAATTGTAAACAATTTTCAGTTCATCACCCAGTACTCCTAGTCCACCAACCCAGCACTATACTGCAAAGAAAACGTCAGTCCCAAAAAAGGGTCAAACACTTCATCAATTGACCAAACTCATCATATTTACTGTTTCTTACATGACATCCTTGGAAGTAGAGATCAGTCCATCAGAGAAGAAATTGCTTCCAATCCACTAAATAACAGATTCAGAATCTGCTGGTCAGCGACTAAATAGAACGTAGTCCAACTTGCATGTGTTAAGCATATAGCTCTTCTGATAGATTCGCTGGTAATGGAAAGGACAGGCGCCCGGTAGGTGTATGGAATTGGTTGAGGCAAGAAATTATCGGATACAACTGTGAAACTATTACATCAGCATAACTGGAATGATGCGATAGTCTCCAAGTGTGTGAGTCAAAAAATAATAGGTGATGAAAAATCACATAACAATTAAAGGGTATTCAAAGGATGAAGCTCCTTATGGTAGCATAGTAGCACAGACTTCTTTGAGTAGACAGTTGAGATAAATCTCGAAAAATCCATCAATTGACGTCTGCACTCCTGGTTCACAATGGAAATCTGCCCAATGTTAGTTTGGCAGCTCAGCTCTACACTTGAATGTTTCGTTAGTGTCATCTAAGATTAATCAAATAATAAATGGACAAAGGAAGAAGGTAACCCCCAATAATGCCAATGACCATGGCAAAGTCCCAAAGGGGCAATGGGTAACAGAAGATATTAAGCTTCCCAACAAAAGAGATGCTTCTGAAATTAGACCAAGAAAGTAATGCTCATCAGCCATTAAAAAAAAGAAATAAAAATAAAAAGGATCAGGAATGCAAATTGTGATCGATACTGAAGTACATCATTTAAGACAAGTGCTACTGGTTTGCACTGAAGTCAAACCAATTCTGTCAGCAATGGCCCTTCACAGTCCCCAAAACCAAAAAAAAACCTACAAAATAGACATTTATATGGCTATTAACAGAGTCCAACCAACTCAAACAACTTTTTGCACCTAAAGAACACGACACGACATTGGCTATCGTTCAGCACCAAAAGAAAACACACAAGTCGTGTAAAAAGAAAGGCAAAGCAAACTATACAGTACCTGGACCAGTTCCAGGATATGAAAAAAGACCACGGCATATAAATCTTAAATATGCTATCTTCATAACTTATCAGAGATCCAAGTGCTGGCAGCAGCCAGACAAGAATGAAGAGAAGCAAACTAAAGCGTGGGTGGACCTTTCCAGACTCTGAAAGAACTTATCCTATAAATTGATGCTTGTGCAGCAAGAAAGAAACATCACAGATCATAGACACTCCATACAGAAATTGACGAGGTGAAGTTTCGCCTCAACCACACTCTAACCTGCCAAGGAGAGAGAACATCTGATTGTTCCAATTTAACAAGAAGACAACAGAAATGCAAGACAAATTAGGAATAGTTCCTTATGCAGCAAGAAAGAACATCACTGATCACAGACCACTCGTATCGAAACTGGCCATGTAAAATAATGCCTTAACCAAGCTCTGATCTGCAAAGAAAGAGAACTATGACCTGATCCTTTGGAATAACTAGAAAATAACAGAAGTACAGGACAAGTTTCATTCGAAAAATAAACTGCCTGAAATCTGTGAAGCAGGCCCTCATCCAATTTCAAACAATTACGAACTCAGCCACACAGAAAATGCAACAGATCGCCAGCCTAATGCCTGGTCTACGATGCGATCAAAGACCTACCAGATCATCATTTCGACAGAAATGAGATGGCCAAAACCTCGGACAAAGTCCAAACCTCTTATTTTATGAAACGAACTGACTGCCCCCTCATCGTACTCAACATCTTTGACATCTTCAGACAAACAGTTCTGCTCCGAGGGGAAAGAAGCCACTGAAAATTCACCATATAACAAAATCCGGGATGTAAAACAATTAAACGGAAAAAGATCAATATGTGGATGGATCAATCAAGGACCAGAAGAGGAGGTAAACCAAACACTTAGCCATAAAGACATCCTTAGACGAAGAGACATATAATCCAACAGGAAAGAAGCCACTGCCAATCCACCTAATAACAGAAATCCAGAATAAGCTGGTAAAACAATAATGCGAAGACTGATCGATAAATGAATCAATGAACGACCAAAGGACGAGCATAAACCAAACAATTCTGACAACCAAGCACATCGTCCCAAAGAGGCCAAGTGAAATCCTCACGAATCTCTGAAACAGAAGAAAATAGGTTTCTGCACCCAGACGCTTCAATAATCAGAAGAGGGGTGACGACAAGACGAAGGACAGTTACTTCTAGTAAGGCGACACTGACTTGACCAAACAGCACAAGACATATAACTAGTTCTCCAAAAAGCCCAAGTGTTGTAGTCTACGTAACCAACTAACCAGTTGAGTTGTATTCACTATCCTCAGACAAAATCCTCAGTAAAACTTGCCTAATTCCCGGTCTACGATGTGATCAAAGACCTACAAGTTCATCATTTCAACAGAAATGTGACTGCAAAAACCTCGGAAAAAGCCCAGACCTCTTATTTTATGAAACAAACTGACTGCCGTCATCATATTCATGATACTTGACATCTTCAGACAAACAATTCCGCGCGGAGGGGAAAGAAGCCACTGAAAAGTCACCATATAACAAAATCCAGGAGCAGCTTGTAAAACAATTAATCGGAAAGATTGGATCAATCAAGGACCAGAGGAGGAGGTAAACCAAACACTTGCCATAAAGACATCCTTCGACGAAGAGATATAATCCAAGAGGAAAGAAGACACTGCCAATCCACCTAATAACAGAAATCCAGAATAAGCCGGTAAAACAATAATGCGAAGATCGATCGATAGATGAATCAATAAACGATCAAAGGACGAGCATAAACGAAACAATTTTGACAACTATGCACATCGTCCCAGAGAGGCCAAGTGAAATCCTCACGAATCTTTGAAACAGAAGAAAATAGATTTCTGCACCCAAACGCTTCAATAATCAGAAGAGCTGTGAGGACAAGAGGAAGGACAGTTATTTCTAGTAAGACGACACTGACTCAACTAAACAGCACAAGATCATTACTTCTAAAAGCCCACGTGTTGTAGTCTATGTAACCAACTGACCAGTCGTATTGTATTCACTGTCCTCAGACAACATCCTCAGACACTCCTAGAGGAAGAAGCCACTGCCAATTCATGAAATAAAGAATACCAGAATCAGCTAGTAAAAGAAGCAACAAACGGAAAGATCGATCGGTGATGCATCAGTCAATGAACAGAGAAGTGCACACCCCAACGACGCCCACAACATGGCCGAGTCCTGGAGAGACTAGGCGTATCCTTCAGAAAATAACACACAGCATAAAAAGAATCAGACCAATTAAACGATGACGAAAAGAAACGAAGAAGGATCAAGAGGGCGGTTTGGGAATGATGTCTCCTCTGAAGAGTACTTCGCAGAGGAACGCACGCTCAATCACAGATGCAAGATGACTGCAAAATAAATGGATGAGGTAGCAAGAAGACACTGGCCCTCAGACTTCAATAAGAGTAGGACCAAGTCAATATTGATTGGAAACTGCTCTTTTGTGAGGCACGTACGACTTGACCTTGCAAAGAAAGATCATCAAGCAAACACTGACGAACATCCCAAGTAATGAGAATCAGTTTTCACAATTATCAGAATATTATGGGGCTGCAGAACAGATTTCATTCAAACCCATGACTGCCTTGAGAAACAATAGCTTATCCAAGTTGAGACAATCATCAGCTTACAGCAGATCACCACTTGTCAAGTCTAGCATAACTTCAACCGGTGAAAGGATTAGGACTACACCATAATTAACTTCCAAAGGCAATACCTAAGGATAAATTTTAATCAAAGCCAGTAAAACTAGCCTAATGCCCGGTGTACGATGCGATCAAAGACCTACTAGTCATCATTTCAACAAAAAAGCGACGGCACAAACCTCGGAAAAAGCCCAAACCTCTACTTTTATGAAACAAACTGACTGTCGTCATCATATTCATGATCCTTGACATCTTCAGACAAACAATTCCGCGCGGAGGGGAAGGAAGCCACTGAAAATTCACCATATAACAAAAATCCAGGAGCAGCTTGCAAAACACTTAAACGGAAAGATCGATATGTGGATGGATCAATCAAGGACCAGAGGAGGAGGTAAACCAAATCTTAGCCAAAAAGACATCCTTAGACGAAGAGATATAATCCAATAGGAAAGAAGCCACTGCCAATCCACCTAATAACAGAGATCCAGAATAAGCTGGTAAAATAATAACGCGAAAATCGACCGATAGATGAATGAATGAACAATAAAAGGTCGAGCATAAACCAAACGATTCTGATAACCAAGCGCATCATCCCAAAGAGGCCAAGTGAAGTCCTCACGAATCTCTGAAACGGAAGAAAATAGGTTTCTGCACCCAGACGCTTCAATAATCAGAAGAGGTGTGAGGACAAGAGGAAGGACAGTTGTTTCTAGTAAGGCGACACTGACTCGACCAAACAGCACAAGACATATATGTAGTTCTCCAAAAGGCCCAAGTGTTGTAGTCTATGTAACCAACTGAGCAGTTGTCTTATATTCACTGTCCTCAGACAAAATCCTCAGTAAAACTTGCCTAACGCCCAGTCTACGATGTGATCAAAGACCTACAAGCTCATCATTTCAACAGAAATGTGACTGCAAAAACCTCGGAAAAAGCCAAGACCTCTTATTTTATGAAACAAACTGACTGCCGTCATCATATTCATGATCCTTGACATCTTCAGACAAACAATTCCGCGTGGAGGGGAAAGAAGCCACTGAAAATTCACCATATAACAAAATCCAGGAGCAGCTTGTAAAACAATTAATCGGAAAGATTGGATCAATCAAGGACCAGAGGAGGAGGTAAACCAAACACTTGCCATAAAGAAATCCTTCGACGAAGAGATATAATCCAAGAGGAAAGAAGACACTGCCAATCCACCTCATAACAGAAATCCAGAATAAGCCGGTAAAACAATAATGCGAAGATCGATCGATAGATGAATCAATAAACGATCAACGGACGAGCATAACGAAACAATTCGGACAACTATGCACATCGTCCCAGAGAGGCCAAGTGAAATCCTCACGAATCTTTGAAACAGAAGAAAATAGGTTTCTGCATCCAGACGCTTCAATAATCAGAAGAGCTGTGAGGACAAGAGGAAGGACAGTTATTTCTAGTAAGACGACACAGACTCCACTAAATAGCACGAGACATATCATTACTTCTCCAAAAAGCCCACGTGTTGTAGTCTATGTAACCAACTGACCAGTTGTATTGTCTTCACCGTCCACAGACAACATCCTCAGACACTCCTAGAGGAAGAAGCCACTGCCAATTCATGAAATAATGAATACCAGAATCAGCTAGTAAAAAAAGCAACAAATGGAAAGATCGATCAATGATGCATCAGTCAATGAACAGAAAAGTGCACACCCCAACAACACCCACACCTAGAACATGGCTGAGTCCTGGAGAGACTAGGCATATCCTTCAGAAAATAACACACAGCAAAAAAAGATTAAACGGTGATGAAAAGAAAAGAAGAAGGATCAAGAGGGCGTTTTGGGAATGATGTCTCCTCTGAAGAGTTCTTCGCAGAGGAACGCACGCACAATCACAGATGCAAGATAACTGCAAAATAAATGATGAGGTAGCAAGAAGACACTGGCCCTCAGACTTCAATAAGAGGAAGACCGAGCTGATTGGACACTGCTCTTTTGTGAGACGCGTACAACTTGACCTTGCAAAGAAAGATCATCAACCAAACAATGATGAACATTCCAAGTAATGAGAATCAGTTTTTACAATAATCAAAATATTATGGGACTGCAGAACAGATTTCATTCAAACCCCATGACTGCCTTGAGAAACAATAGCTTATCCAATTTGAGACAATCATCAGCTTACAGCAGATCACCACTTGTCAAGTCTGGCATAACTTCAACCGGAGAGAGGATTAGGGCTACACCGTAATCAACTTCCAAATGCAATACCTAAGGACAGATTTCAATCAAAGCCAGTAAAACTAGCCTAATGCCCGGTCTATGATGCAATCACATTTCAACAGAAATGTGACAACACAAACCTTGGAAAAAGCCAAAACATCTACTTTTATGAAACAAACTGACTGCCGTCTTCATATTCATGATCGTTGACATCTTCAGAGAAACAGTTCCGCGCCGAGGGGAAAGAAGCAATTGAAAATTCACCATTTAACAAAATCCAGGAGCAGCTTGTAAAACAATTAATCGGAAAGATCAATATGTGGATGGATCAATCAAGGACCAGAGGATGAGGTAAACCAAACACTTGCTATAAAGACATCATTAGACGAAGAGAGATAATCCAAGAAGAAAGAAGCCACTGCCAATCCACCTAATAACAGAAATCCAGAATAAGCTGGTAAAACAATAATGGGAAGATCAACCAATAGATGAATCAATGAACGATCAAACGACGAGCACAAACCAAACAATTCTGATAACCATACGCATCATCCCAGAGAGGCCAATTGATATCCTCACGAATCTCTGAAACGGAAGAAAATAGGTTTCTGCAACCAGATGCTTCAATAATCAGAAGAGGTGTGAGGACAAATGAAGGACAGATATTTCTAGTAAGGCGACACTGACTCGACCAAACAGCGCAGATAGATCATTAGTTCTCCAAAAAGCCCAAGTGTTGGAGTCTATGTAACCAACTGACCAGTTATATGGTATTCACTGTCCTCAGACAACATCCTCAGACACTCCTAGAGGAAGAAGCCACTGCCAATTCATGAAATAATGAATACCAAAATCAGCTAGTGAAAAAAATAAAATATGGAAAGATCGATCAATAAAGCATCAGTCAATGATGAGAAAAGTGCACGCCCCAACAATGCCCACAACATGGCCAAGTCCTGGAGAGACTAGGCGCATACTTCAGAAAATAACACAACATAAATAGAATCAGATGGATTAAACGATGACAAAAAGAAAAGAAGAAGGATCAAGAGGGCGTTTTGGGAATGATATCTCCTCTGAAGTGTACTTTGCAGAGGAACGCAAGCATAATTATAGATGCAAGATGAGACAGCGAAATAGATGCATGAGGGACTAAGAATAAACAGGCCCTCAGACCTCAATAAGAACAAGACCAAGCAGATATTGATTGGACACCGCTCTGTCGTGGGATGCAGACAACTTGACCTTGCAAAGAAAGATCATCAACCAAGCACTGATGGACCTCAAGGAATGAGAATCAGCTTTCACAATAATCAGAATATTATGGGACTGCAGAAGAAATTTCATTCAAACCCATGACTGCCTTGAGAAACAATAGCTTATCAATTTGAGATAATCATCAGCTCGCAACAGATCACCACTTGACAAGTCTGGCATGACTTCAACCAGTGAGAGGATCTAGACGATTTCCCTTCCACAGACCAAAGACGGAAGAACAAATTCCAATCAAAACCAGTAAATTTCAGTCCATCGCCCAGTTCAAGATATGATCAAAGACCTACTAGTTCATCACCTCAGCCGAAAAAAAGACAGCCAAAGGATCATCAGTCCTCAAGAAAGCCCAAACATCGAGTTTTACGCAAGCAAACTGACAGGCGTCCTCATATTCATCGTCCTTGACATCACCAGACAAAACAGTGCGCTCCAAGGGCAAAGAAGCCACTGCGAATTCACCAAAGAACAACATCCAGAAGCAGCTCGTAAACAATCAAATGGAAAGATCGATCGCTCAACGGATCTAAACACTTCAAACAACAACATCCTCAGACGAAGAGAGACACGATTTTAAGAGGAAAGAAGCCTCTGCCGATCCAACGAATAACAAAAATCCGAATCACGCAAAGACCAACCGGTCGATTGACAAATCACAGAGCATAAACAAGATACTTCCGAGAACCATGTGCATCATTGTTGCCAAGGAGGCCAAGCGAAACCCTCAAGGATCTCCGCAACAGGGGCGGTTTCTGCAACCAGGCCACTCGTATCGAAACTGGCCAGGTAAAATAATGTCTTAACCAAGCTCTGATCTGCAAAGAAAGAGAACTATGACCTGATCCTTTGGAATAACTAGAAAATAACAGAAGTACAGGACAAGTTTCATTCGAAAAATAAACTGCCTAAAATCTGTGAAGCAGGTCCTCATCCAATTTCAAACAATTACGAACTCAGCCCCACAGAAAATGCAACAGATCGCCAGCTGTCAAATCCAGTAAAAAAAAATCAGACGAGGTGTGAGGATAAGAGGAAGTACAGTTATTTCTAGTCAGGCGACACTGACTCGACCAAACAGCGCAAGATAGATCAGTAGCTCTCCCAAAAGCCCAAGTGTTGTGGTCTATGTAACCAACTGACCAGTTGTATTGTATTCACGGTCCTCAGAAAACACCCTCAGAATCTCCTAGAGGAAGAAACCACTACCAATTCAAGAAATAATGAATACCAGAATCAGCTAGTAAAACAAATAAATGGAAAGATCAATCAATAATGCATCAGTCAATGATCAGAAAAAGTGCACACCAAACAACACCCAAAACATGGCCGAGTCCTAGAGAGACCAGGTGTATCATTCAGAAAATAACACAGCATAACAGATATGGGACTGCAGAACAAATTTCATTTAAACCAATTACTGCCTTGAGAAACAATTGTGACAATCATCAGCTCGCAGCAGATCACCACTTGACAAGTCTGGCGTGACTTCAACCTGTGAGAGGATAAGGACTACACCATAATCAACTCCCAAAGACAATACCGAAGGAGAAATTTTAATCAAAGCCAGTAAAACTAGCCTATCACCCGGTCTACGATGTGATCAAAGACCTACCAGATCATCATTTCAACAGAAATGAGAAGGCCAAAACCTCGGAAAAACTCCAAACCTCTTATTTATGAAATGAACTGACTGCCCCGTCATCGTATTCATCATCCTTGACATCTTCAGACAAACAGTTCTGCTCCGAGGGGAAAGAAGCCACTGAAAATTCACCATATAACAAAATCCGGGATGTAAAACAATTAAACGGAAAAAGATCAATATGTGGATGGATCAATCAAGGACCAGAAGAGGAGGTAAACCAAACACTTAGCCATAAAGACATCCTTAGACAAAGAGACATTTAATCCAAGAGGAAAGAAGCCACTGCCAATCCACCTAATAACAGAAATCCAGAATAAGCTGGTAAATTGATCGATAAATGAATCAATGAACGATCAAAGGATGAGCATAAACCAAACAATTCTGATAACCATGCGCATCATCCCAAAGAGGCCAAGTGAAATCCTCACGAATCTCTGAAATAGAAGAAAATAGGTTTCTGCACCCAGACGCTTCAATAATCAGAAGAGGTGTGAGGACAAGAGGAAGGACAGTTATTTCTAGTAAGGCAACACTGACTCGACCAAACAGCACAAGACATATAATTAGTTCTCCAAAAAGCCCAAGCGTTGTAGTCTATGTAACCAACTGACCAGTTGTGTTGTATTCACTGTCCTCAGACAAAATCCTCAGTAAAACTTGCCCAACGCCCGGTCTACGATGTGATCAAAGACCTACAAGTTCATCATTTCAACAGAAATGTGACTGCAAAAACCTCGGAAAAAGCCCCAGACCTCTTATTTTATGAAACAAACTGACTGCCGTCATCATATTCATGATCCTTGACATCTTCAGACAAACAATTCCGCGCAGAGGGGAAAGAAGCCACTGAAAATTCACCATATAACAAAATCCAGGAGCAGCTTGTAAAACAATTAATCGGAAAGATTGGATCAATCAAGGACCAGAGGATGAGGTAAACCAAACACTTGCCATAAAGACATCCTTCGACGAAGAGATATAATCCAAGAGGAAAGAAGACACTGCCAATCCACCTAATAACAGAAATCCATTATAAGCCGGTAAAACAATAATGTGAAGATTGATCGATAGATGAATCAATAAATGATCAAAGGACAAGCATAAACGAAACAATTCTGACAACCATGCGCATTGTCCCAGAGAGGCCAAGTAAAATCCTCACGAATCTTTGAAACAGAAGAAAATAGATTTCTGCACCCAGACGCTTCAATAATCAGAAGAGCTGTGAGGACAAGAGGAAGGACAGTTATTTCTAGTAAGACGACACTGACTCAACTAAACAGCACAAGACATATCATTACTTCTCCAAAAAGCCCACGTGTTGTAGTCTATGTAACCAACTGACCAGTTGTATTGTATTCACTGTCCTCAGACAACATCCTCAGACACTCCTAGAGGAAGAAGCCACTGCCAATTCATGAAATAATGAATACCAGAATCTGCTAGTAAAAAAGGCAACAAACGGAAAGATCGATCAATGATGCATCAATCAATGAACAGAGAAGTGCACACCCCAACGACGCCCACAGCATGGCCAAGTCCTGGAGAGACTAGGCGTATCCTTCAGAAAATAACACACAGCATAAAAAGAATCAGACCAATTAAACGATGACAAAAAGAAACGAAGAAGGATCAAGAGGGCGGTTTACGAATGATGTCTCCTCTGAAGAGTACTTCACAGAGGAACGCACGCTCAATCACAGATGCGAGATGACTGCAAAATAAATGGATGAGATAGCAAGAAGACACTGGCCCTCATACTTCAATAAGTGTAAGACCAAGCCGATATTGATTGGAAACTGCTCTTTTGTGGGGCGCGTACAACTTGACCTTGCAAAGAAAGATCATCGAGCATACACACTGACGGACATTCCAAGTAATGAGAATCAGTTTTCACAATTATCAGAATATTATGGGACTACTGAACAGATTTCATTCAAACCCATGACTGCCTTGAGAAACAATAGCTTATCCAATTTGAGGCAATCATCAGCTTACTGCAGATCACCACTTGTCAAGTCTGGCATAACTTTAACCGGTGAAAGGATTAGGACTACACCATAATTAACTTCCAAAGGCAATACCTAAGGACAAATTTTAATCAAAGCCAGTAAAACTAGCCTAATACCCGGTCTACGATGCGATCAAAGACCTACTAGTCATCATTTCAACAAAAAAGTGATGGCACAAACCTCGGAAAAAGCCCAAACCTCTACTTTTATGAAACAAACTGACTGTCGTCATCATATTCATGATCCTTGACATCTTCAGACAAACAGTTCCGTGCCAAGGGGGAAGAAGCCACTGAAAATTCACCATATAACAAAATCCAGGAGCAGCTTGTAAAACAATTAAACGGAAAGATCGATATGTGGATGGATCAATCAAGGACCAGAGGAGGAGGTAAACCAAACACTTGCATAAAGACATCCTTCGACGAAGAGATATAATCCAATAGGAAAGAAGCCACTGCCAATCCACCTAATAACAGAAATCCAGAATAAGCTGGTAAAATAATAACGCGAAAATCGACCGATAGATGAATCAATGAACAATCAAAGGACAAGCATAAACCAAACAATTCTGATAACCATGCGCATCGTCCCAGAGAGGCCAAGTGATATCCTCACAAATCTCTGAAACGGAAGAAAATAGGTTTCTGCAACCAGATGCTTCAATAATCAGAAGAGGTGTGAGGACAAAAAGGACAGATATTTCTAGTAAGGAAACACTGACTCGACCAAACAGCGCAAGATAGATCATTAGTTCTCCAAAAAGCACATTGTTGTAGTCTATGTAACCAACAGACCAGTTGTATTGTATTCACTGTCCTCAGACAACATCCTCAGACACTCCTAGAGGAAGAAGCCACTGCCAATTCATGAAATAATAAACAAGAATAAGCTATTAAAAAAAGCAACAAATGGAAAGATCGATCAATGATGCATCAGTCAATGAACAGAAAAGTGCACACCCCAACAACACCCACGCCTACAACATGGCCGAGTCCTGGAGAGACTAGGCGTATCCTTCAGAAAATAACACACGGCAAAAAAAGATTAAACGATGATGAAAAGAAAAGAAGAAGGATCAAGAGGGCGTTTTGGGAATGATGTCTCCTCTGGATTGTACTTCGCAGAGGAACGCACGCACAATCACAGATGCAAGATGACTGCAAAATAAATGTATGAGGTAGCAAGAAGACACTGGCCCTTAGACTTCAATAAGAGGAAGACCGAGCTGATTGGACACTGCTCTTTTGTGAGGCGCACACAACTTGACCTTGCAAAGAAAGATCATCAACCAAACATTGATGAACATCCCAAGTAATGAGAATCAGTTTTCACAATGATCAAAATATTATGGGACTGCAGAACAGATTTCATTCAAACCCCATGACTGCCTTGAGAAACAATAGCTTATCCAATTTGAGACAATCATCAGCTTACAGCAGATCACCACTTGTCAAGTCTGGCATAACTTCAACCGGAGAGAGGATTAGGGCTACACCGTAATCAACTTCCAAATGCAATACCTAAGGACAAATTTCAATCAAAGCCAGTAAAACTAGCCTAATGCCCGGTCTATGATGCAATCACATTTCCACAGAAATGTGAATGTGACGGCACAAACCTCGGAAAAAGCCCAAACATCTACTTTTATGAAACAAACTGACTGCCGTCATCGTATTCATGATCGTTGACATCTTCAGAGAAACAGTTCCACGCCCAGGGGAAAGAAGCCACTGAAAATTCACCATATAACAAAATCCAGGAGCAGCTGGTAAAACAATTAATCGGAAAGATCAATATGTGGATGGATCAATCAAGGACCAGAGGATGAGGTAAACCAAACACTTGCCATAAAGACATCCTTAGACGAAGAGAGATAATCCAAGAGGAAAGAAGCCACTGCCAATCCACCTAATAACAGAAATCCAGAATAAGCTGGTAAAATAATAACGCGAAAATCGACCGATAGATGAATCAATGAACAATCAAAGGACAAGCATAAACCAAACAATTCTGACAACCATGCGCATCGTCCCAGAGAGGCCAAGTGATATCCTCACAAATCTCTGAAACGGAAGAAAATAGGTTTCTGCAACCAGATGCTTCAATAATCAGAAGAGGTGTGAGGACAAGATGAAGGACAGCTATTTCTAGTAAGGCAACACTGACTCGTGCAAACAGCGCAAGATAGATCATTAGTTCTCCAAAAAGCCCAAGTGTTGGAGTCTATGTAACCAACTGACCAGTTATATGGTATTCACTGTCCTCAGACAACATCCTCAGACACTCCTAGAGGAAGAAGCCACTGCCAATTCATGAAATAATGAATACCAAAATCAGCTGGTGAAAAAAATAAAATATGGAAAGATCGATCAATAAAGCATCAGTCAATGATGAGAAAAGTGCACGCCCCAACAATGCCCACAACATGGCCAAGTCCTGGAGAGACTAGGCGCATACTTCAGAAAATAACACAACATAAATAGAATCAGATGGATTAAACGATGACAAAAAGAAAAGAAGAAGGATCAAGAGGGCGTTTTGGGAATAATATCTCCTCTGAAGTGTACTTTGCAGAGGAACGCATGCACAATTATAGATGCAAGATGAGACTGCGAAATAGATGCATGAGGGACTAAGAATAAACAGGCCCTCAGACTTCAATAAGAACAAGACCAAGCATATATTGATTGGACACCGCTCTGTCGTGGGACGCATACAACTTGACCTTGCAAAGAAAGATCATCAACCAAGGACGGATGGACCTCAAGGAATGAGAATCAGTTTTCACAATAATCAGAATATTATGGGACTGCAGAAGAAATTTCATCCAAACCCATCACTGCCTTGAGAAACGATAGCTTATCAATTTGAGATAATCATCAGCTCGCAGCAGATCACCACTTGACAAGTCTGGCATGACTTCAACCAGTGAGAGGATCTAGACGATTTCCCTTCCACAGACCAAAGACTGAAGAACAAATTCCAATCAAAACCAGTAAATTTCAGATCGCCCAGTTCAAGATATGATGAAAGACCTACTGGTTCATCACCTCAGCCCAAAAAAAGACAGCCAAAGGATCGTCAGTCCTCAAGAAAGCCCAAACATCGAGTTTTACGCAAGCAAACTGACCGGCGTCCTCATATTCATCGTCCTTGACATCACCAGACAAAACAGTGCGCTCCAAGGGCAAAGAAGCCACTGCGAATTCACCAAAGAACAACATCCAGAAGCAGCTCGTAAACAATCAAACGGAAAGATCGATCGCTCAACGGATCTAAACACTTCAAACAACGACATCCTCAGACGAAGAGAGACGATTTTAAGAGGAAAGAAGCCTCTGCCGATCCAACGAATAACAAAAATCCGAATCACGCAAAGACCGACCGGTCGATCGACGAATCACAGAGCGTAAACAAGATACTTCCGATAACCACGTGCTTCATCGTTGCCAAGGAGGCCAAGTGAAACCCTCGAGGATCTCCGCAACAGGGGTGGTTTCTGCAACCAGATGCTTCAAAAAATCAGACCAATAAAGCAATCGGCCCCATCAACGAGCAAATCGAGAAACAGGCAGAAGATAAAACTCTTAATCGCGATCGATTCTTCTCTGAAGACGACATAGCTGGCGCCATGGCGGGGGAGAGAAAAAGAGGGGAAACGCCCGCAGAAACAGACCCGAGGATGAGAAGGAAGAAAGCGGAAGGACCGTTATTTACAGGGTCGGAAACACCGACTCCGGATCAATCGGTGATAAGGATGAATCTGAAGCCGCGTCGTGATTGGACGATTGTGATCTGTTGACAGTTCAATAAAGGAAAGTCGGTGGTGGCTGCCAATTCCGACCGTTGCGGGAGGTCCACGCGGATTCTTCGGTCCATCGCGTGAAGAATTAGGACGGACGCTCGTGACATATCTTTAACCACGTGTCCGTATGGTATGGTCGCGGGGTGGCTCAAATTATGGAATTGGGCCCGGTTGGCTTTGAACGATTACACTTCTCCCTCTTCCTTGCGGCTTTCCTTCCGAAAAATGGAAATAAAAAGAACACAAATCGAATTTTAAATTTTTTGGGTAATATTACTGCTAGTCTATGTACTTTTAATTTGAAAATCAAATCTGGCCCTTTATTTTTTTTAGTCAAAAACCGTCTATAAACTTTTTTAAAACGTCATTCATAATAATTGAGTTATTTCAGTGTATTTCCTTTCACTTGATACTTTACCAAAAACAAGCTTCTTTTATTACTCAAACTCAAGCTAGATAGTTAGCGTCTCCCCTCTATATTAGTCTTGGGCCCCCCTTACCTCTCAAGCCGTCTTTTGGGGCCAAGACACCCAAGATTGGTATCAGAGCCGGGTTGTGTACCCACGGGATTGATGCTCCTGTAAGTCCCAAGGAGGGCAGATGTCATAAGTCCCACACCAGGCAGATGGTTAGCGTCTCCCCTCTATATTAGTCTTAGGCCCCCCTTACCTCTCAAGACGTCTTTTGGGGCCAAGACACTCAAGATTGGAGTTCGCAGGATTCAAGTGGCGCGATTTACAAGTGACGTTGTCAACATTAGTGCATTGGTTTAGGGGGACAGGGGTAGTGGCCAGTAGTGGGGACGGTTGATGAATAACGGGTAGAGTTTATATGTACACGATTTAAGAATATGATTTTGTTTGCTTTTAATTTTCTTCATGTTGCTAATTTGGCATGAACCACCACGTGAAAATATCGGGGTTAATCATGACATTTTGCATGATACAAAAATTGATTGCAATTGTATAGGAATTGTTGGTTGTACCTACTCAAGAAATTATGGATAATGATCATGCGAATACTTCAAGTTTCAAGTACTTTGGGATGAAAGTCAAAATATAGGTTTTGCAAAATTTATCCAATCCAAAAGTCAAAATAAATTCCATTTAGCCTCATACGAAAAAGAATAATGAGAAAACTCTTTTTTTGAAACTCAGTGTCACTATCCTTTTATTATGATTTTGAATGATAGCATTTACAATTTGGTATCAACAATAGGTGGTGTGAATGAAAAAAGTGCTCTTTTCACTAAAGTTTAAAAATCAAGATCGGGCAATTGTCATTAAATTTGTTTTTTATCAAATGCTTCAATAAATTTTTGTGCTAACATGCAATAACATGGCAAAACTCATATGTCATGTCATCTGGTGGAACGTCATTGTACTTTCTTTAGAAAGCTGATAATGTTGTGTTAAAAGTATCTTGAGTTTTGAAAATTACGCTTTTATGTTTTAGATATTTGAAATATGGTATTAGCATTGTCCTAGGTGGTAGAACATTGTACTTTTTATTAAATATTTGAAAGGTTGCGTTGAATTTATTCTAAGTACATACCACTATGATTTTCATTGGAAAATGTCATATTAAGAGGACAACTTTCTTCGTCTGGTAACTGTTTAAAATCTTGAAACATTGCTACTTCAAAAATTATAATGCAGATTCAATCAGTCTTCTTTGTTCCGAACATAAGATCCACCTTCTTTCCAGAAGGGAATTGTGATGTGCACATCACATCCATAGCATTGCAATTAAGACTAATTTTGTAGAAATTCAATAGATAAAGATGGCCAATATGAAGCCTATAATAAATATTGTCCTTTCAATTATATATATGCTATTGTAAAATGTTGCTTCAAAGAATAAAATCGAGAGAATAGAGAAAGATGGAGTAGAGAAAATAGATGAACACTGAAGGTAGTAGAGAAACTCTCTTTCTGATTCTTATCACTCTTATCGTTGTTATCTGTACAATAACCATAACCGAACTCCTATTTATAGGAATACGGAAATGAAACTGCCGTAATAAATTACGTAACGTCCGACATTAATATCGTAACGTCCGTCATTAATAATGTAACGGCTGACATTAATATTGTAACGTCTGCAATTAATAATGTAACGGCTGACATTAATATCGTAACGTCTGCAATTAATAATATAACTGCCGACATTAATGAATATTCATTACGTACGTACCGTACGTTTTATAACACTCCCCCTTGAATATTCATTGTATCCGGAATGTGCATTATACTGCCTCATTAAAAACCTTAAGCCGGAAAAACCCAATGGGATAAAAACCGGACGAAAGGGAAAAAGAGTACAGAGCACTAATGTCATGATCTCCCCCTTTTATGGGTGCATTAATTGCCTCGTTAAAAACCTTAAGTCGGAAAAACCCAGTGGGATAAAAACCGGACAAAAGGGAAAAAGAGTGCAATGCATAGATCATCATATCTCCCCCTGAATCAAACCATATAGCTACTTCTGGAGCTAATCAATCTTGCATATTATGAACTCGCCGCATACCAATGCCATATACTAATTTTTCAAAAATTGACGTTGGCAATGATTTGGTAAAAAGATCCGCAAGATTATTTATGGATCGAATTTGTTTAACGTCAATTTGTCGACTTTCTTGAAGTTCATGGGTATAGAAAAATTTCGGCGATATATGCTTGGTCCTATCACCTTTGATATATCCTCCCCTCACTTGTGTAATACAAGCGGCATTATCTTCATAAATTATAGTGGGAGAATTCATAACCGGTTGCAAACCACATGAGTTGTGGATATGCGTTATAACGGATCTTAACCAAACACACTCTCTTCCAGCTTCATATAAAGCCATAATTTCAGCGTGGTTGGAAGATGTGGCTACGAGCGGTTGCTTCGTAGAACGCCAAGAAATGGCGGTGCCGTTATAACAAAATAAATAACCGGTTTGAGAGCGAGTCTTATGTGGATCGGATTTATACCCAGCATCAGCATATCCAACTAAACCAAAGGTAGTTGAATTCTTTGAGTAATATAAACCCAAATCTATGGTCCCTCGGAGATAACGGAAAATATGTTTAATTCCGTTCCAATGTCTCCGAGTTGGCGCAGAACTAAAACGAGCCAATAAATTTACCGCAAAAGCGATATCAGGTCTCATACATTGTGCCAAGTACATTAACGCCCCAATTACATTAAGATATGGTACTTCAGGACCAAGTATCTCTTCATCAAATTCTTTGGGACGAAATGGATCCTTTATAGGATCTAGAGACCGTACGACCATAGGGGTACTCAATGGGTAAGCCTTGTCCATATTGAAGCGTTTAAGTAATCTTTCGATATACGCTGATTGATGGACAATTATTCCACTTGATTTATGCTCAAGCTCTAGACCAAGACAGAGTTTGGTTATACCCAAATTTTTAACTTCAAACTCTTTTTGTAAATAGTCAGCAGTTTTGGTTAACTCTTCTGGAGTTCCAATTAAATTAATATCGTCGACATAAACTGCTGCTATAGCAAATCCAGTTTCTGATTTCTTAATAAACACGCATGGGCAGATAGGATCATTTATGTACCGTTCCTTAATCAGGTACTCACTTAGGCGTTGATACCACATGCGACCGGATTGCTTTAACCCATATAAAGATCTTTGCAATTTGACTGAGAACAAATTGCGGGGAGTGTATGCTTCAGGCATTTTGAATCCCTCGGGAATTTTCATGTAGATATCAGAGTCCAATGAGCCATATAGATATGCCGTCACAACGTCCATAAGACGCATTTCCAGCTTTTCAGAGACGGCCAAGCTAATTAGAAAACGAAATGTAATCATATCCATCACAGGTGAATATGTTTCATCATAATCAATCCCAGGTCTCTGGGAGAATCCTTGAGCAACGAGTCGGGCTTTATACCTGACAATCTCGTTTTTCTCATTTCGTTTTCGGACAAATACCCATTTATATCCAACGGGCTTTACATTGTCGGAGATACGAGTTATAGGTCCAAAAACCTCTCGTTTAGTTAGGGAAGCTAATTCAGCCTTGATTGCTTCCTCCCATTTAGGCCAATCTTGCCTTTGACGGCATTCAATAATGGATTGTGGCTCATAATCATCATTCATAATCTGATAAGCAACTGAGAATGCAAAAATATCATCAATGATGATTTCTTTTCGATCCCAAATCTCATTACAATATGTAATGGAATTCTCAGTATTCCCGGGATTGATCTTTTCATGGGTTTGTGCCTCTTTAGGGGCAATAAGCTCTTCAGGAGTAACCTCTTCAGGGGCTCGTGCCACTTCATGGGCAATAAGCTCTTCAGGAGCATGCTCTTCGGGAGCTAATTCATGATTCTTTCCCTTTCTCTTACGAGGAACAGTATCTTTTGATCCTATCGGTCTACCACGCTTCAGGCGCAGGGGATTCTGATCCATTTTAGCATGTCCTTCAGGAACAGCTATTCGAGCTGGAGCATTGACAGCTGGAATATGAGACTTCGTTACCTTAACTGCATCATTAAATGCATCAGGAAGTCTATTGGCCATAGCCTGTAAATGGATTATACGTTGTACCTCGTTTTCACACTCAGAAGTTCTTGGGTCTAATTGAGATAAATTTTTCTCATCCCATGAGAAAAACTTGACTGGTGTCTGCCTGGCAACCATTGAAGTTGCAGGTATCCCAATTGATGGAAACTCAGTCTCATCAAAATGACAATCTGCAAATCTTGCAGTAAAAAGATCACCAGTAGTTGGTTCCAAGAACCTAATGATGGATGGTGAATTAAACCCAACATAAATGCCCAAACGGCGTTGGGGACCCATTTTTGTTCTTTTCGGTGGTGCTACAGGCACCTGAACTGCACACCCGAATGTGCGTAAGTGTGAAATATCAGGTTCATAACCAAGAACCATTTGAAGGGGAGATTGTAATATACTAGCAGTGGGGCGCAATCTTATTAAGGCCGCCGCATGCAAAACTGCATGACCCCATGCTATATCTTTGAGATTTGTTCTCAATAATAAAGTTCTGGCAATGATTTGAATACGTTTGATAAACGATTCTGCCAATCCATTTTGAGTATGGACATATGCAACCGGGTGCTCAACATCGATTCCGAGTGAAGCACAATATGCATCAAAACTCATTGATGTAAATTCACCAGCATTATCAATCCTTATGCTTTTAATTGGATAATCAGGGAATTGTGCCCGGAGCTTTATAATCTGCGCAAGTAATCGTGCAAAGGCAACATTGCGCGTTGATAATAGGCAAACATGGGACCATCTGCAGGATGCATCCACAAGTACCATAAAATATCGAAACGGTCCACTTGGTGGATGTATTGGTCCACAAATATCACCCTGAATTCTTTGCAGAAATATAGGGGATTCATGATTAACCTTTGTAATTGAAGGTTTTATTATGAGCTTTCCTTGTGAACAAGCTTCACAATTATAATCCTTGGATAACAATATCTTTGTATCCTTTAAAGGGTGCCCCTTTGTATTCTGTATTATTCTACGCATCATTGTAGCACCAGGGTGACCAAGACGGTCATGCCACAACCCAAATTGATCAGGGTTTACCAATCTCCAGGATATGGTTGCGTAGGTTTCAATGGCTTTAATCTTAACAGAATACAAACCCATAGGAGAAGCTTGTAATTTCTCATGGATGGTCTTCAGGCCCATCTTATAAGAGGTAATGCCAATATATTCTTTGTTTTGCTCATAGATAGTCTCAATATGGTACCCGTTACGGCGTACATCTTTGAAACTAAGCAAATTCCTTTTTGATTTGCTGCTTAAAAACGCATCCTCAATATGAAGGATGGTGCCATTTGGCAAAACAATTGTGGCATTCCCCGAACCATCAATAATTGATATGGGACCAGATATTGTATGGACACATGCCTTACGCAATGTCATACTCGAGAAAAAATATTTATTATAAAATATGGAATGGGTTGATGCACTGTCAAGCAGACAAACATCTTCCATATTCTCGGTATATGCCATTTGCATTTATATTGACAACTTCAGGTGTCAAGTATCATAAATATTGCAATTAGTTATAAAAGTCCAAAATATTAAAAGACTCATAAGCATAAACAAATAAAATGTAATAAATTTAAATAGAATAACAAATATAAATAAAATCATAAATTTTGAAATCAAGCCAATTAAAAATCCTCAAGGAAATCAGAGACATCAAATGATGCATTTGCTGCTTCAGGAGCAAGAGATGCATTTGCTACTTCAGGAGCAAGAGATGTCATACCGGCAGAGATGTTATTGGCCTCGACAGCGGTTTTGGCAATAGGGTTGATTGCAATGGCGTGAGATTCACGACGCATGCCAATACCCTTTAAAGATGCCTGATATAGGTCAACGAAGTACTTTGGCGTACGACAGGTACGTGACCAGTGCCCAGTCATGCCACAACGGTGGCAAGCACTTTCAGTAACCTCCTTTATTGGCTTCTTTCCTTTGCCTTTATTTAGCCCAAAGTTAAATTTCTTAGGGCGATTAAATTTTCTGCCACCCCTTTGAGTATTGTGCTCTTGCCTGCGCTTATGACCCTTATTATTCTCAAAGTTAGCATGTGCTTCAGGCAATGCTTTTGAGCCAGCAGGTCTAAGATCATGATTTTTCAGGAGCAATTCATTAGTTTGCTCAGCAGTAAGAAGCACAGAAATCAACTCAGAATATGTGGCAAATTGACGCTGCCTGTATTGCTGTTGCAATACAATATTTGAGGCATGGAAGGTAGAGAAAGTTTTCTCTAATAATTCCGCATCGGTGAGTTTAATGCCGCATAACTCAAGCCGAGAAACTATGTCAAATAAAGCGGAATTATACTCAGACACAGATTTAAAATCTTGCAGCCTGAGATTCTGCCAGTCATATTGTGCTTGAGGTAGGATAACCGTTTTAGTATGATCATACCTATCCTTTAACCTCTTCCACAGGGTCTGAGGGTCTCGCATTGATAAATATTGAGACTTCAAGCTCTCATGCAAATAACGTCGAATAAAAATTAATGCATTTACTTTATCTTTTGCATCTGACGTTCCATCATCTGCAATTGTATGTGCAAGACCTTGCCCTTGGAGGTGCATTTCCATGTCAAGGCACCATGACATATAATTATTTCCATTCACTTCGAGGATATGGAATTTTGGCTTTTCAATATATGCCATGCTTGATATATTCTCCGCTACTTCAGGAGCAGAAGAATACTTTCAGATTCGAAATTTTGGCTTCAGGCCAATGAAACGTAAAAATTGATAAAATGAGATGAAGCGTAAAATGATTGAAAATAAATGAAACACTTACCTCGCAGAACCCACTTACTCAATTTGGAGATCTATCGTGCTGATAACGTATTGTAAAATGTTGCTTCAAAGAATAAAATCGAGAGAATAGAGAAAGATGGAGTAGAGAAAATAGATGAACACTGAAGGTAGTAGAGAAACTCTCTTTCTGATTCTTATCACTCTTATCGTTGTTATCTGTACAATAACCATAACCGAACTCCTATTTATAGGAATACGGAAATGAAACTGCCGTAATAAATTACGTAACGTTCGACATTAATATCGTAACGTCCGTCATTAATAATGTAACGGTTGACATTAATATTGTAACGTCTGCAATTAATAATGTAACGGCTGACATTAATATCGTAACGTCTGCAATTAATAATATAACTGCCGGCATTAATGAATATTCATTACGTACGTACCGTACGTTTTATAACATATGCCAAATTATAATGTGAATTTGAAATTTGAGAAGTAATCTTACAGAATATTTACTCTCAGGGAGGTGTTAAAGGACCTAAAATAAAATAAAAACAAATTTGAACGGTTGGTTTTTTTTTTCCAGTAGGATTAAAATGTAAGGATAAATTGTAAAACTCTTTGGAAGATTGAAGATTTATTCACTCAACTTTTGGCAGTTCTAAATTTTTTCGAGATAATACAATCACGAGAATAAAATTGACAGTAAGGCAAGAAAAGGTATGAACTTACCCTCGCTCAGTTCAAGATACGCAGCTCTCCACCAATTGAGCTTATTATCTCATTCAGTTCAATATACATATAGCTCTCCACCAATTGAGCTTATTATCTATCGACAATATGGCATCATTTTTTTAAGGTCCATATTTGCCAAAATTTCAACGAATCGAGAGTTCATTATGATTTTGTCAATTTAAGACAATTTTACTTCTATTAGATGTCAAAGTTCTGCATAAGATGGTTCCAATTGCAGACGAGATAGCTTATGGTAGCTTGTTATAATTGAGACAATGATATCAATGAAGACTTGAAATGAAGAAAGATTCAATTGCAATACAACTAAAATAATTCAACTTTTCCTACTTCATTCATCTCCTTCACCACCAAAAGATTAATTACTAGCAAAGTTCATACAGGCATTTTTGATTTCACAAAAATAAAATTTTACACATGAACCATGTTCACCTATCGTGACGTATAAGAATTTTTGATTTCGTACAAGAATTACATATCAAAGGCCTTTGTTTTTTTTTCTCGTGTTGTCATTTTACCTGAACTTCAACCATCAACAAAAGTAAAAAGAAACAAATTACCAAAATATGCACACAACAGTTTACGTGGTTCGGCCAACTTGACCTACATCCACGGAAGAAAAGGAGCACATTATCATTATAAATATCGAGAATTACAAACATGGCGGCCGTCTAGATTCAATTTTTCCCTTGGCAACACGTGTATTCCCATGATCTCAAGACATTATCCCTACTTAAGCAGCGGCAGTTGGGTTAAGCAGCAACAGGTGGGTCTGGTCCCGCTTTCTTCCAGCCACACCACAATGAAGGCAGAGTCACTCTTATTGGCTATAGATGTTTCTGGTGACTTATGACAAAAGAAAACATTAGCATTCAGAAGCGCAGAAAATTTACCACTACAGAGGTATTCCTCTCTACATCGAAGAGAAAATTGCAGTCCCTCCAGCAAACCTATCCGCCATAGCTGCACTCTAGCAAATTCAAATATTGCTGCATTGATGAGAATAGCCTTCGTCACGCAATTTTTCACCAACTCTGAGGTTCACAAGATAGTTCCATATATGCACTAGTTCCCATACTGTTGATGACAAGACCCACCTCTATTTACAAGAAAGCATGTGTTGCAACTTTTCTTGTGCAGCAGAAGCTTCTTTTAAAAATGACTACAAGTGCGACATTTGAATAATAATGCAAAACGAGTGTCATAGGACTCATAGCACATAAGACAGTACAGAGGGCACACGTCATTCTATAACTCATTACTGCAACATGGAGAGTGAACTCGAGATTGAAACATGACCTCACCAACCAGTCGAAATCTTATCAACACGTTATGCATAGTGGACGGTTTACTAATGTTGTCAAGAATGAGTCATAACTACGTTCAAACGTCAAATTAAAGCAAAAGGAGTTGAAGACAACCCATCAAACTTCTACTGGTAGCTCCATCATATAATCACTCATCCTAGAATTGTTTCCAAATCTGAACATTCCACGTAAATCTCAAAATAGTAGAGTAATACAAGTACACAGTCAGTCGACATAGCCAACCTATTGAACAAAAAAAAAAAGAGAAACATAGGCAAACAAAAATCCATAAATGAGTTCAGGTCCCTAAGAGGCCCAGGAGAAACACTAGGACATCTTTATCAGTATGAAGATCTATAGGTGTGACTGGCATCTCAGTTAGTTCTCAATTTCATCACTCTCTTGATTCGCTGACAGCATGAACAATATGGCCTCGCAAGGTGAGCATCGATCAGAAGGAAAACGAGTAACATTAAGAAATACTTAGAATTACCTCCTGATCAGAAATAGATATGGCTTTTATATGGCTACATGGTCAAGGTAGGTACCAAATTTAATACAGAACACTCATTATATAACCAGAACCAGGTTACCACAAGGAACAAACGGAAGTGCACGACAGTTTTAGGAGTTATCGATAGTGCTAGAAACTGGCATACATATGAGAGTTTCCCGTGTGATACTGGTCCACATTTTGAGAAACAAGACACAACCCCAATGAGGTGTGATGACAAACCAAAAAAGACATCTGGCAATGGTAAAAAAATCTTGATTTGACACATATATGGCAGTATAACTGAGGACGAACCAGTCGAAGTCCTTGGGTCCTGGAACAAGCTAGGTTAATATGTCAACCTAGGCCATTAGAATCAGTTTATCTAAAGGCATTGCAGTGTGACAATTGCATTATATGTGTCACAAGAAGGAAAATATTTTCTCCAGATATGGATAACCTATTCTCTTGTTATGAAAAAAATCAAAGATAGCTTTTGTATGAAGAATGGCAACAAATCCAATCTTCATTGGAGCAAAAAGTTCCTGGACAACAGACACCAAAAGCAATAGTCTCAATAACCTTACTGGAAGCAGGCACCCACCAAGACACATCCATTCTCATAGAAAACATTTTTGGCAGACGTCAGCAGAAGGAGAATATACCATTTCTGAGAAAGAAATACCCAGGAACACCATCATCAACATGGTCACAGTAAATGGTAAAAGATACTTCGCAATAGTGAGCATACTTCCATAGATACTGCTTTTCCTACTGGAAAGACAAAATGCTCTTCAGAGGAATCCATATCTACAAGAACCTAAAGTGCAAAAATCAGTGACTGCTAATGCAGATGCCTGAAGAAACAATATGCAAAATTTCAACAAAAAAGCAATAAAGATTAGTGAATACGAGCAATGCAATCAAAGTTCTCAAGATAAAAGAGGGTTCCTATTATTGAAATTAGTGTAATGCATTATCTTAACTGAAAAACAAACGATAAGATTTAACTGGAAAATCAAAGCATGGAGATCAGATAAAAAGACTTAATAATGGAAAAACTACCCAGTAACCATGTAGCCAAATTTGCTGAGGTACTCATAAGAATAAGCCAGCCACACTAAACAAATCCACACTTAAGAACTACCGATATAAGGCAAAAATGAAAGGGAAATTGATCTGTCCACAAAATGCTTGCAGCACCATTCCTCTTCATTAACTTAGAAGAAAATGCCTGGTGAAAAAAGTATCACTTTTATATGGCCAAGAAAAATAGAATCCTGATCTGTATGGAAAAGAAAGAGCTAGAGTTGGACAACATTCAAAAGGATGACTTAGTTATATGAACAAGCAGAATCATCTTATCTCTTACATTATACATGAAGAAATGATCCAATTACATCGCATTCTAAATACAGTATGAGGGGCAAATCCTAACTGAGAATAATTATGAGCACAATAATTAAATTTTCACCTGAGAACTTAGTAACCAAGAATCGCATCAAATAATATATAAGAAGTGGAATATATAAACTACCAATTCAATGTCAACAAAATAATTAAGGTTCTATAGAAGGCAGTGGAATGGAGCTCTCTGCAACTTAGTTATATAGAATTTCCCAACTTCATATAAGAGATCATAAATAGTACTAAAGTGAATTGATGTAAAAGGAAGTGTAGTCAAGCTCTGCTCTAATATCAAAGTCAGTTTACTTGGAGGAAAAAAGGATAAATTGACCAGTGCTGGGAATAGTCAATATCTGTGCCTGATTGGATCAAAGATCAGCTGAAATTGAGAATATAACCATAGATGTATAAATGTTCAAGCAAAAAGAGCATTGGCATCGACAAAGAATGAGATAACTAATATCTCAACACTGACTGGATTAAGAACATAATACTGAGAGGAGCTATGAAGATGCTAAAAAAGATGAGACCTCAATCTGCCAGGAGATATCCCTGCTGCCACAGGAATTTTCAAGTTTTTATGAGGCTCCAATAGCCTTCACAAAACATTCAAATAGGAAAAAGTAAACATTAATTAGTGAAAGGTGGCCATGTTGTAACAGCAAATTTCAAAAAGAGATGCCGATTCCATAATGCCCATGATTATTAGTTAGCAAAATGCTCAATATTTCTCCAATTAGGGAACTTGTCTGAGACCATCCGCAATCAGAAGACACAAATGAAAATTCAAGACTATTTACAAGAAAATCGCCGCCTCTCATTTGGCAAATCTCAAGAATTTTAAGTCTCAATAAACTACAAATCATGGGCCAAGGATCAATTCCAAGAGTAAGCACATCAAATCCTGACTAAAATGACAACAACTACTATTCGCCCAATTATGCTCTACACAATTGTGCTTGATTTTTTGCCATTTAAAACTGTCTTACTTGGTGAAGATACAAAGTTGCACAAATTGCCCAACAAAGTGAGCAACTGCAATAGACATAAATATGTTGGAGAAATCCACAAAATACAACAAGATGATACAAGCTCCATACATGCTGCAGGAAGGGCAACTTCTTTACAAGGTCTTCAAAACACTTAGTTCTCTTCTCAAATTCAACATCAGATGTAGCTCATACAACACATGAACCCCACTTCAAGCAACATGTCCAGTGCACCATCTCATTCAAAGAGCGAGCTTATAAAATATGGCAAAAACGTCCAACATCAGATATAGCTCATACAACACATGAACCCCACTTCAAGCAACATGTCCAGTGCACCATCTCATTCAAAGAGTGAGCTTATAAAATATGGCAAAAACGTCCAACATCAGATATAGCTCATACAACACATGAACCCCACTTCAAGCAACATGTCCAGTGCACCATCTCATTCAAAGATGGCAAAAACGTCCAAAGTATCTACTTCAGGAATCCCCATGAGCAAATTCCCAAGCATTCTTGCAGATATAGCATTGAAGATACAAACTAGAGCCAGCTTCCTCAGAAAACGACCATAATAGAATATGAGTTTCGAAGACAATGAGGATTGAATCCATGTAGAGGGATCAAGGGGAACTTGTGCCCAAGAAACTCTCGATTTCCACAAAAGCAATATAAAACTAATTTGATATACAAATTTATATCAACTGGAAATTCAATATAAAGAGAATCTAAAGAGAGCTTCCACCAATAGCACCAACCAATTTACAAAGATATCTACCATGATGTTAGTGAATATGTGCACAATCTACTGTCAGTTTCCTGTTTCACAAGTACAAGGTAGAAGCATCCGATAAGATATAGAACAAGGTCAAACTTGGTCTCTACTCCATAAGTCAAACTGCCATCAATGTGTGCCACCAAATGACCAAGCTAAGCACAATTAGACTTGGCCTTGGACACGAAACTCAATTGTAGTAATTGTACTATTATCCAATTAAGTTCGCAGACATAGGAGAAAGCACGACATCATCAAAGAGAGAGACTGGCACCCAAAATTAAACCATGTATACCAAAAATACACATAGGAGAAACAAAAAGTAAGCTAAAATGGGTTGACAAACTGCAACACAAACCAGGTTGAATTCGGTATAATTTGCAACAAAAAGACTGCAACATACAATAGGAAGAGAACTAGATATTTATCACATCTCCTCTGATACTTGAAAATGAAGATATCACAAATCAGACCTTTGCAGAGTTCATGCAGCTACAGTCAACCCCTAAAAAAAAATCCAGACATCGCTCATCACTCCAATCCACAAAGAAAAACAACAACTCAGGAGCTCAACTGAACATATTTGCGTTACATAATAACCTCCTGCCTACCCAACTCAAGAATTCACATCTCTAATAGCTTGTTCAATTAGCATCTTCACTTGGTCCTTCATGAGATCACTCTAAACTGGAACAAGCACCCGTAGACGACAGAATAAAAGCAAAATAGCACGGGAGCCACTAGACTGGTTGATGCGATCATGGGGAAACTTAAACCTTAATGACGTTGATAAACCTTTCTGCATAAAATCAGAGCCATCGCCAACATTCTTCTGGAAATAGACCTAGCCAAATGCTTCAAAAATCATGCCTTCAAAGAAAAACCAAATCAAATGAAACCAATAGGCCACCATTTAATATCTCCAATTAGAAGGAAGATGACTGCGAACAACCCTTGTAGAGCCGATAAGAAAGAGATGCACTTGAACCATGGAGTAGAGCATCTAGATGACAGATTGTTACTGGCAAAGGATCACACTGCAATTGGATATCTATCACTTCATAGCCCTAAATAGCTTGAACATCTATGCTTGATTAAATTAGATTATATATACGAAGTACATATTCACCCGTTGTACATTAGGGTATCATAAGAGATCAAAAGGGGAAGTAGGCTGAACTCCACGCTCACCAGATATGTTAAAACCTCAAACCAAAACTTATTCACTGTAGGATTATCATCTGCCCCTCTTCTCATCCATCTGAAAATAACAACAAGATATGGAAGTAAGCCAACTGCCTATTGTCTGATACTTCCAGCCCACTAGCCATGTCTGTTGACAGCATACCCATAACACAGCTTTGTGGTGTATAAGAAACAATTGAATCAGCAGAAAGGAGAGAACGAGTCACAGTGGAAGCAATGCGAAGGAAAGTTATGTCTTGATGGCTGTCCTGTCATCATCCCCATGTCAGACTTGATCACAATGCTAATAATGAAACAGAAGAAGCAAGCCACCCTCTAGCGATGAAAGGAACCTACATGGTGTATGTTATTAGGAAGCTAAAAAAAGCTCAGAATGATATGCCAACAGTTCGCAACAAAGTAAATCTTAGGTTTTGGCAGAAAAGTCTTCGTAGTCCTATGGATCAACAAGAATCTAAAATATACAGAAATTAGGCCCTCAAGGTGGCACTACAAACTAAAAAAAACCCATCTCACTAACAAAATCATATCATTTGTTAAATGTCCCCAACAATGTTCCTTTACCAGAAGGAAGTAGCACAGTGGTGGAGTATAGGCTAAGCAAACATATATAGATATCCTATGGTGGCTAGGGAGACTTGGTACTCTCTTCTTGCCAGTAGGTCCAACAGAGAGGCCATACAATGAAAAACAAGGATCTTACATACTACAAACCCTAAAAAATATAGTCAAGCTAGTTCTCACACACCCTATCATAGAAGTATGGCCAAAATACCAATAAGATTAAGCAGTGATCCATAAACACATTGAGAGTGAGAACATCAAAACAACCAAAATCCAAGAAATGGGAGCTTATTCAATTTCAGACAAAGCCTGGATTCCGCAATTCATCAACTCAGCTGCACAAAGATGTTGATAGATAATCACTTATATAATCTGGCAGAACTCCAACCTATGAAGGAATTTGATCGAAGACAATTATTAACTTTCCAATTTCAGACAAAGCTCGGATTCCGCAATTCATCAACTCAGCTGCACAGAGATGTTGATAGATCATCACTTCTAAAATCTGGCAGAACTCCCAACCTATGAAGGAATTAGATTGAAGACAATTATCAACTTTTCACTCCAAGGGAATCAACTACGGAATAAAATCAACAAAAACCCAAGTGCCTACATAGCAGGAGTTTGTTGAGATTTCAGTTGTACACCTCGGTTCTGAAGATGATCAGGGACAATGTGCACCTTCCCAACTAAAGATAAATGTGAATGGATTGTCGGTAATAATTGACCAACCTCATCATATGTACCATTCCTTAGATAACATCCTCAATAAAGAGATCACCCCATGGGAAAAGAAGCTACTATCAATCCACTGGTTATAAATCCACTCGTAAAACAACGGAAGGATGGATCAATCAGTCAAGAAATGATCAAAGGAGGAGCATAAACACTAATGATGTCCATGACCACTCCTCAATAGCCACCTAAAGCATAATTAGCTGATAAATGAAAAAGTTCCACGAAAAATTTTGTACCTAAAGAGAACCCATCAATTGTTCAGAATTAAAGCCCAAACTAACTAGGTATTATGTGAAGTTAGCATGTGAGTAAGAAAAAAGCAAGATGAACAAATGGACACGCAACATCCTCATGACTTACCAACAATCATTTAGAAATTGCAGCATGCATTACAAGAATGAAGAGAAACAAGCCAGAACTTAGTGCCTCAAGCTTCCCATACTCTAAAAAATCCCCATAATAGAAGATGGTCGATAATTGTTTCTCTTATAAATACAACAAAAGCCAATGGAAGCTCAAAGAAAGAAGAGCTGTTAAATGACATCCAGAAAGAATCATCATTGATTGAAGACAGTCCACATCAAACCAGAAGAGGTTTCCATCGAAAGAAAAAAGCACTATGCCCTAATCATCTAACCAAAACCGGAAAAAAACTGAAGTGGATAACAAACTTCATTGTAACTGCCTAGAATCCAAGAACTGGTTGCTCATCCAATTTTAAACAATCATCAAATCAGCCCCACAGAAGAATGCAACAGACCACCACTTCTCAAACCCCGCAAGAAGAATTAGAACTTGATAATAATTATTTCACCGCTCTCCAAAAACAATCAACTCAAGACAAACTTAAATCAAACTCCAAAATGGCTAGATATCTTCAAAATTTCAGACCATTGCCTGTCCCGAAGATGTGAGCGAGGACTACTTCAGAACTCAAGCAAAGAAGACTGCATAATAAGTCATCACTCTTCCAAGAAGCCCAAACACCTTACTCTATGTAAACTGAACAGCTTCTATGTATTTATCATCCTTAGACGACCAGCTCAGTTGAAGAGATCGCTCCAAGAAGAAAGATGCAACTGCTGATTCACCGAAATCAAGAATTTATCTTGTTAAACAATGTAATGTATTTATCATCCTTAGACGACATACACAGATGAACACTAATGAAGAGATCCCTCCAAGAAGAAAGATGCAAGTGTCAATCCACCGAAATCGAGAATCATCTACTCCAAAAAGAAAGATGCAACTGCCAATCCACCAAAATCCAGAATCATCTTGTTAAATAATTTAATGGAAAGATCAATCAATAGATGAACCATCCGACAGCGCTTTACAAATGAAAAACACTACATATTATAACATATGGAAAAGATTTGGAAAAGTAGTCAGGTAAATGTTACTGCCAAAAACAGTGTCAAAAACAGATATTCAAAAAAAATTATCATGAAACTTCCGAATAACAAAGGGGCAACAGTTCATACCAAAATATCATCTCACATAAAAAATTACCATCTGAACAACATCAATCTCATAAAATAAAATAAAAGGCACAAAAGTAATCTGACAAAAAATTCTTCAAATAAACCAAATTTAACATGTTGACAGAAAATTAAGTAGACATACAAATCAAGACAAAAAATGCATACGCAAGATATGTATTTCTGAGTGAATGTGTGACAAAATACATTCGAAGGAAAAAGTATGTGATAAATAACATGCAGGATATTTCCATTAAGAAAAAGGTAAGACATAAACATCAAAAGTTTTCCAACCAATCACATGGAGAAAGACTTTAAACTGCCAAAGAAAAAGGCAAGACATAAAAATCAAAGCAAAAGAAAGGCTTTAATTTGCCAAAGGACAACTCGTATCAGCTATCATCTTACAATATTCAGAAAAGCATTTAAAATTAGTTAACAAAAGAAATAGAGTTGAAAGTCAGATGTCCGAAGAGCACCATGACATCCTACATTAACTATTTGCGTGATTTCCGAAAAAGATTCAATTACTGACTGCAATTCACATATGAGAAAATAAAAGAGAGAAGAAGCCAAAACTACTAATATGGACCTCAAGCTTTCCAGACTTGTAAACAGCTCCTACAACAGAAGAAAGTCAACAATAGATAAAAGTGCCAAAGAATTGAGGATCTTGTCCAATCAAACCATTCCTCTAATATCTGACTGTAAAGAACCATCATAGATTGAAGTCAAGTCTTTGCCTAACCAATTTCTGACCTACAAAAGAATGAGAACTGAATGGTGATCCCTTGCTTTAATAAAAAAGCACATAAACTAGAGTCAATAATATTGGAGCCATTTACTGTCCAGAATCCAATAAATGAGAGCTTATCCAATTTCAAACAAAACCTGGTCTCCACAATTCATCCTCTCAGCCTTGCAAAAAAGGCAATATATCAGAATCCAATAATATTGGGGCCATTTACTTTCCAGAATCCAATGAATGAGAGCCTATCCAATTTCAAAGAAAAACCGGTCTGCACAATTCAACCTCTCAGCCTTGCAGAAAGGGAATGGATCAGCACTTGACTCAGCAAACCTTCAACCTGAAGCAATTAGAGTGAGATGATGATTATCATCTTGATTCTTGCTACTACCCAAAGATAATCTAACAAAGAATGAATTTCAAAAAAGAAACATAAGTGTCCCTGCAGGACATTATAAGTTACAGTCCATCACCCAGTACTCCTAATTCACCTTTATGCTACAAAAGAATCGTTAGTCCCAAAAAAGGCTTGAATATTCTATTCTATGCACCAATTGACCAAACTCATCATGATCACCATTCCTCACAGCACATCCTCAAAAATAGAGATCAGGGTCCATCAGAGAAGTTACTTCCAATCCACTAAACAACAGATCCAGAATCTGCTTGTAAAAAACTAAATAGAACGGCCAACCAATCAATTAATAAATGGTCAAAGGAGGAGAGTAAACCCTAATGATGTCCATGACCATAGCAAAGTCCCAAAGAGGCAACAGGAACAGAAGGAATTAAACTTCTGCAACATGCCAAATGCTTCTGAAATTAGACTCGAGAAAGTAATCGGCTCATCAAGCAGTAAGAAACAAAAACAAAATAGGAAAGTTAAGAATGCGAATCGTGATAGATGTCCGAAGTACATCATTCCAAAGTAAGATGCCATAAGTATGCACTGATGTAAAATCAATTCTGTTCACCATAAGCCTTCACAGTCCCAATAACCACAGAAAACTGACAACACGGACATTTATATGGCCATTAACAGAGTCCAACCAACTCAAACAACCTCTCGCAACTAAAGAGCATGAAATCACCTTGTTCAGTACAGAGAAGACACAGTAAGTCATCTAAAAAGAAAAGCAAAGCAAACCAGATACTGCCTGGAGCCAGTTCCAGATAGGGAAAAAGAGCATGACTTATAAATCTTATAGATGCCTATCTCCATGATTTACAATTAGTGATCGTAGCACACAGATAAGAATGGAGAGAAACAAGTTAGAACTTGTGTGGACCTTTTGAGACAAGAAAGAACTTTGAAAGAAGATCTTGTCCTGTAAATTGACAATTATGCAGCAAGAAAGACCCATCACTGATTGCAGAGACTCCATATCAAAATTGACGAGGTAAACTATCACCTTAACCAAACTCTGGCCTGCGAAGGAAAGTATAACACCTGACCTTTCCTCAAGTCAGGAGATCTGGATCCAACTAAAAGACAATGGAAGTGGAAGACAATTGATGCTTTTGCAGCAAGAAAGAACATCACTGATCACACACTCCACATCGCACTTGGCCAGGTAAAATCTGATCTGTGAAGGCAAGAGAACTCAATCTGATCTTTTGGGCTAACTAGAAAATAATATAAGTAAAAGACAAGTTCCATCCAAACCCATAACTGCCTAAAATCCAAAAAGCAGGAGCTCATCCAATTTCAAACAATTAACAACTCAGCCCCACAGAAAATGGAATGGATCATCAGCAGTGGATTCACTAAAACTTTCAACCTGTAAAGAAGCCTAGAAGGTTGTCAAAATATCAGTCCATCGCTTGTCCTGAAGACAAAGCTCAACCAAACAGTGCAAGATAGATTATTAGTCCTCCAAAAAGCCCAGATGTCATATTTCATGAAACCAACTGACCAGTTGCATTGTATTCATATCCTCAGACAACATCCCCAAACAAAATGGTCGCTCCAAGAAGAAAGACTCCACTGCCAATTCACGTAATAGCAAATTCCATGATCAGCTCAATTGAAGATGAATGAATCAACGATCAGAGGAGTGCAAACCCTAATGATCCCCACAACGTGGCAGTCCCCCGAAGAGGCAAGGAGTAACCTTTGGAAAAAAAAAATAGCATAAACCGAATCAGACCGATTTAACAATCAATCAAGAAACAAAGAAGAATCAAGAGCGCATTTCAGGATCGATGTCTCGTTTAGCGTCCTTGACATCCCCAGACAAACAGTTCGCTCCAAGGGGAAAGAAGCCACTGCGAATTCAATAAATAACAAAACCCAGAAGCAGCTCGTAAAACGATAAACAGAAAGATCGATGGATCGGTTGATCGATCAATAAAGGATCGGAGGAGGAGCTAAACCAAACACTTCCCATAATGACATCCTCAGACAAAAGAGATATGATCCAAGAGGAAAGAAGCCACCGCCAATTCACCGGATAACGAAAAACCCAGAATAAGCTGTCGAAGAAAATAATGCAAAGATCGACCGATCGACCGACGAGTCCCCGAGCACAAACAAGATAATTCCGATAGCCATAGGCATCATCATCCCCAAGAGGCCAAGCGAAACCCTTGAGGATCCCCGCAACAAGGGTGGTTTCTGCAACCAGATGCTTCAAGAAATCAGACCGAGAAGGCAATCGGCCCCATCACCAATCAATCAAGAAACAGAAACAGAAACGGAAGAAGAAGGGTCCATGAAGAACGCTTAATCGCGATTGCCACTCCTCTCCGAAGACGACATCGCATCGCAGAGGCCATCGGAGGGAGAGAGAAGAAGGGCGAACACGAGAAGAACGGGAAACGCGCAACGAGACCGAAGGATGATGAGGACGAAAACGGAAGCACGGTTATATATAGATGGTAGACGCCGACTCCGGATAACGATGGATCCGATGCGGAGTCGTGATTGGACGGCTGTGATCTGTGGGCGGGTTAATTAAGGAAAGTCGGTGGGCGGGGCTGCCAATTCCGGGAGGTGCACGCGGTATCTTCGACTCATTGCGTAAATAATTAGGATGGGACAATCGTGACGAGTCATCTCTGACCTGAGTCGGTATATGATCGCGATTAAAATATTATATAATCGTGGCCGTTAAAATATTAAAACACGACCATTGAATTCAATCCGAAGGCTTGCTCATTCTGACTTCCACTTACCATTTTGGCCAATTCAACGGTCGTCTTTTAATATTTATAAATTTATTACTTTTATACCAATTCAATGTTAAACATTTTCAATATGGTCAATTTTTTGAAATTTCATTAGATTAGATGGTTGACGTTTATATGTTTTAAAAATTATCCAAATTTTCAACAAAATTGCCACGTTTATTTGCATTACTCGTCAAATCTTTTGGATTTACCTAGTCTTTCATCAATTACAATGATTACCAACTTTTTTAAGATTAAGTTATCAACTAATTTTGCGATACCGAATCATATTTGGGCTCGTTAATAACACGTATGTGTTTTTCCAAGTTACTAACTTCTTTTTTTCTCTAATAAAAAATTCTCAAATCTTTTACCAACTTTTATTTACTTTTGTTACCAAAGATTTAAATTACAAACTATATATATTATATATAACGAACCTTTACTTGGATTATCAATTAGTTACCAATTTCTTATATTAAATTATGTAAACTAGTTGATATAATGGAAACAAACTATATAAACATTGATAACTCACTCAAATGAGTTGACAACCCATAATAATCCATAGCTCAATGAGAGAAAATTATAATATCACTCAAATTAATATAGAGTAGTTTCATATAAACTATTGGTAAACTTAAGGTGCATTTAAAAAAGAAAGGAAAGGAATATAAAAGTTGGTCAAAGATAGGAAATGCAGGTAATGGTAAGAAAATAAACTCGGTAGATTATTCAAACGTGAGTTGCTAACACAAAAACTGTAGAGAACTTAATGAAAGGACAATTGGTAAATCAATCTACTTAAGATTTTTAATTTCAGGGAAATGTTAAAAAATTATGAGTCGTTACTAAGAAAGACCAATAACAATTTATAATTGATAAAAGAATTTGTTAATTTATAAAAAAAACTAAACATTTGTAAGTACCTCAAAAATAAATTGAATGTTGGTATGTGATACAAATAAAAATCAACAATCAAAGTTAGTTGATAGGTAAATTTGATGAAAGTTGATAAGTCGCTCTTATTTAAGTTGATAATTCTATATAAAAATTAGTAAATCCAAAGAATAAGTAAGTCATGCGACAACAAAAAAAAAAGCAGTATAAAAGCTATAGTTTGCAAAAAATGAAATATTCACAAAAGAGTTAAGTTACCGATAAAATTACCCAAAAAAAAAAGTCATTGGTCATTTTTACCAACAATAGTTTGCACTTACCAACCCTCATAGATATTTACTAATATTAGAAAAATCTGTAATTCTAACCGATTCGATCCGAAGGCTTGTTCAGACTTCATATTCTACTTCTAACTTCTACTTACAGCAAAGAAACTAGTAATAGCATTGTCAACCAGTCCATGCATTTTTGTTTAAAAATCAAAACCGTCTCTCTTTTGATTGAAAACCATCCCTCTACTTTTTACAAGTGCTGCTCCTGTTCTTTTTCTTAAATGAAAAAAGTGACATATCTACAACTCTGTCCCTCTCTTTCTTTCCCTTTCGAGCTTGTGAGATTCATGGCAACTTGTCATCCAAACTTGAGGCAACCATGCTTTGTTTGCCAAATCCGATCGAGTGCCACGGCGGGGAGTGCTGCCTTTGACTTTGGTGGGGCTGGTCTAAGGCAACAAGGGTTGTGGCTAGTGGTGGGGAGGGTCTGTGCTACCTGATTTAATAGTAGGATTTTGTTTGTTTTTCATTTCTTCATTTTGTTGAGCAATTGGCCTATAACACGGTACATTGAAATATCGAGCAGACCATAAATAAGACACACGACTCGCGCCCATGTCGGAAGGTCCAACAGTCCATGTTAGGAAAAATAGATCGATAGGAGGAAAAAGATCTAACAACGAGGATTGACTTGAACATTTTAAAAAATAGAGAAACGTGTTTTAAAAAAAAGTAATATGAATATGTTCTTAGGCAACTGTACAATGACTATCAAATACATTCGCTCAAAAAATTATGGAAAAAAATTAAGATTCTACTTGAAAGTTTTAAGTGCTTCCATAAATCAAAGAGTTAGCTTTATAAAATTTACAAAAATTCAAAAATAAAAGTCACCTAGTTTTGATTTCTTTGTTATGTAAAAGCTCACTGGTGAACTCTCCACCATTTCTTAATATCATTCATTGTTTCAAATAGACAAATTCAACTATATTGCATTCCAATAATCCATAGAACTTAGAGAAAAAAAAAAGAAACAAGCAACCCATGCATGTTTTACCATTTAATTTAATATTTAAAGATAAGTCAGAAAAAAATATGCTTCACCATCAAATATAATAAGAAGTCGTTCATGTATATATCATCCATTCCTTAAAAGACAATAGACTTCATCTTTACCTCATCAAGTAAAAGACTTGTGTTTTCAAGCATCATGATATATTCGAACATGTTAACTGCATTTTCACCAAAATCTCATATCTCAATCTTTTTTTCTGCATAATGCATATTGTGGGGGTTTTTTTTTTCATATCATAGAAACAAAAGTTACCGTGAGTGAAAACCAAATCTTCTACATGTTTTGGGGTCATTTTATTTCTTTTCATGGAGTGTGCAAATCTTTCCTTCTGCATATTGGGGGGTTTTTTTTCATATCTTAGAAAACGAAAGTTACCGTGAGTGAAAACTAAAGCTAACATGTTTTGGGGTCATTTTAATTCTTTTTATGGATGTACAAAGGAGTAAATACTCCAATTCCTCTTCGCACATGATGAAGATAAAGGTTGTGCAAGAAACTTTAAGGTTATGCTTTAAAGCATAGGTACAAATGCAGCATGATTAACCATACCAAACCTTTAGATCCATAGAATATATATTTTGAATGGAATCAAATTTTCTAAAATCACTATTTTTGCTTGCAAAATCTCCATACTTTAGATTCACCGTTGATCACTATAGTACCTATTTAATAAATGTAGAACAACAAAAAGTACCTTAAATTATTATGTCAAATAAAGAACAACAAACAAATGGGAAAAAGATATCAAAAGTGCTAAAAATGTGCATGACACTCGTTTTAATATCAAAAGTTTTCACCTGTTCACCTAAGTGCTAAGTCAGACTCACCAACTCAACCAAAGAGTGCAAGATTAGAACTAGTCCTACTAAAAGCGCCAGTGATGTGTCTCATGTTAACAACTGATCAGTTGCATCGTATTCATTGTCCTAAGACAAAATAATTGTTTCCAAGAAGAAAGAAGCCGCTGCCAATTCACCGAATAGCGAATACCATAATCGGCTCATTATCTAATTAAGATAGGAAAGATGATGAATCAATCAATGATCAAGGAGCACAACCCCCAACGATGCCCACAACATGTTAGAGTTTAGGAGAGGCGAGGCCACAACATGCCCACAGCCTTCGCAAAATGACATAGCATAAACAGCATCAGACAGATTTAACAGCCAATCAAGACTTGTAAGATCGCATTTCGGGGATGATGTCAGTCGAGAGAGGAAGGCCTGCACAATCAGACACAAGATGAGACTAAAAGGATGAGGACACAAGATTAAACAGAAAGATTGACTGGCGGATGGATCAATCAAGTATCAGAGGAGGAGGTAAACCAAACACTGCCCTCCCATAAAGACATCCTCAGACAAAGAGATATGATCCAAGAGCAAAGAATCCACTGCTAATTCACCGAATAACAAAAAATTCAGAATAAGCAGGTAAATTAATAACGCAAGATCGATTGGGGGACGAATCCAGTAAATGGATCAAATGACGAGCACAAACCAAAAAATTCCATTAACCATGGGCATCGTCTTAGAGAGTCCAATCCAAATAACAAAATCCAAAAGCAGCTCTTGAATCAATTTAAACAGAAAGATTGACTGGCGGATGGATCAATCAAATATCAAAGGAGGAGGTAGACCTACGCCCTCCCATAAAAGACTAACAAACATGGCATAGTCCTCTCCAGGCGAGGCATAACCTTCGGAAAATAATGTAGCATAAACGAAATCAGACCAATTTCACAATCAATCAAGAAACAAAAGGAAAAGAAGAAGGATCAAGACCGCGTTTTGGGAAGAGTACTTCGTAGAGTCTGTCAACTGAGAGAGGAACGCATGCACAATCATAGATGCCAAGATGAGTACACAAGGGAGAAAGGAGACACCGGCTTTCAATAAAAAAAGACAAGGGCACTATGGATCGGATAATGATATGTTATTGGGCACAATCATAGATGCAAGATGAGGCTGAAGGATGAATGCACAAGGGAGGAAGGACACTGGCTTTCAGAAAAAACAAGACGAGTCCACTGTTGGGCACAATATGTTGTTCGGCCATGTACACCTTGACCTTGCAAAGAAAGCAACATCACAGATCATACCATCCATCAAACATTGTCGAACCTCTCAAGTAAAATTATGGGACTGGAAAACATGTCATTCAAACCCATAACAATAGCTTATGACCATCATTGGCTTGCGGCACATAACCAATCATCAAGTCTGGCAAGTTCCAACCTGTGAGAGGATCAAGACTAGATGATAATCAACTCCTGAAGACAAAAGACTGAAGAACAATTTTCAATCAAACCAGTAAATCCAGTAAATCTCAGTGTATCTCCTTGCCTTAGATGTGATCAAGACCTACTATTTTCATCATTTTAACCTAAAAACATAGGCAGCAAAAGGAACATTAGTCCTCAAAAAGGCCCAAACACCTATTCTTTATGAAACGAACTAACCAATGTCATTGTATTCATCGTCCTTGACATCCCCAGACAAACAGTTTCACTCTGAGGAAAGAAGCCACTGCAAATTCACCGAATAACAAAATCCAAAACCAGCTCTCAGAACAAATAAACAGAAAGATCAGAGTAGGAGCTAAACCAAACACTTCCCATAAAGACATCCTCAGACAAAGAGATATGATCCAAAGAGGAAAGAGCCAACTAACAAAAGTTCAGAATAAGCAAGTAAAACAATAACGCAAGATCAATTGGAGAATGAATAAATGATCAAAGGACGAGCATAAACCAAACAATTCCAATAACCGTGGGCATCATCCTGGAGAGGCCCAGCAAAACCCCCACGAATCTCCTCAACCGAAGAAAATAGGTTTCTGCAGCCACATGCTGAATCAGACAAGATGGGAGGATAAGAGGGAAGTACGGTTTTACTCATAGGAAGGAGACACCGACCCAACAGCGCAAGATAGGATCATCAATCTATCAATCTTCCAGAAAAAAGCCCAAATGTCATTTTCTATGTGGTCAGCATAGTCATTGTCCTCAGACAACATCCTCAGACAAAAAGATCATTCCAAGAGGAAAGAAGCCATTGCCAATTCAACCGGTACAAAATGGCAATACGTCACCACCTCATAAATCCGGCAAAAATTCAACCTGTGAAAAATTAGAAATTATTGTCTCTCCACTCCCCAAAGATGATAAACTGAAGAACAAATTTCAATCAAACCCAGAACGTTTCAGTCTCATCACGGTCCCGAAGATTTGATCAAAGCCTGGTTCATCAACTCCACCAAACAAGGAACTGCAACAAAAAAAGGCCATCCATTAGTCCTCCAAGACATGTCTTGTAACCAACTGCCCTTATTTATCGTATCCTTAGACAGCATCCTTAGATTGAGAGATTGTGCCCTGAAATGAAGCCACTGCCAATCAAACTGAATTGTGAAATCCAAATCAGCGAGTAAAACAATTACGTTCAACAATTGATGAAGCAATAAAAGATTAGTGGAGCGTGTAAACCCTAATAATGCCCATAAGCATGGCAAAATCCAAGAGAGGCAACCCAAACCTTTGGAAAACTCTGTTCAGTGTTCGATAAAAGCCAGTTTCTGCAAGTAGATTAAAAAAAAAACAGAATTGGAAACAGAATCATTATACACCTCTGTAACTCATGGGGAAGCTGCCAGTAAAAAAAAAAAACAAAGAAAATCTGTCAATTGGAAAGACAATAACAACAACCACGAAAAATGATTTTTGGGAAATTGGAAACAGAATCATAAACCTCTGTAACTCATGGGGAAGCTGCCAGTAAATAGACTGAAAAGAATCTTATAACATTCACCTCGGTAATAAAATGGGGAAAAAATCTGCAATTGTGATGATCAGGTCACGCAGCTGCAGTCACAGCCTCCAGACCAAATCCGAAAAGGGGAAAAGGAAACAGAACAACTCGCAAGAAAAGTCTGACTGGACTTCCGTATAATAATTTGATAAGTTAATATCCCGTTGAAGGTAGTAATGGAATCGCAAAGCTCAAAACTCTGTACACTTCTCTAATTTTATAACATAGTTACAGGGGAAATATGCCCGACAGAGGACCAAAATATGATTCTGCACCGCAGTGCAGAATATGCTAGAGATTCTGCCCCACTCAATAACAGGTAATTCGCCAAAGAAAATCAGCCAATTTGGAAAGACCATAGTAGCACGAGCCAGTGTAAACAGGAGGAAGACGATAACAACAAACACGAAAAAAGATAGTTTGGAGAAGCTATCTTGGAGAATCTGCCAGTAAATAGACTAAAAGACAAAGAAATAAAATAAGGAGATGATCAAGTCATACAGCTGCAGTCACAGCCTCTTGACCAGATCCAAAAAGGGGAAAAGGAAAACAGAACACCTTGCAAGAAAAAATCGGACCAACACGTAGACTTCATACTATTACTATAAAACTAGAATTTCATCTGAGAAATGAACCGAAGAATATGCCAGATAGCTAATGCTTGATGTATGAAGTAGATATAGTATAAATTAGAAAAACTATGCAAATTTCACAGTATGATAAAAAAACGAAAAGTGAAAATTTGCTGCCAGATTTTTCCACTTGCAGCAAGTGTGATGTTCTTCATCAACAGCATAGAATACAGATGAGATAGGAATTTGATATGCGATCAAAGATGTGAGACGAAACAAAAGGAATGTTTTTCAGATGAACAAAACAGAAAGCAAGAAGATTACTCCATGCTCGCCAAATGTGTGAAAACTCAAACCAAATTTATGCCCAGCAGGTATAGTACCTTTAATCATAGATCTTGCTCCTCACAATTTGAAGTTAATGAGCTTCAAGTTTTTGCAAGGACCAAGTTCTTACTTAGAAAGAAAGAGAACTAGATAGCCATAGTCTTGCCTAGATTCCAACAAGTAGGTGCATATCCTCTTTCAAACAGCCCGGACTCTGCAATTCATCAACTCGGCCCCACAAAAAAGGCAATAAATCATCAGTCCTCAGATCCAGATAGCTAATGCTTGATGTATGAAGTAGATATAGTATAAATTAGAAAAACTATGCAAATTTCACAGTATGATAAAAAAACGAAAAGTGAAAATTTGCTGCCAGATTTTTCCACTTGCAGCAAGTGTGATGTTCTTCATCAACAGCATAGAATACAGATGAGATAGGAATTTGATATGCGATCAAAGATGTGAGACGAAACAAAAGGAATGTTTTTCAGATGAACAAAACAGAAAGCAAGAAGATTACTCCATGCTCGCCAAATGTGTGAAAACTAAAACCAAATTTATGCCCAGCAGGTATAGTACCTTTAATCATAGATCTTGCTCCTCACAATTTGAAGTTAATGAGCTTCAAGTTTTTGCAAGGACCAAGTTCTTACTTAGAAAGAAAGAGAACTAGATAGCCATAGTCTTGCCTAGATTCCAACAAGTAGGTGCATATCCTCTTTCAAACAGCCCGGACTCTGCAATTCATCAACTCGGCCCCACAAAAAAGGCAATAAATCATCAGTCCTCAGATCCAGCTACTTCAACCAGATGAAATTAGAACTGGGCATTATTCACTACCCTAAAATAATTAATTAACGAAAGAACTTCAATCAAACCATAAAGTGTCTATGGAGCAAAAAGGGATTGTCAGTCCACCAACCCAGCCAAAAGTAACCGCAAAGAAGTAGTCAATCCTCAAGTGGAGCTCAAATGTTTTATCACGTGGAACAATGGACCAACATCTCGTCTAAACATAATAAGTTCCACGATCAGCTTGTAAAATAACACTGGCTGATTGATCAGTCAATAGATGATCAGAGAAGTAACGTCAAACTGTAAACCCAATTGATGTCCATGACCACCAGAGAGTTCCAAAGATGCAATCATTAAATTATGTAATCAACTGACCACTTTGTATTCATCATCCATATACAGCATGCTTAGATGAAGATATTGCTCGAAGAGGAAAGAAGCCCACACTGCCAAGAGAATCAAATAGCAGAATCCAGAATCGGCTAGTAAATATTCAAATGGATCAGCTGATTGATCAGTCAATAGATGATCAGAGAAGTAACGTCAAACTGTAAACCCAATTCATGTCCATGACCACCAGAGAGTTCCAAAGATGCAATCATTAAATTATGTAATCAACTGACCACTTTGTATTCATCATCCATATACAGCATGCTATATCGCTCGAAGAGGAAAGAAGCCCACACTGCCAAGAGAATCAAATGGCAGAATCCAGAATCGGCTAGTAAATATTCAAATGGTCAGCTGATGAATCAATAAACGATCAAATGAGGATAAACCCTAAGAATATCCATAAACACGGTAGAGTCCAAGAGAGGAAAGAAGCCCACTGCCAAGAGAATCAAATAGCAGAATCCAGAATCGGCTAGTAAAATATTCAAGTGGATCAGCTGATGAGTAGAGTCCAAGAGAGGCAATCCAAAACCTTCAGAAAGTCGCTCTGATCAGTCAACAGATGATCAGAGAAGCAACGCCAAACTGTAAACCCCCCAATTGATGTCCATGACCACCGGAGAGTCCCAAAGATGCAATCATAAATTATGTAACCAACTGACCACTTTGTATTCATCATCCATATACAGCATGCTTAGATGAAGATATCATTCGAAGAGGAGAGAAGCCCACTGCCAAGTGAATCAAATAGCAGAATCCAGAATCAACTAGTAAAACATTCAAATGGATCAGCTGATGAATCAATAAACGATCAAATGAGGATAAACCCCTAAGAATACTCGTGAACACGGTAGAGCCCAAGAGAGGCAATCCAAATCCTTCGGAAAGTCCCTCCAGTAAACAGAAGATACTGGATTTGTGCAACCAGATGGATTCAGGAAGGCAACTGCCTAATCATCATTAAAAATACAAAACAACGATCAAGAACGCCACCTCTGAAGACGACTGCGCAGAGTCCATCAAGAGCTACGAGAGAGAGAGGAACACATGGTGACGCGGGACAAAACTGAAACATGAGGACACAAGCAAGGAGAGACACCAGCTCTAGATTTTCAATAGCTCTAATCCGAAGTACAGTGTTGATACATACCCGTTCTGTAGAAAGAATAAATATAGACCGTAGACACTCCACATTGACCTTGACAAAGAAAAGTATTTGCATCGACCCAAAGTCTGACTGCAAGGTAATGAGAACTAGGGGCATTAATCGTTCCACCTTAACAGGAAAATAACAGAAACGGCAAACAAATTTCAATCACGAAGTGGCGCATCAATCACCCCAACTGATAATCCAAGAGGCGGTAGCTTATCCAAATTCAAACAACTTAGCTAGACAGAAAAAATGCAACCTTGATCATTGAAACTACTAACTGTCGAGAATCCAAGAAGCGGTGCATAACCAAATTTTCACATCACTCAGCCCCACAGAGAAAACGCAATAACAGGTCACTACCTCATAAATCCAGAAAACTGAAGAACAAATTTCGACCAAAACGAGTAATTTCCCAGAAGGTTTCAGTCTCATCGACGTCCTGAAGATGATCAAAATCCAGCTCATCAACTCAACCGAACAAGAACTGCAAAATACGCCATTAGTCATCCAAGAGATGTCATGTAATACGTTTTCCTGTGCGTGGCTTTCTTCTTAATCCGTAATCGCCGATCCATAATCGCTCTTAGAGAGATAGAGAGAGAGAGAGAGAGAGAGAGAGAGAGAGGAAAACGGAAGCAAGCACATAGACGCAAGACGGAAGCAAAACGAGGACGCAAAGGAAAGACGGCTATTTATAAGAAAGCCACGCTCCCAACGGTCACAAGAGCCACGCTCCTCCCAACGGTCACAAGAGCCACGCATACACGCTCCCAACTCGGTAACAAGAGTCAGAATTTTAAATTGTGTGGCGTGAGGTGAGACGCGTCATACCGGACGGCTGTGGGCTGGGCCTTGAGACGAATGCGATGGTCTTGGATGGGCCGCGCGTCAAAATTAGGATGGGGTGATGCATTTTTGACCACGTGTTCTAATCAATTAACTTGGTCTGGTCCTCTTTTTTTTTTTTTTTTGTGGTTGGATGTCTTGGTTCGGAAAATCGGCCTTAAATAATTTTTCCCTCATTCTCTCCGTGAAAAAGAAAATATTTTTTAGAAAAATATATAAATCAGTGAATTTTAGGTTGAGTAAGGTGCGTGGAGGGCATTGCAACTAATAAGAATGGACTTATACGATATCTCGACCATTAATTATATTAAAAGAACAAAAAATTTCATCCGTCCGATCAACTAATAAAAGGTAATCCCTCGCCTATAAACCAGTTTGGAGCAATAACCTATTGATGTTCAAGGAAAGGTACAAATTGTAAGGTCATGATAGTTATGATTAACATGAACAATACGATCAATGACGTAGGAAAGAAGGAATTTAGTAGAAACTCAGGTAACTTACAATTTTCTTTATATGTTACATCTGACAAGGGTTTAACATTTTCAGAAAAAAGATTACTAATTATTATTTACAACTGTGTTACGGCTACATTATCCTTAGTGATGACAATTTGAGGCAATTTTAGTTACTATTAGTCAATTGGAAAGTATTAGCATTCTCAAAATACGGACTTTATAGTAAAAGGGCGGTGCTTTCTATGCTTGTCATTTGGCTCAAATGCTCCCGTTTACCGTGTTCAGACCATATTGCCCCTATTTTTTCGAGCTAACCAGGAAAGTGTACAAAAAAGAAGAAACAAATAAATAAGGACAAGGGCACAAAAAAGGCCCCACATTTGAGCACGCTAAAGTTTGAAAAGACAATGAATTTTATTATCAAAACACTACGAAGGAAAGTGTTTGAATCGTGGATAACGCGCGAACCCTTAATCATTAGGTCCGAGGTAAATTAATAATCGTAAGTACGACATTATGTTTCACGCGATTATGTTTTTCGACGTGTCGCTCACTTTCTAGCTTGTGCTTCCCCTTTCCTCTCATTTTACAATCTTATATTAGACAATCATGTTCGTCGTTGCTTTACTCAACTAAGGACTCGAGAATCTCACACGATCACCCGAGGAAATAGAGCTTCAAGATCCCTCTTGCACATTGAGTTTGGGAGAAAGAGATACTGCCATAATAAAAGAATTCGAGGTTTCAAAGAGTGATTAGAGATGAGTGTATGCACTTATATGTATTTTTGCTATATTTTCCAGGAATAGGAATGGGAGAACTACCTCAATACTTCCTAGATGCTTCCTAATACAAGTTATTATATTTAATAAGGTCCATCCTCGTCCTTTGAACATACTTTGGTTCATCCTAATGCGTGAGCCAGTCAGCATCCAAGTCCATGTATTGCACTTGTCCATGCATAGCACATGCACTCCTTTGGGTCAGCGCACAAATCTAAATTACGGACGTTCCGATAAGATTTGCTATATTATCAGACAATTTAGAGGAGTTAGACACTTGAACATGTCCCATTCATTTTCACACATTTTTGTGTGCTGACTTTGGTAGTCTATCCTTGTACCATTGACATTAGTAAGAGAAGATGGGGAAAACTCGTTCGTTCGATAATTAATCGGCGTCTTCATCTGTGTAATTAATCATACGAAGTGAAGGAAGATCTTCTCCTCCTAAGAGTTCTCTTTTTGGGCCAATTATTTTTAACGTTTCTTGATCATTTGTTTCTCCGTAATATGCCCTTAGCTACTCATTTTACAAACACAAAATCCCACGGGCAAGTAAGTAAGTTAACAATTCTAATGTAATATCCCCACAAGTTTCAAACTTAGAATTCGAGGTGTTCCCATCAAGGAATTTCCCTTCCTAAAAAAAATCTAAATCTTGAAATATTTGTTATCTTTCTACACATACACGGGATGCGGGTCTACACTTGCCAGTTTCATTTAAGACGGGACCTGCTGGATGAAAATAGCAGAAAAGAAGGCACCAAAGCATGACCTGGTACTAGGAAACAACATAGACCGCACAGTCCAGCAACTGCAGCTCCCGGTGGCTCAGGGTTCCCTACCTTGAATTAGTGTGCCTTAATGGATCCAAGGGTGAGAGATGGGGTGTTCCCCATGCAATAGGAGGGCTTTTTGATCCAATGGTGGAGAGAGGACTAAGGCACACTAGTTTAAGGTAGAGGATCATTTTCCCTCGGTACCAGATGAGATGTTCGGCAAGGAAGAGCACCCGAAACATAGAGAAAGGCACAGTGATGTTGTCAAGCCAAGTCTTGTGTAACACACGGGAAATGGTCGCATTAACGCAAAAAAGTTGCCACGGTGAAGAATATGTGATTTATCCCTAAACAACTCTCTGTGATTTCTGGTGCTAAAGCATGGGTTCTGCAGATTATTTCACTTTTAAGGGTACATGAATTTATATCTTTTCGCAGACGATGAACAACTAGATAATGCCGTAGAAACTTCCATAAGATCACAAAAGAAATGGTCTTTTTTGCAAGTGACACATCATAGGACATTTAAGAGAACAAGCTAGGTTGGACTAGCAGCTGGGAGCTTTTACCGCGAAGTCAGGTTAGCTGTTTGGACCGTCTGGCTTGAGCCTCAGGGTTAACATTGTAATGTATATTCAAACCACCGCAAAACAACTAATCACTGAGCAAGTTTAAATCCCAAGGATGTACTTTTGTTGCAAGAGCGGAGATGACCTGAACGGGAGTCCTTTGAGAGAAACTAACTGCAAAATTCTGTCAGCAAAATTTAAGGATCGCAGTACTTGACTGCAAAGCAATTTCCAAGGCATTGGGATCACGAGCTTCCAATTTCATCCTGGTGGCTCCGATACATCAATGCTCCACAGCTGATCCTCCCCATTTGCTTACGCGACTCTCTGCTTGCTCAGCCTGAAATCCGATGAAGCATTGATCTCCAATGCAATAGTCGTGGATTTGTAAATCTTGTAGAAAAAACTCGTGGAACCAACAACAAAGATCGAAGGCAAGTACAGGTGATGGTAATGATGTGTAACGTCTTCGTCGAAAGGGAAGGAAACTTACTTCTTGCCTCCAGTTGGTCATGGAAGTGATGATTACTAGGATGATGGTTTGCAGACAGGTGCCTCCGATCATTCCTGACCAAATCCCCTGTGATGGCAAGGTGAATGCGGGTTTTGCAGGAAAGAATCAAGATTGAATAAGCTGAAATGAGAGTGAGATTTCATTCGACTCTCTTCTTGCTATCAATTGAGGAGCTGCCATGTTACTAGCCACAGACCAAAAACTGAACATTATCACTTTCTAGAATGAAATTCGGCAAACAGAAACTTCGCTACACAGATATCCGACACTGGCTGCCCTGTAAAAACATGGTAATTGTTTCCGGTCCCCAAAAAAGTGGTTCTTTGATGTCTTCCTTTGTAATGTCTCAGATAATATGAAAGCTGATTTTGTTCCATCACGTCCTAATAGTCCAATATAATTGATCAAGCACTCACCATCACCCCAAAACCGAATGTGAAGCCGAGGAGGATGCCAGCCGGCAATCCAATGATATAGTAGCATCCAATGTTGATGTAGGCAACAAGGGATTGCCATCCGGCGCCAACAGCAACACCTTAACGACATAAAAGAAGAAGAACAAGAGATTGAAAACGTTATTCAGAATAAATTTGAAGCATGTGGATTAATGCCCATTTGATCTGGATGGACGTGTTCTTTCAAAAATGACAACTCTGAGCCTCCAATTTTCCCTTAATTTGATGATTGATTATTGACACTCACTTTGCCCCGTCATTATAAGAGGTTGAAAGTCGATGGATGTTGTTTTCGTGTGCTAGTACATACCTGATAAGACTGGTTGGAGACTGTTAAGGAGTACTGTGAATCCCAGTAAGAAGGCAAGCTTCGTTGTTTCAGCGGCGACAGCTTGGCTGCTTGTGAAGAGATAAGGAAAGTAATCTCTGGAGACGAACACGATGGCCATGGCAATAACTCCTATAGTCACCGATGTGACCGAAACAACCATTACAGCAAATTTTGCAGCTTGAGCATTGCCAGCTCCTAGCTCGTTCGATACTCTCACACTGGCGAAGAAAATCATAATTTGATTCTTGTTATGAAGTACGTTTTCAAAACATTGCACGAGCAAGTACTTAACGAACAATAAAACAAACTAGCTGAAAATCTTGTTCAGGGGACAGAGGAAAGGAAATAAGAACCCAACCTTATTGCGGCATTGAACCCAACTGCGATCATGATGTCCCATCCGTTTATGTTCATGCTGTTCATGTCAAATTCTACTAATTACCCAATTCGTCCAGATCAAATGTACTGCTGAAGTGTTACCAAAAAGGAGAAAATGTTGACCTACCATATAGAGATGGCATCAACAGGAATCAGAGGGTTTGGCAGACGTCCGGCAATCACCAACAACACCATGAAGTACCACAGCTCCAAGCTGCAATCCAATTTTGAACACCATCACTTGACACAATCGAACACCCTATGACGAGCATATGTAGGAATTGGCTTACCATAACATTACAGCGGAAGCCAAGGAAAGCTTCACGAATCCCCACAAGTCCTCAAATGCAAGCCAGGAGAACCCGGTCCAAGCGCCATCTGACTTGGTGATGAAAATGTACAGCAGCTGGGCAATGATGATGAGCCACCACGACGCGTCAAGAGTGATCGCTGCTCCGACTACGCCGCCACCAAGTTTCAAAATCACCAGCCAGCTGGATATCGCATGTAGCACCAGGACAATCACCGAGATCCAAGCCATCACCAAAACCTTTCTTTGCGCTTGCAGAAACTTTTGTATTGGGAAATTGAGAGCATAAGCAAACAATTGCGGGAGCATCCACAATGTGAACTGACCTGCGCCATGGCTAGGACGTCCGATGAATAAAGTAGGACCAATTTAATAAAAAAAAATCAAGTAGTGTAATGCTAGACTATAACTGCAACTTCTAGATGCACAGACAACAGAACACCGAGTACGACCATAGTTTAACTAAGGTCCCAGAGGCCTGTCATCTGTAATGCAACTCCACGAATTGCAAAGTTGCCCTGACTCTCGTGACGACTCTTCTCGAGTCCCCATCATTGAAAAGAGTTATTATGAATATCTCTTTGTTGTAGGATTCAGGACGCAATGGAAATTCATTCGAGGAGGGAAAAAGATGAATGTCGACGAAGAGACTAACCAGCAGCTTCGGAGATCTCGGCAGTTTCACCAATGAGCTCAAGAATGGGAGGAGCGAAGACGTAGATTGGGACCAAAATGCAAGCTGTGGTAAGCAAAATCACCCATGATCTCTGCATGTACACCCCCAACATCCTTATCCGTCCCGCTCCAAACGCTTGCCCGCACAGCGTCTCCAATGCACTTCCCATCCCCAACTACAAAAGAGAAAAAAAAGTCATTATTCTCACATGATGATGCTGAGTATCCAAAAACGTACACACACATTGAACTCAGTACTTCTTCAAAAGAAATGGTGCGCTTTAGAGTGTAAACCTCGTATCAACTGAAAGAATAAAGATAGGGATATCAACCATGACGCCAAACGCGAAGCCACCAACGACAGAGTTCCCGACGGAAACGGCAGCGAGGTCGATCTCGCTGACCTGGCCAACGAAGGTCTGAGTCAGAGCGCCAAGCGAGTACTGCGTTATAGAGGTTAAGATGGCAGGGCCAGCGATCTTCCATAGCTTCCTGGACTCGCTCCTGAACTGTCTGAAGACGCTCACTCTGTTCTCCCCTTGGTCGCCATTGTCGTTGGTGTTGCTGTCCTCTCCGAGAAGTGGCTTGTCCGTGGCCATTGCCTCTCACCACCAGCGGGCTTGGCTCGTTCTTGGAAGCTGTCACTACTCTTGACTTTATATCCAGCCGCAGGAGCGAATAAGAACCGCGGGACACGAAAAGCAAAGCTTTTAGAAGAACGATTTTATTCTTTGGATTGGGACCCTAAAGAGGGAGATCAACAAACGTGGAGTAAAACCACGTCCGGCACTTTGAGAAGGGGTAGCGGGCTCCCCTTTTATTAGGAGGGGCTTTTGGACGGTGGAGATCGCCTAACGTGTCTAACGTGCTGACACGTTAGGCAATTTATTTCCGATTAACAAAGCACTTGTTAACACCTTTCTATAACTTTGAAAAGTGTTGCCAAGACGCATGACTTTTCTTGTTCCAAGTCGGGTAGGTTTTGGAGTTGGAGTATGCTACTATGATTGGCATTGGTTAGCAATGCGTTTGAGAGTAGGTTTGGTGTCCGCATCCTTCTGGCGACACGCGTGCAGGGAACATGAGTTCTTAAATGATTTAAGAAGAACACTTGTATAAGTGAATTTGCTGAAAAATTAGTGTAAGGTTCCATGCATGATACCAAATGCAGGATTGGTGAATCTGGACGGAGATGGAGGTAATCAACCCGGTCACGCCGGTGAGATGGCGAAGGTCTCTTCCTAGTCAATATACCGAGTGAGTACTGAGTTACAGCAATGAAGATCACAGGCAGTGCTGTTGGAACTTATGTAATCAAATAATCGCAGCAATTACCATTTTCAGTTTGACGTGGTAGTTACTGATTTTGGTGTCTTTAAATCAAGATGAGAGCGGAAACATGATAGGTCATGTGAAGAAAGAGAGCAAACTAATCCTTGAGTGGACAAGCTTTCGTCGGTCGTCACTAAATTATATGGAATAGTGCACCGTCCATTCATGCCGCTGCTTTTCGTTATCAATAAATTACTTACTGCATATGTTGAACTTTAGAAATTTTAAATCTGTGGCACTTCAACGGAAATTAGACCAAATTTCTAGAGAGAGAGTGAAAAAATTAAGCACTAGTCAATTTGAAGTGCTAGTCAGAGAAGAAAGAAGACAGCCACGCTCAATTAGGTGGGAAGTCGCCATTCTAAAGGTCTTATGTTACAGGGCTTTTGCATTGATTCCCAAGTCATCTCAAACTTGAAGAGTAATCAATTTGTATTTTATAGTTGTTTCAGAGAGATGGAGATCTTGTTAGGTTTACCATGCTTGTAGGAATTGGGTTACTCGTGTCCATCTATTGTGCTCTCGTGTCATGCAATTAGCCGCATACAATGTGTGATTTCTTGGAGATTTTCGGATCTTCTTTAGTTTTTTTTTTTTTGGTCAAAGGGATCTTCTTTAGTTCAATCGCTCAAATTCGTGAACGGAGGCTACACGATTATTTGATAACTTATTATTTACTTTTTTTCCTCCTCTTGTTATGTTCAGAAATTGGGTTCTATCAAGCATGGAACATCAGAAACCTTTCACAAAACAGTAAAAATGGAGTGCTTAGTTAGCGTTCTAAACTCTATTCTTTTAAGGGTGAAAATCACAACCTAGTAAAAATCACAACCCGTTAAAAGTGTCTCCATGGAAAATAACTACCTCTCGCATGGCGACGACAGATGGTGGCTACAAACGGGTTAAGTGGGCTGGGCCTAGAGAGATTTTTTGGCCCAGAGCAATAGACTGGACCTGACTTCTCTAATGGGCCCGCCTGTAGGCATGGTTAAAAAAGAGCCCAAAACCCTAAACTATAATTACTCAATTCGGTCGGAGCCAGTTCGAGCTTCGGCCCAAGTGTATCAAATTTTTAACTCTCTTTTCGAAAATACCATTCATGATAGAATTTCGAGACATCAACGTACGATTGTTGAATAACTAACATGAATTTACTTGAAATTCATAAATTTCATCAAAAGAAAGCAAAACCTCACAAGCGTGAACATGGCACAACTTTGGATGGCATATTTGAAGTTGGATCTTTATTCGTACTTGTACAACTTGCCTTTTAAACTATAAACCTTTTTCTACTAATTATGCATGCAATTCGTTTATTTTCTGAAGCATTTCAAGCCTGCTCAGTACACGTAGGGCTCGAGCATCTTCGCTCGAGGACTTAGCTCGGTCCAAATGAAAATCTTGGCTCCCCTATAATGATGATTTGGTTGAAGGTCACGACATCAAGCAGCAGCAACAATAGTGTATCAATTTGAGTTTTCTTTTTTTCTTTGTGACACAACTATTGGCCCGGGATAAAGATATTAATGTAAAAGTAGATAAACTTTCCTAAGAAATGATCGGAAGGGAAGAGAATAGCAGTTGTCCTGATTATTTACAACCTGCTGAAGAGTCGCACCAGTACTTACTGTACAGGGGAGTGGAGCAATGTTCGATTTCGGCCATCATGGTTTCAACGTTTTGAACGGTAGATCGGAGCACCACATCGACTCTTTTTGACAAATGAGAGCAAGAGGACAAATTTTTCCGGAAGCGGATATGCCCCTAATCAGACAATTCCTTTTTTTCTTTTTTATGGTCGAAAAATGAGACAAATTCAAGAGCCAAATTTATGATCAAATATTCCTGAAAACTGCCTAAAATTGGGACCAATCGTGTTTAAGTTTGTGTGCAGATTGATGGGTAAATTAGACCATGCGATCCTGGGATGTAAAATGCCACTCTGGATTAGAAAGGTCGTCGACAGGTTTAATTCCTTCATCATTAAGAGATCGGTTTAAGTTTAGGCAAGTGTTAATATAGTAATTGGGCTTTGCCCCTTTTCTTGCCGATAAAGAAAGAAGAAAAACGGGGTACAACGCAATTACTGGGAAAGTTCTCTTTCATCGGTCACCCCCATGGCATGCAGGATGAAAACGAAAGGAAGCTTGGTTTTCAAGCACTTTCCACTGCAATCCCAGGGCTTCTCCACTTTCTCCCTCCAGCCACAAAATTTCAGCTAGTTGAAGGTGGTTAACCCGTTTTCTGGAACGAAATTGACCATAACACAACAACTTTTGCTCCCCCACCTGACACGAGAGTTTTAAAATTTCAAGAAAAGAAGACTTGCGGATGCTGTGTTCTCTCTGGAGTCTTGAAAAGCCTTTGCTTTGGTCGCCTTCTTTTTTCTTTCAGGACCCCACAGAGGCGGCCATTTTGTCAGTGTCGTCTTCTTTTTCAGTTTTTTTTTTTCCCTTCAAATCGCATTAACTATGTGTTTGACACCTTGCAGACTTTCGTGGAAATAATTTGAAATTACTCAACCGGGTCTTTTGTTTTTGATGCATAAAACGTTGTCAGATCTTTCTGGGTCGGGACAAGACCTGCAAAAGAACTTGCGGTTTCTCCGAATTTAACTTTTGGCATTTTGGGTAATACTTCAATTTCTGTTCTGTTTCTTGTAGTTACGCGCATGATTTGAAAATGCCGTCGTTCCGCCTATTATTCAAGACGGGTTTTTCTGCTCTAATCTGTAATTATTGAAAAGTTGCAAGGAGTGCATTGCGTTTCTTCCCCAACTCTTTCTTGTAAAGGTTGTTGTTTGGGCGAAGAGAAGGAAAGGGAAGAAAAGAGAAGTATAAAGGGCGTTGTCTATGCGAGAATCGCAGTTGCTTTCTCCTGGAATTTTGATGTTATCTGATCTGGGTCTCGACTGCTTTGGCTGTTCTTTGTCGCAGGCTCTAAGATTTGTTTGAGGTGAGTCACTCCTCCACTACGTGTTTCTCTTTTATAAAAATGTTGTTACTTTTATCAGAAGTTGAACGTTGTATTGTCATGATTTTAATTGACATGTTGAGCTGGAAGAATCTTAGTTCCTGATCCATGTTTACAAATATTTGACTCTGATGTGTCAAGTTAAATTAAATTGTTTAAGCACTTTTCATTATCACTCTGGTTCTCGGCTCATAAGCTCACAAGTATGACTGGCGGGCTGATCACTTGCTTGTCTTTTGTTTTCCTAGATGCTCTTCCTTTTTATGTTGAATTCGAGCATGCTTATGAGAAATAGGTGAGCATAGACCAAAGGTTGTGTATTAGAACATACTGCTTCTTGAACAGGGTTTTGATCCATATTGGAGATGAGGCATAGATGGTTTGATTTCCACTTGTTGTACCTCCATTAGATTATTGAGCTCAGAGTTGGTTGCAAAACATATGGTGGCTATATGCTAAGGTATGGATTGCATTCACGGAATGATGGAGGAAAACTACATTGACTTTGATTGCATGTCTACAGCTATTAAGCATAAGATTCTACGAGTGCATTGAATGTGATGAAATTAGACAAGACGGATGATGAGAGTATCTGGAGCATGGTTCTGTTGTAGACCTTACTTAACAGAAAGTCCCTGACGTCTTTGCAGGTAAAAGCTTTCCTGACTGTGAGCAGATAACAATTAGCCTTATGGGTTGGTTCAGCAAAATCTTCAAAAACTCGAGTCACAAAATTTCGGAAGGGCATTATGATGACAATTACAGGAAGGATCCTTCTTATGATGCTTCTTCCACTTCAGGGGTAATCTCATCTACACCTTTTGCGTTGTCCCTGAAGATTGAATCGCACTAAATTTTATGTTAATGGTGGAAGTGCCACAAGTAATATAGATGATGTCCCTGCTCAGAAATGCATGCTTATTAGATCTTAGTGAAAATATGTAGTGCCTTGCCTATGGTACCTGATAATCTGCCTTGATCAAAGATTTCTGGGTCATATGACCAAGTTCGCTCACTTATCCTTCTGATAGAATTTCTTGTCAAATCAAATGTAGGATATTTTGTCAGACTATGAGGACGAAGATGTAGATCAAGCCATTGCGATATCCCTTTTAGAACAAAATCAGAACAGAGCAAATTTTATTGGTAAGTGATATAGCTAACTACTTTAATCACAATTATGCTCATAATAGATGTTTTGGGTAATAGGATGTGCTAAAAATTGACGCTTTGATTATTGTGTTAAAAGTATGAGCTGAGCATGATGAATTTAATGTCGATATATGAACAGCGAGATTGTTTATTCCCCATGGGTAACTGGTACAGATGACAGAACTCTTTTTAATTTATGCAGAAGTCTACTAAAATAAAAAGGACAGGTCAACATGATATATTTTATATAATGCTTTGATTATGAAAATGTTGCATTGAAGCAGTAAAACCTGGCTTATCTTAAGTGTAGGTATTGGCTGCTCAGGCTGCATATGAGCCTGACTTACATGTGCGGTTAGATCATATAACATCCATGGTAATTGTGGCTGGAGGCTCATATGCAGCTGGAGCACTGGAGTTCATTTACCTTAGGACTGAGAGACCACATCGTAGACATCATTTTGAGAATTGTAGTCTGAGAGTTTCTGGGTGATGAATTCTAGCTCAAATTTTATGGTGGAGGATTAAGCATCTGCATGTTGTCCAGTGGGGGACTAGAATAGCAAATTTATGTTTAATAGCCACTGCACAATGTGGAAAAATATGTACATCTTATACTCTATCAACACATAAAGATTCTTATGCCATGTGCAAGTTTGATTATATGGCATACTCTTACATGAATTTCTCAGCTAAATACCTTGGAAATGTCCTATATGATGTGTGTATTCTCAAATGTACCACGCTAGAATTCGACATAGTTTTTCAAATTGCTGGATAGATAATGAATCTCAGTTGAAAGAAGATGAACAACTTGCCAGAGCTATACAAGAAAGCTTGAACTTTGAAAGTTCACCTCAGCATGAAGAGGAAAGTGATCCTTCCCCACATGAATATGAACATTCTTCTCCCTCGTACGGAAATGGACATTCTCCTTTGCAATATGGCAACGGACATGCATATCACCCTATGCCAATGTACTATCCAACAGGTTACAGGTATGTGGGAAACAATAAAATGTGGTCGGATTGTTTATACTTTTTGTGATCAGTGTAGATACCAGACTCGCTTCTTCAGAGCCTTTCTCGTAGGCTTACCATTGCCACATATTGTCATATTTGGCATTTGACCACAATGTTGCATGTAGCTAATAGAGTATTTTAAAGCAAAGTAGATCCTGCTAGAAAATCATTTTGAAAATGCTTTATATTTGATTTGTTTAGTGATTTTTTAGATACAAATTTCAGAAATGTCTCAAGCTTAGACGACATGCTCATTTCTTAATCAACAAAATGAGACAGGATAAGTCCACAAACTAATTTTATGAAAGAATAATTTCTATTCAAGTTGGTTTAGCGCAACCGCTAAAAATGTGAACAATTAAGTGAAATTTTAGCAGAAAGTCAACGTCTATGTTTGTGAACTTATGCGGGCACTTCAGAACTTTGCTTTTGCTTCAGAAGAAAAATTCGTGGAGAATTATCCTGCCAGCAAACTTAATTTGACATGAAACTTCCTGCATTTTCAGCTGAAAGCAATGGTCTCGATTGCTCGAGGTCACAAAGTTTGTTTCTGTAATAAGCCAATATGGTCCAATGAGTCTGCTTTAGTTTATCTGTATCTGCCTCTAGCAAGGTGATTTGCTTGCTTATTTTCACCTGCAAGCTTATTATAACTTTAGCAATCAAGAAACCTCTTTGGAAATGAGATGTTGTATGCATTCTTTTGGATAACTGTTATGCAATTCATTTGCCTTGCAACGTTGCTTAGATATTACAAATTTCCATCTCCTTGACAGCAAAACTTCACCTCTCTCCAGAGTCAGTAGATGACATAGCCTTAAAAGTTTTTTTTTTTTATTAATGATCAGCAATGGCATAAAGCGAGAATTAAAGATGTAATATCTTCTCCCATCTCTAAGTCGTATGCTACAGAAGAAACTTGGATTTTGTTGTGATTTCAGAACATATCCTTCAAAGCACTAAAACAGTTGTCTTCTTGTAACTTAATAAAATCTTATAAATGCCTTTCATACTTGTGAAACCATTGCTGTCGGATCTGCTGGGTAATCTCTGTACCGTGGTCTTAGCTTTCTCTTTCTGATGGTTGTCTCCCCTCAAGCACCACACAATCGTCAAAAGTGATTAATATTCGCTTCCTTTTCTACAGGATCTGTGCTGGATGCAATACAGAGATTGGTCATGGACGTTTTTTGAGTTGTATGAATGCTGTTTGGCATCCTGAATGTTTCCGCTGCCATGCTTGCACCCTACCAATTTCTGAATATGAGGTACTGCATATAAACTGCTGCAGTGAATTGTTCGATAGTTTCTAGTCTAGGAACCTGTTCTCCTTTATTGGCAGTGTTACTCAAGTTGTGGACTGGCTAATTTAGCATTTTTATGCAGTTCTCTTTGGCGGGCAATTATCCTTACCATAAATCTTGCTACAAGGAGCACTACCACCCAAAGTGTGATGTCTGCAGCCAATTTGTGAGTCATGGGAGTTACTAGAGCTAAACTCTTGATTGTTTACTCCATTTGCTTTAGCACTGTGAGCTCAAGTGTGTTCTAGGGTGGTTACCCCAGAGTGCTATTTTAGTTGTCTCAGTATCTGAGGGAACTGGTTCAGAAATTCAGTTTGAATTGCTAACCTAGGATGTCCATGCCCAACCTTTTCTGGGTGCAAAATGTATGACAAAGTATTAACAATCTAGTCCCTTTTGATAAAGATATGGATTTTCCGAGCATAATAAGTAATGAGATGTTCTCATGGAGTATTGTTATATATTTAAATGTAAGACGATTGGCACCTGTTTTACATGTCATTTATCCAGTTTTTGCACTTGACTAGATAGAAAATGGAAGTATCTGTTTTTAGAATTTTTCTACCAGCCTGTCATGTCGCATTTACGAGCAATGTCAGTCACTAAATTCTTCTGCCCCATATTATACGTGTCAATTTTTTCATCCTTAAGCATCTCATATGTTAATTGAGATACTTAGGAATTGACTATGATTGAGTGGATTTATAGTGGTCCTCCAATCCTCAAGCTCCAGTTTTGACTCTTCATGCTGCTTTGATTTATAACTTTTAATTCATCAAAGAAAAATGAAAGAAAAGAAATACTTATCAGATGATGCTTAGAAGAATTTTGTACTTTAACATTTGTAAGTGCCATTGATTGATCCTTGGGGGATAAAATGCCCCAGTTTTTGGTATGGAGAAGCAGAAAGCTATTAGAAACTCCATCTTTTTCTTTGGTACTTTCAGAAACTCCACTTTTTCACTGTGCTCATTTTGGAAATCTCTTGACAGATCCCTACAAACCTTGCCGGTCTTATTGAGTACAGGGCTCATCCCTTTTGGAGTCAGAAATACTGCCCTTCTCACGAACATGATGGGACTCCTCGATGCTGCAGTTGTGAGCGAATGGAGGTCAATATGATTAAGCTACTTTTGTATGCTTAAAACCAGTAATGAATTTTTTTTATAAACTAATGTCATGAGGATGTTCCTCATTCATGTGCAGCCACGAGAGACCAGATATGCTGCTCTTAAAGATGGTCGAAAGCTCTGTGTTGAGTGTTTTGACTCGGCAGTGATGGACACAAATGAATGTCAACCACTGTATATTAGTATTCAAGAATTTTATGAACGTCTAAACATGAAAGTGGAGCAGGAAGTTCCATTACTTTTGGTTGAGAGACAAGCACTAAATGAAGCAAGGGAGGGAGAGAAACATGTAAGCTGAACAGCTCTCAATAATCTTTAGAGCTCCTCTAGGGGTGGGAAATTGCTGATAACTGTGACCTGCACTGCTGACAATTTATATTTATTATATTCATGTAGTTGTTGGAACTTTCATGCTACTCCCAATAATTAATTTGATTTATTATAGTGTTTATATTGACGATTGAAGCAAAATTAGTTTGACTTCTTCTGAGTTTTTGCTGGATTAAGATTGTAACATGGTTCTGAGAATTTTTCCTAGAATATTCTGTGCTTGACAGTGTGTTGCAAAATTTAATTTTACATTGCTTGTTTGCTTAACTTTATTTATTAAAGTCGTGCCTCCTGAAAATTTAATAATCTGGCCAACTCCATCTGTAATTCATCCCCCATTTCTACTCTAAACAATATTGTCGACAGAGCTATCGATTAGCAAGTTAAATCAAAATTCATATTACTGTGAACCCAGATGACCTTAGATTATCACAAACTGAGTCGCATTGATCCTGTGATTGCTTTTTGCATTGAAATTTTTTCCTTGGTTCAGGGCCATCATCATATGCCTGAGACAAGAGGATTGTGCCTCTCTGAAGAACAAACAATCAGCACGGTAAAGACTTTTACTCTCTCTCTCTCTCTCTCTCTGTGGGCGCTCGCGTGCACACGGGTAGGTTCAGGCGCCACTTGTGAATGTGGGCAGTGTTTGTGCACCAGACACAGTGGCACTAGGCATCCTGCATGCAAGTGCACATAGCCATCATAGTTTAAGGTTAATTGCGAATTGAAGTCTACATTAGCCCTTCATGAACCAGATTTTAAGCACATAGCCATCATAGTTTAAGGTTAATTGCGAATTGAAGTCTACATTAGCCCTTCATGAACCAGATTTTAAGACAGCCTGGAGCGAGGGGACGTAAAAGAGCAGGCACAATGACAGAGCCTTATGAACTGACACGTCGATGTGAAGTGACTGCAGTTCTAGTCTTGTATGGCCTTCCAAGGTATGCCATCCATTGATCTGATACTATGATGAATTGAAATATTGACAATAGCTCCAGAAGAAGAGAAGACGAACAAGTAGCACTGGATAATACAAATGAGATAGTAGATACTTCTTATTCAAATTATAAGAAGAGGTTTTTACCCAAAAAATGCTCTTGTGAGTTGGATAAAGATTTTGGACTTCTCTTTCAGCTCGTGCTACTTTTGCAGACTTTGATGGTGGTTGGCTTATGTGCTATTGAAATGTTGGTCGGAACATTATGTGCAGGTTGCTGACCGGATCCATATTGGCTCATGAAATGATGCACGCTTGGTTGCGACTAAAAGGTTCTTTCCAGTATATTTCTTTAGTTGACTCCTTGGAAAATTAGATGGAAGTTTCATCTATGTGCTTCCTATATTCCTCAATTACTAAGATATGCTGTTCCTTTGGATTATTTTTTCCCTAAAACTTGGGATGTCAGGAAGTGGCCACATGTATTAGGGGAGGTTTCTCAGTTCTCTTAGTTTTATTGATTCATTAGTGTTCTGTCTGTGGTTGGGTCTTCCTCTTCAAGTTGCTGATATACCTGAATGGTTTTGAAGGTTACCCAACTCTTCGTCAAGATGTTGAAGAAGGGATTTGTCAAGTGCTAGCTCACATGTGGTTGTATACACAACTAACGTCTGGATCAAGCCATGACTTTGCATCAACCTCCTCAATTCAATCTGCTTCCAGAGCAGCTAAGAGAGGTGCAAGATCTCAGATCGAGAGAAAGCTAGGGGAGTTCTTTAAACACCAGATAGAGTCGGACACTTCCCCTGTATATGGTGATGGACTTAGGGCTGGTCTGCAGGCCGTGCATAAGTATGGTCTCCAGAGGACGCTTGACCACATCCGAACGAGAGGCAACTTCCCGTACTGATCAACAAAAAATTTCTCATTCTTTTTCTGTTTTCCTTCTTAAATGAAAAGGCCTGAGTTTTCATGCTGGCAATAATTTCGAAATCACTCAGTATCAGCTTTCTATGAGATCTGTAAATTTCCATTTAATTATTGTTGTTATGTGGCATAATGACATCTCGAATTGTAAGCGATACGATTTAATAAACACGGTTGCTTTTCTCGGTCGCAGTCTCGATCTGGATTAAGCTTTCCTTGTTTATGATCTTTCACGTCTTACCTAAGACAATGTTGAGCCATTCCCTTTTATAGTGTTTCTTGATAGTTCGAGTAACGCGTTTCAATTCAGTATATTATCAACGGGGTTGATCATCTTTTATTCAATATCTCGGAGTTCCTCTTATGGGAAGGAAAAAGGTTGTGGCATAAACTGTGTATACAGCATTATCTTTAGAAATCAACTAGATTATCTCCTCTATTGAGGTAACTTCTCTATACTGTGAATTACAACCTTTTGCCAAGCTACGAGCGTGACGGTTAAATTTCCTGGGCATTCAGATCTGCCTGGATTTTCAGCAGAGTCGCTGCTATTTCCTCCATGCCCGGTCTCCTCGTAGGCTCATGCACCAAGCAGGTTAGACCTAATCTAACCATCCGCATTGCTAAAGCTCTTCTGCCGCGTTCAAGTCTAGGATCGATGAAGCTTTGAAGAATCTCAGTTTCTGCATTGTCTCTTTCCATCAGAGAAGCAATCACGGCTGAAAGCAGAACTTCCCTTCCACTCTGCAAAATGACCGCATCCTTCCCAGTGATCAGTTCCAAGAGGATTACTCCGAAACCATAGACATCGGTCTTTGAAGTGACCAGACCTGCCTCGATGTACTCTGGTGGCATATAACCTCGGGCCCCACCATGGTGTGTAGTTAGGGAAGGGCTCGACGTTTCCCTCCTAGCCACACGCGCCAGACCGAAATTAGCAATCTTGGCTCTGAGATCGCCATTTAGCAATATATTGCTGCTATTGATGCCCTTGTGCACGTAGGCAGGTTTGGTGAAGCTGTGGAGATAGTGAAGTCCGTTGGCAATATCCAGGGCGATGTTGATCCTGTGGCTCCAGCTCCGAGCTTTCTTGGAGCTTTTTCTGGAGGAAAGCCACTCTCTCAAAGACCCGTAAGTCATGTACTCGAAAACCAGGTAAAAGCATTTATCGAATTCACAGAACCCCCGAAGCTGGATCAGATTGAAATGGTTGATCTTCTTCAATATGTTCACTTCATTGGACACGTCTCGACTCACCCTCTTGACTGCTAGTGTTTCCTGGCCGAAGGCACCGCGGAAAACTGAACCGTTGATCCTGTTCCGAGAGCTGAAGTCCTGCGTGGCCTTCTTTATTTCCTCAAACACGAAGACTTTCGGAATTTCCTCCAAGCTGGCAATTTCAAAACGGAGATCGACTGGTGAGGCCAATTTCCTACTCGCCGGCCTTCGAAGCTGGGGAACCGCCTCCTTTCTCTTCTTATGCCACAGAAAACATGCAAATGTCGTAAAAACGGTCGCAAGAAGACCACCTGCTGCGACTCCAACCCATAAGTACATTTCTTTGTTGGGCTCCCTTCTTGAAGAGACATCAGTGGGTGGGGGTGAAGATGGCTGTTCCTGGTATATTATGGTTTGGGAGCTCGAAGGTGCGGTTGAGAGAGGAACTAGAATCGTCGTGAAAGGGAAAATGGTGGGGTTCGCTTTTGAAAGTCCGTTCTCCATGAGTATGGCCTCAGCGCTAGCGTTGAACCTCTCACCAATACCCGTAAGAGTGTCATTCCAGTTGATTGAGTAGGTCAGCAAGTACCTGACACCGTTTACAGTTTGATTCCTGGTAGGACAAGCACACCGAAGCGGCACTCGCAACTCGCTCGCCCCCTCCAATTCGAACTCGCCGTATGGATTTGCTTGCTTGAGAGAACCGCACGTGGACAGCCCCTGGAAGGTGTCATTCGCTACGGTGAGGTAGGTGACGTCAGCGCTAGCAACGGGAAGCATGGAGTCCGCCCGGTAGTACTGCCCCGAGCAGGAGCAGTTCACGGGGACGATCACCTCCTTGCCTGTGGGGAACACTGTGAGCCTCGTGACGTTGTTGACTCTCGCCACCTCCACCTGGTCCGACGAAAGGAGGGTCGAAATGGTCGGCACAGAGTTGTAGGGAGGCCGAGATTTGAAGACAAGGAAAGCCCGGCAAGCACGTCGGTTGCCGTTGCAGGTATATAGGACGGCCGGGGACGGTCCGTCCCGGTCGTCATGGTCACAGCCGAGCACCGAATTCCCCGAGTACTTCTGCTGACCAACGACAGAAGTGAAGAGACTGAGCATGAAGAAACTGAGGACAATCTGGTGATGCATGGTTGCCTGTGCACACCAAAAAGAACGACTCAGGGTCACTGAAAAGAGCTTCAAGATTCTCGACAATGCTTTCGGGAAGCTTGATGCTGCTAACATTGCGCATAACCGCGTGAATTTATATTAAAAACTTTAGTATATGAAAATTTAATTGCTAATTGGACATCGCCATCGGTTGGATTTGTTCCACAAACGAATAAAAAATCAGTGTGGCCCATGATTTCATTTGACATATTTATGCCATAAATCTCCGTTCGAACGAGTAGATTATAGAACAGTTAGTAGAGCAATGTTGACTGAGTCCATGCATTAAACAGATTTTTTAGCCATTTGTAGATTCGTAAGACCCCACGTAAATATAAAGTTTTGGTTTAACATATAATTTCGTGTTAAAATGCTGGCCCGTGAAAGAAACTTGTCATTTACCGGGCCACCGCCCCTTCCACCCCACTTTTTGACGACCTAAAGTTGAGCATCAAATTACTCCACACGGATAACAATAGTAATGAAAACCATAGTCTAAACTAATTGCAATTTCAAGAAAAACGGATCGAATCTCGTCGGAGCAACGAAGATAACAAATAGGTAAAGAGCTTAAGTTGATCCATAAAATCTATTGGGGGTTCAGAAATATCTCTTCTTTCTTAATAGAAGCAGCAAATAACCCACAAATCGGCATGGTTGTAAGAATCCCACGCTTTGGACTCGGAATGCCATGGTCATGGGTTTGGCTCAATCCCTTGGGAAGACTCAAATTCTTGTAGGGTCATAGTTATCCTTCTAGATAACTTGCTCATTACGGTGGCGACCCTAAATTATAAAGAAAATAGGAAGTTTCTAAAGTTATTTGAAGCACGAAATGACTGATAATTTGCAGGCTATATAGTTTGAAGAATTGCGGTCAAAGATGGGTGGGGTACGGGATGATCAAGCGGCCATCTTGAATTATCATGAAAGACTGATCTTTGTCTCGTCTGGAACTGAGCACCCCATGAACAGGAACTGGTGTCCAGGCTTCGGAGGACAGAGGAGAACAAAATCTGCCGATTCTTGGGACCGATGAAGCAAAACACATGCGACGTTCACAGACCTGGTCAAAATAATTCTCGCAGACTGATGACGAGTCAAGACTCCAGCCAGCTAGAAAACCATAAAGTCTAAGTTAACGATCTCTGAACGGGGTCGAGCGGATGATTTCGTTTCCTTTCCTTCCCCCATTTTCTTCTGAGGCGTTCACGATTAACGACGAGAAGAATGTAACTCCTGTCGTGTTGCATCATGGAACGTACGCGGAAGAGAATAAAGGACGCATAATACGTAGGGCAACTTAGCTACAAGCACAAGAAGACAGACATATTGAACACGCAAAGGCTGTCCTTTGTGCAATTCTGAGATGGTTTTGGGGTTGATGACGAGGTTGTCATCTCCTTCAGCAACCACATTGAAGCTGCCCAATAAAAATAAAGGCCATTTGCTGGTTGGAGCGGCGAGAAATGGATTTGATATGGCTAGGCTTGGCATCGGATGTACGTCTAATCGAGCATCTACTCGAGTGTTGATAATCAGACTGGATTTTATCAAGAGCCAGACCAAACCATATTGCAGTTCCGCCGATTTTGGAATGTTGAAACTTGGCCTAGAACAGTAAGAAACACAATTAAATTGTAATTCCCGAGTTTAGCTCGAATCTCTCCTTCTATTGACAAACAGACGTTATAAATGCCTTCTGAAATCCTCTTAACATGTTGAAGTTGGTGCGAGGTTATGATCTCATCGGCGGGATCTGAAAAATAAGTCATACATCTGTTGTTTAGAGATAGTTCGTAGATTGAGCTGCAATTTCAGACATTTTCACTGTACCAGCTCTATTGAAAAAGAAAAAACATATAATATGCATAGTACATACCACCATTCATTATTGTAAGTCCCGAAATTAGTTTCTTTTATTTGTTTCAGGGTAAAAAACAAGCCGAAGCCCAACAAATGCATATATTAAGAAGCGCAGGTAATCTTAAACAAGCCGAAGTCCCTTTTATGTTGGCTATTTGAAAGAGAGTAATCAACCATAAATAATTAAGGGTTCATCAAATTGGGATTCAACCTTCCCCGCCCTCAAGGTAATCTTATCGAGCTTCGAGAGAGAAGCCCAAAAGTACGAATATTTGCTCAAAAAATAACGTAAACTCAAGAAACCACCAAAAAAGATTTTTTTTTTTTAAGAGAGCGGATTTGGTCACTGTATATAGCATCACATGGCGAAGTACCAAACCAAGCGCAAATAATTGTCAAAAGGGTTGGCCAAGCAATTAACCATCCGATTTGGATACAATAGATTTCGCGTTAAATTTAAAGTATCTAGTGTCTCACTTAATGTACTTTCGAGGGGCCACCATAGCCACCTATGAACCTAGTCTTGCTGATGAACGTGGACTAGATCTAGTCACAAGTCAGCCGGCCTACTATAGGTCCGCATGTGGTCATAAGGTTGGAACACAATTTCGGCGTTGCCCCGGTAAAAACGGTCTCCTTTCTTCGTCCAAAGCCTGTCCACACAGGTCCACCCAAGCCTGATCATTCATGAAGAAAACTTAATTTGTTTTAAATCATGGGGCGATCATGCGCAATGACTCTTAAGCCTGATATAGACATAGATTGTCTCATTGATCAGGTCTAGGGTGAGCAGAGCAATTTCCGTGCACACATGAAAATTCTAGTCGAGTTGAAAGATTTCACATATCCGTTTCATCGGAATAACATAGAACAGCATGCGTTCGATCCATTCACTTGTCCATGAAGCTATTTTCAAAGGGAACTCCACGGCCCTTCGTCGTCTCGACATCAGTTCGAAGTCATCATGCGTTGGAATTCATGGAAATCGACCACTCCATTCCCATCGAGATCGAAAGCACGTATCATGCTCACACACTCTTCGTAGGAATATTCTCTCTCCCCAAGCCTCGACAACACATGCTGCAGTCCTTGCGCCGTGATGCCCCCACAACCTTTGTCAGCCTCAAACATCTCGAACACCCTCTTGAGATCGTCGTCCTTCTCGCCACCGTCTCGTTCCATCATACGGATGAAGTCCTCGAACTCGAGCGAGCCATCGCCGTCCGAGTCGAAGTCGTCGATCACCTTCTGAGCTTCATGGTGGGGTAAGGACTCGCCGACGGACGCGAAGTAAGCGCTGAGCTCCTCGCTCGACATCTTCCCATCTCCGTTGCGGTCGAAGCGTTTGAAGGCTTGCGAATACTTGTGCTCGCCGATGGTGATATCACAAGACGTGTTCGCAGTTGGCGATGACTGAGATGGAGCGCTTGGAGATTTGGGTTTCGATGGAAAATTGCATGGGAGTTTTAGGAGCTTGAGGCTTCTGCTGACGAGCCACTTCGATGGCTTAAGGACTAAAGCAGTGGCCATGGGATGCGCACAAGGTTTTGAGTTTGGTGAGTTGGGACGGCATCTATGGAGCTTTTATACATGCAGAGCGAAGGACAATGCGGTCCCGCGGATGAGTCGAGCGGATGACGATCGGAGGCGGAGAGAACTTTGCTCAGAAATTGCGCGCTGAAGAGCCGTTGGGTGCATGAAGTTGCAGTGCAATTTCGCATCGCGAGACTTTGGAAAGACTTGAATTTTCAATGGAAAAGCCATTAAACGGAATTTGCTCGGCATTTACCATGAAAGTGACCAGAAGATTCACGGTTGACTTTTGCCCACCGTGCAGGAAAAGCCATCCAATCGGTGAAGAGGTAATGACAAAAAGTACCGCCGAAATTTTCGTTTAACGTGATTCATAAAATTTTAATATTCAATGTAATCCCTAAAATTTTGGTATATATTCAATTAATTATACAATTATATGAAAATCTTCAATTTTTTTCTTATATTAATTCAAGTTTGGGAACAATGTCCAATATTTTCATATTATTGAGGGACTATATTGAATATGTACCAAAGGTTCATGTACCCCATTGAACAAATTAAAAGTTTTGAAACGACATTTGACATCAAGCCAAAATTCATAGACCATTTGTATTATTTCATCGTTTGTGAATAATCGGCCCCACATGGATCCCGAACACCAAAACCCTTGATTTCCCCGTCATATATGGAATTCGCATGATCTAATTACGATTGTAGTACATCGGGCTCACATGAACATTGTGTACATAGTAGTAAATTGTGGAACTAGGGTTCAATTATTATTTACCCTGCACTCAGCGTATAAATATAAGACAAGTAAATATTCGATATCAAATCGATCACATTTCAAAATGTAAAGTGATCCGGAATAAATCCATATAAAAGCCCATAAGACACAATAGTTCCAAGCTTTGTTATTTGCTAGAACATATCCCACTTTGCCCTTATAAGACGTCGTAATGGACTTTATATATATGCACGTAGTCATTTCATCTGGTAATTAACTTAATCTATCAAGTAAGTTGGATATTTAACGTGATTCGATCACGTTAAAATATGTAACTTGATCATAAATCCATCGAATTTTAAATTGTTTTTGTAATCCGACAGGTGATGCAAATTTAGATTATTATATGACCTAAAGTACCTAATGTATCCAGTGGCCTCTGGCCTGGCCACTGCCATCTTCTTCCATTCTACCTCCTTTAAACTTTGCCAAATATAAGGTACAAAGCATCAGAGCACTACAAATTGAAAAATAATGTAAAGCGAATCGACAATGTTGATGTTGAACTTGATAAATAAATAAATAAAAAAGTAGATTGCTTCAAAGGGAAGGTAAGCCGACTAATGGAGAAAGTGACCTACCCAAAGATCTCAAATGACAACCGAAAGAAAAAAAGAAAAGAGAGAGAGAGAGAGATTCTAGTCATGTTAACGCTGCCAAGCTTTAATTTGAAAGCCCCTCGCTTCCCAGCAAGATGTCTTTTCGTGCTGTTGAAGTACGATGATTCTACTCATCCAGTCAATCATCGTATGTGAAACGTTATTCTCGCATTCAATTCGCGACATGAACACGAAACGATCGATTTAGGCAGTCGAGAACGCCATGATCTAAAAGCAACAAAAGCTTTTCCACGATTTGGATATGATTATGCTGCGAATATCAACAAGCATGTCCAGTTCTATGTAAGCCTGAATTTTGAGGTTGCCACTCGGACATTGGGGCTTTCTCTTTTCTATACGAGGTTTTTCAATTAGTATGACCGAGAGAAGGAATCCCAGGAGGCAATTATTGGTCTGCGACATTGTCATATGCCTTGACAATCATGGTAGTCTCTTTAATCTTCATCTCGACATACTTGCTTCGGGTAAAAGTAGGTTAAGGAGTAAACTAAAATTGCACAATGATAGCAATAGAGAGACCAATTTATGCATGGATGGGTACAGTGATGTGGTAAATTCTAGTCGGTTATATCCAAAAAAGTCTTTGTTTTTTTTTTTTTGGGTAAATTCCAAAAAAGTCTTTGTTATGCATCACATTATTCAATTATTAAGCTGCTCTTTATATCTCTAGGATTGCTTGCTCCATCATAACTTGAGTTAATTCTAAATGGCACATATAATAATAAGAAATGAAACAAAAGATGGAATGCCGAATAAGCATATCGGGATTGATAGAGTATGAATGTATGGTTGCCGGGGGGAATGGAAAAGAACTTTCAATTCGCATTAGACCCTCACGAAGAAGTATGAGGAAAAAACTTAAGGGCCAATTAGAAAATAAGCGAAAAGCCAGGACCATGCTCATTCTATCAATAATATGATTGACCATTTCTACAAATAAATGATTTCAAAATTATCTTTCTAAAAATGATCATTTATATCGCTTGAAATAATTAGTCGATCAAAATTATTTTTATTAAATAACGATTTCTGTCTAAAATATCTTTGGTTTTTTTTCATTCGTTCATTTTCGTACTCGATATAAGTGGCCATTTTTAGGGGAAAAAATTTCCGCATTCTTTATTTCAAGTGTGGGAAACTCTCGTCAGACTTGAGTCCCACCGGATGGAGATCACGAATAACACTACTTTATTTCCTAAGATTCATAGATGAGGCCCACAAATTTGACAGTGGCGATCAGCCCGGTCCAGAGAAGAAATTCCCCTTTTGAAAGGCCACATCATCTTTCCACCGAAACAGTTACATACATATATATATATATAGCAAACAACATGCTATGAGTAGAAATAAAAAAAAAAAGTTCGTCCAATATAAACGCATTACTAAAATGATTTGAGATTTTTATGATATTAAAACTCAATGCTCGGTAGCTGTATTGATTGAAAGTTTCTCCATCATCGTTAAGGTGATGATTTGAAATCCACAATTACTAGCGTTTTAAGTGAGAGGCCCAATCCCGAGATATGGAGGTTCGGTCCTTTAATACCGTTCAGGCACGGGAGCCCATGATTAATTCCTCCATCCTAAAAAAAATCTTTTTAAATAGCCTTGGTAATATGGATACAATCAAATGCACTTACAAATAATGATGATAAAAAAAAAAGAAAAGGAAATTGAGTTTTTAGATCAATCATGCCATAAAAAAAAAATATTCGCGTTCGAAATTAAAGTGGCGGCTCCATCTTTCGGATCTTTGCTGGCGTAATTTAGCAAAAGTCGCGTATCCCAGGCGAACGGTATTTTCCGGGAGCTAGAAAATTCAAGAAATGAAGAGTGGCGGGGGGGTCCACGTGGAAGGCCACGTCCATTTTAAATCCCGATCATGTGCCCCACGGCCGACGAAGAAGCTCATCCTGTGGCCGAACGCCACGTGTCCCGAGACGGAAGCCCAATCAATGGGAGTAACATGCTCTGCCTTCCTTGCTCTCTCCTCACTCCACCGACACTCCCATTCGGAACCCGGGGACAGGCTGGCGGGTTGACCTGTCTTTGTTGACTCTCTCTCTCTCTCTCTCTCTCTCTCTCTCTTCTTTATTAATAGTCGCAACCACGACGACTACTGCTCAATTCACGCGCTATATGTCTTCGTAAGAGTATAGACATCCCATTACTATTGATTGAACTACGGGAAAGGGAAGGACACGCAAGGACCACGAATAATGAAGGGAGCATAATCATGTAATTTAATTTGAGGGTGATCGTGAATAATGAAGGGAACATAAGCATAATCAAACTAAGGTTTGCCAACATGGACGATATGAAGCGAACATTGTTATCGTTAATTCGAGGATAACTTTTATGAGAATCGTCATTATGGAAAATCCTCTTTTACGAATGCAAAATCAGGTGTTTAGAACAATTATTGTAACGGCAAAGTATGTGTATCATGATCACACTAACAACTACAAGAAAAGAATATTGAGATACCGATCGTTATACTAAAGTTTATCCTTAATTGATATGTTCAGACACGAAAGAATAAAGGGTCCACCACAGATCGGCGAGTTGAGCGGTTTTTCTCTGCTCCGATCGATTCGGACAGACTCTTCCTCTTCCTCTGATCAGGGCCCGATCTAATCACTAGCTTCATGTCGACACCGCCTTTGAAATTAAAAATGAATTTCAAAAAGCTAGAAAAATAGTTGGATGGCACGATGTGGTTTGAAAGGTAGATTTATGGGACACAAAGATGTCACTTCAAGAAAAGGGAAAACTCTACAAGCGACTTATTATTTGAATCCAATAATTCTCTCTACAAATATCAGTTATCTAAGTGCACCCGCATGTCTTTTCCTCTGCGTAGGGCATCAATGAGGACAAGCCACCAGCTCTCGGAGATAATGTTACTTAATGAATAACGAACATGAAATAGACTCTCTCTATTCTTAATTTTTTTTTCTTTTGCTCATCTTATAAGTTTGAAATGAAAAGCCACCTCACCGAATTTCCACGTGTTAAATCATCGTGGGTAGACAGAAAAGCCATGCCAGAAGAGGAAGCAAGTTCAATCGACCGACAAAGAATTCTGTATTCACCGATAAGAAAAGGATCAAAAAGTGTCCGTGGATCCACCTCAAAATAGCTCTAAATTCTTTGCTATACAGACTTAGGTAAATGTACATGATGATAACCTCTGCCGGAGCGGGGAAAATTTTTTCCAAAAATAGTATCGAAAGATCCCAGATTTTTTTCCTGGATCTCCCTCTTATTGTCACAAGTGAAATTCATATATTTTCCAACTCTTTTTTTATATCTCTAATCGAACTATGGGATGCCGATCGAATGATACCGCCGTCGATCCATCAGCTAATAAGCGGTAGTGTCTCAAAAATTATGTAATCACACTCCAACCTGCATCTCCAAAGAGAGTGTGCCTGTGCTATCTACACAGAGTCCGTGACTTCACCTTCGACCGAGCTCGAGTTCGCGCTGCTGCGTCGGCGGAAATGGCGACCGTCTGTATCGCATCAGGAATCCAATGCGAAGGGAGTGCGCAAGAGATCATAAGGAGCCCACAAGGCGTCCAACGGGCACGGCCGGTTGGCGTCAAGCCGCACCCACGGCTTCCCTTTGCCGCTCCAATGCAGGAGGCTGACCGGGCCGGGGTGCAAGTCCCGGCACAGCCCCCGGAAGTTGTCGCCCCCGAGGCCGTGCTGGTTCCAGCGGTGGTCCACCGGGGCGATCTCCCCGGCGAACACCAGCAGGAATGGGGGGAGCGACCCCAGCTCGTAGATCCGCATCCGCTTCTGGAGCTCCATCCACTCCTCGATCTTGGCCGTGTACCCGCCCACGCGCCACCGGTCGAGGTCGATGACCATGACGCCGGTGTTGAAGTAGCAGGGCGGACGGCGGCGGCCCGCGAAGGTGAGGGGTAGGGAGGGGCTGGACCAAAAGGTGGGGGTGAAGTAGGATGTGAAATTGGCGTTGCAGTATTCCGGGGCGGCGAGGACGGCGGAGCCCGGGTCGAGGGGGGTGGCTGCTAGGGAGGCGATGTCGTCGACGAGGACGAGGTCGGAGTCGAGGTAGACGACGCGGCGGACGCAGAGGGGGAGGAGGTTGGCGAGGTAGGAGCGGGCGTAGTTAAGGGGGCAGTCGAGGGCGGAACGGATAGAGGTGGAGATGAGGCCAGAGACGGCGGAGACGTCGAAGGGGTGGAGCTGGAAGCGGAGGTAGGGGAAGGAGGTGGAGACAGTGGCGCGCAGGAGGGACGGGTCGGAGGTGGTGGCCGAGTAGACGAAGTGGAAGATCACATTCTGGGGACACGTGGAGTGCTGGAGGACGGAGAGGATGGCCGCCATGGAGCCCCGGATGTAGGCTGCGTCCAGGGTCATCGCCACGTGGACCGCTGTCTCCGAGCAGATCACATCGTCGTCGCCGTTGCCAGCGCCGTAGCTGTCATCGTCGCTGTTGCCGTCGCTGGAGGTGTTGAGGAGGGAAGGGCAGGCTGGGGAGTTGTAGAACTCCGGGGCTTCTTTGAATTGTTCGGGGTCAATGGTGGCGGTGGTGGCGCCGCCATTGGCGACAGCGGTGGAGATGGACAAGAGGAGGGAGAGGAAGAGGGAGAGGAGAGCTTTATTACCAGGCAGAGACATAAGAGAAGATGGGGTGCGCTTTTGGGAAAGACGAGGCTGGGGAGTCTTTGGTTCCCTGAAGTCGTTTTTGTATTGAGCAGGAGGGAGTAAGAGAAATAGGGAGGGATGAGGAAGAGTCGTTTTTTAAATGATGTCTGAAGATTGATTGAAACGCGGTTTTGGGGTATTCTTTTCTTCTTCTTCTTCTTTTTTAATAAGGGGCTTGAGCTTAGCTGGAGGGCTGGCCAGAGGTCGCAGGAGGTGAGAGCTCGGTCAAGAACTTTCCAAAGAGGGACGTTTGTTGAGCTTAGATCTGTTGTTCTAATTCATTTTTAATTAAGGTAAAAGACATAGAATATGGTCTTAAATTTTCCTTGATATCCAACTTTTCATGGGTCGTTCCTTCCTTGCGGTGGTAGGTCTACTGGATGAAGGGGGGAAGTGGGGCAATTTGGTGAATTCGTGGGTAAATTAGGGAGGGGGGCAATTTTGTTGGGGGGGAGGGTGGAAAGGGCAGGCTTTGCTTTTAATCATTCGGAAACTTTCCAAAAAGCATCTCTTTTGGAAGCAAACTTTAATGATCTGAGCAAATTGCTCCGTGGAATAATCCTTGAGGTCCTCCCGAATCCTATTTGAGAATTCAAGGGACGTTGATGTCTCATCTCTCTCTCTCTCTCTCTCTCTCTCTCTCGCTACGCATCTTCCTTGTGAGTTGAACCGTCGCCTTCCGGTGGGATAGGTGGAGTTTTCCGATCAAAGGCATCTCTCGAGCCGGGCTGACTTTCTTGCTTTATAAACCCGGAGAGCTCAATGCACCCTGCGAAAGCTAGCGAGCCACCTTCCATGGGAATTGACACTTTTGAGCATCGAATGTCTTCGTTAGCAAGGTAGTAACTGCGCTTTCCTCCGACCGCACAGCGAACGACTCTGGATTCACTCGCGACGGTGAGCCACCGGGGGCCACCCCTTATGTTGAGCGAGTCTGGCGGTGAACGCCATGAAAACATGGCATGCATGTGTAATTGGATGGAGGCTGGCATGTCGCAATCGAAGACGTTGATTGAGAAAAACTTTCATAAGTCATATAAGTATAAAATAAATTAGTTACTTTTATTGTTTGATCTCTTAAGCCAATCATAATCCGTGGCGGTTTACGGAACTTTAGATTAAGAATCCTAAGTTATAGGAATAGGACGGATGTCTCGATAATAACGTCTTGCTAATTGTCTTCATTGGACCACCACAAAGTGGGGGGAAAAAGGGTTGAAAAGTAAAAACAAGAACTAATTGAAAAGAAGAATGGCAATCGGAGTGAATTTTTCCAACATTGCTAAACAAAATATTTAACGATAACAGTATTGTGAACGATTAGTTAAAGAATCTAATCCCACCAAACTCAAAATATTTAGGGCTTGATTTTGATTCAACACGGGACAAAATGTTTAGAATTGTTGGTGCGATTCTTTCAAGAATTGTTGAGCCGCCGATAATATAGAAATTCCGGATGACAAATACAAAGGCAAGACGAAGAGAGATCTTATTATAACTTCGTTACAAAAACCCGGCATGATCCATATGAAGACCAATGCAGATAGGAGTTGCATGCATCACGCGGGCTTCTGTCAAAAACCCTAATTTTACCCGTGTGAACAGCAAAAAAGGAAAAGAGTCTCGGGTCAAGATATCAACCTAACGCTTTGTCGGTACTCCCTTCAGTGCCATCGTTTCCCCTCACATGCTTGCGTCTCCGTAGAGATGTTTGGCTTACAACGACATGACATCCGGAATCAAACTGCTTCACAAGATAATCCGGCAAATCCCACCACCCAACCTCTGTTCAATCATTCACCGAACAATCTAGACTCCTGACTGTCGTAGTTCCCATAACTTTTCCCTCGGCAAGGTCATTTCACTGAAGCTTCTGCTGTAATTTGATCCTTCTGATTAAAGAAAACTATCAAATTAAACCTAACCCGAAAGGAGGTTCTTTTCAATCTTGCAACGGATGCTCTGGTGCTGTCAACCCGCATGCTCACTTTCATGGTTGGGCCTCTCTCTCGAAAGCAGCTCGATGTAAAGACGACACTCCACATGAGGACTGGTCCCCCCCCCCCCCCCCCCCCCCACAACCCCACCCGGAAAGGGCCACCGTTTCAAGTGGTCAAGAAAAGTATAACTGCAACAATCCCAGTTCCTTTCTGAGAAATTGGGGGTGTGCATGAAAGGAATGATCGTCGTGCTTCCCTTCGATTCAAAATAATCCTGCCTTTGTCTCGTGGTGCACAGACTTGTGAGGAAGGACTGAAGAACGTGGCCCGGAACCTTCCCTCAAACCGACAAACGCATGGTCGATGTTGATGTGAAGTTCGACTTCAGAAGAGGGAAAAGAAGCAGAAGTCGTCGTGGAAAAATATACTATAAACGTGGAAAACTGTGGCTCCGAGTATCATATAGTTGTTGATCCTGCATGTGTTTTGTTTGTTTAAAATGTAAGAAAGAAAATATATTTTGAAGAAGATCTTATGTCCATCTAATGAATGACGGAATTTAAAATATTACAAATATGCCTTTGTATGATTCGAAATATCATTACAATCATTTTTATTGTAACGCGCCAAGTCAAATGTATTTTATCGAATTTTTGCATTAAATCCTGTAGGAAGAACAAAAAAGGATGCCCAAAATATTATTGACAAGCGATTATAACTAGTGCGTTTATAAACTGACGATAACTGTAATTTTCAGAAATGTACTTTCTTAAGGATCCTTGCGATCTATTTGACTCCTAAGTCCCTTGTCTTTAGTGTATTTATGTATCTAGCTAAATCAATCCGCAGGATGAATTTGACAGATTCCAAGGGACACCGACATCCGACCCACGAACCCTAATGCGTGTGGGTCATGAAGGTGCCATTAAAGTCAGCCTAGATGAAGCGCACGTCGTCCTTCTCTCTGTCTCGGTGAACAAGACGACAATGCCTTGGCCTCCTACTTGTGAAAGTACATGCCGACGGGAGCTGGTACCATACGGAAGACCTGGGAGAGGGTCAAAGTTTCAACGCTAAGAAATAGATTAAAAAAAATTTTAAGGTACCAATTCGAGTCTCGAGGGTGACTTTCAATTGGCTGTTTCTAATTTATTGAAGCCAGCCTCGGATTCTTTTTGGTTTTTATATTACCCCGATCGGATACAAGGATGAATTTGAGGAACGCTCTCCCCGTAGTTGCCCAGAAACTTCAAAGTTGCACTCTATACTTTAAATCTCTCTTTTTGTGCTTTCTTAATCATGTACATTCATTTGTTCTTACTTTATTTACAACTTAGCTGTCCTATCATTTTAGAGGACTGAGCTAATATCGTCTGTAACCTATCCAACAGAAAGACCATCGTGCCAAAATCCTCTGGATTTGTCTCGAAAAGTGCTCCTTTTCATTGGGGTTTTAGACCGATCATGATTGCTCTTTGTGAAGCGATTCAATATTAGTCTTAACAAACTCGACTGGGATGCATGAAGTGCTAGTACATATATGAATAGGAAACCTATATATATATTGATTTATCTAACAAATCAATGTACATTTCAATTGGAAGTGAGATGGAGAGTTGGAAATCAAAAACCTATGGGTGTAATTCATTCTTGTTCTGCATGTTAGACACAGGTGGCAAATAGATGGATCGGTTCGAATTTGAGTGAATCGTTAATAGGTTTGACCCACATTTATACATTCAATCCTTGTTAGTTCGTTTACTTTCTAAACAATTTAGAAGACACGTACTCAACTACAACCACATCTAGCCCATATCAACCCACATAACTCACATTTTTTAACTACACCAATTGAGCATTTGGCAGATTCACCACTCTGAATCACCGCACCACCCCAGCCATCACCCTCCATCTGCAAGAATGGCATTTCCTTCCCGGAAAAACCTCGACCCCGGCCTAGAACACCAGGTATGTGAAGGCGTCCCTTCTAATGAATCCTCACTTCCCATCGCCGTCCTCCTAACACCCTCAACCAACGCTTCGGCCTGAACTCGGGCCAGTCCTTTCCTCCCATCTCCTCCAGCCTCCACATTGCATATGGATGGAATACCACCCTTGCCGTCGTCCATCCGTGAGCATTACATACGAATGGCCTTTCCTTTAACAAACAGTCACGCGATTGAGAGCTGCATAGCGTGAGGGAGATGATGGCCACAAAAGACCGTCAATTCTAGTCCTTAATGACCGGCCACTGTCATCGCCAAGCTCGGCCAACAGCTACTCCTAAAAGGCAGCATTTTGCCACTCCTTCCCTACTTCCCGCACTCCTCCGCCTAGGTCTAGCCTCGCCTATCAGATATCTCTGAGCTTCTCTACTTCGTCAAGGACCTCCACGAGCGCCCGTTGCGCCTCGAGACCAAGATCCACGAGCACAAGGGCATGACCTGCTCTAAGAACTCCAAGATTTCCGGTCAGTGAAGCGAACTGAAGAGCTCAACGTGTTGAATGAGAGGCTGAGGCGTGAAAGCATACGGGGCTAGGTTGGAGGAAGAGAAGATAGCGAGCGAAGATGAAGAGAGAGAAGAGAGTCTGAGCCTTGTTAATTAAGTAGGTTGGAAATGGGTTAATTAAAGAAGCCATTTAAACCCATCTATTTTGAGCTATTCATTTTAGAGTTCATTAAAACTAGGCCTTTAAAATTTGAGGTGGCCCGTCTATAACCTATTCCAACAAATTTGGGCTAATAAATGCGTTTAACACCCATTTTAATAAGTCTAGTTTAATTATCTCAATCAATCACAACAATAAATTATTAGGTTATAGATCCAATAGTAGAAATTTTGTATCATCGGAGGCTGCACATGTTCTTATTTTGGTTGGACTGATTTCCAGTTTTGAAATCGCGATGGATGCGCAGAATATAAGGAGGTGCGATCTATTTGTCTGGTTTATCTATATATAGGAAGCAAGAATGACAATGGAGTATAACGTAAAACCTTTAAAGAGTGAACTTCCAACAAGTACCGGGTTGGTCGAGGATATAGATGAGGTCGTAGAAAACTTCAAGATAACCTGTAAGAGTATGCTTCGAAGTGCACCAGATCGTTTAATAAGTAAAGGCGGACCACATCTACATTTTTTAAGGCATATGTGAATCTGTAGTAAAATCAATAGGAAAAAAATGCACAATTCTAAGAAATAGATTTTTTTTTTTTGGGCAGGCTCTAAGAAATAGATAGTTGGCTGCATTTAGTAACGTTTTTATTTCACTGTATTTCTATTCTTTATTCCCAAAAATAAATAAATAAAAATAACAGAAACCAGTCTAATGTCAATTAATTTTTCTATTCTCAAAATAGAGACCTTGATGGCCAAGTCTTTGGCCGGTCATTGGTGGCCAGCGATTGGCCAAAGAAAGAAATAAAGGAAATAAGGAAAAGAAAAAAAAGTATAGTTTTAAAAAATAAAAAATATATCGAAAATTTATTTTTGTATAAAACACATTTCTATTCTCAATTTATTCCGAAAATAGCAATTACTAAACGTGTTTTTTATTAAAAAATTTATCCGTTCAATAAAAATAAGTAAATTATTCTCGGTAAGAGAAGTATTGTTAAACGCGCCGTTAATGGGTACACCTCAATTGCAATACCCTACAAGTCTATTATTGAAGAGGACACAACAAACACGGCAGCACCGCACAAGACACAGCTTCGAAGGAGAAAAAAAGATGGTTGTCGAATCAACAGTCATCATCCTGATACCGACACAAGCTACGAGTCGCTGAAGAGGAAAGGTACATGGCTCGAAAAAGGGCAAAGGAGAGTTTGTGATGAGCAAGGTACCTGTGCTCGCACGTTATTGTTAGAAGCAACTCCATTTGCCGATGGAGGGGTTAGGAATTCAGGGACCACTCGGCCTACAGCTATCTCCAGAAAGACTAGTTTCCAGCGGAGAAAGCCAGGACACCTGCCTCAGGAAGAGAGTTCTCCACAGCCTTCCGCGGACCGGACATGAGGATCTGGAGGGAGGATACAAATGCCATGCCCCATCGCTCGAGCATGCAAGACAGAAGAATGCCAATCCTTACAGAGAAATGTACGAGGTTGGTCGCCACCAAAATGTCAGAAGCTCACCCACTAAAGCCAAAACATCACCACATGCCCACAGGACAAAGAAGGTGCAGACCATCTCTCCGAAAGCGAAACCTCGATCGCCAAAGTGGCATCCATGACTACCCATGCATGGGCGCATCCAGATAGGGAAACTAGGCTGTTGAAAGGAAGTCGAGAAATCAAATGCACCAGAGGCTTATTTGCGGACGGCATCTCTGAATCTCCCATCCCTCGTCTACTTCAGTCGCTTGCCGCCCGTCTCATAGGATGTCCTTTTTCTTTTGGCACTTCTTGACACCGCATATTTCGCCCTCATTTTCAGAAAAAATCGTTAGGGTTTAACCTAGAATTGGCCGAGAATATGAACGAAAGGTTGACCAGTGAGGTATGAGGCCTGAAACAAATTACAAACCTTGCAAAGAGCTCCTGCTCGATCGTCAAAATGAGTGTTTTGACACCATTGTTGTCACCCAAATCTGGATGGCCGATATTAAAGCCCTTAGGATCGGACGCTCGTTTTTCGTTGGAAAGTTTGCGATTTCCGGATGACGATTGCACATCCCCAAAATAAGAATCGCAAGCGTTTCAACGTAATAAAAATTGAGTTAAACAAATATCAGATGTGGAAATAATCGCAAGTTGTACTTTGTTTAAACCTTTTGATACTCGGAAAAGATTTTGTTTAGCTCATCTTAGAAATCGGATTGCCCAAGAAATGGATAATATTTGATATAAAAAGTTTTAGTAAAAGGAATCTTAATTTCTCAAAAATCCACCGTAGGACATGTAGATACAAAACATATGTATAGATCCTGAAAATTACCAAAAATGTCATAATGCAATTGAATTGGTACCAATTCAGTCCTGAGCCTTTCAACTTGACAAATTCAAACCCAAACTCTTTGACAATTTGTTAATATAGTTCATTTGGTCAATTTTGCTTAGAAATCGCTACGGCGAACATTGGTCATCTTACGAAGTACGACTAACACTAACATTGAAAAATATTTCTGATTACTTGTATCACTTACATAAATAAATATATGAAAGTATTTTTATTATTCATAAAAATATATTGACATAAACTTTTATCAATAATGTAATCATATTAAATTGACTAATCATTTTAAGAGATAGGAATTTTAAGAAAATGCTATTATTTTCTGTGTAATCAAATGAGCCTTAGCGTAACGAAGTAGACAAGTAATCATAATTACGTGACCAATGTGGCAGCTGTGTCCTCAAGCTCCCTGAGGCTTGTAACGATTTCAATTCAAGAAAGGAAATTCCAAAACCTTTTATTGATGATTCCAGTGCATTACTCCAATTTGGGTAACAATTCAAGATCAGCGACGGTTCTGAATTTTGGGCCTAATGGCCCAAGACTAAAAAGGGGTTGGCCTTTTGGGCCAAAACTTTTATAAAAAAAAAGGCCTGTTGCAGCGCATAGCCAGCCCGGCCTATCGCCACCTCTACGCACCGGCGGCTCCGCCGCAGCACCATTGCCCTCTGTCGACCTTTTCGGCGGCCCAGCTGACGTTATTTAAAAATTTTCAGAACTTTATTTTTCCGCGGTACTTTCCGTTTCTTAAACTATTGAGTTTGTAATTGCAACGTAAGAGCTGGCGTGGCGCTTGACACGAAAATACCCACTTGAACAAAGTGACATATAAATCTAAGGTCTCAATAAAAAGTTTTATAAGCAAATATGTTAAAACATCACAATTTATGAAAATATATCACTTTATCCGTAAGATTCGGTGGTTTCGGCAGTTCCCCCTAAATTTCAACTACGAAAATGAATAATCTGAGAAATATGCTTCTGAAAAATGTATATGAAAATAAATCCGCCGAATATCATGAGTGTATTAAAGCGACAAATCGCTTTTGAACCCTATTAGCCGTATCTCAGTTAAGAGGTTGGAGATAATATGTGGACTCTTGAACATGAGGAACATTCTTCGGAGCATTGTATTCGTCAAAACATAGGAGAGCCTTGCACGACAAGACAAAACCTAAGAATAAGCGAGGTGAGGTTCCGAGAATAATGTAGTGAAAGAGATTACATTCGTTTCTAGAACAAAGAAACCCTAGGAATAAGCGAACGAGCAGCCATTGTTAGGGTTTCGAGAACCAGGCGTGCTGCAAAGTCATCCAAGATCCCGAATAAGCAATACATGAACTTAAAGAACTGAACGATGCTGGTTACATTAGGACTGGGTTTACTAAATAACTTTAGTAAATGGTACAACAGAACCGTAAGGGAACATTTAAACGAGTGGACTATCTCCAACACTCAATAGCAGTCCTCCGTATCAATTTCATGGACCCTAGTTTAATATACGTAGCGTTTCCCTGCAAAATTAGCATACAAGGGAGTGATGTATCGCTTTCATCCGCAACTTCCTAAGGTTCTATCATGTAGGCAAGCTTCTTGTTAGAGTAGGCAGATAGAGATCATGGATCCAGCTTTGATAGATCAAGATCAAGATCTTGGATCCACACATCGCACGCCGATTTTGTGATCTAGTTTAACATTCGTATAGTTTCTCTTAGAGCGGAGCAATGTATCGCTCTCGTTCGTGCTTCCCAAGGTGGTTCTACCACGTAGGGAAGCTTCTACTTAGAGCCGGATTTCTACAAGGCAGATCGAGATCACGGATCAACATCAAAGCCGATGATGTCACTTGGGACATCACACCTTTTTTCCCTTAATCACTTGCTTAACGGCATTTCGACCGCCGAAGGACAAAACGTCGTACCGATGGGAGAAAGGAAGCGTTCGTGGAAACCATCGGAGTTGTTTCCTAAGTCCTCTTCAAAGATTCTTTAGGACGTGTGGTTGCCGTTTTATGTTTCGGTGGGGAATCCTTCTAGAAAATATGCCGGTGTCTCTTCATTCGGTGGGAATTCAACCTATTCTTGTTAAGGAGCGACGAATAGAGAAGACTTCCTTGATGAGAAAGTAGGAAAAGCATAAGGATTCTAGACTCTTTGTCCACGTCATGCATAGTTTGAATTATAAAAAGAAGAATTAGAGAAAGAGTTTCCCCACTCACAGAATCAAAAAAAAAAAAAAAACTTGTCCATACGATTGTTTTTCATAATTAGAGAGTGCGTCTGTTCGAGTGAAATAATTTTTTCGCCGATTGTTTTCTTAGATTTCACATGTTTGATCTGCTGAAAATGATCAACCGACGTAAAACCATTTATAAGTCAAAGAAAATATACATGATTGAAGTTAGGTAAATGAATTAAAAAAAAAACTAAAAAGGAAAGAATTATTTTGTGAAAAAATGATTTTCCGCTGATGTTTTTCTTAAGGTTGTGTCTGTTTCAGTAAAAGAATTCTTTTTTGAATTAGTTTTTTTACTTGTTTTCACATGCTTAATTTGCTAAAAATCACCAGTTAACAAAAAACATTTACAGTCAAAGAAAATAATATTTTTCATAAAGTTAGGAAATAAATTAATTGTTAAAGAAGCAATTAAATCGGCACTTGTTATAATGGCTTAGAGGGGTTACCTAACAAGTGTTGTTAGCAGCTTTCTATGACAAAACCTATGGAAGATAACATCAAACTCGGATACAAAAATCACAACCGATAAGAATGAATTTAAGGCAAACAATGAGTTTACAGCGGAAACACCAACACCTCATTTGATCGCGCCGCAAACGAACCCCGACTTCCTACGATTCCGCATACATCGATAGCTTCATTTAGATCATATTGTATGGATCATCAATTACTACGAAACGTCCGAATCACGGCCGTCCTTTTTAGGCACGTCGATAGTAACAAATCCACCTGCTAAATATACGACAAACCCTAGCCAAATGCCATTTGATGTTCATACAATATCATATTCACAGGTTCGTAATCCTTTACGCAATTCCGTTTTAGTTTTCTTGATTAAAGTAACATCGGACATAAGAATATTACGTCAAATGGGGCAGAGCCGCCACCTAGTTTTACCTGGTCCATCACCTCAAGCGATCACATCATACATAAACCTGCCAAATACTTTGTGCTGCCCGAGTCTATCTTCTTTTGGACATTTCTAACATGTTATATGTTCCTGTCCCTCTCCAGAACCTCATCAGACCCTCCATCAATAGATTACCAAAAAAACCTTTTGATAAATTGCCAATAATGTGATATGGCAATATCACAATATTTTTATTCGCAATGAAATTGGTATCATCATTTGCTATTAAATATCTTTCCGGAAATTACTCAAATGAATTTTTCAATCGATTAAATCCTTTGCAACTAACTGGTCGGATGAAATGATATGATCTTAATGAACGGGGTCGAAGGTCCTAACTTTCTAGGAATTTCGATGGAGTTATAAAAATAGCCTCTTTTTAGTCAAATTTACTTTTCATATTAAGATTTTCGATAGACCAAAACAATTATACAACGTATCGTTTTTGACGAGCGACTTAGAATTGATCCATCTCACGTCACGACGGTCTTTAAAATTAGGGAAAATATACATTTGCTTCCGTGCCCATAACAGGTTCAGGTGATTTTATTTATTTATTTGGGGAAAAAATTAAAAATTCTGCGGCCTCAAAAAGAAAAGGCAAGAGAAACCAAAGAAAAAGAGGGGGGAAATAAAATAAACAGTGGGGAAATGAAGGATGTGGATTGTGCCTTGGAACGAAGAAAGGTTGGACCAGAGATTGGCGCTGAATCTTCTTCAGACTTTGACCGTCTCCGCCGCGCGTATAAAAAAATTTCTCAACGTCGCCGCTCCCTTCATAAGCGTCGCTGACCTTCCCCTGCTTCGATCCCCACCTCAACGTTACAGCGATTTCTCAACTGTAATCCCATTTGCAGATCCCACCCATCTCTCTCTCCTCTCTCTCTCTCTCTCTCTCTCTCTCTCTCTCTCTCTCTCTCTCTCTCTGCATCCGCCGTTCCGATTCAATCGCGCTCTCGAGAATCTCAGATTTCTTCGCAGATGAGAAAATGGCGACACAGCCGCCAATGCCGCGGACCCTGAGGTACTACCTGTCCGAACACCCTTCCATCGTCAACTTCCGGTGGAGCCACCACCTCTGGGGCTCCACCTGGTCCTTCCTCCTGGCCGCCGTCGCCGCCTACGTCGCCGCGGCCTCCGCCCTCCACCTCCTCCTACTCCTCCTCCCCCGCCCCCGGCGCCGCCCCGTCCCCCTCGGGCCACTCCCTGCCCTCCACAGCCTCGCCGTCGCCGCCGCCTCCGCCGTCGTCTTCGCCGGCATGCTCCTCTCCGCCTCCGCCGAGATCCGTGACACCCGGTGGCTGTGGCGGCGCTCCCGCAACAACCCCATCCAGTGGCTCCTCTGCTTCCCCCTCGGCACCCGCCCCTCGGGGCGCGTCTTCTTCTGGTCCTACGCCTTCTACCTCTCCCGCTTCCTCCACCTCCTCCGCACCTTCCTCACCGTCCTCCGCCGACGCCGCCTCTCATTCTTCCAGCTCTTCAACCAGTCCATCCTGCTCTGCATGTCCTTCCTCTGGCTCGAGTTCTCGCAGTCCTTCCAGGTCCTCGCCATCCTCTCCACCACCCTCCTCTACGCCGTCGTCTACGGCTACCGGTTCTGGACCGCGATCGGCCTCCCCGGCGCGAGGTTCCCGTTCGTCGTGAACTGCCAGGTCTTGCTGCTGGGCTACACCCTGATTTGCCATTTCGGGGTCCTGTTCCTGCATTTCCTGAAAGGCGGGTGCAACGGGATCGGGGCCTGGGTCTTCAACTCGGTGTTCAATGGCGCGATCTTGTTCCTGGTGTTGAAGTTCTACGTCAAGGTGCAGCTGAAGTACCGGAAGGTCGGTGCGGTGGCGGAGCAAGATGACGGGTCGACGGGGGCGGCGGCGCGTGCGGGTTCTACTGGTCCGGAGACGAAGGTCGCCCCAGAGAAAGATCGTTGATTGGTTCGCGGTCTCCCGCTTGTTGGGTTCGTGATCCCAATTCTTGGACGCACCCGGGAACTGCCTTCGCCCCTCCCCTGCCGTGATTCTTGGTTCTTCCAATTAGTTTTAGGTCAGTTTCATAGGACTTTGTTTCTTTTCTCCATCCTTGTTTTGCGCAGAACAAACGGGGATGGTCCCAATTTGTCTTCCCCTTCTTCTCCCATTACTTCTTTTGTTCGGAGCGAAGCTGTAACTTAACGTTGTCGCATGACACGATTTGACGAGGAAGGTGTAAATTTTTTGGCGCCGCTTCCCTTTGTCCCATTATCATTCTTTTTAATGTGATTTCCAACGAATTGCAGCGAGGAGAAATCACCAGTCTCTGTTTTTAGTCGGTTGGGCTCGTGGGGGAGTTGCGTGTCAAAAGGGGAGGCTGGACGAATACGAATGGTCATCGACAGAATTAGCGTCAAAGCGTTGGACGAGTCCTCCAAACTCTAAAGCCTCTTTTGTGTTTGAATCTCTCTTTTGGCAAACCGATGGTTCAGATTACATGGTCCGTGATTGCGTGATTCCGCAATGAAAAGGCTACGACTAGTTGTTCATTGATTAGGAATGAAAGCTAGCAATGCTGTACGTTAATTCTGCCGGCCAATCGAGACCATGAATTTATCTTTGGCCGCACGGGGATTGGATTGCTGCCTTTTGGGTCCCCACAACCCCTAAAGCCTAAAGCATAGTACCTCCTTAAGGATCTGATCTCGATCTGCTAAATTTATGGAAAGAAATCGCCAAGACGAAGAAAAAGGGAGATGAGATGCAGGGCGACAGTCACGAATCGACATTCTTCTTCTTCTTCTTCTTCTTCTTCTTCTTCTTCTGCTTCGATCTAGCATCATCTCCTGAGCATGGCTGCGCCTGTGATGGAACATTCGCCTGGTTGTGGAGTTGCCTAGCAATGGGTTTGCGAAGAGCACGTAAGAGAGAAGTCCGATGCCCGAGAGAGACCCCAAATCTGAGTTTGTCAACATATCAAGTTGGATTCACGTTCATTCAAAAACTTAAATCAATGAGTTATGGGCCAATTAAGATACATAAATTAATCGCTTCGCATCACACTAAATCTCTCTTACTCTCCCTTATCAAGGTATTATTCCGTATCAAGATATACACGAAGGCTACCATCCGTTACTAAATCGCAACGCTTAAACGTGGTTGATCACCGGCAAGAGAAGTCTGATGCCTTCACCAATTATATCCCCAAGAGAAAGCCTAATTTCGAACTTGTCGATATCTCCAATCGGATCCACATCCACTCAAAAGTTTAAGTCAATGAGTTATGTGCAAGCTAAGATATATAAATTGTTCACCATTACGTCAATTCTCCAATGTAGGGTTTTCTGACATGACTCACGCTTACATAGATTTGAGCTTCAACTGACCTTCCAGTACGGCTGACGAACATAGCCCCCGCTCAACCTCCCGGCGCACGTACACGTCCGACGACCAACGATGAGTCCCTGAACTTCCGACGATCTCAAACCACGTCGCATCCCGCCTTTCCTCTTTTTCTAGATCTCGAGATGTCAAGTGCATCATGTCCACTTCGTTCTGCAGAAGATCGGGTCTTTTCGTCGGCTAAAGATGAATCGCAGACACCGGACTGCCGTGGACCGAACTCAGTTACAGCATGGAGCTGTCAAAAGATGCTCCTCGCCGAGCGCTGTGCTTCTTGACCGTTTTGGTCTCGCCTCTTCGCCAGGTCCTATAATGCAACCGTGATATCCCGACGAAAGCTGAGGATGGTTTTGTTTTGGTAATTCCCGCTTTTGTTTTCATTGCCGGCGTTTGTTTGCAGAACTACTTCTAAAATCGGCAGCATTTCCCCAAAGAATATGTGCTGCAACCACACATGCTCCAATCTGTCGACACCGTCGGCTCAATCAAGGGGAAGAAATAGGCCTGGATGCAGGCCCACGCCCTAAGAGAGGAAGCACGTGTTCACAGAACAGTGGCCTGGTTCGGCCCCTTATATCACAGGCCCATGTATCGGCCACGTTGAGCTCACCTCTGTAGACTTCATTTAATTCCTTGTTATCGGGCTACAAGAAGTGGTTTTCCGAGAGAGAGAGAGAGAGAGAGATATTAAATCTATTGTAATTATATCGATTTAATCTGAATTATTCATTTCCCAGTTAAATCATTAAACTTTTTATATTTATGCCATTCAGTCTATTCAATCAATTATATTATGAAATCGCTGATTTGGACGCTGGGAGTCCCTCGCAATAGGGCTGAGCACTGGGTACCGCCCAACCTGGGAACCGCCCGGACCGGACCGGACCGGCCGGGTTGGTCCGGTTCTTCGAAGTTGTGGTCCGGTCCATGGGTCTAAAAAATGGAACCGGTTCTCGGGTGGTCCGGTCCACGGTTCCATGAGGGCGGGACCGGACTGGACCACTTGGACCAGACCACTAGGACCTTCTCGATTTAAACTTTAAATTTCTCTTGGCCCAAGTAACTTGGGAGCCTAACTCCAAAGTCCAGAGTCCAAAGTCTATATCCTAGTCCAAGCTTCAAAATTCTAGAGCCCAAAATCTATGTCCAAAGTCTCATAATGTCTTAACACCTCGCTCTAGATTTGAGTAGCTCCCGCGCCCGTGATCGCCAAAGCTTTCTTCTTCGGCGGTCTTCATATATCAACTTTTGCCTCGTGTGTTCATATTTCATTTTAGATTTTTGAGTGGCTAAATAATTCAACAATGGTGAGATTTCAACGAGATAGAGTCTAATGGACCTATTGATGCTTATTACTTATGGAAGCAAGGCGACTTCAACAAGGCTGAAAGAGTCATGAGTTTTTGCCGGTAGAAGTAAACGATTTTTATTTTAGTTTATAGTTCTCTTTGAATTTTTTCCGATTCCATTGGACCGCCCAAGGACCGGACCGGACCGATCTGTCTGGTCCGGTCCGGTCCTAGGATTAGTCGGTCCGGTCCTCGATCCTAAAAATCGGGGACCGATTCCATCGGTCCAGTCCCCGGTTCTAAGGCGGAACCGGACCGCCCTGGACCATGCACACCCCTACCTCGCAACACAATCAGTGCTGGTGTTGACATCTTTAAATTTGTAATTTTTTCTTCATTTTCAGTTCATTTTATTGTTTTTTCCCTAGACTTAGGGCTGAAGAGGTTTATTTTACTAAAAATGTATAGATTAAGGCTTGATCACGCCACATGAGGCGGTTGACGTCTACATTAGTGATTTAAAGTCGAAATTGACCAAATGAACTAAATCGACACAAATGCAAAAGGTTTAAAAGATAATCGGCCAAAAAAATTAGGACCAAATTAACACAATTACAATAAGTTTAGAACTTTTATGATAATTTTGCCCTTGTTTATGTTTATGTTTTCCGGTGATGACCAGATGAACTTTGAGAAATGGAGAATCTGGTGCTAAATGCTAGTGGGCATTGCCATGATTGAACTTGGATATATTCACAAAACCCATCTACTCTATTGGAGCACAAGCAAGGACGTTTCCCCGTTATTAGTGCATCAGATCTTCTTCGATGCCGGACAGCTAGGTCAGTTGACGACGAGCAAGCAAGAATTAATATAATTTCCAAGATCCGGCAAATCACCCGCGTGAACAGGGGAGCTGCTACGGAGCGATGCTGCTTTACCTCAGTACCAAAGATTTCTAAACCATCGATTTGGTGAATGCTACAGGAATGGATAATTGCCTCAACTAGTTTTGTCTCAGCTATCGTCCCTTTTTAGTGATAAACTGGCTCAAATCTCCTTAGTGTTTTTGATGTTCTCTCTCTAAATGTCGTACTCTGTTTCCGATGCGGGGAGTACTCGCTTTTCATGCTACTGCAAATATTGACTGGTTAAGGGGTTAGAACAATAACGCAATGAGTTCATACAGCGTCGCACGTATAGGGAACTTCACTGGAGATCGATCGCTAGAAAGAAGGAAAGTAAGCCGGAAAAACATGCGGCGCAGCTTTCGTGCTTCATGGGTTCGAACAGTCTCTTATGTACAAAGTGAAGAGCGACGTCTCTGCGATACAAGAGAGTCAGCTGCAGAGAGAGTCCTGTTCTTCTAAGTTGACCCAATCAATTCGTTCTCAAACGCACTGGAGCCGCATTCCCCGCGGCAATTGCTCAGGTTGCACTCGAAAATTCGTGAAAACTGATGATGTGAACTCCACATTCGAAACGTTCGTCGGCAGTGTCCCCCTCCACCCTTCAAATCAGATAAACTCCGAGAAAAATGGACCGATTCCTATGCACGACAGGCCGAAAAAACTAAGTAGTCGTGTCCTTTAACTCTCTCTCTCTCTTCTTTAACGGTCATGGCGACCTTATTAAACCATAAATGATTAGCTTCTTTTGTTCGATTCGAGCAACAAGAAGCTTTTCAAAGCTCTTGCGCTCTTTCCCGCAGGGACGGGGACTCATCCGGGTAAAAAGCCCGGCGGAGCTCGCGGTACCGGTCGGCGTCGAAATTGTGGATCTTCATGAGCTTTTGCTGCTTGGTCTTGAAACGACGCTGGAAGTACCCTTCGAAGGACGGCTCTCGGGAGGTCCGGAGGAAGAAGCCGTACGCGAGGGTGACGTGGAGGTTGGTGAGGAAGAAGCAAATGGGCTCCATGACGTCCCAGGTCAGCTCCCAAAACGTGAGCCTCATGAGCACGAGCGTTTGGGCCACCAAGAAGCCCAGCCCACAATACAGCTCGCCCTTCACCAGGGCCCGGGCCTTATCGTCGATCAGGGCCTTGTGCTCCTCCATCTGCTCCAGCTCTCTTCTTCTTGGGTCATTGGGCCTGGCTATGGATTGGTAGATCAGGGACTCCATCGACTTAGCCACCTGCAAATTTAGTGGTTTAATTGCAACTTATTAGATTAGACCCAAGAATGGAGGCAATCTCAATCATAGCTGTTGTTTCCTTAATGAATATACCAATTAAGGACGATTTCCATTCGAGTTAAGCCAATTAAGGCAGCTATAGGATTATGACAGTGTCGATTTGCCACGTCCCGGGTCTTAATGTATCCAAATTCATAGAGGGAGACACTTAAGAAAGGTCATATCTTTGCTGCCCAAATTGCCATTGATGGAGATCTATTCCACAAGCCCGAGATGGCAATGAGGGAGGAGCCACAATCACAGTCGCATTAATCTCTTGTTGCCGTTTGGACGTTGATGGCAATCGTCTTCATCAAAAGCATAGATATCCAACAATTCAAACATTTAGGGACATTGATCATTCTCGTCAGTATCGGCTTCGTCGATAATCACTGATTGTTTTGAATAGGAACGCTCATTTCTTCGTTGTTTCAGTGATGTTTTCAATTTGTCTATGGTGGATTGATTATGTGGAGTCGCAAGGGAAATGATGTACCTGCTCAGGCCTGAGAAACGCGACGTTGCCGAGAACGATGACGCTTCCGGACTCGTCCAGCGCCTTCGCGAACTCGGCGCCTTCTTCCTTGCACCCTCCGCACGCCTGTCCACAGATCCCCACGAGCTCGTCGTATGGAATCGAGCTCGCGTCGATCTCCCTCAGCTTCGCCTTGATCGTCTCCGCCCGCGCCAGCCTCAGCAGCTTCCTCGCGTCCCCCACCGACACTCCGCCGAGCGGATCCCCGGCGACCGGCGGCGAGAGCCCGTCGAGCCGGAGGCGCTCCCCTCCGCCGAGTCCGTTGACGCTCCGGAGCTTCTCGCGGAGCTTGTCCCCCACCGGGAGGGAGAGGAACTCCGGCATCCTTGCCGCGGCGGCATGGTTGATCGCGCGCAGTTGGAGGAAGCGCCGCCTGAAGGGGCCCTTCTCGGCGTTCTCCGGCGACGAGACGTAGTCGCGATGGAAGGAGGCGGTGGCCGCCGTCGGAGGGGGAGGAATGACTTGAAGTGAGGCAAGAATCGCCGGCGCCGATCGGTGACAATCGTAGAGTCGCTTCGCCAGAGTTTTCCGAAGCGCCATTGCAGGGAAAAGGAGGGGGAGAGGAGAGAAGAGAGAGAGAGGCGTCCGGCGGTTTGGGAACGTCGGAGTGATTTGAGGCTTGCCCAAAGGTAGGGGAAGTGGGGCTCGATATTTATAGGGGGTCCAAAGGTAGAGGAGAATTCGTAAATTAATTAATTAATAGAATGAAGAAGAATTTGCATTAAGAGTGCGTACAGAATCTTCAAAATTGAGGAACAGAATCCCTTAAAAAGAAACTTAGGTCCAAAGATGAGGGGATTCTCCGGGTTAATTGCGGGCCAATTCGCGGGAGATTCTTTTTTTGTCACTGTTCATTGCCTACATATATATATGCTTTTGTGATGTGTTGAGAAGAGAAGGTGAGGACCAAAGTGGTAACAAAATCCAAGCTCATAGGGTCCGTACTTAGGTTCGCGGCGGCACACGAGAAACGTCGCTAATATGGCAAAGAGGGAGCGGGTCGTCGACGCGGTTGGATCGAAGGGCTCCGGTCGAAACACCAGGCGTTCGGCCGGTGTTGATCGAAATCGAGTCGCGGGCTCCGCGAGATCGCTCCTGAATGGCCAAGTAGAACTGCTGTGTTCACTTATAGTTACGGGTGTTAGAAAGGGCGTTGCGGCTTTTGTAATGTGCTTATTAATTCTCGCGGTTGAAGCAGCTAATAGCAGTTTCCAAGAGGCTGTCTCCCCTCATTTTAGGGAGGTTCTACCAAGGGCGAGCGAAAAATGGCCCAACGATTTAAAAGTCTAGATCGACTTGAACAGAATTTTAAAAATCACAATACTAATATGAAAATATAATTACAAATACACGTTATTTATGCTCAAAGGTCATAAATAAGATAAAAGGCATAATAAACATATAAACCAAAGTGATTTTGGAGATCGAAAATGTAATAACATATCTATCTTCTATTGATATTTTAAAAAGATTTGGGGCTAGGTTGGGACTGGTTTTGGTTCGATCCGGATCCAATTGAGATCACACTCGCCTCACTTTGTGATCTCCTCTAGGTTTTACAGCTTTAAAAGTTGCAATTTATCACTTCATAACACAGAGGCACGCGGCAGCACAGCCACACTACATCCAAAGCTATTCCAAGTTAACGCATTTGACATGCTCGAAATAGGGTCCAACGCCAAATTAAGTAGTTGTCATAACTCTAATTGGATTCAAGAATGTCTGCGTCATATGAGAAAGGTATCGACTTAACATACTTTGGGAGTCTTTGGTAGCCGACATTTGAAAGGAGATATTTTGAATTGTCTCGTTTCATTATTGAAAATGTGCATGACAATCGTTTCTAAGAGTGAACATGATTTCTGGGTAGGACCAACAACTTGAGAATCGTATCGATGGGAGCTGGTCCGGTTCAATGTTTCAAGGTATGCATGGTAGGTTCTAAATTATTAAACTTAGAGCTTGGAACATTAAACAAGTCTTTGTATTTTTCTCGATGTGTATATATATATATATATATATATATATTTCTTCATGCAATCGTGCAGCATTCCGTAATATTTGATAATGAGTACTAACTTAGAATCATTAGTTTGAGCTTCCATTATCAATGATATTTGTGAATGAATAGAAGATAAATATTAATGTTTAGATACGAATTATCGTCGGTAATGAAAACATTACTCATTAATCAATCGATTTAAATGATATAAACAATCAATTTAGCAAAGTATAATTTAAATAATTTATTTTTCATGAAATAAACGAAACTTAAAAAAGCACGAATGATACTCTTTTCAAGATATAAAACGCCTGACCAAAAAAAAAGGTCATTCATTTGGTGTTCTATATGTAAACAATCGGCTGACGTGTCAGTCCCATGTGTTGCCAGAAAAGCATTCCCGCGAAGGAAAAAGAAGGAATGTTTGTGCGTTATATGGGCCTATCACAGTAACTCAATGTCCTCTATTCACCAAAGGGAATGCTCTCTATTTACCTTCCTCAAGTGATAAATTAACTCTAGGGAAGACTAAATCACTGCTTACATCGCACTTGTGCAATCTTCGGGCTGAAAATCAAGCAAAAATAAAATAATGTGATGGAATTAAAGCATTCTACATTTAATAGGATTAGCCTCGTTTGTCAGTGTCTTTTCTCTTGGCTTAAACGGATTCAATTAGTCAAAAAAAATTCACTTAAATGGGTTCGGGCATTGATATCTAACTGCGTGGATGCCCATGAAACAATTTACAAATATTATGAACCGGTTAAGTTTACGCTCAAGAGATACAGGCAGACCCGATGCGTAATTTGAACATAACTTGTGGGGTTCGACCTAGTGAGCTCCAATTCCCGAACTGAAAAATCTCCTAACACCCTCAATTAATTGCAAAAACCGTGGAGGTAGGGTTGCTTGAATCATTCCATAGAAAAACCTGCCAACGTCGTCATCCATAGTTACATTATAAGCAGAATCAAATTATACTCCGTCCTCCAAAATTTTCCAGCTATTATCAGGGAGCCATGTCTTTCTATTTTCGACACTTAAAAGATTGGTAGCACTTGTCTCCACAGATTGAAGTACCTAGTCATTGTCAAACGAGCCCGCATGCATCCCACACATTGATTCAAGTATTAAAATACCACTTTATCTATCAAAAGAAGAGGTTTTGATTTGCTCAACAAGAACATGCTTAGATGGTAAGAATCTTACCGTTGTGCTATTCAAAAGTTTACTAAAGGTATTACGATGTCCCGTTTGGTTTGGCATTGGAATTCAAGTGACGAATTGTAAGTATCGGCAGCTTGGCAGCCTTAAGTGCCGCGATGACAAGAAAAAAATTGTTTGATAGCAGATTACAATCTGAAAACGACGGATTTTGAGTATCAGGAATTACGATGAACGCACATGATTACGATGAATTGTGGCCCGAAACACAATCACTTATCTCAAGGCATACGCAAAGCCAAAGGGCCCGTCCGCCGCCAACGTCTTCCACTCCCACACTATACGCAACCGGAAGGCCATGCCTAAGCCGTGGCCCAATGAAGTGCCTCAGCTCACCGTCTCTTCTTCTTTGAAACAGTCGTGCGCATAATCCGCCGTGAACGGGGATGAATGGCCATTCGGACTGGTCCTGCCATCGAATCGAAGGGGCCTTACATGATCCTGCCCTGAGCAAGTGCGCATGGGGATAAGATAGATTCTTGGATAAAATATTAGAAATCGACCTTGACCTCCTTGGTTCTCGATTTTATACGATAAGTCGATGGCTCTGCCAGAGAACCTACACCACTTGAAAGGATCGTAAAATCCATCGACGCCTTAACCACCATACTATATACTGTTCACGTCGTACATTTTCCTAAAATAATCATTATATCACTCAAAGGCTATGCCCAATTTGCCAATCGACCCTGGAATAGACCAATTCTCGATTTTGAGAATCAAAAACCAACTCTTAACAAAATAGGTTTTATATTTTTAGTCCGTAACTGAAGTGATCTGTTTCCCACCACAACAGTCCGATTTAGTGGTTTTTCAAAAAAAAAAAGCATCTTATTTATTAAATATGAGCCGTCCGATCTGAAATTGAACAGTTCTCGGACCTTCTTTACTTAAGGGACCATCTTTTCTTTAGTAATGCCCAAAGCCATACGGGCGTGGGTCGTAGGCTGAAGATCAACGCGGGTGATTCTCTTCGATCGACTAAACTAAGATTTATCGAGTTATGTGCGTACGAATCAGCTTCCACCACCATCCATCGTAAGGCGATGTCACCCAAGATGATGGAACTCTGGAGCTGAAATTGAGAAAAAAAAAGAGGGGAGGGGCTAATTGATGCGTCACGGAAATTGAGAACATGGGAGAGGAAGGATTTGGTGGATCTCCGACCATGGTATTTGAAATTTAATTATAATTTCTCTCCGTCGCATTTCCCGTCCTCAAATCATAACAACATGCTGCCGTCGACAACGTTGCGTAAACAATAATATAGATGATTAAAGCACTATTACATAAGCCAAGTTGAAGGACCCATTAGATTAGATATTTTCTTCAAGCCAAAATGAAGAGAATGGATGATCATGGTGGTGCCGGATTTTGGGATTGTTAAACCAAAGTGGGTTCCGATTCTCAGCTAGCTGCCTCCGTGAGGAAGCTAGGAACTTCGGCGTAAGCAAAGGACCTACCATTTCCTTTCGCTTTCCTTTAGACATCTGTGCTGTCGGGTTTTCTTATATAAAAAAGATCGACATCTCCAATCCAAAATTACTTGGCAATAAAGCAGCACCGTCGCATACAAATCGTTCCCAATTGGTTGCGAGGTCCGACCTTCGAGCCGGCTGCCCGATTTTCGACGACTCTCGTCCCGTCGAATATATGTGGAGGTCACGCGAACAAGAAGCCCCGGAAACAAATCCTGGCGGAAGGACCATGACGCCCGCGATTGCTAGGAATCGATCCGAGCATTAGGAAGTTTCGGGCAAAGATTCCTGCTCGCGAGACGCAACGCAGGAACATTTTAAAGCAGGAATCCCTCCATCAATTTGGAGGAATTCGGGAATCAATCTGGATTGGTGGGTGGATTCCACTGGGGATTAACTCCAGAGGGAGATTCTGGAGGCTCCTCGGTGGGTGGGCGGGCGGGGGGAGGGTGGTGGGATGTCTACTCCCCCCATTTCCTCACGTGCGAGCATACGTGTGCAAGAATCTCCCACTCATAAAAATCACTCATAATAAAATAAATATCGGAATCGAAATCGGCCAATGTATGTGGGAGGTCCACATCGGAATCACCACGGCCGTCTCGCGCACTTGTCGTCGGATCGAGGCGGTCGCGTCCGTGCCGTGCAGATTTTCGGACCAGACAGGATCCCACGAACGGAGCGTCGGGCTCTCTAGTGGCGCGCAGGGTCCCGGCCGGAATGATGTCGGAGGTCCGCCTCGCGAATTGGGGGTCTTGTCTCGTTGAAGTCTGCGGGGCTGGGATTTGTGGCCGTGAGCGTCCATTGAGCTTCTGAGCGAGGGAGAGTGCGTGCTGTGTTAGACCTGATCGCAGACATGACAGCACTCGAGTTAGCCAGCCCGAGCTCGACACAAATCGAAAGACTCGAAGGCATATTTGGACATACCCAGACGAAGAGGGCCCCGCCCGATTGGGCTCGGGCTGAATAAACCTGTATAGCCCGCAAGATTAATCAATGTGTTCCCGTTCGATCATGGGCGGGGCAAGTCCATAAATTTGAGTCGATACGCACGCGTTGTCTAGCTTCGAGTCGACCAGTGGTGTCAAGTAGTCATATGGAAAGCTGAACGGTGCATGAGACCGCTACAGTGATGTCTAGAAAAGATAAGTAGGCTTCTGTGCCGTAGACACTCTTTATTTCTTCCAAAAAATAATTACTTGTGTTTGAAATGTGAAATCAAATTGGGTGAATGAGAAATTATTTCTCAAAGAATAGTAGGGAGTGAGAAGTGAGTCTCTTATGAGAAAGTAACTTTGAGTTGAAAGTGAGAAGTGAAAAAGCACTAGTCCCACATTAGAAAGAAAGAAGACTTTATATGTGATTCCACTCTTTAGAGTAGTAACATTAAAAGCACAAGCGCTATGACTCGTGCATGGTTCTCAACGAACTTGAATTTAGGCGCGAGTATGCGACCCACGTACACAATTGCAACCCCGGAAAGTGGGCTTAGAGACAAGCCACTTTTTCTTTCTTTTTTTGACTGTTACATATTTTGTAACGGTTGGATTAATTGTCTTATTATGTTAGCAGGGTTGCGTCTGAGTCTAGAGAAACCATACTCAAAAGTGCGTTTGAGTCTGAGTCTGAGTTTGAAGACACCAAATGCAGCACAGTCTGGAGACAACCAAACGAAGATCGGTCTCATACTCATATTAGTCTGAAGAAGAGTGGTCAGACCCAGTAGAGTCTGAAGATCACCAGATTCAGTTTTAATGACGATTTTAATTTATCATTTCGTAACATCAGGTCACGAATTTAAGTTGTAACTATTGTTTTAATTAGCAATTAAGTTGTGACAGTTTTAATCAGTAATAAAGCTTACAACGGCTGATTTAATCGAGAGTTAATTCCCAAATGGCCGATTTACTTTGGTAACAGTAGATTGAGTACCGAAACACTTCCCCCATTTGTTTTATAACATCTTTCATTCATTTTGCCCGGGTATACATTGTGTTTTTCGAAAATATTTTCAGACATTACATTGTCTTCGAAAGAGCATTGCATTGTTTTTAATAGTGTTCAGCATAGAAGTTGTTATAGTTCACCAAAAGCTTAGCGTAGAACGGTATTTTGGGAAATAGACATCAAGGAACCTCACGTATACTGAAAGAATCAAAGATTCTGTAAATAGAACCTCATTGTGTATTGTGTATTGGAGGGGACAAATTTGTTTTAAGGGAACTGTGTAACACAGGCCTCGATTTCCTATTTCCTTTCAATCCTGGTGTTGTATCTTTATGTGTTATATATATGTATTGTTCGTGTGGGTTGATGCCATTTTGAATTATTGTACGTAAAACAATATCGAAACAGATTAACAAGGAGATTTGTGCAAATCCTCCAACAGCTTGAACATCAAAAGCAGTAGAATAAGGCTAGGTCCGCCTATCTACTAAACCGGTTTGCCAAGTGATATAATGCTCCGTTAGTGGTTATTTAAGTTAATGATCACGTCTGAGTACGCAATAAAAAGAACGATTCTATCACTTAGTAAATGAATCCAATAGGCAGATAGGAGCACGTCGAGCATAACACGAAGTCTTGTCACACAGCCAATTAAAAGGTGTTACTTATCCAAAACATATTTTAGGCTATTTAGATCATTCAAATTTCAGACTGTTAGAAGTCGATACGGAATATACTTGGCATTTAACGCGCTTCCTCTCAAACATCAAACGCGACATCGGCCGATGCTTAGTCGCTCTAAAAATATTAAATCTAGATTATGACAACTTCGCGTTAGCATGTCACGTGTCATGGGCATATAATGTACCTTTCTATACATGTTCTTTCTTATGTCATCCGTCATTATATCTGCCGGACAGGACGAGAGGGCAAATCAAAGTCCATCATGGGCTCACGTTAACTTCCCATGGTTGGGGGTCTCTGTCAGTGGAAATTCGCCATGGCATGCACCATTTCATCGTTTCACTATTGAACAAATACAATGGCGACAAAAATCAATGAAAAACTGCTCTCTCTTTTTCCCCAAATAGGTCGACCACCTGATAATAATTCATTAGAGAACATCTACAGTTTCATACTTTTCTACCTCACGATCCTCCTCATCCGATGTTGAGGTGTACGGTTGGCCAAAACGAAAACTATCAACGTACGGAAGTTCTGGAGAAACGGACCGATCGATATAAAAAAAGATTGTTGGGGAGAAATCAGTGATGAAGCAATAAGTTGTGCTGTACTGAGTAGGGGCTAATACCAATTCCGATTCAATCCAAGAACTAGATTGAACTAGCCTCAATCAATCAAGTCGAGGATGTTTTTAGGGACAATCGGTTCGATTTCTGGTTTAACAAACCTGAAACCGGCTTGTGACTGGTTCAATTCCTTGAGGCCGACGCCATTGGTTTTGCTCTGGAACCGGTTCAAAATCAGTTCAACCAATCCGATCCTCGGGTTGAACCAATTTGAACTGGTTTGAAACCTTCTTTAGAAAATAAAACAAGGTACTTTTGCATCGATTGAGAAGCAAATATGGTCTCAAACACTGACGGATAACAACATAACCATCTAGTTCGGCAGTGATTCGATTCTTGAAATCACAAGTGGGTTCCCAATTCTAGGTTGGGAACCCATCACCCCAAATGATGAATAGGATAGATTTTTAGAGAGCGGTTCAACATATTTGAGGATGAAAAGTAATTTGAAAGTTACATATATATATCCAGGAAAAAAAAAAGACAAGATTGTATGCACATTTGGGTTATTACGAGAAGTTTTTAAGACATGAAAGCATGTGCTACCCTAGATAGCCTAGCCATTAGTTATCAGCCACTTCATTCCCTTTTTTACACGTACAAAATGTGAGGTTGTTGCCATTATGTTCCATACTTTAGGTAGGTTTGGTTTCTATTTCATTACTGTAGTTATAACACAGCCCTAATTAGTGATAATTGGTCACGGATGAGCAACGCAAGGAGATGATACTATACTTAGGGAATGCCTAAATTGCCTTTCTTTCTAAGTGAAGCTGATCCCATCGTGAATGTTCTTAATAGATTTATCTCAAGAAAAAAGAAAGTTCTTAATGGAACTGTGCAATAAAGATCTGGCTTTCTCGAACATGAACCTACGTAAGCCCACTGAATGCCAATCTAAGAATAATGCACATATATATATTAGCCACCTCAGCCACTAAGTCTTTGAAAAAAAAAATGTGGCACTTTGGCACAGTAATAAATAATAATTGAGGTCACGACTTGTCAATTTTACCGGTCGATTGGGCCTTATAAGGATCGCACAATGAAAAACGAGCCTTTTTAATGTATGGCTCCACGTTTCTATTACGAGACGAAATCCCAAGAAAGGATTTGTTTATTTGAGCGTGAGAATTTTTCACCGAATTAATTTTCTAAACTTTCACGCGTTTGATTCGCTAAATATGACCAATCAACGGGAAAATCATTTACTGCACATAGAAATCGTACATTTTTTAAAGTTAGGAAAAAATGGATTACCTGATCCGAAATAGTGACAATATTTTTTAATAGCACCTTTATATGTACCATTACTTGGGGAGTCGAATAATGCATGATGATGAAAGACTCTGATGATGATGGTATTACTTTAGAGTCAAAAGGGGGCTACTAAAGATCGTTAAATTAAGCAACTTGCTGGTTGTTGGCGAACAGATGGTGGTTGACCTAATCATCCATTGAGAGCAAAAGGAGTTCTCCATAATTAAGGATTAAATCAACATTAATCTTCCAAAACTTCTTTATCAGCCCATTGATTAGAATGTACAGCCTGGTCATTCCAGTCTTGAAGAACTTCGCCACTAAGTTACGAGCTCTTGGCCTATAATTGATTGCTGTTGTGGAGAGAACCCAATAAAGCAGGGATAATGACACAAATCCCTAAATTTTGATCTAATGTGTAAAACGATCTCTAAATTTTTAATATGTTCAATATTGTCTCCGAACTAATTTACCCCCGATAAGCAATATGCAAACCCTATATTTTTAGTTTATTCAATACAATCTCTAAACTTTTGATATATGTCCAATTAGCTTTTGGGCTATATGAAAATATTTAATATCGCCCCTAAAATTGAATTAATGGAAGGATAATGTCGAGTATTTTCATATAATTCATGGACTAAACCGAATATGCATCAAAAGTTTAGAGGCCACATTGAATAATTTAAAAGTTTAGAGAGGATAAAAGTTCAATGATCATAATGTCATTTTCCCAATAAATTATTAACAAATAAAGCTAAAAGGCAAATCCACTAATGCTCCCTCAGTATACATTCAGCATCTCATGCATGCTGTATTGGCTGACTTTGGCGCGAAAACGGCAGGCAATTGGGCAGAGAATATCAGTTATAATGCCGTCAATCTTGATATCGCGACTTTGGTATGATTTAATTAAAGTTGACAGATATCCCAAGTTGATGTGGGAATCCGTTCATTTTCAACAAATAAAATGGACCAGCTTGATCAAATGGATGACAGCAAATAATGCAATTAGTAAGCTTTCAAGGATAATCTCAGTCATTAACCCGCCATTCGTCAATTAATCTCGGCAAACCTCATCTTTCTAATCTATCCGATGAGATGCGCCACTCTTATATTGCACTACATCGGATGTTCGTATGTTTATGATGACTTATACGTTTGTTTATTGATTTGTTTTTTAAATGGGCCTCACAAAACTTGATTTTCTCATAGCGAAAGATTTCTTCTTGTACCAAAGCAGACATTGGATTCACGTACAAAATTACATGACTATTCAAAAAGAAAATTGAGTAATTCGTCAAACTTTGGCAGAAAGGAAAATTAACCATCTTTTGCTTATAAAGATCCTAAACAAGCAAGCCTACCTATAAAATAAGGAAGCCCGTGTTTGATTTATTGATTCTTTCGGTCTAAACACAAATTTCCATCGCCTCACTCGCTTCGAACTCCATGAGACCAAGCAACTGGTAAATAGTGCTTTACAAGCCTCCTGCTTTCACTCTTCACGGCTCTCCTTCAATCAGATGGGAAGTCCTTCACTTTCGTATTGACAAAACACAACATTCGAATCTTTCAACTCGATCAATCCTCGCGCAACCGCGTGCAAAATCATCCGGGTCTGCGCCGGCCATGGTTATAAGCTTCCTTAATGCCTCACGATTCATACGCGAACCACATAATGTCGATTGCCTGCACTTGAGTTCCATTATTTTGATGAGTGAAGAATCACCTACCTCCTTTACGTCCACATACGTAACCACTAGAAAAGCACGATTCTCGGAAGCTTTTTAAGCCATGTTGTGTGGGGGGACTGCATGCATTATCGTGTGCTTAGTGGAATCCAAATCTAACACACTGAAACAGAAATGTCCACCATGCCCTAAAAAATTGACAGGACTCGTATGGGCAATGCGGACCATTTGGATACGGACAGCATTCAAAAGTTCGAGTTAAAATAAACGGGAGCCTCGCATGCGAAATAAATGTGTGGCGGAGTTTGACTATCATATCGCGTTAGAGAGTTTAACTTAAAAGCTTATGCTCATTTAAAAAAAAAAAAGGGCAATAATATGTGCACACGCACACGCACACGCACACGCACAAGGGTGTATTTGTTTAAGTAAAAAAGATATTTTTCCCGAATTAACTCTCCAGACTTTCACCCGTTTAGTTTGTTGAAGATGATTAGCCAACAGAAGATCATTTATTGTCTAAAAACATCCATGCATAAAAGACGGAAAACGAATTCCCTAGTGTGCAAATGGGAAAACTTTTTCCTTGAAAATGATCTCCATGCGAAGCATTTTCCTTCATTGTGAATTTTTAACGGACACAAACGCACCTTAAATTTTGCAAACAAGCGACATGTGATATTTAACACATTAAACATACCATTTCAATACTAAAATCTAAATGGAAATCAAGTCCTTTCAAGAATCAAGGTTCATCATGTCATAAATAGCTAAATCTTCTAGTCTTCTAACAAGTTAAATTTCTTAAATGTCGCACATGCAGCTTAGTAAGATACTTACTAGACAAGCAACTGATAGAAAATAAGAAGCTTCACCGCCTGACCTTTTTCCTTATGTTTTTTCGTTTCGACCGAGAATGGATATGATCGAAACCCTAAAGCTATCAAGATGCGAGATGCAAGTAAGGTGCACTCCACTTAGTTAAAGCTATATGTATATTGTATAGTAATATTCTGGAAAGTTACACATAAGGAAGCGAAAATATAACTAGAGTCGATCTGGTTCTTTAGTTTGGCCACCATTTTGAAAAGACAAAAGCAAGAAACAGAAGGGTAAGCCGCCATTGGAACCGAGAAAGAATCAGCTTCCGGTTCAGATCCAGCAGCAACGCAGCGTCCCCACGTGGAAGCCAAGGTCTGAGGTTTCGATGCCTTAGTATGATTCCAGTGTCCCCCCGACATTCTTCCACTCGACATCCACCGATGACGCAACGACGGTGATGATGGCGGGGCCCCGCGATATCAAGAGAAGGCGGCCCAGGATTTGCCACGCCATCGCCATCCTCCGCTGAATCCAGCTCGGAACATATTACATGCCAAGTGGAAATCAAGAGAAACCAGGTCGATCAGTATCGAGATCAGATCGTGCTTTTGACATTTGCTCCACCAGGTGGGGAAGAAAGCAGCCACTATGAAGAGAGAAGAGGTAGGGAGAGCATCAAGGACGATGCCCTCCACTATACTTAGCTTACAAGTGATGCAATGCAGTGCCCACATTAGAATTAAGGGTATATTTTCCTTCTTTCTCTTTTTATCTTTTTCGATCCCATCTTCAGTGATGATGTCACATAAAGATTTAATCTGTAAGCATCCAAACTTCTATTCCCAACTCTTTCGGTGCCACGAGAAGAGATAGCCCCATCAATTACTCATTTTGGAATTTCTTTCGTGGTCTCACTTAGATATGCTACGCTGAAATGGGTCATTAGGTTCATTTCCCACTATGCAAGCACTATGGCAATCGCTTGGAATTTGATTCACGTATGTCGCGATTTTCCTATAGGTGAATCACCAAGAGAAAGCTAATGGATTACCAAGTGAAAAACTTGGCACAAAATCTCCTAAATTCAAACCAGTCGTAATATTTGGGTTTTGATATAATCAATTTAACAAGTAATTAATTCAACTGGAAGTTGTTACTAATTTATGATGAGTCGATGAGAATTTTAAGTGAAATGTGCGAGGACGTTTTATTTCTGCAAGCAAATATTCATGGATATGAAGACTTAATTATATTTAGATAAATCCAATATCCTTTTGGTACATTTTCTCTCTATTTTCAAAAAAAAAAAAAGTAGGCAATCTTGGACAATTTAATTAACAATAAATAAATCAAAGTAACAAATAAATTACTAAAAACGGGACAAACATCAATATATTAAGCAAAGCATAGCTTCACTGTGGTCTACCAGATGTTAATGAAAACGCATGCATGGCCTAGACATGATCTCCAAATGCAATAACCTTTAATTCTTTTTTGGATTTTTCTTCTTGTGGATGCAACTTGAATCTAAATTCTATGATTACATAAATTCCAATTGAACATGCATACATTATTGAACTCGTGACATGTGACATGAATGACCTAATTTAAATGATGGACAGATATTAGGATCTAATCTACTTTAATATGCAATCTAATTAATATAAGCCTAAACATGTCATCACTAGATTGCACTGATATGATGACAATGAAATTATGACATGGCAATAACAACAATGTGGCAATGATGCAACTAATTCTATATGATATGCATGCTATGTATATTTTCTACGATTTTCTTTCAGAAGTAAAATAGGAAACTACTTAAAACATGTGATTACATAATTTGAACAGGGAAATAATTTATATTAAATCATATTCTAAATTGGGTAATTTCCTAATTACTACATAATTCCTAAATTTGAAATTATAAATTGGGAAATTAAATATACTCTAATGTGCAATGAATTGTTTTAAAGAAGGTTTCTTAAATTAATGGTATATGCGAAATATAAACCCACATACTTAGATATTCACCCCATCCAAAATAGGAAATCAAGGTAATCAGGGATTCAATTTTAGGTGTTGAGGATCGAATTATCATAAGTATGCCCGATTATACAAAAGTTTCTATATGGGCAACGCCTATAATCTCACACCAAATCAACTTAGAGTCCAATAATCCAACTTAGGTAATCAAATATTAGAATTGGATTTAGCAAAAATGTGCCCAAATTGACTTTGATCGAACAATGACTGGTGAGGAAAGTTTGACGATGACCAATGAACGGCTGGTGACGATACCGCGATGAGGTAACAATAGTAAAGACAGTGATCACAGCAGCAATTAGGCAGATCGAAAGAGCACGAATCACAAATTCACAATCAAGGATTGGGTTTGGTGAGAGTTGGCTGCTCTCGGTCGAATCCTAAGTCGCTAAATCTTTGATGCTGGCATTTCTGCCCTATTCTATTAGTTTAGGTACACTTGAATTTGATTCATGATTCTTTAATTATGCCTGTTACGATCAGATAACATCCAACAGTTCTTTTGTTCAAGTGAAAATCATTCATTTTGCATGATAGCCAGCCACTCAAAATGGTAGCTAGTCACGTTGGTAACACTTCGTTTGCTCCTAAACTCTCGTTAGACTTTATATTTGTGGAACGAACGTTATTTTTCATGATTATCTTATGCCGCATTTGCAAATGGGACAGACAATTGGAATTGGAACCTATAAAGCAAGACGCCTTTTTGAGGTTATCTTCTCAAAGTTTCACAATTTTATTGTATTGCCCGTACTAACTTGGACAATCTTTATAATTTTTTTCAACTTTTTCTCAATTTAAGCGAAAAGAAAAAATTCATAAAATTCCAAAAATTCACCCATTATGGTCAGTCGTGCCACATAGGATGATTGGCTCACAAATAAGTCATTTGAAGCCAAGTTTAACTGAGAAAAACTATATTGACAACTCGTTAAAATGTTTAGAAATAAATTTGTCGAATTGAAATACTTAGAACTAAACCAATAATCATATAATCACTTTTATGACTTTTTGGATAACTTTTTAAAGTTATCTTCAGATACGCTTATTTAGTCCTCTATTGTGCCCTAGAAAGAACAAGTTTGGAGTCCCTCGACCACCTCAATTTGGGCCATAATTAATGCGAGAGTTCTTAGTCATATGGAACAATAATTGTATGGTAACCATCACAAAAGTAGGCCAAAGAATTTGGTTGAGTTAGTGCTATCTATTGTCATTTGGTTTATTTTTTCCCGCTAGGCCATTCCATGGCTCATATAAATAGTGGTGGAGACAAATATGCATCGAGCAACATAAGATATGAAGATGAAATCGGATTCCAGTTTTTTTTTTTCCCTCAATGTCAAAATTGTCGACATTATGAGATTAAAGATGAAAACTACGTTACATGTAAACAATTTCATGCGATGTTTAAAGGGGAAATCATGTTTGGAGGCTAGCGACCCAAATGCCAAAGTCGAAGGAAAAGTGCAACAAAAGAGGAGGCTAGAGTTACAAATTTCAATTACTACATTATAGTAGTCGAAATATGGCCACTAGAGAAAAGTTATGTTTCTTTGACCATAGTACATCTATGTCGTCTAGCTATGACCGCAATGACAACCTAATTAACAAGAGAGTTTTGGCCTAATATAGTATTAAATCATAACTATAAGAAAAGTTGGATTTGGAGATCTAAAGATTGTGCATGGAATCAAGCGCCAGTGAAATATTATGTGAACAAGTTTCTAATGTATTTTCCGAACGAAAAATGCATCACGTTATTGATCATAATTCCGTAAAAAATTGACTCGCTCCTCCCCTCGTCGTCAATTCACTTTAGAGATCATTATTTACCGAGCTAAAAAAAAAGGTTATCTTTTCTTTTTACACCAATTAGCCAACTTTATTGACAATAAAGCCACCAAATAATGAAAATTACCCAGAAAAAGGGAGATGTCTACCGATGGCTTTAAGACTTGAACATTGGACTTTGTGGCTTCAGCCTATCAATTGCGACAACAAATTTCTCATTGTTGTGGTGGTGGTGGTGATGATGATGATGATGATAAAAATTCTCAAGTTGGGGGAATCTTCGATGAATCTTTGACCAAGAAAAGGTTGAATGACATCACGATATTAATGACATTAGCGGCAATTTTGCAATTATAAAACGGGAAGTGCGTCTTGGAATTTAGCAATTATAAGAGGTCAAAAATTGACAGCACGCGACAAGGCGAGTGGTTGGCAGTCGTGCAATTTTGTGTTACGTAATTCTCAATCAATTGGTCTGACCATAAATTATAGATATTTTGCTTGATTCGACAAAATGTCTATCTATATATTTAAATTAAAAGTGAATCTTATCTCGCGACTCGCTTTTTGCTTTCCATTTTTCCCTTGTTTACGTATTACTACAATATTGGAGTGCAATTTAACTTCCTAACTCCCACTAAAAACTCCTGTCCGTGCGATAACCAAGTCCATCCTTCTCTTGCTTTCTTTGTCAGAAATATGAATATATGTCTTTGACTTTTGAAAGAATAGCGAATTTTTCATTTATCGATTGCCTTCTTGAAAAGAACCCGTATATCAGTAACAAAAGAAGATGACATAAGATGTTCTATTTTCTCGATCTAATTGAAGTTGACTCACCTTGTTGATTAATTCATCTGCATTTTCATATGCAGATCGATCGGAATGGTGGGGAGAATGCAGCAGTAGCGGCGAAGGGTGGAAATGGTCGTGCATTTTGAGAGCGGCGGTGAGGAAGAGATGCAAGATCAATACTTTGGAGACTCTAATGTAAGAACAAATCTAAGAGTTCTGAAAAGATAAATTTGACCATAATTTTTTTTTTATGAAAAAGCTTTCTAGTAGGCGATCGACCTAGACTGGCTGTGACTAGGTTTGGGGTCGGATCTGTAAATTGGGAGATCGGGGTTCGAATTTCACTAGAAAATGAAAGGGGTGTAAAATGTAAAAGAAGCTTTGGATTTGAAGGAATAGTGGAAAACTTCTTTTGAATTGAATCCAACGGTAATAATAAAAGAAGAATCTATGCGAAGACATGCGTGAAATTGTAAGTAACATCTCATGGTTTCCCCTCGCTAAAATGAGCCGTACGTAAAGTCCAGACCTGGCCCATTACATAAGCAGGGCCCAACCGTGTTACCATACTAGATTGAGGCCCAGAATACATGTGGTCCTTTTATCTTTAGAAGCCCAATAACAGAACTAGTAGCCCAGGCAACGACAAGGAGAACGCGCCCGATCTTTGTTGAACGTTCTCGCTCGAGTCTGGAGAGAGAGAGAGAGGAGATTGCCGTCCATAATATAGAGCATTGCCAATTTACATTGTCTGAGAGCACCATCAAAGCGATTTTGGCTAATGGAGGCCAGAGCAAATTCAACTTCTTTTTATCATGCATCACAAGCCAAGCTCGTGTTCGTTTCGATATTACATGCTTCGAGAAAAAGGAAAAACTCGACCCTTCGAACAAATCACGGAGCCGAATGCCGTGAACTACGGGTGAGGTGGGCTAGGAGGCGGCGGCGGTGGCGGAGAGTAAGTGACCGATGATTCTCCGAGGCTACTCATTTCACCTAGTTAGGCTCGCAGTACATATGCCTTTGGAGCATTGGCAATAAAATGACCCAATAGACATATATTTTCGAGCAATGCTCAGTAAAATTGAATTGGCATATGAAATTATAAAGAGTAAGTGATGCGGTAAACCATTCGCGAGAATTTAAATAAGCAGATCACATGGACCGGCTAAGGAGAACATGACCTGCGATTTCATGGATTCTATCCTTTTGATTTCTTAGTTCAGAGTTCACATGAAGGTCATAGGTCCACAGCACATGCACTAGCGCACAGTCCACCTAACCAGCCGTCCTTTTTTCTCTCTGAGAGCTTGACTAGCGACTCCATTATTCTGTGCACATCACTTTTGACTTTCTGTTGAGTGGGGATCCTCTCATCTTCGCCATTTTTGTCCACCCTCTTTCCTTACTTTATTTCTTCCTTCTCTTTTTAAATAATAAGGGCGAGAAGGGAAGACGAAAGCTGGCGATCCCTTAAATGTTGTCGTTAAAATTCCATACAGGTGGTTGAAAATACTGCGTTTGTATCATAACTGCTGCTCATCTTGAGCGAATCAGTCACCGCCGTACCGCCTTTGTGTAAGTTGAGATGAAGCCAGAGTCGTTCTAAGCTTTTCAGTTCACGAGCTGAACCTACACCGCACGCGAATTGGGATTTCCTGGGATCGAAGAATGACTGAGGAATTCGAACTCGTGACCAACCACGTCGGTGGTTTTTCTTCTGGCTATCTGGATGGCAATCTCTGAAGAATTGAAATTTTCTTAAGGACCAACCACGCACGCTGGGTCGCCAGTTGTACTAGACCAATCTCTTCTTGGGCCAATAAAAAAAGGAGACCAAGTCTATGTTCCCACATATGGTCGACGAAGTTCACGGACGGGCCCGTGCTGATCCGGGACACCATCACTTCCCAATACAGAACATCCCGTTTGTCCTCACATGAGACATGTACGACCCCCCGCCTTCCACCTAGGAAGAAATGCTTCTCGACATTTCCTGATTCCCCATTACTGCTGCCATCGTGAAAGCTGCCCTTCCTCCCTCAGAAATCAACCAGTCACATTAGCCATCAACAGTCGCCCCAGGAACATCATGCGTTTCGACTTAGTTACTAAGGGAGCCACCCAAATCGTAAGTTGCCTCATCATCAAAGTCGCATTTTGCCTATTCAGAGCGGAGTTTGCAGCTCTACAACCAGACAGTGTTGATCAATGTACTCACCGCAGTGGCGGCAACTGAAGATATTTTAGCATTCGAAAAAGTACTTTGGCAGACGCCTGGTTAGCCAGTAGAAATCAAGAGATGTAGACAAAATGCAGGTCGCTTATATACAATGCCAAAGATACCGCCACTTCCCTTGTCAGCAATAGTTGTTCTAGCCGGACGCATAGACATAAAATTCTAAGTTGTCTAGTTATTGTTCACCATATATCTACACCACGGTCTCTATACTACCAAAAAGTACCCTCAGGTAACTTAGATATGGTCCATGACTAAGCAAGGCAGGGAGAGACAGTCCCTGGACCGACACATATATATTACAGAATTTGCTACACAAGGGGAAGAGGAGTCCTGTAAATAGCTCTCAGTTAGCGTGAATTCGTTAGACTAGGATCCTGCAATCCTCTCCCAGTCACTTGCAGACAGTCTTCAGTTTCTTTGCAGCCTGAACGAACCCCACAATAACCTGCAGCTCGTCCATTTCCTGCACACCATGGAAAAGACACAAGAAAGAATTGGTAATTTGGAGGGAAAAATTGGCATCATCAAAGTGGAGTTTTTTCCAAGACCAGGGAACTAGCGACTTAAGGCTCTGGAGATTTATGGCGATCTATTTAATTCATTCATTTAGTCCCTTCTGCGACAGCAGAGGGCAGTTATTTCCAAATAGCCTTCAGCGCATCGAGCTTAGAGTCATGTTGCTATTGCATATACAGTCCGACGAAAGTATACCTGAGACATGAAATGTCTTTGAACAACATCAATGAGTTGCTCTTTTGATGGGTTGGGTACAGCATCCACCTGGAAAAGGAGGACATGTTAGTTAGCGAGACAGTGAAAGTCAAACAATTACGCACTTTTCCACACAAAAAAGAAAAAGAAAAAGAAAATATTCCAACAAACAAAGGAACAAGAAAAGAATAGAAAAGTCTCACGAGATTGAAGTGGCGCCAATATCTCCATAAAGCAGCCATCTCCAATTTGCTGAGGTCAACTTTCTGGACAGTAGGTGAGAGGAATAGGAAAAAGATATAATCATTAAACAACGACTAGTGGAGAATACCAAATGCAATATAAAGTAATTGCTTTGAAAGGCTGGAGGATACAAACAAGAGACGGTGGTGTAAATGAGAGCGTTGAAGATTGTACCGTGGACCCACGGGTAGAAATTGATCCCTTAGATTGTGAATCACAAGAATGAGTCCTGCTCATGGTCCTGGGGTATGATCCAGATGATTTGTGCACTCGATGCCTTGATCTGTGTGACTTTTGAGTGTCATCGGATGCTAGAACAAGAGCAGCACAAGCACAATCATAAAGGGTAGTGGGGCATATCAAAAAATAAAGTGAAATAAGGTAGCTTTCAGCAATAGTGAAAGCAAAAGACGAAAGGTGAAAGGCAAAATGGATCCTATGTTCTCGACCTTCCCATATGAAAAACCAATCTTTCAAACCCCCAAATAATAATAATAATAATAATAATACATCATGGGTCTAATTAAACGGGACCAAATTAAGATAACCAAAATCAATAAAATCAACAGCTGGTGGTCCAATTAAACAATTTCTTAGCTAAACTGCTAATGTCACAGCCAATCGGAGTATCAGACATGTTCGGTTCTAATTCAAACTGCTATGGAGGGATCTTCCTTGAAGCAGCAGATGGAAAGAAGCAGACTCCAATAGTACCAATAAAGTTAATCACTGATTCTTTTCTTGGATTTGACAAGTTCCAGCTAAAAGAAGACTCAAGAAAATCCCGTAACCCATTAGTTCATTTCAGGAATCTCCAATGGCGCAACAAAAAAAGTGCCAAAGTGAAAGAAGGCAGCACGGGTCATGAAATAGACTGCTTCAGGAACTCACTCATATCCGATGCATTCCAATGCCCATTCTCATAGTCCAGGTCCTCATCTTCCTCATTACCAGTAGGAGCTTCAATCACGCTGAGGGCATTCCTCTGTAGCTTCACTTCTATGCCATTTGTTAGAACCTGGAATTGATCGAGCATGTAAGAGGAACTGTAAGCTACTGTATTGGCTGAGAAACCTATACGATCAAAAGACAAGTTGTAGCACAACAGTAGAAGATGCCCCATTATCTCTTGAAAGCATTAATTTAATTATTCGAAAACCAAGGAAGGCCCACACTTTTGAAGTTTTCCTAAATTCAGACTCATTAATTATTTCTTCTGCCACCGGAATTAAAAAGCGAGGATCCTGCAGATCTTCCCCCTTAAGAAAACAATAGGCAAAGGAAGATCAAGATAAGAGGCTTGACCATTATCTCCGGAGCCATTTCAGACAGCACAATCAGAAAGATCAAATATCTTACTCCGTTGCCAACGCTAAGCAAACTAAACCAAAAGAAACTTAGCATTAAGCAATCTATGCCAATACCACGTTAAAAAGAAGAAGAAGATGATGATGATGATGATTGAACGTTTAGATCAATAAATTCCAGAATTCCTCATAAGTAAATGAATCGAAAAAGGCCCATTTGCGATCCAAAGTAAATAATCCCAAATGAGATTAATAATGAACACCCTTTTTTTTTTCTTTTGGCCAGAGTAGTAATGAACACTCAATATTGAGAACTCCCATCCGAAATCGGACGATGGAAAGGTAATGAGGAAATTCATCGATGGCCAATGTGCACGCATTGACGCAGACCAGCATGTGCCAGTCATGATCATGTCCCCCAAATCTGTTCCAAACTTCAAATCAAGTCAACGCACATTCTCGAACCCCGACACATCAATGCAACACACCGATCGACTAGAATTCGCCGACGCAGTACAAAGGAAAACCTAAATTCAAGATCGTTCAAATGCGCGACTCACCCCACATTGTACCGATCAACCTCGATTCCGATCAATCCGCATTTCCCCAAAAAAAATAATGATAATAAGGAAAAGAAATAGCCAGAGCAAAGCAGAGAGAATCACCAGCCAATGCCACCCCCCGAGGCCGACGGCCTTCTTCACCACGCCCTGGAGGCCGACGAGGACGGACTTGGTGCGGTTGTTCCCGGTGACTACGACCTTGGTGTGACGCGGCAGCACGGAGAGCTCCTCCTCGCTGCTGTCGCCGCAGCTCTGCAGCTGCGAGAACCCGCCGTGGATCGAACTCTCCATTGCCTCCATCATCTTCGCCGCTGATCGAAGCACTCCCTCTCGGCGATCCTCCGAGCAACGCCAGACCCAAGAAGAAGAAAGATCGAAACGAGAAAGAAAGAAGCCTCAGCCAATGAGATCAGGCATTGCTGAGCTGCGAACTCGGAAATGCGAGAGTGGAGAGAGAGAGAGAGAGAGAGAGAGAGAGAGAGGGAGAGAAGGGAATTCAGTGGAAAGAGTGTGTTTCTTTTTCGAGAGAAAAGCACGGAGCGAGGAGAGAGAGAGAGAGGAGAGAGAGAGTGCGCTGCTGCTGTCAATCCCGAAGACCAGAAACGGACGAATGGAAGGCGGCCACGTCAGACCAGAGGTTGTCTTCCAATAATGCAACCCCGCTCCGCAAACAGCTCTTGTCGCGGCATTGCACGAAATTACCACTAGTGGTTTTCACACCCGAAGCTGTTTCAGTGCGTTGACTGGTTGACTGGTGCCGCGGGGCAACTTAAATGACGGAACTGCCCCTGCCTGTCGATCGTGCGCTCCTTCGCTGAAAGCTTTTTGTCCAGTTGTCCTCTCGTACCCGTCTTTACCGATAAAAAGAGGAGAGAAATGACAATTGATGCGCCGAGGAGATGGGCATGGACATTCTTAATCCCCTTAAGAATGTTCAGATACGTGTTCTAATGTTAATGGAATCCATCATCAGAATCCGTTTGTTTCGAAAAAAAAATTTGTTATTCCTCAAAGGTATTTTTGTTAACAATGAGTTTTTTTTCCAGGAAAAGATCATAATATTTTCAATATCCGACAATAATGCGAAGAAGAACCGAAAATGCTCTTCCATCATTTATAGAATAAAACTCACTTTTATCTTCCAAAAGATACGGGGCTATTCATGTGATGTGAGGGCTATACGTGCTATGTCGTCAAAATTACAATAAAATTGTATCGATTTATATTTTTATAACATAAATATGTTCATATATTGTGAATAACTTAATTTTTTTTTATCTTATGGAACCCAAGATTAATGCTTAGGTCTCAGGTCTGCCTTAGGGTACTCGAGCTAGGGTGGACTTGGTGCGAGAGTGACCTAGCTTAGCCACCGAGGAATTGGGGTTTACCCTGATGGACTCGGGCCCAGGCATTAGTTACTTTGGTGTAGAAGCTAAGTATCCGACCATGACTACTAGGAAAACAGACATAGGCACTAGGGTTGCGGGCTTGGCCGTGGGAGTCTTAGGTGCAACCCTTGTGGACTTAAGTGCATCCACACTAGAAACCGAGCTAGACCTCAATAAACTCAACCTCAGCGCTAGCTATTTGGGAGTGGGAGTTGACTAACCCTACATGGTTGTTGAAGACCCGATCATGGGCACGAGGATCGAGCTCGACCTCGAGAGACTCGAGCCCTGACTTTGTGGAACTAGATACCTAGGCTTGGCCCCTCCTCAAGGTTGGCCTTTTGGGATTTAGGTGCAAGAGCGAGATACCCAAGCATGGCCATGGACACCCCAAGATGGGCACCAATGTTCCATTCCCATACTTCAAAGACTTAGCCTTGGCTTTTATGGACTTAGGCTCAACCTTTAGGACCCCAACTTGGCCGTCTATGACCTGAGCATGTGTGTTGGTATTCCCTTACCTAAGCCCCTAAGATCTTTGGCTCAAGAATCGATATTTAAACATATTTCGGGTAAAGATTTCTAATTTGTTAAAGAAGAAATCGTTTATCTAAATTTAAACACGGGTTTTTTATTGACTATTAAAGTACTTTTCCATTGAAATGGATTGATCCAAGGGTCGATTCAAGGATCATGCAAATTGGTCTAGGAATTGTGAGGATTGATCCCAAGGATCGGCCATGGATCGCGAGACTGATCCATGCATTGAGCCTGGGATAGGTCCGGATAGGTATGCTAGTGATCAATTCACCGATTATTCCGAGAGTCAATGGACGATCTGTGTACAATCTAGGCACGATTCATCCGAGAGTTAGTAAATGATCTATGATCTAATAATCGACCATGCAATGATCTGCCGATCATGCATGGACCATATACTAACCTTAGGCGAGCTAAGGGCTAATAACACTGGCCACCCTTAGCCATGCGCCTGATCAGTGCCCGGCCACCATTCGACTAGATTCGGTCGTCGATTAGTCACGTGCAATGCAAGGAACAACCAAACAGATCATGAAACGGTAGAAAATCGGCCATGAATCGTTACACTTAACTAAACACTTGGTAAGAGCTCGGCTACACTCCGGCCTTGCCTAGGCACTGTGGCAACCACCATCCGGCCATTCACTGACTAACAATATTGGCTACAATTTTCCTAACCAAAATGAACACTTGGTGTTCGATTGGCAAGAGTGAGTCCAATAACCAATCATATGAAGTCAAGTGCCCTTAGTGCATTTAATGATGTTAAGGACATCATTAATTGTACTAAATCAACTAATGACTCTAAGGTAAGATCTAGTGGTACACATGACTTATGGTGGATGGGCTAGCATTAAAGGATCGCTTGAACACTAGCATTAACTAGCGTAATTCAAGGTCCATAAATGGTCAAGTCTAACTATGAAATAGCAAGTGCACGCCTCGCCTCCCTCATAGCCAAGTAAATGCATGGTATGGAGCCAAATGTGCTTGAGAAATCTAAATGAATCTTAACCAAAATTCTAATTCAATTTTAGGCTCTTAATAAGCCAAGACAAATGAACCAATAGGAATAGTGGTTTGAAACCATCATAAGACATAAGAGAACACTTAAGCATAACTACATGCCACCTAAACATTAGGGCATGAAGTCAGGAGCATATCATCGGGCCAAGCAAGATCCCCTAATTAATGAGGATGATGATCTAATTGTTGAGATTTGCTTGATGGCCAAATAAGGCTATTAATCGGGATTTCCCTTTTTTGAATGAGTCACTTCCACCACTCCTCTCTCCTCCTCTCCTCTTCACGCACTGCCTCTCCTTTCCATTCGTCTCACTTTCTCTCAACCTTTCATTATCGTCAGTAAGGTCGAGGCAACACTCTTTAAGGTGAGTAAAATATCCTAGAGGCTAAATAGGATGATCCCTCTTAGTACTTGACATAGCAATGTGAATGGTCGTCCAACAATGTTGTCCTTGTGTATTGGATGACATGTTAGATTGTATTGGGTCACGAATCCAAAGGAGATTCAACGACAACTCTTGACTAGGGTCGAGAGGGGTTCTTATTTCAGGAGATAGGAACTACCCTTGTTAGATAATACAAGGATGCTGATGGGGATGCGGCTATGCGGTAGGGTAGGGATATTGCAAAGTAGCAAAGCTTTGTCGTGTGCCACATGAGGATTTTGCTTGAAGGGAGTCCACTAGGAGAGTCTCGGGGGAATGTTAAGAATCCTCAATTCATGCATGTACTTTGCATTACTGCTGTTCGGTCATTGGCGTGTTTTCCGCGTCAGGTTAAGTTCCTAAGTGATTTTCTCAACTCGACGCTAAGGTACTTATTTACTAGGCACGCACTCACTCCTCTTTCTTCTCCTTTCATAAGAGATGGATCACGAAGTTCAAGTCGAGTTCGTGATGATGTTAGCATAGAGACCATCAGTCATGACGTGGTTAACTTCAAAAAGAATGTGATCTATCGACGCTACGCAACCACAATTTTGGGTGGACGTAGGTCTTAATGATCAAGTCCCTCATCGGTACCCGTTTTGGTATGTGCTCTTTAGTGGAGACTAGTGGGTCATCTTCGAGGTTTCCACGGCCCATCGAGTTCCAATGAAGGGATGATACCAATTTTAGTCCATCGTATCGAGATGACTCCACTTAGGAGTCAATTTTGAAGTAGAGACCTACTATTCGCATCCATAGCTTGATAGGGGTGAGCAACAGTCCAGGGTCAACCCTGGACCGGCCCAACCCTGCTGGTCCTAGTTAGGTTTTTAAGACAAATGGGTCGGTTCTCGGTACTGAAATCTCCTACCCGGCACTGTACAGATTGGTTCTCGGTGCTAGAGCGTCGAATTGGTCCAACCCAGACAAAATCAAAAATATAATATATTATATAAACAATAAATATTGCCATATATATAATAGACTTCAAAAAATTGCACAACACTCTCTCTTTTATTTTGGTGAAATCGCATTCACCATCATTTCATTTGCATATTAAAGAGTAGCTGACATGGAGACATTACTTGCAATTCATATGAGGAGGAATATATTTTACATGGGTGTCACTTGATCTAATGATTTTATCGACGCTCAATTGTAGACTTAGCTTTTTTCATCAACAAGATTCACGGGTCCACTAATCTCAGGGCTTCTTTGCTTGTCTTCATCGAACACATATTGTTTCATAAAATTTCTTTTATGAAAAATTTAGCGATCTCGGGTTGACCCTAGGACTGAATTGAACCAAACCAATAGAGTTGGTCCGATCCTCGGTCCCGAGATTAACGGGTCAGTCCACGATCCAAAAAATTGAGGACCGACACTGTGCGGGTTGGTCCTCCGATTGGGCACTGGTCCTCCGGTTGAGCACGAGACCAGCTCAACCCGGACCATGCTCACACCCATAGCTCAGGATATGCACTGCTTGTGCTTTGATGGTGATTTAAAAATCACTAATGTAAAAAGAAAAACTAGTGATGTAATGAAACAAAATTTAAAAAAAAAAAGAGAAAGAAAAAGGAACATCAATATATAAAATATCTTCCGTCTATTTTCAGGCAATTGCAAAGTAAAAAAAAAAGTGAAAATAGGCTTGGAAATTAAAGTGGACCTACAACTTTTTTGGACAGATTGTAGACATCCAACCGCTTGGTAAACGCTTATATTGACAACAGGTGTTCGACTAAACTACTATTCACCATTTGACCCACACAAAAAAAAAAACATCAACGACAAAAGCAGTGGGCGTGGCCGTTTCCGTAATTTCGACAACTAAAGCAGGCGAAAAAGTTTTAAGAAGAAAGTGAAATTACATTGTACCAGCCCGAACTTTAGGGCGATACGTATTTATTCTCGAACTATACACTAGCCTCATGAACTTCTATTTTGTTCCAATAACATGGAGTTTTGGAGAGTTAAAAACAGTGAATTTTCATCTCCTGTTTCGAAGGAGATCTTGCCACAAACAGTTATTTTTTGTTTGCGAAAAGATATCAGTCACTCCATATTTCTTAACACGCTCGATTATTGAACGAGATGGAGATACTCTGCGACTTTGAGTGCATTCATCGCGAAAAATTACATTATAAAGAAAAATATTTTCCAGGTAAATCATTTTTCAAGGAAGTATTTCGCATTTTTAGGTTAAAAATTTTATTTCCCTAACTTTAAACATGCACGCTTTCTTTGATGGACAATGATTTTTTCATTGATCGATTACTTTCAGCAAACCGAACCGGTAAAGTCCAGAAAATTAATTCGCCGAAAATTCTTTCACCGAAAATTTACACCCCGGAAGCTTCATCGTGAAGAAAACTGCTTTCCATAGGAATAATTTTCCGAGGAAAATAATTAGCTCTTCATTTGTTTGATGATTTGGGGAAAGTGATTCCTTTCTTCCTCGGAAAGTGACCTCTAGTTACTTCTTCCTACTGTAAACTTATTATTTCGGGTCTACGGAATGCATTGTACTTGTCAAAACGAGTCTCCAAGAATTTGCAGTATAAGCTCATCGTTTTCACTTCGTAGGAAAAACGTATCTCACCAGTAGATTAATTTTCCCTTATCCAAAATATCGGATATTCGAGAGAAAGAAAAAAAAAAAAAGAACAGCTGTCCGAACATAATTATCCTCGAAACAAACGGGCGCTTCATTCGACAGATGCCGCCAAGGAACTCTCGATTCTCCACAGACAACATCGTGCGAACCGAATCGTTCTGCAAAGACACGCCGCGGTTTTCTCCCGGTCCTTTCTCGAGCGCATCGACCGTGGAGTGTAGACCATCGAAGGGCGGGAAAAGGGAGAGGCAGAGGAGGTTTTTGGCGGGCAAAATTCCCGCCATGTACGTACTGGAGCAAAGGGATGAGCCGCCGCCGCCGCCGCCGTCGTCGCCACCGGGGATCGTGCCGGGGACCACATGGGCGAAGGGGCAGGGGGGAAAAGAATAGATTATCCTTAAAGGAGTCGAAATCAAAGGAGAAGGGAAGGAAAGATGTTAAAAAGAAATCATCGACGAGACATGTTCACGGAGCATGTGTAATGATCCGCCGCGTTGAAAAAATCGGACCATCCTCCTTCTGGTTCGTCTTTTCGAGCGCCTCGGCGCGCTAAAGCAAAAGACGGACCACACGACAAAAACGCAGTGGAAATCACGCACACTCTCTCTCTCTCTGTCGTCCCTCCTCGTGAAGGTCTGGAGGGCGAAGGAAGGATAGTGCGGCGGAGACGCTGCGGCCTCCGCTCGATCCCGGCCGTCCATCGGGAAATGCTCGCCGCTGGCGTGGCAGCGGGGCGGAGCATGCGCCTCTGGCCTTATCCGAAATTATGATTTCGTGGACACGCTGAATAATGCATGCAAATTGCAATAATCAAAGCGAATGTTTATGATTTACGCTGATATCATATTCATTATCGTGTGGGGGGGAGCAGTGGAGTGAAGCACTGCTTTGACTTTGGGGCTGTTCAGCCGCTATCGCCGGGATCACTTTTTGGGTTCGCACTATCGTTGCTTCAATTATTGTGTTTCGATTGTCAAGTCTCGTCAAGAACGATGACCCCACCAATCGAAAAGGGAGAGGGGGAAATTACGAAAGCGAAAGGGAAAATCTCGTGGAAATATCGAAACCTCGATTGGAATCAGTTCGTGTAGATTCAATTTTTTTTTTTTTTACGGTGGAGGCCCAATATGATGCAAGACTGGAGATCCAGAGAGGGTCCAATCGGCCCATCATAAGCCCAGAACTTGTCTCCAAGCCTCAGTCGATGAGCACTGAAGAACCATTAGACGTTTTTGCCCAATGATCCAACACCATCCAAACCCATGTTTCTCGGACTAAAAGAGCTCCCCAAGTTTACAAACAAGCAAGCAGGGGCACACTGCCGCCAATCAACTGATGCAAACCAAACAAATCCATGAGAGCATTCAGAAGACCAAAGGGAAAACGAGCAGCAGCATAAGAAAGCTCAACCACAGAAGCTCACATGAGGTCCTACAAGATCCGAGAACCTCAGTAGAGAGCATCCAAACCAGAGAATAATTATTCAGGCACCCAGATGGCACCCAGATGGCACCCCTTTGTCCTGTATGTTTATTTATTTCACCTGCAAATACTTGAGATCAAGCTAGGCTTTAAAGAAACCAATCTGTCTCCCTGCATTAAATAAATGAAATCCTTTCCCCCTAGCCATAATCTACTAAATTGTCTTGGGTGGTAGATGCCACCTCAATGTAGTTGCGATTATTCCGTCAATAGCATAAAGGATTTACAAGAAACCGCCCTACAACAAATAGAATGTATCCGAACACCAGCAGCGCAGGCGGCAGGATAGCCAACCTACTTCATCAAAACTTTGCCTTTTGACTGCATGCCCATCTGTGACTGTGAGCACTGAAGAGATGGATGGACTAGAATGGCATGAAGCACAGGTACTTCTTCTGGAGCTTCTTCAGTGTTCCGTCAGTCTTCGTTCTTCCGTCTGGACCTGGAGAAGGCGCTCGGCCGCTGTTTGACCCATCGCTACTCTGAGAACTCGATGTTGGAAGGTACTTCCTCTTGAGCTTTTTGAACCTTCCATCTGTCTTGTTACTTCCATCAGCAGAAGGTGTCTGGCCACCGTTCAACAGTTCGCTGCTCTGAGAAACTAAAGTCAATGATGGACTGCTATCCCTGTTGACTGCTTTGCCATCTCTGGCATTCTCTGAAGATATCTCGTTGATAGGCAATCCTGCAAGTTAGCACCGGCTATTCAGGACCCTTCACTAAATGGTAATCTCGACGAAATCTTGTACCGATTTGGCAAGGTTTACGATGAACAAAAGAATGGCTCAAAATGGGGAAAAGAAGTAGATCTTTAAATCGAATTAGTTTCCTTGTAATTAGCAGTCTAAGTGCATCAAAATTACAAAGTCACTGAAGCTTCTTGATCAGACAGGCAAATTTCACTGCAGTGGCTAGAACTTAGGCAATAATTATATCGGTTAAGCTGGTCAATGATATTAATTACCAATTAGGCTACATTTTAAGCTGGTCAATGATATCAATTACCAATCAGGCTACATTCTTCGCTATAGCTAATCAATCCCATATGTTCACAGGAACTAAAAAATGCTGTTCCCCTTTCTCATATGATGCATACACAAAATGTGCAGGCCTGGAAGGTGATCGTCACTATAAAAAACAAGCAACATCAATGATCAGATGATACAGGACCAGCAGTAGCTCCACTTTATTGAAAACCAGATGCAAGGAGGCCAAAGAAGGTACCTGATTTCGCTCCTTGGACAGCAATGTCTTCTGGTTTTGAAAAATCAGAAACATTAAGGTTGCAACCAGCGTCCTTATTCTCTACGTGATCTCCACTTTCAGCTTCTAAGTCCAGCATCGCTTCCAGATAATCAAAGCAATCATCTGACGACATGGTCACGCAGCTTGAATTATCTGAACCAGAAGAAGGCGATTGTGGAGTGCTGAGGTCCAGCAATTCTAAGTAGTCACCAGGACCAAAATGATCCATCTCAAGCAGATCTACAAGATGATCACTAGGAACGATACCGTTTGCATATTGCATAATATTGCAGGAACCGGTGTCAACCTACAACAGACAAAAGTCTTCATGAGCCAGAGGATGACAACATTCTGGAGGAAACAGCAGTGACTAGCATCAATGTAACCAACCACGAGGATGCAGATTATTACAATAAGCAAAAAAACCATATTTCATAGCCCAGGCACCCAATCATGAAATAGTTATGGAAAAGATCATTTACAAGCATTTTGCAATAGCGAAGACCATTCTTCAACGATAATATGAGCCGACTGATCCAAGGCATGTAATGGTAGTTACTAATAATCTCAACCACAAATTTCGTGAGATCACTAGCCAATTGAAACACAACTGTCATTATCTCAGATCTTCTCTGTTCTTCTCAGATTGACACGGTAAGTTTACATTTTCAGATCAATTGAACAATTATTCAGTTAGTGAACCTAGTACGCTTATTTTGATGCTTCAGCATCTTGACAATTGACAATCATAACTCATTCGAAGTAGTAAATTTGCAGATTTTCCAATGTTAACTAGAAATTGCTAATCAATCTAATTTTATTCATGAATGTAGGAAGAAGCGAGTACATACAAAGAAGTCCGTAAGGTGCCCCTGCATCTGGTCTGTTGCACATTGCTCGGTAGGTATGTTGAAATTGTCTGGAGGAAGTGAGTAAACGTAGTTTTCACTGTCAGATACTGGCGAGCTGCTACTGCAGAAGACTTGGCAGAGCGAATTAGCATCCTGCTCAATATCCAACCCAAACTGGCTGTTAACTGGGGGTATGATTAAGGAGGAGGAGGGAGGAAAAATGCATCATGGAATTAGCATAGACAAAGTGGAATTGAGGTAGTACCTCTGCAAAAACAGCTTCTATTGACACCATCGGAGTTATATAGTACTCCAGCATCAACCAATTAGTTTTTTCAACATGCGAGCCTTGTCCTTTATAGAATTCGTGAGTTGCTTGCCAACCAGTGATGGAAGCATTGCCATATATCTCACGGGGTTTACCTCTAAGCTTCCAGAATCCACCTTCTGCTCCTTTGTTCTCCATCGAGTTCATGAAGTACCACATATTTTCTGCTAAGATCAATTATGGCAAGTAATGTTAGTCAACATGTGCAATCTTTTAGAAGCACACTGGCATGCAAAGAGGAGTTTGAGGAGCGGATCACCTGGCAAGGTTTCAGGCAGACAGTTGAAAGGGTTCACATCCGTTATCACACTTGCCGGAACAGGGTGTCCATGAGCCAGGCACAACATGAACATGAAGAGCTCCTCAATTGTATTGCTTTCATTCATATCGACCAGAGGGGCAGCAGCTGGAGGGCACATCTCGAGCAGTGCAGGAGAAAGGTTAAATTGCTCAGCAGGCAAGCTTCTTCCTGAACCGAGCAAAAAGGGAAAGTCAACGATGGTAACAGAATACGGTCAGAGAAACCGCGAACGAGAGGCCAGAGACCAATCCAGTAGCCTACAGAAACGTTATTCTATTTCGAGTTCTCAAAATCATTGCGAAGGACCAAGGAGAAAAACCAATGTCGTGGATACCCAAAAAGCAGTAAATTGTTTGATATTTCTCTCAAAACCAGACCCAACGCAACCCAAGTTTTCATTTCCAGCACCCTCTTGAACAAGAATTTTGGAGCAGAATCAGACGAAGTGGTCTCAAACAGCACCCAGCAGAGATCGGACTGAAATGAAAGTGAATATCGATGACGAGCTACAACATCCATAGACTCGGACCTGAGTGATCCAGAGACTTGATACGCAGCTATCGAACGAAAACGGCAGGTATCAGCTCCATTCGAGTCCGAACAAAAGAAAGACGAACTAACGAGTTGAACAAAACGAGCCGCCGTGGCCATTAAGCACGGGAGCTTCTACCGACGCTGAACTCAGAAACTATCCGCCAAATGATGATACACCGGAGACCATACCAGACATGCGAATCAATCGAGCTAAAGAGATGCCTCGAAGTCAAAATGAAAACTTCCGAAGATCGTTAAGGGAATCGAGTCCCACCGAAATCCTAACCTGGAGGAGACGATGACGAAGAAGAAGAAGAACGAAACACCCACGACTCAAAATTCCTTAGCCTCTACTCAACGAGGAAGAATGAGCGGGTTGAACTGGTATTTATAGGCTGCTCCCCAAGTGAGGACAGTGAACTCAACTCAACCATGGTTTTTTTTTTTTTTTTTTTTCCATTTTTTGATCCAGGACTCGACCATGGTTAATTATGCTTAAAGAGGAAACTAAATCGAGCCGACGTGTCGTCATAAGCGATAAACGACGTCGACTCGCACTCAAAACGACATTGGTTAGTAGGTTTACGGATCGAGAACTCGTACTCTTTTGGCAATAAGAAATAAGAAATGAGCAACCCTAAATAGAAATCGACATAGATGGAAAACTTAATTAGGGATTCTTTCATAAAACTTGGCACATTTTTCGAGTCTTCTATAAAAGCGTAGATATTTTTGCTGCGCTGTATAAGTTCGTGCATTTTTTTTTTGGCATTTGGCCCTTTCTCATATCGGTCACATGACTATTTAGATGCAATCATTCGATCGTTTTCTCTATATACATTTTAGGAACGTTTCCACCTAGTTTCTAGCTGTTGTCGACCTAAGCCATTAATTATGCAAACTCCATGCAAGACTCCTTAATTTGTCCAATCCTACGATTTGTTGATTTTCGACGAAATATGCAATTTAATTACTAAACTTGGATTTTAATTATTCAAAGCACTTGATTATTATTATTTCCATGTAAATGATGCATTTTCATTGGAGCTTCACAAGTCTTTCAACGAATAAAAAATATAGATGAAAACTTTAATAGATTGAGTGAGGATTTTATTTGAATCCAAAGGTTTTTTTTTAAACATTTCCAACTGAAATGTAACTTTTTCCAGATTTTACAAAACTACAAAGAGATTGCATATGAAACTGAGTATTAGAATATTTGGGTATTGTGAAAATTCAAGAGTTTCCAATTAAAAAAATTTGAAAGCCGCCAAATTCAGATAATTCAAAGAGTAAAAAATCATTCCAAATACCAAAATAAAAAGTAAATAGCCATGGATGAAATGTACCTTTATATAGAATTAAACCGACCATTTTGCTTTATCCATCAAGATTTAGAAGAGCGCTCAAAATTTAAAAAAAAAACAAAAACAAAAAGATTTCATGTAAATTTCGAGTATATGTCGGATCGCAAAGATTTAATACAAAAACAAATCGTAAAATTCATCTTCCGTACAAATAAAAGCCAAAAGGCTATCGGCCACGATTGCTCAAGGCTCGTCAAGCGTCCTTCGCAAGCCGTCCGTTCGTGCACCTCTCCTCGAGGACAGCTGTGACCAATTTTTGTCAGAGACATCATCGTAATCCATCCAGTAAGAGCCGGACACGTGTAAGAAACTGCGAGTGGTCGTTGTCCTTGTCGCCCTCGCGTCCGTTGCTTCTTGGAAGTTTCACTGGCTGATTGGACTCGGTTGTGGATGAAGTGGCCTTTGCTTTTCGGCGATTTTGGGAGGACGAAGCTGGCCGCCGGGGCCCAATTTGAATTGACCAGTGTGAATCCAATCGGATTAAAAGAAGAAATTCGTTGGATTGGCGATGTTGCGTTGATGTCATGATGTGTCGTATATCTTGGTCAATAACGTGAGACGTTTGATTTAGGTTAGCTTGACCAGCGCAAAATTAGCGATGTGGTAGGTGGAGGTGTGTCTAGATTTTGCGCACGACTTGTCCCCGATCGGTGGGTAGCGGACTCTTCGGGATAAAGTTTATTAAATAAACATTCGTATATTTCGTAATGTCGATAATCCCACATATCTCGTGTTTACCTGATATTACTTATAGACATATGAGCTTGCTTCGGCTTGAGTTTGAGCGTTTCAACTTGTGAGATCATTACATTTGGTTTTTTTAATCAAGTCTTTGGATGGTTTTTGTTGTTGTTTATTTCGGTCCCCAAACTTGCAAGATTATTTCGATCATGCCCTTCTGGCTCCAAATCTAATTAATTCGGAGGTCTCTTTTTTATCCGGAGTTTTGACATTGAAATTTTGAGTGCAAGTTTGTGCTGAGAAACATGTTTTCATTAGATTAGGGGCGCTCGAGCCTATTGTCTTTCACAAGTTTGCAAGTAGTTCATGATGCGGGAGCATCATATTACGCTAAAAACCATTTGGTTCTTATGCAAGCAAAATGAGTTGTCGGCCACGACATCTTTCAATGGGTCCAATGAGGAGAAATTGTCCAATATAAAATTTATAGAAGCCAAAAAATAATGTCTCTTTCAACCGAATCAAAGGTTTAGAGGGTCATTTCCTGAATAAGTATGTTTCTTTATGTCAGTAGATTTTCTAGGTCAAGTTGGATTCCTAGTTTGATTTCTTTCCTAATTTAATGTTTCCTGGTTTAATATTTCCTAGTTTAGTATTTCCTAGTCGATGCTTACCAACTTAATATTTCTTAATTTAGTATTTCCTAGTTTGATGTTTCCTAATTTGATGTTTCTTAATTTAGTATTTCCTAGTTTGATGTTTCCAAGTTAAGTATTTCCTAGCTCGATGTTTCCAAGTTTAGTATTTCCTAGCTTGAAGTTTCCTAATTTAGTGTCCCAATCCCTCTACAAATAAGACTCGCATCCTCAATTTTAATTATTCAATTGATAATATATAAAAAGTTTCTCTCGAGTAAGTGATTCTTTTGTTTCTTTATCCCATTTGTTAGTGACGAATCTTAAAATTCTTTTTTCTCAATTGATGGAACACATCAAATACATTGGTTTTGTCAAACTCGTTCAACAATCTCACCCAAACTCTCCACACACTAGTCTAAGCATAAGAAACTTATGAGCAAACTTATCACGGCCCTCCCGAGGCAAATCATAGAGGAAAATTGGACATATCGCTAACCAAGCATAAACAGTTCCTTTCACGAGGCGCCATGTGTGCTTAGCATGGGCCCTCCAAAGCCTTACCGATAGCAATTTAGGTTCTCAATTCAGGATATTTCGGAGCCAACATTAATTGGTTGTTTGTTTATTAGATAGTCAAATAAGATATGAGAGTCGGCATTACTTTTGTGAACCATAGATTTCAAGTAATGCGATCTAATTATCAATTTGTTTAACCTAGCCACCAACATGTGAAGATAATCTCAAAAAATTACAACCAATAATCAAAAGCATTATATAAATCGCAGGGCACATTAAAGAACCTGACATGCACCAGTCAAGTCTTAATCAAGGCCTCGTCATCAAGCCTTGGGACAGTCTTATGCACTGAGAATCAAAAGATAAAGATGCAATGATATAATCCATGCACGGCCCAAATGACATGATCGAGTAGACATGAAATATCAAATTAACGTATTCTTATCGTTATGATGCAAAATTATCTAATATGTAACTTAAATTAATCTTTTTGGATTTTCTGCCTTTAGTTAACACGGTACATTCAGAATTAGCCCCTAAAATATCTACATCGCCCAAACCTACATGTGCATCGAATGACGAACGTAACTTAGAATTGCTAAATGATATGCATGACTTAATATTATCATATGCCACGCATGAACACGGGCTAATGAACGATAGGAATTAATGAATAGCACGAATTGATGCCACAATCACCTAAATGAGACATCAAATGGGAAAATTGTCCCATAAAGTCTTAAACCCATCACATTTTTACCACTTCAAGTCTGAACTTTTTTAAATGCTAATTGAGTCATAAACATTTTCGCATTTTTTAATTGAGTCAATTCAGTCAATTTTCGCTAGAATTCATTGACATTGATTCTAGCCATTTTTTGTGGCACGGTACTGATGTTGAAAATTTTCAACAATATTTTAACGATTTTATTTTCATTTTATTTTTCATTTTCTTTAATAATTTTTGGTTTCTAGATTGATAGTTAGCTCTAGTCGAGGGCTACAATGCCCTCACGAGGTGAGAGTATCGTGACCCTTGCTATGGACCAGCAAAGGCTTGGTGGTCCTCATTGGCCAAATTGAGGGATTGCAAGCCCTTGCCTAGACCTAGTGAGGACCACAACACCCAAGGATTGCCAACCCTTGAACTTTAACCAAATAAGAAAAATTCAAAAAAAATTAAATATTAATAAAAATTATCCACGTTACCATTGGTCACGCCTTGTAGTTGGCCATGTCAAGTAGGATTGTCAATGTCCATATCGATAAATTAAAAGCTAAAATTGGTTCAATGGACTCAATTAACAAAAGGTAAAATGTTTATCACTTAATTGATAACATTGAAAAAAATCAAAACTAAATTGGCAAAAATAAAATAGATTTATTTAGATACTTTTTTCGACATCAAACTATTTTTTCAATTTTCTTGATCAATCAAGCTATATGCAAATTTAAATTCCTAAAGCCTACATGACCATTAGTATGCATGCAACTAAAGAAACATTCATGAAATAAAATTAATTCAATCAAAACTTAAAATGAATAGCCTAATATAACTCGAAATGTCAAGATATGTGTAAACTAAACTCTATGAAAATGAACATGATCTGATGTGATAGTGCAATGACTAATTACACGCAGCCTAGTCACACCGTGTCATGGGCGACATTCTTTAAATAAAACAACATGTGTATTCTTAGCTACACGTATAACCTAATCCACTAAACAAGAAGGTTAATTCTTAAAGACTATAACATGGTCATAATTTTTCAATGCGACGTGACATGCGTGGTATGAGTTGTACTGACACACATCTAACTAATATAAAGTTAAAATTTCTATAAATCTAGCGAGATTGGTTCGTTTGGTCAGGTTAAGCCTCACTAATGGCTAGGCTCGAGTCTTGGTTGGTCATCGGTCATAGCCAAGGCCTGGCAACTATGATGAAGTAGTAGAAGAAAAAGAAACAAAAAATTTTGTTTCAAGAATAAGGAATAATTTTGTTTTACTTTTATTTCTTTTCCAAATATATTTCTTGGCATTTTTTTACTTCGGGATTTAGAAAAAAATTAACTAACACGCACTAACGTATTTTATTTAAAAAGAGGAATAAAAGCATTGTTAAGCGCACCTAAATTTCCCTCTAAATGTGACTCGAATTAACTATTATTTAATGGGTATGGCTTAATCATTGAGTGAATACAATTAAGTAGGGCAGGGGGAAAATTATAACTCGGGAATCAAATGCCATGTGCTCAAATCTCATAGATAGTGCGTAAAACTATGTGGAGTGAAGGTTTTCCACACATACAAAGAGTTGCTAAATCTCTGCATTCATTCGTACCTGGAATTATAGATAAAAAGAGCCAATGATGACCCCAGTCGATCATTTTTATAGAAGATGTGAGGATTATGGATAGGATCAAAGGTGATCATGGCCCTAAAATAACGCAAACTGTACATGTCGTAAAGGGTGAGTATGATTTCAAGGTACAACCAATAATTTGAAAATTGGACCGACAATTTCAGGAACTAGAGTATGCAAATGCATGTTATAGATTCTAAAAATTTAAAAATCCTTTTCGATAGGTAAATTTTAAGTTCCAAAAAATTAAAATGAATTTCATATTTTTTTTCGCGTGATTTCATGGCATGCCATTGTGCCAAATGATTAGCGTGTGATCCGGAACTATGAATTCGAGCCTCCATTTTCGGTATGTGTATGATTGAGACTTGACTTCGTTAATATTTTATATTTTTCGTCTATTTAAATCTGAGTTTTGATTAATTGGATTATAATAAGTGGCGATCGTTAAAAATAATAATTTATGGCAGTTATTCAATTAAAAGTACAGATGAAACTCGAGTAGATCTCGATAGAGTAGGCTACAGATTTCTTAATACGCCGACAAAAAAAAATTTAGGAGACGTACTTCGACAGTCTAACTGAAACTTGGACAGAACCTGACGTCACTCGTCCCTTGTCTGACCTCATCATCTAGATAACCCTAATCTACCGGGCCGGGGATTCGATTCGACCCGCCACGGATTTCAGGTGTTCTTCCCCCGCCCATCCTGGACTCTCGCTTGGCCACACCGGCCCGGCGCCTTCTTCGGCGATGGGCGACGGATCGGAGCCTCGTCGGAACCTCTCTCCGTTCCTGGAATCCGGCGTTTACCGATTCGAGGACTCGAACGCGGCCTTCGTCGACCCCGTTCGCGTTCTGAGCCGTTCTCTTACGCGGTTCAGCATCTCCCCTTCCGCCTACTACTCTCGTTTCTTCGAGTCCAAACCCTCCGGAGTCGCTGACGGCGGTTCGAATGGGAGGAAGCGGAAGGGCAGGGCGGAGAAGCCTCTCGCTCTCAACGAACGCGAACGAGTCGCCGCTCAGCGTCACCAGGCGAGTATTGGTTCAATTTCGCATTCGGTTCCTCGGAAAGCAAGTAAAGCAAAACCAAGGCTTATCTGTTTTTATGGAATTTTGGGCGACGTGTCCTCCGAGTTTGACTCTTTTAGCTCGTGTCTTGTGCTTAATAAGGGGATTAAACCGTTGTTTGGATCTTCTTCTTCTTTTTTACCTCTGTGTTCATGGCAGGAGGCGAGGCCATTTTTGGTTAAGGCGCATGAATCTTTACTTGGAGCTACTGAGCTAAGGTCTTTTATGTTGAAGATGAAGGGTCAGCTTGCCACCATGGAAGAGCGAAAACCGGTGCCCCCTGGTGTTCCACCTTCGTTTATTGAAATCGGGAGGCTCTGGCAAGCTCCTTTGTATGAGATAACACTCAACTTCTTGCAAGAAAAGGTGACCGAAGATGAAGGTCTGCTTCGTATTTCTAAATCCCTGATTGCTGGTTTGGGTAATTATGGAAGAATGATATGTTGTGGGAAATGCTAGCTATGCTTGGGGCAGAGAAGTGTAAGACATTAGTCTTACAGGTTATATCAGTGAAGTCGAAGATTTATGCCCAAGATATGGTTGAGATTCATGAGCCTATTGGTGCCAATTTATGTGGATTGAATCATATTTTGTGAATGTTCCTGCAATCTCAACAGTTGTGCCTCAAATAATTTTCTGTAGTACTTGATTTCTGTTGACTGTTATGTGTTTCTGTGGCCATTAAAAGGAGACTCCAACATCAAGTGTCATGCCAATGACTTAAAGAGACCGCTGCTGATCCATATCTCTGTCTCAACTTTGCAATATTGAGATGCTTTTGAGTAATGCGGATTGATTCTTACTTGGAATCATAGGATAAGCTTATTGTCAGTCGCCACCTCCCCATTTGTTCTTCAATTAATTATCCTTTCCGTGCATTTGGAAAAGACGAAAGACCTTCGTCAATCCAATCTTATTTAGAGATTTGCTTTGTTGTTTCTTTGCTTCATAGTCAAAGATGAACTAGTGCCAGCAAATGGAGATGACCATGTGAAGTGTGGTGTTTTTTCAGGTACCTTGATCATACACAGCAAAGAGCCGAAAGTGCTTCCTATATACAATAACTTAGTTCATAACGGAACAAAGGATGATTTGGAGGCTGAGTTCCTTGGCAGTCAATATGTCATTCCAAGAGAAAGTTGCTTCTACATGGTATGTTGCCTCTCAAATTTTTACTCCACTTTGAAAAGTGCAATAACATTTCCTTGAGCACTTCATTTTTACAAGAAACAACTTAGTTTTTCTGACGACCTAGCACTTCCTTCTTTGTTTCGGCATGTCCTAATTGAAGTCCGACCTGCAGCAGATTAGCAAAATGGTTCCAGGTAACAGCATGCTTGTTTGTGCTATTTGATGTTGTGCTTTGAGCACGTTCAAAGTATGCATAGCGATGCAATTGTCAAAATTATCAAGCATGAAGATGCAATAATGGGAACGTCGAAACTTACCTGTTGAGCCTGTTAGAAAACTATGCTCATTGTTTTATTTTGTATTCCAATCTGACAGTGGCTGAATGTCTGCTAATATGATGCAGTTGAGGATAATGCTCGTTTCCATCTTATAGTGATAGATCCACCATGGGAAAATGGAAGTGCCCAGCAGAAGCTGAGGTGCTAATCAGACTTCATGCAACCTGAAGCTTTCTGAGTTGAGACTTTGCGATATGCTGTTGATATTTGATGTTAAAATGCAAATCATCAGGAAATTAATTTGTATTTCCAACTGCAACAGCCTAACGGTACTGTTGTTGCTTAAGTGCATATTGAATCTTGGTGCAGGTGGTTGTGTACGTATGTTTTTTTGTTTTTGTTTTGGTAGGAGAATGATTCTGAGTTTGGTCCATGTAGATATTTATTAACTGGGTCACTGATTTTCTCTCTTTTGAATACAGATATCCAACTTTGCCAAATAAATATTTCTTATCCCTACCTGTTCAGCAACTTGCTCATAGAGAAGGAGCCCTTGTGGCCTTGTGGGTGACTAACAGGGAGAAGCTGCGTAATTTTGTTGAGAAAGAGCTATTTCCTGCATGGGGAGTCAAATTTCTAGCAACCTATTACTGGTTAAAGGTGAATGGGTTCATCTCTCTCTCTTTCTCTCTCGTAAGATCTGTCTATCATTTCTTGATGCCAAGTTGGTGCTCAACCACCTTAGGTGAAGTCAGACGGGTCTTTGATTTGTGACTTGGACCTTTTCCATCACAGGCCATATGAATGTGTTCTCTTGGGCTTCTGTGACAAGGAGGTAAGACTTGGCACCCTATTGCGGCTCATCATGTATAGATTGGATTATTTCTCTTGGATTATCCATTTACTTTGTTCTCTTGGTGCTTTCTAGGACATGGATCCTAGAGATCTATCAAGATTAAGTAATATTCAAGATAAGAGAGTATTGATTAGTGTGCCTGGCGATTACTCAAGGAAGCCCCCACTTGAAGGTACCCCTGGCAAAACTGTGTTTAATTGGCTCTTCAGATCTATGTAGAAATACATGTTGTGGCAACTAGTTTTCATATTTACGTACAACATATCTATTTCTTTTTTAATAGTATTGAGTAAGATCATAATCTATCATGCAACTGATGTGCTTTTTGCATCTTCTATGCCAGAGCTAGTTCTCGAGTACATTCCAGGGACCAAGCCGGCACGATGTGTTGAATTATTTGCTAGAGACATGAGGGCCGGATGGTTTTCTTGGGGGAATGAGCCACTGCACTTTCAAGAGCTGAGATACTTTCAGAAGAGAGATGCAGATGACGTCTGATGTGGGCTTTATGTCCAACATTTAGTGACCTTGGGGAAGAAATTATTTCTCTCACTTGCTCTCAGTTCTCTCGATGAGGTATGACTACACATGCAGTGACATGTTGTAACCAAGAGGTTACTTTGAGGGATTTTTGGTCAACTATGGATGGATTTTATCACTGCCTGAAATTCACCAGTTGCCTGGTATTTGCCAGATTGAACTTGGAGGAGTTGGATGGACCAGAGAGATTATAAGTAGCCAGAGAAGTTAGTGACTGCGGGGCTGCCACCTGTCAACCAGTCCTGTGTTGGCCAAGCACACATTGGTTGATGGATCGACAAATTATGGTAGCATACACAGGGGGTTTCTGACCACTGGATCTTTTTGTTCAGTCGCATTATCGAGCCATCTGGATCCGACGTTGTCTTGACGAATGGTCTGATTTTGTAATTACCAGACCGTTAAGAGTGACCAAAATTAGTAGCTCAAGTAGATTATGAATCTGTTTTCTTTTCCCATCTATTGAGTGTTCGCTTTGCTAGGGCCATTGAATGATTAATTTCGCAAGAGAAACAGAATAGACTAGTTGATGCTGGTGCTATAGGGAGAGAGGGAGGGACTTTTCATTCCTCTCGCTTGTCATGACCTGTCATTTGGGAATTTCTTCATCCGGGCATTATTGCTCCAAAAGGATAGTTTGACCTGCTTTTTCTCAAGTTTGGCTGGGGACTTTGTGGACATTCACATTGTAGTGTTGATACTGTATCGGAGTTTCTCGCGATCTGTTCCATTTTTTATTTTTATTTTTTTGGGTGGTCTCGGAGAGCCCGTGCATTCCATTGATCTGTGGTAAGAAGAGTAACTATACGACGGTTATAGATGGAAACCTTCTTACCAGTCTGAAAAGAGACGTTTACCACCTGTCCACGAAGTCCTTCGCTGATCTCAGATGGGCGCTGCCGGATGAACGTTTTCATGAAGTTGAATTCAGCGCAACTCCGATGTGTGCTTGTTAGTGACGTAGGGGCTTCGCACAGTGATTCCTAAACCGACTAGGGAACTGAGTCGGCAAGCGGGTTAGGAAGCACTGTGCGAAGCCGGTTCAGTAGGAGCCGAAGCTCCACCTTATCACTTCAGGTACGGGAGGTCGCCATATTTAGGTATCCTTTTCGAGCCTCTTAATCTAGCGCTACCTAATCTTTGTTTAACGTTCGAAGGATGCCGAGGTCCAAATGAAACCTTGGAAGAAACGGTGTAAGTACATATTAAGGTCTCGTTCTTCTAGCTTTTGCAGTAGCAGAGAAGACAGCTCACTTTGTAACGTGGTGTTTGAAGGTGACCTTGGGTGTCCATCGGAGCTGATATGTATCACTCCTTTAATCAAACGAGGGACTTATCGTATACTGAAATAGTACGAGAGAAAATGTAAGGTTGTTTCAAATGGTGTCGTCTGTATGTTTTAAACAATTTGAGGCTTTAGAGATTGCTAACATCCGATTGCGAATTCAAGATAAAATGGACAAACCCAGAAGCAGAAATAACGTGGTTTGACATCTAGAAATGGCATTAAAATATATTTATCAAAATTGCGATGGCCCTCGACGCAAAAGTCGTTGTAGTATAGTGGTGAGTATCCCCGCCTGTCACGCGGGAGACCCGGGTTCGATCCCCGGCAACGGCGACCTGTCCTTTTCTAATGCTATTCTTTATTAAATTAGATATTATTATAAAACAAAATTCAGCAAACCAATATGAAAGTCGTTGTAGTATAGTGGTGAGTATCCCCGCCTGTCACGCGGGAGACCCGGGTTCGATCCCCGGCAACGGCGTCTTTTTTTCACCTCTTTTGTTTTTCTCCCTCTTTTTCACAGGTTTCTTTCCGTTTTAATAATATGGAAATAAATGAATGCCGAAGGTGTTTTCAACATGAAATTCCAAGTATGTTCGGATTTTCAAATGCAATTATCGATTTCGAAAAATTTGAGATTGGCCATGTACGAGAATTCAAGTGGGTAGATAGACTAAATAATTATTTGATATTGGACAGTCCTTGTAAAGTATTAACGTGTTATATACCGTCGTGAGAATTTTATTTCATTTATTGGAAATGGGAAGGGATGCCTTTGCTCGAATGCTGTGATCAAACTACTTGCCTTTATTTATCATAAGAACTAATTAAGATACTATGAGATTAGTCTAAGTTATGATCATGTTGTCGGATGGATCATCGGCGCCACGAACATGATGAGCGATTCGTTGGTTCATGTCTCTAATTCGGGCTTCAAGTCACGGCACGACACTTGTTCACAGGCTAGGTTGGCCCGCATCCTCACGCGTTGGACTGGGTTATCATGTGAATCCGATCACAAATCCATGTGAACCATTGCTTGCCTCGGCCTAATTTCAATCTCAACCTTGTCTTGCCGTCACGGCACATCTAGACATTGTCCCCGGTTCGCTTGCTGGCCCCATTTAGACCATTCAAAGCATGGCTTTGAAAAATCTTAGCTCTCGGTTCAAAGTCCAGTCTCTACCTCTGGAGACCTTCAATGTCGTACCATCTTAACCATTTTCTAGAGCAATTTTGGAACGAACAGCTTAACGAACAGCTTTAATATGGTCATATGGGTCATTAAAGTTAAAACACATTACACTCGGTAACAACGGTCCTAGCATATTCGAGTATCCATAATTGGCTAACGGAATCGATCATGTTATGCGACACAAAAGACTGTGCATTTAGTTCGTCCGTCACACCATCTAAAACACGGATTTAGCCATTTTGTCTGTACTTATTTAGTCTGTTCTTCTCAAAAGTACAAGACTTTGCCCACCCTTATTCTAATCTGCATTTGGACTGACTGTCCCCCGCGAAAGTGCCGGACCCCGTCCTGGGTTTGCATCCAATGGAATTCCCGACATAAGAGGGAAAAAGGGCAAAGTGGAAGGGGGGTGCGATTTGACTTTCCCGCACATTGCATTGAACGACACTGTTCCAACTTTGACCATCCGAAGCAGAACAAGATTAGATGTGGATGTGGTGCTTTGGTGCATAATCTAGTACTCAGCATTAGTTTCGGAGATGTCTTAACCAGCATTTACTAATTTGTTCTGTCTTAATCAATTTGTTTTCTGGCAACCAAATATTCCCAATTTTCAATTTTCAACTCCTTGATGGAGCGGCATTGATTATATGATGTTTGAATTGGAACCGTGGCGACGGAGTCGTTGTAACGTGAATTATCGGACGGGCAAAATGAAGAGCATTTGTTTTGTAGTATGTATATTAAATTGCATTTGAATGTCGTGTTTAACAACACTCATATGAGATTCATAAGAGACCTATCATCTCTCATAACCAAATTCAATTTAACTAATTTGATCCATGAACTCTAATTTAATGTACAATGCGGTCCATGAATTTTCAATTTATTCAATGTGATATCTGAACTTTATGTATATATTCAAACTAATTCATAAACTATACAAAAATGTTCGATGTAATATGTGAATTTAAATTGATGGAATGACAATAATTAATATTTTCATATAGTTTAATGATTAGTTTGAATTTGCACCAAAAGTTTAAGGAATATATTAAATAAGTTGAAAGTTTTTGGACTATATTACAAATTGGGTTAAAGTTCGAGAATTACGTTACATAAATCGAAAGTTCATGGATCACATTGCACATTTAGTTAAAATTCAAATATTATTTTTTTCATTATCCTTAAAAAATTATAGTGACAGTTTTAAGTGTCCTAGAAGAAGATCTGAACTAAATTGAAAAAAAAAAAGAATCCAAACACCTCCTATTACTTTTCAAGGATGATCCAAACACGCAGGATTCACCAATTTCACAAGTTTTAAGTACATTAATATTCATCTTTTCAAAATTTATTCGATGATGTAAAAAAAAAAGATGCTGCAAATTTCAGTTGAATATATAAAATAGATATTAAAAATTTTATTTTACTTAATATGATCAATGATTTTTAACTCAATATACAATATGATTACTTAAATTCCAAAATTGTTTAATATGGTCAAAAACTTTTGATATACGTTCACATCAATCCTAGATCACTTGAAAATATTCAGTATCATATTCAACTTGTTAAAAAAGTAAAGACAACTTTTGTATAAAAAATTTAAGCATCATATTAAATAATCTAAAATTCTAAAAATTATTCGGATGAACTGAATAAATTAGAAATTCAAATTTACGGACAATCTTTACTTTATTATCCTTACAACAAAAAGCTTAGTCCGCGTGTTACTTGCCGAGCGCGAGTCCCCAGAAGCCGAAGCCAATCAACTCTTTGGAACATCGGCAAAGTTCAGTGAACCCGCGAGGGACTGTATCATCCCCCCAATTTAATAGTCATTCCCTGTCGCTATCTCTCTCTCTCTCTCTCTCTCTGCGGAGAGATTCTTACACATACACATTTTCCAGCGCAGGAGAAGCGCCCACCTCGTGAGCAGAGAGCGATCACTTTCCTCCTCTTCCTCCTCCTCCTCCTCCTCCGTCCGCCTTATAAATCCAGCGCTTGGCGGACGACAGCGACCGGCCGTCCCTGGTCTCCGCCAACGGCCGGAGACACATCCGCACAAGACTGAACCCCTTATTTTTCCCTGGTGCGTGGGTCCAAGCTGGAGATGACGTCGGACGGTGCGACGTCGTCGGCGACGTCCAGGAGGAAGCCGTCGTGGAGGGAGAGGGAGAACAACCGGAGGAGGGAGCGGCGGAGGAGGGCCGTTGCCGCCAAGATATACTCGGGCCTCCGGGCTCAGGGGAGCTACAACCTCCCCAAGCACTGCGACAACAACGAGGTGCTGAAGGCCCTGTGCGCCGAGGCCGGGTGGGTCGTCGAAGAAGACGGCACCACCTATCGCAAGGTAACCGAAATTAGGAACCCAAGAGGAAGAAGAATGAAAAAGAAAAAGAAGGATCCCCATTTTCTTTCTTCTTACTTTCAAGTGCGTGTTTGGAGTTGGGGGTTAGATCTGTGGGCGATTCGGTGCGTGAGCGAGCTGTTTTTGATGGGACGGGAGCTGATGAGCTGTGCTAGTCTGAGTTTGACCTGATCTTTCTCTGGGGGTTTTGTTTTGCCTGTTTTTTCGGGGAAGTTTTCTTGGATTGTGAAGCTAGAAGATGCGTGCTTTTCGGGTTTCGTTCTTCAGTTCCTTTTCAAGAGATTGATGGGTTTTGACCTTTGACGTCTTCCAATTGATCTGTCAATTGAATTGACGATATGTGCAGTGTGCACACTGGTTCCTATCTGACTTTCAGGCAATTTTTCCAACGAGAGACGACGTGGGGAGAAAATTAGTAGTGATAATTGGAATTTCCGGTAGAAGAAAATTTTTAGGTTCAACTTGGTCAAAAGAGTCCTACATTGATCTGCCATTTGCTTACTGTTGATCGAAGTCTTGCTCTACTTCTGTCACTACCATATGCCCGTTCTTGCTCCATGAACTCTTGTAAGGGTTTCGCACAGCAAGACCAACAGATCTCATTTAAGAACCTTACTCTGTTGCACTGGAACTTAGAAGTTGGTGACCTTGTTCATCTGCTTTGATGTTTAGCTGGAGAAAACAATCTCGGCATAGAGGCTTTGATTTTCATCTCTATTACTCTTTATTGTTTCGCTGATGATTGTTGCAGCATTTTGGAGATACTGGTTCAGTTATTTACACCATAATTGTCCTCGCTGAGTTACAATCCGTGCTTTGGTTTGCAATGTTCTCCAGGGATGCAGGCCGCCCCCAATTGACATACCGGGAAGCTCATACCGAGCCACGCCGTACTCTTCGCAAAACCCTAGCCCACTATCCTCTTCCTTCCCAAGCCCAATCCCATCCTATCAAGTCAGCCCCTCATCTTCGTCCTTTCCCAGCCCTACTCGAATCGAAAATAATGCTGCTTCCAACCTCCTTCCGTTTCTCCGTAATGCCATTCCTTCGTCTCTCCCTCCCCTCCGCATCTCAAACAGCGCCCCCGTCACCCCTCCGCTCTCATCTCCAACATCTAGAAATCCAAAGCCTGTTCCTAACTGGGAGACCATTGCCAAGCAGTCAATGGCTGCTTTCAATTACCCTATATTCGCTGCCTCTGCCCCCGCAAGTCCAACCCGCAACCGTCGTTTACCTCCAGCTACGATTCCGGAGTGCGATGAGTCTGATACTTCGACTGTGGATTCTGGCCAATGGATCAACTTCCAGAGATTTGCGCCACCTCAAATTCCAACTTCTCCAACCTACAATCTTGTGAAACCCGCTGTGCCACAGAAGTATCTTGAAGATGCTGGTAAAGAGCAGGAAAGAGGGTCTGATTTCGAATTCATGAGAGGTCAGGTGAAGCCGTGGGAAGGGGAGAGGATTCATGAGGTGGGATTGGACGATCTTGAGCTCACTCTTGGGAGCACGAAGAATAGGAGTTAAAGCTTGACGGCCAGCCATATATGTGGAAAGGCTACTGATGGAAGTGTAAGATTTAAGATGCAAAACGCAATAGATTCTTACACTAGCTTGTAGTTCATTCAGCTACATGCCATAGTACTTGCCATTTTGTAAACATGCCGAAATATGTGGTTCTGGTTGCCAAAGTTTCCATTTCTATCTGAAATTTTTTCATTTTCATCCTCATCATGGGTGTCTTGTTTATAGTTTTCCAGATGCATACAGTTCATACAAATACATCTTGTAGTTGACAATGAAAATATCATCTGTGATCTGTGTTGTGATCCAACTAAACTAGATCCAAATGGATCTGAGATAGCCCTTTTTCCCCCCTTACTTGCTGAGGGACTTTCGATGGGTTGCTCTCAAAGACCTCGAATTTCCTGAGATTCTCGATAAATCTCCCTAATCCCATGTTAATTTTCCCATTTCTACGGGAGACACCTCCTTCCAGTGACTAATTCACGAAAAACCCTCAAGACTGTTATCCAATCATCAGCAGAGAAGAAGCTTTTGTCCGGAATTTTCACGGCAGTGCTTTCTGCACACTAGTCCCAACGGTTCACATGGCTTGCGCTACTTCGCCTTCCTCAACTCTTTTGGTGCATTGCCAAAATACTCGAAACGGCCTTGTGATCGGTGGACTGGCCTTGTGCCACCATGAAGGATCACCATATTCACAAAGGCTAAGGAGAACCAAGTGCTTTCATAGAGTCTGAGGGCATAAAAGTGGTGACAAAGATGGCAAAGTGGATAAATTTCTCACAACCCTACATCAACAAGGCATTCCTCATAGCATAATGTCAATAACTTCTTAATACACACAATATTATACAAGCGGATAGGGACGAATGGCTATAATAGAACATCATTCAGTTGCAAATGCTCGACCGTATCGAGACCCTATACATTTCCCATATCTAGAAGGTAAGGTGCCTCTGGGCTTTGGTCATCAGTTAGGAGGTAAGTTTTGCTCTATATGAGTTTCGCCTTTAAGATAGGCGCGGGCGCGGGCTCGGGCTCCCCGAACCTTCATTTTTAACTCCTGTCTCCTCTGTCTTTGGTATAAAATTCCGCTTACTATCTGCATGACATTCTCGGTATCTGAAGCATGACAGCAGATGATCATTAACCATTCCTGTGACCTGCATGAACGAGTAAATGACAGTCGGCCCGACACTACAGAAGCCTCTTCGCATCATGTTCTTGCTAATGACCTCTGCTTTCGGCGTCTTTACAGGTACTTGACGAGCGTAACGGAATCCATTTTGTATAGGCTTGTGATTGACAAAACTCCAAATGTAGTTACTGAAGGAACCAAACTCCTCCTGAATCTGCAGATTAAATGACTATGTTCATTCAATGATATTCTCCGTTGCATTGTACTCTTTGTCTTAGCCATCGTATTGGATTGGTGCTTTCCCTCAATGTGACACTCCTTCAATTACCCATCCCGGAACTGTAAGGCTCTATTTAAAGAGCCTCTTGACTTTTAGTTTAGTAGCAAGTTTTTCCGAATGAAAATCAGATAATAACAGCAAGGTTGATTGTTTGCCCGAAAAATCGTGCCTATATCAGATGTTACTCCATGAGATAACAAAAATGAAATTTCATGCGACTCATACTAGGCAAGCATATTTCCAAATGTATAAGTATTATATGCTTAGAGAAGTTATTACCTTGATGGTCTGTTTGGCGTTCTCTATGATTGCTCGAATCTTTGGTTCAGAGAGCAATGGTTTGCCATTTACTTTCACACATAGGATTTTTTTCTCATCAGCATGAGCAACGCATGCTGGGTCAAAATTTCCAAAAAGCTTCCTGTTCCAAGGACAATCCCCAGATGCTTATAAAACTAATTGAACTAACTCCAAAAAGAGTACAAATCTGACAAAGAAAGCAACCTGAATACATCTCTCAGCTGTAACATCATGGGCCAGCTTAATTCTGCCAATGCCTGTGAAAATACCAGCAGCTCAAAGAGCTTCCTATCGTCGTGAACAGGAACGCCCCATTCTGCATCATGGAATGAAGTATACAGAGGATCTGCAAAGGAAGCCGTTACCCCAAATTAACTGAAATAGCCACCTCACCACCAGCGAAACAATACAAAGATGCAGATACCTCAAGCTTTCCCAAAACGACACAAAGTTAGATTATTAGAGCAGAGAACCCTGCTATTCTTCTTAAAGACCTTTAATCTAAAGACGTAAATATTAAAAGGATCGACCACTGGAATTACTGTTTTCAGGTAAATAGTAAACCCGTTCTAGATTGGTTGTTTAATCATTCTTGAGAAGTGAGACAGCTTAAATGAAATCCTCGATGAAGAACAGGAGAGCAGTATCCTTACTGTATTCTAGAAGCTCTTTGTATGATCTTTTCATTTTCAGCGCAAACACTAAAAATTTCAAGCAGCGTGACAAAAACACCTTCTCTCTAATTTAATACTAATGCACATATCTTCCACAAGCTTATTGAGCACCCAGTTAACAAAATTTCTCAAAGATAGCCACTTCCCTAAAGCAGAATTGAGCTTATAATAAAAGAACATACGACCAATAAAAAGATAAGCAAGCCCCTCACCTGAATTCGCTGTGATCCAGTCGCACCGCTTCAACGGACCAGAAACACCGCCACCCTCAGCACCAGGGGACACCGGCCTCGCCGCCCTCGCTCCCATGCCCTTCACCGTCCTCCTGCACTTTGCCATCTTCTTCGCAGAGGAAGCATTGCTCGAGTTCGAGTCCGAGGAGCAGGTGCTGTCCACCGAGGCATCGCTCCTCACAGCCAAAGCCGTCACATCCGCAGCCGGCTTCTGAGGCTCGCTCCGGCGCTTCGGGTCCCCGGCGACGGCGACCCTGTTCCCGCCGGGCCCGAGGACGACTCGCGGCTCGGCCACGGGCGTGGCTGCCGTTTGGAGCTTAGCGGGCACAGGCATTGCCAAGGACGACGGGGGCCTTCCCAAGCGCGACCTCCTCTGAGCTCTGTGCTATACACCTCGCGGTTGCCCGAACTTAAAATTTCGAACCCGGGGGAGGCAGGTCTCCTGGCAGTCTAGTGTTGAGCAGTAATTGAGGAATTCAAAGAGAGTTCAGGTTGAAATGGGGCGAGAGAGAGAGAGAGAGAGAGAGGTAAAAGCGTGAGAGAGACAGAGCTAGAGACGAAGAAGATGGAGCAGCTGAAACCAGCACAAGAACAACTCAGAAACGGACCGGTGTTCCTTCCGGAGATTTAAACGCGGAAGGCCTCCCTGGGTTGGTGCAGGGGGCCGAAGGCCAGCCGACCGGCAGCAGCCGGTCGCCATTGCTAGCGTGCCGGTCACCTCCCATCACCAAGGACATGCGTGAGAAATATCCTTTCGCAATTCCGATCTTGCCCCGCCCTTGGTTCGGCAAAATTGCAGCTCCACTCTCCCCTTCTCTACTGCTTTTAATTTTGGAAACGTTTCCCAAAAAATTACGGACGATTCTGAAAAAAATACAGGCTATGTCAAAATCCATGCGCCACATTGCATAGTGGGTCAAAATTCAGGAACTAATTATGTCACTTTCTTAATTTCAAAAAATCAACTACTCATGTCATCAAAAACTAGTCTATTACTTCTATAACCCTTTTTGTCGGGACGGGTCGGGTCGGAGGCATTGATGGGAGGGCAGAGGAGGAATTTGAGCCCCCGGTGGGGGGTGGGGGAACCGGGACAGGGAGGTGGCGGTCAAAAGAGAAAAGAAAGGCAATGGGGACGTTTTCAGGCCAAGGGTCGCACTCAGTCGGGTCGGGTTGGTTTGGGGCTCAGTTTGGCTTCGAGGGGAAGTTGCTCTTCCTTACCGTTAACAGAAAGGATCCAAAAAGAGGAGAGAAGGTTCGGGAGGGGAGGGCAACGAACGACATCAAAACTCACTCCTCCACCAGCCGAAGCCGAGCCTAGAAAAGGGAAGAACGAGAAAAAGGTCGGAAGATGGTGGGTAGCCAACGGCTACACAGAGGAGATGAGTACCAAGTCATGCCTGCCTCTCGTGGGCTTTCTCGGCGAACTCCCTCTCGTGTGGGCTTGGGCTTGCTCTGTTGGCCCACGGCCCAATGGGGTGACAGCGGGCTCAACAGGGCCCTGCCCGGAAGACCCAATTCCAAACGGTATGGACCAGGACCATCTCATCGTCTGTAGGCTATATACTATTTGATCCACCATCCTTCTCTAAGGCTCCCGAATATGCGTGTCCCGGGCCACATCGTGGAAGGGCAAAAGAGAGAAAAAAGAAAATGTCGTAATCCTAATTGCAGTGGTACTGATTCAGTCAGGGTTCTTTTAATTAAACTAATTTAATCCTAGAACTTTTCATTTTAATACTAATTGAATCTATCCTATCACTTTAGGCAGAAAATTGCTGACGTAGACACGTGGCTGTTTTATGTGACATAATTGGCGCCCGACGTGAATCTCTTTTCGTTATTTTTTTTACTTTTATTTGAGGGCCGATAGGGGTCTCCAGCCGAGCCGACCCTCATTGGCCGTGGGCAAGGGCCTCCCTATCCATAACCAAGGCAGTCTAGAACCTTGTTGGATCGAGGCGAGGGCCACCATGATGCCTTTGCTTGGCCTAGATCGGGGAAGGCCATGCCTTTGCTTGGTGCCGGAGAGGCCATCCCATCTTCATATGCCCTTTAAACAAACAAAATAAAGGATAAAGAAAAGAATAGAAAAAAATCGCAAAATTTTAAAAATTATTGAAAAACTAATGTTAGTGTCGATCATACCACATAAAATGATTGATATCAGCATCGACGTTTTTTGATTAAAATTGATTGGATAGACTCAATTAGTACCGATATAAAAATATTTAGGACTAAATTGATCGAATTAAAATGTTCACGACCAAAGTAGTTTCAAGGTAATAGATTTATGATTTTTTGCTACTTTTTGCTGCACCGAAGGATCATTCATAAGTGTGTCCTCTTGTGAAAAAATGAACACAAATTCTTAGCCCGCATCAAAATTATGCTCGCTTCAGTCTGCAATATTGTTCCTTTATGTTCCGTTTGTTTCACGAAAAATGAATGATTTAAAAAATATTTTCCTATAAATGTGATTACTTATATCATTTATAGAAATGAATAGATGAAAAATATATTTATTTTTTAAGATATAAATTGTTATTAATGAAGCGATATAAACGATCACTTTTAATAAATTATTTTAAAATCATCTGCATTATGCGAGATAAACGAGAGTGACTATTTTCTTTTTCCCTCTTTTGGGAAAGGCTTAGATGCTCATGAGTCTGCTTGAAATCCCAATTATATGCCTAGCATCTATGCGCATTCTTCTTCTTTATAATTGTTTTTTTATTAACAAGTTATCTCAACTTCGACAGATAATATGATTTGAATGCAGGCCAATTAGATTTTGCGAGATTTTAGCATTATCTTTTCATATTGGATCTTGGGACTTGATGTTCTGCCCCTTTGAATACTTTCGTAAGTGAAAATAATATAAACAGTCATTGAAATTTAGATCATATATAATATTGTCCCTGAATTTTTACTTAGTTTAATTAATAACTAAACTTTCCATATATGTTCAAACTATAATGGAAGGGCGATATTGAATTTGTTTTAATATAGTCCATAAATTAGTTTGAATATGTATCCGAATTTCATAGACCACATCAAATGAATTGAAAGTCAAAAAATCACATTACATATCGGACTGAACTTCAAGGGCCGTATTGAATAAATTGAAAGTCCAGATATTATATCCAAAATGTATCAACTATCCGATGTCCAACTAGTCATCGCCAGAAAACGAAATATCGAATGGGCTGCTCGAAACCAGAATAAAATCAGAAAAGACAAAGTGGGATGCTAAGGAAGATCGAGAACAAGGTGCTTGTTTCTCTCCCAGCAGACAACTTTGAGATGCAGGGAAATAAAGAAGACAGCTCTCGTGCGTTCTAAAGATGATTTCGATGGGGGAATTCTCTCAACTCCTTTCGATCATTCAAAGAGAAAAGCACCGATGCCCATCCGATTATTCGGATATGAACTGACATCTTTTGGCCAGTCTTACTTGGCGAAATAGGATATGAACTAACTGACATGATCCGGCACGATTGACAAGCAACGAGCAAATGGATATATACAAAAGGTTAGGACAGCGACGGTTTTCGCTTCCATATTGGAAAGAATGTATCATTAACGGTTACTTATACTAAAAAGTTACGTTGTTAACGCGTGTGGAGGATAGAACGGAATTATCAACATGTTGTACTCGAGCCTAATGAGACGAATTTGTTGTTTGCTCTGGTTCTGGCTTAATTTCTCCTTGGAATCTCGAGAATATATCGGAATGCCCTTATTTCTTTTTGCTTTTTGCTTTATTCATATGTATTTCCATATTGGGTTTGGTCTGCTTAATTGAAACAGGTGGCAGGCCCCCAATAATTCAAAGCTTGCTAAGCGACTTTGTAATTCGTTGACCGGCACCACTAGCCGTGCGTTTTATGGTCGTCGCCTTGGCCATTCATGTGGTGGAAGAGTTTCATTGCACAAGAGGAGAAGACATGGGAGCAAGTTCTGATGCAGTGGAAAGGAAAAGGAACATATACAAAACCAAGTGAACATAACTGATCAATACATGCAACGCATCATGACAGTGATTGTACCATTGAACTTGAGAGAAAATGGATCTCCTATCATTGTACGGATCATGGTAGGAGGTGACGTCGCTTATCTTACAGATTGGATGGTTGTGAAAAAAAGTGAATTTTTTTTTGAAAAATCTCAGCCGTCCAATCTCAATCGAACGGTTGGAATCATTAAGTTACTTGATATCATGTCAAGTGATCCAAATCCCTTGAACTTTGCGTTTTCTTTTGTTAATTTAATTTCCTTTAGAAAAGCTATTTTTTTAGCGAAAAATAATGTTTTTCTTTTGCACTAACGCACGCTCCATCGTCAAAACCATTTCCTTTTTCATCCTAGAACATTAAGGAACTAGAAAAAAAAATGCGCGCAGCTATCTTCTATCTTTGTTGCATAAAATAACAGTTTTAGCTCATCTCCCTCGTTAATATAATAATATTTATTAAGGATATAGCGAATATCTCTAGAGAGCACGAGAAATTCTCAAATTTGCAACTTTGTATTTGTATAAATAGATGATGTGTAGGACTTAAGTAAAGCGTTTTCAACCATAGAAACTTAACGGTACTATTCCACATGGTCTACAGAGCTACTTTCATGCCCACAAATTACCGATAATTTATGTATATTTCAAACTAGTCGTTGGGCTATATTAATATGTTTAATTTAATCTCTGGACCTAAATTAATATAAGGACAATATTGAATATTTTTATATAGTTCATAGATTAGTCTGAATGTGTATTTGAAGTTCATAGACCATTTTGAATAAATTGAAAGTTCATATATATTATAAACTTCAAGGATCACGTTGAATAAATTGAAAGTTCATATATCATATTGCATATTAAGTCAAAATTTATTGATCATCCGTGTTATTATCCCTACCGTTCAATATCCAACCAATCATCGCCAGAAAATCGAAATATCCAATAGACCGCTTGAAACAAGAATAAAATCAGAAAAGACAAAGTGGGACACTAAGAGGAACAAGGTGCTTATTTCTCTCCCAGCAGACAACTTGAGAGGCCGGAGATAAATCGTCCGTTTCTAAAGATGATTTTGATGGGTGACTTTGACGGGGAATTCTCTCAACTCTTTGCCATCATACAAAGAGAAAAAAATGCCGATGCCCAATTTGCCCATTGGCTTTCCTGGACCATCCGATTATTCGGGGCCAGCTGCAGAAGAAGGTCTTGATGTCGTCATGAAGGTCTGATCCAAACGCTGAAGTTGTGGAACAAAGGGTATGAATGTTACTTCAGTTACAAAGTTTTCAATTTTACGAAATTAGTATTAATCCTAACGCAAAATAACAATATAATCGTTCCAGTCAAATTTCGCTGTGATGCTGACGCTGACGTTGACTTGATGATGTGCCTTCTATCTACTTCTTCCTATTACCATTCTTGCTTTTGTATGAATCGCGTTGAGCGATGCGATTGGCTAGCTACACGTAATGATACTAATCTTATGGACAATCGTAGCGAAAACTCCGGGTTGGAACTTTGGGCCTGGCTCTCTGGGGGTTTGTGCATCATCGATTACGTAATGGCCAATGATCACTGGCTCTCCGTCTACGGGAGTGTTGAGATGCGGTCCAATTTCAAGAAATTTGGGGACGGAGACGAGAGGAATCCAAGAGTGGCCCGGCATCAAGTTGGTCAAAGTCAAGGTGCACGCGCGGGAAACTTCGATGGTGGGCCCATGGATTGGACTTTTCATCAACTCTCTTATCATTTTTATTTATTTATTTATGTTTTGTCGAATATCATTTTTATTGGAAACAGTCAGATAAGAGAAATCTGTATATCTTCACTTTCTAAAGTGCTGCCCTCCTAAGTCTCTATATTCCTCTTATCTGAGATCATCGTTTCCACATCGGACAAATCGTTTAGGTGAAACTTACGTATCGCTTACTAAGTAAATATTGCCACGTAATTTCTTAGTAAATCCAACATTTGTCTCGTCCAATTACCATCCGATTCGTATCTCTACCACTTCTTTCATCAATGTTTATCGTCTGCCCTGGGGTATGGCCTATGACAGATCTGATCTGCAGGTGGTGGGACCTTACCTTTTAATGGGTGTGGGCTCCACCTTTTTGTTTTATTTAAAGAAAAAAGTACAGCCGTCCGATTGTTGCTGTGATCTAAAGATCAGATATACCCTCGGCCATACCCACGGAAGACGATCCAAATCCATGTTTCCCTCTTTTCCAGAAGTTGGTGATGTGGCACTTTTTCTTTGCAATCAGACCTCGGAAGATCGAATCGCAATTAGACCTCTTTTTATTGATACCAGTCTATAAGAAGACACGCACGCCTCGGACAAAAACCCACACACCAGCGGTTCACCCCAAGCCCACACACCATGCCGGAAACTGCGCCGTACGTCACCGGTCAAGACGACAAACCCCATGTGGCGGTCCTGGCGAACTCGGGCCTCGGCCATGTCATCCCCCTCCTGGAGTTCTCGAAGCGCCTTGTCGTCGGCCACGGCTTCCGCGTCACCTTCCTCGTCGTCACCACTGTAGACCCGACCCCAGCTCAAGACCAACTACTGAATAATCCGGGCCTCCCATGCGACCTGCACGTGCTCAGCCTCCCGGCCGTCGACGCCGTCTCTGTCGTCCCGGAAGACTCCCGCATCCTCACCCGCATATGCCTCATCGTCGAAGCGAGCCTCAAGAACCTCAAAGCCACGCTCGTTGAGCTGAACTACCCGAGGGCGCTAGTCATAGACTTGTTCTGCACTCAGGCTTTCGATGTGGCCAGCGAGCTCAGCATCCCGACCTACTCGTTCTGCACGATGTCAGCCACGATGCTCGCGTTCTCGCTGTACCTGCCGAGGCTTGATCGCGAGGTGACGGGTGAACTGGTGGACCTGCCGGGGCCTATCCGGGTCCCTGGGTGCCTACCGATCCGACCGGAGGACCTGCTGGACCAGGTGAAGGACCGAAAAAACAAGGAGTACGGTTGGTTCCTGTACCACGTCAGCCGGATGCCGATGGCTGCCGGGATCTTCCTGAACACGTGGGAGGGGTTTGAGCCCGGTCCGCTCCGGGCACTGAGGGAGGACCCCTTTTATAGGCAGGTGCTGGCCACACCGGTCCACGTGATCGGGCCGCTCGTGCACGAGGACGGCGACGCGGAGGGGCTGCGCTCGACCAACGTCGAGTGCCTCGCGTGGCTGGACAGGCAGCCCGAAGAGTCGGTTGTGGTGGTGTCGCTGGGGAGCGGCGGGACGCTGACGTGGGAGCAGCAGGTGGAGATGGCCTGGGGTCTCCAGATGAGCCGGCAGAGGTTTTTGTGGATCGTACGGAAGCCCACGGATGCCTCTGCCTCAGGTAAGACCAAGGGGAAACTGCCGACCGAGGGTGTGCTCATGTTCTATATTGGCTGACGTGATACTATAAGAGATTCCCGATAAAAATTAATTTATCATTTCTATATCTAATTAAACATTTATACGAGGTGATTTTAAATGTTTATACAACAGCCGAGGCCAAAAAGACACGTCCAATTAGAATACAGGTGTTCCTCAAGGCAGCTCTAAATGACGAACGTGATTTGCTCACATAATTTACTTCATCCAAATCAAGAGGTTGCTAATTTTTTGAGCCTCCTAATTTTATGTTAGATTTTCCCTCGATTTCTCCTTTTTTGCCCTCATTTATAATTGCGTACTCAGCGATGGGGAATGTTCCTTAACTTGTTATTACTTGCTCTGTTAAAATGCTACATAAAGTGGCAATTCTCGAGGGAATATAACGATGTGATTAAATGACAATAGAATGGATTTTGTTAGTGACTGCTAACACATTATTTTAGAAAGCTAGATTGAGGGTGCATTTGTTTGAGGGAAAGTGTTTTCTCGGGATTAATTTTCCGGACTTTCATCGGTTTGGTTCGTGGAATATGGCTAGTCAACCAAAATACACATTATGATAGGTAGAGGAGGAAAGAGAAGAAAAGAAATAAAAAATATTTAAGAAGCCGAATATTTTTTTGGCTGAGATATAAAGTCATGAGATTAAAATCATTTTCCCAATTAGATCTAAGCACTAGAAAACGTTTTTATCAAATACCGCCAAATAAAGAAAAAATATTTTTTAAAAAGTATTTTCCTTTACTGTGAAGTTTTACCTAAACAAACACACTCAGGATTAATATCATACATCTCGAACTTTACACGTCATATAAGGTGCGAGTTGACATCTAGGTTGTATTCTATGGATGGCGTTATTTGTATTAGGCGATTGTTTAATCGAGTTGTATGGTGCATGTAATCTACACCAATAGGACATTGACTACTCCATTAAGATGAGGATCCACTAATCTCAATTTGTGCATCTATTGACTATTCTTTCCAGCACAATACGGTACCTGTTCATCTTGATTTCAGGATGAAAGAACCCTGGAATATTTGTGCGTGTATACACAGTAGAGACTTGCAGAAGTATTTTTGAACTCTCTGCATACGTTCCTAGTATTATCCAGTCAACTAAATACAAGCACTTTGTCTCAGAGGCGTTTTTCAATGTGGGGAGCGACGAGGAAGATGATCCGACCAAGTATCTACCCCAGGGTTTCCTGGAGAAGACTCGACAGGTAGGCATGCTGGTGCCCTCCTGGGCCGGCCAGGTGGCCATACTGAGCCACCCGTCGGTTGGAGCATTCATATCGCATTGCGGCTGGAACTCATCCGTCGAGAGCATGACCAGAGGCGTGCCTATGATAGCCTGGCCGCTCTATGCAGAGCAGAGGACGAACGCGGCGATGCTGGCGGAAGATGTCGGCGTGGCCATCAGGCCATCGGTCGAGGAGGGAAAGAAGGTGGTGGGAAGGGAGGAGATCGAGAGGGTGATAAGGGCCGCTACGGCGGGAGAGGAAGGGAAGAGAATGCGACGGAGGGCTCGAGAGATCAGAGATAGCTCGGTCGAGAGCTTGAGCCACGGTGGTTCGTCTCAAGCATCACTTGCTGCTGTGTGTGAAGGTTGGAAGACGAAAGTCTAGAGGATGCAAGGAGGAGGAGCTCTATGCAGATCGTGCTCCGTAGTTTGCGTTGGTGCTCCAAGGGATTTCATGGGCCTTTCCCGGAAGACCATTGGAAATCAGCATGACATATTTTCGGAAGGCCTGGGGCCAGAATTAATGAAACTTTTAACTCTTTTATTATCGTTTTGCAATTTCCCGTATTCCTCTCTTTTGTTCCTTGATTTTGCACTGTTCAACGTCTCTTTTCGCCGCAGACAAGAAATTCGTGAAGGTAACTTGAATTTGGGAGGCCTTCTCGCCTAGCTTGACAAATCCTAAAATTCTTTTAATTAGACAGAGGCTTTGGGCTGATACTCGCGCAAACGCATCCTAAAAAGTGAACGTCGGCGCAATTGAAGTATTACATAACACATTGATACCCGTCAGCGTTTTTAAAATTTTATTTTCGATTATGTCATCGTGAAATTTTCGATCACGTGTTGCCATTCAACAGTAATGCAATTAATTTTTTTTCCCCAATTTGACTCTAAATGCAACAAACATTCGATAAAATCAAAAACGTCCATATCCCTGATCCGGGTATTCTTTTGTCCAACTTCCTCATCCTACGTCTCGATTCGCCGGGCTCATGTGCGCCAGTGGGACCCACATCGATTAACGACTCTGATTAGCCGGGCTCATGTGGGCCAGAAACATACGACAACTGCTCTCTACACAATATCTTTCCCGCCTTTCGGACAAACGGTGTCGATCGGTCACTGCGTCATAAGCGTCACGTATCATCTCCGCGCGCCAGCCACGTCCCTTGCTAACCCACCTAGGGGCGCAGGCACTTCGCCGTGGATCGTATCGACAACAACGCTCCACCGAACCACGCTGGGAATTTCATCAAACACTTCCCACTCGCGAAACTCCGGCGACTCTTCGTCCCGACCGCTTCCGCAGCAGCTTCCCGATCCATCAATGGAATACGACCTCGAGCACCCGTCGACCGGTGCGAAGCCGCCTCGCGGTGAGCTGGAGGAGAAGTTCGCCCCCTTCGTCCGCCACGACGTGTACGGCCACAGGGGGCGCGGCGACCCGCCCCTGGCGGACAAGGTGCTCCTAGGCCTCGCCCTGGTGACGATCGTGCCTGTGCGAGTCGCGGTCGCTGTGAACATTGCCCTGTTCTACTACTTCATCTGCAGAGTCTGCACTCTCGGCGTGAAGCCGCACCGGGAGGACGACCAGGAGGACTACGCGCACGTCGGAGGGTGGCGGAGGGCGGTGATCGTGAACTCCGGAAGGTTCTTGTCACGAGTCATGTTCTTCGTGCTGGGGTTTTACTGGATTCGCGAGAGGCGTTGCGGGCCAAGAATTCTCAAGTCCGGTGGTGATGAGGTAAGGGAGCGAAAAGTTTCGCTTTTTGCTCGTGTTTTGATTTTTTTTTTTGGCGAATTATAATCTGTGTGAATGCTTATGTTTTGAAGTTTGAAGAATCTTGCCTTGACATTGCTATGGATCTAGGAAGCGATTCTGACTACCTCTAGTTTAATTTTGGCAAGTTTAGTTTATGTTGTTTGCAGCACTTGAGAGAAATATCGTGCGAGGAAGATGTCACACGGTATGAATAAATACGTGTGGATTTAATTAATAATATCAATATATCAAACTTGAGAGATTAAAATTGCTAAAATTGAAGCGCAGGAGTTACTTATTGTGTCTGGACATTTTACGTTCGGATTTTCTGTCTAAGATTAAGGGTGGAGACATAGAATTCCCAAGATCCGCTTGTTTTATGGATAGTTGAAGGCAGCTCATCAAATGAAATTCACCATGCTCCGTTCATTTTGCGGAAAATATTTTCCTTAAATTGTTGTGTTCGGGAGACAGAAAATGATTTGTTATGGAAAATGTTTTCCAAGTAGTCAGAATTTTTTTCAGAAGGCTTCCAGACAACATGCCTTGCATTGCTGTGCTTTCTTTCTGCCTTTTTTTCGGGTGTTTTCCTGGCCTTTATTCTTGCGAGTGTTTATTTTTTTTTTTGTTTGGGGGGTTTGCATGTGGCACTCTCAATGACCAGATATAATTTCTTGCTTTGCTGTACTTGGAAAGATTCATAATCTAACGTTTCTAGACTCAAAATGTCCCATTTTTTATTTCATTTTGTGAGGCTTGCCCTCTTTTGAAATGAAAGAAAGTCTATTTGGTGTCTGAATTTGGTGAGTATTGATTTTGCGGTATTTTAGCTATTACTGTTTTCTAGTTCTGATAGTGCAGTTAACATAAGAGCAACGAAGCAAATATTGGCTCATTTTTTTTATGAAGTAGTCATGCATATCATACATCCATTGCATTAATAAACTATTGAATTTGGATTAAAATGAAGTTTCTTCCTTCCGCAATCAACCTTGCAGAGTCTTATTTTACTGACATTTGTTGCTTTTAACTCTTTGGGTTCCTTCTCTTCCGATGAGTCAGAATTTTGGTGTAGAGCAGCTTGAGGAGAATGAGAGGCCGGGAGCAATAATATCTAATCACGTATCTTACATAGACGTGTTATATCACATGTCCTCCTCCTTTCCAAGCTTTGTTGCCAAGGTTTGTCAATGCATGATGTTAAATTTGCTGCTGTGATATCTTTACTGACACCAGTGTCAACTTTTGTGAAAATGCTAAAGAGATCAGTGGCCGAACTTCCCATTGTTGGCCTTGTCAGGTTAGTGCGCTTCAGGTTACTAATGAATTACTTCTTTATTATCCGCCATTCTTGATTGCGTGTTAATAGCTTTTTACTTTGGCAAGAAAATGTTCTAAAACATCATATAGGTAGTACCAAATAAGCAATAAAGAAGGATGCTTAATATCTAGCGAGATGTGAAAAAGGTACATATGCTTATGGACTAAAAGTATTGCAGTTTTATTCTTAGTATGTGTAAGTTGGCCATTTCACCTTTGACTTATAACATTTATCACTTTACATTTCTATGCAATGATACCAGCTTCCTGCAACATTTTTTGGCAGCAAGTGCCTTGGTTGTATCTATGTCCAGAGGGAGTCAAAAGCATTAGACTTCAGGGGTGTTGCAGGTGCCTATACTGCTTATGACTGACTATGTTTGTCATAATTTAAAAACTCGTTCTTTGCAAGAAACCGTATAGCTTTTGCTGTGGGTCATTGTAATGGAGGTTCACATCTTTCCTACAAAAAAATGCCAGATTAGAGGAGAGACTAATTTAAGTTGTCAAGAGATTCGATATATAGACTGGAGTCTGTTTAATTCCGCTATCTGTATGATAGTAACAGTTGGTCGTAGGACAAGTCTTGCCTGCAAAAAAGCTATTTATATTTTTGTATTTTGATTTCTCCTACTATAACGCTATCATTGCTATGTAATAGATAAAGACAAGATTTAAGAATTTGATTCTGTAGAGGTTATTCATGTTGATCATTAAAAAGAAATGTAGTCTGGTAGCTATTCCTGACACAACCCAATGAAAAAGTCAAGGAAAGGACTTGCTTAAAAGGATAGTAGATTTCTTGGTAGCCAAAGTAGCAGATCTCCAACCGTCAACATCCATCTCTAGTTGTATAGTGTTAAGAGTCTAAGATAACAATTGCCATGGTTTATCCACTAAGGTGGTTTTTGTGATTTAATGCGAAAAAAAAAAATATACGAGCCGTAGGGAGAAATTGAACAGAAATTAATGAGGCTCGTTGGTCTCCCCATTTTAGATGGATGCATTTCGAACATAATGTTGACTTGCCCAGTATACATTCTTCTTTTGCAACTTGGACCTTGCTGTACATCTGAACGCTTCTTCATACGGTTACTCCCTTATCTTAATGAAAAACCCTCTACTTCGCTGCAGCTTCGTCCCGAAGCTTACATTGAATACACATCCAAAATCTCATGAGGGGTTCATTGTAGTAAAGAGCTAATTAATTGAGAAGCAATGAGGAAATGGAAACTTTAAATTGTAACAGTCTTTTGAGAAAATCCTAATAATTCTTTAGGTGGGATGCTGGAATTAACCATTGACCAATTCATCAATTTTAAGAAATCCTGAGCTCATCTTACTAAAAATAGATATTAAAAGAGTAAATGTTTTCATGCAGGAGTGCATCTGGTGGAGCCTATAGTTATGCAAAGCATTTGAAATAATTAGTTTCTGCTGTTTAGCTATTCTCACTTTCCTGTATGGGCATTCTTCTAGTTCATAAGTCCTTTCTCTTCCCACATCCTCTAGAATGAGAGCAACTTTTATAAAGAGAAGGAGCTACACTAATGGGAGAAGGGGCACCTGGGGAAGTCTCTACTGATGAACCATTTGAATTGCATGACTAGTTCTACTGTGTCCTTTGGGATACAAGTCCCCTTTCTTTGAAGCTGTATTACATATAGTTGTATTTCGTCTCCTATGATCTTTGGGAAAAGCAAAAATCATATATTTGAGGATTCTCCTGTATTTTTACCCTGAGATAGGATTTTTGCTTTCTAGATTTTTAAGCACGAGCACCCTGTTTCTTTTTTAAAGAGATTGGTCCTGGAACTGTTTTATTCATTAGTCAGGTCCTTTGCATACAGGTATTGTGGCTAAAAGAGTTCAAGAAGCTCATGTGAATAAAGATGCTCCAGTAATGATGCTTTTTCCAGGTTTGTAGATCTGCGATGCCAGAATCTTGTTCTTTGTCAAGTTTGCTTTATTTTTCTCTCATATATAATCTTCCACCATCATATGTCAATTGAAGAGATGTTTGAACCAATTTACATTCTTCAGTTCACCTGTTGGAAGACTTTCTCTATTCTGGCCTACTGAGGTCCTGTGCCGTCTCTTACGCCAGAAGAGTCTACTGGACTGTGCTTTATCTCTAGTGCATGAAAATGCTTGCTCAATAGGTCTATGATATTTTTCTAACTTGGTAACTTTGGTTTTTATTCCTGTTATTAAGTTTGAGAATTCTTCAATGAGAGGCGACAGGGACTTGGTAACCTGCTGATCACTAAGCAGATGATTCATCACTATATGTATTTGGTTTCGCGAAGTAGAAGTTTCCTGATACTCAATTAATAACGGCAGCACCACTTAGATAATTCATATTTATTGCAATCTCCCTTATCCTCTACACCTCTTTGTTTGCTTAACACCTCTCCTAATGTCCTGCAGAAGGCACAACCACAAATGGGGACTTTCTTCTTCCATTTAAGACAGGTGCATTTTTGTCAAGCGCCCCTGTGCTCCCGGTGATTCTAAGATATCCTTATGAAAGGTTTAGTCCTGCCTGGGATTCGATATCTGGGGTCAGTGTGATGCAATTTTTATTTTTGGCTCAATAGGTTTAAATGTTTCTATATATAGGGAGAAGGATACCAAGAGTACTACAATTTGTATTGCGTTCACTTTAGTGTCAAAACTTTTGGCCAAAGTGCTTAAGTGCCAAATTGGAGGGAAAACGATCACTTAAGTTCAATGGCGAGAAGTTCTGGCCACTTTGCTTATGTGGCATTTATAAAAAAAATTTAAATTTTAGTACACGCGACTTTTTTATTTATTCTTTGATCTGATATGGCTTTTAATTTATTAAAATTAGTTAAATTTGAAGGAAAAAAAAGGAGGGGGTTTTAGAGGGGGAGGCCTACAAGCCCTTGCCGCCGCCGCCGGTCCTTCCTAGCGATGGCGACTTGCCGCCTGCTCTCTCTTCTCTCCCTTTTTTTGTTTTTTATTTTTTAATATAATTAAGTTTATGTTTTTTTAAATTTTAGTTTTTAATATTTTAAATGCTGAATACATTTTCCAGTGAGCCATGTCTGCTCAAAATATTAAGAAAAGAAATGCCACATTAGATTTCCGGCCAAACAAATCAGAGTAGGCATTTAAGTGATCATTTTTCAAAAAATTTGACACTTAAGTAATCCGATCGAAAGTTTTGGCACAAAAATAAGCGCCATACGCAAGTTTTGTCGCTCCTAGTATCCTTCTCCCTCATGTATATATATGTGTGTGTCTCTTGTAAACACCATTGCTTATAAGGAGAGAAAATGTAACTTATTCCTGAGGTGAAGATAAAGTGGATATTTTTTTGATGAAAATTTCTCCGATGATCTCTAAATTGACAGAATCGCAAGCATTTTCTTACAATAAATCCACCTATGTGTGGGACTGCTTCTATTTTGGAGCACATGCTTGAGAATTTCCCTCTCACCCCTGAGGTTATGTGTGTTATGAATAAGAATTGGTCCTCCAGTTTCCTTAAAGCAACTCGAGAAACAGTTTTTCGATTCTATAGAAATGACAGTTATGGGAACTATGGTGCTTTTTATTCAGCATCCGTGCTTTAATGGCAGTTATCACTCTGCTCAGTTGTCACTTTTTCCAGTGCACCAAGTCCTTAACAGTCAAGAAGTTCAGAGAGATATTGTCTTTATGTTTTTCAAGTATCTAATGAAGAATATCATTTGCAGGTGCGCCATCTTATTTTTCTCCTCTGTCAATTCATTAATCATTTGGAGGTAACATATCTACCTCTTTACTACCCTTCAAAGCAAGAAAAGGATGATCCGAAACTTTATGCAGACAATGTCAGAAGCTTAATGGCTACAATGGTACGCTCCTATTTTTTTTCATATTGTTTGACATTTTAAAATTTACTAATTAATAAGTTGCTTTTGAACCTCTTGCCTGAGAGCTTAACAATTATGTCCTTGAATGCTGGCCATGGAGAATGTTGAAGTGTTAATTCATGTAGATTCCTCGTCTACTAATTTGCTTACTATAGTACCAGGAAAGAAACACTAGTTAGCTTTGCTCTTCAAATTTGCTAAAGCGGACATGAATAACTCTTCGCATACGGACTATCTAACCCTCCCCACTGCAAGCGCTATCTGTTTTATTTGATTTTTTTATTGATCAGAAAGTTAAAAATCGGGTCTTGTATTGTGCCAAATTGGTAGCTGGGAGATACAAGTCGAGGTAATGTCGGATTATATTTTGTGGATGATGGTATTTGAAGTAGAAATGGAAGCTCTGAATAGTCGTCAGTACTTCTCAACAATGATGATGATGCTCGGCACTACTTGTCTATTCTTCAACTTGCCACTTATATTGAAGGCTTCTCTTTTCTTTTTGTATTTCTGTTGGATGTTCAGAGGTGACAGTAGGGTGGAGCCGGCAGTCAATGGAATATGCTCTTTCGTGAATGCATTTGGTTCTCCACCTGTCAAGAGTCCACAACCTGCTGATGCTTTGCATCTGTTTGGAAAAGAAAACCCTTAGCGTTCTCTTCCTTGTAATCTCTGTGCCTGGCAGGAGGTGTAATCAAGCCAAGTCTAGTCGATACAGCGTTAAGCTCGAACTCAAGTTGGAGCTCAACCTTGACTTGCATATTGGGGCTCCAAACTCAACTCAAGCTCCATAAAAGTTTTTAAATTTAGGCTCAAGCTTGACTCAAATGGGGAATCCAAATTCAAGCTTAACTCATATTACGTATGATTTTCCTGCATTTATGTGTATGAATTGTTAACTTTGTATTTTAACAAGTTATATGTCCTTTTTTTAATAGAATAATTTAGAAGCTTAATTAGACTCAACTAGGCTCAGAAGCTTGTTGTGTGGAGCATTGATGAGCTCAAACTTGACTAGACTAGATACTCGAACAACTCAAGCTCGACTAGAAATTAGGCGAGTCGATTTCAAGTAATCATTGAGCCGAGCCCAAGGTACTTGCGAGCGGCTTGACTCACTTTTCGCCCCAATGCCTGGCTTTTGACTGGGGCAGAGAAAGGGTATCTTTTAGGGGAAGGGCGGTTCGTGTTTGGAGGAAGAAGACCTTAATCCTCAAAGATGTATTACTTGTCTTGTCATAGAAGTATATCAGTCAGCATCTGTTTTGCTGCAGCCCTTGTGCTCACACTTGATATCCTGTTCTCCCATGGCACTTATATTATTTCCCTCAGTTGTGATATTCATTTATTTGGCTCAAATTGCTCTCCCTCTTCGGCTGCAGGGAAATTTGACGCCATCAGATAGTGGATTGGCTGAGAAGCGAATATACCACACTGCTCTCGATGGTAACTGCATGCGGAAAGACGATTAAGTCATGCCATTGACCTTAGGTTATTCCATGGGCACGGTAGCTACTAAAGTTCATTGGTCAAACACTTCTTGCTGTTGACGCATTCCCTTCTCTGAGCAAACAATTTGTATAGTTACCCAAATATGCATCGACAAGGTTAAAGCTCTCCTGTTCTGCTGCAAGTCTGATTAGTCGAGGCTAATTGATATGCCCAGCGTTGTACATTCGTTCTCTTTTAATTTCGACACAGAATAATATATGTGCAGAGCTACTGTTCTTAAACTCCATCTGTTTTTGGCGTTCTAGCTTTTCTATTCTGGTGCAGAGTTAAATTTGCCCTCACTTCTTCATCTAGGCGAACCGGGGCTTGGTCTGCTTTTTCTTCTCCGTGTCCGTGTCTCTATCGACCTCTAATCCGCTCAAAACATGTAAGATCAGGGAAATTATGAGCGATTCCCCTAGGTGGTGAGTTCAGGACACTAGATCTTACAAGGCTTCCTACATTGATGCGATGTTGGCTGTTTTCCTGTAGGAGTTTATTCTGCAAATTTAGAGTGATGAGGTATGGCCACAAAGTAGGAGGTCGCCGGATTTTCTTACTTCGATCCGGTTCCATCTGCATATGAAACTCGTAATAATTATTATTTGAAGGTGTGTGCTGTCCCTGATGATTCTTTTGATGCGCAGTTGAAGGACAAGGCGGGGAAAACATGGTCGAGGGGAGGGTAGCTTCAGATTCCAGGTTCCATTGACCGTGAAATTACTCTCCTCGGTGCTCTATATGAAGCAATATCAGAGATGAGAGAGAGAAGGAATTCATTCTTGACCGACATAGCTTCGAGGATCACTCAACCTTGCCTTTCAAACCGGCTTTAAAATTGATGGCATGCTTCTCAACTGATGCGCCATAAGTATTTACTATAGTAAGCAATTCGACATCCTGTGCAAGCAATTGGCAGGTACGAAGTAAGCAAATTTTGGTGGCTCCAGTGGGTCCAATCCACGTCCTTTATATGCGATTGCTGAGTATGAAGCAAGAGCAAACTGTAATGGCTCATATAGATCCAAGCGAACTGAAGTGAGTCCATGCTTCCTGCAACAAGACAGTGCCACCTCTCGTTTTATCCCAGTTCATCCTCGTTAAAAATTGTAAAGAATTCGCAAACTTGTGATGGACATGGTGATGCCACAACGTCGTTTTCTAGGATTTACGTGCTATATAGCAAAACCTAGTACCGAAACAGCAGCGCATGAAAGCTGGACGAAGACAAACAGCACCAACAACAGGAAAAGTGAAACAAAGACCTCGGTGTACTAGAGAAATTCTTCGATCTATTGCGATGAATGCCTGGTGAAGCCTCCTCCCCCAGAATGACACTTCACTAATCAGGCCACAAGGCTTGCGCGAAGACCCGGCAAAGGAGTAATGGCAGACCGTTACTCATCTTAACTGACCCTCTCGGTGGTTTAACTGCTATGTATGGTGTCACTGGTTAGATTGACTGATGCTCAACTTACAAGTTCGAAGTTCAGAAAGAAGTCGGTAGTTGCGAGACGAATTGAAGATAGGTACTAAGAAATGCTCATGTAGCCGGGAAAGTCAGTTCGATAGGGCGGATGGTTGGTCTTTGCCCCGTACAGTGATCTCGACACGTTCTGCCTTGTTTTTTTTTTTCTTTTTTTGTGATAAGAACTTGTTATGACTATCCTAAGATTTTACAAACCGGCAGACAACACATCACGTGAGTAATGAAAAATCACCTGCAATATGTCGAAGACTTGTTCCGCTATGTACTTTTGATGTGAAGCAGCACCCTTCTGCTGCAATTTGTCTGGATGAAGGCAAAGCAAAGCTTTCTGATATGCTCTCTTCACTGCAGGCCCTTCAATTATGTCAACAAGGGGAACTGGCTTCCACCCACTCTTCGGCCAAAGAACCTGCAATGGAAATTAACCAAGTCCTTCAGTTGGTAACACGTAGGAAGAATGACCTAAAGTCGGAGCAAAAGTTTTGGAGCAGTCTTGAAGCTGATTTTCTTTCACATTTTTTCGCTTGAAACTGTCATGCCTTGAATCACAATGAGCGTGAAAGAATTTCAGGATCGGGATTAAATTCAGAGCCGAGCACCTATTAGATGTCCACCTAATTGGACATCAGTCGGCAAAAAGACCTTTCACTTTTCTGACTCCAGAGTGTCGTATTCCAGCAACAGTTCATGTTTTTCAAATTATCTCTCTTTTCATTCATTATCCAGAAGTTTATGTCGATGCTAAAAGCATGTGAAATAATATGTTTATGACCACGAAGCCAAGAACAATCAGCACAAGAAGAGTTTAACCAGCCTCGCACATTTCCTTTTGGCACAAGAAATAGCTGGCAATTCATACTCACATACTGCAAAGTTGACAGAAGGGAACGTATATTTCCTTCCTTCCCATGAGACCACTGCCGTATCTTAGCATCAATAGCCTGCATTATAGAATTCCAAAGTCAGACCTTTTGTTTCACAAGCAACCTACCTATATCAAGCCATGCATGTGTATCCAGCATTACCTTGATATCGTCATGTCCTTCACTCGTTTGTCTTTGCTTATCTTCATCTTGGGGCAATTCTTTCAGCTGCAGCAGAAGACTTAGTATGAAACTAACAGTCTAAAATCAATCGACTTGCATCGAGCTGATTGAAGACAGATCAACCAAATTAATCTGTCAACCGACAGGAGTTATTTATCTGAATAAGTTAATGAAGTACCACAAAGTTCCCGCTGAAGGACTCGTCTATTTCAATAACTGTGGGCCTTGCATCCTCAGGAGTATATTCTGGCACGATAAGAAGGATCTCAGTGTATAGCTTCAATCAATTCCTTTTTTTTCTCTTTTTTGCCTGGTAACTCTAAGTAGTCCTTGGGAAACAAGTTAACTGATCATAAGATGAAGAGGATGTGAGAAGTGAAAATACTTAAATGTGTAGTTCTACATAGATAAGTCTTTGAACTTTTGCAGAAAGCCTGCCTGAAAGTTTCATTATGAGAGTTTGAGATGTTCATTTCATGCTATTGCATGTGGAGATGGCAAGCACCACGCTTCACTTTAATCATGTACAGTTGTCAGACAAACTATTAGAAATTTAGCACATCTCAATTCATCTGAACCGCTCCATCTCAACGTGCGTGGGCAAAATCAATAGGAAGTAGTAGACTCTTCTCAATTATAGTTAGTCAGGCTGAACCATCATCAATAGAACTTACCAGTACTTGATGCTGAGCTATTCTTCTTCTCTGATGAACCATCGCTAAAGAGATGGCTAGCAGTACTTCTGTCAGAATGTTCTCTATCAGTCTGTTTATGAAACTGATTTACCTGAAAAGAAAAAAAAAATTCTTGTTGGCAATTTGCACTAGATAGGATACATATGCCCTACAAAGATATTTGTGGAGTGGATCATTAATACATTATGAGCGAAAGTTTCACATATTGTGTCAGTAGTTCCCACGTGGGACACTTTAACTTGTCGCTCTACTCCAATATTGGTATGATCTGCTGTGTAGTCTGCTTTTCCTCCTCTGTTGTTCCATCTAAAGCTCCCACCTTGAGGTCGAACATCAACTTTGGGTTTCAGCGGAGATTCCTGATTGAAGATTTTAATGAACTCCTTGACCTTTCCTTTCGCTCTGCTTCTACCAATGCCATCTCGTTGATCCTGCAATCCCTGTGATGCAACTTTAGTTGCTCCTTTGCTGTTCGAACCGTGAAGGCCATCTTGTTTCTTTACTCCTTTATCAGCATCGTTCTGCCCAAGCGACTGTTCAGCACTCCTCAAACTTTTAGATTCCACTTCCTTCTCCCTGTCTACCTTGACCTCATTACTATCTGCAACTGGAAAAAGAGATGCTGAAATTCGAGATTGCATGGAAAGATATAAAAGCTTTACTTTTGAATGTAGACTACCTTGCTCATCTTTATCACTAAGCAAAGAACGAAGAGGTTTTGATTCAGGCTTGGATAGTTCTTCCTCTTTTCCCATATTCTGATGCAAACCTGTCGGAGGCAGAGCGTGGGATTTTGTTTGTCCTCTTGTATTGCATGGCATGGCATCACTATGACTATCTGCTCTGTTCCTAAAGCTGTTCAAAGTTTTTGGTCTACTAATATCGATGCCTGCTTCCTCAGCAGCATGGCGTGTTTCTGCTTGGACTTGTAAGCTTGATTCCTTTACCATCTCACTTTCCAATTTGCTGTTTTCAACTCCAGAAGATGCAGTATCTGGCACTTCACTTTTGAAAGAGAGAGAATCGATATTCTCAGCAGCTGGTGATCCAGATTCTACTGTCCGATTCTGACTGTCTATCTGCTCATTTCCGTTCAAGCTTTCTGTTTTAACTCTCTCTTCTGATTTCAACTTGTTTGCTCTTCTAAGAGGCATTGTGAACGGTATTCCTTTGCTAGCCCATTTGTATATAGAGAAGTGAAATTGCGCACCGCTTGTCATATCTTCATCCGTGCCCTTATTAGAATTGTGGATTTCATCAGATTTGCTCACATTCAGAATCTCATCACCGCTAAGAGAGAACTCATGGGACAGAGGGCTTGGACGATAGGACTGAACAACAACCTTGGACGCATCCTGAACTTGAGACATTCGGCTTGGATATGCCAATATAGAAACCTTGGGAGAGCCATCCTTGTGCTTGCGAGATTTTAGAGAGCTGGAGCAGAGTGGGGAGTCCACTGGTTTGCTCATTGACAAAGGGAGGCTGGAAGATGATGAACTCAATGGAAGTTAAAGCAAGGCATTAATCGGAAATGTTTATCTAACGTCCTAAAGGGATTTCTATAGAGTTTACGCAACATCTGTCATTTCGGTTCCTTGTGCTGCCAAAAAATATGACGCGAAAACCATTTATTCAATATGTTCGAAATTGTGAAAGCAGATTGAGATAAGATCCTTGGAATCACTTTTGCATCAGCTAATGACCGGGCAATCAGCGCTAGTTTCCCTGCCAGTCGAACCATTTATGTCCAAGAATTTGACAGACAAAAAACACAGTCAGAAAGCCTATTTAAAAATAAAATTTGACCAAAACATTTCGGAATAAATCCCATCTCTCTAAACTCTAGCTCATCACTGAATAGTTCTTCATCCTTTTTATAGGTGTATTAGAAATGTAGCACAGTTATTGTAAAAAAGCATGTCAATCACTGGAGTTTTATCTAGAAGGAGTTTAAGACCTGAACTGGAACGGAACCGATGAGCTCAGCAAGGGCTCAGCTTGTGGTGGCAGGGGCCTCGCGGGGCTCATGACCCGTGAACCTGGGGATGATGAGAACACATCTCGGTCATGCTTCCTCGGAGTGGAACTAGCAGATTCGCTGCCCCTGAATATATCGTCAAAGAAGTCTTCACTCATGAATCTCCTCCTGCTCATGCTTTCCTCTCCAAAAACCGGCTTCTCAGTCTCACCGGTCCACGGATTAGTATATGAAGGGATTTTGCTGCTTCTGCTATATCCATACGAATCTGCAGATTCGCTGAAACTGGACCCCATGTCATGGATCGACCTCCTTGGCGGACCACCAAAAACGTCGTTGAAATCAATGTCCGAGTTTCGACACAATTTCTTTGGCAAAAAGCCATGGCCCAGTATTTCTCTTTGCGGACTACTATTGCTATAATCTAAGAGAACATTATCCCCATGAGAGAATCTCTCCATCTCAATGAATGCCCATCAACCAGGTCTAGCTCGCTGACAGGTTTTCGGTTCCACCCGTGACTCGCCGAAGCCAAGAAAGTTTAGAATTTAAAAAGAAAACCGCGGGAACTCTTCTCGCAGAAGTACAGTGAGTTTTGAGCTACGACATGTTTGCAGAGGTAACTGTCGAATTTGAAGCAGAGCATATAGCATCAAGAGCAAATCAGAGATGGACATTCCATCATGGAGAAGGAAGAAATGAAAACGAAAACACAGGAGAAGAGTACAAAGATGGAGTTGGGTATTGAGAGGAATGCAAGAATTGAAGCCACACAAGCTGGGGTCCACAGAATCTGTGTGGATAAGGAGAAACTTGCTAGCTGACAATGCGAAGGCATTTTAGGTGGGGTGGGCCACTTTTTTCTTCGGGGGTTTTGTTGTTCTTGGACGTGAATTTACGCTAAATTCTCTTGGCGGACGTTAATCACTGGATATTTGTGAAGCTGCGTGAATTGAACTTACTTTTCCGAGAACCCGTCAATTCTCTTTGTCAGCTCATGACTGCAAGTCTGGTTAGCTCCTTCTTTTTCGGGTAGTGGTCATATGGAAGAGAACATTTTGATTTGCTTAATGAGCTTTGAGCTCCTTGGTCTACTCGTTGAGCCAATCGGATACTTGGAAAGGTGTAAACATTTGGGATGCGGCTTAGAAAAATTGGCAAGAGGATGGATGGAGTCTCTACAATACAGTATTAATCAATTCATCACAATCTAAGAAGTCACGGTAAAGAAGAACTCGCTAAGATCGGGTCATCTAGGACAGGAGAAGTTCTAGTTTACTAATTTAAACAAACGTGGTGTAAATACAAGGTAACCATCTTCTAGCAAGAAATGTGAGGCTCTTGCACTATCTTCACTTCTCTTTCAAATTGGTAGCGTTGATGTCTGGATAGAGACGCTGAATTTAATGGAACTGTCATCTATCTGATCTGACTGGTTGCTTAAAGAAGAAGCGGCTGTGAACCGGAAAGTATGTGCTGCTTTTAGTATAGGAGTGGACCATCTAGCGTGCGCAACATTACCTTGTCTTAACAAGGATAAACAGAGCAGCAACCGACAGGTTACGAGATTAGAATATATAACAGAAACAAGTTAAAATTATCTCAAGTTGGTCCTTAATCCTGATACTGGTTTTGTGCCTAGCACTCGGCCTGCATCGTATATGATACCAATGTGGCTGTGAATCCAGGGACCCAAAGAGTATCTTCTGACTGCCCTTGAAAGAAATTTCTGATTGAAGCAGTAGTTCAGGCTTGTCTGCTTACCATTAGACAAGACATAAGTTCGGCTTGGGGCTTGACGGAAAATGAAAAAGACACACTACCAGCACACCAAAATGCAGATTCGCTGGGTAACATCCTATGCCGAAGCATGAGTTTAGAAAATCTGATCAGTACTGATTAAAAAAGCAAATCGAATAAGTTCAGGGAGAGAATTGTTGTAGGTACATTCACATGTGCAGCTGACTTGATGCACAGCATGATCTACCCATGCTTGAAGCCTTGCATCTGGATAAGACGGAATCAGAGTCCCAAACTAAACTGCCATTAACATAACTAATACATAGAAGTGATTCAGGCATAGATGAACATTATTGAGCGCATCTGCATAGTCTTTTGAGCAAACATACTGTAACTTAAATAAATTGAGGATGAAGTCATACAGCTACATTAAAACAAATTTATTGAAAGAAAATGGATAAAGCTACAGACACATTTCACATTGCTTTAGAGAGGGCATCGGATCAAAACCCAAATTTATCCTGTATATCAAAAGATAGGAAAAGGGAAGCCGAGTCGAGTTTGGAGGTTACATAAGGACCAGATCCTCGTCTTCTTACCATTCAGAACCATCAGGGAAAGGTTGCAGTGCATCCTTCTTACCATTGATGTAAAACTCAACAATTGCTTTCATTCGAGGAAGTTTATCAGGGTGATAATTGACATGGACAATAACGGGCTTCATCTTACTTAGTTTGGCATCTTTCCTCACCGTCTTAAAGAGCACCTTGCTGTTCATGAAAAGGTAGAAGTCCATAGTTCTCTTTGCGGCATGAAGACCATCATACCCAGGATGCGATGGGAAAAAGAGCTCCTCGTTGAAAACTGCTTGGTCCCATGCTTTTTCCCGGGAAAGCCGACCTGCCACGCGGTCCAAAAGCTCAATTGAAGGAATTGTGGGTCTCATATAGAAGAAACCAGAGTTGTAAACCCATATTCTCATAGTATGTGCATATCGAGCCCAACCCATGGCAGGTTCATCGAAAACATCATTATATCCGTAAGCTGTATAGTTATTGTGACCATCACTCATGGATTCAACATCAGAATCCCGGTAAAGATAATCAAAAGGATTTTGCAAGTAGACAATATCAACATCTGAGAGCAGGACACTGTAACCCAGCTGCAGAAACTCCCTTAGAATGCGGAATTTCAACCCAGAGACAGCATGGTTGCCTCCAATCTTCCCAACTGAATCAATGTCTTGATCAGGGTCCCTCTTGTACACAGGAACATCATTTAACTTGCACAGATTTTCAATCTCATCATCTAACGCTACGACTAGGTAGTTAGGTATACCAACTCTTTTAATGCTGGTGAACCAGACCTCTAACATTTCTTTCACATTGGAATTAGCAAGTGCCACTATAAGCTCTTTTCCTATGGCAACTTCATCCAACAGCTTGGCCAATCTTGGGTTCACCGAATCGTCAGGCATGACAGTTGGATTGGTCCTCAATCCCTTGACTGTTCCAAAAGGTCCAGCTTTGTGCTGATTGCCCAATGCTGAGAACTGATTCTGTGCATGATCTTTTCCTTGTTCTGCTGACCTGAGTCTCTCATTCAATACCCTGATCTGGTTCTTAAGCGCCATGTTCTTCTCAGATAACAATGCAATATCGGATTTCAGCGAGTTGACTCTCTCCAGCGGTTCACATGAGGATGACCCAGACTGCCCAAAAGAACAATTTTTCTCAACTGTGAGGGAAGAAAAAGAAGTCCCTATAATCACATGGCAGATGGGTATAATAAAATCATGCATGAAGGCAAAGGTTGATCTGTGGGTCAAAACAATTTCACCAAATCACTGAGCAGCAAGCACATCGCACAATACAATGCGCTCGAAAGCTAGTTACATGGCAATGATTAAGGATGACTAATTACAATCATGGAATCTCACTTAGAACACATACATACAAGATTGGTAACTATCCCTAGTGAACTAGCTTACAATTTTCAAAGCAGTTACTTTTCCCTCCCTCCCTGTATATTTAATTGATGTTAAGAAATTCAGTTACAAAATCAATTTCAGGGATGTTGTGGAATAAATGCGTGATATGAGCCATTTGTCATTACGATTCTTCAAAAGGAAGAAAGTATGCAGGCAATGGGACTTAAATAGTGAAGCTTCGTTTTCACTTTAACTCAGGGAATCACACTCCAGAAGAAATCATGACAACACCAGTCCTTCAATGGAAAGAAGGAACGCATAACCACACCAATGATAACAAGTCTCAAACCCAGAGTCAAACCACGCGAAGCAAAGCAAGTCAACTCCGCCAATCCGCAGCATTTCCAAAGAAAATCACATGCCCATGCTCCAAAAATGAATCGAAATACCAAAGAACGAACTTCCATGCCGAAATGGATCCGAACCTGGAGATCCGATATCGAGGCGATCCGGGCGCGCGGAGCGGCGACGAAGAGGCCGCGCGGATACAAGAAAGCGAGCGCGCAGCCAAGCAGGACCCCGACGACGATGGCCGCGGCAATTCGAGATCCGCGAAACGTTTGGCCTTTGTCCCGCGTCAGCAACCCGTCCCTGCGACCCGCCATAGTTGACCTCGCTCCGGGCCGTGGGCTCGCGCGCTCGGAGGAACGACGACTCGGCTTCTCTTCACAGCATGAGAGTCTGCAACCGCGGATTACGTGAAGCTCGAAGCTGGGTGTCGGACGGCAAGCGAAATCGAATGACCGGCGACTTGGTCTCTCCCTCCGAGACTCGGCGTGAGCTTGAGATGAAGAGGGAGGAGGAGGATCTAGTAGGTGGTCATCAGTCGGGGGTCAGCATATAGTTCTAGACTAAGGGGGCCCACGGCCCAGAGGCTTGATGATGACTTGGCTTCTTTGACTTTTTCCACTCGGAAACTTCACATTGATAATATAATTGTTAGGCGCGTTAATGCTGATCTGCAGCATCAGTAGGTCAATTGTCAATTTCATGTGATGTAAATGCTTGATTAGATATTATGTATGGCCAAATGCCGGTCTTCGGCCCGTCATCTTACTCGATAACATTTTCAATACTTATCGTTATTCAATTGTTGACTCGAAAATATTTTTGTACGATGAAAATAAATTCAAAAGCAATCGAATAGCGATATTTTGTGACTTCTCTTTGATAGATGGTCACTGGTTAGCTGGTTTTACTAGTCATATGTGAACTTTAAACTTATGTTTTATCCATGAAAACAGAAGACAACAAATCAGTGCACAAATTAGGAAACGGCTGAAAAAAAGGGGCTGGGCTTAGAACAGTGGAGTTCCATAGCTCTACCAAATTCAGCACCTTGTTTCTATTGTACAGACACAAAAGTAAAGTGCCTTGTATCCAAAAACCAGAAGAGACAACTCATCTTCCCTCATTCCACGTGAGTATGCTGCAAACAGAAGTCCAGAAACAAAAGGAGGGTACAAAAGAACAAGAATCTAAGTATTAGTCCTCCTGAAGATGATTTGCGCTCCATGCTGAGGCTGCAAGGTCACAAAAAGCACGGGAGCATGAACATAAGAAGGCGACACCTCGAGAACAAATTGCCTGACCACCATGGCCAGAACAATCTTGGCCTCGGCCATTGCCAAGTTCTGGCCCACACAGATTCTGGGGCCGAGCCCGAACGGGATGAATGAGGCCAGGTGCTTCCGGGGCTCTGTGAATCTCGCCGGGTTAAACTCATCCGCATCTTCGCCCCATATCTCAGGGTCGTGATGTACAGCCGTTGAGGCCAAGTAGAGTTGTGTTGCAGCTGGAATTTTGAGGTCTCCTAACTTCATATCTTTGCAGGTTTGCCTCATCAGCATCACAGCAGGAGGGTAGAGTCTCAGTGTTTCATTCAATACCATCGTCACCTGTTTAAGTTTTTTCAAGAAGGGTACATAAGAGCAATCTGACTGTGAGTGGGAAAACAATGTTGATTCATGAATCAGACTAAACTTTCATAAATTAGGCCGTTGTAGGAATATTCACTCGAGCAAAAGTCAATGGATAGCAGTGCGCTTGTTCATACAGTGAATTTAAAGCATTGGATCGACGCTGCTTAAAGATTGAGCCCACTAGGCGGTACATATATGATTAATCGTGACTGAGTTTCCGTGCATAATAAATATATCCTGTGGGCACAAAAGTATGAAGAAAAATCAGTCTCGTGTGCTGTTCAATTTCTTCTTAGTAGGTAAGTAAGACAATTTAAAAATTTAACTTGGATATGCACAGAAATTCTTCATCACTCTCGTCAGACTATTACGTTACCACCAGCTCAACCTTGTGTTGGTCCCGGGATTTGATGATGGAGTTTCAAACATTAAGTTCTCCCATTCAAGAAGCTAGCAAAACTCGACGAGTGTTGATTTTTCAAACAACCAATGAAGAAAACTAGATGGGTCTACTAGCAATAACGCAACTAGTGAGGAGTAGCGATTGACTTACGATCTTGAGCTCTTTCAGATTCTCTGCAGCCGGAAATCCGGTTTTCCCACAGACACAGAGCACTTCTTCCCGGACCTTGTCCTGCCATTCCTGGTGCTTCGCCAGAAGGAGAAGCGCCCAAGTGAGAAGTGTGGCCGTCGTTTCTTTTCCCGCAAAGTAGAAAGTCTTGCATTCGTCGATGACTTCCTCCACTCCTAATCTTTCTTCTTCACATGATGATGTTAGGAGAGCAAGGAGATTGGACGAATTCTCTCTTGATCTCGAGTTGTTCTCGATCAGCTTCCGGATTGAGTCGCGGGTTTCCTTCTCCAGTCTCCACCTCTCCCTGTTCTTCCGAGTTGGTAGGAACCTGTGTATCAGATGAGACATGTGATTGCCTGATCTTCCATGGACAGGAAAATTCCAAGTAGAGCTGGAGAGATTAACCACAACATGCTCTATCGGTATAGAGGCAGTGATTCGTGATTGAACACTTCATTCAATAGTGTCTTATTCCAGAAATAGAATCAAGAGTTACCGATTGACTGACTATCAACCACGAGAGCAGATACTTGTTTCACTGCAAAGCCGACGAACTAATAGAAACGATGTGATATCTGTTCTAGCCTCAGATGCCATATGTACATATACAAGAACTAAAAATGTGAGCAGAGTAATGTCGTAATTGATCGAAAAAGAGCAAGTTTAGTTAGACCTGAAGCCAGGAATGTAGATGCTTCGGATGGCTTGAGAGAAGAGGCGCGTCTGCTGCTCCTGTAAGGCAAATATGCGCTTGCCCTCTTCGAAGCTGCTTCCAAAAGCAGTCCTCGAGATGATGTCAGCCGACAGTCCATTGAGCTCCTTTTGCACCTCCAACTCGAATTTCTCTCTTCCTCCTCTGATCTCCTCCCACACGTCCAGCACCTTGGCCGTGCTCGCAACGATCTCGGGGATCCAGCCCTTGTTCCAAACGAAAGAAAGAAGCATCGTGTGAAGTCCGTTCGTCAATTGACCAGCTGAACAAAACCACTCACAGAATATTTTGAATGAGACTGCGTGCCTTCTTCTTCTTCATTTTTTTATGGGAACCGGCAAGTCTTACAGATTCATCGACAATACAACTGGTTACTGTTGGAATGCTCGGGCTCTTACTGCGTGGATGCTCTCTCTGGCAGTATGAAGAAGAGCTTCGCTTCGCCTAATTGCCAAGAACGGGACGGCAATTTGAAGTACACAAAAGTAGCTTCTGCTTCTTTTACTTACCGCCATTTACTATCAATTCTTAGATTGCATTTGCATCATTACCTCTTTTACCACAAAAAAAAGGTACGATGGTTTGCTCTAAAAGCTCCAACCATCAAAGTGGTTCGACGTTATTCTTTAAGCTTTCATTTTTCATATTACTGTGTAGGAGAGTTGGGTTGTGCAGGACTAAGCTGTTATGCTGCTAAAACACGTCGAATGATGAAATGGCCAAATGCAATCACTATGTGATAATTTACACTAAGCTCCGTACTCACCTTGACTCTCTCCATAGCGAAGGCCTGGTTGGCGATCCGCCGGTGGACGGCCCACTTCTCGCCCACCAGCCCAACAAGGCCTTGCCCGAACAGCAACCTGGCCTGCGGGTTGAACCCGATCTTGTCGTACGACCCGCCGGTGTTCGTCAAGACCTCCTTGATCATGTCCGGATCCGAGATGCCCAACCTAGGCCTCGACCCGAACCAATAAACAAAAGTCTTCCCATACTTGAGGGACCAGTGGTAGTAGAAAGGAGCCGCCCTGTGGAGGATCCTGTGGTCAAAGGGCATGGACTTCGACTGAGCCTCCGCGAACAGGCGCTTGATCTCCGCCGTGTTGCCGAGGATCGGCCGGTAGCCGGGGCCATGGATGCCCTGCTCTTTGAAGTGGCGCTGTAGCTTTAGCGGGATATATAGATGGTAGTATGTGAATTTGGAGAGGAGGATGAGGATCAGCAAGAGGACTGGAACAAGAAGCAATAGCATAGTCGAGAGAGAGAGAGAGAGAGAGAGAGAGAGAGAGAGAGAGAGAGAGAAGGGGTTAATGGAGACTGAGGAAGTTCACAAGGGGGAGTAGAAGAATATGGAGTCGGATAATAATATATTTGCGACCATTATCTGGAGGAGTAGCTAGAGCAGGTTGCGCATCGTCAAATAGAGGAAAGGTCAAACTTGATGTTCATGCTTTTCCAGATCATTTAATGGTTTCGTGACGAAATATATATAAGATTGTGGGTACTCCAGGCCACTTTTTAAATCTAATAAAATATTATTTGCATACACATCGATTGCACATTACAACAATGTGACAAAATTTCTTTCTTGCTTCAGTTGTTAAAAGTTCATTTGAAGAAAGTTTGTGGTTTTCAATGGAGTGGCTCGCTCGTATTTTGTATAGTCCATTGGAAATAGGGGGGTCATAGGGTCAATTTATTCTCAAATAGCTCGGGATAGGCTCTATGATTACTGCCTATTTTTTTAGTGCAGTGGAGATCGAGCAACTCTAACCTCTTCTTGAGTTGAGCTTGATTTCGCCAATGTTAAGCTCGACTCTGTTAAGCTCGACTCCATTAAAGTCGTGTCAAATTCAAAATTCTGAATTCCTATTTGAGTCAAGTTTGAGTCTAAATTTTGAATTTCTATTCTATCAAGCTTGACAGGAGCTTCGAGTATTGATACATGAGTCGAGAGCCAAGTCGAGCTTGGCATGTAATGACTCGACCCATCTTAATTACACTCTTGTTTAAAAAACAAAACCCTTTCTTAATAAGATCTTATATTACCGACAAAAAAAAAGGAAGCGATTTCTGTGTGTACGAAGTCTTATTATCCATGAAAAAGGATTGGATTTTTGCCTAGGCCGCTAGCGGGGGCTGACCTAGGCATGATAATGACATGGGGAAAGAGAGAATGGTGCATATCAAAACAAAGGGACTGATCTAGTGGTGAAGGAGTCACTTGAAATGTCGAACCAAATCATCATACAACCGATCCGGATTGCCTGCTCTGCTATGTCAGGAGAGCAAGCTGTTCTACCCAAGGCAGCCGTCCGATCCTTCATCGAGCAGCATGCCACTCATCTGTCCTATGTCTAATTGCTTGTCTTACATAGTCGGTCACCTAAACTTCTTACCATTTTCGCCAACCGGCTTTAGGACTGCGAACATTAGTCATTTCTCAGATATTGACTTGGGAATGCTCGAGAAAAGTTCAGGGGCAGTCGAGTAGCAACGTCTGCGGTGCCTCCCTTATATGGAAGAAATCCCGTTTTCAGTTATCAACTCGAGAAAGGTCATTGTTTAGCCGTTTCTAGTGATAACACGTGAACTTTGGCTCACAAAATAGACATTATAGAAGAAATCCTACTTCAGCCGGCCTCCTTTGATCGATGGGAGAAGGATCGAGGAGCGTTGGGCCCACCTTAACTTAAGTTGAGCTCGAGTTAGTCTTAGGATTATCATGTGTTGGTCTGATATAAGATATTGAGAGAATTACCAAGGGCGTGATTTCGTATAAAAGTGTCACATCACATCAATAATTGTAACATGTAATACTATGTTGATTCAACTGAAATTTAAGACTATATCGATTTAATTGAAATTTTAAGAATTGACATCTAATCATGAAATAAAATATGATTTTGCAAGCACATCCCTATTGCTAATCACATGATCCTCACGGATCCAATTCTTTTCAAGTCATGAAAGTCATGACAACACAAGGGAACAACGTATCAGTGCAGAAACTTAAAAAACCTGAAAAAAAAAAACGCGCTTGACTTAGAACAAAGGAGTTACAAAGCTCGATCTACCATATTTCAGCACAATATTTTTATGGTACGGACGCAAAATTAGAAGTTACTATTATCCAAAAACCCCAAAAATCGTCTTTCTTCGGCCCATGCGACCATATGGCAAACAGAAGTCCACAAACAAAAGGAAGAAAAATGAGCCGGACTCAAACATGAGTGCTCCTGAAGATGATTCGCGCTCAATACTGAGGCTGCATGGTACCAAGAACCCCCGGAGCATGAACATTGAGAAGGCGACACCTCGAAAGCAAATCGCCGAACCAGCATGGCCAGAGCAACCTTGTCCTCGACCATGGCCAAGTCCTTGCCCCCACAAATTCTGGGGCCGAGCCCGAACGCGAGAAACGAGGCCAGGTGCTTTCGAGGTCGGGTTGAACTCAACCGCGTCTTCGCCCCATATATCGGGGTCAGCTGCACAGCTGCGACGGCCAAGTAAAGCTCTGTTTCTGCTGGAATTTGAAGGTCCCCTAGCTGCACTTCTTTACAGGTTTGCCTCGTCACCGCCGCGACAGAAGAATACAGTCCGACTGTTTCATTCAACACCCTGGTCACCTGTTTAAATTTTCTCAAACGAAGCACAGGTGAACATGGTAAAGCTTGAGTGGACCCAAAACGTTTAATATTTCATTCAGACTAAACTCTCAAAAACATTAGGCGGATGGGGTGGTGATATAGTTCGTTAGGACAATTTAGGTGAGCCCAATGCCAATCCATAGCAGTGAGCTTGCTCATATAGCGAGTTCAAAGCGTTATATTCACCCCGTTTAAAGAAAGAGCCCGCTAGGTGGTACCTTGAAAAGTCTGGGAAAGTACGAAGGAGGATGAATAGCTACGCAAGGGGCAAGTAAAAAACCTTAAGTAGACATTTTATTTCAGTTGCCCTGGAAGTCAAACTCAACTACATAGCTTCTTTGTTTCTTTCCTTTTGTTTCCTGTCCTCTTTGGCCTCTCTCTCTCTCTCTCTCTCTCTCTCTCTCTCTCTCTCTCTCTCTCTCTCTCTCTCTAAAACGTGGCTTCACGTTCATCTTTTTTATATGCTTAAGGTGTTTATGTTGGTTTTGGCAGAAAGATAGGTGCTTTCCGTGGCCGCTTGCAAAAAGAAAGAAAACTTGGCGAAAGAACAATCGATCTAATTCACCAGTTGCGAGGCGCCCCTGGGAAGGAAGGGATAAAAATAACAACGAACGCCAGAACCTAAACCATGTTTTCCGTGGTTCGGGTCCATTGCAATTAATTTGGTACAGCTATCCTGCTCTGTCTGAGAGAAATGGAATGGAATTGGTGTGGTTCGCTAGCTCTTTCTTTTGAGACAAATTCATTCCGAATAAAGGAAGGCCCAGAAAATATCTTCTAGTTCATCTTAATATTTTGATCAAACACTAGAAAACACTTTCATTTCTTGAAAAAAAGTTGACTTTCGAGAAATATTTTCCTAAAATACTATAATTTTTTGGCAAACAAATGGAGCCCTGAATTCCCCCACAAGTCCAACAAGTTTACATGGACTTGTGAAGAGAATTTGTGGCCAACCGGGTCTCCATCGTCCGGAGAGATAATGGAGACCGTTAGGATAGCAGTGCCTTTGTCTATAAGCTCGTCGCTACTGAAAACCAAGTCAAAAAGAGGAGGACATGTGTCGGTCCAGCAAAAGCTACAACCAAAAATGATCTTCTCTTTTGCGTGAGGTCTCCAAGTCTTGCAAAAGCCCATCTGCTCATGCACCGTTAGATTAGGTGGATTCCACATCAAACCCACCTCGTCGGTGCATGTCGAACGCAGTCACATCCACGAGAGCAACTAAGAGCATTTCCTAATTGTGTCCATCCTGTTCCGCCACATTAACATTTAGATGTTCAGTGCAAGCCGCGAGGAAGTGCGACAAGTCCAATGATTGCCAAGAGGAGAAGGCGTACCAATCAGCTTGTCATCAAGCACGACAAGTTTTCAGTAAGTGATAACCATGAGCCGCGCCGAAATCTAGTGTGGACATGCCGAATCACACGCCACAAAATCCGCACATATCTAGTACCAACGGCATGGCAATTTTCAACGACAATGTTGTTTTCTCTACAAACCATTCGATTCGCCTGAACTGTTCCAAGAGATGTCTTGAACCACTTTAGACGTCTCTTTGCACTGGAGTGATTCATGTCATACTAATAGCCCTTCCTCAGCCAAATCTCCAGCGGGACGCCCATCTAACGCATCTAATTCCAAACGCAATTTCCACAGGCATTGAAAGAGCTATACATAGTCAATCCATCCAAGTGAATATGATGCCTCTGCACTAGGACATAAATACAGCTAGTATCACCACCTATGTGGACCCGGCCGACAGCAAATCTTATATGTGACAGTTGTGTACCCCCATCATCCCTCAGAAAAACTGGGTTGCCCCAGCGGAATTCTACAGAGTTTTGCCACAGGCACATTGGGCTTCTACACTGGATTATCCAAATAATCCAAAGATTACAGTCAAAGAAAATAAACACAAATGGCACAAAATTTGACCAGGCGAAACCAATCACAAGTGGCAGGTGCTGAAGATCTCGCCTCGCATCATGTCAATGGGCACGTGTTCCAGAGTGTAACGCTCTGGACCTAAATAAAGACCTGTTTTCTCCAAGAGAGCCAGCCCTTCGTCTCTGCCATATTTTGAACTATAGAGCTTCAAGTATTCAAAGTCCTAAAAAAGCACAAAGACCAGTATTTTAGAATGTGCAGACACACCATGTTAAGAGTTCAACACCAAGCCTACCAAAGGTCCAAGTTTCGTGCTAAGATATGGCACGCGTCTTTCTGTATCATCCTACAGCCTCAGTCAAACACACACACAAAATGTCTGAAGGCATAGAAAAGATGCAAATTTTCACCAAGAAGGTAAAGAGGCAAAAAAGTGCTTTCCATCGAGCAACGGGTCAAGCCAGTGGCACCTCTAAGAGCTCATATTTTTGCCTCACCTGCAACCCACTGAGGATGCGTTCAAGTCTGATAGAAGCAACTGGTTCCCGGGAAGATGAAAAGACTTCGCCGGGGTAGAATAAAACACCATCACCAGGTGGAAGACCGCGTCTAAATCTTATCTGCTCAATGACAAAATAATGCACCTAAGCATGGAAAACATGTTGCTGCCATTCTGAAGTTTGAACAATGAATTGTCCACAGATCAAACAACTACCTCAGCACTAGGAACTGTCGCCTTTTCATAACAATTGGCACCCCAATAAAGAAATCCTGTACCGCCTTCCTTCCAAACTCGCCACATAACAGCACGATGTTGTGTGCCCCGCATACCGAGGTGCCAATTGGGATGAGGATCAGATGGTCCCATACACACATACGTCCACCACTCCTACAGAAAACGGAAAACCTTCTCTTAGCAATTAATATGATGACTAGTTCACAAATGGAATTTAACAGCACATCTCTACTAATAAACCAGAGTAGTGGTATCCATATTTCATTAGAACAATCCAAAGGAAGCAAAGAAACACAATATTAATAAATAAAGTAAAGGAGGAAAGAGATAACTAAATTGTCACTTTTTGTACTTCCTTTATTTTTCTTCAGACTTCTCATAGTCAGTTCCCCTAGTAACAAAACACACCTCATTGCACATCATCATACCAAAAGTCAATGAAAAAATCAATTTTATGAAATTAAAGGATGAATTAGTCATATTGTTCACATGAAAGGCTGAATTTTCCTTCCCTTTTCCAAAGTTATAAGGTTTTGCATCTCTAATACTATCAAGCAACAGGAATTAGTCCTATGAACATCATGGTTTGCAAGCTATCAAACAACCAGAGAGAATCTCCAATAATTGTGCACAGAATTTTGATTCCCATATATAATGGACAGATTTAAGAGTCCAAAACTGCAAATTGCTGTCACTTTTCTGAAAGTTGAGGCACCAATTGGATTATACTTTGTTAAAAGTTCACCAAATGATGGATACAGTCTATCATGATCTTCCACTCAAATAACCATAGCAAGCGGATGACAAATAAGCAGACCCATTGATGACAGTAGTGGCACAAGAAAACTAAACTGTGAAGTCCAAATTTAAGCCCTAAAGGAAGTTCCTGTGAAAAGATTTACATCCTGAAATGGCTCCCATTCCAAACATTTTGACACTACTCATTTCTCACATATCTTACTCTCCCACCATCAGTTATAATGAACGAGTGTTCTAACATGATTATGATTGATGAGTTGCAAGTAACAGTATCGCCATCCTCTCATTAGATTTTCCTTCCTTGCCATAAACCTGTCATTCTGTAGGCCCTCCAAGCTAGATTTGACAGTGAAAACTAGTGTAAGTCTCACTCACATGACATAAATTGGTGAAGCAATGTAGATAGGGCAATTAGAATATGGCCAACAATGTCAAAACAAGTAAATAGAAAGTTTGGGAATATCAACTGCTATTTCCATGTCAGATTACCTCGAAATTAGCCAATGTTGAGATTTACTTTTAATTTCCACTTTCTTCCAACATTTGGGTGCCATATCTATTATCTGGCAGAGTATGATTGTGTTATGTTATTTTCACAAATGACTCAATATCATAATTGAACTCTGAGGGAGTAAACCAAAAGATAATCTGATGAATAAGTGTAAAGAATCCTAGTGTCCACATGACAATGTTAAAACACCATATATTTCATGGCAAATAAGCCCTATCCTACCTTGGCAGGATCATCCAATCGACCTCTCACCAAAAAGTCACTTCAGACATGCTCCAGAAAATAACCAAGCCATAGCTTGTACGTAAAACCACAAGGCTCTTAACAGTACAGTGCCTGTATGCCTAAGGAACAATTATGTCAACTGCTATATGTTAGTTAAGATGTTAGTTAGAAAATGATATATAAGCTTGGAAAATATAAATCAAGTTCTTATATTCTACTTCCTACGCACTTCAACAAACTGAACTGCAGGCATCTTCAGATTGTCTGTCTGTGTACGCCTAAGGAATGATTATGTCAATATCTATCTGTTAGTCAACATTCATCAAGGAAATTACAAGTTTTAAGTTCTCTTCCAGTGTTCTGCTACTCCCCTTCAACTAAGCCAAACAGCGTATAAAAAGGCTGGACAGACTTTAGTACCAATCATCAAAATAGTCAAGGTTTATAAGAATCTTTCGCCAAATAAAAGACAAATTGTCAAGACATAGCTTCCAGAAACTTGTCAAATCACTTCAGTTGGATAAAGAAACAGAAACTTGGGAATAGTACTAACCTTATTGAAAGCTTGAGGAATATGAGGGTAAGAGTTCAAATAGACTGATATATATGAAAAGACAGATTAAAGTTTTCGGAAGAAAAAAGAAGAGAAAATCATTAACATGATGCAGGTTTTAGTAAAGGTACTTAAACCTCAACAATACTGTGGATATCAAGTGAAATCCATGTTGTCCAAGTTCAACGCCATTGAAAATAATATTTTGCCTCAAATTTAGATAAGATGATAAAGAACATGAAAACACGTGATCATATGATTGAAACAGCAACATCCATGTCAAGAAGTCGAGACCATTACCTCACCATTCGCTGGCTCCAGCTCAGAAATAATATCCTTAGCCAAATCCTCCCGATTGCCCAGCACCCACTCACTGCATATATGAGATTCTCGTTAGCCCTTGGATAACAAAATATGGTTTATATTAGATGAATACCATGTCAAACAAAGAAGTTTTCACTCATAAGGTATCAGCAGAAAGGCACAAATATTCCACCTGAGGCTCACAATACATCCATGACAAGCAATACCAGCGTAAAAATTTAAGATTTGGAGATGAGAAAGAAAAGCAATGATAGATTTTAATTTAAGAACACCTGAAATCATCTGACTAAGTGCCAGCCATGCTAATCAATGCCAAGACAGACCCAGTGGTGAGAATCAAGTGATCATCAAGGACTCAAAAGACACTGTGGAATCTAACTCCATAAACATGCAATGTTCTACCCCAAAATGACAAGATGTGCACACATTAATAATGGCTCACAAAACTTAAACTACATGAAGAAGCATTTGTGATAGCCAGCCTTGCATCTTAGAAGCAACAACTCTCACTTCGAGTAGACAGGTATGATACCAAAATTTTCAAACAGTATACCATGGAAACATATTCATTTCATGGTAAAAAAGCATCATATCACTTGAACATCAAGCCTAGGCAATGTAACTAAAGCTTGAGAGTTCCTCTTAGAATCAATTATCATTTTCCCAACACTGTTCCTGAATTATCTACACAGACAGAACCCTCCTAGGAAACACAACACAGAATAAGACAGCCCCAAAAAGCAGGACTACCACATATAATCAACACACCATCTATACTCTCCTACACAGTGAAATTTAGACAGCCCATCGAAAACATACCTAGTACAATATATTTGAGTGTGAGGGCGGAGATACTTTGGAACCTTCAGAAAAGCCTCAAAGGCATTAGGAGCAAGAGGCAGGTCGCTCGGACCTAATAACATATGAGGAAAGACAATAGCAATAGACGTTATAGTAGTTAACAAAGCAACTATAGCATAAAAAAATATAGCTGAAGTGATGAAGGACCCTAATTCTAGTTTTATTTTGTTTAAGTGTCTTCTCCTTTATTGTTTTATTATGCTACTAGCTTAATAAAAATTGATAGGCCAGTCATGTGACTGTCGATGAGCTTTAGTAGTTGAGATTAGACGTCACTATATTAGATTAAGGATTGAGATTGGCCAACGTTCGCAGCGCTTTCCAGGCCTCAATAGTTTCTTTTTCCATATAATAAACATTGTTGATATCTATAAACCCTGTAATGCCTTTTCTGTGTTCCAGCTTCAATTCAACTCATCACTACCCACATTTTTATTCTTTTTGCTATCTTTTACTTCTCCAACTATGTCAACTGGTATTAGAGCCCTTGTTGGGCATAGAAGAGGGCAACAAATAGAGATGGTTCAGATGAGATGTATGATTGAAGACTCATCATCAACTGTTCAAGCTTTGCAGCAACAAGATCTTGTGGAAACCCAAATGGAGAATCTGGAAGGCGACCATGATCAGCTCAGACATGTCGGAAGGTGGACTTTAGGATGACAGTGATGAAGGATAAAATGAAAATGCCTTTCATGATGCCAGACACGTGAATAATGCAGTAGGATTGGAAGAGTGATTGTGTCGTACTTAGATCTCGATGAAGAGATCAATCCTTCTCATGGAGATTTTGAACTTGAAGTGTTGGTTTAAGTGGGATGATGAGGAAGTCATGCAAATAGTTGTTTGGGATGACATTAACGATCAAGAAGAATTTGAAATATCTTACCATGGAGAGGGAGATAAGTTGCAACTGATTCAAGAATCACGAGAAAATAAAATGTATACTCTTGAAGAGTTTATTCAGGAGACATCAAAAAACGTCGCTGAAGAGGACAAGCAAGTACATGGAGGAGATGCTAGCCAGTTTAAAGTTAAAGAGAGGGTATTCTTCATGTGGAAGGTAGATTTGTCATTCCAGAATAATTTTGGAGTCGATTGAAAAGGAAAAAGAACCTGAATTCTTTTGATGATGTGATTTTAATACAAATGATGATTGGAAGGAATTCGCTCCATCTCATTATCAACAGTTAAAAACTCAAGGTTGAGTGTTTTCCAATGGAAGAAGGAATGATGCTAAGCAGGAATAATGACATGGCAAACAGTTCTCAGTGAAACGGTGGATAAATCATGCATCGAAGCTAAATGGTTTTTGGAAAAGAGATGAAGAAGATTGATACAGAGAATCAGAGACCATACTAAAGAAGTCTTAACATTTGAGCTTGATTCTCTCAAATCCGGCGAGAATGATGCGGGAGCATAATTCTAGTTTTATTATTTTTAAGTGCTTCTACTTTGTTTAGTGTTTTACTGTGTTATTAATTTAATAACCAGACATGTGCCAGTCATGTGGCTTCTGATGAGCTACAATAGTCGAGACTAGAAGTCATTAGGATTGAGAATGTCAAACGTAAGCAACCATCGAATAAATAGGCCTTCATATCATTTTTCGTTAGTATTTCTTCATTCAATAAACATTATTGGTTCTTTAAACCCTAGAATATCTTTTCTCCATTCCAGCTTCAATTCAACTCAATTCTACCCCCATTTTCATTCTTTTTGCTATCTTACTTCTTCAACTATATGATTTGATATTAGAGCCCTTGTCGGAGTTTTCTCTATACCATGAACGTATCGATCTAATGAACCATGACAGCAAAGCAATTTGCCAAAAATCAAGTGTCAACTTATGGTTTTCGCGCATCCTCAGACTAAATTGTGATAATCTCTAATGCTTTAGGATTAAAATCACTAATCAAATTATCCAACCAGTCTTTTACTGATGTCCAACTTTTAGATATTGTTTGCATGTCATAAATGCATCGCATAATCCAAACCAATTTTCAATGTTAGTAACAACATGAAATTATTAAATGACTAGACCACCAAGTGCAGCATTATAAAAAGATTAAGAAAGAAACAAAAGCGAGAAGAAACGTGATTATTATAATAATTGTTAAGAGAGGAAGAACACTTGCCACAATAGTAAGTAGTTAATACACGAGCATCAGGAGCCTGGGCATGAATTTCGCTGGCCATTCTGCGAATGGAATCATATTGTTCTGAATTCAGTGGCTGCAACCGAATTACACGATATGAAACATCAGTTATCATGACTGACATGAAGTTCGATTCTCTTTGATCATTCTTTGCATGGTACTTATTGGCAATTCTATCTCATTTCTCCCAACCTCCAAAATCCATACCTCATCCCATAGGTAAAAGTAGGCTTTCTTCCAGTGGGGCTTTGTCCTTAAGATTTCAATTTCCTTCTGTAAATAGTCCTCAGATACAGTGTCGCTGTTGCATGTTAAAAAGGTGGTGTAGTCAATCAGCTTTATCTGAATGTCTTTGCAAATATAGATGATCGCAGTGAACATGTCAAGCAAGAGATAGTATACCGTGAGACTGCATGACAGTATGGTACAGCATATGCTGCTAATCGTGGGTCTGAGAAATATTCATCTGATTTTGGATGGTCAGCTGCAAAGGGCCATAAACCACACATTGCATGTGGTAGTTCAAATTAGAACCTTGTGAGACACCAGCTGATAAATTACTAGTTGCAAAATTATGTCGAGATCTCATCTCATTATATGAAAATACCAGGCCATGGACTGGTGTATGTCAAAACACGCATGCTATCACCCCATCTGCAAAAATAGGGACTGATTTTGTATTGAAGGAGCCACTTGAAATGCCGATCCAACGCATTATACCACTCATCTGTCCCATGTCGGACACCAAACCGATCCTCAATTACGGTATCAGATATCTTCAACATGGTTAAGAGGAAAGCTAATCATGTCAATCTCCAAGTAAATGAAATCGATAGGTTATTTTTCCTTGTTCTTCCAAAAGAAATTCTTATCCTAGACGAGTTGCGACAGCACAGATGAGTTAATAGAGCTTGGAACACATAACTGCAGGGTAGCACTTACAATTCAGCACCTCAGCATGGTCCCCAACTATTTACTACTTTAATTTACTGAAAAACTTCAACGAACTCAGAAATGCAAAGAGCCAGTTGCTGCGTTTCTAAGAGAATCCAAATTGTTCAGCCAAAAGTAGTGACTGACATTTGGTATGGGCTCCTCTGAGAAAACAAATAGATTCTAATGCAACCCCAGTCCTACACTTGATTTATCTATACCCAGCCATAATTCGTACTTTAACTTGAAAATTACTTCTGCAAACAGAAAGGATACACCAAAAACTGCAGGTAGTGAGGGGGTTGCAGGAAGAACGAAGTCCCACACTGTCAAAATTAACTTCACACGCACCGAAAGGTTTGAAACAGCATCTTCATCCATCATATCATCTAATACATCTCCAGATACGAACTCAGAAAATGATGCTGATGATAGAACTCTTCTTAAAGATGTACTTGCTGATTTCACTCTTTGAACCTAAAACAATATGTGCATAATAAGTCCCAACAGCCAAATATAATCAAATAGTTTGAAATCAAAGCAAATGTATGGGTATGATTAATTACCACTTCTTCCAGTGGTTTTTCGTCTATTTGCTCCACGGAATCTAGACAGTTTCTGAGTTCCCTGTACAGTTGATACTTCTCCGCTCTGGTTGCCGATTTGGAACTATACATAAAACCATAAGTATAATTAACATTAAGATATCAATTTTCACCAATTAAGCTTAACAAGAATAAAGAGGATCTCCTACCATAAACTTCTAAAGCATAGCATAAAGCGATAAACGAAAAATGACAGGAAAGGAGTAGCTTATTACTCTTTATCTGGCTTTGTCGCAGTAATCGTGATCTCCCCTTCATACTGCCCGGGAGGCTGTTCGCTGGGAACATCTATTGATACCCAAATTGCTGTAGTTTCACTGCCACAATAGTAAATCAATCTCAGTTTGGATGTGTGGAGTCAGTATTCTTCACATCATAATACTAGGGAAACTCAATGTGGAGAGTACCCCGGAAATAAGCTCACTTGACTTGTTGGAAGATCAATCGGAACAAGAGCATCTGGGACACCTAATATAGGCACCACCCGCCGCAGCGTTACTGACTTTCCAAGAGCCAACCTGTTGATCACAATATCAGCAAACATGAGTGGAAGACTGTCATGAAATGCATAAAAAACCTGATAATGTCACTAAACTAACCGATCACCGGATTTGGAGCATAAGTCACAACCCTGAACTTGCACTACCCCTGCCATGCCAGAGTCACCCCAAGTAAGCTTTGGGCGCATAGCAATTTGAACACTTTCCCTCTCGTTCCTTGCTGCCAACAGACTTATCTACAATGAAAGAGCGTTTATGAAGTTGGAACATACTTGTAACTTGAATAAAGATAAAATCTTCGATCCTTGTTCACATTGATATATTTGAAACGTTGCCATGTCAAGACTGCAAATCAATTTCACATAAACTTGGATGAAGGGTTAGTAGATCCTCCAAACTCCTTGAGTGAATGCAGCAAAGGAGACCAAGGCCAAAATTCACAAATTTGTAGGGTACAGACTCTCTTTTATTGTCAATACTTATCGAAAGAAACTTGACATCATTGGCAGAAGATACTGTCACACCTCTCATATCCTGGAAAAGGAAGAGTTTTGCTGACGAAAAACAGCTCATACCCACTCTTCCACCCCACTACCTAACGGACAGAGACACTGAATTTCTTTAGGACTTTATGTCCTCTTGGATTTTAAAAAATTAAAAATAACCTGCATGATTGTCATCTCACCTCCAACTCCTTCTAGTTCTCTGATACAGTGACAAACACTACAAATTCAGGTTACACAAATTGATTTACGCCTTAATGATGGATCAATTGCATCACAAATCCATAGATATTGATTACACAGAAACAAGCACCTGGCAAATATCAATAGGGACTCTCTACATTTACCTTGTGCACCCAAACTCACAGAATGAAAAGTTTTAATTTGAAATCTTCAAAGATTACCCAGTATGGAAAGTTAAGACAAGCATAAGAATGTTGTTCCTGCATAAAGGCGTTATTTCTGTGAATGCTGAGCAAAATGCTCATTCACAATGTGCATGCTTCTATATTTTCCATGTTTTATGCAGCAATAAAATATCCAGTTTCCAATATGACATTAATGCGACAAGTTGTGTAGGTGGCCCCGCATCAATATCTCATTGCTCCAGTTTGCATGTCCAAGAACCACTATGGGCAGGCATAATAAGTAAAAGTCTCAAAAACAAAAGGCATATGTGCTTGTAAACAACCGATTATAAAATCAGTGCAGTGCATACCGACTCCAAAGGTCGAGGCATTTCCTGATGCCCAACATTTGCTGTGCTTGGCATGCACCAGATATGCACTAAATCTGCTGTAGGAACCTCACCGGGGTTAATTGATTCCTTAAGTACATATGAACCGTGAAAGCCACCATCGTTCCATCCATAAGCAGTTCCTCCTCCAGCAACACCTTCGACTGGCGGAACACTGACGTCTTCAGAATTTGCTCCTGTTAATTGTTTTTTTACAGCACAACATGGTGAGGTGTAGTTACAGGAATAGATCTTCCTATTTGTTATGAGAATCCGAGATCCATGCATTGCATTTCCGCAAATCGACATCTTTTGCACACGCAGAGTACATTCTTGAAAAAGTTTAGTTTGAATGACTAGCAGGTACATGGAACATGAACACTCGCGTCAGCCCAAATGGCAAGCTCGTGCCCGAGATTTCTAGCCCTCGACAATGATGATCCCTTCTAATGGCCCGATTTTCTGTTTGAACATCTAAGCGAAATTCAATTAAGCACGAAGAAAAATGCCGCGAGACTTAAATCACTTGATCAGCCCGCTGTATTTGACCTTAAATCAAATTTTAACTTCGATAGAAAATTCGTACAGTATTACTTAATCGAATTACTTCCCTTGATCAGCCCATTCAATTACATGAAGTTATTCGAAGACGCGGATTCCCACAATCCCAAAGACGATTAAAATTCCGGTTCAACTGTCCAGGTCAGCAGAAAGGAGATCATAACGACTCGAGCTTGAGATACCTCCTCGTCACTGATTCTAGACTTCCTCGGCGAAACAATAACAGACAGCTCGCGAGCAAAGTAGACGAAAAAACGGAGAACAGGACAAAAAAAAAGTACTCCGTCCGCAAAAAGGAAAAGGCGCGGCACAGTGTAACATCAAGAGCTCGACTCAATCGATGCCAAGCGAATCGCCGACACTCACCGGAGTTCTCCATGTTCCCGCGGCGAAGAACGACGGCGCTGCGGAGCGTGACGGACCTGGAGTCGGGGAGCTCAACCGCTCAACTAAGCGAGGGAGGATCACGAACGTGCACGTCAAGAATTTGTGGCGATCGGTGGACGATTACGGAGGAGGAGGAGGAAGACGAAATGAGGACGGGTGACCGAGAGCAGCTTGATAGGTGCTCTCTGTTTTGCGGTCCGCGATCGATTTTTTTGCCCCTTCGAGATGGCGCGAGGGGCCGCTCGGCTCGGCTCGGCTCGAGAGTGTGTGTGGGGAGCGAGACAGTGTGGGGGCGGGACGTGACCGTAACGGAAGATGTCCGGCGCGTGACGCTTGCCGCTCCACCTTAGGCCGCCTCGAACGACAACTTTCGAAGCACTATAGCAAGGCGGAAAAAATTGTTTTAACGGCCGGATTTCTTACGACCGTTGGATGAGGCGTCTTTTAAGCGGAGCGGATCGAACCGTTTGTTTTGTGCATTATAAAGAATGTAACATATTATGTGACATGTAACTATTTAAACCGCTACGTGCCTACCGCTCTCCGTGTTATAAATGTGTAGGTGCGCACTCCGTCCATCCCGTTAGTTTTATAAAAAATAAACCATTCGAAAAACATTTCCCCTAAAATAATTATTTATGTCGCTTTTTAAAAATGATGAGCAAAAAATATCATTATCATTTATAAAAACATTTAAACAAAATTAATATCGACGAGGAAATTTTCTTTTATTAACTAATCGTTCAATTAATACAAGCGACCATTCTTATGAATATGTTTTTGAAATAGAGAATTATCCGAAACTTTCCTCCCTTTGAGATATTGCACATTCATTGTTAGACTTTCGGCTTTACACCTCATCCCTTAAGCTTTTGTCTCTATGATAGTCATTCGTCCTCGTTTTATATCTTTTGTTGGTATGTGCAATTTACATTACTTTTTATGGGCCAAATGTGTAGTTTTATATCTTTCTTATAGGGAGATCTCTTTTATCTTTGATCGTTCTAAAAAAAACTGAAAAATGAAGATAATTAATTAATTAAAACGTTATTATTAAGAAAAACATAATTTGTTAAAACATTTATGGACAATTTATTGTTTTAATAATATAATTTAAGAAATAGAAAAACAACTGAGTAAAAAGGAAAAATGTCTCGATAAAAAGAAAAGGTTCAAGAACATCAATTCCATATAGTTATTTATTGCAATAAGAATAATTAATCAATTGCCTTGAATTTTGATTAATCGCTTATACTTTGGAGACATCATTTCTCTTATGTTTTTTTTTAAATTACTTTTGTTAATCGATCGTTTTTTACGATAACTGACCCATTGAATATGCATTAGAAGTAATCAATTATTATCACTCGACTTCTTATTACCGAAGCATTTTCCCTTTTTTATTCAGTTCATGTTTATTATTTTCTTAAGAATGTTGTATTTGATTCTATAGAGGAGCAACTATCAAATTTTCTACAAGCCTAATTAATTGATATTCTTATGGATATTTATTTTTCTATATTAGAATCTAAGTTAATTTTGATTTCTCCCATTTTCTATATTTTTTCATATCTTAAAAGCAATCTCAAAGGTAGAAGAGATCTCATTAAAAAAAAATAGAGATGAGAATACAAAACAATTAAGATCCCTTAAAAGCCAGGAGGCTTGCTTTATTTTATACGATAAAAATCGTATGGACAAGCCCATTTCCACCACGCGTGGCCCAAGCCCAGCCCACACCACTTGCCCCCGCTCTCTCTCTCTCTCTCTCTCTCTCCAGAGTCCCGCACAAAGATAAATGAGCCCCTCGCTCCCGCCACTGCAAAAATGGCGCCTTCCTTCACACAGGCCTCCATCTTTTCTCTCCAATCCTCGAGGCGCGAGTTCAAGCTGAAGCTCTTCACCGCGCTCTCTCCGGCTCACTAATCCTCACCGTTCCGGCTCCGATTCGGCCTCCTTCCGTCTCTGCGCACCGGCGGAATCTGTGCCCCGCTCGGATCTGTGATGCTCGATTCTGATCGCTGATTGCATCGAATCCGGGCCGCCTCGTCTCCAAACCCAGACCCGACGATCCATCCGGCGGATCTCCGAATCCGTGCGTCGTTATTCGACGCCGGCCAGTGGTAAGCAGCGGAGTCATTGTCCTGTTGTTGTCTCGGTTGTTCGCTGTTTTCGGTCGAGTATTTGATCTATGTGATTTTAGGTTTGCTGTTAATTAACGACTGATGTTGACAGCAGAGTTATGTGGTCTTGAAACCCAGAGCTCGTGAGCACGCATCCTTTTTGTCTTTATCGTGTCATTAGTTATCCCGGTTGCTGGATGATTGAGTGGTCAGGTAAAAAGTGATGCTTTCTTTCAGGATCGTATACTATGCGCTTTCAGGCCTCCACTGTCCCACTTTGTGGAGAAATTTAATGTCGTACGGGAACTTGTTAGGATTTAGCATCTTTTATGAACCTTAATTTAGAATTCAGATCATCATCCTTGAGGAAATGGGAATCCCAGTGAAACCAATTGAGTAGCTCTAGTGAAATTATTGCTTTCATGGAGAATTAAGTAGTGGCTTGGTCAGATGGTAATTAGACCACACTCTTGTTACAGCAAGAGAAATGAAATGTGAGAAGTTGCTGATAAAATGTCAGACTGCTTGTTCAGGTTGAAGCTTTTAGACATCATGGAAGGTCATGGTGGTATGGATCGTCATTCTTATTTGTACCAAATGCTGGGATTGGATTGATAGGCAAATGGCTTGCCGATTACAACTTGGAATCCCTTGAGAAGTAATTATAGACATGAGACAAGCTGATTTATTATTACTTTTTACAGATTGAAGTTGTCATAAATTTCCCTTTTCAGAGTCAGAATTTTTTTGGCTTTTTGACTGCATCTTTCACATGAGCACAAAAATTCGAAAAGCTGTTGCTCGATATGAGAGAATTTTAATACAATCTGGAAGATCTGGTCAAGTGTTGGAAGAATCTGTGGGTTCATTAAGAATTAGAGTAGGGAGCAGCCGATTTGTGGTGGTTCGATTCCAAATTGGTGCCCACTGCATTCCCGATATTGTTTGGGAGTCATGCCCAGTGAAATTGGTGCCCACTGCATTCCCGATTTTTTTTGGGAGTCATGCCCAATCCACTGAAATTGAAATCTTGTACAAAGGTTAGTTTACAATGGAGTCAACTCTCCTTACAAATAGGGTGCACTCTTTTACAAAATGCTTCTCACGCAAATTCAATCTCTCAAGAGTTTTGATTGCAAAGTATGTACAGGAGCTTTTGGCTAGTGGGTATAGTGTTCTCCGCATGCTTAAGGCAATGTGCAACCCTATCTACAGAAACAACTTCAACTAGTCGTTAACACATTTGAACGGCTCAAAATTCGACTATTGAGGCTGTTGGCTGTCGGCTGTGGGGCCAAAAAAGGCCTGGACACCCAGGTGGATTGGGCAGACAAAACTTAGGTTTGAACTGCAGCAGCCAACTGTCTGAAGATAAACCTTGCGATACTTGCCTGGACACCCAGTCCTTTTCTTTATAGTCGAGATAGTCTTTTTACCTGTTCAAAATCCTGCAAAAAATACTTAAACAGTACAAATATAATTCCAGATAATCAACAACATAATGGTGAGTTTTGTAATCATCAAAACTGAAGTGGGGTTAATAAAGGCACCCCTTAACATACTTGCACATAGGGTTGGTTACCTGCAAAGCCAGCTCCATAATTTACAACAAATGTAGTTCACACCAGCGCAGATTCCAATAGACTAGAGTCAGATAGAAGTTTTATCCAACATAATTTGATTGTTAAATTTTGTACTTGGACCCAGATCATGGAGAATTGTACTGATAGAGATCTTTTAACTAATTCCTCCTTCTGCATCTCCTCTTTGGCTTTATCTCCTTGTCTGGTTAATTGTGTTTTTCTCCTATTCAAAGTTCTGCACTTAATTATGGAGTTGCTAGAGCATGCTTTTCTGCAGACCTTGTTTATTAGATAATGTAATATAGTTCTAACTTTGATTGAACTTCATATCATTAATGCAATTTCAATTTTATTTCTCCTCTGGTTGTTATGTTAAAAGTAATGTTTACCTGCCAGAGGATTAATGTGTCTTTTGATGATCAGTTGAGTTCCTAATTGCTGCTTGACAGGAATCGTGGGACCTTGAAAGCTTTCTAGAATCTCGAAAGAGGAGCAAGTCATTTTCAAGGCATGGAATTAAGAAGTTGCATCCACTTGCATTCTATCCATGCAATTAAAAATGGCTACGTGACCAAAGTCCTAAATGTAATGCGTGGAAGGCCAGCACTTATATTCAAGAAAGTTGCTGATTTATGTGGGTCAGGAGATGTCAAAGACCTCACTACCTTCCGAAGGTTTGAGCCAAAAGATGAACTTGATGTCTCAGATTTTGATGACAATGATGATGTCAGGGGTGGATTACATCCTGACACGGTGGGAAGAAAAACAACTCAATCCAACTTAAATTGTTCAAAATTCAATCATGTTGATGAAAAGAACAGCCTTCTAGATGATTGTTGCCTGCAAAATATGACATTGAATCAAATCAAAGAGAGATGTAAAATGCAGAAAAGGAAACGATTCTTGTGCGAAGATTCCAGTGCAATTGATGAAGATTCTCGCTCTCCTAAAAAAGAGGTTCGTTCTCACTCTCTTTCTAAGGAAGAAGAACTTGATCTTGAGGAGCCTTTGATCATTTGGAAAGCCAAACTAAAGAACTTCAAAAGAAAGAAGGTTTCCCCTAAAAAATGTGCAGATTCATCATGTCAAAGTGCCAAAGTAGTTGTAAAAGCAGAACAGATCCCATCTCCTCAACCAACCCTGCAATCTGAAGGGAATTTACATAGGCCTTTTTCAGTAAAAGTTGAAGATGAGGTCCATCACTATGATTCAAACTCACAAACTGGGGTTGGTGCTCCCAAAGATTCCTTAGAAGTTGTCGACGATGGACAAGCCACCTCCTCTGATACAGTTTCCGGTGAAGTGCCTAACCTGGCTTATGAATCTTATCAGGATAATCAGATTTGTGTCAGTGCAGAATCTGAGATTTGTGTTCTCAATAAAGCGCCATATGAAGACATGGAGCATGCCACAGTGGTGTCTGAGTTGTCCAACCTTGATGTGGCAATTTCAGTGGTCGGTAACTTGGAACCAAAGTCGAATTATCAGGAATCAGACATGCATAAATCAGAGGCACAGGTAAAAGCATGTCATACAAATTTCCTCAGCCTTGAAGCACCTTGTCAAAGTCCTGTAAATGGCTTTTGTGGTAATCCCAACAGCTACGAGGATTATTTATCGAAAACCACTATGACATTACACCTTAGCAGTTTCTGTCAAGATCCAGATGGGTCCTCTTGCAGCAGTCAGCCCACAAAACAACCCTGTGGAGATGGCGTTGGCACATGTCAGGATGGTGCTGGAGAGAGTATGCTTTATGATCATGACAGAATATCTAAGAAAAGCATTGTTGGTGATTGTAACTCAGCTTGTGATGCAAATCTGAATCCAAGTTGTGATGTCTGCTTGGATTCTCCTATTGACGTGGAGAAACAATCTGATATATGTACTGGAGATGATGCAGAAATCAGCCACACTGCAGATGTCCCTCCATGCGATGTTGTTGATGAGCCTACAGACTTGCAAATGTTTGAAAAGTTCAATCAGTTGAAGTTACATTGTGCACCCGGGAGGGTTTTTTCTGCAAGAAAGGTACTTGTCTGATGTTGTCGTGTGACTAGAAGGAATCTGCTCATGATTACTTCCCTAAATAGTGCTTGTATTGTCAGGTCATATCTCCAACTTCTCAGGAAAGACTGCGTAAATTGATGGGCGCAACAGAGTCAAATGATGATTGTTATGGTATGTGGGGTAATATTGGGTTTTTCTTATGGACCTCAAGATCAAGCATGGTCCATGTAGACCATCTTTAAAACAGGATTGTGATGAGATAACCACAGCTATCATGACAAGTCCTATGATAAATCTTGTTATTCTACCATGACTGAATGTCTTCATCCCTAGAGTAACATTTTTCATATTATTTTTATCTAGTCATCCATTTCAAATGCCGGTACATGTTCATTAAACTCTTTAAATGGGAATCAGCAATTACAAGCTTGGAATTTTTTTTTTCGCTGAGCTCCTTTTCCAACATGACCACGATAATTCCTTGTCTTACTCAGTAGCTGTAGCCTTTCAGTGTTCTTTATCTGTCACTCATTATTCTTATGGTATTAGCAGGACATAGGGGAAAAGTTTACTCAGAGAAACTGATGGAGATGGAGTCTTTGGGAGTTGAAAGGTTCAGACCGGTCAGGAGGGCTGAACTACCTCCAAACCTCAAACATAAGAAACTAAAAAGAAATAAAAAAGGATCACCACCTCGTGGCAGTCACAAAGATTCTAATCTATCTGGCACTGTACCACGGGTCAATTCCACTCAGAGTTGTTCTCAAAGTGCGATCGCATTCTCTCAACGGCAGATGCAAGACATTGACAATCTTGCAACGAAACTCATGACTGAGTTGAATGTTATGATGGATATTGTGGAAGGGAACTCGTGTGCTGATAGTGGTCTTACAGGAAATACAAAATACACAACAGATGAGGTATGCCGATGAGCAGATCAAGATTACAGTTTTAGTACCTTTAATGCCCTCTTAGGATATTCTTTTGCTCTATTTTTTTTTTCCTATTAACATGTGGATTAGGTCTATATTATCTTGTTTTGTTTTGGGATTCTCTATTGAGCAGAATTATATCCATGCATTTGTTCTCTTAGGCTTGTCTTGAGTTACCTGTTGTGCTGTGGAAAGGGTACCTGATGTGTTTTTCTATTGACAAGATTATTCTCGTGGTCTTTCATATCTGATTCTGTGCACTTATCTGTGACTGATCTTTGACTTGCCTAGCAGGATCAGAGTGGCCGCATGTGAGAGACTGTGATATAATTAGCCGGAGAGTTGATGTGGCATTGGTTATCCCATTTACAGTTCAATTGGATGATGGTTTATCTTTGGGAAAATTACATAGATGGCCTTTGAACTTTGGCCAGATGTGCAACGTGGTTTTGAACTTTTAATTTGTTCAATTTAATTCTTGAACCTTAATCCAATGTGTAATATGGTTCATGAAATTTATTTAATGTGATCTTTGAATTTTTTTTACATGTTCAAACAAGTCCATAATCTATATGAAAATATTCGATGTGGTTTGTGAACTTGAATCAATGGAAGGACAATATCAAACATTTTCATATAGTCTAGAGATTATTTTGAATATGCATGAAAAATTTAGGGATCACATTGCATAAATTGAAAATTCAGGAATGATATATTACATTGGGTTAAAGTTCAAGGACCAATCGAACAAATTCAAAGTTCATGTATCACATTGCACATTGGGCCATAATTCAAGAACTATTTGTGTAATTATCCATTTACCTTTGGTTTTCTTACTTTGTCCTTTCGGCGACCATCATGATTTTTTTGTCTAAATGGACTTCTCTCTCTCCACTACTTAGGAAGACATTAGTTACTCTAGAATTTGTACAGAAGCATTGTTTGTGAGCCCGTTGTTCTTTCTTCATTCATTTTTTATCTGACTTGTTCAAGAAAAGAAAATGCATTATCATTAAAAACGTATTAACTCTGGTCTCTCTGGCAGGTAAAGACTGCCATTGAAAATGCCAGCAAAGTGAAAGAAACCGCTCGGAAGTGGCTTTCCATTATGGCGAGGGACTGCAGCCGTTTTTGCAAAATAATGGTTTGATTCTGTCCTTTTCTATAGCTGGAAAATGCTGGATAATTGATGGCACTTTTGCATTTGTTGACTATATCATTGTAAATTCCAGAGATTAACTGAGGATTGTCATCCTGTGACGGAACATAAGGTTCACAAGGAAAGAAAGAAGATTACCTTTGCTGATGAAGCTGGTGGCGAGCTGTGTCATGTCAAGTATATTGAGAACAGCACGGCTTCCCTCCTGGCATCAAATAATGAAAATCAGGAAGCGACTATGGAATAAGTGGTTGTTCTCTTTCTTCCCTTCATCTGCAATTCAGGGGCAATAATAGGATATTTACCGGTGCTTCTTAAGGAATTGCATACTCAAGGTGTAGCACGAGTGGCCTCATTCTCGCAAAGAGGACAGAGAATGGAGATGTGCACGTGGGCAATGCTCATCGAGTTGAGTATGTCTTGTCCAAACTGTACATACCCTAATCTTTGTTGTAACTGCTCGCATGGGAATGCTCCCTGTTTGTACTATTTCTCCTTATTTGTCTGTTCAACTAAACGAGATTGTGCAAAGAAACGATTATGCATGCTATAAGGCATTTTGCAGCAATGATGCACTTTGACAACTAGCGAGTTTTGATATCCTTTTGTTGCTTTCATTGCTGCTAAGTTCTGATTCCTGCTGAAGTGACATGTATTGCAACTTTACATTGAAAATAGTTGGTGGTTACGGGGACTAATAAAGTTGGAGGTAGCAGGTTCTGAGAGAGCCGTTTCGCAGTCTCTATTCACCAAAATTTGGGGCTGCGTCCTCCATGCCCTGCAGTTGGCACGGTGCCACTGTAAAGCCATGAATTTGGACATCACAACCTTTGAGCATATCTAGACGTTTGGCAAGATTATGCTCGAGTCCATCCTTTCTGACAGGGATTAGATTGGATTGCCGTTGACTGGATGGTTCATGAGTTTGCCGTTTTTAGTATTTCATAATATGTTGGAAGGCAGACTGGGTTCGTCCTTAGCATGTGCCCAGAGCATGTGAGCTTCTTCTAGGACCTTGAATTCCATGTTGGCATGGTTGGTGCCGTTGATGCACGATCTAGTCTTGGAAAGGCCGTCGACACTCCTGTCTCGAGATGGATTTATGCCAACAAAACGGTTTAGGTCGTCCAGGTGCTTGACCTGGATCGGTCCTGATGTTTAAGCTTGCCAGAGGTTAGTGTTTGTACAAGACTGGAAAGATTAGGGTGGTTGGATAAGTGGTGATTGTCATGACAAGCTGTTGTGTGGAATGCTAAATGGCAGTGGTCCGAACATGTGGTCAAACGGTCTTTATGGGTCGACGGCCATTGAGCTTTTGGCATGCACTGACCTGGAACTTTTGCCGCAGGAACCCTTCTTTTTGGGCTAGTAGTTAGAAGAGCAGATCCTATGATTCGTCATACTGAGGACAAGTCGACATGCTTAAATCATAGTCTAACCAACAATTTGCAAATTGAAACAAATAGCTTGTGTTGACGACCGGTTTCCAACACAAATTAGGCAGCCTTAAAAACACACCGCATTGAAATTAACCTGATTATTTCATATCACAAACATTTTAAATACAAATAATTAGCGTATTTTACCAAAAAAAATTAGCGTATCAATTTACCAAAAAAAAAATTTAGCGTATCAAATTTTGGGTCAAGACATTTTGAAAAGGTAAAAAAAAGTAACGGTTGGGATTCGGTCCTTCCTCTTTTCCCCTTTTCTTTTACCTGATTTGCATATATTTTCTCCGTTCCCCCAACCTCAATTCCCGAAAACCCCTTGAAAAACCCTAATGACCCCCCCCCCCCCCCCAAAGCCCCCAGGCCCTCTCTATAAATCAATCAATCCCTCGCCAGACACTTCACTCTACACCGTCTGCCGCGGCGGCGGCGGCGGCGGCCTCCTCGGTCCATTCGTCCTCTCCACATCCCTCTGTCTCTGTCTCTGTCTCTTCCGTGCACCTCACATCGATGTCCATGAGCTCTCGTCTCGTCCGAACCGTGGAGCTTCAATCGTTTACCCGCTCCTCTGGCGGCGATCTCACGCCCACAAAGGATGCAGAGGGGATAAAACGGAGTTGCGCAGAGCGAGGACGGTTGTCTTACCAGCCCATCGCGTGCTCCTTTCTTGGGGCGTTGCCTTGGTGTCAAATAGACCGACCGACACTCTCTCGTTCTCCTCTCTGCTTCGTTCGGTCCAAAGCTTTATCTCTACTTTCTCAATCGTTATTTTGGCAAAGATTGGGTGCCATGAGCTGCTCGGGTTTTGAGGATTCCTTTTCTTCTTCTTTTACTACTTCTTTTGTGGCCTACTTGGTGCTTTGTCTTGTGTTCTGTCGTGGTGGCAAGTGATGATCTTCGTGAATCTTATCCTACACACTGATGCGCAGTGCTGACTATATATTACTCTGCTTATTGTCTGATGCCTCATGACAAGAACCTGAGACACTGGTGTTCGCTCTTTCTTGCCGTCCCTCGTGCGGTTGTCGTGCGGTTGTCATGCGATTGGTGTTGTTGTAGAGAGGATTTCTTTTTCGTCGTGCCACGCTAGTGGCACGGACCTCTGTTTGGTCATCAATGCCGGATTTTTTGTTCGGTTTGGGCGGAGGGAGCTAGTGTACTCCTGGCTAATTCAATTTGAAAGCAATGTAGTGGTGATGCGATATAGAAGCAATGTGCTTGTGCATCCATTGGTGTTCATATAATCTTTCTCTTTCCATGATTTTCTTGAGGGGAAGGCAAATGATGGATAAAAAGTTATATACACACTGAAATTTGATGTGGTTTACTATTCCGCTTATTGTCTGATGCCTATCCTTCCTCAAATTTACTATTTGCTGCCTGCTTCACTAGCTTTGGTTGTGGGGTGTAGAAAAACTTTTCCTTTCGTTAAGCTTTTTGTTTTTTGCCACTTGGGTTAAGTTTTTGGCGCAATCGAAAACTTGTAGAGGAATTTATAAGCGGAAATGAGATCATTTATCAGGCAAACCTGTTTTCATTCTCTTACATTTTCATTTATTGTCTTTTGGCCTTCCCTAGATTTTTACATTCCGCTTAATGTTGTCAAATGGGAAAACTCATGTAAATATGTGGACTTTCACATGGTATCGATGATGACAAGAAGCAGACGGGCGGACTGAACTGATGCCGTGTTGATTGTCTGCAGCTTCCACTTGTGGAATATGTCTGAGGTATTGGAATATAATTTGAAAAAAAAATCCTTCCAGCACTAACTCAGTTTCTTTGTTGCCAGTTCCTGAGTCTCATTTTCATTTGGAGCACCGGAATCTTATGATGTCGATGCATAAACAATTCCGGGAAAGCTTTTTTCTGAAAAAGTGACAGTGAATTTAATCAGACAAGACAGAACACAAGCAATTCATTATCCTTAATTCTTGCAATGATGAAGATGCTTTAATTATGTCTGGACATATGATTTTGTCCGTGATTTGATATGCATCTTTCTGAGCAGAAGAATACACTCCTTGAATGTTCCTCATCCTGCCTGTATGCATTTGGAGTTGTGATCAAGTCATCTTGGTAATTCGGTGTTTATTAGTCCTGATGTTTTGAGGAGTTGACAAAATTCTACTGTTTTCTCTGCTTTCTTGTATGGGATTTGTTACGATGAAGCTTTGAAGTTTCATTAAACATGATTTTTCGGAATTTGTAGTAAGCGTGTGTTTCTTTGGTTGGACAGTAAGACGATGCAAGTATGGATTGCCTTCTTGTCATTCAGCACCACTGTTTGATAATTCGGTGTTTATTGGTTCTGATGTTTTGAGGAGTTGGCAAAATTCTACTGTTTGTTCTGCTTTTTGTATGGGATTTGTTACGATGAAGCTTTGTAGTTTCATTGAACATGAATTCTCAGAGTTGGCCACCTCAGCTCGCCGCCTTCAGCTTGCCTCAGCTCCACCTCAGCTCGCCTCAGCTGCGCCTCAGCTCCAGCTCGCCCTCAGCCCTAGGGGTGTGCATGGTCCGGGTTGGGCCGGTCCCGTGCTCAACCCGAGGACCGACCCGCACAATGTCGGTCCTCAATTTTTAGGACCGTGGACCGACCCGTCAAGCTTGGGACCGAGGACCGGACCGACCCTATCGGTCCGGTCCGGTCCCAGGGTCAACCCGGGACCGCAAAATTTTTCGCATAAGTATCGCGAAATGCCCGATATCAACTAAATGCAAAAGCTTTAGACCTAAAGACAATATCATAAAAATTAAATTCAAAAACGAGTTGATAGAGGGGTTAGGGATTCAATCTCTCCTACTTTTGATATTGTCTAAGTATGATGAGATGTGAACTATTGCAATCTATCGAAAAAAGCTTGTAATAGAATCTCACGTGTACAACCCATTGGACAAAAAAAATTTGATCTCAACAGAGACTGGACAGGACACAGTATCTTGGCTACCTTCTAAAGAGGAGCATAATCATGACGGGCGAGCGGTGGCCGTCGGTCGAGGCGAGCGGTGGCCATTGGGTCGAGGCGAGCTGTGGCCGTCGATTGAGTAGGTGAGTGGGCGTCGTCGATCGAGCGGGCGGGCGTCAGTCGAGGCGAGCGATGGCCGTTGGGTCGAGCAGGCGAGCGAGCAAGCGGTGGCCGTTGGTTGGGCAAGCCGCTGCGAGCGAGCGACGGGAGCTGCGACCGAGCGACAAGAGCTGCGGAGAAGGGAGGATGAGCGACGACAAGCCGGCAGCGACGGTGAGCCGATGGTGAGCCACTGAGCCGGCAGCAATTCCGGAGGCAGTCGAGCATCTTCCAGATGTGGTCTTCAAGAAAAGAAATTAAGGCAATAATGAATGAATACTTCAAGGCCGTGACTCCTGTCCTTTTACGCTTATGCAGTCGCACGCTCAAGCAAGCACAACTCAAAAAGTCAAAAGCAAGGCAAGCAAGACAAAAGGGCCGCGTTAGGTGGACTGGACTGGAGGGCCATGTGTGTTTTGCTTTTGTGTTGGGCGATTTTGGGCTGTGGGTGTGGCCCATTGGCCCATGGATTTGGGTTTTGAAAATAATAAATTAAGGGAGGTGAATGAAATGGGCTTATAAAAAATAATTAATATTTACTATATATATAATGCCGGGTTGGTCCGGGTTGGACCAACCCGACCTCCTAGGACCGAGGACCAACCCGTACAGTACCGGGTTAGGGATTTTAGGACCGAGGACCGACCCGTTCGACTCAAAAACCCGACCAGGACCGGCCGGGTTGGGCCGGTCCAGGGCCGGTCCAGGGTCGACCCTGGACCGCTGCACACCCCTACTCAGCCCTCATCTCTCAGCCCGCCCCCTCAGCTCGTTGTCGCCTCAGCTCGCGCCAGCTGCATCTCAGCTCGCTCGCCAGGGGGAGCTGATTACAATATTAAATGTGCAAAAAATTTCAATTTTTGCTATAATTAATTAAGTATGTTATTTTTATTAATATGAATATCTTACAATATTCAAAATTATATGTTTTAGAAAATGAAATAGAATCAGAAAAAATAATTTTTTTGTCATATTAAATAGTTTTCTCTTTTTGGCATAGAAATTGTATATTCATATCAAACGTTTTTTTTTTCATCAGAAACTTATTCTGAACTAGAAATAAAAAAAATCTATTTCTGAACAGAAATATGTTTTTGAAATAGAAATCGTATCATGCGGACCCAATGTGTTCTTGAAAGAATAATATGAATCCTTACAAAAAATATTATACTTCATTTACTTTTTATTTTCATATGTCGGTGGATAAAGTTAGAGACGACTATTCTGGCCCGTGTCTCGAGATGCGCTGAGCTTCTGCCTCATGGCACCACCGAAGATAAGGGGAGCAATAAATACGCCAGAAAAGAACGCCACCGTGCAAAGGAGGTGCATTTAATACATCACAGGAAAATACAAACGTTTTTATTCAAAGTAATGCTATTTTTTCTTTTATTGTTATTACATGCTTTTGTTCGATTCTGGATGGTGCATTGACATGCGTACCCCTACTTCTAGCTTCGAGAGTAGAATGTTTATCAAAGCATTTAGTTGATTTCTTTTTGAGTGTGGAGACGTGCTGATGAATACCTTAGACGCGCTTACGAAAGGTGTTTGATGCGGAATAATACAATCTGAAAGTATTAGTTGTACGTGAAGAGAAAGCAAAAGAGAAAATTTTTAAGATTTCCGAGAGCAATTACTTGGTAACTATTTAATGGGTAATATTATTAACTCGTACTTTTAATGCTAATAATGAGACGGATTTTCTCTAATTGGTTAGCCAAATGATAGGGAGAATGAAGCTTTTTCTCAAAAGACTTCCTAACTTCTCCGATTTTCAAAATGTCTAGGGAAATGTTATTTCTAATATTAATTACTTAAACAATACGATAGAGATGCTTATTAACAAGGGTTCGGTCCTCAACCAAAAAAAAAAAAAAAGAAGGAAGAAAGAAAGAAGAGAGAACTTTTCATCATGTTCTTTCGCGGAGTTTTTATCTTGTGGATCCCTACCATGGATTTTTGCCTTGAATTAGGGAAGAGCTAAGGTGAATGCGGGAGCACCGCACGAGTGTCCATCCGGCCAATCACAAAGACACCGGATGTCACCGGATGTCGTGATCCTTAATTTATATGTAGCCCGTCCGATGATCTCTTAACACAGACCTCTGTTTGGTCATCAATGCAGGATTTTTTGTTCGGTTTGGGCGGAGGGAGCTAGTGTACTCCTGGCTAATTCAATTTGAAAGCAATGCAGTGGTGATGTGATCCAGAAGCAATGTGCTTGTGCATCCATTGGTGTTCATATAATCTTTCTGATGCCGGAACGCGATAGAAAATTGGCTAAACAGGAATTAGAAATCGATAGAGGAACATCTCGTTCGATCAAAATTGATAATCAATATCAAATTGTCAAAGACTGAATAATAATAATAACTGATAATTCTTGAAATCCTAAAACACCTTATATATGGTGTTCAAATAAGAAACCTAATCACAATAGCAAATCTAATTCAAATAGGAATCCTAGTGATAATAGAAAATCTAATTTGAATGGAAATACTAATTACAATAGGAAACTAAATTCAAATAAAAAAACTAAATTTAAACTTAAAAAATAACGCTAATCTTCATTGCATCATTCTCCCCTGCTAGAAAAAAGATTCGTCCTCGAATCTGGTTCGTTGTTAGCGATATCAATCTTCTCAGGTGGCAATCCAGGAGGCTTATCCGCAAGTACAATATCAGCAAAATCTTCAAGCAACAGATGAACTTGGGTAGGAATTTCAAACCTTTCATCGAAATTTTGCTCCATCACTATAATGGAAAAAACTTCAACAAATTGCGCATCCTCACGATTCTCTATCTGAATAGTTCGACTATTAAAATTATTCTCCATCACCACAAGAGCAAAAAGCTCAGATGCATCCATCATTTGTTTGGGAGAGTTCTGCTCTTCAATCTCAACTTTCTTCATTATTGGTTCGTCATCCACTACTGCAACAATTGAAGTTCTTCTAATAAATAAGGATTTACCAAAATCAATAAAAATAACCTCTTCTTGTTCTAGATCCGCATCATCTTCTTCGACGTCGGATTCATCATAGATAGGACCTTCATCATAGATTGTGCCTTCATCATAGATTAGGCCTTCGTCATGAAACTCAGAAATCTCGATCGTCTTTCCGAGATTATGCAAAGAGGACTGATTTCCAGGACGTACTTTTCGATTCCGTCTCTGGTGTAGAACCTTGAAAGGGTTGACAGTCTCCTCTTCTTCATCATCGGATGGATCAGCAGATTCCACTTGTTTTTTGGACTGAACGTCCAACCTTGCCTCCGCAAGTTGTCGCTCCAGATCCTGAATTCGTCTTCGCTGTTCTTCAATTTCTACGTCTCGCAAGTCTCTTAGACGCGGCTGTTCATCTGCTTCAGGAACGACTCCACGCCCCCGACCTCCACAAGCTCGCCGTCCATAACCAACGCGATTCTGTTCAGCCATTGATTCAAGCAACCTATGCTCTGATACCAATTGATGCCGGAACGCGATAGAAAATTGGCTAAACAGGAATTAGAAATCGATAGAGGAACGTCTCGTTCACTCAAAATTGATAATCAATATCAAATTGTCAAAGACTGAATAATAATAATAATAACTGATAATTCTTGAAATCCTAAAACACCTTATATATCTAATTCAAATAGGAATCCTAGTGATAATAGAAAATCTAATTTGAATGGAAATACTAATTACAATAGGAAACTAAATTCAAATAAAAAACTAAATTTAAACTTAAAAAATAAAACTAATCTTCATTGCATCACTTTCTCTATCCAAGATTTTCTTGAGGGGAAGGCAAATGATGGATAAAAAGTCATATACACACTGAAATTTCATGTGGTGTACTATTCCGCTTATTGACTGATGCCTATCCTTCCTCAATTTTACTGTTTGCTGCCTGCTTCACTAGCTTTGGTTGTGGGGGGTAGTAAAACTTTTCCTGTCGTTAAGCTTTTTGTTTTTTGCCACCTGGGTTAAGTTTTCAGGGCAATCGAAAACTAGTAGAGGAATTTATAAGCGGAGATGAGATCTTTTATCAGGTAAACCTGTTTCCTTTCTCTTACATTTTCATTTATTGTCTTTTGGCCTTCCCTAGATTTTTACACTCCGCTTAATGTTGTCAAATGGGAAAACTCATGAAAATATGTGGACTTTCACATGGTACCGAGGATGACAAGAAGCAGACGGGCGGACTGAACTGATGCCGTGTTGATTATCTGCAGCTTCCACTTGTGGAACATGTCTGACGTTTTGGAATATAATTTGAAAAAAGTCCTTCCCAGCACTAACTCAGTTTCTTTGTTGCCGGTTCCTGAGCCTCATTATCATTTGGAGCTCCAGAATCTTATGATGTTGATTGCATAAACAATTCCATGGAAGCTTTTTTTCTGAAAAAGTGACGCTGAATTTAATCAGGCAAACAGAACGCAAGCAATTCATTATCCTTTATTCTTGCGATGATGGAGTTGCTTTAATTATGTCTGGACATATGATTTTGTCCGTGATTTGATATGCATCTTTCTGAGCAGAACAATATCGCTCCTTGAATGTTCCTTATCCTGCCTGTACGCATTTGGAGCTGTGATGAAGCCAGCTTGATAATTCAGTGTCTATTAGTTCTGATGTTTTGAGGAGTTGGCAAAATTCTACTGTTTGTTCCGCTTTCTCGTATGGGCTTTGTTACGATGAAGCTTTGAAGTTCCATTAAACACGAATTCTCAGAATTTGTGGCAAACACGTGCTTCTTGGGTCGGAGAGTATTGACTGCCTTGTTGTCATGGATAATTCTTTCCTAGCTAGGACATAAGATCAGGGCATTTGGGGCATTAGGGGGAAGTGCGAGAGACACAGAAGAGAAGATTCATAGGGGGTGGTGTCGGGTGTTGTGCTTGGAGTCTATGGTGTGAGGCTTCATTTTAAAGGGATCACCATAGATGGGATGCCCACTTGTGCACAAACTTTCAGTCTTGCCCTCATAAAATCACAATCCGAATCCCCCAAATGGAAACCCTAGAATCCCCGCCCGTTGTGGCTCCTAACATCCATTGATGGCTTGTGCAATGACAACACATCCCCTGACAAGAAGTCGTAGCTTCAGCGTCGCATAATGGATGATGGCCGGTCGTTGTAAGAGGGCTGAGGCACTTAGAATCAGCACCGCCGTTTGGCGAAAGCATCTTCTGTCACATAGTCGCTAAGGTTGTGAGCTCGCCGTGGGGAAGACCTTGACAGAAATTGCAACGGAGGCGACGCTTGATGGCCGGTTGTTGTTGGAGGCCCAAGGAAGGCGGCAACCCTTGGCGAAGGCGGCGTCCACGGCCTCATAAATGGTGGGTCAAGTTCTCGCCCAGAATTAGCGAGGAAACAGTTTGGGCTTTTGAATTAAGATCCGCAGAGAAACGGAGGATCGGAGAGAGATGCTGCCAACCCTAGCTCTCTCTTCAATAAAGTAGACAGATGAACAGCGCCCTTTGTTCTTTTCCTAAAAGAAATTTCAAACTATTTTGCGAAAAATTACATCAAATGCTACTTGTTTTGAGCAAAGTACACTTGAGCCAACGATCTTTGGGGGAATGGCTGCGTATTCCTAAACCTATGGCACAAATACCTTGTCACCGATGAGGAGCTGTCGCCACTTTCTTGACGATGGCCATGGTAGGTCGAAATCAATTATGCCCGAATGTTTTGCATGTCTTGCAATTATGCAAGACCTTTTACGCCTGTCTTACTTGACTCGTTAGGCATAAATTGCTGCCTTCTTGATGATGATGGGCATCGCAGGTTGAGCTCAATTGTGCTCAAAGTGTTTCGCATGTCTCCCTTGGCTGGTCGAGCCCGATAAGATCCCTGCTTGTGCAAGTCGTGCGGGGGAGAGTGCTCAATGGTAAGGGGTAATTTTATTGGAGGCTGATTTAATCACAGCCGTTTAGATTGAGATGCGTTGGAACGGATAAATATTTTTAAGGTATGTCTTGTGTGATGGTATTAAATGCACCCGCTTTGTACGGTGGAATTGTTCCTTTCCGGCGTATTTATTGCTCCCCTTTGTCTTCGGCGGTGGCATGAGGCAGAGAAGATCAGCTCATCTCCAGAGGCGGGCCAGAAACGTCGCCTCTTACTTTATCCACCGATATGTAAAAGTAAAAGTAAATAAAGTATAATATTTGATGTAGGAATTCGTATTGTTCTTTCAAGAATATCATAAATTCCCTAACTTGACTCGCTCGTAAATTTCTTTTTATAACCCTTAGAACTTTTAATAAATAATGATATAAAGTGTGTATGAATTGTGATTCAATAGATGGATTTTTAAATTGGTCGATGTGATTTTTTGATAACTAAATGTGTAATGTGACTCGTGAATTTTTAATAAAAATTTCACTTGATTATTAGATTATATGAAAATATTCCATATGACCTTTGAAATTAAATTTATCCTATTCATTTGTTGTCTTGAAATTAAATTCATCCTATTCATTTGTTGTCTCAACAATGACGGCGACTGTATGGGTAGCTTTCTCAATCACCACAACTTTAGCGCGGTGGGGAGTGGTTATTTATGACGATTTCTTAAAAAAATTATTTTTGTGCAAATTGGTGATAAAATCTATCAAAATTGTTTTGTAAAAATATCACTTCTAGTCGAGCGACGTGATTGTTACGCATGAAAGTGCACATCTTAATAAACAAATCGTATCTAATATTAATTCAAGATTCGTCAAGTCACTCAATAGATTCGTGTTCGAGTCATTAAACCAATGTCACAGCCACTTTTTGACAAGTCAACGAAAATTCTATATCCAAAACCCAGCCTCAAACAGTAAATTACATAGCACCCCTGAAAGAAAAATCGGGAAATGTCGTTCTTGCCCAAACTTGTTTAGCTTTTGACTTTGTTTTTTGATGTTATTTCTTACATTTTTCTATTCCATGCTCACCTACATTAAAAGTTTTCGATACGATAATTAAATTCCTTTTCATAGAAAGTGAATACAGATCCGTATAATGCGAGAAATACGAAGGTCGGCGAGTTTTTGGAAATCCGCGTGGACCGTCGACCGTCGACCGTCTCCAGGCGGAGTGCCGATGGGAACATGGACGCGTAAACCAAGGACTCGCCGACCGAACACACAAAATCGCGGGCAATATCTAAACGCGCCCCCGTTTAATTGTCAATTAATTAACTAATTAATCCCGACGTCCTTCGGTCCGCGGTCACCGACACGACAAGAGTTCGTTCCTCGTAGTCGTCGTCAACAGTTAAACCTCAGTCGACGCCTGGCCCCCGATGTCGTATTTGCCAGATACGACGAAATTCAGGCGGGACCCACCGCCGTCCCGCGTCCTGTCACGGTAAGGGCTGTCGTTGACCGTGCATGGAAAACACATACGGTTTTATGTGCATTGACATGCGTACCCCTACTTCTGTCTACTAGGACTAGAGTCGAATGTCTAGAAAAGCATTTAGTTGAATAATACAGCCTGAAAGCATTAGTTGTACGTGAAGAGAAAGCAAAAGAGAATATTTTTTAAAGTTTTTTTTCTAATAGTTAATATTATTAACTCGTACTTTTAAGGCATTAATTAACCGAGCTTATTAGAGAAATACTTGTCATTCTTAACACGCAGGTCATGAGACGGGATTTCTCTTGTCGGGTAGCTAAAATAAAAGGGAAAACGAAGCTTTCTCAAAAGAATTCATACTTCTCCGATTTTCAAAATGTCTAGGGAACTGTCTAATTACAATATCAATTAACCTAAAACAATACGTTAGAGATGCTTACTAACAAGGGTCCGGTCCTCAGCCAAAAAAATAGAAGGAAGAAAGAAAGGGAGAGAGCTTCTCATCATGTTCTTTGGCCGATTTTTTATCTTGCGGATCCCTACGGTGGATTTTTGCCTCGAATTAGGGAAGAGCTAAGGTGGATGCGGGAGCACCGCATGAGCGTGCATCCGGCCAATCACGAAGACACCGGATGTCGTGATCCTTAATTTCTACGAAGCCCGCCCGATGATTTCTTGCAAAACCTCGCGTTAACAAAATAAAAATCTAACGGAATTCGGCAAAGTTCAAGTTGGCGAGGAAGAACACGATGTCAAGATTTTCGCCCCGCAAGCTCTCTCTCTCTCTCTCTCTCTCTCTCTCTCTCTCTCTCTCCAATAATTGACAGGCCACCTACTTACACTTACCATTCCTATGGCCCATAGCTTGACGGTGCTCAGAATCTCTCTCTCTCTCTCTCTCTCTCTCTCTCTGATTCTTGAGCTTCTTCTTGTTCACAAAGACACAGAGACCCATCTTACTTTGCTTCTGTAATGGCCACCGACGAGCATCACTCGACCACGACGACGGCTTCGGCGGCGGCGATGACCGCTACCTCCACGGGGCCGAAGAGGGAGAGGGCCACGGAGAGCAGGTTGTTTGGCAAGAGCACGTACAAGTTCTGGGTGTTAGCGGCGATCCTCCTGCTCGCATTCTGGTCGATGCTCACCGGCTCCGTCACTCTCAAGTGGTCCGCCGGCAACCTTGCCAGGTTCTCCTCCGACTTGCTCGATTCGCCTTCCTACGAAGATCTCGACATCTTGGTATACTCTCTCTGTCTCTCTCTGTCTCTCTCTCTTCCTATATTTCTTGTATTTTGGGGTTTGTTGTTGTTGTTGTGAAAGTTGATGTTTTTTATTCTCATTTGGGTTCGATAGGAAGTGGAGGAGAGAGAGAAGGTAGTGAGGCACATGTGGGATGTGTACACGCAGAGCAAGAGCAGTAGATTGCCCAAGTTCTGGCAGGACGCCTTTCAGGCTGGTTATGAGTTCTTGACGAGTGATGTGCCGGGAGTTCGCGACGTCGCCGTCTCCGAGATCGCGAAGATGTCCCTTCGCTCCTTCACTTTCTCCGACCCTCTCGCTGCTCGTTCTCATTCTGTGGTAACTCATCCTCGACCTTCAAAATCCCCTCCTTCGCTGCTTTTTATAATGCTTTCGTCGCTAGCTTCATTAGCGTGGAGTGATGAGAAAATGGGCTCTCTTTTTTTTTTTTTGGGTGAAATTCTGAGAGTTTGGTTGCTGAATTACCCTTTTAGAGATTGGATAGAAGTCATGAGAATTTGAGGTCTTGGTTCTTGTCATCGAGCCCTCTCTTGACAGATGACTTGAGGGCTCGTTTTGATCGATACAGAATTATAATGACTTAAGCGTCAAGGTGTGAAGTCGCTGTTTTCATCACCTGGCGAACAGTTTGGAAAGTGAGATGTATTGATGCTTGGATTTGGATGATTTCTGTGCGAATTCAGCAATTATTTCTCTACATTAAAGAAATGATATTCACGTCTTGTCTGTGTCGAATGGAAAATCTGAATACTGAAGCACACGGTAGATCTAATGATTTTCATTAGGTGCTCCAGGAGTGTATAAGAATTACTGATTCAAACTTTTTCCTTCTGTAGGTAGGTCTAATTCATTCTAAGTGCAGTGCAATTCATGTGTTTGCAGGCATTGTAATTGTTATACCCTTCAAAAACTCATCCTCTTTCCTATTCCTAGTTCCTGCTAGTCCCTTGCTCTTTGACATTTTCTGGAATATGCAAAATTCATGTTGGAATCTGATCTAGTTGATGTGTACAGGTTATGCTTTTGAATGGGCTTTCTGTTTTGGCTTATTCTCTGGCTTTTGTATTTTGTATCATCCCTAGAGTGTAGTAGAATAAAACAGTAAGTGGACTGGAAGATCTTCTTGTCCTTTTTATTATCTACCGGTGTTGTAACTACATTGAAGTTTTAAAATGTGAGACTGCCAGCTGTTTGTATGTGAACTTAGAAGCAAGAGAACTTGATGCATGAGTTACCTATGAAGCAAGATCTTCCGACATCTGGACATTGATAAAAGATCAAGCAAAATTTTGTTTTGGCTTGATTCTGGGAACTTTGGCTCTGCTGCTGGTAGTATAAGATCAGTATATGTCCATAATATACGGGCTACTAAATGGTCATTGTGACTTCCATGTCTTTTTGATTCTTTGTATCATTTTTCTGATCAAGTACTTTTTCTAGGGAGATTTGGGGCCTTAAATTGAAAAATCTTATCTTGGCTGTGCGTGTTCTGCTTTTCCCCCCCTTGGAAATCAACAAATATTTTCTTGTTATTCTTTCTTAGGCAACGGGGTTGACTGTGGATTATGGTAATGAGTAATTTGTAAAGTCACTACAATAACGGTTGAAACAATGCCTCGTTATTCTTAAAACTTAAATAGGACAGTTCCAAGAAGATGCATGTTCTTGATGATTTTGCTTCCGAGTCAATTTGATTAGTAAATTGAGTTGAGCTGATTCTCCGTCATCTTGTCTTGTGCAGAATGACAACAACCAAAGAGAGAGTTCTGCGATAATGCTCAAAGCTGGCAAGGGCGCTCATGTTGCAAGGATACTATAACTGGAACCTCTCTTCCGCCCGATGCACCTCACTGGAATCCCTGACTAACTGCTTCTGGTTTTTACTAGAGATGGCAATATACTTGATTACACACATAAAATCCATCCACGTGTTCTTGTACTCTACTTCCGTTCTTTAAGTCGGAAGGCAATTCCATCGAGCTATGTATGAGCTTTCTGCTGAACTAGAAAGCCCATGAAGATATGGGTTTTCAGTTTACATTACATGTACGTATGAGTGACTCTCCTTGTAGTTTCATCCGGAGATCAGGTGCAATAGATATTTAAATTTGGACCGCCGGAATAAAAAGCAGATTTGAACTCCAGAGCTTAATGAAGGTTTGCATGCGCGCATTTTATTTCGCCGTGGGTATTGAGTTTGGTCTTTTCCACTGTCGTAAAAAGCACCTTAAAGCTCCGGGTGGAGATCAGTGGAGTCATGAAAGTTCGTTAATTGTACTGAGCACAGCCTGGGATGCTTCAATCCATATATTCTCCTCGTAAAGCTATTCTTTTGGATACAAAAAGACGACATTTTAAGAATCAGGATCGGCACCAATGCTCGTGAGTTGCCGCCTTTTTGCTTCATGCATTGCCATCCCCACTAGCAAAGCAATGCGCTATCTTTTCTCTTAAGCCATACTGTCCCCCCACTCCTCGATGATTGCGAGTGTAAACCTAATTAAGAAAGTTAACATCTCGTCTGACGACTGTTCCCTTGGAAAGGGAAGGTTCTATTTCGATCCGCATAGCAAAAATGAAAGCAGAAAAGAGCGAAGTAACAAATTTGCTTTTGAGGACACAGAACAAATCGTGAAGAACCAACGGAGATTAACATGAATCATATTGACAAAATTTTGTAGGAAAGCTGATACATGCATCCCCACGAAATGCCAACAAGCATCAAAACTCACGCCAACAACTTAGCAAGTTCATCGACCCTCAAGCTTCCATGCTGTAATGCATTCAAGTGGTGCTCATCCGAATCTTTTTTCCTTTTAATTTTCGCATCTCTCTGCTTGTTTCCTCTCTCTGCAAGTGTAGAAGAAGATATGCTTTTGGCATCTAAATTTCCATCTTCTTCCTTCACAATCTTCTTGGACACAGCTTTCCTAGGTCGGTGCCTGAATATGGGGCCAGGTGGAGCAGTCTTGGAAAAAGCAACTGCCCGTTGGTAAGCAATGTCCGCATCCAGTGGGTTAGTATCCAAGACAAGCGCACTGCCGTTCTCGACAGCCTGCTTTAACAGCAAGAGCACTTGTTCTGTGCAAGGTGAAATTGACCTAGTTGGTTCAACCTGATCAGGCAAACCTTCTGAAACACTGTGCAGTTTCTCTGTTTCCCCACTGGCCTCAGATTCTTCCGCAACGACATCAGGCATAGCAGCAGCTGCATTGATGCTCTTTGCATCTTCTGATTCATCTGCTTCACTGCTTTCCCTGCCTGCAGTGAATTTTTTTTCATCGACCTCCCTCAAAATTGAATCCGCATCCGTAACTCCACATGCCTCATTTTCCTGAACAAAATAACTGGTTTTCCCAAGAACTTCCTGTTTTTCATCCTGTTCTGAGATTACGGGACGAGGAGATTCTTCACATGCAGGATCAGCATTAGATGCATTTTCCTCAGAATAACCTTCAGGAGTTAAAAAGGTAGACTTCCACTCTCTTCCTCTCCACATAAGTATGTGCTCATATTCAAATGAGATTAACACACACGGGACTAGCTCCTGGAAGTGACGAACATTGAACACCACATCTTAAATATCAAGACATTCGTACATGAGTATACACAATATATCTAAACAGAGATTAACACAGACCTTGAGTTTCGCACCAATTTTCCTGTAATCACTGCCATTCATCCCTTGGCAATTTATTCTGACCAATTCACACTCTTCAAATGCCTCTCTAACATTTTGTACCAGGTCACAGTAGACACCATTTTTACCTGCAGAACATATGTACTAGATAGTTAGTCTCCTGGTGCATAAAATGATATTATTAAATCTTTTTTGAGGAGTGTCAACAGCCCAATGGTTTCCAAAGGTAATTCTTCCTCCACCAATCCCAACAAGGTTCAATCAAAGTTTTGCCCTAGCCCTTGCATTGCAAATAAAGACCTTTTCCTTAGATATATCAGAAGAACTATAAAATGTATACCAAGTTTGCGTATGGGTATCAGTGTCCGTCCTTTCCTGCGCATCTCCGTAGCTTCTTCCAGCGTTAAACCTTCAGGAACCCTTTTAATTAACCTTGGATACACAGGAGTTACAGGTTTCCACAACATCAGTGGAAAGCGAGGACGAGTTTTGTAGTTATAGTTTCTGCCCCTGAAAAGATATATTACCCCTCCTTTACTGTAAATGATTTTCCCTCCAGTTCGCTCCTGTCCATTCATGAAATTGAGGAAAAACATGTCAGAGTGCACGACAGACAACTGCACTAAGGACCTCATATCATACAATTCTGACTCGTGTGTCGTCAGTGAGCATATTGCCCAATGATAAAGATGGCAAAGAATTGAGAAGAGCATGATCACCAAAAACTTCTTAATGAAATAAAAAAAAAAAAAACTTCAGCTATCACGGTGACCGACAAATCCGCTTAAACATTTACAAACAAACTCCAAAAGCAAAAGCATGCAAGAAAACAAATGAGCAAGCATGGGTGATAGAGAGAGAAGAAGCGACCTCGAGCTGTTGTTTCACATTGTCCATGTCTACTGTACAAACTCCTTTGCATTTTATCTTGCACACTCGCCGCCGCTTCCAATGAGAATGAATATTATCCAGCATATTGTGAGTTAAACCATCCCTTCCTAGACGCATATCAAAAAGCAAACATATCCATAAATAATTAAACCTTCAATGGAAACGTCGCATCTAACAAGGTTTGTCACAAATAAAATTCTTTAGAGTTGCCTTTTCTAATCCACAAACCATCAAGTTCAAAGCACCAGGTTCTGATCTATTTGAGCACCATATGCATCAGACTATTTAGCATTTATGGAGTCCCTCTTCAAAGGACAGAAGCACAGAAAATTTCTCTTCCTTAATGCTCTGATTCGCTGGAAGGTTTTGCAGGGATAAGGTTACTTGGCAAAAACCGAAAGAAGAACCATGATCTTAAGCATATCGGTGATCACAATCTGGACCACTACATAAAGTTTGCAAGAAACGAAGAGGCAGTATGCAAGCACTATCAGGCACTGACTACAAGCCCATTATATGACTGAAAGACTGGCCAATATGTGCTAATGCCAGAAGCACAAGCAAGACCGCTATCGAATATAACTGTTGAACCAACCAATATCTTCAACAAGAATGAATATGCACCGCACAAGCAAGACCAAAGAGCAAATTATATAGCAAAGTGTACCCATATTCAGTTGCCTCTGAGACTTCATGCACCCATTGACCAAATCCATCACCTCTTCCGTCGTCAGTGGCTCCCCCAATATCTCCTCCCTCGTCTTCACATACCTCGGTCCCCTGCCTGGCAAAAACGGGCCAGGCGACTGAACCGGCTTCACCCCTTTCTTTCCAGGCGGCGGCAACTGAAAAGAATCGAATTCCTTCAGCTTCTTCTTGCTTGGCGGCAGTGGCGCGCGCCCCGTCCACGGCCTCGACATGGTAGTGGGCCCGAAAGGGGCATAAGGTGCTTCTCGCAGCTTCAATGGCTTCACCTTCGGCGTCTCCGTGTAACTATACTTAAACTCAAACGGAGCTCCGTCTATAACATAAGACAACCCATCCTCACTCAACACAACGTTGGCCTTCCTATCAACTGGGTCTTCACGAACGTCAATTTTCTTCTCTTGGGTTCTTCGGGTCTGCGAAGTCCGCCTAAAAGCTGGGTGTAGATCCTTGGAGTACTTAGATTTCTTACCCGGAATGGAAGGGCTCGATGGAGAAGACGGCGTCCCTCTGGAGCGAAAGGTGTCCGGTGAGTTGGGAATGGTTGTGGCAGCGTCACCGCCAGTGGCCGGATCATCAATCTGGGAAATTCTGGTGGCGGAGTTGAAGCGGCGCTCCCGGCGGATATCGTCCTCGATCTCTTGCTGGGCCCTGCGCCGCTCGTTGAACCGCTCGGCGTTGGCGTTGTTCCACCGAGAGAAGCGGATCTCCGTCGGCGGTCGGTGCGAGGCCGCATTCGAATTGGGAGCGGAGTTGGGGTTTAGCGACGGCGGGGCGAACATGGGGAACGGAAGAGTGAATTTCAGCGCCATTTCTTTGGGGCGGCAAAAACTCGACGAGGCGAAGCTCAAATGAACGAGCAGAGAGGCTCGATATCGTTATGCCCAAACTGGATGGCTCATCGTAACTTCGTATACGAATCGCAAGAAGTCTAGTTAGGCATCTCAGTAAGAGTGCAGAGACGAGAGGAGGTCTCTGCGAAGTGGAGGAAGAGGAGGAGGAGGAGGAGGAGGAAGAAGATGGGTCTCCTCGAAGTTCAAGGTTTGCGGTTTCAGAGCCACTAGAGAACGAGTGTTGGGCTTAGCGTTAAGGCTTTTTCAGGTCTCTCTTTTTGACTCCGCCTGGGTTGGGCTTCGTAGATGGCCCAAGTCCAAGCATATTTAGGCCCAAAACTACTCTCGTAGTCTTCTTCTTCCTCTGGTTCTTTTTGCTCTCTCTGGAGATGTTGGGCTGAAATTTTTCGCTCCCCGAACCAACCCCAACCACCTCCTTCCCACGACGATGTCCGTTGCGGTCGAGTCCGGGCTCCATTGGGTCGGGGGTCGCGCCATCCTCCTCACGAAACTTTGCGCGGGAGCTTTCCCGCCATCCCTTGGGGAGCGTCGCCTCTTTATAAGCCGAGCGTTTTTCGTCACCTCTTCAGCCGCGTTCCTAAGCTCTTCACCGCACCAGCGCTTCCATACCCATCGCCGTCTTCTTCAGCGACCGAAAATGGTTGAGAACACGCCCGAGATCCAAGAGCCGTGCCCCAAGATCCAGAAGACTCACGAGAACGGCGGCGTCACGGGAGCCGCCAAGGAGCCGGTCTCTCTGCTCAGAGTGAAGAAGCTCTCCGAGAAGGCTGTCTTGCCTTCGAGAGCGTCCCCTCTCTCCGCGGGCTACGATCTTTCAAGGTATAGAGCGCGATCCCAAATTTTCGTTTCCTTAGAGCCTCGAGTTGGGTCCTTGTTGAGAAATCGCGATGGTTTCCGTAAGCTGGCTTCTTCGTTTTGTGGATGTAAAACAGCGCGGCTGAGACGAAAGTGCCGGCGAGAGGAAAAGCGCTCGTCCCTACCGATCTGAGCATTGCCATTCCCGAAGGAACATATGCTCGCATAGGTAATGTCCATTAACTTCCTCCCTCAAAAACATGCTCTCCGTGCCTTGTTTTGGGTTGTCAACGAGGGCTGAACCGAATCGCTTGCACCTTTCTTTTTTCGCTTCAGCACCGAGATCTGGTTTGGCATGGAAGCATTCAATCGATGTCGGTGCTGGCGTGATCGATGCGGACTACAGAGGCTCGGTTGGGGTGATCCTGTTCAACCACTCCGACGTCGACTTCGAAGTGAAGGTGGGCGACAGGGTCGCGCAGCTGATCATCGAGAAGATCATGACTCCGGATGTTGCAGAGGTGGAAGACTTGGACGCGACTCTGAGAGGCGAGGGTGGGTTTGGGTCGACTGGGGTGTGAAGCCTCTGTGCTTGGTTTCGGCTGTGAACATTGTTCCCTACAAGTTCATACTCCACTAGGTTTTAGGTTATGCTTAGGATGCCACTTAGACCTGGTAGGAGCGTTACCTTTGGTTGGGAAATTTCGTCGAACAGTGGGTGTATAAATATCCGCTGAACGCTGTGTGCTCAACGTGGCTTTTGGAGTATCTCACTGTCGTCGTGTCTGAACAAATGCGATGGACTTTATGCAATGCGCCTTTTTCTTATCATGTCACTGGAACGCTAGTTCTCGGATAAGTGCATGGCGATGGCAATTGTGCTTGCACATTGATTTGGTTCGCGACAATTGCTCTCTTAAGGCGGATTGCGAAATGGGAAATCGGGGGTTATCTTTTATTGGGATTCTGGCAACTGCTGGGGCAAGATCCAGTTCAGGAAGTAGTATTTCCAACGCGCATGTTCTTGTTGTAGATGACGAGGACACTCTGTGCGTAGGAGATATCCATATCTACTGATACGACCAAAGGCACATGCCATTCCGCGAACTTGACAGTACGTCATGGACCACAACAAAATTGATCACTGCACTCCCATCTTCAAATACGAAAATCTGGTGCTTGCCTGATTATTTCGATCAATTTGTCCGATGGATGTTGTTGTGTCGTTAGAGATGTCATAAACTATTCGCCTGTGCTGGCAAAATGACTTGGAAGATAGAAGGGTCTATTTAACCCGTGAACACACACGATCCTCGAGTCGAGAGGATGAGATCAGTCGGAAATACACACGAGAAAATCTCATTTCAGACTTTTACGGATTCCAGTCATATCTAGGGGTGATCGGTTCCCGGGCGGTTCCGGTTCCCCTAGGAACCGGGAACCGGACCGGTGGAACCGGTTCCCTATTACGGAGAACCGGGAACCGGACCGAACAAGATTGGGCGGTTCCGGTCCGGTTCTTGCCGGTCCGGTCCGGTTCCCGGGCGGTTCCCGGTTCCAATTAACGCGAAAAAAAAAATTCTAAAACAGAAAATAATTGCACGTCGTCCACGGTCCGCTTGTCGCATTCGTCCACTCGTCCACGGTCCACTACTGGACGTCACTGGACGTCCAGTTTGGACGCCCAGAACTGGGCGTCCAGTGGACGTCCTGGACGTCACTGGACGTCCAGTTTGGACGCCCAGTTCTGAGCGTCCAGCGGACGTCCAGTTTGGACGCCCAGAACTGGGCGTCCAGTTCTGGACGTCACTGGACGTCCAGTTTGGACGCCCAGAACGGGGCGTCCCCTGGACGTCCACTGCTGGACGTGGACATCCAGTGACGTCCAGCACTGGACGTCCAAGTTTCTGGACGTGCACTACGTCCAGAAATTTGGACGTCAATTCCATTTGGATGTGTCCAAAAATGCACATCAAGACTAAAATACATAATAGAAAATGCAAAAACTCGTGTACAAACTCACAAATATAAATTTCAGAATTTTTTTTTGAATAGTACCGGTTCCGGTTCCGGGCGGGCGGTTCCACCCCCGGAACCGGGAACCGGACCGAATTTCCCGGTTCCATTTTTTGTGGAACCGGGAACCGGACCGCCCGTCCGGGAACCGCCCGGAACCGGCGGTTCCGGGCGGTTCCGGGCGGTTCCCGGGCGGGCGGTTCCCCTTGCTCACCCCTAGTCATATCCGAGGCAACAGGGTTGGGGAATCAGAGGGCACATCTGAACTTGCCTGCAACAAAGAAGCGACCGTAAGTGCAGCCTCTAACTTCTCATTCTGCTATAAGTAGTCCAGAAAATGGAACATCTCTTTGCTTGGGTTAAGGAACTTTTGCGTGAAACAGATGAGTTGGATCAATTGATTTTTCATTATACCTCCAGATATCTTGTCAGCATTGTTGTAGTACTGGGATTAAAGCCTTCAACTGGTTCTCCTTTCACACGAGATGCGTAAAGTTGCTTCCTCACTTGAGTTGCCAGGGACTGCAAAGACAATGAAATTAGGCTTGATGCAGCCAGCAGTTCAACTTGCCAAGTGAAGAGACCATAAATTACACGAAATTGGATCTTATTACAAATAAAATGACAGTAGGCTTCTTCGACAGTAAGGAATAAAAGGGATGATATTCTCTAGTAGGTATATACCTTTCCTAACTCAACTCCCCATTGGTCAAAGGAATTGATGCCCCATACGAAACCTTGAACAGCTACTCTGTGTTCATAGATCGCCAGTAACTGAGGAAGGCAATCATTTTGTTGAAGGTTAGCCACAGTAATTTGGTTTACCCAATTCAGTAAGGATAAGAGCACAACCGGGGAATGGAATGAATGAGAAAAATCAGGTAAGATCACATCTTTTCAAAGAATGAAAACACACAGAACCTTCCACAGCAAAAATGTAAATACAAGGGAAACCTAGTTACTATACAGATAAGAACTAGTGAACTAAAGCACGTTTTTGTTGTGTGAAACTATTATATCATGGACACGTGTCAGTTGATCCCACGCAATCTTTTACTTGCTTTTTGGGGACTTTGCTAAAAATTGGTAGCGTCTTGTGTAAGGGCATCATACATTTCTTTTAAGGCTAGTATGGGCCCGCAATTTACCAACAGAAGATATAGTAAAATTTCAAGCAATTCAAAGAAATGTCAGCATGCAAGTAAATGTATGAAAGGACTTCTCTTCTCCATTTAACAGACTGGCAAAAATTGTGGAAATAACTTGGGTACTCGGTAGTGAAGTATTGAACTTTACATCGTGAATCAGAGGATTTTGGCCAAAAATATATATTCTATTTTTAAATCTGGAGTCCTTAGGGAGGTCACAGCAATGCCCAGCTGCCATGTATAAGTGCAGGTCGCAGATAAAAAGGCTATAGGTTGGCTGGGCAACAACCTTATGTCATAGAAGTCAACAAAACGGTATTCCATTGCAGCTCATTGTGGCATACGTAATGTTTACGTTGGACTTATCAGATATTAGATACATGAGGGAACATACTTGAGATAGAGAGAGATTAGTTTGCGTTAGTGGAAAAGTTAATTATCGCTTGTACAAAGCTTTGATAGACAATCGAGCCCATGACGTCTCAAAAGCAGGGAATTACAAACCTGTCCAATGTCATAGGCAGTCAAGGATGGGAGCAGAAGACTCAGAGAAGGCCTATTACCCGTGAAAGTCTGCAGAAAAGAAAGCAACAGTCAAGACAAACCCTGGATTGCAAAAACTAGATTCTACGAACTTACCTTATGAGGAATAAGATGATGAGAAACGTTCTCCCTTTGTAACTGTTCCAGGGTCTATGTCATACCAAGACGTGGTTAGACTTCACTTTCACTAGCAGAGACAATAACTCCAGAAAATGTTCAAAAAACGAGAGAGATAACACACCTTCCCATATGCTAGGGCATCTGGCTGTGCAAAGAAATTGGACATGAGCTCATCATGATTATTCACCACTTCACCTAAATGATCGAGCATTCCAGTTAGTGCAAATAAACATGGATATGAAATAAAGGAAAGGAAGCTTCGTCTGATAACGTCACTATTACCTTTTAGGTAAACAGGTTGCTGACTTTTCACAACTCCAATGAAATCACAGGGGATAACACGACCCTGAAAGTGAAAGATATTGTCATACAGGGTGTCAACATAAAACTTCATATTCCATATTCCAGTAAGGTAAACTGATACAAGAGAGAAGTGTACCCCCTTCACAAATGTTCAAAAAAGGGAAGCTCTAATCAACTCTCTGTTCATGGCAAATATTAACAGAAAGAACAGTTTTGCAATGAATAAAAAGTGGACTAATCAGGAGGAAAAACTATTCCAGTTGAAAATAAGCATCGAGATTATATTGGGAAGAAACTTCCTATTACTGATCTTTTGGTTGATGGATTACGAACATGAACATCACCTGCATAAAGCAATATGTGCGTGGTGTCCATAACTTGTAATCCTCAATCAGAGGCATTGAATGAAGGAATATACGGGCCAGAACCAAAATTAACTAAAGGAACAACTCAAAAGGTTGATTTTCTTTAAGCACAATGAAGATTGATGTAAATACAGTGTGGTACTGCCAATGCCAATACGATTATATTAACCATCAGTTACCTGGTGAATTAGTTGGTAAAAACTATGCTGCCCATTTGTTCCTGGTTCACCAAAGTCTATCTCGCCGGCCTCAAATGGAAGTGGCACACCATCAATTGATACCCCCTTGCCATTACTCTCCATGCTGACCTACATTATGACAGAAACATGGCATCTAAATAACCAGAGATCAATCTCCAAGGGAAATATAAATGAGCAAAGGGCTTATTATTATGCCTGTTGTATGTGTGGGGCAAACTTCTCCAAGGCTTGAGAGTATGGTAATATAGCCTGCATAGAAAATCAGAACTTAGTGAAATGTTTGTACATCCGACCAGAAAACAGTTAATATCCTAGGCAGAGCAAAGGAAACTCACTCTTGCAGGGTATCCTAGAAATGAAACATTCCATACGCTCAACAAACCTAAAAGCACCTGAAGAACAGAAAGTCACCAGATTTTATGTCAAAATATCTGTAAGAGAGTATCATGTGGACCTTGGAGGAAGGCTACTAAATTATGGATATAAAGTTGGCAATCGACAGTGGTAACACAAGAAGAAGTTCTATTGGAAAAACAAAGTCTATGTTGCTAGTAAGCTTACAGGTATGTTCTTGTTGAATGGCGCTGAAAAAAAATGCTGATCAATGCTTTGAGCTCCCTTCAAGAACCTTAAAGCAATGGCAGTACGTTAACCACATTTTAAAGGACACATGCAGATATGTCAGTCAGTACTTGAGCAGATTTTTGCAAAGTCAAATCATCAAATAAGAAAATAAGCATCACTGAAATAGTTGACCAGCGAAAGGTCCAACAATAGACTGATCTGCTGTCAAACTCAGATAGGATACTTGATATTTTCAAACCTCAAGTTTCAACTTCTAAATTTAGGTCATCCACTAAGCTAAGATTGGAGAAGTGATACTAGTTGTATGAAAATTCAATGAAGAGAGATCTGCAATTTATGGAAACAGAATCTGATGGATAAAGAAGTGAAAGAACTGAAAGAATTCAGGACCAAATCAACAACCAGAAAAATTTGCCACAATTGCCCACAGATTAAAAATACACATACTCAACAAAATCAATCTTATTAAAATGATAGCATTGATGCTTCTTTATCTCTGCTTGGGGTTCGGAAAAAAAACCTCCTCAGGAAAGGTTTATTGGGGAAGGAAGGAGGTAAGGTCATCATTTCTACAAACTATGTTTCAATAAATCTTTAGATCCGAGAATGATATATTGGTGTGGGGATCCAGACATTCATCACTGAGAGAACACATGATGGCTCGAAATAATTATAAGAAGAGCAGAAATCATCACTGACTCACTACAGAATTCTACATAATGAAAGTACTCAGCATACTTCTCAACAATTGGGAAGCCATATTGCAGCGATAACGGCAATACTCCAACAGCACTGCAAACTACAGAGAGATGTCAAATATCAGTAAACATGACCAATTCCAGCAGTAGCTAAAGCAACATATAATGGCAATAATATTTACCACTATAACGACCACCAACCCAGTCCCAGAATGCAAAAGCATTGTTGGGATCAATGCCAAACTTTTCGACAAGCTGCACATCAAACATTCATGAAATGCTTGTCATTTGGTCAAGAGATAGATGAGAAGCCACCACAATTAACAATGTATTTGTTAGAACCACAATTGAAAACCAATTTCTAGTACATAAACAATTTATATATGATAGTATCTAGAAATAGACTTAAGAGAGGAGGCGATTTCAACATGCTCTTGGTCTCATTAATTGATCAAACATAATTAAGCTCAATGTGAACCACCCTCAAAATGCAGGAAACAACCCATCCTTCCCTTGTAGAAGGACGCGGGTGAAAAAATGTATCAAATTTTGGCAATGTAAAGTTTTTAGATCATGTAAAGTTCTCAGTCCAAGAGAACCATAGGGTCTACTAAAGCAGTTGTTACTTAAAAAATAACAAAAGAAAAATTAGCACATGTCCGGATGGGCAAATAAGTGAAATGTGCATCAAAGAGATGGAATATAAGAATATTGGGAAAAGAAGAGGAGCTCAGTTAGGCAAACATACAGATGTAACAGTATGAAAAATGAAGACAAAGAGCAGCCAGAGAAGGCAATTTGCCAGTTAGAGAGGCAAACTATATGTCACCCATATGCATGGGATGGTAGAGAATTATTACCGGGAGATTAGTACTGACGGCCACCATGTGCTTTGCAACTGCAGAAGGCCTGTGACAGCCAATCTAATTGCATAAATACTGAGAGAGAGGGAGAGGGAGAGGGAGGGGGGAGAGAGAGTAAATTACAATGACTCTTTTTTTTATCGATAAAACCTGAAGACTAGTAGCACAGAAAATTATTCAATCAGATGACAATCAAGAAGAATTCCACAATTCACCAAAAAGAAAAGGAAGAAGAAGAATTCCACAAGAACTTAGTTCTTCAAAGAAAAAACGGAAGAGTTTCTCCTTTGCTCCAATTCCTGAACGTCAAACTACAAGAGTAGCACAACTACTACTGCAATTGCTTCCTTAGGAATGGATGGAACTTACCCTAAAGCAGCAGAAATCCACTCTCTCAAAGTCCGAGCATTTAGCATGGTTTCTGCTGTGGTAAAGGTCTTTGAAACCACGACAACTACCATCAAAAGACAAATTTTCAATGAAGAAGCTATCCTAATGGATAGAAAACCATAATCAAATGCATATAGAGAAATTGTTTGTTACCAAGTGTTGTTTCTGGATTTAAACCCGAGATATTTTTTGCTACATCAATAGGGTCAACATTGGCGAGACTGCCCAAAAAAGATAATTACATCAAATTTCAGACATATAGCAGGCCCCATAAGCTGTAACTATGGTAAAAGCCTATCCTGAAAGAGAGAGTAACGGCACATAAAATGGCCTCAGAGTAGAAGCCACACATGCTCAGCATATGTGACATTCCTATATTGGTCCGTTTGGCTAACATCATTGTATTGCGCTGATCCTGAGAGTGCTTTTAATGTTTGAAACTGATATATTGCACATCTTAAATCATCACCACAAACAGAGCATTTTCAAGGGAATGATCGGTGTGATCTGATTCAATTTAATTTTACAACAATAATCCTCCAATGTTAAAGCTGAATGTGGAGGAAATATGGCCATAAGCCAATGATATCAAGAACATATTCTAGACTGAAACAATGATTGCCTGCAACAGACATCATTTTCTATTCTCACATAAATGATTGATACTATAATGTATACATTTTTCAATTACACCTGACTGCGAAGTTATAATGTGAATAGTGAAAAGAAGATTTGCAGTTGGCTGCATGACCCATACACTCACAAATACCAGAACACCATGAAAGTGCAAAAGTATGCATGTATCTGCATGTACACGACAGGAATACTCACAAGCGCAGCTGACGACCTTTTGCTTGCTCACTGGCCTCAGGTTCTGCGGATTATTACAATACAGCATCAGCAGAATATACAGTTGGTGTCATAGAATGCTTAATATTGTCAAACCGCAATGGGAAACTGACAGTAACCGATAGGGATAATGATAACAGCAGTCCTAATCCGACACCTAAGTCCTAAAGCATTCTCTTTTGTGCACCTAAATTCTAACACTTTGCATATGACATGCATTGCAGGACTTCCCTTAAGTCCGTCTGTTCATTGTGGACAAAAATCGTAGGTGACTTATCATTTTTTAAATCTTACACAGCTGTTAGTCACAAAACAGGGTCTTAGTGCTACATCAGGATTAATATATATATTAAAAGAACATAATATTTTTTTCTAAAAAGACATCAGATCGTTGCAGGGGAAGTGGACAGGGACTGTGCGCTGGCCCCTCCTTATGCCGAGGGCCAAAGCCCCTCACTGGGTTATTGGCCAGGGTCACCTGCCTGCAGCAGGACTGGCCAACCCTTGCCTTTGGCCAGTCAAAGGCCAGCCACCCTCCCTGACACCTCAGTGAGGGTCAGTGTCAGCAAGGGTGGCCGACCCTCGCCAACCCTTGCCAAAGTATAAGGCCCACCATGCTGTAAACTCCTCTCCTTTCTCTATGCTTCACTCTTCCCAACTTCTTTGCCTCCAGTCAGGCGAGGAACAGCAGTCCTTGCAGACACCCAGGGGTGGGTCACCAGCCATCACCAGTGAAGAAGGGGTGACACTCGCTGGTCTCTGAACAAAGCAAACCTACTCCTATCTCTCTATCCCATTATTTTCTCCATGTGGTCTTTCCTTTTTATTTTGCTGATGTAGTACCAAATCCATAGGAAAGAAGAACAATTAATGAGAATTGCCATGTGCTTTTTCATCCAAGGAATGTTAACAGAGGTCACTGAAGTCCCGACATGCACTTCGCTTACAAATTTAAGGACTTAAGTGCCAACTTGGTACAAATTTTAGAAGTCCTACTGTCATTCTTCTTAACCCATAATAAAACCAACCTGTCTGGAGAGCTGTATGCACAAACAAAGGACCAAGGAAGCTTCCACCAATACCAACAGATATTACATCTCTCAAAACTTTACCAGTTGCGCCAACCTACGATATAGCGTCGTTTAGTTTAAGATCTGACAATGCTAAAGAAAAATCAAAATCCAGAGCTGTACATTACCCAAGAACCACTGCGAACTCTTTCTGAAAATTCTTTGATCTTGTCCAGAACATTCCAAACATCAGGGACGACATTTTTGCCATCACTGCATATAACTGCATCCCGTGGAGCTCTCAGAGCTACATGCAGTACTGATCTATTTTCTGTACTGTTTATCTGCAATGGCCAAGAAAGAGAAAAAGTTAGCAACTCCATGATTTACTAATTGTGATGTTATTTACCAAAAATGCAAAACGCAATTATTAAAATGATTGTGTTACTATAAATTTTGCTCTCCCTAGTACATGTGAAAACTGAAAATTAAATGCCAATTATTTAAACGAAATTTATTGCAGACTAATCAAGTAAAAACTAAATGCTAAGCAGGCCATCTCCCAGAGAACCATATTGACTTGTAATAAACCCAAAGCTCTCAAATGCAGTTGCGCCAATCGGCTCAGGAATTCTATGGTAATTAATTAAAGCATTTAAATTTTATTGTGCATATTAGCATCTAATAGGCCAGAAGCCATTTCACTAGTAAGTGGATTGCCAAAACTTACACGCTCGCCATTGTACATGCGGTCAATCTTCTGTTTGAGAGATGCTGCCTGCAGAAAGCAAAGATGTCCAAACAACAATATCATATATGTTTTAGTTTCAGGAATATACAGTCCGCATTTAATTTGAAATATATCCATGACCCCAACAGCTACGAACCTCTGCCAATGCGAAGAGCTTGTCAATGGTGTCAAGGGTAGCACGCTGCCGTGAGTAGTCCAACAGTATATCATCGAACTCTCTGTAGAAAAGCTTCAATTACTTCAACGTAGAATTGTTTCACACTTGGTTCGCAATACTTAATCCCATGATAGCGGAGAGCATCTCGAGGAATATTAGATAAAGAGCATAGAAAAAGTCCGATGGAGACGCATACACCATCATAGACTGGCACCGTTCGGCGTCGCTCATCAATTCTCGCAAATGAGTCTTCTTGATTTCCTCCACATGGCCCTGCACGACACCATATGTCCACAACGTATCAAGTACAGTTCCGTCATATCGACGAACAACTTCAGGACACTTATGAAAGCAAGCTAGCCACCTTCAGGTCGTTCCACGGCTGAGTTTCGCTGATCAGAGCAGGCGAGGCCATTCTGAAAGTACTCCACCGCTCGAAACCAAATCGCTGCACCAGAAGCTATCAACCGATGTTACAGTCACGAACTGTCGAGATCTAAATTACCGAAACCATCCGAGCAGTAGAATCCGACGGCTTAAATAACAAAAGAACAGAAAAAATAAAAGGAAGCTAGATTGGTCATATGCGATTCAGTGATCTCCAACGAGCTGAAGAACATCATCGTGCGGTGGAACAGGACAGATGAAGCAACAATCGCATCGAACGAGGCGGCACCAGAACGGAAAATGCAGCCACGAAATGCGGGCAAGCGGTCGCCGGAGAGACGGAGATGAACAAACGCGGGCCGCGACGAGGGGAGAATCGCTGATACCTGGAAGATGAAGACGATCGCTGATGAAGACGACGGCGACGGTGGCGGTGAGAAGAATCGAATGCAAAGTGGGAGGACGACCGAGGAGATAGAAGGAGAGAGAGGAGTGGGAAGCTTCGCAAAAGAAAAGCCGGACAGGACGTCGCGTCGTCACGTGGCACGCGCGTGGCATCTCTCGAGCATAAGATGCGGATCCCACTTTTCGGACTTTTCATGCTCTAAACCTCCGACGACTCTCTGTGCGCGCACGCTGATTGAAAAATTCCCGTTAGCCAGAAATTTCTATTTATTGATAATTGGTTGGGCATATTGATATTGACATTACATGCTAGTGCCATTTGAAGAACTAATATTATAGTATTGTTTAGGATTTTTAACGGCAGTAGTCTCACTCAAGATCATGTCGGACCTGCACAATATTTAAATTGAATATGATCTTGTTCAAATTACTTAACTAGCGAATCGGTCTAGTCGAATCTGAACTTCATCATACTTGGTCCAGATAATTTGTGAGCATTTGCGGTCAATTAAAATTCAGAATTAGGTCTCCTATAATCTTCACCCACAATAGAAATAACATGGTATGCAATTAATAATATTGCCTTTCGAGATCTCAATTAGCTTAGTAGTTTAGCTTTAGATGATTGAGATGAATTGTTTGTTTGGGCTGGAGTTGCCTCGGGATGATCCTCCGCCAGCCTAGTTCAGTAACATCATGGATCATTACAATCTCTAAGCCACCACTTCCTTTTCTTGGAGAAGGTAGGTCACGAAACAACTTCCTGGAAAAGCAGGTTATTAATAGGAAAGATCAATCACACCTATTGCGACCTAAATGGTCAGAAAGGCATCCGTACTTGTTTTGCTTTTCTTTTTTTCACTTCTTGTAATTTTATTTTATGATGGGTTTCATCAAAGACATTTTACTTATAAATGTTAGAATTGAAATTTTGGGCCTCTCTTCTTTGGACCTTATTCATTCGAATCAATTTACAGCTCATGAACAGGACAGGCGTAGCATTGATGTACAGAAATGATTCAAAGCAAGGATTTGCATATATGTTTTCTCCTTGGTTGTATATTGACCCTTTCTCCCGATCTACGGCAGATGAACGAGGACGAGTCTACCCCCATGGAATCCAGAGAAAGAAAAGAGGAAAAGATAAAGAAAGACAGAAAGGAATCCAAGCTTTATTCCTGTTTTTTTTTTTAAGGGTATATCGCCAAAAGTAGTCGCGATCACTGGTCAACTCAATTCAAACTTATGGCAATTAAATGAGATTATCAATCACGATTACTATGTCGTCGTTTTTCGGCAGAGCTCTGTTAAAAAAGTTTCAGAGCAGTCATCACTTTTGAGGAAAAAATAACTTTTTACAATTGGCAACAAGCACAATGTGCCATTCGAGTGAAAATGGTCTTAGCTAGTTAGTTTTGTTCACTTGCAGGATTCGTGATCTCTGCCGGTCAGTCATTCTTGCAAACTGACAGCTACAAATTAAGATCTACCGTGTGGTAAGGTTGTTGCCAATTTAAGCTGAATCATAGCCTCTGCAGAAGTTTGTTAAATTCATCCGGCCAGGAAATAAGAAACGGATGCATATTTACAATAAGGTGACCCAAACGAGAACCAATGCAATGCTTATTCTGGCCAAATCATTGTGATAGATAAAACCTGCTTCATACTTTCGATGCCGCCAGATTACCCATTCTTGCTGCTGGAGTGACCTGTGCATCCACCGTCGTCAGTATCTGAGGTATTGACATGCCTCCGGAGATGACGATTTCTGCATCACGCAAGAAGATTAGAACACAAGCATTCTAGATATTGATTAATAAAGATCACTGTCTTTGAGATTGAAGACTATACCGATCCCTTCCCGAACAGATAAGTTTGGCCTTATGATATCATTTGAACTGATTAGAAAGATATCCCCCATGTAGAGGTGGTTAGAAGGCACATAAACACAAGTCAATTCTTCGTCGCCCACATTTCTTTGGAGAATAACGGAAGACGTAATAAAACCAAATGCGTATTCACCAATACGTGGATGCCTTATTATAGCCACTTCTTTGAATGCACTGGAGCTTTGATCTGTGAGACGATGCAACAGAACACGATTTAGAACTCAGGAACTAAGTCTGCATAATATACCTGGAGATATACCTGGTGATATTGCTGCGCTTATTTGCTTTGACGCAGAATAAATATAGCTCACAAGTGGCATTTTCTTGATGAACCATTCGCCAAGGGTGAGGACAGAGGCTCCTAACCATGACGACATGAAAATCCCAACCAAGAAAATGAAAGTCATTGAGGTGACAAACCCAAGACCTGTAGTCATGTAAAGGAGGTGGAATTAATAATGCATTCAAAACTGTTGAATTGAAGTCAGACAAATTATGGATGCTGAGAATAATTTTACAGGATGTTGCCTTGAGACTTGCATTAGTAGGCCTAGTACATAGACTGCTTTTGTGTTTGTTACTTATAATGATTCATAAGTTTAAGCTAAACAGGATGCCCTTATTCAGGAAATGGTAATCTAGGACATACAAAAGCAAGATCCAGTAGAAAGGAAAACACAAACCCAATTTACTTACAGACAGTCAGAGCCAGCAGATTTACCTTAGTGCAAAGATTTGTGAGTTCCTGCACACAATTAAGGGACAAAAGAGGAATTCTATTTCGTATGAAACAGATGAAACGCATCAAACCTATCTAAGATTCTCGTTGATCGGACCTATTTGCCTTTCAAGCACTTTAAATGCAAGATGTTGCCTATGCAAAAAGTTGCTAGAATGGAGATGCAAAAATGTCAAAAGTACACTCCTCTCACCATTGTCAGAATGACACTCTTTGCTCATCCAATATGCATGGCATATTACCGTATAGAAATATAAGAATCTGCCAGAAAGAGCACTTTACAGAAGTTTCCTAATTATGCGCCATAAAGAGCATTATGAGGGGTCAAATGCAATTTAAAATGCACAAGTTTCACACATTAACACTTGATAGTTGAATCATATATGCTGCAGCTGCTAATAAATTGCACTAAACCTTTAAGAGTAATTGCTGTGACAAATACTCAAAACTCACCGAAGATGTTAATCCCTAGATGGTTATAGATTGGAGAGAAGAAGCCATCCACGAAATGAACGAAACCCCACGTGATATAAAATGTAATGGCCATCGGCAGTAGAATGACACTGCAAATGACGACGAACTTTCTCACTTCTGTAAAAATTAGTCAAATAGTCGTGCTAGAAACTCAAAAAATTGTAAATAGCAACTATGAACCTTCAACTGTAGTAGAAACTTAAAAAGGTACTAGTAACTTCACAAAATGATTTGACAAATCTAATAGGATGAAGATGAGAATTCCCAATATATCATTGGGAGAACAAGGAGAAAGATGGCATACCATCCTGTCATAAACTTTTTGGAAGCCCAGCTCTGGACGACTTTGGAAATGGCCTATGGAAAAGCAGAAACACAGTTGTTATCTACTTGTGGAGACCAAATCACATAAGACGGACGGATGCTATAATGCCTAACGGTTTGTTCTAAGTCATAGTTTTCGTCCCATAGATATACTTGGTCATTGCAGTTGCAGATAACCCACCTCTGCACAAGAGAATGTCGGAAACACTCAGATTATCTCAAATTTAACCAGATTTTCCAAGAAGCTGAACTTTGGAGGTAATCATTTTGTTTGGCCAAGTTTCATGTACAGACAATTAGTATTGCCCCAGCATTTCGTTAGCAACCCGACTTTTGCAGTGGATTCTTCAGATAATCGAGAGAGACTCAAGTCTTTCGTGTAATTATCTGCCTTCGTTTTTCAGCTGACTCCTTTCCTTTTCTACTACTTCGGCGAATGCCTCAGCTGAAATTCCATATCACAAGGCCAGGTCTTATCAATTAATTCGTTTTTCCTAATGTTCAATCCGCATAATGATAGTAATTACAAGCCTTCCCTAATCCTGATCGAAATTGTGGTCATGGTTCATCTGAAGATTGCCAGCGCCCGTAAGAGAGATCAGCTAAACTGAATCGAGGAACCAACGAACCAATCGACAAATGCGGCTCAAAACGAGAGCAGGCTGATATAAGAAATCACCGACACGTGATAACCAGATAGAACAGACCGGCGATGGTGGCGGTGGCGGTGGTGATGAGAGAGAGAGAGAGAGAGAGAGAGAGAGAGAGAGAGAGAGAGGGGACCTCTCGGCCAGAGTGATGATGCGAGGGCGCCACGGCAGTCGGAGGCGAGGACGACGGAGACGACGACTTGGAGCCGCCATTCTCGGCTAGGGCCGAGACAGGAATCAGCAACTCGCGATCTCGATCCCTCTCTCTCGTCGTCATCGTTCTGCGTTTCTTCGTGCTTGAACTCAGATTTGTTTCGTGTTCATGGAATTCTTCAGCAGTTTGAGTTAGTTAGGGATGTGCGGGGGTCCCTTATAACTGTCGATCTCAGTTCGGACCAACCACGTCAAAATGGGCTTCGCTAAGCCCAAAATCACAAATAAAATTAAAAAGGTGTCGACATTCTTAGGATAATAATATAAATAATTCATAAATTTTGGCCAAATGATCCTTTAATTTTTAGCTTATTCGATATAACTTTTGCAGTTTAGCTCAATGTCCAATGCGATTTCTAAAATTTTAATTTATTGGACGCGATTCATAAATTTTCAGTATATATTTAATTTGGTCCCTAAAATGTAAAAAAAAAAAGAGTCCAATATTGTTGTTTCAAAATTTCTATATCATGACATGAACTTCCGCAGTTAAACATAGGATCACTTTTGACGGATCACTTAATTAGTGCAATATAATTCCTATAAATGTAAGATTGACTTTCTGCTCTCCTACACCGTGTAGGATTGACTTTCTGTCTACCCCGCCACTGCAGGACAATGGACATTACAACACAAACATGACAAGTACCTATAGCATCCGCCACGAATTCACAGACTTCTTTTTTTCACTTGAAAGAACGATGATCTCCGCCTTCAGCTCTTGCCACTCGGGTAGACACAGCCTTTGTAACCTAGAAACAAACGGATCGATCTTGAATATCAGATTTGCCAACAATTTGAAATCGTGGAAAGGTAAATGAAATCCACCGTTGCTATGTAATTGGACAGAAGGAGAAATGAGCGAACATCTATCACAATGTAGTAAAGCATCAAACCCCTTATATAGTTATTTACAGCAAGGAGGAAGGTGCTGCTGCTACCCTTTGGGAACTTCGAGTACAGAGGGTTACGAGAACGGAAAGGAAAGATTATCCTTTTGGGTCATATCACTGATAGGAGACATGACGAGCCTATGGTTTCTAATGCCAGCTGCAAAGACCCATTTTAGTTGGAAGGCAATGAACACAAATTGTCAAGAAGTAATAGTACTCACTTGGGTTGTTGGATGATAATGTGGCAGTCTGCAAGAAGTCGCAGTTCCCAGGCTGGTGGTCAGAGTTCTGGTAGAAAAGATTCATGGCATAGGCAGCATGAGATGCCACAGTGTTAGGCTCGAAGCAAGCCCCACCTGGTTGGATCGGCTGGCAATTGATTCCTTGCCCACAAGCATAATCCAAGTTCGCCTGCAACTGGGCATCTGACACTCCAGACTTGGGTATGCACCATGTTGCTTTCTCAGTTTTTGGTGATGGAGCAACAGGTGTGTTCGGCGATGGTGTAACAGGTGCCTTTGGCGTTGCGGGAGTCTTCATCAAGAGAGAGTATGTTAGTGAACCACCCAAAATCGATGATAAAAACAAGCCGCTTCAACAAAGTCATTGGTATTAGTCACTAGTCAGTATCAAGGGAATTTATGGAGACTATATAGTTCCAAGTATGGACAAATTGATTCTCACCTGGCTACTCTTGGAAAGGCCGACGTCATAGTTCATGGAAAGATCAGACTTAAAAAGACCAAATGCACGCTCAGAAGTGGGTCCAGGCTTCAAATCCTCATCGTACAGGGCAAACAGATATGTGTCTACTGATTTCCCAGGCATCAAGGGAGTTCCAACCATCGAGCGGAGGTGAGCTATCAAATTACCATTATAGGCCTTTGCATTCTCGATGCTAGGGCCAACCTCGTTGCTGTCTCCCTTGTATGGCCAACCGGTCTCGGCCACTACAATCTCCACATTTTTAAACCCAAACGAGTTTAATGCAGAGTGAACAGCATCTACCTGTGAACATAGTTTTTTCTGTCAGCCAGCCCCCCCTGTTCTGCAGCTATTGCTGGCAATCAATATTGAAATCACATAGGGGAAGATAACTTGGGATCCAGTGTAAAGGATCAACAAGCCATAGTGCCCTGTATCTGGTTTGATCTTTCAAGTGTAATTAATGACTCATGGTTCTGAGATAATCATTTTATTGTTTCAAAGCCTAAAAAATTTAACTTTTCTCCTTACCAAAAAATCGTGGAGACTCTGCGAATCCATCTACTTCTATCTTTGTTCTAAGGTCACATATTACCTGTAAAAACAGTCCTCAGACTGTTGTGCATTCATGAGGTTTGCATAGGCATTCTTTCTTCTTGTTTCGTTAAGGAAGTGCTGAGACTCAATGGACTATGGCGTCAATGTAATTTGAATAGGTTAATAGAAAAACGGTTGTCGAAGTTTAAGATACCAAAATCAAATTAAGACAGACTTCTCGTTATCTGGAAGTTTTCGCCTACATAGTCCACTCAGATAGGGAAACATACGCATTCCAGTACAAGTCAAGAATGCTGAGAGTGCAAGCATCCTTCAGCTACAATTTAAATTAGCAACTGAACTAGGCCTCATCGCAGAAAATTGAAAAGCAAACAACTACTAATAAGAAGGTTCCATGAGTAACTGACTCACCTGAGCGTCAAACATATTGGTGTACCTAATCTTGGTGTTGGTATCGAGCCTCCCAGCATTTGGTTGGAACAAACAGAAAGCCAATGTCTCGGGCCTAGGATCACTCCTGTAAGCGAAATAGGGATATGGATTGATAGCAAATGGCGAACCAGTCGCATTGTTAAACCCCAAGATTCCCTTCATCACGTCACCGAAGCTGGGGTCAAAACAACCAGTTGATGGCGGCTCGGAGCACTTAAGCACAGCCATGGAATGCACTGAGGACACCTTGATTTTCCCTCCGAAGGACATGGAATTAAGCGCATTCTGCATGTTCTGCATCGCCGGCAACAATTGAGTCATCAAATTATGGTCTCCGGAGGTCATTACCTCATTGCCCACGGTGATGAGGATGATATTACTTGAGGGATAGAAGGGAGCCACGTTCGCGTTAACCCAATTCTTTGCAAAGTTAGGATCATTCGCCAGTGCAGGAATGTCGCCATTTGCCGCGCCGATGACAATTCCAATACCTGTGTTTGCTAGAGCACTAATCATAGCAGGGTCCGATCCGTATAACCGGACCTTCTCGATCATTGTTGACTGAAGTAGCTTTGCAGTGGCCGACGGCTGCGGTAGATTATCCGCGACCTGGCCATAGTTGACTCCAATGAATGACTGCGAATCTGCGTGCAAACAGCATGTTAGCTAATCATGGATTAGTCACACATCACTACTGGAAGTTCTTGGGATTCTGATCCTTTTAGCTTCTCAATTACCCTCTTGAGTTCTTGACTAATTTTCTTCATTGCTGAGGTCATTCCCTGACGAAAGCTAAGATAAGAATGTAAAAACTCACGACAATCCTCCGTCATACACAGACTAATCAGGGGACAGACTCTAATTGAGAGCGCAAGGTGCTCCATCACTCGCTATATTGATTCTCTGGACCAATCTTAACATACCCAGCATGACTTGACGAACCGATGTTTTAAAAAAAGAAAAGAAAAAGAAAAGAAAAGATCGTGTTGACAAGAGCGTCAAGCACTCCTCGAGCATACTAAAAAAGAAAGATTTTCATTTTCAATGAATGCTTTATCTCGACATTTTTACATGTGCCTGGCCACCTGTTAACAAAACAAAAGAAGATTAAGTGGTCTGCAGCATCTCCAAAACCTTGTCTAAGAAAGCAGGAACTCCAGCAAACACAACGATCCTGCAAAAACCGGGACGGAACTTTCGCGCGTCTCGAAACAAGAACTCTCACGGTATTACCGCACGTCGAGTGATTGAACTGGGACCAGAAAAACTTACTCGCGAAGCGAGACGCCTGCGAGAGGAGGGCGAAGAACAGGAGGGCGGCGAAGCGCTGAGCGGCCATGATCGAAAAGAGCTTCTTCCCCCCACCGAGCTCTTTGCCAATGCCAAGAGCACACAGCAGGGCACGACGCGTGGGGAGATGAGCAAGACGAGAAAGAGAATATAAAGGCCAGAAAAAATTGAAGCTTTCGATGTACAAAAGCTTCAGGAAAGCAAGAAAGAACAGGGAAACGAAAAAAAGGAAAAGCAGGAAGGCCAAGGTTGAGTGTGAAAAGGGGCCTTCGGGGTGGCCTGAAGCTGGGAACTTTCCGTGTTACAGCACCACGTTACCGAAAAAGAGCGCAGCCAGCACGGCAGCAGCAGCAGCAGCAGCAGCAGCTCTTCTTAGAGACGCTGGTGATGAGGAAAGGAGGAGGGCCGGGGGATTTTAAACGCCGTGCCGTTTGCGCTATGTCGGGCGAAGTTACTGGAAAAGGCCCTCCCTTTCGACCGTTGCGTCGAACACTTGCTGTGCTGCGGACTTCTGGGCCCGTGCATGGTGGGGGCGCACGTGCATGAAAGCACGCGCCATATGATTGAGTGGACGACGAGGCTCATCAATCATCGACATTTACTTCTCCGAGAAGGACCTTGACGTCACGGCTCATCTTTGCTCGTTGCTCGAGATCCGTCTCCTTTGTCGAATTACGGACCAATGTTTGACACGACTCGATCACCGGGGTAGCATCAATGCTTCAATTCGGGTGAGATTTTGATGATATCCAACCCGAATCGAAGCATGGGCGTTTGGATTCCCTACCCGGGTAGGGTGCCCGGCACAAATCGGGCTCCCCTGGATCTCAATCGATTGTCCGATCTTTTCATCGGATGGCCCTAATTTTTTTTTAAATTATTCTTCCAAAGCATTTTCTCTTCTCGGACAATCCACGAAATAAAAGAATCCAGTTACTTGACGCGCTGTCAAGTGATCCGAATTCGAAAACGGAGAAGGAGTAGTTCAATATATTTAGCACGTGACATGTCGGCTTAATGATGATTGGAACATTCTTACTACTGAAGTCTTTGATACTCTTTTTATTTTTATTTTTGTTGGGGATTCAAAAAGAATTGAGATGAGTGTACTGAAAGTCTTATAACTTATTAGGAAAGTACAATTAAGTCTTTCCTCATCAAGCTCCTCTTAATTTGATTGATAGAAAATGTTGACACGACTTATTTTTTATTTTATTTTCTTGATCCTACGTGGCAATGACGTGGCTAAAACGACGTCGTTTGATCCAAGTTAATTTTTTAATACAAATTTTATTTAATTTGTATGTAAAAAATGAAATTTTTAAAAAAGTAAAAAAGAAACAAAAAAACAAAGGAAGAAGCCAGCGCCTGGGTTTCCCTTTTTTTCTGTCTGTGCGCCTGTATTTTTTTAAAAAAAATTTGCTCACTTATTTATACTAAAAAAAATCAAATTTAGACCAAAATGATGTCGTCTTACCCTCATGTTTTATGTTTTAGTCATGTTATTACCACGCAAGAGAAAAAAAAAGTCATACTAATATTTTTCATCAGTCAAATTAGACGGAATTGACACATATTTGAAAATTGTTAGGAATTAATAGCATTTTTTTAAAAGTTTGTGGGATTCAATTGCATTTTCGTGACAAGTTTTCAAACTTTCAGTGCGCTTGTTCCAAAAAGAATTTAATCATGGATGGAGATCGAAACCGTGGCATAAAGACAATCGCAAGTTTCATTCGATCGACTTTCGCACGAGTTCGTACCTGAAAAGGGCAACCCCCGGACCCTCACGAAAGATTCGATGGACTGGCAATGGACTTTGCCTTCCCCGCTAAGGAACTGTGCAACATTCCCCATTCGGTGCACTTTCGGAATAAAGTAAAAGGAATGAAGTCGCACGTGGGAGCGCCCGCGGTAAGAGGTCAGGGAGAGCTTCCCGTGCGAACAAAGATCGAAGGAACATTTTTGCTTAGTCCAAAGTCGAAAGTAAAGAGTGCAAGGGAACGAAGGTGGACCGACTTTCAAGCAAGTTTTGGGATTACTTGGGGCTCAAGTCATGCCCCTAGCACGTAGGATAGGAAGGAGGGTGAGCAAGCTTTTGGAAATTTATCAACTCTTTTGTGGATACACTAAACTTTTAATTGAATGATTTGCCAACTCCTTTTACTATTTAATTACCAACTAATTAGGTCACCAATTTTCCTTATAATGTGTTGCTCTAGTTTCGCATTCTGGGCAATAAATTCTAATTGAGAATTCGACCAAAAAGAAATTCTAATTAAGAATAGATAATGCAAATAAAAGTTGGTAAGTCAGTACAAAAATTGATATTTTCCCAATCATCAAAAAAGAAACATGCTGGTAGCTTTATAAAAATGTCGGTAAGTTACTAACAAATTACTTTAAAAATGATCACGAGTCATTTTATATCCACACTTATTGAAATTTATCGAGATGAGAAAAGGAATGCATCGCTTGGCATGGAAATATGCGAATTCCAAAACACCCCTTAAATCTCTAGCCGCTTTCCCGAAATAACCTTGATACTGGACTTGTCTCAAACATTCTGCTGACTTAACAACTATGCATCAATTTTACCCCCTCGTCTCATCGGCGGGCTAATATTTGACGGAACGACGAACACGTGCAAGTCACGTGCCCATGCCAGGACTTGTCGGTCTGGATACCGTGAGATTTGACCCACGAGCACGTGCGAGTCACGTGTGCTCGGGTCGATATGTACAGCGGGCTTATCAATGGAGGAACAGGGGGGATGCTCAGCGGGCTCTCTGCGTTCGAAGAGGAAACTCAATGCAAGTTGTGGCAGGAGGGCTGCAATGAGAACCGTATGAACTTTCTTGCGTTCGAGAAGTATGTGGTGATTTCAGTCCAGAGGGTTTCCCACTCAGGATTAATCTTTTAAGTCAAGAAAAGTGAGAGAGGTTGAAGCCCGATCGTAAACATTCTTCTTCAAAACCTAACGGAGACATTTGAAGCATTCTTCTTCACGCATCAGAAAGCTGTACAAGCCATTTGAATCACAAAGGACCACGAAATGTTTCGATACACAGACGATTTCGACAACAGCACTGAGCACAAAAATTCAGAGTGGTAATCGGCAAGAAGAAAGGCCAGCACGCGGGACCGCTCTTTGAAGATGTCTAGTCAAAAAGAACAAAGCCCAAGTACGATCTTAGATGGTCCGCAACACGTTCAACGTTCAGCAATCTCGTATCTTACGTTCTTGGGCGGGTTCTGTAGTAAAATTGATTGCGAAAAGATGGGAAAGTGGCCATCTCGAGTATCACCTTCTCGAGCAGCCCGCACGCGAAAAAGGCTCAGGCATTTAAAAGATCTCTCGTCATCTCGTCGATGAGTCCACTGATCACTTGCTTCTCCAAATCTCTCACCACGTCATCCTTTTCCAGGAAGGCAAACATGGTATCGTTCCATCCGAAGTCCCACATGCAGTTTGTGTCGGGATCGCTCACATTAACATCGACCTCGAGCATCTTAGGGAGGTAGTACTCCGGTTCGCATTCGGGATTCCCATTCCTTCCATGCAGCCTCACTTGGTTGAAGTTTTGGTTCAGCTGCTTGACGAGATCGTCGAACGTCCTCACCCTGACAAAAGCGACGGTGATCCTCATGAAGGGGTGGATGGCGAGCTCTTGCTTCCTCCCCTTCCTTTTCATTATCTCATAGCCACAGTCCAACATGAGCTTGTCGTTGTCTCCATGTGAATTCTCATCGCTGGTGTGAAAGAAGGCCGTTGGGCTGTCGAGCTTGAAAAGTGCCTCTGCCGTGTCTAGAAACAGTTGGCTTTTCATCAGAATGTGCTTGAGGTGCCTTTCGCTTTCGGTCATTTTTTCTTGAATTCCGGATTTTGAAATGTCCCAGTCTTCTGATTTGTTGAGAATATGTGTACGAGTTGTCATTCCAGTGGTTCCTGCGACATCAAGATGATTGGTTTGATCATCAGAAGACCGTTTAATTGCAGCAGTCATACTATAATATCAATATTGGGGACAAATACTCAACAATGAGTCTTGACAGGAACTCGAGTATGATAAGCAACTGAAAGGCTGTTCATAATTATCTTGCAGATCTTACATTTTATCACTAATGTACCACAAGAGGCAGTTTTCAGGAGTAGAGTACTCTTGAAGTAATCTTATTGAGTTAAATCTTTAAGGACTGTTTGCCATGAATGGAAGAGATTTATTCTATCAAAGGCTTTCGTTTGTCAATCCTCTGTGTTTTCACTATCTTTGCCAAGGAATGGGGAGGAGGAAGATTTTTGGAACTCACCATATGCCGGTTCTGAAATTGTTGTTGCAGACATCAGTTCTTCATCTCTGCCAAAGTCTCCCGAGTTGATGCGTGGATCGTTGAGGATTGCAGAGGATACATTTTGATTCTGCATGACAAATCAAAGGTGAGTTCTGGCCAATAAATTGGCGATTAGTTTCTATGTTACACATTCTCATAATTCTTTGGAAAGCAATTATAATTTATTGAAGACTTGCTTGTAACAATGGTGGTGGTAAATAGAGGTATTAAAATCTTTCGACCTGCCTATTAGACTTGATAACTATATCCCCATATTGAATGTCAGTGTATAGCTTTTCTCGTGTCGCAAGGAGATAGACTTACCAAGTCATATGGGAAGTTTCGTGCTTCCTCAAGATTAGGGGTTTCATCCACGTCGCAAGCATAAGCAGGAGCTAGTTGTTCAGCTTCTTTCTGTTGTTCATGTGCATTAGTCAGCCACTGGAGGCTCGCTTCGGCTGTTTTAGATTTGTCATTGTGTTCTCTGTGAGCAGATTTGTTGGTTTTCACTTGTTCAGTTTCCGCCGAACCATCTGGTCTCGCACGCCTTATCTGCTTTGCCCCTTCTCTGTAAGAAGCTTGTGGGAGTGGCTTCACCAAGTTATGTAGGGCTCCACTCTTTTTCTTCATTTCATTCAGCTTCCGAGGCATCTTGTTCTTCGGTGGTTCCGTGACCTTTCTTGCTCTTGGAGCTGCTTCAAGAATGCGTTTCTCCTCGACTACAGGCATGGTCTTATTCCGCCCTTTTACTGATTCGGATTTTACCCTTCTCGGGACACTGTTTTGTGGTCGACTTTGATCTGGAAGCTTGTTGGCCTGCGCATTGTAGATAGAATCTGCCGGAACAAACTTTTGAGGTTTTGATTTGTCCAGATGCAAATTCTTTCTTTGGAAGCCTGATGCTTCCTCTTGCACGGGCTTTGATGAAGTCTTGTGGTCGATTTCACTGCCTTTAGATTTCACGTCCTGACTCTTCATCTCTAGTCGCATTCGCTTTCCTTCAGGAGGTTCTGGCCTCTGCAGCACCAAAGATTGCTCAACACCATCATCTCTTTGAGGCTTTTGCGAATGAACTGGGAAAAACACGTCGGCGTTTCTCTTTTCCATTTGTAATTTCCTTTCCTTGTACCCCAGCTTTTCTTGCAGGGTCGGGCCAAATTCTTTTCTTCTTGGTGATCTTGGTGAAATACGATACATCTCTTCATTATAAGCCTGTCCCTTGTTTTCTTGGATCTCTGCGCCTCTCTGTTCTCTCATCGTTTTGACATCTTTTTTCCTCTCTGCTTCCTGATTACGCCTGTGGTCTCTGCTGTTTTGATTGAACAAGTCATTGTTTCTTCGCTCCTTCTGTGTTTCACTATTGACATTTTGAGTTTCCTTCCAGGGCAGTTTTTCAGTCGTGCTGACCAACTCTGATCTAACGATGTTAGCGGCAAGTCTCTTCTCCGCTCCCAGAATTATGCTGGGCATATCCTGAGTTGATAGACTCCTTCCTGGCGGTGTCGTTCGGATGGATGGCATGGAAAGATTGGGAGCGTCTCTAGTCTTCGGTTCGATGTTCTCGGTGCTCCATTGTGTTGACTTCTTTAGGAGCTTCCTGTCTGAGGTCTGGTTCGAGCTCTTATCTTTTTCCCCAGTATGTCTTGAATCGGGATTTTCTGGAAGTTCTTCGAGCCCCATAAGTTTAGCGATAACATTGGACATTTTTCCCTTTTCTGATTTCGTTTGCGGTGGATTGGAGAGATTCGCTTGCTCCTGGAGTGGGGTGAGGTTTCGGGTATTATTGCCGAAGCTAGTTGACCGCTTGTGAGAAGCTGTTTTGAGGTGAGATTGAGTTTGCTCTTTGTCGTGAAAAGTTGTAGCTTCTGCAGGATAAGTCAAGGCTGGCAATCCGGGCTTTTGAATGGCCTTAACTTGTCGATTGCTGCGAGAGCGTCTTGCCGGATTATCAAAGGAGAACCTCGGTGGCAGGACAAGCTGCTTCTGTTCAGTACTCTTTATTACGTCTCCTTCGTCATCGTCGTCGTCATCGAGCAGGACTAAGCGGCTTTTCCTTTGCGGCTTGGTCATGATATCTGAGGCATCCTCCAAATTCACCAGCATCCGCAGCGACTCCTCCAAATCCATGGCCCCTTTCAACAGCTCTTTTCCTATTTCTATCGAATACCTATCCAAGTTTGCTCCGTTGGACCAAGCTCTTAAGATCTGATTCAATTTCTGTGCGCCCTTTGATATCTCTTTGATGTGGAATTGAGAGAGATTCGGGACTCGGATGGTCGACGAATGGCGCCGATCCATGCTGTTTATTCTTTCCATCTGGTTGAGTTCCATAGAGCCCTGGCCAATTTGATGCAGGAAAGTTAGCATCGAACTATTGCCTGACGAATCCATCCTTTGGAGCTTTCCTCCGTTTTCGATGGCGAGAGCAAGAGCCATGGATAGATCTCCTATCTGCTGCGAATTCTGGTCTCTGCGGAATGCAACCAACTGTTTTGAAGCTTCTCCGCTGTAAAACGATTTCTGGCCTCCACCAAACCTGCCGTTGTGAGTGTCTGCACTTCTCGGAGCGCCCTGCAAGACGTTAAACTAGATGTATTAACCAGGTTTGCATTGGTCAATTTACTTCCCTTAGTCATGGGAGCTCACCGTCCTATCTTGGGTCGATCCTCGGTATGTTTGCCTTGAGTAGCCATATGCATCTGCAGTACATTATATTGATGTAAGAACACAAAAGTGAAGTCTTTTTGCATGCCTAAGATATGACCAACATCGTAACGTATATTACATACATGTACGTCTTTTCTATGAAGGTAATGCATTGAATAGCCAACGTCTTGACGCATAAGATGAGATGTATCCCTTGAAAGATCGCGGAAATGCTCGACCTTTTCCTTTCCACACCCCATGTATCTGAATTTAACCTAAAAAAATTGATGTTGGCCTAACTTTGCTAATGCTTGAGAGACTGCAGAGACCTGATTTATTTGGTGGGGATTCATTATAGTTTAACTTCTGGATGACCGAGTTGCCTAAGCTAGTCGAGAAGCCTGATGAACTGGAATTTCTTGGGGTTCCTGTTCGGAACCCATGAGGCATGCGCGAGAATCAAGAGATTACTCATTAGCAACCACCAGAATAATCTCGTCGCTTATCATCCTATTACTGCAGAGCAGTTTCCAAAAGATCAAGCGACATGCATTTTCACAGCTTTGTATGCTGAGTGCGTTCAATTCATTGGAACAACGAGCATGCCTCGAACGCAAAACTTGATTTCGAGATGCACTGATAATTATATGCGAATGTTCACCGACTCAATGGCTACTCATAACATAATGCGGAGACACGACCGAAAAACTTGCCTCCTGTCTTGTAATGCGAATGGCTTGATCTCTGAGACACGGCCAGGCGTTCTTTCCGCAGCCTGAGATCGTCCAACAGCTTCTGAGCGAAATCCGACCTCTTTGCCATTCCGGGCTGCAATCTGCAATGACTTTCTGCAATCTTTCTTTCCTTCCGTTTGGGGTAGAAAACATCGACGGCTATGTAATGTAATTTTGGTTGCGACCACACTTTTTGGGTACAAAGCAGAGGAATGTCTCGGACATTGTCGTCGCGACGAATAGGTTTCCTCCTTGAACAACGTCACAAAGCGAGTGGATAGAGTTAAGGAAAGCAAAGCGAGGCCTTAGATTGTTTCTGGTTGAGAGGGCTCTTTCAGAGTTGGGTGTGGTGGGAAGTCCAGTTCGGAGCAATAAAATGTGAGTTTGAATTTTCTTTGGCCACAATGTTGACGTGAAAGCTCCCCCTCTCTCTCTCTCTCTCTCTCTCTCTCTCTCTCTCTCTCTCTCTCTCTCGCTCTCTCTCTCTCTCTCTCTCACGGTTCAGTTCTTGAGAACCTTTTGAGTGTACTTTGATTCCAATCCAAGCAATGAGCACAGACAGGATTCCCGAAGGGCTTCTCTTCAAAGCTTTCTTTTTCATCACCAAACTCGGCAGCTTTCGTCCTCCAGTTCCTTCAGTCACAGAAATGATGAGAAAACTGAGCGGATTGGCGAACCGGACGCGTTCGGATTCGCAGCAGACTATCCTCAATACCCGCTCTCACATGCGAACTCGCGAGCCGATCAAATAGCTAACCGCGCGCGAGCTACGGACCGGCAGCATCGAGAACGGAACTGGAAGTCTTTCTGCAAACCTTGATGTCCCCTTAAATATCTTCCGCCGACCCGGAAAAGCTCCACCGATTCCGAAACCTTGTAGATGAAGATAAGCCATGCGTGAAGGAGGTGAGTGCTCAACTGGAGTCTGTTCACTCGTGGGGGGAAGGTGAAAGTGGCAAGAAAGAGATCAGTAGCCCCCCCTCCCCACTAGACCAGGCATCCGTGCCATGCACTCAATTCTCGGTTGCTTTTCTTCTTGGTCGTCATGCACGCTCTGTGAAACCGCGACAGGGACCAGAGAGGATGCCCTGTGATTCGATTCATTAGGACACTCGAATAAATGCGTACCAAGAAGGTGACTGCCTCTGGTCTCTTTTCGGGTCCATTTCCATTTCCTCTTTCTTTTCCGGGTCGAGCCATCGTTCGACGACGCGTCTAACCGGCGGTCCGACATGGCACGACACGGCACGCGACTCGGGTACATGATGGAAAGTACGGCGGGCGGTTCGGGGGTGATTTCGCATGATGGTCGATTCCTATGTAGCCCACTAATTCATGGGTCGATCGACGAGGCTGTAAAATGGTCAATAATTTAGTGTGCATCGGGTTTTCTCGGGCAAAGTCAGGGACGAGGGAGTGATGTTCTCAACGAGACTAAAGGGACAAAGGAAGGAATATCGATTTCCTTCAACTTCATATGCCCTGCTGTTAAATAAAGTAAAAGAGCCTTTTACATTTTTAGGGGATCTCAATCATGCTTTTCTCAGATGTCTGTAATTATCTATTTTACAAATATAGCGTCTGTGGGCGAGCGTAAATCCCATGATTTTATTTTTATTGCTGGGATAACTCTAAGCTTGAACATTCGGATTAATTAGTCAACAAAATTCAATTGGTATCGATCAAGTTGTTAAGATTGTCAAAAGAATTCTCAAATTGAACACCATGATCCATGTTCATATGCATCACCTCCATTTATTACATATACCACTAATGAATAATGAATATCTAATTTGGAAAGTATCATTTTCGATGTAGGAAAATTGTCTAAAAAGTCTTGAGATCTACATGAAGGTTAATTTAGTCTTAAACTTTTTAATCGTGCTAATTTATTCATAAATCTTCTGCCAATTAGTAGGTTTAGTAATAAACCTTTCAATTGTATCAATTTAATCATAATTCTTTTTTTTGATTGGCCAATTTAGTCCAAGAACTCTAAATAATTGATTTACGACTAAATTGACAAAATTTCAAAAAATGTATAACGAAATTGACATAATTAATATGATTAAGACTAAATAGATAAATTATCGATGATTTTTAAGATTAAATTAATATAATATAAATATTTAGGATTGAAATGGACATTATGAAATATATTAATATTTTTTCCACAGATTAATTCTTTTTGGACAACTATTATTTTTCTCGATTCTAAGTTTGAGATATTGAATATGATAAGAATAAGATCGAGCGGAATGGGCTTGACGACCCATTTACATCTTCGCGGGCAAAATACTCGGCCCAAGGAGCTAGATTCGCTGATTCCGAGCCTAGGCTATTGGGCGCGTGAGATGACGCTCCTACGGTAACGCGTGGAGGGGGAAAGTCTCCCATCGAGAACCTTCCCGGCAAAAATATCCAACTAACCCGCAAATCCACCGTCCATCTAACTGACCCCCGCTCACCTCCAGCCGTCCGATCAAAGAAAGGTCCTGCTATAAGTCACGTCTCTCCTTCCACCCACCGCATGTTTCTCATCTTCATCTCCGTCGCTTCGCAGTCGTTCCCCCGGTCGTCTCTTTCTCGATCCATTTTCTTCTCAGATCTGGAGAGCCATGAGCGTTCTTGTCGATCGTTCGCTGCAGATCCTGACGGATCGCGCTTCGATCTATCGTTCGAGCATGGTTTCGTCCGTTGCGTCGATCGTTCGGTTTCGAGGCGCGGCTTGTCCATGCTCGTCGTATAGATGTCTTCGCTGTCCATCTGGTTCTCTGCGACATGGTAGGGTCGAAAGTCGCGGCTTGGGGTCGATCTCTTCGCTAACCGATGAGTTTTGAGTTTCTTTTCCCGGTGGAGTTTCCCTCGGATCGGCGTTGACCGGGGAAGCTCGCGTCTTCTTGCGCTTCCTGATTTGTAGAACTTGGGATGAGCTGTTGAACTGAGGGCACTGATGGAGGTGTGGCTTCTTAAGCAGATTTTGTTGTAAGTGTATCTTTTTTTTTTATCTCTTTGGTTTCTGATGGGGTATTAATCGGACGATTTGGTTTCTTTGTTGTAGTTTCTGATGTGTCGCTTTCGTATGATGGAAGCGGCCGACCTGATTGGGCCATTTCTTGATGCGAACATCAATTTCTCGGCAAAGAAGGACCGGATTGATGTCTATTGACAGCCAGGCGGTTTGTTGAGTATATTTTGTTGTCACTTAGTGAAGTTATGCGACATCACTGTACGTATCGTGTTGTGTAAGCGTGGTTCAAGGACAGAAATGGTGTGTTGAGGAGAGAAAATTGGGGGGAGATCGTGTTAGATGTGAGGGGGAGAAAAAAGAAGAGTGGATGTGTTCGACCTTTGCCATGACAGGTGCGCTTGCATGGCAGGTCACAAAAAACAAATAAAGCATCTCTTTTTGGGTGTTTGAAGGGGGAGATGGCACGGGGCTTTTGTGTCTTTTGCCCGGCTCTCCCCCTTCCTGCGTCTCGTGTCTTGACTCCCTCCTTTTCCTTTCGTCTCCGTTCGCTCGTTTTCTCGTATTCGTTGCATACGCCTGTCGAAAATGATCCTAGGCAAATTGCATTGAGCACGAACGCATCAGTAGAATGCGGGGAAACGAAAGCCGTGATGCTAGCTTAAAAGGTGGTGCAACTTAAACTAGTAATCTAGTTGGTTGTGGTACACCTTTGCGTTCAATGGCATGATGATAGCCACTCCAATGCAGAGTAGTCCTGGACTGTGTTCAAATCCCCCCATGAGGTACATCTTGAATTTGCCTTTTTCATTGTGCTGATCTCGCCTTTGACGGCAGTTTTTGCAATATGCGAGTAATGGCGTGAGAATTGTTTGCTTGGCTGATGATTTAATCCTTTTGAAGAAAATTTCCTCATCTGCGGCTAGTGGTCCTTTTTGAGCTTATATGATGATTGCAGTGTGGATGCTGAAGTAATTGATTAAGTGCACTGATTACAGACCAAGCAACCATAGATCTTATCGTTCTTTTGACTTTCTTGAAAATGGATTATGCTAAGTTAGCATTTGTAATTGACTTTTAACAAACATCGTGCGACATACTCACTTATGCTCAAGAAGTTTGAAGCGACCACGATTCTCATACCTTCACCAAGAAATTAAAAGTTAATGTGAGCAGATGAAGAGGCTGTAATCGAAAACTAATGACTATATAGATGCATCTTACATATTGTCTGTGCCTGGAGCAGAAAGTTCCAATTTCCTATGCATTTTGGCCAATTCGTATACGATCATGTGTTATATTCTCTCTTTGTTTAGAACTGATAATTCATCAGGACAATTCCTGATTTCGAATATCGAGGCATTTGGAAGTCGATGCCAGGTTAAAGATAGTGTATTTGAGATGTAGTAGAATAAAAGGTTCTGAACGTGGTTCGCTGAACTGCTACTCGCAAAGCGGTATTGGACTCAAGTCACTGGATCAGTGAAACCCCCGCAAGTCGCGTTGCAAATCTGCCAGATTGTTCCGACTCAAGTCGCGTAGTGCTTTGGGATGCCAAATCGACTTGGATAGCTTGGACATGTGGAATTTGCTGATGGCAAGGTACAAAAGTTCTTGTTCTGATCGCTTCTGATGTCTGTTCTCTCTGTGTACGATGGTTGTCAAACGTTTTGGGTGTGATATGTTTTTTATATGGATAGCACTGTGGTCTGGTTTTTGGTTATTCCTTCTGTTTCTGGTGTGAGTTGTCTGATTGTTTCCTACGGTGAACAGGCTTATACGTGCGAGCGTTGTGGTCTAGTTTCGTTTTTGCTGGGAAAAATTATGAAGTTAAATTAACCCTATTAATACCTAAGTTAATGCTGTTGTCCAGGGCTTTGGCAGATGATATGTATGATAAGATTTCCAGTAGAGCAGCTGCCAAGAAGTGAAACTAGTCACTGAGGCTCTTCGTCAACTTATCGAGATGTGTAGGCCTGGACATGGATTTCGTGAAGGAATATGAACTCCTGAAATCAAAGCTGAGCTTCTTGGTTTGAAACTTGTGGTTTGAGTAAACGGTAGAGTCGAACTTTCTACTACTGTTGAATCTGTTGAAAGCAGGGGAAGTTGAATTGCTTACCTCAAGTTGCTTGAGATGTTTAAATGTTTAATGGTGGATGATATCGTTAATCTAGTTGCTGAAAGAGGATCTTCTCGTTCCACGGAATGAAAGAAGTCCTACGGTTGTTAGTACACTGATATAATGTGATATTTTGTGTTCCACAGAATGAAAGTATTCCTCTCTTTTATCTTTCTGGCGGACAGAGTGGGGAAGTTGATGTTCCATGTGTGCTGAGCCTCTGCCCTATCTTTAAAGGGACAAGTCGATCACTCCATGCCTTCATTGGAAGAATTCTTCCTATTGTGGAGGTGGTACTCTGCATGACTGTCTTGACGGATACTACGATGGTGAAAACCCGACTGTATTGTCTTTCTACGAATGAGTACTGTTGGTTCATATATTTAGGTGAAGCACCTGCATGAAGGAACGTTCTGAGTGATGCATTCTCTACATGTGATGTGTCATTTTGTGTTCGATGCTTGTCGTTTTCTTACTTCAGTTGTATTAAAAGCTGAGTTTCAGGACCGAAAGTGAAATGTCTTAAGACCGTCCAGTATCTTGGGGAATTTTTCGCTGGACTTGCATTTGGGAGTACGAGTTGCTGGCCAGTGTCATAACGATTGTGCTTTGTTGAAGATGGTATTGTATGTTCTCTACTGCCGAGATGTTAATCATCATCCTCTCCGGTTATTTTATGGTATTGCCGATGCTGCTAGAGGTAAGGAAGTTCTGCTCAGCGGGGTTGGGCTATCGGTGACTGCTCTTAAAAAATAATGGAATTTACATACCCAATTATCTTTTCTGCTTTTACGATTAAGGAAAATGGTGATGATCGATATATGCATCTTTCAGGTGATTTATTCTTTGATTTAAAACATGAACTTGTTAGTAGTGAACGCTGGGTATACCCATGTGAAAATTAAAATATCGAATTCTCAAACTCGGGGCTTCTTATAAAGGATATGTTCGTCGTTTGTCTTTTGGGTTACATGATTAAATGATGGGGTTCATTTTTTTTTGGTGGAACGAATTTGAGTAAGTAGATGTGGTTGGCTCCTCCGTTATAAAAAAAAAAAGGTGCTTTTACAGCGTCAAGTATCCACATTCCGTGTGGTTGGTTTTTGCGGTAAATTTGCTGTTAATTTGGTGAACGTGGAAATAAAATTGTATAATGATTTCTCTAGTGAGTAAAAGTAAGTGGTTTTTGTGGGGGGCAGTGAGTATCTTTGTCGTCAAATTTGGAGGGATTTTTTTAATGTAACACAGAAAATGGGGATGGGGTTACTACTGCTCCAATCGTAAAAGTTCGAGGGATTTTTGGATATTGCTGCAAGTTTGGGATTGACGGGACGAAGAAAAATTAAGGTTTTGGGTGCTGAGCATAGGTCAGATTCAGAATAGCATTTCTCCGTAGGTGAAAATTTGAAATAAATATAAATATTTGCCTTTATGTGTGACGCCATGTTAAGTGAAATTGAGTGTTAAGCCTATGAGGATGTTGCCATGCCGATGGATCCAAATGCTCCAACTGGCGGGGCTCCCAGACCTCTTTGACCAAAGGGGTATGGGATGTTGGTGGTTCGACTCCACCTGGATCCCCTGTTTCGTTCTCTGGGTTACTGTAGCCCGTAGTCTTGCACTAGTCTGCTTTACAAGGAGGATGTTTTCCATAATACTTATTTTCAAGAAAAATGGGTTTTTACTTAGCAGTCTGGCAGAAGTAATTTTCTTTTGAAGAAGTTGCTCTTTTTTAATTTAAGCTTGTTTCCAGTCAGCGAAATGCGTTTTTTTTTTTTTTTAAGATTGGCTACTTATTCATCAATAATAAACCAAAATATTGAAACATATATAAAAATGAATTATTTAAAAATATAATAATTGTTTGTGTTGATTATAAAATAAATAAATGATAATTTGTTTTGAGTTATTTTACTGAAACATTTAGAAAAAAGTAATGCAATAATTAAAATAATTTTACTAATTAATTTCCTTAAATGGTTATTTAAAAATTATTTTTATGTGTTGATTTTTTCATGAAAGAAATGAATTTGAAACGCGTCCTTGCAATCCTTTACTTTAATTGTTATGAATTCCAATCGAAAGAACAGATGGACCATTAGGGGTGTTGGTTTTCTGGGCAGTCTGGTGCTCTTTTGGAATCGGACTGATGGCACTGGTCATCGATTTTTAGGATTGGAGATTGGATTGATCGGTTCGGTCCGATGACAGTCCAATGATACCGTGAAAAATACAAATAATTATAAGCATTTCAAGTTCATTTCCCATATGTTAGCTCACCTTTGTTAACATAATCAAAGAGCAACCTAAATACTAAAAGATGGACATCAAGCAGAGCAAGATGATTCCATTACAAAAATTCTTTCATGGGGTTTGCAAGAAGCTTTTAAGACAAAGGGGAGGTAAGGAAAAAGCTATTAAAATAGAGAACACTAAGATGCCCAACGAAGGGATCAACCATATGAACAATAATGGTGATACTTAGTACTGAACTAGAGAGAAGAAGGAAGAATAACAAATCTCGCTTTAAATGAGAAACATAGTCCCTGTAAGAACAAGCCTAGGAGCTATTTTAGTAAGAGAAAGTCTTAGAAACCTTTTTGTCAAATGGATTATGTGCATTATAGGAATAAAGAAGTTAATGAAAGCAATATCGTCTAATCTAGGTGATTCGGTCTGGTTCCGTTCTCCTAGGAATTGGATTGTTCGGAAACCAATTTTATTCTTAGGAACCATGAAGTGGACTGAAACTCCGAAGAACCGGACCAATCTAGCTGGTCCGATCTAGTTCGGTCCAAGTGGTTCTCGAATTGGGCGGCCTGTTATGCTTGCCCCTATTGACAATGCACAAACTGAGAGAATGTAGAGTGGTGGTGCCGCGCCCCTTACGAGGCTGGTTTGTCTGCAGTACCACTAATTTCCATAGTCCAAACTAATACTGATTTTCGACCATTGTTCAAATGTGGCAGATTTGAATAGCGCAGATTACGTGATTATATAATGATTGATTAGCCAAGTCGCAAATCTAGTCACATTTTAATTAGTTCAAAAATCTCGCCGCCATCTAGTTAACAATCATTCCAAATAATATTTTTTCCTATACTTTTATACCCAGTTATTCCTTACTATTTATTAATTAATCCTTTCAAAATCCCCATGATCATTTTAAACAAAATTGGAATGCAAGTGGGGTAACGTGAAAAGCTACTGTAGATTTTGTCGTAGCGATGAGAGATATGTGATTTGCGAACGTAAGGAGAACGAGTGTCTTTGGATTGCCAAGAAGAAGAGAAAAAACGCCAGCCCAGACAAATTTTCTAGACCCATAATAAATTCTAGCTAAGTATTCCCGTCACTAAATGGCAAAAGAAATAATTCATCCTTTTTTCCAGATCATAGATATTCCTTTTCCTTTTACTTCGTCGCAAATCAATCCGCTAAAGTTTTAAGAATCAAATTCTCACTCTCTTTTTTTGGCAAAGGTTAAGAAGGAGAAAAGGGAAGTTCAGTAACTTCATTTTTATGGAGCAAGTGTGCATGAATTTCCATCATCGTTCTGTTTTGGGTTAAACATGAGTTGTGTACAACGTGGTCATGAGACCAACTAGAGGTGGATTTATATATATAAAAAAAGAATTGATTGTGCTACATTTTCCTCAAAACGATTACTTATTTGTATGTCCAAACATGATCAGTTAATGGAAGTTATTTTTATTGTCGATAGTAATTTATGTTTAAACATTTTCGTGACCCAAAAAATAATCTTTTGTCGATTCTTTTATGTAGGCGATTCGGACAACCATTTTCCTTTTTCTTTAAATGTCTAATATGTACTCATATATAAGTACCCAAAAGGTCTCATATTGGTGATCTGTCTCAGTTCAATTGTTTCTTTTTAACGGCATGTGCAATCATGTTCTCGGATGGTCGTAGTATTTCTAGAAGAACTGACACCCGAATTAGGTATTTGCCCCCTAGACAATCGAATATTCCGCGCAAAAAAAGATTGGATCCTATCCATCCAAATGGCTGAAATGGATTTGGGGCGGGTGTAGCCGTGAGATGCGATGACCTACTCCGATCGCGAGCACACACGAGCCGTCGATGCATCTGGTCAACAGGGCAGCCCATCTAGAAGTCCTCAAGCTAGAAACCGAGTTGGAAGAAAGAAGAAGAAGAAATGACAAGTGGAAAGAAGACGAAGGGTGGTTGCCCGGAATTGACTTGTGAGGCGGGCGACGACTCTCGTTCGGTCCTTGTTCCCTCGTTCCGGCAGCGTCCCTTTGTTTTGATCCACGATGGGGGCCCCTCCGGCTGTATGGACCGGACCCGGTTCTTCCATGGTCGAGATCCTCCTCTTCTTTTCTTCTCTTCCTCCTAAAATTTACACGAGATTACGCCGGACCGTGCAGGATGATTCACGATCCTCGGGTCGATCCGGCCGCCGCGTCCCGTGGTTTCCAGGTTGTCTGAAGGGAGAATCGATGCTTCTGCAACTTCTCGGACTAGTGAACTGGTAAAGGGCAGACGCGGAGGAGAATAGGCATAAAGGGCGGGGGACATATGCCTCGCTTGGCGCCTTGCGTCAACTAGCTCCGTCTCTAAAAGAAATTGGGAGGAAAGAGGAGGAATGTCGACCATGTTATTGACGTCATCAATTCGAAATCATTTGAATTCTAATTACCGAGATGACGTCAATTACATGGTCTGTCTGTCTGTCGTGGTTCCGTTGTTTGCTTCCGTCGGTTTCGCGTCTTTCTCCATGTCTTCATTCGGCCGTCGTCTTCCTCAACGAAACGAGCGTCTACAGCGGAAGGTGGCATGCCGGGAAAATTCCTTTTTCTCCTTCTCTTATCTTTTCTTTTATTGGAACTCACGTAACGAATTTCGAAATAACGATAAGAATACTAAAATTAATATATAAGGAGTGATTTACCAATGTGGTGTCATGATTTTAGGAGATCTTTTCAGACAATCGACGCACTCGAAAGCTCAATAAAAATCCGTGACATCATCTCGGAAGTCACTTTGATGTACTAATTTTAAGAGGACCCGTATCATTACAAATATCAAGTAGAAAATAAAAGGACCCAGATGCAAATAAATAAATAAATAAAGCATAAATAATTTGCGAAATTCTCGTTGCGGACCGTGAGAAGTGGGTCGTCGATTTGGCCGCAACTTTGGACGATCGCGGGAAAGCGAAAGCCGATGCCCTCCATCTAGAACCCCCACACGTGTGTGACCCTTTTTCTCTCTAGTCAACAAAATCGATGACTGCGATGATAAAAAATTTAGACTAACTTTACCTGTCCCATTTTGGCCCCCTAAATCATATGAAAATTCGATTCCCCACCCCCCCCCCTCCAAAAAAAAAAAAAACACATGGGATTTTCTGCCCAAAAAAAAAAGGAAAAAGAAATCTAATTCCCGACCCCGACGCGAGTTGTAATTTTCACTCTCCGAGTTAAAATGCAAATAATTTCATACATAGGATTAATGGGATATTTTAGGATTTTGCAATTCATCCCATTTTCTGGCTATTAAGACTCTATTCGTTTTACGGAAAGTAATTTTCATTTTTTTTTGAAATTTTTAGCTTTCGTTTCACAAAAAATTAACACTTTCAAAAGTGAAAAATATTTTTTTAATTATTTTTCTTCTTTAAATATTTTTCATATTCTTTTAAAAGTGACTTGTGATTAATGCTTAGTAAATGTAGAATAAAAGTTAAGAGAAAAGAAAAGTTAATAATTTTTTTAAATTACAAATAAATATTTGAAAATATTATTATTTTTTTAAAAATGTTTTTTAAAAATATTATAATTTTTCGTAAAATAAACGGAATCTGAAGTGAAATTGGTTTTTAAACTCCCCCTCCCGCTTTATTCGATCTGTATCCACAAGTGTCGGGCGCGCGCTCCTCCATACATGCGCGCCGTACGGGCTGAGCAGGAGAAGAAATATCTGCCTATTTTACAGCAACTTATTTATTTATTCGGGAATAAAACCAAAAAAATCAAAATCAAAAAAGACAAAAAAGGCAGCAGCTCCTACGCAGTGTTAAATACGACAGAAACTGCAAAGTCAGTCTTCCTCCCACTCTCTCTCTCTCTCTCTAAACGCCATTGCTGTTGCGGGTCGCAGTCCCCCGTGCGGAAAGTAGGAACGCGTCGAGGCATTTCCGAGAACCACGACGATCGGAGGCATCTCCTCCCGCCTCGCTCCGCCGCGGCCCGTCCCGCGCAGCCTCTGATCGCTCCCGCAACCTTCGCCTTCCTCGTCCTCGTATGATTCCCGACTCTCTCTCTCTTGCGCGCGCGCGCGCGTTTGGATCGGGGCTCTTTGTTCCCGCCATTTGTGTAGTTGTTTTGGTCGGTCGGTCGCTCTGGCGAGGTGCTTTGTTGCTTGGTTTCTGGTCTTTTCGTGTGTTTTTTTTTTTCCCTTGGTCACTGTTCTCTCTATGCTCGGATTTTCGTCGCTGAATGGCGTTTTACCCCACGGTGTCGTTGCCCTTTTCGTTCCGGTCGTTTGCTTGTTAAATTGCGAGACGGCTGGCGATAATGTGCCGAAGGAGGAGATTTCAGCTCCCGTGTCGATGATAGAACAGTGTGCTTGCTGATTGGGATGGATCTGGTGATCCTAGTACGGCGGAGTTTTCTAGATTACTGTCTTTTTTCTTATTGTGAGATCTCTAGACCGTCGTCTTCGCAAGTCTCGGGGACACCAAAAAAAAAAAAAAAACACTGTAGCGAGTGTTGATGAAAGTCAAGCTTCGACCTTTTCCCATGTTTCTAACCCCACCGAGCCAACAAGACAGGAAATTTGCTTCCGTAGTTATCTATTAATCTTGTATAATTTCGTGTATGTCTATATATTTGTTGTTCTATTCATTGTTGATTTTTACTGTTTGACTGTCGAGAGTTGTCTCGCCGCCTTCAGTTCTGATCAAGCTGGTTTGAGGTTAAATGGGTGGCAGATCGCTTCTTGCCGTATTAAAAAATAAAAAAAGAAGTCATTTTCGGACTGTTAAATCACTGTCGTTTGGCTTCATAAATTATTCACTTTCTTCTGAAGGAAGATTTTCTTTTCTTTTTTCGATTCCCTTTTTATTTGATTTTCTGGCAAATTCAACCTAGCTAATACACCTTCAGTCTGCAGCGCCCATTAGGACACAGAAACTATTTAAAGGCACTTGCATTGAAGTGACTTGGCTTCTTTATTTATTTATTTTGTAATTTATTTTCTGGATGGAAGGAGCTGGAACTGTTTTGTGACTTCAGGCACAGTGGCACTATGTCGGTGGGTTCACACTTCTCTGTCTTTATTTTGTTATTTTTTTCTTGGGGGGAGCTGGAAATTTTTTTAACACTTCAGGCACAGTGACTCTATGTCAATGGGATTAGATTTCTTCACGTGCTTGACGTCGCAGTGTCGCCTATGCTATACATGGGCTGTACTAGTGTACTGTTTCCACTATAGCATCAGTGCGGTTGAATTGCAACACGTCTACATTGCTCAATTTATAGGATTGTTCATTTTCCTTGAACTGAAGGGCTCTTGCCCTTCCCTTTTGGTTCTGTTAGACACTAGAGAGTAGAGGCTCCATTTCACTCTGTGATTTATTTTCCGGACTGTTTTACTTATAGGTAACATGTTGTCATTCCTAGTCTTTTTAATGTTCGTACATGTTGCTTTATGGTCTGAGTTGTTGTCACTTCTATAGTAGCCCATCAATAGTTCTTTCAAGATATATTTTTGATTCCTTCAATTTCTGTGGCTTTAGTCATCATGTTTCGTTGGAGGAGTAACTCTCACCACAGTGAGGAGGATGACTCGCTGCAGTCCGAGACTAAGGTAATTAAGATTTCAAACTTCCAGTATTTGTAAGGACTGGACAATTTTTAGGGTGTATCTCCTTGATTGATTTTGCTCTAGTTTATCTGACATTTGACCTAAGTCAACAGCTTTTCTGGCCATGAGAACCATGAAGTTGCCCTTATTGCAGACGATACTTCACTGCCCATATCTCCTGTTTCTGTGCCCCTATCCTTGTCAAGGGCTCATCTATTTACTTGATGTCTCATGATGCAGAGATTTTCTAAAGTTGTAGAATAATAATCAATTTTCCTTCCCAGAATATAGGAGAAATGCAGTTATGTTTTAAGTCCATTTGCATGCAGGTGAGCGAGCTTAAGACTGCTGTGGGGCCACTCTCTGGGCGAAATTTGAAATATTGTGATGATGCATGCTTGAGGAGATACTTGGAAGCTCGAAACTGGAACTTAGACAAAGCGAAGAAAATGTTAGATGAGACACTGAAATGGAGATCGACTTTTAGGCCTGAGGAAATCAGCTGGGTAAGATGGCTGAACGTCTTGGTGAATGAATGATTGCACAATTATTGGGATAGATAATTTATGCCGATGGCTGTTGCCTGTTAAACTTCAGTAGAAGTCTATGCTGATTACTGTAGCTATTGTGTCGACCTGGTAATTATATTTATTTTGTAAACTTAGTTCCTAGTATAGTGAAGAGCTGACTTTGTGAATGAATGCGAATGCAGGATTAATTTTGGTCAAGAATAGTAGAATGGCACTCATTTTCTTTGTCTTCTATGAGACTGCTATGATAAAGTAATATAAAGCATTAGGTGTAAGAGAATCTATTGTTTAATGGAAAATAAGTGTCTCGGTTTATATTTGCACTCATGCCGTTACCAAAATCATCATTTAGATTGTTCTGATTGACAATATGGCTAGTGAGCAGGTTGTGTTAGACATGCAATAGTACTTATTGGTGCGCTGAGTAATGCCTTCCATTTGACAATGTGATGCTTACTGAAACAGGAAGAAGTTGCTATTGAAGGTGAAACTGGAAAAGTATACAGAGCAAGCTTTCATGATCGTTATGGAAGGACTGTTCTCATATTGAGACCTGGAATGCAGGTACTTATACTGTTGCGAATTTCTGTAGCTTTTATTTGCTCTTACCTATTAACTCAGGCAATGAATTTTGCAGAATACACAATCGATTGATAACCAGATGCGACATCTGGTCTATTTGATAGAAAATGCCATTCTTAATCTCCCAGAGGGTCAGGAACAGATGGCATGGTTGATAGACTTCACAGGGTGGTCCTTGAGTACCAATGTGCCTATCAAATCTGCAAGAGACACTATTAATATTCTGCAGAACCATTACCCTGAGAGGCTGGCTGTAGCATTTCTATACAACCCTCCTCGCATTTTTGAAGCATTCTGGAAGGTTTGATACCATTTCTTCTCTGCTTTTATTTCCAGATGATGGGGGTAGTGTCCCAAAAGCATCACGCTCAATGTTTTGTTGAATTTAGATCGAATTCTTGAGAGTTTCTGTATACACCGTTTGAAAGGTGCTGCTAGATCCTCTAGTGCCAAGTGTTAACAACTGTGTTGATATGAACTTGAGATTCTTTCAAACACTCTGAGGCAGTCATTAGTTGCTTCAATTCCTGATGGAGATACAATTGCAACCTTTACCTTTTTTGTGCACCACCAAGAGCCATATTCAAGTTAAACCTTATTCCAGCGGCCAACAAAGAAAAGAATGACATAGATTTGTCCAATTTTTAGGCTTAGCTGCCCTCTTGTGCCGTGCCTGTCTCTTTTTCCGTTGCTCTTGGCTCTTGTTTCATCTTCGGGTAGGGGCATCATCAATCCGTGCATGAGATCCTAGATGCTGTTGCAGATGTAGAAAATGCTTTACATCGATCATTTTGGAGGCTAATATGCAAACACCTCCTTTTTCTCATACCCTGTTGTGCTCTTTGTATGAGTGGACGTACTTTCTCCCCTTTTTAAATCCAAATTTTGAGACTTCTTCTGATCCCAAAGTGGCATGCTTCACATTTATCAACCCAGGTCGTGAAGTACTTCTTGGATGCTAAGACTTTCCAAAAGGTTAAGTTTGTGTACCCGAAGAACAAAGACAGTGTTGAGCTCATGAGTTCATTCTTCGACGAGGAGAACCTTCCTACAGAGTTTGGAGGAAGAGCAAAACTGAAGTACGACCATGAAGAGTTCTCTAGGCTAATGGCTCAGGATGATATTAAGGCAGCCAATTTGTGGGGATTTGATCGGCAACCTGAGAAGGTCTCTCACCTTGGCAACAAGCATTCTGGAGCTGAGGTGGCTCCTGAGCCTGTCAGGATTACATCACCAGCAAGCTGAGCATGTATACTGCATTCGGTAGGTAAATAAGCCGGCTAACGTGCACACCCGAATGAAGGAATATGATGGTCGTGAACCTGGCTAGTCAGTGTGGATAGCTGCTAACTGTCTCCGGCTATACCCGACATTATATATTTATAGAGTACCTATAATCGATATAACGAGCATTCTGTTAGTGTAACTTCCCTGTCTCAGGGACCTCTCTCTCGATTACCATTTTGGGAAAAAAAGTTGCACCATTGGTCTATAAGTATATACTATCAATCTTCAATGCAATATCTAAATTCGACCCTATATTTGCATTGTGTTAATTTTCTCTCCCATTCTCTCTTTTTGCGTTCAGCCTTTGTCTTCTATCAGAATTGCTAAGCCGGATTAACAGGTCGAGTTAAATGTTCCCCAAAACTTATTTCCCATGTTGGGGGCTTTGCCAAGTTAGGCTTTGATTGCGGATCGCATTGAAAAGAAATGGGATAAGGGCACTGCATTTTCTAATCAAATTGAAAATTGCTCCAAGTTTTAAGGATCGCTGATTTCATCATTCCTTTCATCTCTCTTTGGGACAAGTTGCTGTCGTAGGATAATTTATTGGTCGAGACTTCTCTGAAGTTGGCTGAGGATTCCTAACGCTTTGCCTTCTTTAGGTTTATTTTCATGTGTTTTGACAGTCTATAGCCAAAGTATCATGCCTGAGAGTAGAGTCGCTCGTCCACTGATATAAGGAGCAATCTATGCTCTTGGCAATGCACACAAAAGTGATTTTTATCGCCGAACGTTACAAAGTTCCAGGAAAGAAACCTTTATACACGTTAACGAGCCACTCAAGTACATATAAAATCACCACAGAGACCAACTCAACTGCCTCTCTCGATTCCACAACCATTTCCCTCCCCCTTTAAACAGAGAAGATACCCACTGTAAAGCACACTAAGTATTGCTCACGCTTGGCCACGGAAACGGAAACTTGGAGCCGAAATCTTGAATGAGAGAAAGCACACTGGACTGGAAAGCCAGGGGGCCTCACTTTAGGAGGTCTCTGCAGATCGCAGGTTGTAGTATAGAACTTAAAAGAGGCGAAGACCTACACGAGCCGCCTTTTAAAGTTCCCAGTTGTTGCTTGGTACGTACGAACCAGCAACCCTACCCCTATGCCGACCCCAAGGCAAATGCCAAGACCAATTCCAACTCCAACTCTCACTCCGGCATTGAACCATGAGAGTTGGCCATCTTCGTATTCCATGAGTTCCGATCCCCGCCAGTACATGCTGTAGTCCTCATCAATTTCTGGCTTGTAGTTTCTGTATTCTGCAACCTGCAAAGATGAATTTGGGGTCATTTCAACTGCGAATACTTTACTAAACCCAGATCAGGGATCATGTTGACAACGAATACTTTGCTACACCCACACGCACTAGGAGCTTCATAAAGCTTGTTCTTTAATATGAATTTAACTGAAAGCTTGATGCAAGTGGCTGATTGGTTGACTATGTGCGTGAAGAAAACCTTGCAAAGTTTTTCTCCTACATCCAATGTATTGCAATGTAACATATAAGGAAAGAGGTCCAAAGTTCAGTGTCCAGCTTCGACAAGTAAACACACTAACTGATCACTTAATACACCATCTAAAACGTGTTAGATTGCCTGTCTGCGAGACCTGCTCATATGTTCCGTCATTCCTCTGATTTAGCAATGCTTATTGGACACCTTCGCATGCATAACCAAGAAATATATCAGCACTCTCTATGAAGAAGACCATAACAGAACTTATATATATATTTATATGATCACACTATATTCATAGAACCATGGACGTATAGAAATTACTTATTCAAGAGTCGAGTGTCATCTGCATCTGCCGAGACGCATTAGAAGCAAAAGCACCTTGAAAAGGCACAGGTCATTGAGCAACTTCGTTCAGATTGTAGGGAAAAAATATTTCACAACAAGATGAACAAAGTTGGAAACAGCTCGAGACGATATAAATAATGCTGATAAGACTTACAAATAGTGCATTGTTTTTTTTTTTTTTTTGTGACCAAAGACTCCACCTGAGCCCCCTATACCTCGGGCCAATGCAAGCTAGTCACCACACTTACATCAGCAGTTAAGTCACCTAGCGACGTCGCTGGGATTCGAACCTGCACCTTTCGTGAGAAGCACAAGGCACAAACCAACTACGCTACCACAGCGGGTGGTTACAAATAGCGCATTGTTCTTGATAGACGAAACCAAGAACAAACAAGCTTAAAAAATAACCATGCATAGACCAAAGCAAGAATATAGTACCCCTAAGGAAGAGAAACAAAGTTGCAAAAATGGTCTTATCAGCCAACATATCATCCTTTGAGGAGACAAATACAAATTCGTGACACTAGAGTCTCTATTATCTGCACCAAAGGGCCAGATAATATAAGTGAGAGAAAAGAGAACCATCCTGCACTTGGGGATAGAGATATTCCTCAGTATTCTCATAAGGTGAAGGCACCCTACCCAATGACATAAGACTTCACATCTACTAGGCAACTAAAGACCAGAGAGATTTGAAAGTCGGATGCTGAACTCTGTGACACTGGAACGCAATTTTGCTGACACCCAAGCCCAGTTGTGCAGTTCAGACCGCTCATTAAACCAATTACAAATGTTACATAATTTTTACAAACACACTCCACACAGTTATATGATTCTGCTGAACATTTTGGCATGAAACTGTCCAATGTTAATGTTGCTGAAGTACGTCTCCTAAAAGATTCTAGATTATCAAGGACAATAAAAATATACGTCGAGAAATCAGAGGAACTGTATGGGCAGCGACAGTGGATTCAGAACCCATAACATCATAGCAGTATGTGTAAGACATTAGGATATTTGTTGTCAATTCATATATTACTTAGACATGGTCCCAGATGCGGATAAAGTTGGCCATATCTGGGTCAATTGAGGCCCCCATATGATATATTCTTCAGATAGAAGGGCATTAAAATAATGCGACAAACCAGGAAGGATACAATTTCCTTAAAACATACAGCATCTTTCTTCTCCCATAACCCCATGATACATATAGGATAAGATCTGATACTCTGTCAAGTGTCAGTGATATAACGGACGTGGGGCTTCTGCTAAAAGAAGTGTCATAAGGTTTGGAAGCATGTTGGCAGCTGTAACAGCATGAAACCAAGAGCTATTGTTCCTGTACCTCTATGATTCAAGGACAGAAACTGTGAAAAGTATAGCATCCATTCCATTCTGCTCTCCCCCACCCACCCACCGAAATAATGTAAATGAATAGATACAAACAAGATTAGCAAGGGAGTTAAGCGTTGCGCTAATTTCTAACTACTAAAATTTTGACAGTCAATGGTTGTGTAAATTTTGAGTGTCAACGGTTGTGCCTACTGAACTTTCGAGTTCATGTGCAAGCTGATAGGGCAAAGAAAGTCCTACATGTATAAAGCACACAATAAATGAGGGCAATGAGAATGACAAAAGCACAACATAGGATACATTTTATTCTGAAATTATGAAATGATGCGTGCTCCAAAGACTTAAAACTAATAAAAAAGATGCTGGACTGCATTAATTTCTTCATACAAAGAAACATCTAAGGCAAAACTAAAAGTAGACTGACAGCAGTTGGGAGCACAGTACATTACAGTTATCACAGCTTACCTGTAAGTCCAGTCCTGGCGACTCGTCTTTATAGAATTCACTAGTTTCATCCTCAGGAATTGCATCCAGCATGCCTTTCCTATTGTGCTTTTTCCGCAAGCTAATCTGCAATGTATTCGTCAAAATTATTGGATTTCCTGCAAAGCATCCTGTGACATAAACCTCAATTGTTGGAGGAATTGACTCTGGTCCCATGTTATGTTCACCCTTCAAGAAGCCATTGCTGACTGCCATCTCAGATTGACATTTCATGCTCCATCTCTTCGTATTGCCTTTTGATTCCCCCGTGGAGCCATTACTAGAACACATCTCCAAAACCCCTGAGAGAATTCGATCATCTCTATCGAAAACCTCGAATTTCACACTCCCCGTCAACCTTATAGTATCAGTGCTTACAAAAGTGGCCTCTTCTGATTTTTTATCGATCCTGTCCCTCCTAAGAAGGCACGAGACTCCATCCGAAAAGATGCTACTTCTAGTGCCATTCACTTCAAGTAAAGTCTCAGGATCTAAAGGCATGTGAGTAAGGGTCAGCGATTCGGAGGTTGAGTCATTAACCTGAAAATTACTGATTCGAACATAGAACACTCTCAAGTCGAACCAAGCCGACGACAACTTGGTGCAGGGTTGGTAAGCAGAGTATCTGATCTGCTGGAGGCCATTATCTTCTGCTTCTCCATTTGGGGTTCTGAAGAGACCCTTCATGCTTCAGGAGCCAAATCTCACCGAAACCCTTCGATGTGGATCAAGAGAGTGACATGGGGATGGAATGGATTATACAAGCTGCAATCAACGGGATGATAAAACCTGTTCCAATGAACATTCAGAAATATTGAAACCAGCGTGTCACAAAAAAAACGCGTCAATAACTAAACCGAAAAGCGAAATTATCTCAAATGGACAGAGGCACAGCTGGAATAGCCGGAGGAGAGACACAAAGGGGTTTTGCCAGGTATAGATGCGTGAGAGGAAAAAGAAAAAAGAACCCTGGAACTAGCAACTAAAAGCCCTGATAACAAGGAAGAGCGAAGAACAGATCGCGCATGTTATTAGCATCCTACCATGCAGCCTCATTTGTAGGAAAATAAACCAAATAAGCCAGAGGACCGAAAAGATATGCATTATTTTCTTCTCTTTGTTTATGCATATGAAACAGAAAAAGAACAGAGAAGAAGACAACACAAAACCATTCACAACCGGGCTCGTAAACAAGATGATTGAGAGAGAAAGAGAGAGAATTAATTCCCTCATTCAATTTACCGGAAACTGCGCTTATTAACGAACTACTCACTACTTGAAATGCAAGATCATAGAAAATTAGAAGCTTACGGTGACGAATGAACCAAGAGCGAACAAGAAAGGCAGCAGCGGACAGCGAAATCAAGAACGAAGCGGAGAAGAATTCACTCGTCCATCTCAACTCAAGCAGACAGGAATCTCATCAACTAGCAATATTCACGTAACTCCAAAACTCTCTCTCTCTCTCTCTCTCTCTCTCTCTGGGGGTATAATATTGGGGAGAAATTAAAATAAAAAGAGAGAAATATATGCCACATATATGCTTACAAAACTGCTGGCTCTTCACAGGAAACACCCACGTATCCACCATGCCAAGACGCTCAGACCCTTCTCTCTCTCTCGCTTTCCCTTGATGCTGAATCGGAGACGCATGTAGATCACATATACCTTCTTCTTTTCTGGGTGCACGTCAAAATCACGTCTTACAACGTCAATCAACTTACCACGTAAATCTTCTCTCTACACCCTTAAATCTAAATCCCAGCAGCTAGAGCGTCGACGACTCGCTTTCTATGACTAAGCTTGGGACCCTTTCAATCCTCGGCCATAAATTCGTGCCCCGAAGATTCCTCTGATTACCAGCACAGTAAAAAATTCCTTCTTTTTCTTGTTAAGTCACGAATTCTCTTCAGTGGATGATGCGTGCCTTCAAACACCCATCAAGTGTCTACCCTGTACATGGCCAACTTTCACTTTATATGTCCACCCTTCGTATAACTGAAGCACCATAATTTTCAAATTTTGACACGAAAAAGCAGAAAGCAGAATAGATATTGACAAAAAAAAAAAAAAACGTCCTACGCATGCGGATGGCTTGGTACTTAATTTTTTTTTTTATCCTCTTGTTTCCAATGCACATGATGCACATAACATGAAAGAGATAAGCACGCTGAAAATACTAATTTTTTAATTTATTAGTGTTAAATAAATAAGAATATAACGTGTTATAATTTTTGCATAATGGTCACTTGGGCGTTATATTTTTATTATCAATTCCTTGATTGCTATAACTCTTAAAAATTGTACACTTGAACAACGTATTTTCCAATCAATCGTTTGAAACTTGAATTTTTTTAGAAAAAGTTCAATTTTGATGTGGCATAGCACTTATAAAAACCCTTTAAACGAATTGTTGCACTTAAATAATTAATTGAAGAGTTATCTAAGACTAAAGTGATCGAGACAAAAAATTCATTCATATATTATTACACTCAAGTGATTGAAAACAAAAATTATTTGCACTCGAACAAGAGATATACGAAAATTACAACACTTGTAATATTGCCCTTTTTCCTCAAAATGTTCCAAACCTCATAGCTTATCTGGAGACTGTGACATTTGATTTTTTTTAATGTTCGTACTATTATTAAATTGAGAGGATGTAATGTAATATGGGCTTTGGGTCTGGCCATCACATGTTGTGTTGTCGTCTTCTTGATCTTATCCAGAGACGAGATTTTGCATTCACGAGGTTGGCCGGTGTCTTTAGTGTTGCGAGAAGGTCTTGAAAGGGACCGTCCAATGCTTGGCCACCAGCCAACGTCTCTTCCCTCGACGTTGAATTCGCATCGACACGTTCGATGATGAGTTGCGTCGAAGACAAGGACTTTCCTTAACTTTCACACGATCGACTGATTGCCGGAACGGATTAGGAGGAGGAGGAGAAGAGAGAGTTATTACGAAGTTCTGAAGTCTTGTTCTTCTTAATGTGTCCCATTCCGGACAAAATCTGAAGCGTCAAAAGGGAGAGATTACGTAAAGAAGAAATTGGAAGTGCTTTGACAGTGAAGTCGCATCCACCCACAAACGAGGATGGCCAGTGGTCGTGTCGTTCTGATGCTCCAACATGAAAAGGACAAAATAAGATGAGCTGCAGAATGGACATCTTTTAAGTTTCTAGTGTATCCGGTTCAAAAAACCACTATGTTGCTTAGTATCAAGACATTAACTTATATTAATAACTACTGTCAGATTAAGACAACTAAAGTAGTTTTGGAGGCTGACCGTTGAAACCGCCTTCATTGTTAAACCAGAAAAACCATACACAGAGAGAGAGAGAGAGAGAGAGAGAGAGAGAGAGAGAGAGAGAGAGAGAGAGAGAGCAGTGCTATGAAGCAGTCACTTTGCTTCAAGAGTCGCCGAAGAACGTTGTTTAGAAGTAAAATGTGTCCAGAAAAGATCATCTCATGAAAATTTTCTATTGTACAGTTAACGGCAGTGATGCTCAATCATCATTGCCATGAAAACCCAGAAGAAGCTGTGAGATGCAGAAGAAAAGCAAAAACAAAAATGGAACATATGCATGACATTGCGCCAACAAGAACAAGCGATGCTATGCTGCGACAAATCAAGGGAGCATCGTGCTTCTCTTCTATACAATGGGAGCAAAATTCAACTTTGATGGTGATTTCTATAATGAAAAGTATGGTCAGGGATTTATGGTATGGTGCAATCTATGTTTCTTTCTACAGTCCTAAAGTGAATGTTATTTAATCATGCCCTCATGGTCGCCATGTGGTTTTTTGAGCGCAGATGATGCCCTCCTTATCTTGAGCAAAAGTCATCCGAATTTCCCAGTGCAGGCTTTTCAATATACCTTCCAGTGGATCAAGTATCTCAACCTTGTCACGTATAATTGCCCAACCTCCAGGCCTCAAGACTCGATCCATTTCAACTACAATAGCCACTGGCTGCCTACACCTGTACAGAACAAGAACCAAAAAGGCAGCTATAGAACCACACAGGTATTGGACTCAACGGGTTCGACCTATACAAAGTAATACCAAGAAAAGCCGATCGTCCAGACATCAGGGTTCAGCAAAATGGATTCACATTTGCAGAAGAGCTATTGCCCCCTCAAAATAACAAGAAACAGGAGATGATAAACAATTGTGTGTAACTCAGCAGGACAGAATCTGCTACATAAATTAACATCTCAAACTAGTCAAGTGAAAAATCTCGAGTGATGGCATGATGATAGTCCATGCTATAATTGGGTGAGACAAGAAGTATAAAATAGATAAAATTGCAGTCTGTCATATGCCTAACATCATTCAAATTGGGTCCTCTTTATGAATATATTGCTTCACATAAAGTTGAATGGGCATAAATGGTTCATGATGGTTTTGCATCGCAAAACATGGCATCAATGTACTCTCAAGCAGCAACAGGACAAAATCGAATGTAAAGCATAAACACAAAATCATTTGTTCTCACATAAAATGATCATCTCTATATTGAGCTCTATCTATATCTAACTATATAAGCATACTATAACAGAGTGCTTCAAAACATTCACCTCTCACAATGACATGTGATATTCTCGCAAGCTAGAAAGTCCTTCTCCTTGTAGCAAACATTTTATTTACTGCATTCTCCATGAAAAAAACTCCACCTGAGCGCCATCTAAGGATGTATTTACCACTCAACATGGAACATTCATTATGGCCTCTTCAATCTATTAACTTGCCCATCACATTTGACTACCTACTTAAAATTTCAAACAAAAAATTTTGTGTTTATGCCATAAGAATCATCTTTCTTATGCAACTACTCTTATTTGCTTTTAACATAATAACACAACACAAAGGATTTCTCGATTAAACTATTAGTACATAAAAATTGTTATGATATATAAATATGAAATATGATGGGCATTTGAATTGATTTTCATATTTTTCAGTTGCTCCAAAACTTAACCGTCTATGTATGTGTATTCTTTTATTATTGAAAGATATTAACATTACACTACCTTCATGCTTAGATTTCATGCTTCATTTTAATTGATTTTATATGACAAATCAAGTAAAGCGCGGGTTTATGTCTAATATATACATAACAATGCAAGCGTCTGATAAGGATTGCCTCTAAAAAGTGACACATAGGATTCTATATGGCTAGAAAAGCTTACCTATCATTGCGATTTTCATATTTTTCAGTTGCTCCAAAACTTAACCGTCTATGTATGTGTATTCTTTTATTATTGAAAGATATTAACATTACACTACCTTCATGCTTAGATTTCATGCTTCATTTTAATTGATTTTATATGACAAATCAAGTAAAGCGCGGGTTTATGTCTAATATATACATAACAATGCAAGCGTCTGATAAGGTTTGCCTCTAAAAAGTGACACATAGGATTCTATATGGCTAGAAAAGCTTACCTATCATTGCAAGCATTGGCTTTCTTGCATTCTCCTTAAATGACACTTCCACATTAGATTTAGAGTGATGGATTGTGAGTAAACTATGGAAGGATCATAATGATACAGCACTCAATAAGGAAGATGATAAGTTTACATATTGGTCTTTCTGTTTTTTGTTAATTATGCTGTCAATTGCTTTAAACAGCTTATTTCATGTTAGGGAGGTGATGGCAATTGGTTGACTTTCTCAACAAATACTTGATTGCTTTTCTTAAATTGGCAATTATTTCCTTAATCAGTGGATTTGATTACGTCTTTACTTAGCTATCACCAACATCATCAATTCCACATTATTCTCTCGAAACTTCTTTTCATCATATCTTGTGTCTGTTGGTTTTTTGCCTACTAACCCATGAAAGAATATGTATACTACCCCCTAAAATATTTTGCTCCATTTAGCAGGATAGCATCTTCTGCGGTTTGCTATTTGGTGTTGAAATTTTTGTAAGTTCCATTCTTCCAATTCTACTATTTGATGGAAGCTCATACATGAGGAAGAAAGACGTGATTTAATCATCAATTTTGTTTCTATTTAGATTATGATTCTATGTGCTTTTACATAGAGAAAAGTTTATCTCGCACATTACTTAAGAGAGTTGGAAAACACATAACTATTCCTAGCAAAGAGATCTAATAACCAATAGATGGGCACAAAATGCGTCAATTTGGTTGACTCCAGATATTCTTGATGATGAATAGAAGAGACTCACGTAAGGCAGCAAGAAAATCATGAGGCAAATGTCAAATGTGAAGATGCCAAAACACCACTTAGAAGATAGGGCAGGTCCCATGCTAACACGGAATTAAAAAAAGAATTAAGTAGTCTTACTAGGAGATTTTCATTACCTAAGATTCTAGGTATTTGGTTTCTGCATTCTCAACAAGCTACATTATACGTCATTATTTTGTTCAAATTGCAAGTCGTTTTTTATCTGTTGGTTATTTTTGAATCATGTGCGATATAGTGTTGGTGTCAATATACCATGGACTGTTCAACAAATTAGGCTAGAGATGCTTTTCTTCAAGTACAGGTACTATAGTTCCTGTAAAAGGAAGGTGCACCATCAGAATAGATTAATTCAATTTTTTCTATTGTCACCATCAAGGCCAATTCATGTAGGAAAAGATGGCCAGCAGAGATGCACTCTTTACTCCATTAAAGTACAAAAATCCTACCTCACGATTTTTGTGTGAAATACTGTAGTAGGTTTTGTTTGTTTGTGAGTAAATACAATTAGTATCTATCAATTAATATTACTAAGAAATCCCATGGAAAGCACGGGCCATAGCCTATTCAGATAATAGTTTGGAATTTCAGAACCTGAGTTCTACTAAAGTTAACCACATTCTGGAGAATTCCAAATTATCGAGGCCCAAGCAGGATTCAGTGTGCACTGTTCGATAATTAATTTGAGAAGACGAGGTAGAATAAAGGAGTCTCTTCATGAATCACACTATCAAACATGAGTATTCCCTAAAAGATTCTAAAAGCCACTTGAGAGAACGGTTCATTCTAACCTGTTTTTGAGCCTTGAGAAGAGATGATCCGCATGCAAAAGATCATACGATCTTGGATAAGTGCCGAATGACTCACACCAATCATGATAAATACCAATGAGACCACGTTCATATATGAAAGGTAGTGTATCTGGAGCGTGCACGGGGACCACATTCATCACCCACACCTTTTGCTGGGAGAGAGCTGCTGCAAATCTGTGGATGGTTTTTCGTGCCGTCAAAATCATAAGTCACACGTTAGAATTAAATGCATCCATGTCCATTTTTGTACCGAAGAATTAAATGCATCCATGTCCATTTTTGTGCCGAAAAGACAAGCAGTCTATAATGTGCATAAAAACCATCTAAATCCTCTTTTGTCTCCTATTCACACAGATATACTATAAATGATAAGACTTGCATACCCTCCATAAATCGCTTTCATGTCCATTATGTTACGGACATTGGACCAGTCTATACCCATTCCAGTGAGATAAGACTTCTCGACAATAGCTTTCCAGTGGTTACTGTCAGCAACCAGTCTATCCTTATTATTCATCCAGTCAGGAAATGTTTCAATCCTCTTGGGCCACTCTTCAGGCCACTCTGTTCCACGCTGTTCAATTGCTGCTGGAATGGTGTGCAAGCAAGTTTTGATGGAAACATACCTATCAATTGATGGAAGAATTTACAATTTAGCAGCTGAAAACACTTGCAACATAATGATGTGCAGATGAGCAAGTAAATTGGAGAATAAAATACGTGAGGAAGAAAAAAAATTTCAGATGGAATGACTATTTTCTCCTTTCAATGGCAAATGGCGTTGGGATCACTCTTATAACCCCCCCTTCCAAAAGCAATAAAAAACAAATACAACAACCAAGCCTTGTCTCACTAAGTCGGTTCGGCTGTATAAATTCTTTAATGCCATTGTACTCTATCATTTGTTAGATTCTCTGTGAGCTCTAGGTGTTGCACATTGTTCCTTATTGTCTCCTTCCACGTGCTTATAAGCCTTCTCCTATCCCTTTAACCAATATATCTAATCCTTGTTTACATCACCCCACCGAGACAGCTGAAGGCCTTCACTCAACATGGCCAATTCATCTTGCACGGTCTTCTCTTATCTTATCCTTACTTGGAGCAACACTTACTTTCTCCCTAACAGCTTCATTTTGTATCTTATCTATTCTTATGTGCTCACACACCCAACAAAGCAATCCCATGTCCGCTAAACTTCTTTTGTGCATATGTCGTTGCTTAACTGTTCAGTACTCAGTGCCACAAAGCATTGCTTGCCCTACTTTCGTTGTGTAGAATTTCCCCTTGAGCTTGTGTGGCATTCATTTGGACAAACCCCAAATGCACTTGTCCACTCCATCCATCCCACCTGTACTCTATGGGGGAGATATCCATCTATTTCCTTCTCTTTTTCAGAATGGATCCACAATAGTAGAAACTTTTACTCCTAGGGACTTCCTTGTCTCCAATTTTCACCAAGGGGTAGTTTGGACTTCTGTCCTTACAAAAATTACACAACATAATAAGGGCAGAAGTTCAAAGGACCCCTTGCTTTGTGCCAATTGGATAGTACAAATTCCACCATCACTGTAGGTGCTGAACCATCTTAAGCATACTATTCCATGCTATTACCTCTTCCTCAAGCTTTTCCCATCACATCTCTAGGCAACATTATATTTTCCATCCAGTCCTTTGATGGTGGCATGCGGATGATTCCTAAGGTTATAAACATATAATAGGGTAAACACAACTTCGGGAAGTCACCACTCTCGGAATCAATCTGTTACTTCGCAATAATGCTGCACTGTTTCAGCAATGAAAAAAAGGTCAAAAAATCTTTGCCACTCAATCAGATGCACTCCTTCGTCTAATTTACACTAATTTGAATATATGAAGCTCTGGCAACATGATATGCATCAATTCAATTTCAACTATGTGCCTTCTGGTCACCACTTGCGACCTTAAAGGAGAAAAGATTCATAAGTGATGGAAACTCAAATTGTTTAAATTACCAGTGGATACAGTCCCTAACAAAAGAGTGCTTAATTTTAACTACACATGTAGAAAGAGAAACTAGTATTTTCAGCTGCTTTTGAGTTATATTTACCCCTTATATATTACTTTCAATGAATAAATACTCAACGGCAAACAATTCAGTGAAATTAAATATGAGTACTGGAAGCTATGTATTCATCAACGGATCATCCCAGCTTACCAGGCAGCATCTGGGTTTTCATTTTCTTTGCATAAAGGAGGATATTTCTTCCTTCTCAAATCATATATATCGTTTGACTCTGGCTTCTGATATATCTTGACACCCACTTCACTGTCTTCATCAGTTTTATGGGCCAGTATATTCCAACAGATAGATGCAGTCAATGTGGACATGGCTGAAAGAAGTTAATACATTTAGGAATCAAAAAGAGGATTCTCACTGTGCCCCTTTATTTATCCAAAGAAAAAAAAAACAGAGGATTCTCGTAATGTGTGACGCAGCACGACAAAATCTGGAACAGCTAGCCTGCAAAGGAGATTGCCTCATTTCTAGTTGACAAGAAAGGCATGACAAACATCTCAGACGGCACAAATAGGGATTTAAATAGGGAGTAGAGCATTTACTTAGGGTGGGGAAAAGAAAGTCAGTTGTCTTCATTTTTAGCACTAAATATTAACGGACACCCCTTTCAAGTATCTAAAAATTGACGAGGCAGAGTATTAATCTATTACTTCAACTATGAAGTATTCAAGGATGAATTGAACTCAGTAGACAGCAGTGCATGAAAACCTAAAGTTGACCTGCCCATATATCACTAGAACAATGATGAAACCAACCTTCTTCTTCTTCAACACTCTCATGCCGACTCGACAAAATAAAGTACCCATTGGGCCTCAAAATCCTGTTCATCTCCAGTAGAAGCTTGCCCCCTGCAGTCAGAACAAAGGAAAGTTTACTTTGATGACAATAGTAGAAATTGCATGTAACAGATAGAAAACCAAATTGGAAAGAGAAACAGAGAAACAGAACAAACCATTATGATGCCATGGTATATTGCAGCTTCCACAGTGTATAGCATCAAAAACCATACTAGGGAAAGGAAGCCTTCTAGTTCCGAAAGGGCTAACTACTGCTGGAAAACCACGTTCAAGGGCAACTTGAGCTAAATCTACAAGGTCATCTTTCAAGCCTAGGGATAAAACCATCACGTCTTTGTCAAGTAGAGAAGCAACAAAGCCTGAATCGGTGCACCCGATGTCCAATACAACACGAATGTTCTTTCCCCATTCAATATCCGGTACCATCTATAAATGCAGATCAAATTACAATGGTGATTAACAGCCCAGCATCATGGATAAATAGCACCAGTAGCTTGCAAACATATAGCAAATAAAGCATCATGGTTGTTGCACATCAGAATGTTCTGGGCTGACATGTTTATGCAAATTGAATGACCAACTATTGCCAGGTTAGCAATTAAACTTGCATGAAAGCAGTATGGCTGCTCTTGACTAAACATCATAGTTTTTCTTATTGTGATATATGCATAAATATAGATTGACATTTGATTAGCCAGTTGATAGTATTATAGGCTACACTCTCAAGGAGATCCATCATGCTCGACTGCAATGTTGATGTAAAATCCCGAATTATTCAGAAGGGGCGAAAGTGAAGGAGCCACAGTAATAAAGTACTGGAGATCCAGATCTTTGGCGGCGATGAGGTGTAGACCCCTTGTGAGGGCAACAGTGAACCATCATTTAGATGCTACTGCTGCTGACCATTAGAAATGAAAAAGTAAAACATTACTACTGAAACAAATGAATAACAGCATCACTATGGAAAGTCTCGTGGCCTTTTGTGCAATTACTAGTTTTAAAAACTGTACTCAGTGCAACTTAAAGATAGTTCCCAACTGCATAAAGGTGTATATGTAACAATGTGATAATCTGACCAATGTATTCTGAAAGAAAGGAACCTGTGGTTAGCATGTGCACCCGAGAGATGCTTCCATGCAAAATTACACAATTCACCATAGTTTCAACAGGCACAGTTCGACTAGGCCCTTTGGACCTGGTGTTTGTGTCAGGAAACAAAAAATAGAAAGAAAAACACGCAGGACTAATAGCTCCCTCATAAAAGTAGGAAATGTGAGGCCTTGTCACATGCACCCAGAAAAAAAGGCAATGAAAGGAAAAACATGTACTACAGGATAACGGATGGAATCATCCATAAGAAAGGAGAATTTATTTGTACAAGTTATGGCATTAACTATAGCTTCAAAACTAAGCTAAAAGCACAAAACAAATTAAGCAGTCACACAGCATAAGCAGAATTAAAGACCTCATACTCACCTCTTCAATAAATTCAAGGTAGTGAACAACACCCCCTCCATGTTCAGACTGGTTTGTATGAAAGATAAGATACTCTCCTGATTCATTCACCCAATTGTGTTTCTTTATGAATTCAGCAAGTTTTGGATGTGCCACATTCTTATGGAATATCTGCAAGAGAGTGCACATTAGCCTAGAGCAGATCTTGGCTTGGAAGAACTAAAAAGCTCCATCAGATCATGCTTCTTACCTTCAATGTGCTCTCTGGCCACCTGACTGGAGTCTCATAACCCCCATGAGGAAGAGGAACTAAACACACTGGAGGTGCTCTTGGGCAACTTCTCTCCATATGCCGATAACTATGGAGCCTTCCCAAACCACCATCATTGTCAATACAAGGAAGGTAATTATGCTTGCTCCTCGTGCTACATAATTTCCAATTATAGTGTGCTTTAGGATCAAATACTGGACCCTTAATCTTCCTCTTCTTTGCCGTACTTTTTGATCCAGCATTCTCTTCTTCCACTTTCTCTGTAGCTTCCTGATCCGTTGATTCAACAACATCTGCACCTGCTTCTGCCTCTTCACTGGACTCTCCTTCTTGATTTGCACCTTCTTGATCTTCCTTGCCATCGATCACCAGTTCTTGTTCTTCTTCTCCATTCTCATCATCCTTCTCATTCTGCAACTCTCCATCCTCAGATACATTAACCGCCTTTTCCTCTTGCCTCTTTCCCTTGGGTGACTTCAAATCAGCCTTCTCCTTCCTCTTGTTAACCACCTGCTTTTCATTTCTCTCTTGCGATCCATGAACATCATTAGACAAAGAATGTTCATTGTCCACTACTTTCCGGTCCTTACTTTTCCAATTAGACTCAGATTTCACCTTATCATCCTCTTCACTTTCCTCCTTTCTTGCCGATTCTATCTTCTCCGATTGAGTCCCAGACTTACTAACAACCCCCGCATCGGCCGATATTGGCTCGTTTATGTCATCAAAGCTCTCTCTCCGGGTGGTCACGGAAGAGGAAGACGATGAGAACATGGACCATATGAATATGAAACACAGCCCTAGAACGGCCACTGCCGTCATCTTGATACATAAACCGTGCGGCTTTTTCGCTTGGCGACCGAGCCGAGCTAAAGTCATTTCTACTTAAGACCCAAATCAACGTTCCTCGAGATAACAAATAAGACAACTACAGATAGCGCATTCCCCAGAAGAACGGGAGTTGCTAAATATGGGGGAACTCAGTCTAGAACCCGATTTTCTTTTTCAGACTATGCGGGAAAGTGAAGCAAGATCCACCCACATCGTCTGCTGAAATAGAACGGAAGTAAAAGGCGCTGAGATCATGAAGCAGAGAACAGAAAATCGACCGCATGAATGAAACGGGCATCAAAGCATCAAACAACAACGAGGGGCGAAAATGAGGGAATCATAAGGAGGGGAGAAGCGAAAGCGAGCTGAAATCGAGCCTGGGGGTGAAGTTCTAGTGACATGCCATTATCGATCTGATGTACAAGGAACGAAGAACGAGCTCGTCAGACCATAACAATGGTGTATAGACCAGAGAGAGAGAGAGAGAGAGAGAGAGAGAGAGAGTTGAAGTAGCGTTGTCCGAGGAAGGAAAACCTTAGTGGTCTCTCTGCCGTCGTCCTTTAATTTTTCATTTCGGACGGTAGGGATACGAAGCGAAAATCTCGTCGAGTCCATGTGCATGGGATTAATCATTAATAACCGTTAATTACTCCGATTTTATGTAATTATCACCTTCATCTTACAAAATCAAAACGTTTTCGATTGAGCCCAATCTTTAAATCCCGCGCACGCAAGAATTTTTATAGCCTTCTATTTTTACCCCGTACCTCTCATTTGATCTCATATATTAAGATAAATAATGTATTTCATCATAAAATGCAAATTGAATCGCCTCTTCTCGCGATGAAATACATGATTATGGTTGAATTGATTAGAATGTTGCGGCGAGAGGAATTGGGAACAAAGTAAGAAAGGGCCATAAATTAATGGGACATAAGTTGCATTTGGTTTAGTTTTAGAAATATATTTTGAAAAATGCTGAAAATTAATATAACTTTACTTTTAGCATTCACAATATCAATTTTCTACTTTAAATCCTTTCGAGAGCTGTTTTCCTCAAAACCCCTTGAAAAAGCTGAATCAGACACGCCCTTAATCGATTAATCGGGCTTTCCGAAATGTAAATACTCAGTAGTTCAAGATTGAGGGACAACGAGAAGTTAAGGCCTCCCCGGGTTCAGGCATGTGCGTAATCAAATCTTCACCCGCGTGATTTGGTGACGTGTCCGAGCCGTATTCGAAGGCGCGACAATGCTGACTCACTCTCGCTTCATTGGGGAACCTGTAGATGTTCATTAGTTCAAGGTAGGGGGCCATCGAAAAGTTAAGACCTTCACGGGGTCAGGCACGTGCGCAATCAAACCTTCGCCCGCATGATTCGGTAATGTGTCCGAGCCGTATTCGAAGGCGCGACAATGCTAACTCATTCCCTCCCCCAGCTCCCACTGGCTAGATTCGGAGGAAACATTCGGTGGTTGCTAAGCGTCGCGTCAGCGATAACGTGGCGTGTATATTTTTTCACTGATATCCGATAATAAATTGATACGTGTCAATTGAGATTGAATAAAAAAATAAATTTTCTTCTTCTTCTTCCTTCCTCCTGCACGTTTGGTTTTCCTCTATGGCCGCCGCCGCTTCCTCACATACGGTCCAATCAAGGCAAGTTACTTGCCACCAATTCTCTCTCTCTCTCTCTCTCTCTCTCTCTCTCTCTCTCTCTCTCTCCTTTCCTCCTGAGCGCGACTTCCTTCTACGTGAGTTCTTCTTCCTCCTCAGTAAGTTCTTATGGATTTTTGCTTCTCTGTTGCTGCCGACGAAGCCATTGTTGTTGTTCCCCCGTCACCACCGCTCCGACCAAGGACGATGGAGTTGTCGAAGCTTTGCCGAAGCAGTCCCACCACCCGCTATCCGCCTCGGAACCAACTTGTGGCCATAGTTCCAGATTTGAAAGTTCGGTCGGATGCCATGGACGAGTAAAGCTTACGGGCATTGTTGAGGCCATATTTGGACAAGTAACAAGTCGCCGTGAGCGATGGCGAAGAGCTTGGGTTGACTGCAAGTGACGGTTAAAGGAATAGTGCCCTATGATGGAGGGGAAAGCGACGATGGCCATGGAGGAAAATCAGATCTGGAGGAAGGAAGAAGAAGAAAAAAAATTATTTTTTAATTTTCTATTCCACTTCAGCTGATACGTGTCGATTTATTATTGAATATAAGAAAAAAATGTGCGTTATGACATGGTGCTAAGCAACCATTGAATATTTTAAATTCGAGTCTTTTTTGGGTGTGTAATTGGGCCAATGTAGATGGATCAGAAACTCATTTGCCTTCCCTTCAGCATAGTCAAAGCCCAAGCCCAAAATTAACGAGGTCAATGGCACGTTTGTTGTTTCATATGATATAAATGGAATTGAAAAATAATTTCTTAAAAATAGTAATTTATATTAATAAAAGTATCTACGTCATCCTCGGAAGGTATCTAGACATAAATTATTATCGATAATAAAACAAATACGATTTGTCGAGTAGTTATTTTGAGCGATTATATCCTAAAAATTTCCAAATTATACATTCTACCCGAAATAAGTGTCGGATCATGAATAGAACGCCTTATCGACGGCCAGAATTCAGGGGGGATGACCTCGTGTGATGGATCCGAGAAAGGAAAATTTGAGTGTGTGAAGACTTGTTTTTGCACTTAGTGGCATGCCAAATCGAATTGGGCATATTTGGGCGAGCTTCATTTTCATATTTCTCGTTCCATTGGATTTCTAGTTCCTGCATAGGTACATCAAGCAATGCCCAGCATGTGGCTTCATATTTGAGCCATCAAGTATAGTTTTGATCCGTGCGCGGTCTGCTCGGCCAGGGCTCAGCATGGTTTTTGCACAGAATCTCGCCCCTGCTTCCGACTTTCAAATCATGATCTCTCTGTGTACCGCATGATTCCTAAACTGGGCATTCGAGGAAGGTCCGCATTGAACAGTGAGAGTCGCAGTCGTTTTGGAATTCCACCCAAGATGTACTCTTTGGTTCGATGATCAATCGTCGGCATCTATTCGCCAACAGAACAGGTTGATCACGAATGCGGTGTCGCCGCTTCACTGCCACCGGGCACCGGAGCATTCGGAAGTCGGATATGTACTGAGTCACTTATGCTTTACGCCGTCATTCGTGTACGGCGTTAGCAAAAATCTTCAGTTTCGATTTTCATGCCTGTGACCGTGTCGATGGTATGTGCAGCCTGTCTGAATTGCAGGCCATCCTTTTCTGTCGCATAAATTTCCAGAGCAGCTTCTTCTGCATCATGGGTAGGTAGAAAAAGCCCACGACCATCTTTTAGCCCATAGTTTTGTCCGTGGCTTGAAAGATTTTTCATCAGCAACATCGTTTGCTAGCAACTATTAATAAGCGAACTTTATAAGGATTACCGTTGTGCTTCACCAAAATTTTAGTTACACATCATCTGAGATCAATCGGATGAAGAAAAGAATGATTCCTGAAACTCCGATCAGGTCTGATATTTACACACTGAGTAAATGATGATCCTTCATGTTAGGGTCATACTTTTTCCATCGTTTATTAGCTACGATTTCCCCGGTACAATCTTATACAGACGTCCTCACTGAACTAATGTCAAGCATTAACTTTCATATTGTAACAAGATGCAAGTAGTTTGTTTTGATAAGTTAAGCCAGTTAATCTCCAGAGATACAATGCACCGCGTAAAGATCCGCGTCCATTGAAAAGGCATAGAATGTCATGAGGAACAATCTTATGGATGCCGATATCAAGTTACAGATTCCAAACCAATAACTGCTTTTGCAGCCTGAAAAATATATTCTGTTCCACTTCCATGTCACCTGGCTCTTCGAGTTTGCTCTTCTTGTTGTCTTTTGCGTGCTGTTCAATGTACCTGATCAGCATAACATTAGGGAAAAAGAAAGATGATTGGAATGCATAAACACAAAGCAGTTCTTATCATGGCAGTCTTTCAGATGATTGCTTTACTTCCTTTTTATCTTCTGTAAAGTTTCCAATCTCGCCACGTATTTTGAATGTGGACTTTCATGATTCCAGCACCAAAGTAGGAGGAAAGTACCATCACTCCATCAATCAGCAAAGAAAAGATTTCTCATCCTGCATATTCCTTGCGATTTGGTACCGTGATAGGACACTTCGTTTCCATAAGTAGAGTAGACATTAGATTCCCATTCTATTCATGTCTCACCTTTTCTTCTGGCAATTATTCCAGCATTACTTTTGTTAAAGGCTCAAGGTAAACAATAGGTCCCTGGAAAGAACTTTCCCACTAGTAAAGGTTGTGGCATCAGTTTCAAAGGCGTTCATTTAGCAGGGATTGTTGACTGATCCTTGCCTATCGTGATAAGAATCTAAGCTGGCTCATCTACCTATCAGGAGCCAAAGATGGCTTGCTCCAACTTGTAGGGAAAGGACCACACAACCAAACAGCGATGTCTCCCAAGCTCATGAAAGTGAAACAATAATTCCGATGGAACTGCTTTATGCCATACACCTTTTCTGGGATGATAAGGATTCGCAATATGGGGGTGATAGGTTATTTTGACAAAAGAAAAAAGAATTATCGCAGGTCAAAGAGGTCCCTGATTAGCAATCACCATGCCCTATATATGAAACTGATGCCACAATGCTTTGAAGATTCTTCACAGAATATGACAAACATTCAAAATTAGTACAAAAATTCTTGCATAGCTATCACTGAACTTAAGAAACTCTTTATCAAAGACAAATTAACCTCGTTGAGTGATCGGACTCAAAAGAGGCTCACTTCAGAAGAAGATGCAGGAAGGGGCAAAAGCTGGGTACAAAAGGTGGATTGATGAAAATAAAAAATAAAAACATTCCGCTCTTTCCCTTGTAATTGACTTTCTAGTAGTCTTTGTGAAATTTTTTCACTCATATGTGTGAGACAATAAAAAAACTCAAGTTAAATTTATAAGTCCTGAAGTTGCCATAACTCCCTCCCGCTTCATTTTCTCTAATTAAAAAGACGCTGGTATCATTGTTTTTTTTTTTTGGTAAGTTGACACGTATCAATTTATTATCGGATATCAGTGAAAAAATATACACGCCACGTTATCGCTGACGCGACGCTTAGCAACCACCGAATGTTTCCTCCGAATCTAGCCAGTGGGAGCTGGGGGAGGGAATGAGTGACGCTGGTATCATTGTTGAACCATGTTATATTGGACAGATTACATGATGAATGGTAAATACTTCCTTATTTACATGACCAGGATGCCTCCAATGAAATTGCCAAGAAGGTCCTCCTCATCCTTGTTGTCAGGCTCAACTGCTGACTGCATGTTCTTAATCATGTTGCACCTTCCCTCCAGCCTTCTTTGTGTACAGTATTTCTAAATGTGAAGTAGATTAACTAGAGCGGGGTTTATTTATAATCTCACTAAATACTCTCCCAATATAACTTTCTTCCAACATTTCCCTTTGTCAGCGTCACCCCCTACCCCAATTAACTTTTTTCATCATCCATTTAAATATTGATGGATAACTAACTTGCTTGATGCATTTACTTGCCTACAACAACATTTTACCAAAACTAAGGATTCTCACTTTGAACTTACACACAACACTAATTCCTCCATGTCAATTTGCATTCATGTGTTTTCAGTGCATTTTCCAGGCGTTGTTACACTCTTCTCATTTATAAACAATCCCTTGTGGCACATCAATCAGACTATGAGTGCCACAGACAATTGGCCTTATCCTGGATAGGTGAACCACAAGAACAATGGACAAAATACTTAAAGCTCAGGAGAGAAAAATGAATGGATTCTGTAATGATCAATTTGTCCACTTTCTTTGCATCATCGGTAGGGATTTGAAAGGCAGTACGATTTATCTAAAAGTATCGCCTTTCACTGGGGTCCTTATCAGAGAACAGAAGTCATTTTCATCATAAAAACCAATTTTTCCATGGCACAGAAGTCGCTTTCATCAGAAAACCAACTTTGCCATGACCTGTGCCAGGATTCTCACCTGCTGAACATTTTTCAAGTAAAATCTTTTGTCCCTTCCCTATGTGAAAACATGAAGGGTTGAAGAAGCTGGGCACTCAGTATCGAAACAACAAGCAGATACTAATTATAAGAAACGCATATGTACAGACATATAGGAGTACATGAAAAATGAATATGAGTTCATATATAGACAACCGTTGGGAAACGCCCGATCTCTCCAAGTTATGTTGAACTATAAGGGAAACCTATGCTGTTTGATACTTGATCCTGGTGGTTAGTGTATCAAAAATTTTATATTTCAGGCCACTCAGTAAACTTATTTCCACTGTTGTGCACAAAGGACCCTGTATTCAAATCTCTTAATCAATCATCCCAAGTTGAGCTAGCCACTTGGTTAGGTTATCCCACATCCGATAATCGAAGGTCCAATCAATCTAAATCATTCTAGATGAAAAAGAAGTAAAAGGATATGGATTCCCATTCATTATCAAGTGTTCTTGAATGAATGCATTCGGAATCTAGTCTCAGTCACGAAGAACCCATAGCAATATAGGACATAGCTTTTACACTAGCGAGAAGGCAAACCAATCAGTCTCCAACTAGCAATCTGATGGCCACCCGCCACTGACAATGATAGGATGGCCTTAAAGTACTGAAAAAGAAAGGAGGATGTCGAAGGATCTTTACTGGGTAGCGGACGTGGATGATAAGCGTTCTAGCACAAGCATTTATCCTAAAGGCTCGCTCCTCTATCCTAAAAGTTGCAGGTGTTACTTTCAACAATGTCAACCACAGAAGCGGAAGAGTTCATGGGCTAACGTAGATGATTGGCTCTCATCGAAACTCGAGGTGATGATATTTCCTATTCAGTGAATTCTCAATAACAACCAAAAACTGATGGAGGAACAATGGACAATTTTGGACCCATGAAGAGATCGCAGAGCTAATGACTCGATTTCCTCGCAAATCCTCATCCACAATCATGCTGCCCGAAAGCAAACTCACTCAGCAACTACTTGATGCTTCGTTCACGAATTATGAACAGAAATGGACGTGATTCAATCTGCATTAATTTTGAACCCAGCTCAATATTGATCAAATTTTGATCCGGAGGAACTTTAGTTGCTGCGTTTGCTTCTTCTTCTTCATGAAGTCCGATCTTTTCATCATGTAATCAAGTGTTGTTTTAAAGATTCAGTGAGTCTCTTCTTGCGAAGGTTTTCAAACATTGTCAGCCGTTGTTCGCCTGGAGTTAGCAAGCATACAAGTTCTTGCAATTAGGAGCTTTTTGACATTTTAGTCATTTGAACCATGCTAGGTGTTTGGCATTGCTTTACCTTCTGAACTTTGTAAGGCATGCTTGTTTTATGGAAAATGAACGATTTGAAAAATATTTTCTTGAATATAATGTCTTATATGGTCTACAAAATTGAATATAAGAAAAATATTTTCGTCATTCATGAAAATATTTAAATACAAAAAAACGTCAATAATGAAAATATTTAATATTGACCTATCATTTTAAGTATAAATTATTCATTTTCGGTGAATTAAATGGACGAAAAGGACAATTGCAAACTTTTAAAATGAAAAGAAAATATCATTACACTTTGCATGAGGACACTAGTAAAATAGGAAAAATTTCAACACTAGTAAAGTTTTAACCATTAGAAATGAGACAGAATCAGTCAAAGTAGTTCTAAGGTTATTTAGAAACCATGCTGTCAATTACATAAATTTTTCAGTTAATGATTTGATAAAGTTCTCTTCATTAGACTTGTAAGTCGATGAGCTTCAAATATTTCTATTTACTTGTATATACATCTTTATAATAGATAAATTAACTTTACTGTAATTAAATTCATGGAGAAACATGGCAATGCTAACGTAAATTGCAACAGTAACTGAATCATATTTCAATTTTGTCAACTAATACCGCACGTGTTGTCCATGTCTAGAATATAAAAATTTTATGGTATAAATAAACATATTATATTCTAAAAACACTTTGATAGATTGTATGGGTAAATAAGCAAAGTTAAAATAAAAACTTTCTAGTATTTGATATGTCAATTAGGATTACAGATAAACTAAGATCCTTAAGACCACATTTTTACAGATTTGTTGTGTTTGAATTTGACCAGGTTGACTGTCAAATAAAATAATGTATAGATATTATAAAGCAAAGATAGCCATCCTACTTTTAGGAGATCTCAATTTCTAATTTTTTTTTCCTGTCTTTAATCACTTTTTTCGACTTCCGTATTTTATCAAATATTTCCCTTCAAACACTTTCTTCTAATTTAAATGCTATATTATGTTTATTTGATAATCGATAGGGTAATCCACTTGTCAGAACTCTAGTAATTTCTGGAATAATATTTCAAGTTGGTGATATAAAGCAATCGAATGATTATTGGGTGAAGTCCATATCCATCTAGGAATAGATAAAATCTATGTAGTTAGATAATGCTTTCTTGGTAGTAGAAATCATTAATAAGTACAAAAGTGAAATTAGGAGATTGGATCTACCCTAAACCTGTGGCTCTCTATAAATCTAAGGTTTTTCTATGGTAGCATGACATATATATTGGAAGACACCAAATTCCACACTAGGCATTAATTATGTGCTCATGCTTATACAATTGAAGATGTCTATTAAGTGGATTTATTGGTGCATCATGGCTAAAGGATGTTTATTCGTTTGCTTATTTAAGAGTAATCAATATTTCGCTTACACCGATTCAATTGTATCCTTACATCATGGATCCCATCGAGAAAAGCTCCAACTCTATCCCTGAATTTACGTACATACGTGTATTCTACATATCCAATTATTTGGTTAAATTACAACTTATTTGACTTATAGTTTACATTTCGTGATGTGTTGGATCTAACAAAGAAAGAAGACCCTCTCGAGGGGTTCAAACCTCATGTGGCCGCGTAGCCCGATATCAAGGAAACCCCAGCTTTGTTCGAGTATGGAAACTGCCGTGAATATTCGAAAAGCTCAATGCAGTGTTGTGGCTAAGAATCGAAGATCACGCACAGCATGTCCTTACGTTAAAGAAATGGCGCAAGTTGCTGTTAAAAAAGAGTTAATAGGAACTAAAATGAATCCGTATTCACTTCGAGAATTCCGATAACGGACCCTACATTAATGGTAACCGACGCATTATTATATCTACCCTTAACTCCAGATAAGGAAGAGGGAGTGAGAGAGGGAGGCGAGGCTGTCGCGAACGTGGGTGCAAGAGATGACAAAGAAAATGGTGCAACGTCAGAGGGTTTACCTCTACTGAATAAAGTGAGAAAAGAACTTGATACTGATACATTTTTGTCGGTTAAAAAGGAGATTTTCTTGGAGTTCAAGCCTGATCCTCGAAACCCAATGACGCAGCATTGTTATTATCTGCAAAGCTGAGCAGAAACCACTTAGGTTTTAACGAAAAGATGTCGCCCTGTTTTTGCAATGAAGAAGCGAATCAACCTGATTAAGCCATGAGTATGTGACGTAGGGTTTTAACTCGGCTGTCACATGGATTAGCCCGTACTTAACGAGATCTGCTGTCGCTGTTGCATTCTCTCTCTGGCTAAGCAGTCGTGGAAAAATGGGAAAATTTCACGATAGTTGCTGTCGCGCGGCACGTGCGAAGATCCAGCTCAGAAAATGACCGATTATCTCGAAATTCATTACTCACTTACTCTTTTTGATCTGTAGTTTATAATGGATGTGATGTTTCTTGATCCTCTATAACAAAGTTACCTTTTCAAAAAAGGTAATTTCAAAACAAACCATTTTTTTTTTTGACCTTTTGAGCTTATATCTTTCTCTCTACATTAGTATATAAAGGGCAGATGCGCCCGCAGCACTAACACCATCTGTTCACTTCTGCACATACCATCCCCATTCTGTCCATCCTTCAATAGGGCTTCGACTCATAAAACCTCTCTTTCCACCAAAAAGAGGAAAACGACTAGAGATGACTTCGGGCTCCACATGGACGGCGAAGCAAAACAAGCTGTTCGAGAACGCGCTGGCCATATACGACAGGGACACGCCTGACCGCTGGCAAAATCTGGCGAGAGCAGTTGGTGGAAACAAGAGCGTGGAGGACGTGAAGAGGCACTACGAGATGCTCGTTGAAGATGTGAACCAGATCGAGTCCGGGCAGGTCCCCTTGCCGAATTACCGTAAACTCGGAGGACCCAACAGCAAGGGTTGCAGCGCCTTCACGGACGAAGAGCAAAGGTATGTACACGAATATGTCTTTTAGGGTTATTCTGCAAATCAACAGTTATTATTTCTAATATCTGCAAAGCACACAGTATCCTGAAGACGTTTTATATCGAGTTATATACTCTGTTCTTTTGGTCGTGGTCATCTTCCTTTTCAATCCAGTGATGTTTGCATGCTCCTGAAATTCAATTTGTGGCTGATGTCTCGACATCTTCATGACTTGATGAAGTTTTCATCTATTGGCAATTGAATGTAGTAGTAATACATAGAGCGGATAAGAAGCAGAGATTTGTGGTGTCTCCAAACTTTTTCTTGATGCTAATGTGAAGTTTCATTTTGCTCTGAAATGAGTATATTTATTTCGTCGGAGATAACATATTTAAAAAATATTTTCTTGATAGTGATTACTTATATTGCTTACAATATAAAGGAAGCACAAAGATTTCATACTCTAAAAAAAATATATTTGACTTGATCAAAGAAAATATACAATCATTTAAAAAATAATTCTTTAAAAAGATTATTCATCTTTTACTAAATAAAAGGAACTGAATTTAATTTGTTATATATCTGGCAGTATTTTTGCTCACTATTTTCTTACGCTCCAGGTTGAAGAGCCTAAGGATCCAGTGAAGTATCAGGGGAAAGCCGGCTGATATTTTGGGATGGAATAAAGTTCAGATGAGGATAGATCAAAGGCAGCAAACGCAGAAAAATGTTTTCCCCCCTTTTCTATTAAAAGAAAGACCATGTACTTCTTTGAGGGTCTTATTGCAACTTATAATCAAGAAAATTCTCGTTAGTTACATCCACAACTCATTTTGTGTTCTTATAATCTCTCAATAATTAATACTATGTTAATAGTAATTTGATCAACTCTGAAAAATGCTAATTGTATCGTAGGAAAACGATCGAATGACATTTAGAGAGAAAAACGTTGAAGATTTGGAGAAAAAGTGCGATTCAAAAAGTATTTAGTGTTCATTTGTTTGATTGCAAACTCATTGTTGCTTGAATTTTTTTATTACGTTTGTCACTACTAAAAACGCTGAAGTTTATTGATGATGAGAATATATTGCAAAGTAACTTACAAAGTGAAGGCAAGCACTGTTATGAATCCTTAATAGAAGACGCAAGCCAATTGGTGAATTAACAACAAATTAATGGAAGAAATTGACTCAAAGTAGAAAACTGTTTTCGATTGTGAAGGCTGCATGCAAAAAGCAAAAGAAAATAAAATATATTATGGTTGTTCTTTTCAATGAGAGAGAGAAAAAGAATAAGCCATTTTACAAGCAAACAACGATGTAATTTAGCTTTCGTCTTAAATTTGAAAAGGGATCTGAAATTATTTCAATGGCTTGGAAATGAAAACTTGAGCATATAAACATCTGAGCTGCATCCGGTAACCATTTGGAATAGACCGAGCACATATGTTTATAGGATCTTTATATATACTTGATCTCCATCCATTTATCAAATTTAAGTTTTTGAATGATATTAAAGTTATTGATATTGCCACCAAAGAATCTCCCAATTCAACAGTTATCTAAACTTCCTCATTTGATGCCATTGGCCAAACCTTTGGATTTCTGCAAGAAGTTTCGGGGTGGCAACTAATATATTAAAAGCAGTCAAATGAAATGTAGAGAGATGAAAATGGGTAGACTCTGGTTTATTACTAACATGGAGTGCTAAACCTTATCGTTGAAGCAAGTTCGAAGCAAATAGTGATGCCAGAAGGCACAATGTCAGTAGGTTCTGCAGTTCAAAGACAAGAATCTACAAATGGCAGGTTCTCTGTATATGGCAGTAGCAGAAAAACTTATCGTTGATGCCAGGTTGATAGAATGATCGCTTGGCGCAATCAAGATCGCAAGAATACATTTTGTCATTCGATACCCAATAATATTACTCGACTCGATGCTAGTTTGCTGACTCGATGCTAGTCTGCTGCTACAGACAGTGAAATAGTATTGTCCATATTGACGGACATCCTATTTTTTACTGCATGTTTAATTAAAACGAGTTCACAATTTATTTAGATAGGTCCACGTCTATGATTCTCTCTTGACTCTCCTTGCACTCGCTCATCCTGTGCTCTCGCCTTAATTTGGATATGAATGTTCCCCGATTTAATAAAATATAAAAGTGCTTTTGACAAATGTGGATAAGGTTGGGAATGGATTAAAAAGAGCACGGGTCGCTAAAATTATATTGTATGGAAATGAAAAAAAAAATGGGTCAAATTTATCAATTTGAGTCGAACTATTTTCAGCCCGAACCAAATAGATCCGATCCACTCGTTTAACAAGTCTACCTTGGACCGACAATACATGCAATTTTACATACACATTGCCGCAACATATAGTTGATGGAACCAAAAGAGGTTTCGCTGTCAACAATTTCCGCTTTATTGCCAGAATATGATGACTAGCGCTTTCTCCGGCGAAGGTTCAGACCACCTGCAGATCGATTGAAGAACAATAGCATATCAGCTGAGGAGATACATACCTACCGGTAGATCGAAAATTCTTCGCACTTCCTTCCAACTCTTTCTGAGATAATATTTTGCAAATGGATATATGCCGGCATCTTAACTTTCAATATGTGTCACAATAAACAAAATAATGAAAAAGGAAACCAAAAGCCACCGCATATAACAATCGTCATCCACGTAAAATCCCTGCAAACCTCATTTGTACTAAGGAAATCACCTACTTTGAGCTTCCTAGCAACAGCTTGCATCAGCAACAGCTCCCGTCACCCTTCTTACTCCTGTCATCCTTGTTGCTCGGAGAGTACCGGCTGGTAGAAGGCGGTGAGTAGCCAGGTGCACTTGGAGAATGTCCAGCAGTTGGGCTGCAGAGTAGTAAAAAATTAATCTAATTAGGAGCCATGTGCTCTCCACATTTTGCAACACCCAGGTGCTTGCGAGTGTTCTTTTTTTTTTTTTTTTTCACGAGAGCTCATGAGCCAGCACCCTAGGCTGGTAAACACACCTGTACTGACGAGAACTTAGGCCTGTAATCTGGGCCGAAACTGGACATATTAAGCAATGGTGCATGAAGGATGCATGTGCCTACTCAACTTAACTCTTTTGGGAAAGAGTACTCAATGATAGCATCAGATAAGCACAGCAGACAATTGGAACTGGCCTAAATAACATTTCATTTTTGGCCACAGTACACGATAGCAGACAATTCGACGTTCACATTGAAAGCGGACAGAATGCCATGTCCAGATATTACTACTTGATGATGTCCCAAAGACTGAAGATCATTAAGATAAACCATTACCTGCTAGTGCTTGGACTGTATCTTGAGCTCGATGGAGAGTATTACGAAGACATCGGTGAGTATGGTGGCGATGTGGGGCTACAAGAAGACAGACATACTGAAACACATTAAATATGAATCCTGCCTTAACAAAGAATAGCTTGATTGCTACAACAACAGGAAAGGCCCAATGATAATATGTGGAGAACATAGCGATAATAAATAAAATCAGAGGAAAGCTTATCCAGCATGCTTGGCAACATAGTTCACCTTAAGTTGGAGATGTAGGACTGTAAGGACTGAATGGTGACAATCTTGAACTGCCAGGCGAATACACCAATAATGGGCTGTATATCGCCAACAGAGGGTTGTATTTTGGAGAAGAAGGGCTGTAGCTTGGTGAACATGGGCTGTAACCACCAGAGGCAGGGCTGTAACCAGGTGAAGATAGTCTGCATCCTGGCAATGAGGGACTGCATCCGGGATAAGAAGGGCTATACCCAGGAGATGAAGCAGGCAAGAAGGCCATACCACCAACATAGGGAGAAAACTGAGCATATGTAGTTGGAGAGAGCTGGAGGTTTGGGCTCAGCAAATAATTTGGAGACATCCTGCCCTCATGGTAAGGAGTTCCAGAGAATGGTGAACATACAGGCATCATGCCAAAATCAAGACCCTCCATATACCTAGGCAGCTGAAGTTTGATTGCATACTTCAACAACTCATCATTCAGGTACAATGCACAGTCTCCTGTGCCAATGGGTGAAAGCTGACCCAACATAATGTTCTCCGTGACACCCCTCAGATAATCTGATTCAGCATAGACAGCAGCATCAAGAAGAATGTCCACAGTTTCTTCAAATGAGCATCTCATCAGTGGCCCGGCATCATTTCGATTGATGCCATGACGTGTAATGGCCATCAAGTGGCCTCGATATGTCATGGTATCACACAAAATAGCCAAATGCCGAGAATTGACATAAGATCCATCAAATGATATGACAACACTCAATTCATCCAGTAAGGAGCGACGAACTGCCTCAGTACCAAGAACTTCAATAACTTCTATTAGATGATTGCTCGTCGTCCTTGTGGGATCAACTCCTTCATGACACATGACAGCTAATAGGTTCACACCTTCAGTATCTAACATCCACTCAGTTTCTGGCTTGAAGCCATCATTCTCATTGAATTTGTTTACTTTGACATTCTTGAGAAACATCTTGTTAATATCTGGGATCCCTCGAAGAGCCATTTCTGTGAGCATATTGCTCTCAATCTTCTTCAAGAAGACATCATCTGCTGCAGATTCATCCCCTTTTGGAGCTTCATCATTCATGATACAAATGCGAAGAATAAGCTTATCAGCATTGTCATCATTAACTATACAGTTCAAATCATCATCAAATTCCTGATTGATCTTCCCTGCAAAATCGACCATGCTGAGCTTCTTATCCACCATCATTTCCCAATTCAAGTCAATGCGAAGCAACCAAGCAGAAATCTTTTCAGGGGCAATCTCTTCATCCGGCATTTCATAGTAAGATTTGACAAAATCAACATCCTCTTCAATTATTGTGCCCGTAGGGTCTGGATCATACCATACTTCAGTGTCTTGAGTTACACTGCGGAAAATAGTGTACTCCATGGCACATTGAACGCTCTTGGCACTTTCCTTTGTCTTGTTTACCTCAGGATTCAGATAGACAGAGAGGGAGGGAGTCTTAATTTTTTTGGCAACGTTAATGATTTCCCTCAACCTAGGAACACCAAGAGTGACGTTCTTCGCACTCACACCAGCATGGTGGAAGGTATTGAGAGTCATCTGGATGGCAGGCTCACCAATAGATTGTGCAGCAACACAACCAATCATTTACCCTGCAGCCACTAATGACTGCAAGAACTGCGTTTCAATCTCTCCAATTACCCAGTCAAAAGCTTCATGAGTAAGCCTATACTCATTCAACACTCTCTTACTAGCAAAAGTGCTGCAAAGGAGGATATTGAAAAAGAGAGTTGCATTCTTCTGAGCCTCAACACTCAATGGATCTTCACCGGGAACAACCTTAAGCCTCTCTGAAAACTTATCAATTGCCTCCACAACCTCCACGGGGTGAATATCCGAAGGCCTCCTTAAGTCAATTTTAAAAGTCTTCTGGGCATTCCCAATAAGCCTCTTGAGGTTGACAGGTAATGGCCAAGTAGTATCACCTGTAGTTGCAATCTCTGTTCCGAGTTGGTATCGATCAGCTTCAACTTTTTGAGCATCAAAGACATCTCTCAATTCTCCGATCAATCTCAGATCCTCAGCGTTTTCAGGCAACATGTAATCAGGGTTCGAGTTCTTATCATCTATCTCATATCTGAAAAGTCTATCAAATTCTGACTTCTTCATTCTCAAAGAATCCAGATTCTGCGATTCAATCCAGATGGCATCCATACCATCTTCACCATACAAAAACTGTATAATATCTCCCAAGGAATTCCTAACCGTTCCATCATATTTAACCATAATATCCTCCATAGCCTTCACTAGTCCCCTCTGGATATATCCCGTCTCAGAAGTCTTGACAGCAGTATCAATGAGACCTTCCCTAACACCCGTAGCATGCAAAAAGAATTCCTGCGGAGTCAACCCACGGAGATAGGAGTTCTCGACAAATCCACGACTTTCTGGCCTATAATCATCTTTTGCGAAATGGGGCAGAGTTCGATCTATGAATCCAAACGGGATTCGCTTACCCTCAACATTCTGCTGACCGACACAAGCAGTCATCTGAGAAATATTGATAAAACTTCCCTTAGATCCAGCAGTAACCATTGCTTTAAGATTGTTCCTCTCAGATAAACTCTTTTGGGCACTACTTCCAGCATCATCACAAGCCCTGTTCAACGCCTGAAAGATCACAAGTGTGTCATTGTTTGACTTGTCAAGCATAAAAGGAGAAGATTGTGGGTTGGGGAAGAATATACAGACCTGATTCACTTTGTTTTCAAAGGATTCCATCATTGTTCGTCCAGGTTCAGGCTCTAACTTTTTCTCCTGAGCATCTTTTATAAGCCTCTTCACTTCATCTTTAGCCGAAGAAATGGTCTCATTAATTTTTTCCATTGTCGCTGCATCAGCAATTGTGTCTCCAATACCAATGCTGAAACCAGTCTGCAAAAGCCAATAGTTGACAAGCCACTGAGTATGCCCCAAGAATTTCCGGGATGCATCGGGGCCAACCTCTTCCCTGTACAGACAAACGTTGCAGTCAATACTAAAGAACTAGCCAACCGAGTCTTCAGAGAAATTCTACCATGGACAGAAGAAGAAATTTGAGTATCTTGAACACAAATGTTATGGAAAATCCAAGTTCCAATAGTTTTCACGCAGGTAAAATTTCAAAGAGAATTCATCTGCCAATACATCATCCAGATGAAACAAGAGTTGAAAGTTTGTACCAGAAGACATGTATGAGACTTCCTGTAGATGTCCCAAGTGTCTTCTTGCAAAGAGTTTCTGAAAGTAACTCCCCCTTCTCAATTCGAACTTGGGTATCTCCAGGAGTTATAAATCCTGTTTCAGACTCTGAGTGCCATGCAGAATTTCTCAGGAGATTGATCTGCTTGGGTATGATGAGATTGAACACTTGCTTTCCTGTCCAAAGAGGCCTGGGCTTCAAAATAGCAGGAGTGGGAACTTTCAAAATCCTCCCACCACATCAAGACGTTCATAAAAATATCCTGTAAGGAAAAAAGGGCGAAGGAGCTCCAAAGTCAAACTCAAACAAAAAAAGGATACCAATAAATTTTCAAAACCATCACGAAGCATTCTGCAAAATTACCTTTTCAATAAAAGTATCCCTCTTTGTGATTTTACGACAACCTAGGAGTGTATCCTGGACTAATCCCATCACTGGTCTATTTGATTGAGGCGAAACAATACACTTAGGCACCATCATTAGCTCCAAAACTTCTGCTCTGGTTTCAAAAGACCGAGGCACGTGCATGTTCATTTCATCTCCATCAAAATCAGCATTGTATGGTGAAGTTACAGATAAGTTTAGATGAAAAGTCGAGTACGGCATGATCTTAATTCTGTGACCCATTATAGACATTTTATGAAGACTAGGCTGACGATCGAACAGCACAATGTCTCCATCATTCAACTGTGCTCCACCTGTAAAAGAGTATTTCAAGTTAGATAAGCTGTTTACATCGCAAGATATTCTTACTTATCAAAAACAAAAACCATGTAGAAGGACAAGGATAAGGGAGGATGCCTTGTGGCCTATTTCCAAATGATGGACGCTACTTTTCTTCAAAAAGCGGAGATCAAGTCTCTGTCCATCATCCCTCATAATATATTTAGCCCCAGTTTTACCTGGTGGTGGATGAGGTCCATATTCAACAAGCTCCTTCAATCTGTTTTAAGATAAAAAGTCAATATGGAAGAAGAAGAAGAAGACAAAGAAAAGCTGAATTTATGAACCTCTCAATGTTGTAAGGAGTCACGGTTTCCGGATATGTAAGATTCAAAGCAATACTCCAAGGGACTCCTAGTTCATCAATATTAATAGTTGGATCGGGTGTTATGACTGTTCGAGCAGAAAAGTCAACCCTTTTTCCCATGAGATTCCCTCTAATCCGGCCTTCCTTCGCCTTGAGCCTGCTGCAGATCGACTTGATAGGTCTCCCAGACCGTTGGATCGCCTGAGAAGTAATAGAAGAAATGCATGCATAATTACCTTTGACGCTTGAGGCAGGATACAGGATAAAAGGCAAAATTATTTTCATCTACAAATTCTACAAATGTCTTAAAAGAGTCAGCAGACCCTTGGCTGTCCAGGCAACTCGTTGTCAAAGTATGTAGCAATGTGGAATTGCAACAACCGTGCAAACTCCGATATGATATGTGCTGGTGCATCATTCCTCTCCTGTTGCCTTATATTCTCATTATGTCTTATAATCATTGCCAATTGATACGTCAGATCATCCTGTATATGACAATGGGAAGGATGTAAGGTAAATCCTCTCGTTTGCATAAAATTTTAACTCATTAATTTGATTCCAACAAAAAATCCAGAAAAGAATGAAGCAAAATATTAGATAATTCTACATACGGAAGCCAGAAAGATGAAGAAAAGATGCTTGCCTCACTCCTGGAAGAGGTGGAGGAATAGGTAGAACTTGCAAAATCATCCAATCCGGACGAGCATATCTCGGGTTCAAGCCTAACAGCTGGCAGTCTTCATCACTTATTCTCTTGAGAACGCTGAGCACCTAATATTCACAAGAGCGATCCTTAAAGCTAGTCAAAATAAAAGAAAAAATTAGTTCTGTTCATGCAAATAAAAGTATTACCCTTTCAGCAGAAAGAGTTTGTTTTCTTTCCACTGGCTCAGGAAGCTGATCCTAATCATTGTTTTTCTTCCGCTGGGTCTTATACTCTGCTATCATTTTCATTCCTTCAATAGTAAGCTTTGGCTGCTGGGCACTGCAGCCCCCACGAATCTTCTTCAGCGGCTCTTCTGAGCCTTGACCTTGTACATCAATCTCATCTCCACCTTCACATTTTGATCTGTTTTTACACGCATCTAGTATCTTCTTAAGCCTATTTTTAGGATTTCTTATTTGAAGGGCCTGTATAAACTTGCTATCTTCCTGCAGGAAGTCCAAATCGTAAGTACCTATTACCATGACATAAGCCTGCATTTTCTTTGAGTTCATACGTTTGAGACAACATCAAATTGGTATCATGAACGGTATAAAAGCGACGTCCATCTATAAATATAACTCCATTCAACCCTGATTTGTTCAAAACTCTCCCATTCAAGTCCACAGTAATGCAGCTTTGACATTCACAAGAACTGGTTTTGCTCCAGATCAACTCTCAAGTCTCCCAATACCTCATCTGCGAGTATTTTGGAGCAATTGAAGCGAACGCAGCGCATGACAGTCAACACGGTCTTCATGAACCCAATGTGAAACATTGGCTTCGCCAGCTCCAGGTGCCCAAAGTTTCGCCATGCACGTCTCGCACTTCCATTTCCTATTGATCGTGCCGAGGCGAGGATCGCTCAGCCCGCCAAGCTTCGGCGCGCCCCTCTCCATCGTCTCGCCGTGCTCAATCTGCACAACGGACATTCGCCTCTGCACAACCAAACAGAACCCACAGCACCAATCAGAACACACGCAGAAACCCCAAAACCAACCCCGGCCCCCGGAAACGAACGGCAACGCGAATCGCAGGGAAAGTCGGAGGGAGAGGGGCGGGGATTTACGATCTCGTCGGGGCTTAGGATGCCGAACTGCACCATCCGGACGTCGGCGACCTCCGCCGCAGAGGCAGGGAACCGAATATCCATGGCCGATCCAACTCCGCCACACGAACGCCCCAGGGTTTTACAGTAAGTCACACAAAGATTTGATGCAATTCGAGTTCCAATTAGTTCGTTCTTCAACCTTTTTCTCTCTTTTCAAATTTTGGCGGTTGCGTGAAGCAGCAGCAGAGAGTGTAGAGATCTTCCACCGGAAGAACCCTCCGTACAGAGAGCGAAATGGTAAAATGACAGTAGTGGCGAGGCTGAGGAGGTATTTATAGAGGAAGCTTACCCGTCGAAAATGGTCGTGGGCTTCTTTTTTCTTCCCCAAACCATATTTGATGGGCTGGATTAGGGCTACAATCTATTGACTTTTTGAGTTGACTCGGTTGACGCGGATTGACCCGAGATTTCTCAAGGGTCCGTCTCTTCTTCGAATGACTCCACCCGGGCCCCCATTTTCCCGGCCAATCGACCAGGTTGACCCGGCCCGATCCCGTCGGTCCCAACGGGTCGTTTCGGGCTCACTTCCTCAAATTATCCTAAATGGTGTCCAGATTGATGTTGAAATCGAATTAATTTGGCCTAATGGGATTTTGGATGCGGTTCCTTGACATTATTGAGAAAAGGTTTTCTAAAAGCTCTAAATCCGTGCTCCAACCTTGGTCGACTCGTTTGAGATCAAGATATTGAAATCGGCTTGAAATCTTGCATTATTAATATTATAGTCCGCAATTCAAATGTCTAAGAAAAAGGAATCAAACCATATCCATGAATTTTAAAATTTTTGTTTTTGTTTTTGGTACCTTTGATTTATTAAGAAAATGGTGCCTAAGTATAAATGAAATGGAACGCTCTTAATCCCTATAAGGACACGTACCTTAGACCTGGGTTTACGCACTGCCTGTTTTGGAGGAATGTTGGAGCCTGCGCATATTTTGGCGCTTGATTTGAGCAGCCTCTCTCTGTTTGCCACTTCTCTCTTTGGAGCTTCCATTCCTGATCCGGGTGGGACTAGGATGAAAGGTTCAAAAATGATTCGACTTCTCAAATACGGAAGCTCGGGGTATTTTAATAAACAAAAAGTTATTTTTATGGAGAAAACGCTTTTCTAATAAAATATAATTTCCTCTAGACAGTTGAGATTCCTTCAAAAGATGAACATAACCTACATTGATTCACTTATCAACATGAAGATGAAAAATAAGAACACGGCTAAGATCACATTTCGAACGAATACAAAGAACCCTAACGAATTAAATGGTTAGTTATTAGGAATTTTATGCTCATTTCAAATAAGGTAAGTGTTTTCTTAAAGGATGTGCTCTGGTTGAAAGAGAGCTACTCATAGCAAAAGGATGGCCATTGCCCTCGAATGAGATTGTGCCATGAATTGAAGGATTTATAAATGGCTTGTGATGGGTTCAGGAACCAGAATTGCATTTCTCCTCGGCAAAACATAATGGCTTCTCATGGCTTGGAATTGCATAGTTAGCAGCTGTTGAAAAGAGAGGAAACGAGGCAGAACATCATCTGAAGGACCATTGGATTTCTTCCAGGGTTCTTCCTTTGGTCTCGGGGACCCAGAGACACACAAATGCCAGAGTGAAGGCGCTCACAAGGGTGTAGATGGTGAAGGTACCTAAATACAGATGAGATTTCCATGAGAAGCAAGTCAGAAAAATTTCACCGAATTGCAGGGAGGAAAAGTTTTAGTAGTATTCTCTCCGAGAGAGAGGGAGAGAGAGGGAGAGAGGGAGAGAGAGAGACCTCCGGCGCTCCAATGTAGGAGCAAGTTCGCTGTCATGGTGACAAGCCAGGCGACAAACCAGTTGGCGAGCGTGGCCGTGCTTCCGCCAAGCCCCTTGATGTTCATTGGAAGGATCTGCAAACAATCAAAACAGATATTGAGAGGTAATTAGAGATCACAAACCCACTTCATGACGTTGGAACGTGAATCTTCATGCTCAGCTGAAGCCCATCGTACAAATAGTCGAAACAAATTCAGTAGGTCTGGTTATGGCAAGTGAATTGCTGGTGTTTGATGCTTGTGCAACATGGGACGGGCCTCACCTCGGACATTACAACCCACGGGATGGATCCGATGCCAAGCGAGAACGAAGCTCCGAAGCACTGACAAAGGTAGGGCCAGTATAAGATTGAATGGACATGCAACTGACGGTCACATGCCTAAGTTTCGAGGTTTTGAGCATACCACGACTCCGACGACCGACAAAATCCCAAGAATAGCATGCATATCAGAGCCATCCAATACAAAACCCTGAAAAACCATTTAACAAGACGCGAAAAGTTCATTGAGAATTCTCAACCATCAGCGAATGTGTTTCAGGTTTTGAAGAGCGTAATCTGAGTTTAAGCTGGTAAAAAATGTCCACTTCAATACCTTTAAATAGAATGCTACGGCAACTGTGAAGAGGCTCGCAGTCATTCCGGAGCTAGAGAACTGCACGATGAATTATCTGTCTAATTAAATTGTTTTCTTGGAAAAATATGCAGTCACCAAGTCTGGAAATCATTATCAAACTCACAATGAGGAGGACCCGGCGACCTGCTCGATCCGCCAACCAAGTACTAATTCCAGTGGCTACAACCTAAACAGCGAAGAGTCCTCACTATCACCATGCCCGGGCCACATATGGTTCATTGACCGACATTAAGAATAGATTCCATCCACTTGACAAGGAGTACTTTTGAGCTTTACCTGAATAGCGCCGAGTCCCACTGTTGCTGTATTGGTCGATGAAACCCCTGTTGATGATTACACCATACCAAGAAGTTCATGTCATGCAGCAATCCAAAACAGAACTAACCGTTCCGAGGACAATTACTTGTTTTCACGAGCTAAGAGGATTGAACATGACAATACAAGAAACCTCAGTTGATTTTCCTTTAATATGATCTGGAATTAGGTTAACTACTTCGAGGAGCTCCTTCCAGAGTTCGCTAATTTTGAGGAGTACCTGCATCGTGAAAGATGACACTCGAATAGAAGAGAACACCATTTATTCCACTAAGCTGTTGAAGACCTAGCAATCCTATTCCAATCTGCATATTTCATTTTTTCAGATGTTTAGATCCACGGTTAGCATTACCTGTCAAACATGCCAACTGAGACACAGAAGCAAATGAAGTATCAAGAAAAGGAATAATACCGTCAAGGGAAACCAATATCTTTTCTGTTTAAGCTCTGCAAATCGAATTGCAGTTCTTTTGCTACTCGAGGCTACAGATCTCTACAGAATGTAAATTTTGAAGGAATTACCAAATTCTAGAATAATAAATTTGTAGCATGTCTATAGACCAATTGTTCGAAACTCCTACCTTGATCTCATTCAGTTCGCTAGTTATATCAGTCTCAAAACCTCGGAGAACTTGCAAGGAAGCCTCACAATCATCAATCATGCCCATTTTCGCCTAAATAATTAGAGTAGTATGGAATTATGATGAATACGGCATTAAATATTAGAATAAGAACACGAGGTGCTGTGCACCACAAGAAAGTTTACCAGCCACCGAGGAGATTCCGGAATGAAAAACAGACCAGGTATCAGAAGAAGGCAAGGTATAATTCCTGGAAAATAGAAGAACATGAAGTTTTCATCTCATGTGATGCTCGTTATGAGATGTTTTAATGACCTCGTGACATCAATCTTAAGATGCTACTGACAATGATTATCCAAATCTGGCATCTGGACTGAAAAAAAGAGAATGAGTGGAAAGTAAAAACGAGCCTTGAAACGCTAGTCAACATCATTTAGTTTGGTGTCAGCGACCTAATGAAATCTAAGTTTCGGCTTAGTTGAGACCACTAAAAAGCAAGCAAGCAATCAATAAACACGAGTCGCGTAAGAGGTAGAGTACCTATAACTGCAAGCGGCCTCCACTGAATGAATAGCCCCAGCAGATAAGCAAGCATTATCCCGATAGTCACAGAGAGCTGTGCCGATTAACACATAAATTCAGAACCAGTTCTCATTTTAAAGTGTTCAGACAAGTAGCAACATAAGTCAAACAGCAATGGCTGCCACATAAAATTCACCTGATTCACTGATCCCAAGCTTCCCCTCATGTTCTGGGGTGCTATCTCAGATATGTATACGGGGACCTAAAAATCATTTAATGAATTGAGCAGATGGCCGAGGAAAATGCACGAGCAAAGAAAAAAAAATTGGACTAGGTTCAGAAATTATACCGTGTATGATATAACCCCCACACCAAAACCTTCCATCAACCTTCCCAAATAGAGGAAAGAGTAATCCTAAACAGATAAGGACGAGATGTGTTTATCTTCCAACGTGTTTGCGCAAGAGATGAGCCAATTCTGGACGTCATAGGGTGATAAGGAAAACTCACTTTGGCGAAGGATATGGCCAGCCATCCGAGGATGTTGGGAATGGCAGCAATCATCAAAGACTGTACAATTGAAGCAAGAAATCACAGAAACATAGCCAGTTCAACTTGCAAAGATAAGCAAGACGATCAAAAGAGAAAGGATGGCTATGCTTTATAAGAAAAACAAACTGAATTCTTGCCTACCCCTTTTCTTCCAATGTATTCGGAAATCTGACCACTTGCTATAGCCCCAACCATTGCGCCAACATTGGATAAAGAGCCAAACACAGAGAACTATGAACAAAATTAGCAGCAAGAATGATGAAACCGAGGGCATCGAGCAAAGGAGAGGAGCAATCCTCAACGGAGATGTTAATGCAATACCTCGGAGACAGAGAGCTTGAGATCCTGCGTGATGGCGGCTTGGCAAGGTGAAGAATAACCAGACTGTCAGCAAGATAAAGCAATCAACAACAGACCACGTTCCCTAGAAAAAGCAAAGTGGGCTAATGTTTCCGAGTTCACATCCTTGATTATGCATGCTGGTTGGGTTTGTACTCCTCTGCCTTTATGTTAAACTACCAAAAGGCTAAGAGTTTTTGGATTGGAAAGGGCACCGTGAGTGGTAGTGAAGGCAGAAGTCATGTGGCACCCAACAAATTCTTCACGGCAACCGCTAAGAGAACAGAGAAAAGGCCATAAATCACCCTATCTATTTCGCATGGTACACAGGATCATGCAAGGGTAATTCAACAGCTTTTTTCATTTTTCTGATGAATTTCAAGCACCGTTGCCCTTGGAAATCAAATAGACCACTGATGCACGCATGTATTTCCTAATTCCTCTGTCCCACGTTGTAGTCCTCTGGCTTATTTCATCTGAACGTGTCATTTGAACGCGCGCACAAGAAGAAAACGAGAAAAACCTCCAATGCATAAGATGGCCTTTGTACTCTAATAATCATCCGTGTCTCCCAGGATGTGACTCTTGCACGTAGTTAGAATTGTCTATTCGTGCATCTCCACGTCAAATGAATAATCGACTGAAAAGCATGGACAAAAGGGGAGGAAGGGTGATGGTTACGGTGAATCCGAATTGGATGGGACCGAGGGCGACGATGAGGACACAGGCGACGACGGAGACGGAGGAGTCGCGGATGGACTGAGAAGACCCCGTGATGATGGATTGCCTCGAGCCGAGACGGTACCAGCTGCCCGTGTGCAGGAAGGGCTTCTTGAGATCCCTCCCGTCCTCATTCTCCTCCCTGAAACTCATCTTTCTCTCTCTTTTCAAACTCTATACGGACAGAAGCCAAACCAAGATCGGACCAATCTGGACGTGAAGTCTCCCGCACGCCCAGAGAGAGAGAGAGAGAGAGAGAGAGAGAGAGAGAGACGTAACGAGAAGAGATCAGAGATGCATGATGTGGAAAAACCAATAATAGCTAAGGCAGAGAGATGGCATTGGGGTAGAGATACTACCCACCCGAGTTTTCGGGAGGATGGGGCTGTGAATGAGCTGAAGCTAGAAATGTGGGGGATGGTGCCGACGAAGACGACGCTGCATGGCTTGCTTTGCGCTTACGTACGTGAGAAGCAGCCGATGGACTAACCATTACACATTACTCAGTAATTGAGATGGAGCGACGTCGCGCATGTCCTAAAAGCTTACAAGAAATTTTGGGATGGAGGATCTTGTGGTTATGGAGCTCTTGTTCGTGCAAGATGTGGAGGGAAACCTGTGGACCGTGAATGATGAAGAGTAAGTATAATTTAAAGTGATTTCGATGGTCTCAAAATACGTGAGACTTGTAAGATAGCCTAAAAATGAAAATTCATAACTTTAAGTTCAATCCTAATTCTGTTCCCAATTTTTTTATCTAAAAAAAATTAACTTTAGGACAAATCCAACACTGCCTAAAACTATATTTTGTTTAAAAAAAACCCCAAATTTAGATTTAATTCCAAATATAACCTGAACCTTTTGCTTTTTAAAAAAATCGTTGACTTTAAATTTATTTTTAAACCTACCGATGTAGTCCTCCACCCAAAAATCTCTTTTAATCGTTCCTCAATTCTACAATTTTCATCTTAGAGAACGATTTTGTTACTGCGATAATATTTCACGTCACTTTGCTAATGTATTTTTGTAATCGATGTGGAAGTGACACATCAAATAACTTATGAAAATTTGTGGATGGAGAGTTAATATGAAGCAGATTTAAGATTAAATTGAAAGTTAATGTTTTATTAAACAAAAAAAGTTTGGGGCAAGTTTGGAACTAGTGCTATGGGTGGTTTTTTTTTCAGATAAAAAAAAAGTTTTGAAACATAATTGGATTAGACTTAAAGTTTAGAATTTTTTCTTAAATAAAAATGTTTGAGATAAAATTAAAATTAGACCTAAAGCTAAGGATTTATAGGAAATTAGGCCTTTGTAAAGATTATTGCAATAGTATCCAAAAAGGGATTTCCTCGATCACTTTTGGCTTCAAAAAAAGGCAACAAGACTTATTTATAAATCAATTATTTGGAATCCAGTGTATCTGAATTATTAGATATAATAAATTTCAAGAATAAATCTAGTACATTCAATAAAATTGAATAGTTTGCATGCCTCCATATATACACAAATAATTTTTCGGGAGGAGAATACATTTCACATATCTTATTGCACATAGGTGTTTGACATTGTTTTTATGTCGATTGAATATATATCTGTCTTTGTAATTGATTTTCATTTAGTCTCTTATGAAATAGAACCATAACAAGATATACTTTGTTTAAATAATTTGATTTTATCTTTGATGGTTGCTATAAAGGAATCAAGTCCTAGATAAAATCAGAAATGTTTGGTAATGGGAGATTCACGTAAAAAAGTTATAAATTCTTGGAAAAGTTAAGAAAGTTTCAAAATTTATCTATTATGACTTATTTACTCTCAATTATTTTTTTATGAAACCCAAAAATTGAAATTTGTACTTGCGTGAAACATTTATATTTTTTTGTAATATCAATAATCTTAAATTTATATACATGCAACACATTTTATAAAAAAAAATTAACACTAGAAGTCCAAACTTTTTTCATGAAACCGAATATTTAGGATAAATATGCAATATGGATAAAAGTTTAGGATTTTTGATATTATAAAAATAAGTTTGTGATAAATATGTCATAATATATAGGTATTTATGTTATTTAAGCACAAATTTAGATTTTTATGTCGTAAAAAATTTACTTTAAAATTTTTTATGGCCTCTGTCCTAAATTATTCTACCGCAGGAATTTCTTCCCTAGATCAGATGAATTACCACCGTTGATTTCAAGAGTCTCATGGGCTCAGAAAATGGTCGGTTGTAATCCACTTGGTTCAGTGGACCGATGTTTGACGCTCGTGGCCTCGTAAAAAGCCCTAGAAATAAAAGGCGAGATCGGCACGCGCCGTCGAGGAGCGTGAGGATGGCTCCCCTCCGGGAGGCGCTTCATTTTTCCCTTCACAGTGGAAGAAACGAAAGCGAAACTAACGAAGGAAGAAAAGCCAGACATGGCGGCTCGAGCAGGTTTCCCCACGCACGCTCGCCTTCTTCTCTAATCCACGTTTGCCTTCGCCCCTCGCTCTTCCTTGACCCGGCGCCACCGGGACACCGCCGCCCTCTGCCTCACGCGCCGCCGTCGGTCGCATCAGTCGTTCGCCGTCACTCGTTTCACCCCGAGTCCCGAACTTATGAGCGACCAAACCCAGACCCAGACCCACACCGAACCCCAACGGCAACCCCAGCCAAGCCATGACCCAGCCGCCTCCTCCTCATTCACTGCCGCCGCCGCAACCACCGCTGAGATGATCATCGTCCCGCCGCCGCCGCAGCAATCCGCCTCTCCTCCGTCCAAAATCCCCCTCCGCCCGCAGAAAATCCGCAAGCTCTCGCCCGAATCGTCCACGCCCGATCCGAAGCCATCCGCCGCCGGTGCTAGCCCTAAATCGAAGGCCGTCAATGCCTCCTCCTCCTCCTCTTCCTCGAAGCCCTCCAAAAACCGAATCGTCACTACGCGAGCCCTCGCACTCCCCCGTATAGTCGCTCGCTCCCTCTCCTGCGACGGTGAGGTCGAGGCCGCCATCCGCCACCTCCGGGACGCGGATCCCCTGCTTGCGCCTCTCATCGACGGCCATCCTCCGCCTACATTCGACATCTTCCTTACTCCCTTCCTTGCCCTTACCAAGAGCATTCTCTACCAGCAATTAGCCTACAAAGCCGGGAGCTCGATCTACTCGCGCTTCATTGCACTTTGTGGTGGCGAGGCTGGGGTCCTTCCCGAGACCGTGCTCGCGCTAGACCCTCACCAGCTTCGGCAAATTGGGGTTTCGGCTCGCAAGGCAAGCTACCTTCATGATTTAGCTAGGAAGTACCAGAATGGGATACTGTCCGACTCGGCTATTGTAGATATGGATGATAAATCGCTGTTTACTATGCTCACCATGGTCAACGGAATTGGTTCTTGGTCGGTCCACATGTTCATGATTTTCTCGTTGCATAGACCAGATGTTTTGCCTATTAATGACCTCGGAGTGCGGAAAGGAGTGCAGCTTCTTTATGGGTTCGAGGAATTGCCCAGGCCATCGCAGATGGATCTAATGTGTGAGAAATGGAGGCCGTACCGTTCAGTTGCGTCATGGTACATGTGGAGGTTTGTGGAGACAAAGGGTGCACCTTCGAGTGCTGCAGCTGTTGCAGCTGGTGCTAGCCTGCAGCAGCAACAGCTGCAACAGCAGCAGGTAGAAGAGCAGCAACAACATCACCAGCAGCAGCCACAGCTGCTGGATCCTATAAATAGCATTCTTAATCTCGGGTACAATGCGTTTCACTTCAGTTAGCAATTGCTGCACTGCAAATGATTAGAATTCTCTCTTACGTTTGCTTTACTGAAGTTATCTGGTCCTTGGTGAGAAAAAGACGTTTCTTTCTTTATAAATTTTATTTGTCAAGCTTTTTCATCTATTGGTGCTGGTGGATTTTGAAAATTGAGTCATTGGGGGCAGTATGGGCTAGTTTGTTTGTGGAGGGGGTTTCTGTACAATCCAATTCTATTGCTTTCCAGTATCAGTACGAAGAAAGACCATTTACAATTCAAAAAGGCAAGTTTGTTCTGTTTACTTGGGTGATAACACTGTAAGATATTTTGAGATCGAGGAATGCTGCTTTAGTGATACCTATCATAGTAGTATTTCTGTCGATGATGTTGGAGTAGTGGCTAGATCTCTGTGATTGTGCTCTTTTTACTGTTAAGCATGATGAACTCAGATTTGAAATAGGACCCAAGAATTCCTGGTCGGTTCCTATCTTCCCCCTTCCCCTATTTGCTTATTGAACAGTGAAACTGGAAAGCTTGTTGAATGCATTCCTTGTATATGATTATATACAATAGCTTGTAAATCATCTTAAATGCATTCTAAGCCCCTATGCCATCATCTGATAATTTTTTATGTTCTTTGTTTCCGTTTGAGGTAATTATACTCGTATGAGTTGGCTATCACATTGGGCAATATGTACGATTACAATCGGATGCTCTTGTGCCAAAGCGTGTGATTGATGGAGGAGATTTTCCGGTAGTGAAATTTTGGCTAGTTAAGAATATGCGGGTTCACATTCTGCTATTTTTGCACAGGAATTTGGAACAATGAGTAATTTCCAGATTCAATATTGAGTGCATTAGTTATATTCTATGACTACGTATAAATGCCCATTGCTATATCAAGTAGGCAAGGAATCTTCCTCTGGAACTAAGATAGGATGTTTTGCCTCATGATTTTAAGAAGTGGAAACTGCAATGCACAGTAGATGTTTAAAGGTTCAGTATATTCAGTTTGGGCTTTGTCCTTTTCCAATTGGTTATGACAATAATGTTGGCAACTTTTGGTTATGACTATGACATCAGTTGTCAACTCATGATATTCAAATGTACTTCAACGTGTTGTGTTTAATAAGAATGGTGCATTTGTTTTGAGTATCATAGAGTTGTATGGATGTTTTGTGAGAAATACATTAGGAAACGATGTGTCTGCAAATTGCTCTGTGGTCATCCTGCATGGCTTTCAGATAGCATGCGTATGTGTACCTTCATGGTGTATTTAGTACGATGCTTTTTGCGCTAATAGCCATGCTTTTGGTCTTTCATGGTTGCACATGAGGTTTATTCGAGTTCTATATGCTTTTCGTTAAGAAGTACGCAATTATAATCGATGTTTGTCAACTGTCCTTTCAAGCAGGCAATCCTATTAGAAAAGATATAGGTGCTTAATTGTCAGGATGCATGCAAGTCTGTTGGAGAGAGCTTGTCTATAGAAAGTTTCTCCTGGTACGGAACAGGATAAGACTAAATTGAGATTTTGAAGATGGATGTAGACTATTGTTTTCCTTTTGACAGATGGAAAATTGAATTCTAAATAAATATAAGATAATGTGCCTTTTTTATTTCTTAGATGGAGAATGACCATGTTCTAGTCTTATTGGATCATGGGTTACCACTGAGTTGAGCTAATCTTGACCCAACACATATAAGTCAAAAATTTGAGTCAGACCAAGCATTTCTTGGTTTTTGTCAGAGTTATCAACTGAGAGCTAATCATTCGGGATAGCATGTCCATGGTTCTTCTGTTTGAAGTGGTCTCCTGATTAGAAGATGCTCAGTGCAACCTTGAGGATGAGATGGACAGAGTGCAAAGTGGTTAATAGTGTCTTCTTTTGCTCATCAAATTAACCTGTGCATGTTAAAATTGGAGAAGATGATGCTTTTTGAGTTGAAAAGGGAATTTCATGTGGTATACGCATTCTCCCCCAGTGAAAGGGATGGTGAAGGAACTAGAATTCCTTCCACTGGTAGAAGTAATTGTGACTCCTTGGCCATTTAATTCATACATTTTCAAGTGTCCTCTTAGTTTTTCCTTGCTCATTCAATTCCATTATAGTATAACGATTTCAATTAATGTCCTGTTGTCTTATCCATTGAACTTAAAGAAGCTTGCTTCTAAGGAGTTCGATTTTTTCGTATGCCCAATGCCTCAGCAATCACAATTAGGATATTTGTAGAACTTATCAATCTGCCAATCTACTGGAGCTCGAGTTGCCTGCATAGAGATTATTTGAATTTTAAACCATTGTTGCGGATCTCCTCTTTTATTTTAAAAGGAAGCCAAGCCAAATAAGGATGTTTTCCCTTGTCTTTAATTGATGCTACTGCATTTTCAGTGTGCTCTCTTTCCTCTGTAAGGAGATAGGGTATATACTATATCTTGATTAGGGGTTGTTTGCTTGTTTCAGTGTTGGTGTTTGTTTCGGTCGGTTTGCGGGACTCTCCATCTTAATTTTCCCTGTTCAGTTTGCACATGCATATATCCAATAATCTTCTAGCTTTATGTTTTCTTCATCTATGAACTTATATTTGAGCTGCCTCATGTTGCTAAAGTTCAATGCTTTGGCATCCTTCATAAATCTGTTGCTGCCTGAAATGAATTGGTGCACTGTTGATTATCACGATCTCTTAGTTATAACACGTGTTCTTGGATTTAGGGCTTATGCTTGGGGACAATGACTGGGGAGGTTTCTTCGGGGTATCTTGTCCGTCAATTGTTGTAAGTTGAGATCCTTGAAAAGCAACTTGAAGGTACTCTTGGGTTCCAGAAGCGTGAATTTTTTCAGAGTCTTGAAAGATGAGCTATCTGTACCTTGTAAATTTCCGTGAGGTTCAATGAGATCCAAGCTCAAATTCGGTTGAAGGTTGCATGATAGTGCTTCCTAGATATCTTCTATCTCATCGGGTCATAACTGGTGGAAGAAAGAAAGGTGGTGATTAAGTTGATGTTGTTGTTTGACAATTTATCATCTGACAATTTCTTTGCTGCCTTTTTTATCTGCCTACTCCCCATCCCCTGGGGGGAACATTGAATAACATGAGAAAGAATTGTCCTTTCTGTATGCATGTTTCTACTTCTGCTGCATTCTGGTCCTGGATGATCATCCGCATGAATCATGGTTTACTCATCTGTAGTAGTGGAGTGGTGTGGTGGTGAACTGTGTACGTCACTCTTCTTTCTCTTGGACAGGTTGCAGTTAAGTTGAATCCGGGGTGAACTCTGCAAAATGCTCCAATTGAGCTAGCTTTTAGGCATTCATGCCAAATCGATGGCACGCTTTTGATCTCCATACTGAGTACTAACAGATGACCCTTTTCCCCCTCTCGAAGCGTGATTTGTTTTGCTTTTATCTTGGGAAATCAGCTTCATCCTTCCCACTCCGTCACCATTTGGTTAGACTACTGCAAGAACGAGCTTCTATGACGTTACCCTTTGCAGCAGTCCTTTGCCATTACGACGAGCGGAAAACTTGGGAGCTGGATTGTTCCCCGATTGTCCTGGCGGTTTCCAAAGCTAAATACTGTGCCTCGCAGACTCTAGTCGATTCCTTGCGACATTGGGAAGTTGTACATACTTTTTGCGAGTGAAGAGTTGGTTAGTTCGATGGTTTCGTTGATTAATCTAGAGTTGGAACGTTGATGAGTGGCAAAGATGAGGCAGCCCGTCAGCCGTTCGGCTATTGGACGCCTTACAAGAGTCAGCCAAGGACGCATTCCAGGAACGCAACGAAACTCAAATGCCGCGGCGGGTCAGTAAATATGAACTAAATCGAAGCACAGCGAACATGCCAAAGCGGCGGGGCGATGCTGACTGCGAAGATAGAGAGGGACGCCGCCCGTCCTGTTTCTGGACAATGACGACTCGCTGCGTCCATGAAGAAACAGCTCGCAAATGACTCACGATAAGATATTCAATCCTTTGTCCTCAGGGCCGGCCTCATTTATCCACAGCCAAAAGCCTTGGTGATGATCGAATTCCTGTTTTGCGTTCCAGCACAGATTATATGGTTGATGGATATTCTAATCTTTAATATCCAGATCCTAACATCTCGTGACTTTTTATATTTCACCAGGCATGGGGCCCAAGATCATTGAAAATTGCATTAGTCCAATCAATCGCTTTTCCTAAGGCAATACACGACCGTTCGGAACGATTAGGGTGGCCGGTGGGGTTCCTCCTCTATGAGACTTTACTTGAGTACTCTTTCCATCGGACGGAGGGGGTTAGGGACGAGATGGATCTCAAAAAGAAGGCATGCGAGTGTGCATGGTCCAGGATGGTCCGGTTCTTCTTGAAATCGGGAACCAAATTGATGGGACCGGTCCCCGGTTCTTTCGGACCAACTAATTCTAGGAGACCAACCAATCTGGTCCGGTTTATAGGCGGTTCAATGGGATTGGAAAAAAATTCAAAGCAAAATAAGCATTTTGTCTCAAAAGCACTCCGTCATCTCTTAGCTCTCTGACCAAGTCAAGAAAAAGAAATGCATAAGAGAGCTCGATTTTGACTCTTTGAGTTACTCGCTTCAATGAACGAGAACAAGAGTGGAGAGCTTGGAGCCTTGATTGTGAGAAATTAAAAAGAAATATTCATTGGACCCATTAAAATCGGACTCAAATTGAATGGGGTGTGTTACTTTTATTTTCTTTCTCTCAGCCCTAAACAACTAAATAATTCAGAGAAATTGTCGGTCCGAATAGTCCAGTCTGGTCCTGCTACCTGAACTCAAGAATCGATTCCATTTTTAGAAACCGTAAACCGAACCGGAATTCTAAATAACTGGACTAACCCGGCTGGTCTTGTCTAGTCCGGGCGATTTTTAAATTGGGCGATCTATTATGCTCACCCCTAGCGCCACAAGTCTTCATTGAAATTTTGACTTTGTTCTTCTAGTAATTTTGTGGCCGTTAATTAAAAAGAAAAGGAAGTACTAATTTCAAGGAATTTTTTTTTACTACGACATACTTTTGGACTTCCGATAATCAACTAAATAAGGAAATATCATATTTTACAAAATGTACTCGCCGTTCTCACGACAGATACACTCAACACTTTCAAAAACCTAACGCTTTTTCATTAGGCCTGCTCAATGAATGTTCCAGGGGCACTAGTTAAATGGACTAGCCAAAAAGAAGAATGAAGAACAGAAGAGAACAAAAAATTGGCGAAGGTGAGTGAACCTCGGAAATTCCCTCTGCGGCCATGAGTGGAGTCATTCCAACCTCTAAACGTGCAATAACGCTCGGAACGGGGCGGCTGCGAATAGGTGGAATAAGCCGGACGTCGTCCCCACTGGCACAGAAACCGATGCATGTCCGATTGCGAAACGAGGATATGTACACCAACAAGGTGACAACCTTACAGAAGACCGAAACCTAGTTGGAAAAGTCTGATCCCTCGAGCACATCAAAGTGGGATATTCTGGTCCCGTCAAAAGGTTTATTCCCTCCTCGAGTTTAGACAATCTACGCTCCAAAGAATTCCCTTTTGTTTCCTCTTCTTGCATCGGAGAAATCGGTGTTTTAACTACATTATCCTGCCAAGGTCCTCTCTCCCTATAAAGGTTGTCCTTGGCATGGTCTTGTCACTGCAACCCTCGATCACGAGAGCAACGCACCCCGAGCGCCACATCCACGCACGCACGCACGCCCGCCAGCCATGAACTGTGAGAATTACGACCCTTCATTCCCTGACCAACCTGTGGTCGACCTCTACCTCCCGGTGTGGGCCAAACTACCAGCCTTCCGGTCCAAGCCGGCCTTCGTTTGGGTCGATGACGGCGACGGCAGCGGTGCGGCGTTGACCTTGACCTACTCTCAGCTCGATGACTCGGCCTGGTCCATTTCGTCGGAGTTGCTTATTCCTTTGCAAAGAGGCGACACCGTGATCATCTTATGCCCACCGGGGCTTGAGCTCATAGAGATCATCTTTGGATGCCAAAGAGCGGGCCTCGTGAGCATACCCATGTTGCCACCTGATCCGTCTTTTGCCCAAGAAAGCCAGCACCACCTCAATAGAGTCCTCTCCCAAACAAAGCCCAAGGCTGCCATAGCGCCCCGCGGTTACATCACGAGGGTCCACCGCTACATCTCTTCCAATTCCGTAAACCATGACGAGAAGTTGGTAGTCATGTTGCAGAACCTCAGGTGGGTTTCAACTGAAGAGATTGGGATTAGAACTAACGCAAAGATTGGGCCTTCTGTGCCTTCTCCTTCTTCTTGTTTGTATAATGGGTGCAAGCCGGAAGAAGTGTATTTGATTCAATACACTTCAGGAGCCACCGGGATTCCTAAACCGGTGCTTGTGACTGCTGGCTCAGCTGCTCATAATGTCAGGGCAGCAAGAAAAGCATATGATCTTCACCCAAATAGCATGATCACCTCATGGTTGCCTCAGTACCATGATTGTGGCCTCATGTTCTTATTGCTCACAATAGTCTCTGGTGCAACGTGTGTTCTTACATCTCCTATTTCATTCCTCCAAAGACCGAGGCTTTGGCTCGAGCTGATCACAGACTTCGGAGCCACTTGTACTCCGGTCCCATCTTTCACCTTGCCGCTAGTGGTGAAGCGCGGCGGTGTCAAAAAGGGAACTTCATCCATAAATCTGACCTCCATGAAGAACCTAATCATGATCAACGAGCCCATTTACAGAGCCCCCGTAGAAGAATTTGTCAATGCATTCATGCCTTTCGGCTTAAACCCATCATCCATATCTCCATCTTACGGACTAGCAGAGAACGGTACTTTTGTGTCGACGGCTTGGAGACCCGCCAATAACGATTCAACCACTTTCCCGAATATCCCAACTCACGAAAAGCTCTTGCCAAGCGCAAGACTCGCTTCAACAAATGATGATACATCATCATCAGAAGAAGACATGCAGATTGTGGTTGTAAATGAAGAGACTTTAGCGCCTGTCCCGGATGGAACTGAAGGAGAGATCTGGGTCTCATCGCCAAGCAACGCTTCTGGTTATCTCGGCCACCCTTCATTAACAAGAGAAAATTTTCATGCAAGACTGAACAACATGGTGAGCAATTGCTTCCTTAGGACCGGAGACAGAGGAATAGTCAAAGGCAACGAGAGGTTCCTTTACGTGACGGGTCGGTGTTCGGACACCATCACAATAGTACCGTCAAACGGTATAGAGACGCCACCGCATACCCATCATGCGCATTACTTGGAAACAGCAGCTTACAATGCTTTCCCGCAGTTTCTGAGAGGAGGCTGCATAGCCGCGTTCGAGTGCGACTCAAGAAAAGTGGCCGTCGTCGCAGAGTTGCAAAGGAGCGAAGGACTAAACCGGGACGTCTTAAGGGGACTGTGCGAAGGCATAAGAGATGCGATCTTGAACCGAGAGAAGATCGACGTCGGGCTGGTGGTTCTGGTGAAGAACGGGAGTGTGCCCAAAACGACGTCCGGGAAGTTGCAGAGGTGGCTGGCCAAAGCGAGGCTGGCTGGTGGCAAGATGAACGTGGCGATGGAGATGGAGTTTGGGCTCGATGACAATGTAGGGACTTGGCGAAGTTTCATCAGAAGTGCCGTGAATGGCAGTGAGGCTAGAGATCAAGGAAGAGGGAAGAGAGCGTCGTCGTCATCGGCGACGGAAGTGAGTGGGAACGCGGGTGGGGAGAGAGCTGAGAGGGAGATCGCTTATTCGTTGACTAGCAGCGATGGCGATTCCACTCGTCCGAAGGTACTCTCAATGTTGTGAGAGATTGTCTTCTGCCTCTCCCTCCCTCTCTTTTGTGTTTCATGCGCTACTGCCATGCATGCAATGCAGCAGCGCTGATGTTTTAAGATGTTCTTGTCAGACAATAAACAGCTTATACAACATAAAGTTCCGAGATACTTCAATCACTCCGTGGGATTTTCTGTGGAAAAATTGAGAAATCAATCCCCTCGTAACTCTTCGTATTCAAGCTCGATTTATCGGGATTTCTATACAAAGTATCGTACCGCTCATAAACACCTAACGATCTCCGATGAGCGGCCGTCGGCGAGACCACAGAGGTTCCCAAGACTCTACGTAAACTCGAAGCCCGTTCAATGATCTTGTCGAGAAATGCGCTAATCGCTTGTTGTTTCTGAGGAAACCTTTTGTCTAGCTCCTCAGTTTCAGATCTTAAAGCTCTTCCTTGCAGTTTATGCAGGTGCGAAAACCGATTTACAAAGGAGAAGGAGTGTTAAGAAACATGTTAAGCGCTTTTTAGACCGGCACTTGCAGGTTCTTTAGTCCCCATTGCTAGTTCATTTGTGTAAAAAGAAGACACTTGAAGCTGTGAATTACTTGGATTTCGCAACATGTTTATTGTCGAAAACTTAATGTCGAGTAGATATGATCGGCGGACGGGCAGCCCCACGCCTGCTCTTCAATGGGTGGGCTTAATAATGATGGGCTCGTTGGGCTGGGAAAGTATTGCAGACCTGGTTCATGGGCAAGTCCGGCCGAGCAATAGTTCTGAGGCCCGGATCCGATCTGCCCATATATATTTATTTCGGGAGTTTATAGAATATGTAAAATCAACAACTTTGCTTTGATACTCAAAATTTATATATAGTGATGAAATGAAATAATTCCATATTTCTAATATAGGAGAAAAGATAGAACAATTCTAATGTCTAAATTAGAAAAATAAAATAAAGAAGTCCCTGAAATCATTTTTTTTCTAATTTTGTTAGCTGAAGAATTTTACGAATTTGAAAAAAAAAAAAAGGCCCTTCGGGCGGGCTTGGCCGGCCCATATATTTTTTCCCCCTTGGGTACTTGCTCATGTTAGGCCCAAATAAGTAACCAAGAGGTCGCAAAACGAGTTTGCCAGCAAGCACAAACTGATTCTAGAGAAAGGAGAAGTTGCAGACGAGATATGTAGAGGCTCGGATTGGCCGTGCACGCTCCCTTCCAGCTCTAGCAACTTAGTTAGGTTGGAAGCCTGCTGTCGTGCAACGCTTGAATCCTTCTACAGCAACTCCTCTTTAGACTTGTTACTTATTGGACACTTCGACAGTCGTTTTCGCGCATTGTTTACATAGGATAGCAAATCTTTTGTGTCCAAATTGCAAACCAAATCTCTGAGTACTTCGAACGAGTCTCTCTCGCAGTTTGTCTCTCGTCTAGACAAATGTTTTCACCCCAAGTACAATCACCACTTCTCTCATGGGTTATCGGACTCGTGACTATTGCAGCACTGTAATAGGAAATTACGAGCTTACAAAATGGGACAGACCCGAAAACCTCTGTCAATCTAATTCTCTGTAAAAAAATCTCTGCATATAGTTTGTTGAAGAAGAGGTGCAGAACTCTAGGTCGTCGATCTTATCTTCTGTTTATGGCAGGTTTTGATCACCTCATCTCACCAATCTCTTAAGCAAATTAGTATGTGGTTTTTGGCATAGAGTAGTATTGGAAAAAGGAGTTGGGTCTGTAATTTAGGAACTCCAACAGTCTTCAAATCTATGTTTGGAAAGTGTCCCTTGAAATGTGTATTCACTGTTTTGCATAGCCTGACTTGGTTCTGCACCGTTCCTTCTGTAACTTTTAAGGCTTGTCAAAATCTGACTCATACTCAAAATGAACTTATTCAACACTCAAATGAAATTTGTTACCATCAAAATCCCTTAGGGATATGTTCCAATAACTCAGACTCGTAAGTGTTGCCCTAGGCAGGACCTGTAGAGGAACAAGCATGAGCTTGCCCAAACCCAACTAATCAGCATGTCTGATGATGAGTAATTTATCTACCTCTTAAATGAACTCTCAAAACATTGAGCACATTGAAACAAGAAGTTCCACCTCGTTAAGATGTTGATTTACGATGAAATAACAGCGACATTTCAATGAAAACCCCTTCAAATGTTGGTGGAAAATTAATAGATTCAACAGCTATGGATGGAGGTAAAGGATGGAGCTCTGCTAATTAGGTATGAACGAGTGAAGGATACACCTCCTCTCATATCTCATCCAATGGACAAATGGTATTTAAGCATTGTTCTTGTTGCGAATTAATGTGGAAATTAATCAGGATCTTGCAATTTACGTCAACACGTAAAGCATGGAGAAATAACGATGAACAATAAGGACACCAGAAATTTACGTGGTTCGGTCCGAATGTCAGTACCTACGTCCACGGGGAGAGCCAGCAAGAACAGTCCACTATAATCGGAGAATCGGATTTACAATCGCTCAATACGCTCGTGTTTCCCGCACCTAGATTATACCAAATCCCAAGTGTTTACAAGAAACGACTCAATCGGATACACAAATAAAACTCACCAATACACAAATCCGCTTCAAGCTCCTCACGCGAACAACTCTTCTCGCGAAACTCCTTCGAGTATCGCGGCTGTGCGTGTAACTCTTCATGTGCGGCTTCTTCAACTTCTGTGCGTGCGGCTCAAAAGACGGGAGAGAAGGAAACCCTTCTTTTCTTAATTTAATCTGGGCCCCATCTCTTTGAATTGTTGACCACGCACCAGCATAAGAGTTTCTCTTTGGGCGTGGGACTTCTTGGCTGACCATTGACCACGCAAGAAGCAACCCCATCTTTCCTCTTTTGTTTGACTTGGATTTTCTTTCGTCTACCGAATGAAAATCGTAAAAGGCCAAAGATTTCCTCTTTAATTTGCTTCCTATTTTGTGCAACTTTAAAGAGTACAACAGAAGATAGGATTCTTGAGAAATCTTTTATCAACAAATTCGGTTAATAAATCGTTATCCGATCTCAAATTTGAGACATAATTCAACAGTTCTCTAAAAATATTTTCTCTTTCTAAGATTGAGTCGGCTCTCCCGAAGCATTCCGCAAGACCTTGAAATGAGACTCAAAAGCCACAACACTTCATCATCATATTATTCAAGCGAGAGAATGAAAATCGCTGTCTCCAAGTGATAAGATAAGAACATCGAAAGTTCAACCAAATCACGCATGAGTTGCCTGTAAACCCTCCAACCAAGGGATGTCTGGAGCAATAAGACGGACCACATCTGTCCTTGAAGCACCATGTGGAGGCTCTATTGACCTCGGGTGTCATTTACCCTCGAGTTTGGATGGCTCTGAACAGGACTTGGGGCCATCATCGAACGTTCTTTTCCCTATTCTCTCCATGCTGCAGCTCACATCAGAAAATCCAAAAACTCGGATCAGGCTAGGGCAAGACCAGACAGGGGACACTAGAGAACGCTTGTCCTTTTCTATGCGCGAGGGAAAGGGGTGTGTGGTAATTTCGATAAGGCTGATTTGTCCCTGGGCAAGTTTTCCTTTGGAAAGAAGATGGCCCCCAATTTGTACTCTGTTTGGGCCCTCTCGGAAGATAGTGGGAAACTGCTCAGACGAGAGACCCAACAAGCAAAAAAGGCCATGGACCACACTTCCTCTCTCCGTCTCTCTGGTCCCCATTTGTGCGAGTAGGCATTTGACCCAGCACTTCGCGAGAAATAAAAGCGCAAGACATAGAGAGAGGCTCAGTCCGGTGACATGAATGCGAGCTCAGGGTACGTGAGCCATTGAATCGCATGAAGAAGCTCACTTGATTAGACGACACCGGGGCCTTCTGTGGTCCATTGGCGAACCGATTTCCCACCCGCGACTCGTGTTCATTTCATCGCGATTCCTATATAAACAGTTGTTTCGCAGGAGAACTCAAAATTTTTTACGACCCCCCGGGGGAGGGATGTGAAGTTTTGTGAAGGGAAAGGTCCGTTCAACTTCTGATGAAACAGTGGCCACAACGTCAACCATCCATGGGAACTTTCTTTATAATTGGGCTGACACGGGCCAGGTACGTGCCACGAGGGGTAGACGAATGTGGGCACTGGAGTAGGTGGGGACATGAACTTACGAAGGAGCATTCGATGCGAGTATTGACCAGAAATGTGTCTGGGAGAAGGGACAAGATGGCTTTAGTCGGTTTGCATCCTTTGCCATGGCCCGCAGGGCAAAGAAGGGTTCGTAGGATTCCTGCCAATGAACCCATGGTGGAGATGAAGACATGTCTTTTACTGTCACTTTTAGCAGGGGATTCGATTTAGCAAATAAAAGAAGGTTTAGAATCTAATGAAATCCAAAGAAGAAAAGGGTGTTGCTCGGTCTCCCCGAAAGCGAATGTGATCCAACTGATTGGGACCATAAGATCTGGCGAGGCCCGCACGAGTCAAGGATTGTCGTAATCTGCTTACAGTGCATGCACCGGATGCGCGAAAGCCGCTCTTTTTCTCTCGATGCGGCCTCCGTGGATGACTCCGGCACGTGCACTCTAGATCCAGTCGACGAGCGGGTATGTGTGCGAGTCGAGCCTATTATCGAGCGCAAAGCCTTCGGCTTGCGACCCTGCAATTAACCGAGACCGGAAAAACACCATAAAGATGCTCGAGTTTTCACTCTTAACGTTCAAAACATGCTTCACGTCAACAGTATTATCCATTTCTATGTGATTTTCCACGTTCCTTTTTCCCATTATAGCCCCACCACGCTTTTCCCCCACGCACCAAACATACAAACCTGGACCACAAGAACCGACGCATCATGAAGAAATAGTGATCCACGATCGACAGTGTTGGAGGTAGAGACATGGGCTGGACTGGCCCAAGTGCGCAAAGAGATTCTCCTTCTCGGTCTGGTTTGAAAGACAGTCAGACCACGGATGCGAGAGAGACACGTCAACTCGAACATGATAGCAACCCAGAGCGCCAGCTTCTTTGCATGCAAACACAGGACCCAGTAACAAAAATGAAAAAGAAAACCCCGAAAAGAACAGGAAGAAGGAAAAGGGAAATGACAGCTTTGCTCGCAGTACATTACGCACACTGCAGTGGCGAGGGAGAGCTGCAAGGTAATTCCAGCCTCAGTCTCACGTGAATCAAACAGCTCATGTCGAGTGAATTTAAGATAGACAGGAGTATTCGAAAATAGCTCGTGAGGGTAGAGAGAGAGAGAGAGAGAGAGAGAGAGAGGAGACTGCACCTGATTCTTTGCTTTCGATCAGAGGAAAATGGAGAGCATTGGTGCAAAGCTGTACTGCACCAGCAGAAGCGGGAGGCAGGAGAGAGAGAGAGAGAGAGAGAACAAGTACCAAAGCAAGACAACAAAGCCGAGGATGGTCAGACAAAACCAAACCCCGCAGGGGCAGAGGCACGGCTCTTCTCCTGTTACTTACTTGGTCCGGAGAGCGAACGAGGAAAAAAAAGGATACCACTTTTTGTAAAATAGCCGCTTGATTACCCATAAAAAGAACGATAATAACTACAGCAATAGCTATATACTTTAATTTTTCTTTCAAATAGAATTTAAGGGTATATACGGTATTTGTGTCGTCATTCATTACTTTATCATTTAAATTACGCAAATGCTACTCTCGAGATACCGTAAATATTCTTTGTTATCAACCCGAAATGCCATAAAAATAGGTGCGCAATCTCAAAATGCTTATTGAGATGGATTTCATCTAAAAGAGATGCCTGTTGAAGTACGCGTTAACTTTCATATGGCTTTATTGGTATGGGGAATGCATTAGTTGTACTCAAGGTGTGTCTATTAGGAATGATTGGTTGTCTGAGCCATTCGATTCCTCATCAAAACATAATTGGACCACATTGGACCGCTTGGAACTAGTGAATCAAAATAAAAGTACAATAAATTTATGTGAGGGGACTCGTTAGGTGAGAGAGGAGAGCTAGACATGTGAGAAGGGAAGGGGAAAATTTTTGTGAGAAATAAAAATTATTTGGCCGATTCTCCTATGAAAGCGGGAATCACCCATAATAAGCCGGTCCAGCTTGGTTCGAGTGGTTCATGATCCGATCAATTTGTGTTACTTACCCTAGTACTTGTTTCGCTGAAAGCCTCATGATAAATATATAAAAAAATCATGAAAATGATTTTTCAAGAAAAATTGTTAATATTGTTCGACGGCTTGGGGAAAGTGATTTTTTCTCACATTAAGGAAAGCTTGTTCCTCTTGATCTAAACTCGTATTTTCGATTCTTGAAAAACCTTTTTGCACAGGTCGATTAATTTTCCATCATCCAAATATCAGAAAAAGCCTGAAAAATAATTTTTTCTCATAGGGAGGAAAGTTTGTTCCTCTTGATCTAAACTCATTATTTTCGGTCCTTGGAAAGCATTTTTCACAGATCGATTAGTTTTCCATCATCCAAACACCAGAAAAAGTCTAACTAATAAATTTTTCTCACAGGAAGGAAAGTTTGTTCCTCTTGACCTAAACTCGTCATTTTCGATCCTTGGAAAGCATTTTTTGCATATCGATTAGTTTTCCATCATCCAAACACCAAAAAAATCTGAAAAATAAATATTGGGAGGGCAATTTTCATTTCCTAAGTAGTATCTCATCAGGGCATATGCTTTATGTACAAAGGGCGTTTATGGAACAGACATTTTCTTAGAATTCAACTAATCGGGATAGCATGTATGTTTGAACCTGTTAAACCTTAAGAGCCTCATGAATATATAATCTTTCCCCTTCCCATCTCTCTCTATGCAAATCTCTACGCAAACTCTTCATCTTCAAAAAACTCTTCATTTCTTGAAGCTTTTCTGTAGGCCCTCGGCTTCAGATTTTGAAGCAGAGAGCCTACTCCACCTTTAATCTTCTCTTTTTCTTATGTTATTTGCCTTTCTTTTCTCTCCTGATCTATTTTGAGAGTTTGTTTATCTGAATAAACTTCTGCAGCGAATCTTGGGTGACTATGGAGTTCAATTCCATCCTGCTTCAAGTAGTCAGCTATTGATGATCTGGTTGTGTTGTGTTTTGACAGTCTCTCCAAGATTAGGCAGCTCTTTTCTCCCGATTTAGATTTTGATATAGATTTAGGAGTTTTGCTCTCTCGACCTCAATCTGAGAGTTCCTTACAAGTACTTAATATGTATTATTCTCACATCTTATTGTTGATCTTATTGCATGGTGATAGTGATAGGGGCATTGAACATAAACGCACACCGCAAACCAGTTCAACTTGACATGTAGAGCTAGGCATGTGCTCATTACTGAGTATAGTGACTAGCCACCAAAAGTTTATATTGGTAGATCTATTCTTGTGGGATAAGAGTGTGCTTGTTGTAAGATATGCTTTGATATATATACCTTTTCTTTCAGATTTGTTAGACTTGAAAGATTTCCATGTACATTTCATGTATTATTTCGAGAATTAAATGAAACCTTTCTTTCGATTAAAAAAAAACCTCAAGAGCCTTACTCCATCAATCATCTGCTGGGACCAAAATGAAGGAGGAAACCGCGCTTGAAGCTCAATTTCCGAAGAACCAAAGGGAAGTGGGGGGGCCCTAGGACTCCACTCGATGACTAAGGTTGACTTCGCGTTCGTTCGCTTATGACTTCAATAAAACGCCTTGAGATTGCATTCGCTTCTTAGTAGAATTCACCTTACGGCTAACTTTGATGAGATGGATTTTGGAATTAAACACTTTTGTAAATGGGGATACCCTGTGTCGCACTGACGTAATAAGATACGACGGAGTATGTCGGAGAATTTGAAATCGGGTGATTGCTCGGAGAAATATCTTTGATACAAGAAGTGATGGAAAGATCTTTGTGGCCAACGAATATGGTTTCTAAGTCAGACGTAGGGTTCGCTTGTTTTAGGGAAAGTACTTTCTGAGAATTAGTTTTCCAAATGTATGCTCACTTGATTAGTCGGAAATGACTGAATCGATCAAAAACGCTTTTGCAATCAAATATTCGTACATAAGATTGTGAAAGTGGATTCTTAAATCTTAAGAGGCGAAAACACTTTTCAGAATTACTCAGCTTTGTTTTTATTTTTATTTTTTTGCTCTATCCTTCTCCCTCTACTGATGGCCAACGAACAACCACGGGCGAGGAACAACCTCGCATGCATCAGGCAAGCTCAACCTCCCCAGCCTGCGTTTATGGTCATTAACCGGCCATCATCAGCGAAGGGGAAGAAAAAGGAAAATGAATAGAAAAAAAATAAATATAAAAGTATTTATAAATTAATTTTTTTTTGTGATGAGAAAAAGTCATGAAATTAAATTAAATTATAGAATTAATTTTTCGCACCATTTCCCCGTTTAATCCATTTTTCAAAGGACATCATCGAGTCTTAACACAAATTCATGTGGAGACCGAAGCAACAGCCAAGCTAGGCCAAGGCGATTCTCGCCCACGCCATGCGCTTAGCGCGTGGTCGAGTTCCGCCCCTAACCCCTCGCGTCCCTCCAAGGATTTGCTTAGGGCGCCCCTATCCGGTCGAGCCGTTGCGGCTCGTTTTGCCCAATTGGCATTTGGCCACCGCCGCCGTGCCGGGGCTACCGAAAAGCCGGTCCGGGAAAAAAAAATTTAATGTGAGATCCAAATAATTGCCAAATTTGGGCAATCCCAACACGTGGCGGCCGACGTTGGTCGTCCCTTCCCACGTTATTTATTTATTTATTGATAAAAGACCCATAATGCCCATGCGGAATTCACTTTATTTCTGCCTTTGTCGAATGCTCGAAAGATTTTGATGTCCTACCGAATTTTGCATCTTGTTAGGAGTTTCTAATTGGGTTTTAAATAACTTCATAGTTCATTTTCGAAGCTTGGAGCGACATAGGTATGAATTCCTGCCGCAACACGCTCAGTTGCAGTAATATCTACTCCATTTTTCAAAGTCAACTGCCCACTAGACCGTTTGCTCGACCGCGACAACTATTTCGAAAATACCCTTTGTTTCTCCATGTACGGACCCGTCAAGAGCCGATGCTGCTCCCCTGACGAGGCCATGGCTGGCGGAAAAACCAATTGCGAAGGTCAAACTGCTCTATATGTCTCACTCGAGAGACTAGACATCCGAGCTAAAGTAGACACGGCTCGATCCGGTACGGCGACGGAACCCGCCCGTTCCTTAGAATGATCAAGAAAGAAGGTTGGCTCGGCGTCCTCGGCTCACGAGGCGCCACACGGACTATACCGCCGCGAGACGGTAAGCGAATAATTCGAGTCAATAATGGTTGCCGCCAACCTCGACAGCACATAATTATTCACCATCCCATTACGTACGACATTCACCATAAAGTCAGCCGATTTGCTATCAGGTACCAACGGTCTAAACTTCCGTGACCAGACATCATATTTACCCGTTCATGCAATTGGGGCGTCAATCGGTGCGTGCTCGAGACGCGACACCGAACGAGGAGCAGCCGGGTCAAAGTCAAAAAAGGGACGGGTCGGGAGGGGACCGTTCGGCCGGCGGACGCCGCTCGATCTGATTAAGGTTTTAAGTGTTTTTGATTAGTACCACGTTTAAGGGCGGGCAGGGCGATGATTGGGCGTCATTACGGGAAAGCCCGAGATTATTGGGGGAGGGGGGTGACGGGGACGCGGAAAGCTAGAGAGATAGGGGAGCGAATCGCATGTGGACCGACGATTCTTCGAGTACCTGAAGATCTTTGGACAACTTGGGGTGGGGTCGGAACGGATGATGAGTCGATGGAAAGTGGCTCCCCGCTGCATGTGAGTCGCGGTTAAACAGAACTGTTCCTCTCCTTCGACACACTCATTTCACATGCCTCAAATGCGATCGATTTTCCAGGATTTGGTTCTGCGAGAGAGGAAATGACTTTTTTTTTCTTTTTCGAGGAATCGTTTTCTCGCTTTTTTCTTCTCTCTTTTTTTCGGTATTCGGATGACGGAAAGCCCGTCATTGCGCGGGAAATGCCTTTCTATGGACCGGACACGACGGGTTTAGATCGTTGAAAATGATCTTCATGGAAAATGTTTTCTTTCGTCAGTTGATGGGTTGACAAGTGTCCTAAAAGCACTCGTAGGCAAAATAATATTAGGATCATGCGACGCATTGACCCAATGTTTTTTGTTCGGTCGATTATTATTATTACCTGTTGCAAACTTCGGAGTATGTATCAATAGTGTTTGGGAGATTAATTAACTGAATGGGCAACACGGTGTTAGTGTCGCGTCAGTGAATGTGACGTCTTGTTGGAAATTATCGGCAAGACATTCAAAATAGTACGAGCATTGGAGATGCAATTTTCCTACAAAGTACATGCCAATAGGCATCCCATGATGATTTGCTAGTGTGAACTCGTCATTTGTCGTCCTTACACCGTCGCTAGAGTCAAGGGACCAAATGGGCATAGAGTATAGCGCCCGGATCAAAATTGAGTTTAGGGAAACAGTTTGGAGGACACCCGTTTCGTAATTACAACAATATGGAGATAACGAGATGGAGTTTGCCCAGATTGAGCGCGATCGAAGTCAATCGCATTCTTTACATACATCAATCGCCGAGAATCGATTTTGCACATAAGGCCGGCTCATTGATCCACGGCGTTGCTCATCACGATCGAGGTTCGTGTCCCGATCGATGTTTTCTTTATTTATGTTTTAATCTTCGGCTTCTTAACTCGATACTCGACCTTTCTTCAATTTCAATTAAAAGCAATCGCGACTTTCTTATGATATGCTGGTGAGATTTGGGCAAAGATTTTGTGCTTTTCATGTAACTTTTTATAGAAAAACTTCGGTCCACCGATATGATATTATAGAAAAATAATTTAATAGTTCCGAGTTGACCATGGAATAGGGTTGGACCAACAGGTTCGGCTTGGTCCTCGGTCCCAAACTCGACGGGTCGGTCCATGATTTCAAAAATTGATGACCAATACTGTGAGATAAGTACAGGACCGGCCCTAGACAATGCTCACCCCTAACGGGAGGAAAATACAAACGGACCCTTGAGTCCACACAAACTCTTGGCAATTCGAATTGGGTAGACATGAACTTTGGTGGTCGTATTAAATGAATTATCTGATTTTTTGGTCTTTTTGGTTTTTCGAGAGTGCGAGACACTGGTGCGTAGATAAGGAGCAGAAAAGGGACAATAATTAAGGGTGGGGGGAGTGGTGTGGGGCCCATGTCGTGCAGGGCGTGGGAGAGGATGAACATGACTCTGTCGGTCCTTTTCCTTACTTACTTCTTCAGGGCGGAGGGAAAGAAAGGAGAGGAGAGGAGAGGAGAGGAGAGGAGAGGGAAGGAAATATATATTGCGCTTCTCTCCCTTCTATCGGTCGCGGTCCCAGAATAACAAAGCAAGCTCGTGTTGGGCTTCGCCTCGAGCAACCGAGCTGTCTCTTGTTGGCTGCGCATGGAGTCGATGGTTCGCCTTGCTGGGGAGCACTGAGGCACGGCTCCGGGAGGGAACTGCTCTCTGCTCTCTGCTCCGGCCCATTAGAGATATGAACAAGCTGGTCGTGCTCGTGCTCCGGCCACGATGAGGAAAAGCTGCTCCTTGCTTTCGTGTTCTCTGCTGCTCCTCTCCTACCTTCTCCACCCACCGGATTCAGAGCCCCACCTGTGCGCGTGAGTCCCCCTCAGTTCCCATATCAACCCTTCTCTCTCTCTCTCTCTCTCTCTCTCTCTCTCTCTCTCTCTCTCTCTCTCCCTATGTGATGCGAATTACCAAGCTGCTTGTTGTCAGTCTCACGTATTCCCACGCCGAAGCTCGCTGACTCCTTCCATTATCCAGCGAATTCTGTACTTTCTTGTGCCGAATTTGCTGTGCAAGACGAGGTCTACTTAGCTTAACCACCCCTACTCTCTCTCTCTCTCTCTCTCTCTCTCTCTCTCTTCTGAGGGAGAGCTGGAAATCAAGAAAGAAAAAGGGTTTTGGGGGGGAGTTTTTTTGTGAAAACAAGGACTAAGTTTGTGGGGATCGAAGACCCAGGAGAGAGACAGAACAGAGAGAGGGTGTGAGTGAGTGAGTGAGGGAGGCAGGTGCAGTTTTCCATGAGAAGGGAGAAATGGAGCTCAAACCCCAAGAAGATGACGTCACAGCTCCGGTCTCCTCTCTGGGCTTCGCTCACTTCGCTCGCGACTCCAGAAGGATCGAGGGCTTGCACAATGGGGCACCCATTCTCGGTGCCACTCCTCAAACCCTAGATCACCCCCAGCAACAACGCCCTAGTTTGCACCACCCCCACCAAGACGATGAGGTCAAACCCGAGCGCGAGGACTCGAATCCGGATCCCGTCTCCTTCGCCTTCTCCAGGTCCTCCGCCCCGCTGGCCCCCGCCGGATCGAAGCCGAAACCCGCGCCGTCTCCCGCCGTCAGGTACCGGGAGTGCCTCCGGAACCACGCGGCCAGCGTCGGTGGGAGCGTCTACGATGGATGCGGCGAGTTCATGCCGGCGGGCGAGGACGGCACCGCCGGGGCCCTCAGGTGCGCCGCGTGCGAATGCCACCGGAATTTCCACAGGAAGGAGGTCGAAGGCGGGGGCGGCGAGGCGCTGCAGCTCTCAGCGAGCTTCCGCCGGGGCCTGGTCGCCCCGCTCCAGCTGCCGCCGCCGCCGCTGGCGTCCCCGTATCAGAGGTACTCGGTAGGCGTCGTCCACAGCCCGATGGTGACGCCGATGAGCGTGGCCTTCGGCGGCGGGGGGAACGAGTCCTCGAGCGAGGATCTGAACATGTTCGGCTCCGATCACCACCACCGCCACGCGGCGACGGCGCCGCCGTTCTCGAAGAAGAGGTTCAGGACGAAGTTCACGCCGGAGCAGAAGGAGAGGATGATGGAGTTCGCGGAGAAGGTGGGTTGGAGGATCCAGAAGCAGAACGAGGAGGAGGTGGAGAGGTTCTGCGGGGAGATCGGGGTGAAGAGGCAGGTGCTCAAGGTGTGGATGCACAACAACAAGAACAATGTGAAGAACAAGCAGCCATCCGATGAACCGGCATGACCCATCTGTTCAAACCGCGGTCGAAGATGAAGGGCAACTTCTTTTGAGGTGAGAGGCTCCAAACTGATCCCTCCGCAGTCTGTGTCTTGCGTAGCAGTGCATTTATCGATCCGATGGAGTCATCATGTTTTAGTCAGCAATCTTGATGAACCAGTGTTATCTGTAGTAGAACCCTGCAAATTCTTTGCTTGTTGATGGGTTTAGTGCTTAGCTAATATTTCGGGTCTCGCGAGTGTGCTTGCTGAGCTCGATCTTGAGCCTGCAATCTCTCTCTCTCTCTCTCCTCCTGCATCCAACTACTTAGCTTTAGGGAAGATGATGACTTCGACAACTAAGCGAAGTAGGGCACTGTCAGAGCTCTGATGATCCCATAAATCTCGGTTCTTGTAGTTGTTGAGCGGTCCATAGATTCATGGGTGTCGTTCATCCGATTCAAGAAGCTCGTCTAAATGCATTAATTGGGTAAACCCCGGATTTAGTGTGCTCAGCACATAATCTTGGAAATGGATTAGGTCAGGTCAGGAACTTAGGGTAGTCTCCTTCAGCTGGCATTCTGTCTCTCTCAGTCCCAAGTCATCTCCCTCAGCTTAATGTTGGCGGAAATCGGGGCGCACACGCACGAATCCATGTTATCATCGTTTAGGCACGAGTCGTACCTGTGCAAGCTCCTGAGATTGATTGTGAACATTGTCTCTTTCCCGCAAGCGGTTTAGACGGAACAGAAATCGAGCATATAGCTATGAAAAGTAAAAGAAAAGGAAAAGGAAAGAGAGTTGGCATTTTGTGCAAGACATTTAACCCGTGTCTGGGAATGGAAAGGAAACGGGAGGGACGAAAAAGCTGTCTATTTTGTGGGGGAACTAACGAAAGCTTTGAACTTTTCATAAGGAGGGGACAAGGAAAATTGAAATCTTATATTAAAGCACGTCGCATCGATTATCTTTCGGGCTGTGTGCTCTTCCTCACTTATTATTTAAACTTTCTAGTTGAAATTTTTTAATATGGTGTAAAAATCAGGTCTTATGGCGTTCCTATTCAATCTTATGTAGTAGTAATTTATCGAAATCGTAATGAAGGATTATGATTTGTATGGCATATGACTGAGACATTCATGCTTAGCGTCTTGCAAAACGCTGAATAAAGTGAACGCATTGAATAGAATGAGGAATTTATTTCGCTCAACTTGCCAGGAAAAGGCCTTCAAGTACAAAATCAGGATCTAAATAATTTCCTTGAGGATTCATTCTTGGCTACACAAAGGAGAATTTAACTCCTTTCATAGGAGGCTAGCTAGTTCGCTAGAGACATCCCTCAGGCAAGCCTGGCAATAATTTACATATTAGCTACACAAGAACTGCAAAGTTAGGCATAGAGTTGCAGATTATTTGAGACATAAATGTGGTCGGATCGATTGTCCGCATTCTTATGCTGATTTGGGTGCAGCGGCCCGGCCATTCTTGTCGTCGTCCGGGTTATAGATGCCAAGACCCCTGAAATCATCAGAAAGATCGACACCAGTTCAACATTACGATTTCGATAGAACAGTCGTGAAATATCTGACACGAGAGCGAGCAACTGCATTGCTGATCGGGGGGATGTTTTAGGATCATACTCGATTTTGTCGGAGAACCAGCTGGACCAGGAAGAGGCGGTGTCCTTAGCGTCCTCTGCCGCATCGGTCGCAGAGGCGGCCATGCTCTCGGCTGCGCCCTTCACCGACGCAGCAGCCTGGCCCATTTGGTCCGCCACGGGGACGGAGGGGTCCGCGCGCACCGCTGACTGGATCGCCAGGACCAGGAGCAGCGAGAAGGCGAGCGCGAAAGCGATCCTTGCCATCTTCTGTGATGTTCTATGACCTCCGGGGAAGGGCGGGAACTCGTTTGCGATCGATTGCGAGAGCCAAAAAAGACAGGAGGAGCTCCTTTTTCTTTCTTTCTGCCAATGTGAGTCTTGACAAGATGGAGGGAAGTGTTGGCCAAGTATTTATAGGGAGCCCGGGGAGCTATTCTTAGCGGGGCCGAAATTGGACGTGTCCGGACGATGGCGGTGCGGGTTTTTCCCTTCATTGGAGTCCCAAATGGAAGGGGAATGGCTGAGAGTCGATTTTGAATTTCACGTGTCGTCTCTGCATGCCGTCGTGGCCTTCCATGCACGGGAGTTGGTTTTTTGGGTGGATGGCGACGCCCCATCTGGTGCCCCCCATCGAAGGAATCCCATGGTTGCACGATACCCTCGGGGGCCAAAACGATCGATTCATTCTTGTACATAGATGATACGAGTTTGAAAGTTTCGATCCGTGGACATGCTCTCTCAAGAGCTACGTATACATGTGCGTGCGAATGACTTGAATCCGATCTTTCTCTTTTTCTAAAGGGTATTCAAATGGTCCACGAATTACGCCTCAATGTGCAATATCGTAGATGTACTTCTAATCTGTTCAATGTGATTCACGAACTTTACATCGATGTACAATACAGTCCACGGACCTTTAATTCATTCAATACGGTCCATGGACGTTTGGTATAATTGAGTCATGTGGACATATCCAACGTTGATCTTCCATTATTTTAAGTTTGGGGGCAGCATCAGACATCTTCAAATACTTTAGGAACCGAATTGAATATGTACTTAAAGTTTGGGAATTATATTGTATGTCGAGTCAAATTTCAGGGACAAATTATGTCATTTTTCCTTTTCTAAAAAGTCGAAGCTAGAAGAAGCCGACACCATAGCAAAACGAAGAGCTGTGACGTCGATTCGGTTAAGGTTTGCGTAAAAATTTCTAGGAATGATATGCGATAAATAATTGTCTTCGGGACTCTTGTCGCTATCCTCATGGATGCACGAAAACGACCATTAACGGAATTATACGCAGCCAGGATATCACATCGCACGGGGCGTGCCTTTGAAAGGCAGACAAAGAAAGATGGGTGGAATAGTAAGTGTCGGATCTTCAATGTCATGGCATGAATTTCTTGCCTTGATGTAGCTCAGATGGCACGATGCTGGCTCAACATGCTAGAATCACGTGGTCGAATCCCGGCATCTCGATTCCTTGTACCTAGATTTTTCGATCTTTTTCTCGTTGCTTCTTCTCTCTTCTTCCTTGTTTCTGTGTATTCGCCCTGGTTCGTCATTCGAGCAGAAGGAAGGGATGGCGATTGCTCCCGCATCAGCAGGAGCTGCTGCGGATCGACTCCGTTTCACTTCCACCCCCGCCGCTCGTCGTTAAATTTGAGTTTTGATCCTTGCAGACCGTCCGAAACATTGGCAGAGTATCTTCGATCGCTGCTCATGTTTTGTTTCTGTTTAATCCTGTATGCTAATGCGGGTCGCTTTTATGTTTCCACCCCCGCGACGACGTTTATGCAAGTCAACGGTTGGTTTCTAGATGCATAAAAGGTGGTTCGAGACCGAGAGAGCACCATAATATTCCTCTTCACAGAAGAAGATAAAAGCTAAACATTGCTTCATAGATACGGAGTTCGACGGACAAACAGTGAGTAGTCCATCGCATAATCACACAAGTTGGTGGAATAAGTAGGGAAACTTTTAAGTAACCGGGGGAGGAGAAGAGCAGAATCGCAGCCTTCACGTCGCCGGCTAGTTAGTTCTTTTTGTTTCTTTACAGCTTACGGATCATCCCCAGGTGATTTCTTTCGCCTGTCATTTGAGCTTGAGGTTCCTCAGCATCCTGCACAAGAACAAGGCATCAACATGAATGGACTTGAGAATTTTGACCTCCAAAATTAATAGACTGGGACACCATCTGAATGCACTTGTTTTCCAATGGTAGGCTTACTAAAAATGCTGGTCTTTCGTTAGATTATAGCAGAAAAATTAATTTAATGCATGATCACATTATCAGTTCAGATTGAGTTCCTCGCCTTCGTACAATTCCTTATGCATCAAGACTCAAACTGCCCAAACTGCACCAGTCAATCGTCCACGGCAGATAGTTCTTAATTTATTAGCACATGTTGCAGATTTGTTTTCTTATTCCTTTTTTTTTTTGCCAAAAGTACAGGCACTACAATCCCCATGTCCTGAGGATCCTATATAATTCAGGAAAAAGAAAAGAAAAACAAAAGAATAAGTGCTTTGGGATACTAGATCACCATCTTGAACTGCATAAAACAACATGTATTCCAGTTTGGCCAGAGAACAAAAATATGGAAGCATGTGCAAGAGATCTAAAAAGAGGCAAGATTAGATTTCATGCGAGCTTTTCAACACGAAGTAGAATAAGAAATGGGGCAGAAAGTGATGGAAATCTACATAAAGTAATAGAAAATTTATCTTATCGGGTTTGCTGGCAAAGCCTTTGAGCTAGAAAATCTAGCCACCAAAAAAGGGAAAGAAATGGAACTGCTAGGATCTTCAAGAAACGTGGACAACTTAGTATCGTCGGTTCTTGCACATTCCAATGCATCACACCTGTGCGCTTATGAGTAAAAAAAAACCATTGTACTTGTCTCATTGGCTGTCAAAGATAAGCTGGACAATTTGATGCTGAGTCACTAGTCCTACTGTCCTAGTAAGTTGGTGAACCGAAGTAGTATGACAGAACAAGTTGCAAAGAACCTCCTGATCAGTTCTCGCAAGAAGCAGTTCCTACTGGTTGAGCCTGCTCTATCGCTCACCGCTATGAATGACAAAAACATGCACCAAAAGAGACCTGTCCACATTATCTTTTCTCATAAATTTCTTCCACACCCTTTCACAAAAAGCCAGGGACATTCTTGATCTTGCGGGGTTGCAGAAAAGAGTAGGCCTATGGTCATTTGCTTCAGAAGCTGATACGCAAACTAAAGACGATCAAAAGCTAAGGCCTTTTACAACCCAAATCGTCTAAAACCATTGGATCTTTTTGTGTGCCTAAAACTTGTACCCGTGTGATCTTAAAATGGGGATGAACTGGGGGCATATGCACCCAGATCACCCGCCCCCAGTTCACCCGAGAAAAGTATCGCTTTTACATTTGCAGATCAACTACAGTGAAAGATGAATTACATAAGAGAACAAGCCAAATGGGCAAAAGCGTTTGCCATCCATCCAACACGTCCGCAAAAGATTTCTTTTCCTACTGAGGAGAAGATATGCTAAGGACCCTTCGAATAGACATTTGTAGTGCTATTTGGGTGCAAAAAGGCAAAGACACAAGGGTGGTAGCAGATGGATGATGAATGCCTAACAGTGTCAGCGTCACGCATTACCTCTGCTCATCAGCAATGGCTCTGCTGGTGTTGAAGGAGGCAGAGGATGCTCGGTACTTGGGCAAGGGGACTAGACCGGACTCAATGTGCATGAGGTCCTGCACGAGGATGTCATAGTGCCTCTTCACTTCTTCTGCAGACTTGTTCCCGCCCACAGCCCGAGCCACGTTGTGCCACCGGTCGGGAGTGTCCTTGTCGTACAAGGCCAGTGCCCTCTCGAACATCTTGTTCTGCATAGGCGTCCATGATGATGAGTCGTGTGAGAGTGAACTTGATGCCATTTCTAATCTTAGGTTTAAGGGCCGAAGAAAGCGAGAGGAATAGAGATAAACGGTATGTAAAGGAAAAGGACCCTTTTTTTTTGAGTTGGGGAATTGCTTTCTGTGTTCTTCTTGGGGAAGACATGGTTGCCCTTGCTCCTTCTTATACTGAAGAAGGATGAGAGAGCATGGTGGGATCTTTCAATTCAGAATCTCTTTTTCTTCCTTTTTTTTTCTGGAGATAAATATAAGCTGCCAAAAAAAAAAAAAAAGCTGCCAAATGTGATTTCCTTCCCATAATTAGTAAGCGGGTCATTTCCAAATTCCAATATATATTCATCAATCAGCTTAATTTATCTATTCGACGGACCAATCTTAATATGCCCAACATTTTCCGGTAACAAAAAATGTATTCTTTGGAGTCCCTTTCTGGCCATTTCATTGTAGCAAGTGGGGTTTTTCTTTTAAGCATTTTAGCAGATGGTGGGGATTAGATCCTGAATTCCCAGAATCCACAACACAGTCACGCACAGTGAGAGCCCTAAAAGATGTCTGCCTTTATCACCGGGAGAAAACATTAGTCAGATCAGATAGGGTGTGTATATATCCTCTCAATTTCCGATCGTCAAAAAAATGTGGGTGGGGGATATTCTGCCTCAAACTTATAAGCAACTTGACCCAGTACCCTAGTTTGTTTAACCCAGACAGTGAAATTGTTCTCTCGTGATGATATATATTATTATCATCTCGATTTTTGAGGAGGACATCTCTAGAGCAAAGATAAGGTTCAGCAGCAGATCGGGTTCTCTTATCATGACGTATTAGGCATATAATCTTCGCCCAAAAAGCTGTCACTTGGACTGGGGAAGATTTACTGGTATCAAAATCGTGTGGAGCAGAGAAGTCAGATGACAAAGCATGATGTCAAAGAGAAAACCAGATTCTGCATTCCAGTAACTGGATCTGGGTTCTCTTCTTTTCTTTCTCAATGCTTGACAGAAATTTTCACACCAAATCTCTATGTAAAGGTGAACGGCCATCATCAGATCGAGGTGACGACGTGTATCGAACCGGAGATTGTGTCGGGATCACAATTCTCGCCGTCCCTTAGGACCGGATTCCTGGTTTCTTCCCTACTCGTGTCTAGCACAGACTAGCGCCACCATTTGGCGTCCATAATCTTTTGAATTAATATGAATATGAAACTTCGAGCCGCGATGCCGTCTTCAAGTCCAGTGCGACTGCTTTCAGAGTTATCATGTCACCACTGAAAGCAATCCCGAAAGGATCTTCCAGCCAGTGGCCAGCCGGGGGCCTTGGGTGCAGCGTGTGACTGACAAAAGTCGTTACTGTTTTTTGGGATTTGGTTCTTCTCCACCTGCGGAGTCAAACTGGCGTGCTTGCTCTTTTTAAAGGCACGTCGTTGTATCATATGACTTGTTCCTTTGCGCCTTTTTGGCACAGTGAGAGAATTCATCTCTCCCTCCCCCTCCTCCGTAAAGGGATAATTCTTGGACACTCTTTAGTAAACGTGAGCTCGACTTTTCATATTCATTGAACGGGACCTTCGAATGAGGCTGACCAAAATGAGAGCCGCTTTATCTAACGACATATATAAAAATCGAGCTCATAGGCACCGACAGCATCCAATACTAGTTCCTCGTGTGATGTACGCACTGCCCTGGTTGATCAATGAGCGAGTCGAGCTGGAATTTTTTTTATTCGCAAAATGAATGGATCTAGGCAGTCTCATTACCTCATGTGGATGGCCTCGGACCCAAGAATGAAGTTGCTTGCTCAAATGCGCTTCAATCGAGGGTCGAGCGCATGATCAAGTTTAAACCTAGAATACTGAACTACACAAAATCATGCTGGCACCACAGGCTCGCTTCATCAAGAGTCCCTCCGAGTTTTTGATTGATGAAGCCCTCCGAGTTTTTGAACATAGGAGTATAAGATAGTCGTTTTGACAACCGAACAGCAAAAATGCATCTTGAAAAACCTTCTTTTAAACAGTGAGTCGAATTTAGTGGTCTTAAAAACTCGTGTCGAAGTATAATCAAGTCTTAAAATAATTAAAAAGATCGAGTGAAAGAGATATGTACAAACTATTCTCATCATTACTTTCCTAAGTTAAGAACTGAGTTTGGCATCCAAATACACCTCGAAAAGATACCATGCCGAACACGTCCAGAGACTCGAGTTCCTGAGTTTGAATGAGTCATCATCGCAGAGGAGCATTGTTCAAAGTTCTGTGCTATTGGGAATCGGTTCAAGGCTGTGTTCAACATGCTTGCGGGTGGTTTTCGCGACCACTTTTTTAACATCTGCGGTATCTCTGATTGCTCATGTTTCAGCTGTACTCTGAAGAAATAATTTTCGAATTTTTTAGGGTTTCAGAGGAATGCATTGAGCACTCATCTGCATTTTTTCTTTTTCTTTTTTCCAGAAGCACATTATGTTGAGAGCTTCTTTCTGTCGCACTTCATGCTGCTTGTGGCCGCGAAACATGTTCATGAATCTTATTGATCTTATTCATTTCTACACATCAGAAAGATTCTATCACAACTCACTTTGCCCTAAATTGGAAAACGAAGCCCCGAGTTTTTAGGGTTTCTTCCCCAGATAAGGGAGACATTGACTTACCATTTGCGGTTCCGGATTTCAATTTATGGCCAATAAATTTTGACCGGACTTAGTGGTTTTCTGATGAGGGGTCAATATGATCCTTCTTATGATTACGTGTAGATTATTCAGTAATTGCTTCCGCTCTTACACCCGTTTTAGCCGCAAAAAAAGAGGGTCATAAAAATAAATCTAGAAGAGCAAAATTAAATGATTTCATGGAAAATTCAAAACACGCAACAAGTTCAAGACTGAAATGAAAATATTAAACTCGCATTGAAGATAATCGTGATCATCCTTTATCCACAATCGAGGACGAATGGTTGTTTCATAGGCCATCAATATTTGGTAAATCGATAAATTTCTAAATATTGCCATGGGTACACAGCTGACATTATCCAACAACTTTTCGCAATAGATGCATCTAAAGATACATGCCCTAGCCATTTTAACTTTGTATCGTAAACCCTTATCAGGATAGTTCAAGAAATTATTGAGATTGATCTTTAATCACGTGAACCACGTCGTCACTCGTGGTCCGGTCGATGGCTATTCAGAAAAGTTGCCTGAGATGGACACATCGGGACAAGTTGCTTAGATCCCTAGTGCTGAACTTCCATCAGCATAGTATAGCCATTCAGGCAAATGCGCAAGGAACCTGCCCCCAAGAAACAAAGAATCAAACTATGGACATTTAGAATCCTTATCATGTCATGTCGTTGCTTGGATTAGTCAATATGGGTAGTGATGCGTACGAGGCCTGATGCCCCCACCCCGAGTCTCAAGCAAATGTTTTTCATGACGGGGTGAGGCATAGGGCATTTGGAGGGGCAGATTTAAAGATTTTGTAGGACTACTGTCAACTGTTTTAAAAACTTAAGTTTTTAGGAACTTAAACAGTTGGCCATTTTCTCACAAAAACTTCATATGGTATCAAAACAAAAGGTTTTGAGTTCAAATCTTACCATGCCTTTAATCTACGTCTTTATCTAACGGCTTAAACTTTTAGAATAGTTGACAGTGGTCTTACGAAAATTTCACATGGTATCAAAGCAGAATGTCATGAATTCGAATCTTACCAAGCCCTTAATCCACGCATTCACCTAATGACTTAAACTTTTAAGATAGTTGACAGTAGTCCCACAAAAACTTTACAGCGGGTTCGGTACCTAGGTATGTTGTAAGCCGTCGCAACTGGAATGGGAGATCTCGACATGCGCTCATTACTAATTGTAGTAATTGACCGCTAAAAATTTACAATAGCAGATATGTTCATGAGAAACCTAGTGTGTCGGGCGCAGACTGTATTATGTTATTTGCATTCCAACATCTATTTGTTTTGCAATTCTTTGGGATTTAATAGGCTCAAAAAAAATTATGCAACTCTCGTGTATTATTCTAATAAATGAATGAGATCTTTCTTTCAATAAAAATAAAATAATAGATACACGAAATATCTCATAATGTAGATTGTTATACCACGTAATTTTATTATGACTTATTACCCGCAGTAGCTCATAAATTATCTCGATAACGGTAGCACATGAATAATTTAAAGTAGAATAAGATACAATTATAATGAGAACTTAGTAAATTAGGTAATCTTTATAATATCGAGGCAATAGTTTTGCCTTTTCCCCGTGACAGGAGCGAATTTTACCAAAGCATTTTTACCAAGATTCAAAGACCAAATCGACGAGGATTTGGATACGAACGTGCAACTTGAGACCAAAAGGGAGAGGAGGAACAAGCAAAGAAAAGGGCAAGAACATAAATCTTACCACGTACATACATACACGCAATCATAGAATGAGTACCCTTTTTTTTTAAGGACAAAATCACTCCATTATCTCATTTCTCGCAGCTATTAAAGTTTCCGCGACATTAATGAAAAATCATACATAATAATGATCTATTTGTTGAACAATAGAAATATTCTTCGTTGAAAATCTACGTCTTTATATTTTCTTGGACAATAATTATATTTCTTCCGCTCATTTTCATAATCGACACGATCGATCATTTTTAGCAAATTCTTTTTTTTTAATTATTCATTTTTCACGAAACAAGTGGAGTAAGTGATGTAGGAAATATTTTTCCTAAGGATAATTGTTTGTGTCGCTTACGAAAATGAATAAATGAATTATATTTTTATTATTAAAGAAAATATTTAGACATAAATTGTAGCTAATAAAAATATTTTTTTCATTAACTAATTATTTGAAGCGATACGAACACGATCATTTTTAAGAATTTCCAAAAAATTGATTCTTCACGAAACAAACTGAGCCTAACATCAGGCATATTTTCTAACTTGTGCCTTTTTACTTGTGGCGGTGCTTCATCTCCGGTTAGTTTAGGATGGACGGAAGGCCATCGGCCATCGAACACTCGTAAATAAAGAAGTAGCGGGGGAGGGATTCCTCAATCACGAGGCGACATGTCAAATTACTCTCCATTTTTTTCTCTTGTGTTCTATTTTCATAACCATTCGATATAAAGAGAACAACAATGATCACGTGAGTTTATCGAATGAAAGAAATCTAATCGACGCTAGTGATGAATCGATTTCTAGCGCCGTCATTCTCTTCGTAGACAATCACCCTCCATGATACATCATCGATCAAGCACATTTCCTAGGGGATCTCATCTACGAATTTGTGTAGACCAACGTCAGGAAAAAGAAGAAGTTCGATAAGTATGTGATTTCAAGTCAAAAAAGCATTGGATCCAAAGGGCAAAAGGGACCGGGGAATAAAGGAAAACTTTCCGAGAGAGAAACAGATCTTCAAAAGGTTCATTCTCCTGGAAAGTAGCGACGAGGATCGTATTTGGCGATAATAGCGGAATATTCCCAAAGATAAGGAGCAGAGCAGACGCATCGAGCACGAATTTCGATTGGCGACATGTGATTTAATCAACCATCTCATTTTTGTCAAAAGGAAGACAACGATTTAGATGATTTTACGAAGATCTTTTGAAAAAGATTTAGATGGTGTTGTCAGAACCTGCATGTACCTACCGTTGAATTAACCTTGAAATTCCTCAATGTATTTGTATGGCAAAAAGCAAGGAAGCATCTCGAGAAATGATAAAGAAAGGATAATTGGCTCGATAAATCGAATCAATTGATTATGCTCGTTACAACGACTATATCTAATTTATGAGCCGCCCATCCAAAGGTTGTTCACGCCACAACGGTTCGAAGACGGATCTAGATGGGCTTTGGTAAGTGCATAGTTAAAAGGCTCAGTCGTTCCGATTGTGTCAAAGAAAAGGTAGCCAACTTGAACTAATAATAATAAATATTTAAATTTTATGGAGGGCCTGTTGATCTTGATTGTTTGTTTTAATTTCAAGAAGATTTTTTTTCAAAAGAAATATTTCATTCATTTATCAAAATAATACATGAGAGTACATAGAAAATTTTTAAATCTAACAAATCTAAAAGAAAAAAGTATATATATCAAAGCATAATATATAGCTAGCACACTTTTATCCTTCAAGAACATATATGTCAATATAAACTTTTGGCGGCCAATTAATATATTCAATGATGAGCATACGTCGAGATCTTCATTTCTAGTTGCACTGATTTGAAGTGTACATTTAGGTGCAACGCTCCTCTCACCATCACCGGGCAGTAGTATCGACGTCAATATATGATAAGAACACATATTAAATACATGTAAGGAACACTCAGATTTAGCTTAATAGAGCAAAACTCCCAAATCTAGATTGAAATCTAAATCGAAAGAGAAAAGCGGTCTGATCTTGAAGAGTAAATCAACCTCCTCAATAACTGTCTACTTGATGCAAGATTGAATTGGACTCCATAGTCACTTGAGATTTGGTGTGCAGAAATCTATTTAGACAAACTCTCAAAACCAATCACGAGAGAAAAGAAAATGCAAGCAAAATAATAACAATGAGAAGATTAAAGGTGAAGTAGGTTATCAGCTTCAAATTTTGAAACTGAGAGTTTCAAGAAATGAAGAGTTTTGGGAAGTTGAAAAGTTTACTCTCAAGAGAGAAGAGGATGAGAAAGACTCCAGTAATATTTCAAGAGGATTGAAGGCTTTGTTTGTTCAAGATTTCACTCGGCGTAAGTGAAAAGCCTAAGAATCAAGTTAGGTTGATTTTCTTGATACTCTCAAACTTGATCTATCCATGTTTAAATTTTGATACCAAGTGCAATTGGGTTTCAAGAGTGGCACGTTTAGCTATTGTGATATATATATTTTTAATTGTTTCGAGGAGCTGCTGTAATTATGCGGATTGAATTGAAAACCTTTTAAAGGCCCAGCACTTGTTTGAGCGACCGACAGAAAGGTTTGTCACACCTCGGATAGGAAAAACGTGAAAATGGCAAAACTAGGCCTAAAGGGGCATTTTAGTAATGTTTTATTATGAGGGCAGTCTTGTAAATTTACTGAATTAAAAGTGCACTTTTCAACATTGATGTTTTATGGTTTTGAGTGCTAATTAGTGGGTTATTGAATTAGACTAATTAAAGGAAATCACGCCAGTTCGAGATGATTAGTTTTAAAGCTTTAAGGGTAAAATCTGTAGTATAAGACACAAGTAATTAAATTAGGTCAACTTGTTTGTTTATACCCAAATAATGATTGTGTAGTTGGGCCTTTTAATCCATTCATAAAATATCTATACACATTTTAAAATACAGTTAATTATATAGGTTTACATTTTTTTTTATGTTGAACAATACATTCGAATTTAGAAAAGTTTATGCACCTTTTTTATGTACATAATTATTGATGAAAGTGTTAAGCATGTGTTGCCACCTGGTTAATAAATATATTATGTACGGATCAAAATTTGATACGATGAATAAACATGACATGATACAGAAAATCAAATTATTAATCTAATTCGACTTATCTGGCTAAATGAGTTATGCAAGTCATGTTGGGAAGTGGTCAAATTCGGGATAGATTCCTGACTTATTTATTCAGCATATTGTTTGTAGATCCGCCTATTTACATCATATCCTTGATTCATACTATGCGAGCATGACTCTTTAATCGCGAATTGACATTCCGACATTTGGAAGTTATTTTTATCTAAAAAAGTAAATAAATAAAGATGACTCACATTAAGGCGGAATAGGAAAAATCTAATGTCGTTCCCGTGATATTTTTTTTTTCGAATTAGTTTTTGTAATATTTCACATAATCACAATTTCTCAAACCGGTACATCCAGGACATGTTTAGCAAAATACATTTCGTGTAACATAAAACCTCAAATCAATACAACCCTAACAAATCTACTCTCCGTTAGCTTCAGTAGTTGACGTGAAATACGTAGACCCTCTGTAAAGCCCTAGCTCAGTCTCTGAGGCAGCTCCTCCTCCTGCTCTTCTTCTTCTTCTTCTTCTTCTTCTTCGTATGTAAGCTCGCGTTCATTGGAGATCACGCCATCGGTCAAAGGTCGGTTGATGAGCTTCAAGCTTCATCTTTTCTCTCGTTTGATTTCTGTGGAAAGTGCAGGCGATACTCGCCTCGATGTTTCTGTCGCTATGTCGTTCTTTTCTTTTCATTTCTTTCGATCGATCTTTATTTCAAGAATGTTTTCGATTGAAACTCGTCTCCGTCGTCGTTGTTAAGATCGTTTGTTTCTTTCTGTACAGATACTTTGGTCCTCTGTTGTCCCCCACTTATTAGCAGGTCAGTATCTGTTGCTGCTGCCAAAAAAATTTCATCCTTTTCCGTTGTTGGGGATATGAATTTGAAGCATTTAGTGTCCAGACGAGCGATCAATAGTTTATCTAGACTGAATAATGCGAGAACACTATCGCAAATTGCTTGTTCTCAAAGAAGCGTCTTTCGCATCCATTCGCGAGTATCACCCTCTAGACGTGAACCGTATGATGGGAAGGATGCTTCCTTCGATGACCCAAAACGCCCCAGTTTTGGCTTCACCTTCAGCAGAAGCATCCATTCTCTGCAAGAAGCTAATGTGAGCGATTCTGAGGATGATGATGGAACCATGAATGAGTACTTGTCCCGATTTGTCTGGATTATGCGCGGAAAGCTCAATGAAGCTTACCCAGAGTGTGACAAGCAGACAGTTGATGGGATGCTACTGATCATTGTTGAGAACGTGGTGGCTGAGATGGAAAAGGGTGGCCTGCAGAGTAAGCTCACCGGCGATGCGTCCCTTCCTTCCCAAGATTTCAGCGAGGATTTGTGGAAAACGGTGTGGGAGGTCAGTAATAAGGTTTTGGAGGATATGGAGAAAGAGAGGAAGAAGGAAAAGATGAAGGGGTTTGTGCAAGATGAGGAAGTTAAGGAAATGTGTAGATTTGCAGCCGAGGTGGGGATTCGTGGGGATATGTTGAGAGAGTTCAGGTTCAAATGGGCCCAAGAGAAGATGGAGGAGAGGGAATTTTACCGTAGTTTGGAGTGTTTAAGAGAAGAAGAACTGAAAGGGGAAAAAGAAGATGAAGGGGACACTGACAAGGCTGAAGCTATTGGACAGGATATTGCAGTCGGTGAGGGAAAACCTAAGGTAGTTTCTCTTCCAAAGAGGAGAGGAAAGTTCAAGTACAAGATATATGGACTCGATCTTTCTGACCCAAAATGGGCTGAAGTGGCTGACAAGATCCATGAATGTGAGGAGATCACTTGGCCGCAGGAACCTAAGCCAGTTTCTGGTAAAAGCAAGCTCGTGACTGAAAAGATTCTTTCGATGAAAGAGGAGGATGACCCTTCCCCACTTTTGGCTGAATGGGCAGAGCTTATTCAACCTAACAGGGTCGATTGGACAGCTCTCCTCGATAGACTGAAAGAACAAAATCCATGCATATATTTAAAGGTGAGGATTATTCATCTTGGAATATTTAGTTCACAGTGATGGTATGCTAGAACTAACACTAGACCAAATATTCATGATGGCATAGCTTGCAGATTGTATTTTGGATTACCTGTTTCTGTGATCATTCTGAGAATTTGCTCTGTCTGTTCTGTCTGTGGAATTAAGATTGCATACTATATTCTCTTATGGATCTTCTGCATAACTTCCACATTGTCGTTGAACATGAATTGCAAATTTGTTGATCGGATCGGATATGCAAACATCGAACTTGATTTTATGGTCACCAAAGGACAGCATAGGGCTGTTGTGATCAGAGAACATGCAATTACATCTTTCAAAAAAATATTTGGCTTGATGTATAGTTTTTCATTCTGAAGTAGATCAAAAAGTATTAAGATCTAAAAGATTCTCGGAAAGGCTTGAGTGTTCAAAGAGCTACCACCACGATGCAAAACAATGGGGTTGTAAGCAGACTGTTATATACAACAATTATAGAACTTTCCTCATTTTTGAAAGTCCTCACATATCTTTCCTTCCATATAAACCGAAAATATTTAGATTTGCAACCTATTTCTCTCCACTGCTAGATGCATGTGAGTCCAAATGTTCAGCTCTGGAAGTGCATTTACCCAACTCCTTATATCCAGCAGTGCTTTTGCACTGGTTCTGAATAATTTGTGAAAGGGAATCTCAAGCATCATTCAAGAGTACCATCTGGTTTTTGCTCTGAAGGGTAGTACTAATGCTTATCTGAGACATGGGTTGTGGTACTTTTTATGTTGTAGGTTGAGAGCTGCACACTTTTTGCAGTGCTCGTTGGTTCCTGCTGATTTCTTCCCCCTGTGCCAAGTAGATTCTGTACGTATCACTTGAGATAGATGATAAGTACTAACTTATTCTTATAATAGCGGAGAAATGAAAAATATGTATTAGGATGCATTGTTCTCTCGAACAGATTAGCCTTACCTTTTGATCTTTCATCCGTAGAATATACATCAGAGAGCATCTTCTTGAGGAATTTTGTCACTGCTGTGGTCAGGTCATTGCTTGAGATCCAACGGAGTGTGCAGTGTATGGGGAAAGGGTTTGGCCTTAGTGTTATCCAACTTGGTGATTGTGGTGATCCAAGAGATCTAGGTTTGATTTTGATCTTGCCTGTCTTCCTAATGGCCTCTCAAACAACAATCAGGTGGAGAATGCTTCTTCCTTGAAGGAGTGACATATTCTGAAGCACATTTGACGTGGATATTACCGCTAACTTGCTTGCTTGAGCTGCCTGCAATACTTCATAAACACTAGCCATTCTATAAAGACATTATCAGGGAAGAAAAGAGCGTGTCAACAAGCAATAGTTTAAATAAGATTGCCATTTCCCCTACCAGTTAATACTTCAAATTAGCGGTTACTTCAAATATACATTATGTAAACTGGGTCAATTGACTTATTGATGACATTAAAAGTCTAAATCTAAATGATAAAGTGATTTCATAAGTACATTCATTCAAGAAATTGTGGCATCTAACAAAAACTAAAATCTTTGAATTTGATTTCGCCATCGGTTAAAGCTTTTCTTCTTAATTGTTTCAGTTTTCTGAATGGTAATAACTTAAGGCTAATCAAAACTCTAGAAGAGTAATAGGAGCGACTCTGTCTCCATATTTAAGCTTTAAAGAAACTTCTTTTGTAGATTTGAGGCTAATAAAGCTCCAGAATAAGCATGCAGGGAGAGAATTTTGTTTCCTTAAACTTCCCCATAGGCCATAAAAAACCTCTGTCCCTACCTTTGCTCTTAATCCTCAAGACAGGAAGCATGTTTTGCTATTTAATTTTACCTTTTTTTTTTATTTCATTGATTGCTACATCTTTTAGTCATCATGAAAGGTGGGAGAGCTGTCACAAACTGGGAGGTTCAAATGTCAACTCAGTGGCTTTCCACTGTGCAGCAAAATACACATGCAGTATTACATTAGATTATATTAGTTGGAGCAAAATTTCAGTAAGGGAAATGCCTATTTTTGCAAGTGCTGATATCTAACATCACTAGTGTTAAATAAATGAAATTCGAGAAGAAACGCCCTGCTGACGTTCAAATTTTTTTTTTTTTTTGGTCATAGCTGATGTTCAATTGATTAAGCTCATACATTGTCACCCGTTTGCATCTTATAAAGCTTGACCTTGCTAGTTGAAAATTTAGAGCTTTGCCAAGGGCAAAGTTTTCCTTTCAGTTACAGCACTGCAGTGTGCGATTTTGCCATCAGTGGACCAGCTTATCTAAACTTCAGGATCTCGATTTGATAACTTTTGGGTATTTTGGCATGTAGGTAGCAGAACATTTATTGAATGAAGAGTCTTTCCAAGCAAATGTTCGCGATTATTCAAAGCTTATTGATGCCTATGCCAAAGACATCAACCTTGAAGATGCGGAGAGAATCCTCAGGAAGATGTATGAAAATGGTATCCCGCCAGATATTTTGACGGCTACCATTCTGGTTCACATGTATTGTAAGGCAGGGAAACTTGACCAAGCTTCAGAAGCATTTGAAAGTTTAAGGGAACAAGGCTTCCGACCAGACATGAAGGTCTACAACTCGATGATCATGGCTTATGCAAACGCTGGCAAGCCAAAGATGGGTGAGAACTTAATGAGAGACATGGAGACAAGGGACATGAAACCCTCAGAGGAGATTTACATGGCATTGCTTAGGTCATATGCCCAAGATGGTGATGTTGCTGGTGCCGGCAGAATCACTACTACCATGCAGTTTGATGGGTTCCAGCCAAGTTTGGAGTCTTGCACATTGCTTGTTGAGACATATGGGCGGAGCGGTGACCCAGATATGGCAAGAAACAATTTCGATTACATGATAAAATTGGGTTATAAGCCTGATGACAGGTGTACAGCTGGCATGATTGCGGCTTATATGAAGAAAAATCTTCTGGATAAGGCTTTGAATCTTCTATTGCAACTGGAAAAGGATGGTTTTGAACCTGGAGTCCATACTTATGCCGTCCTGGTGGATTGGTTGGGGAAGCTGCAATTGATCGATGAAGCAGAGCAAGTATTGGATAAAATAGCACTACAAGGCGAGGCTCCTCCTTTTAAGGTTCAGATAAGCCTCTGCGACATGTACTCGAGGGCCGGCATGGAAAAGAAGGCTCTTCAAAGTCTTGGTGTTATTGAGGCTAAGAAGGAACAGTTGAGAGCGGATGATTTTGAAAGAGTTGTGAATGGGCTTATAGCTGGTGGCTTCATTCAGGAAGCTCAGAGGGTGCATGTATTGATGGAAGCACAGGGTTTTGCGCCATCAGAGTCGCTTAAGGTCGCTTTGCTGGCATCTCAATCTTTTGGCCGCAAGAGACCTGGTATACGATGAGAGTAGCTGGTATAACTGGTGTATCTCAAGTGTTTGGCCAGACAATGAAGCACGCTCATGACTCATTTTAATGGCTGGATTAATTAACTGGGTTGAGTTGGACACAGGATGTGAAATTTAGCCAATCAAACTATGGAGTATCCATGATATCATGAGCTCTAATTAGTTCGTAATCTTAGGAGGATTCACATTTTATTTTGCCTATTTATGCTATTTCCTTTAAGATAGTCCAGTGATTTATTGACAGGTTTTTTGGGTGTTTGTAAGTAGGGCAGGTTGTTTTGGCACGCTGTCTCATGAGGCTCAAGATAGCTCGCATGTTGCGTCTCTTTAGGGAACAAAAACAATCAGATCTCTATACAAATTCGTGCTTCGGCTTTCTACAAACTTTCTTTTTCTCATTTTTCCTCAGGGCTGCAGCAGATGGATATCTATTGTAGCCTGCGATTGCGTTGCATGTGATGCCACTTTGCAGCATGCATTCCCCATCTGTTGTGCCAAGCAGCCAAAGAGACATCGATAAATCGTATGGACTCTGCTTTCTCAGAAAAGAATGAAGCTTTATAATGTACGGCTCGCTCGAGAACTTATACTGTGCAGATTAGAGACATTAGAGCTGATCTACATATATGAGCAGTATACTGTGCAGATTAGAGACATTAGAGCTGATCTGCATATATGAGCAGTGCAATCAGACGAGATTGATGATTGAAGCAAGTTCCTTTCTTGGATGACTGGATGGAGGGAAGGAATATTGCGAAGAATGATTCCTAGTGGCAACAAGAAGTGAAAAGTCGTATACACTCTACTTATTCAGAAAGAATGAAGCTTTAAGATGTAGGACGCGCTTGCGGACATATTTCGTGCAGATGAGAGAGATTAGAACAGATTTACATATATGAGCATTCCAACCGGACGATATGGATGATCGAAGCAAGTTCCTTTCTTGGCTGACTAGATTGAGGGAAGGAATATTGCAGAGACGTCGAGCTGCTAGTCGAATACGCCTTTTTCTGTTCGCACGGAGGAGGCAATTCCTGAGGATAAGATCATATTGTGTCTAAAGCAACTATGGGATTAAAAGCGAGGAACTTCCCCTGTTCTTTCAAATTTTCTTTCACGGAAAACCTGAAGGCAAATCCAAAGCAGAGCGGTTGAGATGCTAAACCTACTAGAGAAGGTAAAATATAGGCAAAGCATCCCATATGACTCAAAAACCAAAAGAATCTTTTGCGCATTTGAGAGGCAAAGAAGCCCAGACAGAGTGTCCCTGAAGAAAATGGCACCACAAAAATCCTTGAAGTTTTCTCGAGTATCCTGAAGGAACCTGTGTATATTTAAGAGGAACGCTGCCAAGCCCATGTGTATCTAGTCTGCAGACCAAATATCAATCTCCTCTCATTCACCGGAGCTTGTTCACTTCTTGGTTTTACATGGCCGAACAACGGCAACCGTTCCGCTTCCGCATCCCATGGCTTTCAGGGACTTCTGCTTCCCGTGTCTCGACTGGAACCCAACCGCCTCCCACCACAAGTAGAAGTGCGGCGCCTTCCCAGCCTACTGCTGCTACTTCTGCTCGCCGTCCACCATTTAGACCTCCTGCAATAGCTCAGCAGCCACTGCCGCCTCCGCCGCCGCCTCCACCGCCGCCTCCATCACCACCGCAGTCGCCGCCCCCTCCTCCTCCACCTCCCCCTCCAGCCATAGTCCCAATGCCAGCAAGGCTATCATCTCCACCGCAATCTCCACCAATACCTCTTGCAGCCCCGGAATCTGCCATTGCCCCTAAACTCGAAGAGCCAACCCTAACAGCAGATCATCCCCAAGCCGCATCCTCGCCACTGAGACAATCTTCAGCAGTGCCCAAAACTCTGCCTGCCTCTCCCCAAGTCCAAAAGCCACCTGAGGCGACGTTCCAACTGCAATCACCAATTCATGCAGCCCCAGTAGCTATCTCTGCTTCCCAACCAACAACACCAATGCCAGCAAGACCTCAACTGAAAGCCCCATCCTTGCCTCCGTCGCCTTCACCTAGACCTTCACCTCGTGGACCCTTCCTGCCCCGTTCAGGAGAGGAAACAATAGCTGAACCTCAACCTTCTCTGTTGGCTCCTGAGCCACGTAAAGAACCATTGCCACAACCCTCTTCTCCAGCTCAGAAGGTACCTCCGCCGCTCCCAGAATCGGCATCTTTGCCTCCTACGCTCACTGAAAAGAGCTTGATGCAAACTCCCATATCTCAACCACCGTTGGAACCTCCACCTAAAGCCGAAATCAAAGATGAAAGTATCTCCAGGCCTGGAAATGACTATACCATCAAGGCTCCACCAAAGCGTGATGCGACAGTGATGCAGGTAGCCCCTATTACCACAAGCGTAACTACTAACATAGACAAGATTGAACCACCAGCCCTATCGGAGAGACTCGATCCCACGAGTACAAGAGGGGCTCATCCTGAATTGTCAGGTAAAGTGTCGGAAGAAGCTAAGGAAATGAAGAAAGATGAGGAAAAGTTCCCAAAACAAGAAGAAACTAGAAGCCAGGACAGCAAAGAAACGCTCCAAGGGACACTAACAACAGGATTGAGGCTAGATTCACAAACCAAAGAGCTGCCAACTGTTGCATCACCAGGAGAGCAGAAGCAGAAGCAAGAAACTCCTAAGGTGGTGACGGCAACAACTGCTTGCGGTTCTCATGGAAAGCACACCAAAGCTGTCAAAAGCACACAATTTCCTAAAGGAAGGCACATGGTTAGAGAGTCTCATGACAAACCTGTTGCATCCAGAGGGGAACAATCTTCCCTACAAAAAGAGGTAAGGGAAGAGATGTTGAAGCTAGTTCACCAGTTGACGACTGGGCAAACGAAGAAAACTCCGGATGATAAGCTGATCAGCATAACAACCATGGCGGGCGAGAACAGAGGAGCATTGATGCAGTTAACTTTAGATTCGGCCAAAAAGGAGGAGTCAATTCACATCCACCGCGGTTACAAGACCGACCTGGATGAGAGTCTTGAAGCCACCACCGATACCGAGGGGTCCTCCAAGCAAAAAGGCCCAAAAACTGAACAAGAACCTGGGACAAAGGCTTTCATTAACAGCAACGTCCAAACTGTCAACAACTCGATGGCATTCGATAGCTCAATTTCCGAGAGGAACCCCGGTGTTCAGATGGAGCTCTCTCCCAACAATGCAGAAGAGGTCGAGCCGAGCAATCAGACCAAGCCTCCGGAGACGCATAAGGCTGAATTTAGTCTCACTCCAACCGAGAAGCTTACGTATGAACCAACCGTAAGGCGAAGGTGCCTAAGAGGCCTCTTCCTGGAATCAAGCGATTCGGACCCGGATAATCCCACGAAGCCCCAGCGTCATGGCTGCCGCTACAGCTGCAGTGGGGCAACCAAACAGAAAGATGTCAACATCGGCTGACTGCACTCTACCTCCTCTGAGATCGGTGCACACGAGCAAAAAAGAAGTTTTAGAAGTTTCAGATCAATAAAAGTGACGTAAATAAAACGCAGACAATAAGCATGCAGGATCCGACTCTGATTCATGCAATGTATGGGTATACATCATAAGCCAAGTGACTTTGCGTATGTTGATCATATTATGGTACCGACAACCAACAATTTCGGGCTGGTAATGTTGATGCTACACCGCAAAGTCCCAAGTTTGTCTATGTTGGAGCAAGCAATCGATAGAGACTGCGTTTGGATATTTGAAATGCTAAACTTGCTCTTAGTTGATGATTCTACATACTTATCGGACAATAAAATGGCAACCACAATATTACGCGAAAACAAAGCAATTTATCATGGGAAATCGCTGAAAATCGCTAGCACACTTGGGCCTTAATACACATTACGCTGCACATTACAAAGCAAATCAGTTTTTAAGTGTAATGTTTGATTTACCGGTAACATCTTAATCATTATTGATTAAATTTGGAGGGCCTTTCTCCTTTTTGTGCCTCCCTGCGTGTCATTTATGTTTAGTTTTAACATTAAGTATAAACTCAGGATGCGTTTAGTTTAATTTTTCCAAAGAATTTTGAGCCTCCAAAGCCCTTAGGGAAAATATAAGGTGTTTGACAGTCATTATCAAAAAGTTTGAGGTGGAAAACTTGCCTTGGAAATACTGAAAGTTGAAAGCAAGTTTTACTAACTTTCAGCCCAAAGACTATTTCCAAACCAAATCAAACACAGCATTAGTCCTTTAACTTTCAGCATTCGTATGATTTGGTTCTCTAACTTTTGTTTTGTCCAATGAAGTCCTCTAAGGTTTTGGATTTGTGAGATTTGGTCCTCTGAAGTTTTATTTGTGCAATCAAGTCCTCCAACCTTCTCTGTTCGTGCAATCAAATCCCTCGGGAACCGCTCTAACTAAATTGTCAAATTGATTAATAACATGGCATTGCTTATGTGATAGACAACGATAGGTGGTACTAATTTGGCGCCAAATGAGCAGATAACATACGTGAGAAAGCAAGAAAAGAATTCATAATTTGACATCATTAGTGAAAGTGTGTAAACAAATCACTTGTTTTTGTAATTGGAGGAAGTTAGATGATTAGATTGCACAAAACAAAAATTAGAGGATCAAATAGCACAACTCCAGAAAGTAAGGGGACTTGACTCCACAGAATAAATGTCAGAGAACCAAATTGGACGAATGCTAAAACTTGGAGGACTAAATCTATACTTAACGCTTGAGTTTTATTTCTCGTTCTTTACATGTTGCGTTTGTTCATGTTTAGACAATTAATAGGTGGGGTGGACCAAATACAAACCTAAAAGTCTTCAACCAAACATTATCTCGACCAACATTGAACTCTAATACTGGTAAAAGCGGACTTAGGTACGTTCTAAAGAAGAAACACATTTGCCTAAGCTTGCTGATTTGTGCTTCGAGCTTGTCTGCTCAGACGGACCCGATGAGCCGCCAGCCCCGTAATCGGGTCTATTTTCACGTAAGCATCTCATTGTTGGGCATTAGAAAGGGACTATTTTCAATGAAAGCTCGAGGGGGCTAATACGGACCGTCTCTTTTCCCAAAAAAAAGTCCCGAACTTAGTGAAATGTTAACATACATAAATTACAAAGTGACATGACTTTCTCTATGTCTCAACCTTTTGCCTCGGGCATTCCGATACATTTGTCTCGCTCCCTAGACATAGTTTTTGTTTCTGCCACCACCGTTCATTAACAGATTATTGAATGGCTCCCAAGTGTTTGTTTTGAGTCCAAGAGCTATAATCTTGGCGTGCCGGTATGATCTATATCGGACAAGTTTCAGGGTCGATCTCAATCTGAATTCCCGATCGTCCCCCACTGGTCATGGTCAACAAAACCTTAATCCAAGCCAACTTTCAAATCCTTGTAATTTATGCACAAACACAGAACGATGCAGCTTCCAAAGTCAGAAGCCCGATTGCTTCCTTTCCTCTAATGGAGATTTCCAACGTATAAGGCAGATCTCTCACTCCGTTCTTCATCATCTTCCTTTTCACATCATTACTTTGGACACCGATAGTATTTTATCGGTAGCTGCACATCTTGAGTTGCATCATGAGGAATCAAGGGCAATTCATCCTCTTCTTCCTCCCGGCTTCTTTTAACCACTTGTACAAACTTTTCCAAGGCAGAAAACGCGACCCGAGCTCCTAACACCGTGCGCCTCATCCGTGTCGAGATTTCACGAAGATACAGGAGGCCATTGACGCCATGCCGTCGAAAAACTCGGAGCTCGTGTTCATACAGGTCGAGCCGGGGACGGGAGAAAATCGTGGTAACTGCGGACAAGCCTCTCGTGACCCTGAGCAGGAGGAGCGCCTCCAGCACGATCATCACGGGGACATATTCAGGTCGCCCACCGTGTTGGTTGTTACCTCAAAATTCAGGTTCACATGGACACTTACATTAGATAAAGGGATCATTCGGACACCAATCCTATGGAATAGGTGTTTTTGATCATATTGAAAAGATCCAATAATTTATCTATAAAGTGGATGTTCGCAGAATTTTTCTCATATTGTTACATTTCGGATCCTTATGCTGCGGTTAATCCCAACATTAAGGTTGTGTTTGATTTTAACTTTTAGGGATCTACCTAAGTCTTCAGAATTTTCAAAAGGCTAATTTGCAATGTTAATGAAAGATTTTCAACTATCTTTCTTGCTCCAAAAAAGCTTATTAAAATTTATCGAATTGGAAGAACTCTAACTCTTGGACAAAATCATAATTGAATACCCGAAAATACATCTACAAACAATTTGTATAGGAATCTACAAAGAAAATACCCAATTGATTAAGATGCATAATTAGGATCGTGTCCATATGATTTTGCACTTATTGATAAATATAACATCTTGCATTATGAATCACTTCTTCAGAATACTAAATTAGAATGAATTGATTTTTATTCGATTCTTTTGATGAAGACAGGGATTCATATTGAAAATAATTAAAAATCTATGAATATACTATTAATAATTATCATTTCAAATTGATTGAAATAAGACATTCTAAATACAAAGCGAAAAAAAAGACTGCTATATGCATTATTTAAATTTATTTAAAAAATTACTTTTTATGTAAGTCATTTAGGTGGACATTCTTTGCATTTACTCAAAAAAGAATTTAAAAATTGAACCAAATACAGCATAAATCACAGATGCTCTCTATAAATATGAGTCGTGGAATAGGATAACATGTTTCATTTTGTATCTAAAATGAGAAGTTATGAGCCGCGTCTGATGTAATCGGCCCGATAAATTCAATCCGTCGAATCATGTGATCCTAACATAGACATGCACGCGATCTAAAGAATCCCGTCAAACTCACAGCTAATGACATCGATTCGATTGGATGTTTCCATGATTAGAGTGGGATTTGACATTTTCATTGGTGTTCCTGCGATGCGCTCATATTCTCAGGTGCAGCTGATAATTCCCCCTGACCACGGAGGACAGACGTCAGATGCATATCGAGCACGACCAAATCCAACGATCAGATCGCGGCATCGTCGTCCCAATCTCTTTCGCTTGGCCTTGTCGCCCCGGAGTCTTCCCAGTGCAAATCCATGCAATGACATGTTAAGCTCCGACATTTATCTGCAAAAAGTTAGTGGAATTAAACAGCTGCGACCAAAGAAAGATAAAAAAGAAAGCTTTTTAATGAGGGTGAAATCATGAACTTCGGGATAAGAACGAAGTCGCAGATAAGAACTGATCATCCCGCCTATAAAAGCCTTCGCAGTCGCAGTCGCTCTGGCTCGTTGATCCATCCGAGGATCGCAAGAACGGAAAGGTAGATCACTGAGCAGAGCTCTGGGAGCAGCAATGGGTTCTCTAATGGCGGGTTGGGACTCGCCGGTCCTTGATCCTAAGCATGGTGAGCCATCTTCCTCATAGCTGCTGCCACTTCGGCCAAAAGGGTAGGACTGAAAGTTCGAATCTTAAATCTTTGCAGTGGCTTACCAGAGGAACAGATCGTTCACTAAAGGAGAGATAGAAGCTTATTGGAGGTCGAAGAAGGAGAAAGCAGAGGAAGAGCTGCGTCAAGCCCCACCCGATGGCCCTCGGGTAAAATTCTTTCATTTGTCCGTCTCGCTTGAATTGTCGGATTTATGAATTTGGCAGTAAACAATGGTTTTCTTTTTCTTTCTTCCTTTTTTTCGTGGTCGACAGGAGATGGTGTCCGATAAAGGTGCAAGAAAGTTCGAGAGATCGAACTCGCTGCCGGCGGAGCTGGAACCCGACAAGACCTGGGAGAGACTCATGAACAGTAAAGGCTGGTAAGTTAAAGTATTACATGATCCTATCTAGGATCATCCGGATGAGTCTTTAAGAAACTCTTAGGATCTATTAAACATTCTGGAGCCTGATCGATCATGGAATGGCGAAAAGATTTGTGTTTGAACTGTTGTAACCGTTGTCAGTGTCATTTCATGTATTTAATAAGATAATTTACGCGTATTTGTTTAGATTAATTGTGTTAAGATCTAGACAGTGGTTTCTTTTAATTTTTTTCCAATCATTTTCTTGTATTCAGCTTTTCATGATTAGTGTGGGGCTGTTATGCTTGATTGCATCTGAGCCAATAATCAAATACTTGGCAGGTGGACCAGGAGCAATTCGGCATTTCTGAATGAACCGCCGGTACTGTTTGAAGAGAGCACCAACAGCTACGCCTCTCAGTTCCACTTTGCCAATCTCCACAAGCCCAAACCTTGAATCGCTTGAAAAAAAATCCTAATATGGACATGTTTGCACAGTATAAGTTGCTCTGCAATCGTAGTTCATGACTCTATAGGTGGGTATGTACGTCTGTATATACGTATTGCAGTGATGTATGTAGTGTCTCGAAGGAGACGTAAAACATTGAGGACTTTTAATTTGATCGTTGGACGTGCTATTGTTCTCTCCTGGTGGTAAACAAATGAAGACTCTTGATTTTAGACGGTAATTGCTTATTGCTATTTCTTCTCTTTAGGACGCGAAGCAATTTAACTCGAGAAAGAGAGATTATGAGGTGCGTATGGAGTTCGCAGGTTGTTTAAGACCCGCTCTAAGGATCACGAGTCGAACCGATTGTGTAATCAATAATGCACTTCTTAGTCCATATCTAAGTCTCTGTCTTCTAGACTATGTCCTATGGAAATTGTTAAGAAATTCGTTTTCACTCCATATCGCTTAACATAATTCTATTCAATTCACAACAAATTACATTTCCATAGGTGGGTGTTTGCACATCAGTCACGTCTATCCAATGAGTGGAATGATATCCCGTGTTATAAAGTAATTCCCACAATAACTGTTAAAAAAAATTTCGCAGTATGAATTGTGTAATAAATTTTTGTTCAATTTGTCGTAAATTATTTTTCAAAAGTTCAAATTGACGCAAATTATTTTTCTTTTCTTTTTTAAAATAAGTAGTTTTGGCTGGATTGAGATCTGCCTCACTCATTGCTAGTTCGATTTATATAGATAACGAAATGCGAACGCCCATAGGCAAGCGCATCATGGTAGCCCTATGTACGAGTCCCAACTATGTTCTTCGCAAACTAATTAAGGATCTCCAATACCTAAGATAAATCAAAGAACTAAACCGTTAACATTCGACTTACAAATCAAATCATGAGCCACTCAAATAACCGCCGCGATTATAACAAATTAAGTTTCATAAATGGCCGTTTGGTACATTTTTTGTCTATTGGATTATTGGAATAATAATAATAAAAAAATTGATCATCCTAAGGCTCGCACGAAAACAAAAGGATGGCAGCTAATTTGATCATCAATTGGTGTCGTGGGGTTGTCTTGGCGGCATTGCAATGGGCCCATTTAGGCCCGTCAGCCAGCAATGGACAATGAGCGGGCTCGGCCGAGCTTCTCCTTTCTTAGATATGGCCCGCTTTAAGCCCAATCAAGCTGAATAATATTATAAAAGGCCACTTGATAACCTTCTAATCTTTTCATCAAAAAAATTAAGTGGGCTTTTAGTTCTGGCCCATCGTATTGATCAGGCCCAGTTGCCAATAAGAGGGCGACGCGGATGTCCAAGTCCGGTTCTTTTCTATTTAGAAGTGGATAATACTCCTCAGTGGCCTGCCTAAATCAATCCCTTCCTTCGAGGTCAGGATCGACCTTCATTTCAGTGATTGATGATGGGAAGGAATATATCTTGTGAAAATTACATTTTGCATTAGAGACTTCTTCGAATTTCTGAGGATCACAAAATAATTAGTGAAGGCTTCACAAAAACACAAATCACGTTTCTCACTCGAAATATTTGAAATGTTGAGAAGGCACGGCATATTTTGTTGGAAATTTCGATAACACGCGATTGGGAAGGACAATTTTTTTGGAGAGCTAATTAATCGACTTAATGAGGCGGGATACGAGCCCATTTCGAGATCAACATTAAACATGTTTTCTACACAAAAACAAGTTGCTTCGAAGAGGGTGTGAAGCTTGAGCAGAGAAGAATCTCCACTTAAATTTTTTCAGAGGGAAAAAGGTAATTGATAATGTCCTTATCAATTTGTATCAACATTTAAACATTTGAATGAAAGTAAGTCAAATCGGACATATGTAGAGACTCCAGTTTTTTACCTCAACTTTGAACTCCCTGTGTGAAGACCGCGGGTTCCTCTTTAACTTCCCCAACTATTTATGGAAGTCGTAGGCACAATCAATATTACATTACCAAGGAGGCTAAGGAAAACACCTGAGCCAGACAAAAAGGGTAAATTTAGCCGTGATACAACGTTGGCTCCTCATAAGCTAGTGGTCGTAGCTCAAGAGATTAATCCAAGTGAGGGAAGATTGCAATTTGAGTATAGGGTTGTTTTCATCATCCAGTAATTTGAGTGATGTATTAGTTTATTTTTTTGGTAGGACGGCCAGTATCGGCAACACGAATGTCATGGATCAAGGGCCGACACGTCAAAAAGGGTTCTTTGGTCTCGCAACCTTACGAGCGAGAAAAAGTGATGAGACATCATCCTTCGTGATAATTAATACGGTTGATCATAAAAGTTGGCTTAGAAATGCTCCGCATTGATTCAACGATGCCTAAGATGTCTCAAAGAACATCATCGAAAATATTAGATGTGGAAATAGGTTATCGGATCTATATACACTTAATGAACCCCGTCTGCTGTAAATCTATTGAAAATATGTGATGGCGAATTCTTATTTTTCTAATGAAGATGTCTCATTAAACTTTCATGATGATGATCCCATGTCAACGTCGACGGATAATTTACAGATGGATTTTGCGTCGACATCAAGCTGACGGGGAAATCCAAGACATCATGAATGGAAAAAAATTTATAAGCTTGTCGGGATCCGCATAAAACGCTTTGATTCGTACGTCCGATGGCTCCACAAACATCATCCTCGACGAAAAACCATGGGCGCCCCGAATAGAGTTGGTCGATCGAATCCCGATTTGCTGATGATTTGTTGGATCAAACGTCGGATGCGTCGAATCGAACTTGGCCTTGTTCTCTCCGTCCTCCTCTCGGGCAAATCTGTGGGCGGACATGTTTTAACTCCGGCGTTCATGTGCCAAAAGTCAGTGGAGTTAAACAGTTGCAGGCCCCAATGAATGGAAATTAAAAGCTTTTCAGAGTGCGCGTCAATGTCAAATCATAAACTTCGGGAGGATAAGAACGAAGTCGTCGATAAGAACTATTGATCGTCCCCCCCGACCCAGGTATTAAAAAAGCCTTCGCAGTCGATGGTGGGGTGACAGACGAAGAGACAGAAGGGGTGATCGCTGAGCAAAGGTTCGTGAGCAGCGATGGGTTCTCTAATGGCGGGTTGGGACTCGCCGGTCCTTGATCCTAAGTATGGTGAGCCATCTTCCTCATCGCTGCTGCCACTTTGGCCCGAAGAGGGCGGGGCTAAATAAGAGTTCGAATCTTGAATATTTTGCAGTGGCTTACCGGAGGAACAGATCGTTCACTAAAGAAGAGATAGAAGCTTACTGGAGGTCGAAGAAGGAGAAAGCGGGGGAGGAGCTGCGTCAGCCCCCATCCGATGGCGCTCAGGTGGAATACTCGTTTTCATTTGTTCGCTTCGGTTTCTGCAGTTCCTGCGTGCGCATGCGCACGCGATGATTGTGGAAAACTTACGAGTCGGTGATGAAAACTGGGTTCTTTCTTGTGGTTGGCTTTGTTGCGGCAGGAGACGGCGTTCGACGAGTGCGCAAGAAAGCCCGAGAGATGGAGCTCGCTGCCGGCGGAGCTGGATGCCGAGGCGACCTGGGAGAGAATGATCGACAGCAAAGGCTGGTGAGTTCAAAATCACACGAGTCTAAGATCATCCAGGATCATCACAGAAGTCGTAGGATCCAAGCCTCCGCTTTGAATGACCAAAGGGTCTTTTATTTGAACTGTTAATATGATTGCTGCCAGTTCTATTCCATGCATATTGTGTCGAGACGTGAACATTAACAGCTGCAATCAAATCCTTGGCAGGTGGACGAGGAGCAGCTGGGCATTTCTGAACGAACCGCCGGTGTCCGAAGTGAGCACCAACAGCTACGCCTCCCAGTTCCACATCGCCAACCTCCACAAGTCCAAAAGCTCGGACCCCTCGAGTTGAAGGCTGATCCTGGGCCTGTCGTTGCACGGAACGAGCGGCTTTTGCGATCGTCCCCCGGTAACGTTTGTCGCTATACTTGTATATAAGCGTATGCTATACGTACGGTTTTCGGAGTGACGTCTGCTGTGTGCTGATGGTGTAGTGAAAAACCTTAGAGGGCTTAGGATGTGATCTTGAGTGAGCTCGTGCCATCTTCTTCCTGCGGTGAAGAAGCGAAGACTCTCTGATTTGAACTGGTAATTGCTTAGTCTAAATCTCGACTTATGGTTTTCTAAAGTAAGTCTTGTAGAAATCGTTGCGAAAATAGGTTTACAGTCTAAACCTTTTCTAGATGATTGTTGGTGCATCACGTCCATGTCTGTTCAAGTGAGTCGCTCGCAAATTGTTCATGAACTGATCTTTGCAATATAAATTGTTACCAAACTTTGAGTCAATTCACCGCAATCTTTTCTCTTCTAAGAATTAAAAGGGTTTGGATAGGATTAGGACCTGATTCACCAGCTGCTTAAGCCTCTAATGGAACGATGACTTTCCATCAGGTGAGCACGTCACCTTATTGCCGCCAGGTGCTGGTGGGAAAGCCAAAGATCAGCAATACATCTAAGCCAAAAACTTGTCTTTCGCTGATTAATTAAGGTTTCCTAAGACCGAGGATGAATTGGAGAATTGAAAGCACAAACTTTAGCCTGCAAATCTTGAATTGCTCAACCAACCACCTAGGTTGTGACAAATTTGGTTTCATAAGTGGGAGCTTTGTACATCTCAAAGGCTCACTCGAAAACAAAGAGGAAGTATGGGGATTGGTACCTTCTTGACTAGCGGATCGATTTGCATCCTCGAGTGCTTACGAAAGGTGTCACGGAGTTATCTCGTCGGCATTGCCATGGGCCCAATGAGGCCCGTCGGCCCAAGATGAACGAATGAGTGGGCTCGGCCGAGATTCTCCTTTCTTGGATTCGGCCCGCTTTGAGCCCATGCGAGCCGAACAATTATCTGAAGGCAGCTTTATTGATCGTTGGTATGAGTTGAAGTGATTGGTTAGTAAATAATATTTTCGCTATCGATAATAATATATAATGAAAATATTTTTATTGACTAATTAAGTTAGGCGCTTATGGATGACAATTTTTCAGAAAAATACTTTCTAAATTGTTCATTTTTTCAATAAAAACTTAGGATTAGATTCGAGAGCCTGCTAAAACCAATGCCCTCCTTTGAGATTAGGATTGGACTATATTCCAGTAATTAATTTTGGGTTCGAAGATGAGCATTGATAATAATAAAGAATATCTCGGAATGCAGGACAAAATGAATGGGAAAAAAAAAGAAAAAGAAAGAAAGAAAAAAGTTCAATGTGAGAATATCGATCCATTGCCATTCACGTTAGATAGGTTTTTGCGCTAGGGACTTCAAGAAATCTCTGAAAATCGCAGAAGAATTTGATGACCCGTCGGATTACATAAGAACTGATTTCGATCGAATTTTCTGAAGTGTTTGCGAGGTACGCAATCGTGGTGGACCGACGTCATGATGGAAAACAAACGTTGATGGAGCGCGTTTCATCAATCATTGTGTTCAGCCACGCGGGCGTGCTGATTGATCGGGATTGATTCCTAACAATAGGCCCCGATTATGGTTTTTTTAATTATTGTATAGCTTATAGGAACTCTAGGATAATTAAATCAAACACTCCCCCCAACCCCCGCCAAAAAAGAAAAGAAAAAACAGTCTCCTCTAATGCGGGTAAAGCTTGTACACTAGAAAATCTCACGATAAAGTTTGGAAAAGACAAATTGGCATTGCCATCCATATCAAGTCGTACACATGGCTTAAATAATTTGACAGACGATAGGTCAAAATCGGATGTTGAAAGGGGGGTCACGGATTCCTTCGTTTCGCTTCTCCTACTATCTTGAAAGCAATAATCGCACTCGATACTGAATTTACATAGGCAACCGATAAGAGATGCCCGAGCTGGAGGAACAAATTTGGCATCGACGGAATTGACGGCCCTACATAAGGGGGGTTGGGAGCATATCTCCCGACTTAAACTAAGTGAAGGGATGTCGCAATTTGATTCATACGCCTTGCCATGTCCGAATCAAATGCTTTGTTGCTCGATCCAATCCTATCAACAATCGCAAAAGCTCTTGCAATATATCTGTGGGGACTTTTTCTCTCCTTTCTCGTTGAGTCTTTAACTTTTGGCAACATTCATGCGAAAACCGTCCCGATTCAGAGTCACCTTCCATGCAACTTCTAGATGCACAAAGGATGGGTTGGTGACCCCTCACCAACCCCTTTCCAAATCAAACCCACCATTGCTCCCAGTCCAAGCTTTCCCCTAGAAAAGTCTTCGTTTCCTCCCTCTCCTCCCCCTCGATTTCTTGATCTTGGCCCCCACATTCACCAAACACCCCGCCGATTGGTGGCTTGCGTTCGGTCAATACACTCTCGCCAACCGCGCGGGGTCCCATTGAGAATGATATCTATCGATCCTGAAGAGCCGGAGAGGAAATGCGGAGGGCATATCTACGGTGTTTTAATCATAATTAGGGTCGCATGATGTGTGTTTATTGAAGTCATTAATGACAATCATGATACAGATAGGAACGTGATCGGATGAGATACAAGCACTTCTTGGCAAACTCTCCTGTCAAAAAAGTACATACCATACACTTGACGATGAGGAAGGAGGGAGATTCTTTTGGTTACAGGGGCCATCGTTCCGTGTAATTCCTAATGTTAAGGAGAAGTTGTGGGATCTTGTCAAGGGACCATTGTCGTCCATTGAACTTACTCAATCGTCGAGTGAAAAAAGTTGGCCCTATTAAACTAGTCCGTTTTGGTGGGAAGTAAGGGTATTTGGTTTTGAAATTGGACAAAGGTCTAGATCAAAAGCAAAGACCATGTCAAACCAGCTCTCGGTGATCTCGGGAATCTAGAACCGGCCAGGAGTTGAATCGAGTAGATCCAAGACTGACTTGAGAAGTAGGCCACACATTAGGTAAGATAAAGATAATCTTGGAAAAACATGTTACGCCAACAACCAATGATGCGATGATTAAGACACTGATATCCTTTGTCCCTGCTTCAAAACCATATCCTGGGAAAGACCAGTTTGATCTCTTTTGCATGTACACAGAAGAGCAGGACACTTCAGAATTGGATGGTGACGGCCGTGACACAGCAGTCTCACCAAGGAGGGCGTCTTGGTAAATTCTGTTTCCTCCCTGCTTCGTCCCATAAATAGAACTCCCAACGTTTTCACGAGCCTCATGCTTCCATCGCCTCCCTCATCACTAACCATTTCCTCCTTGTTGCAACCGTCTGCGTCTTCTTCTTATTCTTCTTCTCCTCCTTTCCCCGTTTCACTATTGTGAAAGGAGTCCATCGACAGCAATGGCCGAGAAGAGCAAAGTCCTGGTCATTGGAGGGACGGGCTACCTCGGCAAGTGCATCGTCGAGGCGAGCGCAAAAGCAGGGCATCCCACTTTCGCGTTGGTGAGACAGAGCACGGTCTCCGACCCCGTCAAGGGCAAGCTAGTCGAGAGCTTCAAGAACTTGGGCGTCACTCTGCTCTTCGTACGTGATAATCAAATGAAACAATCTCGCCTCCTTATGTGTTGACGATGATTAGGCTGCAGAGAGTCTGAGCAGTAACGTGTGTTTGTGTGTGCGTGTGATTGGCACAGGGTGATCTGTACGATCATGAGAGCTTGGTGAAGGCGATCAAGCAAGCTGACGTGGTGATATCGACTGTGGGGCACATGCAAATCCCGGACCAGACCAAGATCATCGATGCCATCAAAGAAGCTGGCAATGTCAAGGTTCGTTAGTTGGTTGGTTCTTTTAATTTTGGTGAGGGTTGCTCTGCTTTCATTTCATTTCCTCAGCTTTTCGGCTTCTTTTCAGAAGCTTTTTTTTGGTTGCTTTCAACTATGTTAGGGGAAGTAGGACTAACAGAGTCTTATCACACTCATCCAAATGCTCCTTTAGATTGCTTCATGACTCGGTATATATCAGACTCCGATCTGATTACGACTAACCAATCTTTAAATCAAAGGCTATATACTTAAGGCATACTATGCATTCCAACTATTGACCTGGAGACCAGTGCCAAAAATACGCTACCATGGCTTGTCTGCGCAGAAAAAGGATAGAATGAGTCTTATGTGAAAGCTGTTCTTGTAAAATTACATTTCGAGAATGGAGCAATGACATAAGTGGATTAGAGAACTGACATTCGAGTCGGTCAAATTGACAGTGAAAAGTCAAGGGATGGCAATTTGGACTCTTTATACCGTAAGAGATGTATCTGATATCTTCATATTAAGATCAAGATTTCTTGGTAACTGACAATGTCACTATGGGATCGGTCTCGCCCAAATGCAGAGATTCTTTCCTTCCGAATTCGGCAATGATGTGGACCGGGTGCATGCTGTGGAGCCAGCATTGTCTTCTTTCGCTGCGAAGGCCCGGATCCGCCGTGCCGTGGAGGCGGAAGGGATTCCTCACACCTACGTCTCATGTGGCTGCTTCGCTGGATACTTCCTCCCAACATTGGCGCAGCCAGGACTTACTGCTCCTCCAAGAGACAAAGTCATCATCCTGGGCGATGGAAATGCAAAGGGTAAATAACTACTGCTACTATATTATTTGTTTCTGTGTCGAATCAAATAGATAAATATGCATATCAGGGATCGTAGCAGATGCATGCTGTAACAGTTACATAGGATTAGGATTCATCGAATTTACTAACCTTATCAAGAAATGTCCTCACTAACGGCGCGTAATCTTGGCATGCTCAGTAGACGGTATCTCACTTATCTATGAGGAGTTGTTGCAGGTCGTAGATTTCGAGAAAAATATCCTATACACAAAAGTAGTGTACCTAAACCTTTTCTTTGTGCCTCCCCTATCTTGATTGATTTTGCATGAGTCTTATATATATGACTTTTCCTAGAGATAGTGGATCCTCCTCTAGGCCATTTTGGATTTGCTACCTGCCTGAACTTGGTTTAGCTATAGCAATAGCAAGTGTATGTTTTGTGGGCATTGATCTCCAGTGCTTCCGCAGCGATATTCCACAAGGAAGAAGATATCGCAGCCTACGCCATCAAGACGGTGGATGATCCAAGAACGCTGAACAAGATCGTTTACCTCAGGCCTCCTAAGAACATTTACTCGTTTAATGAGCTCGTTGCCTTGTGGGAGAAGAAAATTGGCAAGACCCTCGAAAAGATTTACCTTAGTGAAGAGCAAATCCTGAAGCAAATCCAGGGTATGCTTTTTCTTGAATTCTTAGAATGCATTGAAGCCAATTTTTATTTCCTTCTTATGATTGAAATGCATGACATGGGTTATTTTCCCTTTCTTTGACAGAGTCCCCGATTCCCATCAATGTCATATTAGCAGTGAACCATTCAATCTTTGTCAAGGGCGATGGTACCAATTTCGAGATCGAGGAGTCGTTTGGTGTCGAGGCTTCTGAGCTGTACCCAGATGTGAAGTACACTACAGTGGAAGAATATCTTGAAAAATTTGTCTAAATCAACAGGCATGTGTCTCCTGCTCTTCAAGGAGATACCGAGTCTCGAGTGAACGGTTTCATATATATTAAAGGTTATAGACCCAAAGAAAAAGTATCAAACGGGTCTTATTTAAAAGGGTCTCTGATGTCTTGGCCTTCTAAGACGTTTGCTTGTCATTTCCGTGAGGTCCATGAACTTCCCAGGTTGTTGAGATTAACGTTGCTTGTCTGAAATAACTCAGATCTCTTGTATCGTCTATTGTGTATTAATGGTTGGGGATCTTTACCGGCGGTGCCGCCCCTACGCTTTTCAACTTGGATCTTCATTCTCCTGAAACTTCTTAAGAAACGAGTTGCCCATATGTTTCTCGGGTATAATTCGAAAGGTCAACTCAGAATCCTTAATAAACTCAATGCCCTGTAAATTGTAAACCTAATCAAGCCCTTTAGATCAAAGGAAGTAACTAAAGGAACAATCTCAGTTTCACTCGAGAAATTTGCAATTTTGTGTGTAACAAACAAAGAATCATAGCACGACATCTGTAAGTTCAACTTATCACTAATGTGAATCCTGAAACCTACCTTATTTTTGTTTCTTGACAACCAACTACTCTCTAAAGTTGAAAAATTAAGCAATGTTCATCTATAGACTTCTTGCGCCGCGTACTCTCATCTGCACCATGGCCGATTCTGCATCATCTTCTAGGGGAATGCATACAACCTGATTGCCAGTTCAATACTACAATAGATAGATATCGAGATTCCTTGAACTCGTACAAAGCGAGCGAATTATGGATCTGAATAGCTGAAAATCCGTAATGTTGAGATCTTTCTCATTGCCATGTCTGCAATTTGTGGAAACCAACTCTTCAGGCAATCACAGCTAATATCTATAGGAGTAAAGGCAAAAATCACATCCAATGCTAGGTTAGCTCTGTACAGTTTTTTAGCACCCCTAAAAATATGTGTAAGTAGTGCCATCTATCGTGACGTTTGACTTAGAGAGCGTGACAAAGCAAGGAACGCTCGAGGCTGCCTTTAATTTTGAGTGGATAATGTTCCAATTATTGTTACAGCGTTATATTACAATGCAAGCAAATATATCAGAAATTATTCAATAATTTAGTCCCTCGGTCTATGCACATCAATGACGGAGTAGCATGAAGAGCCATGATGAAAAATAAAATACCTCAGGGTATAGTTGAATAATTCCTTTTTCTTTCTAATTCACTCAAGAATTCGTCCTCAAGAACTCTGTTAAGGCTGTGATGATGAATGGAGCTCTCTTCCAGGTATACGAATCGCAAGCCATGAACAGTTCTCACCCTCCAGTCTCTGGCTGTTCAATTTCAGCCCAACGTTGTCCAACATGAAGAAGCTTAGCTGATATAGATTTTGCAGGGCCAATCCACTGACACTGAGTTGAATTCCCCATCCAAAATCTCATTGAGCTTGATTTCTGTTGACCCTAGAAGAAGCTGGCTGAGGTGCTGGCACCGGGGATGGCGACGGCGCTGGAACTGGTGCCTTAATGCGTGCCGTGTCCAATGGTTTCTTCAAGAATCCAGAAAATTTTCTAGCCCTCAGTGCTTCGACATCGATATTTTCGCCTGCAAGAGAAAACCATCAGGAATGGACTCACTAAGATCAAAACTAAGCGAGCGAAACACTTGTCCCTCATATAAAAGACCTCATGTTACTCTTTACCATTTAGACTCAGCTTGAGCTTGGAAGACTCGGACAGATGAATTAGTGTCGGTGTGATGATTGTCAGGAGCGCCCAGAAGAAGAATATCACCACAAAGGTTCTTCCACTCATCTGTCGCAAGGGAAGAAGACGACTAATGAAATTTGAGAGATTCCTGGAAGGTTTTAATCACAAGGAAGGAAGGAGAGAGAGAGAGAGAGAGAGAGAGAGATGACCTCAACACCCATAGCTGGCCATGTTTAAGGACCGGAGTTATTACAATATTTATTAAAAACACTGCTGGTTTGGGATTGTTATATATTCCCACAAGGAAAGTCGAGTACTTAAACAATGACATCCTTAGTTCCACGGGTTAGTAGTTGGAAAGTTGTTACATCAAGTTTATTAGTTTGATAAAGATCCCATCAACCAGGCTAAGCCAAAAACTTCCTGCATGTCGCTGTCCTAATTTCTCATATTCCCCCGCCGAACCTTGATCCGATCAATCTGCAGTAGGGGTGGTAAATATTAGAATTTAAGAGGACAGATCATCTAATTAGAGTTCTAACGAACAAGCCTGACGTGCTCTCAAAAAAAATGTGTACCATATTCGCGTTCCAGGCAAGACTTCCTCGGCTAATGCACCGGCAATTTGTGATTCACAGTGCTATCAATGCATAGAAGATGCTCTCAGTAAAATTCAACGGCGAGATCATATTGTACAGATAGTCCGCTCTCAAAACGTTTCCAATAGCTGTTTGTGCAATTAAATATGGCAATCCGCTGAAGCTTCGTGCCCATAATGCAATGCCATAACTCCTCGACATAATGCCGTAGACCCAAAATATATGTGGACAGACCACGTCTAGAGGATCTAGAGTTGGCATTTGAAGACTCGGCGCAAATTATTGTGCAAGAATGCGTGCCTGCACTACTGCTCTGTCTACCAGGAACGTCAACGATTGAAGCTGATTCAGCTAACCCACCTTTCTCTCGACGTCCTGCTTCGTGAGAAGTCAATTAGCCGACGCACCTAACATTAGATGCGGCAGATTACCGCCATCGGTTTCGGAGTTCCCCATGTCCACATCAATTGTTAGTCCCCCACACCGTCCTTTGTTTCAAGTTGAGAAGGGTACCGCCATCCCAACATTTCGGTTAGGGACAAATCTTCGCGCGGTGTGAATTATAACTCCTTAACTACTTCCCTTCTCCAAAGGATTAATGACCAATTTAGAGCGGCGTGCTATTTTCGGCTGTAGAACTTGCAAACTCGAAACGAATATGCAAAGAAAAGTCCTCAGAATAAGCAAAACAGCGCTGTAGCTCGTAAAAGCGACTAAAATAGCACTGGGTGCAAAACCAGAATATGAGAGTACTGCCACGAAAATTCCATAGATTAGGTAGGAAGACCGTGTAATCCCTTTTTCTTACGCAGTCTGTCCGCAAGGTCGGTCGCAAATAGCCGAAATAACTCTTCAAAGAAGCCATCCCATTTGCTAGAAAGGACCCTAATGCCTAGGCAAGTGCTATGGCCACTCAATGTAAACTAGCTAATAGCTCAAAGTTATTCAAGAGATGAGGAAAGAACCAGTAGTCAATCATTATCAGCTATAGTTCTATGACAAAAGAACAAGTAGTCAATCATTATCCCCCAGAAATCTATCTAAGATACAAAGGAAGAAAAAGGTAGTTGGTAGTGTATTAAGACTATCTAAGGAAAAGAATACTAAAAGATGCAAGTAACAACGACCAACAACAAGAACAGGTGTATCATCAGAGCATAATATGAGAAGCTTCTAAGTACGTTTAATATGAGAAGCTTCTAAGTACGTTTGGACTGTGTTTGAGAAAAAGGAAAGAAGCATGAGAGTATCGACGCCACCAGTCTTTGCTTATTTCCTCATCAGTTTCTTGCTCCCTAAATAACAGATTTGGTGACAGCTTCAGTCCCTATTTGACCTGCTGCTACTTGCACCAGTCTTCTTTCCCGTATACGTCTGTTACAGCAATATAAATGGAAATCAGTGCTTCATAAAGAAGAGGTTTTTCTTGTTCTTTTTCCGCGGCCGCCGGGGGGGTTGAGAGGGAGAGAGAGTCGGGCATATAGAAGCATAAGGCATTATAATTCTGCCAAGAGTACCACACCACTAACCTGTTTTCCAGTGCTGAACGGCACATATTTGTACTTAATCATGTGCATTATTTGGCGCTTCATGGTGAGGACAAAAAGTACGAACCAGTAGCAGAGTAATATTGGCCAGAACACAGGAACATCAAATACTGAAAAGAAGGTCATCAGAAAAGCCACGCAGAAAGCTTTTGTGATTGCATACCTAAAATCACCAAAACGAAAACCTTTTAGATCACATTAGGAGTTTGATGGCGAGAAATGCGTGCATGTTCAAGAATAGCAAGTTTGACAGTTAATAATTATAATAATAATAATAATAAAAGGCTATATAGTAAGCAATGACACCCACCAAGTCAAGCTACATGGAGGATCAAGCTAACACAAAGGCAGTGGTGCTAAGATTGCAGAAAAAAATGTGTATCTCTTCCTTCAAAAAAATATATTATAGCATACTGCCTCTAGTAGTCCCAACCAATGTAAGGCCCATAGATCATGTTAGAGGGTCGGATGGAATAAAGGGTATGTTTGTTTCACTGAACTCTACATGATAAAGGAAATATATATTCCATGGAAATCATTTTCAAGGAAAACGGTTATTATCATTTGTTTTGTAGTCCAGGGAAAGCAATTTCTTCCTGCCAGAATGGGAAGTTGTTTCCCCTAATCTAAACTTATTGTTGTCTGTAGTCCATGGAAAATATTTTCTGTTAGTCAATCAGTTTTTCCCCATCCAAACAGCACAATGTCATGAAACAATATTCCGGAAGCAGTTCTCCTACCGACAAATGCACCATAGATATCAACTGGTTTAACAAGAAAACTCAACAAGGTGATGAAATAGTGACTTGAGCTGAAGCAAGCACCAAAACTTTCTAAGCTTCACCCAAAATGATCTAATTGACGTGCATTAAGCTTGTTGTGAACAAGACAAATACCAATTACCAAATCATGATTGTCCCTCACATCACTTGCAGCTGTTACTCTATTACTTACATATCTTAACAGCCTTCCATTGCTCAAATTCCAGGCATCTTCACAGAAAAGATAGCGCGACAATACAAGTAAACTAAAGATGCATATGCTCAATGCATGCACATATTACTTATGATTTCAGCGTTCTATGTGAAAGTGACACCATTCTAAAAACCATCAACTGCCTACGTCAAAACTAGAGGTAAATATTGGCCCCTAGCAGGACCCTCTGGTCAGGCCTAACTCGTTGCCTTGGTGGGCCTGTCCATCAGCAACAAATATATAATGTTTTTTGGGTCCAGCTCAGGGCCCAAACCAACCGGACTGGGCTTCATAACTAAAGGCTGCCAGGACCAGCTAGTAATTTGGCCGGGCAGGCCTACATGGGCCCCGCACCACCAAACCATGATCAAGTTTAATCATGACACCATTAGATCATCATTATTAGGTCTCCTATCAGTAGAATCATTGATCTAAATTATATAGCACCAGCAAACAGGAGAGGCTTTTTAATATCCAAAAAATGGAGATGAGATGCATTTATCCATCTAGGATTACTCGCATAATCCTCCATTGCTCATTTCATTGGTAAATGAGATAAGAACAAATGGGAGCCATTCTGGATGACCCATCTGGTAGAAAGGAAAACCTACAGGTGAAGGTGTTACACAAGCATCTTATTTTATCCCACAAAAGAGTAGCACTAATGAAAATTCTCATAGCCTTGTTTTAGCATCAAGATGAGTCTGCCTCCTTTAATTACAAAAACTTTGAAGATCTCCACCACTTTCGAGTGGTTGATTTGGCTCAAGGAAGCTGGTCCCTAGTGCAACACAACTTTAAAACCTAAACCTTTTCATATTGTCTGACTATAAAAAGCAATGAGGTTTTAAAACTATCGGCTGAATGCAATAGCCAATTTGATTGCCTGATAGTTACAGATATAAACTCTGACCTTGCTCCTTAATCAACAAATAATCACTTACAAAAGATGATTACAAAAACACGGTCACTCGTATGTACGATGGACGTGGACTAAAAGCATCTATACACAAGTCAAAACTTACAAAACTACATTCAAAGAAGAAAATGTGTTAATGGTCCAGATAGAGTCATCAAGTTCGAATCCTTGCAAGAATTTACCTTAACACGAGTACTAAGATGATCGCTAGTAAAGTCAGAAGAAAGATGATCACTAGTAAAGTCAGAAGAGATTCAATATCTGAGAAGCAATGGATTTACGTAGACCTTAGCAGTGGAATTTGAGATTACCAGAACTTGAATTCAGGAAGGCGGCGAATGAAAGGCTTAAACTCATCTGATCCTTTCGTCGGCAACGAAGCCCCATCCAGGACTTCCAACTCAGGATCAACCTTCGGTGAAAGGAACCCAATTAACAAGTTCAAGATATAGATCCCGAGTCCATATGAGACGATGTAAAACCCCTGAACATAATAAACTCTCAACATGTAAATCAAAGCAACAGCAAGAGTTCCCAGCCACCGCTGCACAGGGTGAGGGGTCGATCGATCCAGATAGTACTGAAACGCCTTAGAGAAGTCATTTCTCCACTTGGCCAGAGGTGCCACAGCCGCGGCACCGTCACCCCCAACTCCTTCCATAGAATTTCTACGTACACCTTCCTGCAAGTCGGCAAAGGACACAATCTTACAAGGCATGTCGATTGCTTTTACTTGCTGATCATCTACTGTGACTGAGAGGCTCTTTCTTTTTTCCCCCTTTTTTTGGTTACTATTATGAAACCGTCAACTTTGCAGTTGCAAATCCAACTCATCAAGAACTTCAAAAAGGGGCTCAAGAAAAATAACCATCAGCATTATATTCAACGAAGCAACCAAGAAACCACCTAAGCTTCCACAATCACCAAACGAGTGAGAAGAATGGCTAGTCAATGCGAGCTTCTCGTTGACATCGCCAACGAAAACCTAACCAAAACCCGTACACCTTAGGAAAAAAGCACCGCACGCGAACATCCTCGAGCTAATCAAATACGCAGAAACACTCAAAGAAGGGCCCCCGCACAGTAGACCACACCGAATCGGGCAGGCGAATCAATGGAAATCGAAAGGAGGAAAGCAAGGACCGCGAGATTTGTACCCGCACAATCAAGCGGAGCTTCCAGGTTATCGTGGAGGGGCGGAGGCGTCCCTGCGAGAGAAGACAGATATGGAGAGGCGATCCGCGAGAGCCGAAGCGATCTGATACTGGTCGTGGCCCTTTCGTTCCGGGAAGTTTGGCAAAAGAAGAATGACAAGAGAGCTGATGCTCGAGCAACGAACTTAGGCCGAGGAGAGGCAAAATTCGCAGGACCGGCGAAGGCGATCGAAACGCGTGCTGCTGACGTCGTTTTAGGCTGGAATTACACGGCGGCCCGAATTTTTATATTGAAAGGAATCGTGTGCTTTATTTACAGAGTTCATACCAAAAAAGGGTCTTCAAACTATATTTAGGGTCTATTCGTTTGGCAAAAAATATTCTTCCGAAAAATATTCTTCGGAAACAGGCCGTTCGGGGGGCGGAAAATTTTTTCCTAAGGAAAATGTTTTCTAATCAATTAAAAATTTCTTTATAAAATTAAGAAAAAATGTTTTCCGTTTTGAAAAGTGGAAAACATTTTCCGAATCTCCTCTCTTTCTCTCTCATTGTGAGTTTATGAGCAATTCAATTGCCGGCGATCGCCCCCGCCGGCCGTCCCCGCCGCCCCTTGTCGGCCACCGCCCGCCCGATCGCCGCCACCGGTTGTTAGTCGTCGGATAATTTCTCAAAAAAAATCCGAAAATAATTTTTTAGAAAATTTTTAAGTTTCAAACGAACACCAAAAAATATGTCATTTTTCAGGAAAATGACTTCTTGGAAAATATTTTCCGGAAGTGCTTTATTTTCCATCAAACGAACGGACCCTTACTGTGGTAGAAATAGGCCGAACATTTTCTTGTGTTTTAAACTTCTACATCACAACACAAATGTCTTGAACTTTTTCTTGTTTCATAAAAATTCGAACTTATACCAATGGGGTAATTATACTGCAAATAGAATCAAAATATTAGGCACATAACTCACATGTATACAAGTTTGATTTCTTTTTTTGCTGCACAAAAGAAAATTGAGAGCATTCGTATTACAACAGTCAAGTTTATGATTTTTTATGATGCAAAAAAAAGTTTGGGAAATTTATATCGCGGTAACTATAATTTGGGGTCTTTGTGATATTTACACTAAGTTACATGAACAATGATTAATGTTTCGATCTCATATAAGGTTCTAAATATTTTATGGTTCAGGAGGAGAAACACGGGGGTTGTGTCAATATTCTTAGAGTGTCTTTAATTTATGACATTTGATTATCTTATCGATAAGTTCCAGTGCCTAAGTTCTTACTGAGTGGAATAGGCGGACATTATCCAATAAAGTGAGATTTAAAGGAAAAGTTAACTTGGACAGGAGTCTTAATATGGACAATTAGCTTTTACTGTTAAGGGTTTGAGCATTTTTTCATCCGGCCTTATAAGTACTTCATTGATAATTAACTTTAAGCGGATATCTCGTTCAATCTCTCCCTTTCCCTATCTTGTCTATGATTCAGTTTTTTTTTTTCCTTTGCAAGAGATTGATTTTTCATCATTCTGCCAAAGATTATTCTCTCATTTTATTAACTAAACTCTCTTCTCGTTGAGTAGAAATAATACTATCCAATCACCATTTTAGCTGTTCCACAACCAAATAAAGCCGAGGAAATAGGTCCGCCCTTGATGATTTTTCGTCGATGTCCATACTTAGAACGATTTATCGCATGCTTAAGAAGTCGCCGATGAAAGAATATAGATCAGCAATAGGGAAATTACTGATCTAATCGAAAAATTACCATAAATTGAGAAGTGTGGGTTGACTAACCACTACAAGCCTTGTCCCAAGGCATGAAGTTGAACCATAGATGCAGTCTGCGAAACAAAGCAAAGGATGACTCCAAAGCACAAATGCCCCCTTTGCACCAAGGCAACTCCATCTCTGCAACAACTGGCGAAGAAGGCAGACTCAGTCAAACAACCTTCTGCAGACTCTAGCAGGGATCGATCCACAACAAGCTGGCACTGGATTTTCCAATTTCTACACAGATTAACAGCCTCCAAAGGAATGGAATGAGAGCCATTACGCAGGCAGAAGAGATTCAAATGATACCGTGCGTGAGGACATAATGCTAGATATCACTATGTATTTAAAGATCAAGCCCATCTCGAAGAGCCCTATTCTTTCTCTTCCATTCGAAATAAGTACCTGCATTTAGAAACACGCCCAACTTTTACCTTTAAGATTATTCGCACCCCAAAAGAATTCATTCACTCTCCAATTCACCAATGAGCATGAATTCACCACACAATTGAAGGCTATAACCCCAAAACTGCCTAGAAAAGTTGCATTGGTAAGAGACTCTTCTAGACTCTTGACTGCAATGCAAAGCTGGCAAAGATCATTCACATGACGCCATTGTTTGATCCATCAGCAGTGGGCAATTTACCTAGGATGATTAACCAGTTAATAAAGCCATACTTCTGGAATTTTCAGCCGAAATTAAATTAACCTCTGCCACTTAACTTTAGCACCTAGAATCCTCACCAAACTCAAGGCATCCTATTTCGATTAAACCCACCACTCTTGGACAAATTTCTGAAGCTTCACCATGGTTTGAAAATGTTCGACAAATAGAGTTAGGAGCCCATTGTAGATGCCAAACAGCACTTCCGGAATGTAGCATTATCCTGCTGAAGGAAACCTGGGGCAACCTCAGGTTAATATCTATCAAGGGTGAGCCCTGCTTGCAATTGAGATAGAAGGGGTTTCTAATGGAAACGTTCACTCCACATAACCCAACCAAGAACCCGTCGCAGAGTCAGACAGATGAAATATGCTATAACCAATTTGCATTTTCACAAATTTCAGCAGCTACTGCAGCATTTAACAAGCAAGGAGGGGGGACTTCATCCATGAAAGGTTAAATATATGTTTCCAGGCTATCACTACCAAGCTCAATGAATCCTTCAAGAGATGAAAATGGAAAAATCTAGAATTCATACAGAGGAGGGCAACATTAGCAGCTAAGGAAGAAGATGAATTGGATAACAGTCCAAAGACAACAACCAAAAAGCATTGATCACAAGTTGCCATCCACATTTCCTTGTCTCGTCTCTGAGAAGACATGCACGCAAGACCTCTGGCATAAGACAAGCGATGCGCAGACTCTGGTGAGTTTAGATGTCCATGGGAGCAGCACCTTCCTCGGTGGGGGCACCTTCTCCTACAGCAGTTTCCTGATCACCAGTCTCCTCTGCTTCTGCAGCAGGTGGCTCTTCCTCCCCTACAATCTCAAATGCATCAATTAGTTGTTGTACAGTGTTCTGGTCCAATATATGGAACGGCTCGCCTACTCCAACCACAGCAACAGTGCATATGGTACTCTTCAACCTCTCTCCTTGCAAAGTTTCCCTTATCGCAATGAGCGCATCTTTGACCAGATCCTCGCGCGAGGAGTCCATGAAGTTCTCAAATCTGCGTTCCAAGTATGTTTTTGCAGCTTGCGAGCGGGACCCGATGGCGAAAGCCTGATATTCAAAGTAGTTTCCACTCGGACAATTGTAATAGAGGTGAGCTCCAGACTCATCTAGTCCAGCCACCAAAAGACCAACACCATAAGGTCGTTTCCAGGAGCGTTGGGTACAGACCTGCCAACATTTATTAGGTTATCACAGTCCAAGATATCTTTAAGCACAAGAAACACTAAAATTAAAGTTAATACCCACAGAGAAAACCCATATCCGGTCAGAAAGTGACTGCAGTACCACCCATATTTACAGGCTTCAATTGAATTAACTGAGGGATTAATATTTAGTATTATCACAAGAATATCAGTTTCAATAGTCCTGATTGTCAAATAGCATCTCCAGCAGTTTGAACTTTAATTTGAAGTAGGTTGGGAATTGAGGCACATACTACACAGGTGAACTTCTTTTCCATTATTTATCATGTCATTTTAGCTTTTCTAGGAACATGAAACCCTGATAAGCATTCAAGTTGGTGCCATCTGGAGGCATAGTCACTACAGCACACTTGAGCATAACAACCTTAGTCTGCACTGCACAGCTGATTCTAAAACCACAGTCTGTACAGTCAAAATCTAAGCACAAAACTAAGGATTCTACGACAAATCCACCAACTGATAAAATAAACTGCACAATATTGGCTCACAATCTTTAAAAGCAAGGTTTTCACCTGGAAGTAGCAAGGAAACAGTGTGGATCATGCCTTTATTATTGTTTTAGCATAAAATTCTGCGCGACAATATTACTCAAATGATGATGGTGTCTTGAAATAGAACCAATAACAATGTGAATGAAGAAGCGATGGCGATGCATACAAAAGTAGAAGGTTACTAGAAAGTCTGCCGTAAACACCTTTTTCTGAATTCAGTTACTTTCTGATCCATTCAACAAATTCCAACAGATCCAGTATAGATAATCAAAAGGGTTAACTAAAGAAATGAAGGTAAAAGGGACCCCCCGAAATAAGATTAGTTAGCTTTTGAGAAACCGAAGGTTCGACGTGAACTGGAAGCTGATTATGCAGCCTCCATAAAAGCATGTATGAAATCATAAAAGTAACAAGGAAAAACTACTGACAGCTGGAACAGAATTCGCTGACGTCAAGTGCACTCAACTGCTACGGTTTGTTAACAATGTAAAAGCCTAGGAGGACTAGGGACAAATTTCAAAATCATAGCTAAGTCGTTTTTACAATGAAAACGTAGTTCCATGTGTCGCAAGTATTGCAGACAATTTGAAACACGAGCGCTCAGTTAAACTTTCAGTCACGAAATGACAGCCACATTGTATAATCATTACATTTCTTCCTTTTTCGCTGCATGTTTAATGTCCTTATAGTCCTGTATTTTGGCCAGAAGATGAATGGATCACTTTTGAAAGTGTGAAGTCAAAACATGAAAAGTTGTCATTCAATGAAAATACGAAAGGATCATTTGTTTATGAAAATGTGAGGTCAAAACAAGCAGAACTCACGTCATTGCTGCAACAAGAAGAAAATTATTGATATGTTACTGTGTTTCCCAAAACAATCCAGGTGTAAGGCACAAACGGATAATAGGTCTCTTGACAGTCAAGAAGGAGACATAAGCTCTATTTCCATCAGCACAACAAAGTTCACCCAGAGTATCTCCTAGGCTGTATGAATCTGTAGTGAAGCTTCTCTTCTATATCTGTTTCAACCCATTTTACTACAATACAATCCCCTCTAGATACTTCTGAAGCGAAATCACAGATAAATCAACAGGAAGCAAAAATGCCTACGTCAAACAATTAAGAAAAAGTCTAAGAATTAAGCTTCAAAGAACCGCTTGTTCCGTACTCGGCAATCTTCAGTAATGACATAATGACAGACTCCTAGAGCTAAGCTCATGCTCTTAAACCCCTTCAAAATCCCACCAAGTCGACACTCCATACTCCTGGACCGAGCAATCTCCAATTCCCTAAAAACAGCACAAATTGCACACGCTTCACGGTTATTTCCAAACTACGCCGCTCTAAAACCCTAACGCTCCAAAGTCGCTCAACTCGCGAAGACAATCACACAAATCACTTAAGTGTAGAAACCGCATGGGCAATTCCAATCCGCAACAACAAATGAAATTAAGCCAATCCAATCCAAACGAGGCAAATCACCTGAGCCTTGTCAGCCAGCTGAACCACCAATCTCCCCACCGGGAGCGGCGACTCATAGGTGAAGGCGTGGTTGATGCACTCCGAGCGCATATACCGCGAGAGTACGCGGCCGTCGGCGGTGAGGCCGGCGATGGCGACGCCGATGTGGTCGTCGACCTTGAAGATCTTCTTCTGGTGGGAGGAAAGCTCGCTGTTGGCCTTGTTGACGCAGGCCAGGACGACGTGCGTCTTGGATCGGAGGCCGATCGCGGCGGAGCCCTGCTTCACGGCCTCCATGGCGTACTCGACCTGGAAGAGGCGGCCCGCGGGGCTCCAAGTGGTCACGTCCGTGTCGTACTGGTTCCTAAACATGATTCTGAAGGCGACGCCGCTTGTAAGGAGTGAGGAAATGTGAGAGCTATTTCTCGCTCGAGGTGCGAAATGGTTGCGCGTCAATGGAGGAGAAGAGAGAGAGAGAGGAGTGAGGCCTTTTTGTCTGTGTATTCTGTGGTTTTCTTTTTGAGCAAGGCAGGAGGAAGAAGAAGATGCGAACCGTGGAGTAAGGTCCGAGGGAGAGTCAGTGATGGATCGGGTCATGGGATGGGCTTGCGATAACCAACTATGATGGGCTTTTTATTGAGTGGGCTCCACCCATTTTATTGGGCCTGGGCCGGTCTATTTTCGTTACAATCGAACAATTCCAAGTATTGCGGGCCCTGAAGGAAGAACAATCCCAAGTATTAAGCGCACGAAATGTTGGAAAAAAGCAATACATTGAGACCAGCAGATTTTCCTTATTTCTTGACTTAATTGATAGCGTTTCCATATGCACATTAATAAAATTCCATCGAGAAATTTCGTTTTTTATTTAGCACATATGTGGCGCCCTCGACGAGTATTAGCACTACCGGGTCATGGGCTTCTAAGCTTGCAACTTAGGTACTTTGGATACACATACACTTGCCCTTAAAGTCGCCGAGTTAACTACTAAAATCATCTTGGGAACTCTTTGATAGAACAAAAAGATTGTCGATTAGCTTGGTCTCTCCATAAGCTAGCGATTCCCTCGTTAGTGCCATGTATATGATTTTTACCAAAATCCTAAGCCTATGAAAAGAAAAGAAAAGAAAAGGTTTACTTTTAACATACAATCCCGCAGTCTTAATAAGTACGCATTTTGGTAGTCATCGATATCTAGATATGTACTATATTAATCTCGAGCTTCAGAGTGCAAAAAAAGAAAACACATGGACCGCCCAAGAACATATTGGGCAAACTAAAAAGACACGAAAAAAAAAGAGACGGATTTTTATTTAGATTAATGATATATGTACGATCTTAAAAGCTTTTTTAATAGCCACAGCAAGAATATTTTTATATATAAAGTTATAGAGTAGCCATGGAAGATGTCATTATTGTCCTTGTTAATGATCGTAGATCTTGCTTTGGTCGATTAAGGATCGAGTGCTCGACGAGTTGTTTGAATCTTTACGAGTACGAGTCAGCGCAGACGAGCCTGTCTACGTATATTCCACGGCTTTTCAACGCTTTTGTATTGGGAAGTAGAAATCGATCTGATCTGGCTCTGTCAGTGTCAAAGCAAAAGTGATTAAAAGATGAAGACAAAGAAAGGAAATAAATTTCAAAAAAGAGGGAGCTGTCAAGGCCAAAAAAGCAGAGTCGTCGTAAAGCCTCTTGCTTTTTTTAGCCTTTGGATCCTCAGGATCTTTCATGCCATCATTACATGATAAACTGAACGTTTCAAAAAGATTCTCCAATCAAAGGAAAAGGCAGTAGTAATTTGGTTAAAAAGTTTTGGTGATAATGAGAAGATTTTCAGCTCCTTTTGCTCACGGTACAAATTGGAGGATATCATTAGGGGAGCGAGGATATATCATTAGGAGAGCGCATGGGAACATTCATAGTTCTTTTTTGTTTCATTGAACAAAAAAAGAATAAAAATCGTTTGGTAAAGTCAACTTATTTTTATATTTTTCGAAACAAAAAGTTAGCACGAAAATAGTTTTGGAACAAAAACAAAAAAACAAAAAAAAAGCTTTTTTATATAAGCTAATTTTCTTTTTTGTTTTTCTTTTGTTCTTCTCTCTCGTCGGCCGGCCGCTGCTCAACCCCTGCCGCAGCCTGATTGTCGGCCACCTTTGGTGCTGACCCCCGCCACCGACGTCCGACTGCCGACGCCAACCACCGTCGTCCTCTGACTGCCTTTGCTACCAATCGCTACCACCCATTGCGGCCAACTGCCAAAACCCAACCGCTGACTGTCAGCACCAGCCACCGTCGTCCGTCGCTCAACCACCCGCCCGACTACCATTGGCCTCCACCAACCATCGTCGCCTAACCCCTGAGGAGGCGGCGGACAGGCGACTGCAGGAGAAGGCAACAGCTGGTGGGCAGTGGTCGGGTGACAATGACAGGTAACGAGCGGCGGCCGGTGACATTCGATCGTCCGTGAACAATAAAAAAATAAAAAGATAAAAAAAAATTGTGAATCATATCAAACGCATTTCCATTCTTTTTATATTCCAAAAATGTGAATTTTATGTAGTTATCAAAAATATTATTTTACTCAAAAATTATTCCGGAGAATAAAAATAGAAAAGAAGTATTTTTCAAAAAATTTATTTCTCGGAATAGAAACGTTACCATTTACCCCCTAAGCGGCTGTTTTTTAATGTCCCGTTTTCGAATTTTTCTTGCAATTGGATTTTTATTTTAACGTGGAATATTCGAGATACTTGAGTCTCGAAATTCTCGAATTTGTATGTCCAGGGCTTGAGGTCGACATGATACCGGGAAGATTAGTTGGGATTTCTTATGAATTTGTTTTTTTTTTCTGCTTTTTGGGTGGAGCGACGTAACGGCTTGATTCGGCAACTTTTTTATTTTACTTATACAGCATATTAATCTATAAAAAGAGAAATTGGACTCGGAAGTGGGAGGGATGACAACATATGAGGAAAGCACGGTTCATTTATCAAATATCGAATGCGAACAATAACTTATGAGGTATATGTGCAAAAATACCCACTATACTATACTTTATAATCTGAAGCTCCATTCGTTTCATGAAAAATAATTTCCAAAAAAATATTTTCTGAATTTTCCATCGTTTGTTTCACGGAAAATAAAATAGTCAAGGAAATCTTTTTCTACCAATTCCGCTTTTTTGAAAGGGGAAAACATTTTTCGTTTTTTTTTTACCTTTAAGTATCGTAACCTCTAACACCGTACATTGATCTCGCTCGAGACAGTGAGTCAATTGCCTGTGATAGATAAACACCACAAAATATTTTTTAGAAATGTTATATTTTTCGTGAAACAAACGGAGCCTAAATAATAAACTTATAAACTTACCATACTGACAACACCAATGCAAGTTGAAGCACACTCTATCTCGGAGCATTATTTGATCCAGACGAGCTCTGCATCGAGTAGCTCAATAAGTTGAGTCCAAATTCAAGAAAATCATATTCGATCGTAAAAGATAAAAGTGCATGTAATCAATAGATTTATCGAGTGAAAAAGTCAAATGTATCCTTAATCGAAAAGGTTAACAAATTCGAAATTACTCAAATTGACATAGTATTTTTGGGAGACAACCACCAAAGGCTCCAAACTATGTCCACCGTAAGATATTTACTCTAATCATATTTTCTTTTTGTAATATTAAAGATCCCAAACTATATTTACCATGACAGATTTATTCTAATTTTCCAAAAAAGCAGAGTCGTCGTAAAGCCTCTTGCTTTTTTTAGCCTTTGGGTCCTCAGGATCTTTCATGCCATCATTACATGATAAACTGAACGTTTCAAAAAGATTCCCCAATCAAAGGAAAAGGCAGTAGTAATTTGATTAAAAAGTTTTGGTGATAATGAGAAGATTTTCAGCTCCTTTTGCTCACGGTACAAATTGGAGGATATCGTTAGGGGAGGGCATGGCAACGTTTATGGTTCTTTTTTTTTTTGTTTCATTGAATAAAAAAAGAACAAAAATCGTTTAGTAACGTCAATTTATTTTTATATTTTTCAAAACAAAAGGTTAGCCCGAAAATAGTTTTAGAACAAAAATAAGAAACAAAAAAATAACTTTTTTTTAACTTCCATGAACAATTTCTAAAAGTAAGTTAATTTTTTTTTATTTTTCATTTATTCTTCTCTCTCGCTGACCGCCCGCCGCTCAACCCCTGCCGCAGCCCGATTGCCGGCCGCCTTTGGCGCTGACCCCCGCCACCAACGCCCGACTGCCAACACCAACCACCGTCGTCCTTCGATTGCCTTTGCTACCAATTGCTACCACCCATTGCTGCCACCCGCCGACTGTCAGCACCAGCCACCATCGTCCGTCACTCAACCACCCGCCTGACTACCATTGGCCTCCACCAACTATCGTCGCCTGACCCCTGAGGAGGCGGCGGACGAGCGACTGCAAGAGGAGGCAACGGTTGGTGGGCAGCGGTCGGGTGACAACGATAGGCAGTGAGCGGCGGCCAATGACATTCGATCGTCCATGAACAAGAAAAATATAAAAAGATAAAAAAAATTGTGAATCGAATCAAACACATTTATATTCTTTTTATATTCCAAAAATATGAATTTTATGTAGTTACTAAAAGTATTATTTTACTAAAAAATTGTTCCGGGGAATAGAAATAGAAAAGAAGTATTTTTCAAAAGAATTTATTTATCGGAACAAAAACTTTACCATTTACACCCTAAGCGACTGTTTATTAATGTTCCGTTTTCAAATTTTTCTTGCAATTCGATTTTTATTTTAGCGTGGAATATTCGAGATATATGAGTCTCGGAATTCTCGAATTTGTATGTCCAGGCTTGAGGTCGACACGATACCGTGAAGATTAGTCGGGATTTCTTATGAACTTTTTTTTTTCCTGCTTTTGTGTGGAGCGACGTAACGGCTTGATTCGGCAACTTTTTATTTTAATTATACAGCATTTTAAGCTATAAAAAGAGAAATTGGACTCAGAAGCGGGAGGGATGACATCTGAGGAAAGCACGATTCATTTATCAAATATCGAATGCGAACATTAACTTATGAGATGTATGTGCAAAGCACCCACTATACCTATACTTTAAAATCTAAAACGCTATTCGTTTCATGAAAAATAACTTCCAGAAAAATATTTTCTGAATTTCCCCGCGTTCGTTTCACGGAAAATAAAAATAATAAAGGAAATAGAAAAAATATTTTCAAAAGTAGGAAAAATGTTTTTCCACTTTTTTGAAAGTGGAAAATATTTTCCGTATTTTTTGTTTACATTTAAGTATTGCGGCCGCTAACACCGTATGTCGATCTCGCTCGAGGCAGTGAGCCGATAGCCTGTGACAAACAAACGCCAAAAAATATTTTATAGAAATACTGTATTTTTTGTAAAACGAACGGAACCTAAATAACAAACTTACCATACCAGCAACGCCAATGCAAGTCGAAGCACACTCAATCTCAGATGAGCTCTACATCAAGTAGCTCAATAAGTTGAGTCCAAATTCAAGAAAATCATATTCGATCGTAAAAGATAAAAGTGTATGTAATCAATAGATTTATCGAGTGAAAAAGTCGAATGTATCCTGAATCGAAAAGGTTAACAAATTCGAAATTACTCAAATTGACATTTTATTTTTGGGAGACAACCACCAAAGGCTCCAAACTATTTCCACCGTAAGATATTTACTCTAATCATATTTTCTTTTTGTAATATTAAAGATCCCAAACTATATTTACCACGACAGATTTATTTTAATTTTTTTGTAACATGAAAAACTCTAAAATTTTACCTAAGCGACACATTCGCCCGTCATAAAAAGTTCTATTAGGTGATTTTTCAATCAAGACGACATTGTCTTTATTTCGTTTATCACGTCAATACCAAGGATAAATTAGGTATTCAATACTACTCATTAACAAAATTTTAACCAGGGATAAATGAGTTATACATATATAAGTTTGAGAATTTTCTTGTTACAAAAAATTAGTGCTAAATTTTGTTATTGTGAATACGGTTCGAAATGTTTTGTGGCCTTCTTCTACTTTTTTTTTTTTCCTTTCTTATCTTGGTTGCTTTTGGCATCGTCATGTGCCTTGGGAAAGCTGAATAGCAAGCAATTGAAAAAACCGAGAGAGGCCATAACGTGGGGTTGGGTCCCCATGCATAGGTAAAAAGACAGATGTGCCCTCTACCCTCATATCTTTTCCCGGACCAATGAAGATGCCGCGGAGGTTTTAAAAACCGAGCCAAAGCATTTGCGAAAGGACGAAAGGGCCCCGCCCTTCCTCACCTTTGTTCCGCAAGAAAGGAGGGGCTTCATCGAGAGGGCCCCACCGTTTCCATTGCCCAATCAATGATGTAATTATCATTATAAGGGTCGGGCACCGATTTCGCCTCCGCCCCCTCTATCGATTTGAGGGCACGTCTTGTTTCGATTATCTAAACTTTTAATTTGTTCGATCGCGCGCCTCTCGACTCTCTTGAATACGTGCGATTTGATCACCTAAGCTTGATTTCATACCATCGAATCTCTTTATTTGCTGATTCATATAATGAGTGCTCTGACTCGGTTAATCAATGAAGTTGAGTTTATTCATGCGATAGATAACAAACAATGCGCAAAGAGAGAATAAATGGGCAAAGTAAGGAAAAAAAAAAGAAAATCTCGAGATGACGAGAGTTGTTCTCATAGGTAAATAGAGTACTTAATTATACGGATACGGAAAATTAGGGAATTTGGTTGTGCGGAATCAAACGTAGTGGACTAAATTACACAAATCCTCAATCCGAGAGTACTCGACCACACAAAATAAAAACAGAAGGCTGAATTGCATGAATTTTAACATTCAAAAGACTAAATCTATCCTTAACCCTATTATTAATATGTTGTTCTTTCGAAATGAATAAAGATATCGCCAAGCAATTTGTGTAATTTTCTTGCTTATTTATATAACATATATATTTTTTGGGTCATATTAATATAACATATTCAAAAGTAGGTAATCGAGCATAGTTTTTGCTGAATGTGCTTATGAGTGCAGCTAGACTACAAAGGTTGGCTCTTCAATCTCAAACCTTAATGTCTCGAGTTGTGTCGAATAGTTCTAATTCAAGAAAAATGTTAGAGCGTGCTCCTAAGGCACCTGTTAAAAGCTCATACAAATACTTTTACTTGAAGGAGGCGACTTGCACATGCGAATAGCACATCTCGGTAGTGAATAATATTAATGGATCAAGCATGCATTGTTTTTTTTATATCATAAACACACTGATTTATATTCTCATCTTAGAAAAGTTTGATGTGATAAATCGCATACTTCAGTACATAGAAAATCCATAAGGTTAGGAGGAGGAAAAAGAACCTAATTGTTGGAGAGAGTCTTCGTTCCGTGGGCTTTAGTAGCCTAGTCAGCTATTTTGTTCCGGTTTCTTGGATAGTAGATAATGCAAAGCCTATCAATCTTCTTCACGCGAGCCTTGGCCTCACTGATAAGCGCAACAACATCCGAAGTAAACTGATCTGCGTGTTCATTTATCACCTTTACTAGTTCCAAGCAATCTAACTCCACGACCGTATGTACTTTTTGCTTCCCCTCAAGAAATCTTAGAGTTTCAATTAGGGCTGTGGCTTCCGCCTGGAAAGGAGACAATACCCGTAGAGTTTGAGCATGTCCATCGATGAGACGCCCTATGTCATCTCTACATACACAGGCCACGGCGCCCTCACATGTTATCGGGTCGAACGAGCCATCGATATTGACCTAAATTTCGCCTGGAGAAGGAGGGACCCAACCCGTCGATTCTGGATTGTGAGTTTTTGCCTTACAAGGTATGTTCTTTGACCATTTTCGAAAGTTATCTGCTTTTAACTTTGCTGACAATATCACATTTTGTGGGTTTACTGCTCAAGCCCGAAACACCTAGCCATTTCTAGCCTTCCAAATGTGCCAGAGCAACATCGCAAGAAGATCAAAGGAAATTAAGGTATGTGTGACTTTCGTTATCCACTCTTCCAGTCTTGTAATCGAGAGTCGGTTTACTTCGACGTTGATTGACTCTTCTCCCCGGATCTAAAGTGTCCAGGGGCATAGCATGAGGAGATGCTCCACCAATTATGGCTCTTGTTAACAGATTGGGCACATGCTTTCAGGTATAATCTTTCTCTGATGCAAATTTTCTTTTGTTGCGATTGCGTTATGGGATATTTGCCATAGAAAAAATCGGACCTTCGGTGGTATTTTTGCTCTCCAAAAGCAGTTCCAGAATTCCTTTGGGGGTTTATACGATGAAGATGCATGCTGTTGTGTTTGTTGTTTTGCCTTGAGATAATTGTAGGTGCTTTTCACTGTAAAGATCCATGTTTTCGTATTCTCCCATTTTAGTGAGTCTTTTGGTTTCTCTCGGTTGAGATGAATGGATAGGATAGCATTTGCTATACTCTCATCGAATAACTCTGTGATTTTTGATTCATTCCATTGAGCTCCTTCCCTTTCCATTAGATCCGACACCAAAATTGGGTCTTCTCTATTGACTGGACCTCCAATTACTCCCCTAGGTAGCCACCTATCTTCCCATATATTAATTTTTCGTCCATCCCCAACTGCCCATCTAACGGAAGCTTTTGTTGCATCACGACCCTCAATTAAGCTCTACCATCCCCAAGAAGGCCTAGGGCCTTTTGTTGCATGTAGGAAATTGGTGTTGGGAAAATATAGGCCTTTGCCGCCTTTTAAAAGTTTTCCCCATAAGGAGTCAGGCTGCTTCGTTAACCTCCACGCTTGCCGACCAACCATAGCCTAATTGAATGCATCGTTAATAAGTGGGCACAATTTAATAGAAAACCCCTTTTGAACCGTATTTTTTTTTTAAATTTTCAATAGTTTAATTAGTGTATTCGAGGCAATCATTAATTAGAAATATATGTTGGACGGCGATTAGCTCGACGGATCGATTTCAAGATCCGGCGCTCCAGATCGGCATCCCGTGTGTCCTGAACGGCGAAATCCTAGGGGGGTGCATCTGTCAAAAGAGGGACGACGAAAAACCATTGAATGATTAGTACGGTGGTCCCAGAATGTCCTGGCGGTGGAGACATCCTCCTCAGACCTCATGCCCACGTGAAAAAAAACCCTGGTCGAGATTTTCTTCCATCGTTTCCTAGAAAAACGACGGGCGTTTTTGCATCTGATTACGAAGCGACATCGACCTAACACCCCCGTGCAGCGTAGCTGTCTTCGACGTTGTGGGAGGTTTGACCAGGGAGAACACGGAGAGGCAGGAACCGCGATGGAAGCCCGTTGGATTTTCTAATTCCCTCCAACATCCCTCGTTTGCACGTTCTTCCATCGAATTGACCGAGTCTTTTTTGTTTTGTTTATGTTTCTTAATCCTTCGCTCCGTGGAATTTTCTGTTCATCTGATTGTTTTACTAGTTGTTGCGGTAAACAAAATAAGATTTGGACTTTGAACTTTCTCTCAATGATATGGACTTCAATGGATATAGTTAGATCCGGTCGTCGGCCCGGCTCAATTTAGTCCACTCATTTTCGACCGGTCTCTCTCTCTCTCTAGACCGACAAGTACTGTCTGCTCTCTTTGTAACTTTCCCCCAAATCAAAATCAAATGATGTGCCAAAGTGGTCTGAACGGCAACTTCCACAAAATGCCAGGGAGAGAGAGCCGTCCTTGGCGGTAATCGTAACGGGTCCTTTGCACTCCTTTTTAATTTGTTTTCAGCGACGTCCGATCGTTTTTTTTTTTTTTTCTGGCGGTGGTGGGGACGGTTCGATAAATCCGACGCACCGGATCTCCTCCGACCGCAGAACAGTCCACCGGCTCTGCCGGTGCCCACCCGGGGCGGTCCCTGTTAAAAAAATCGCCGATTCCCCTCAAAACACACGGCCAATCCTCGCGCTGGCGACAATTACACCGCGGACTATCTTTTTCTCCTTATTTTCTCGCCAGAGGAACGACGAAAGTCTGATTTTCTCGTCTCTCTCTCTCTGTCTGCTCTGCTCTGTGCACGGACCGAGCTGAGAGCGCAGAGGAGGAGGGAGGAGTCCGGACGTCGTCACGTTGAGCCGGGCGCTGAGCCCTAACGCCTCCGGGAGGTCGCCATGTCGACGGAGTACCAAGCTCCGGCTCCTCCATGCGTGAGAAAGCTCGCCAGCGGGAGGAGCTTCAGTGGGACGAGTATCTACGACGGCGTCTTCGCCGGCACGGGCAAACACGGCGTCTCTTCCCGGGTGGAGAACTACGCTGAGATTTTCGGGGGCGCCAGGGACGCGCGCCGCTCCTCGATCCCCGTGCTCGACTTCCCCGGTCTCCAGGAGAGGAAGGCCTCGGTGGATGTTCGGAGCTCGAAGCCCGATTACTCCAAAATCTTCGGCGGTTTTGGCGATTTCAGCGATGTGGCGTCGTACGAGGAGCTGGTGAATAAGCGCCCCGAGAGGAGGAGTTTCGCTAATGAAGCGAGGCAAGTCTGCATTCCTGTTTTTCGCTTGCTTAGCACGTGGCAGTGTTTCCGGTGAATGGGGTGTTGAATGATGAGCATGTTGTGTCGACTGGAATACGAGTGTAGTGTTGCGTTGTTGTGATCGACTTTGAATGGCCTCTGTTTACTGCAATAGCGCGCAAATTGTTTTTTTTTTATCTCCACTAGCTTTATCCAGGACCAAGTATGGACTTTTAGTAAGACAAAAAGCTGAGGAATGCGGTTTTGCTGGCTAAAGAATGGCCGTGTTTCCGCATTGTGAGGGCTTTTCTTTAGCTAGTGGCAGATTTTAGAGTGGCTACTTCGGACAGGGATGGTTTGTTTTGTGGGTCGTCGTTTCATATGGTGTATGTCTGACAGAAACATTAGCTGTTGGATTCTTACGAAGTGCCAGTTAAGGAGCAAGGACCATCCCACAACGTCGAGTTTGTGAAACCATGCAGATGTTCTGAGAGTTTTTGCGAGGTTTTAAGGTTACGAGGTATTAATTAAGCACAAGCATGCACCGCATCAAAGTGCTTCTTGTCATCCCCTCCCCTTTAATATGGGCACTCTGTGGTAGAGGAAATCTGAATTCTGGAGGAGGGGAAGAAAGGACACCAGAGAAAGAGGTTTTTGGCATGGGATATTTCTTGTTTAGGGCTTGTTTCAATGCTTTCCAACGGCTGCTTAATTAGTCTTTCTTCGATAAGAATCTATGGAGAGCTTATAAGGTTTCTCAAAAAATCTGTTGGATTTAAAAGAGATGGTTTTCGTTAAGTTAAAGTTGGATGCTGATTACTTGAAATAGCTCATGGTCTTCTTTGCTCTTCCTTTATCATTCTTTGTGACCCAGTTCACCCTTGAATGTATCTCTGTTTGTGCTTAAGCTAAACTCGTGACCGTGTGTTGTGACTGGATTTGTGTTTCTACTTGTCTAGGACACAAGATAGCATGAGCTCCTCTTCAAAGTTGTCTGCTAGTAGTTTGAATGAGACTCAGGTGTTGTCTCATGGAGCATCATACCATTCATGTGATAGTGAGAAGGAGTTCAAAGTCTCCTATAGCACAGTAAATTTGGAAACCAATGGCAAGACAAATGAGAGAGCGCACATTGCCCAGCTTGGAGATGTTCCAGGGTATGCCCCTGTAATTGAAGAAACTGCTCCCTTGAAACAGTCAAAAGGTAATAAGCGACAGTCTGTGGTTGAGAATGGTCATGTTAGTGGAGATGCTGGTGATGGAATGCTCAAAGCCAACAATTGCGAGAAAGCCATGCCAGGAGTCTCGGCTACTGGTTCTGACAAACCTTCTACTAAAGCAGGAATCTCCAATCAGAAATCTGATCGGAACAGATCCTTTTCAAACGATCTGTTATTTGACACATATGAATATGGGGTTAGAAAAGAACCTTTTGGAGCTCAAACTCCTATTAGTGTCTCATTTAACTCGAAAAGATTTGGGGTTCCCACAAGCAGTGATTTCAAAGAAGCTGCTTTTGTTTATTCGCCACCTGACTTTGATGAGAATGTGGATGCAAATTCAGTTGCAGCTGCCTCTGCAGCTGCGGTGAAGAAAGCAATTGAGAAGGCTCAAGCAAAAATTAAAGTTGCAAGGGAACAAATGGAAAGACGGAAAGAAGGTCTCCAAGGCCATGTAAACTTTAAGGAAAAGACCCCCGCGGGAGACAATAGGGCGCGCAAAATGGCTAAGAAAGCTAACAGATGCAGCGAGAAGGAACCTCAGGAACTATCTCAAACCGATACTCCAGCACAGTTGGCTGCAAGGGCTAGAGGGGCCAATAATGTGAAACCAGGCTCTTTAAATGTAGAATCGGGTGATAAGGAGAACCTTTCCAGTTCAAAGGCATTCTCTGGAGGCTTACTTCAGCAGGAAAACAAAGAAATTCATGCAGATTCGAGACTAGGAAAGGTAGGGGAAGAAGCAGAAAATTCTTATGAAGCTGCTGGAACAAAGCAAAATGCATCAGCGCTGATAGAGCAGCAGAAGGGAGGGGTTGGAGTGAATGATACGATGCCATCTTGTGATGAGCGTTCAAGTGAAACCCTGGCAAAGATAGATTTTGAGAAGGTAGCAGAAGTTGGTGATTCACTGACAACTGTTGAAGAGGCTCTGGATCAGGAGAAAATTGACGAAAAACTGCTTGGAGTAAGAGCGGCACAAGAAGGTGACAAGCAAGAAGTCAAGGTCCAATCTGCTCAAGAATTGAATCATCCAGAAGAGAGTGAAGTTAAGGGAGAAGTAAAACTGGAGCAAGAAGGCAATCTGTGGAAGTTCATGAAATTTTTTAATCCTTGGCAATTTCAGGATAAAGCAAAGGAATTGAATAAACCGGAGTTTGACAAAAGGCTTGAAGCTCAAGACTTGGAGGATAATGATTCACGGAGTCTTGGGGAGGAGTGTGCTTGGGAAGGGAATGAGATGAAACAAATAGAAGCTCACAATGGAGAACTGACGAGTGCACATAATAATCATTGTGATGGTGAGATGAGCAATTGCACATTGAAAGAGATGAGTAGCCAAGAAGAAGAGAAGGAACTGCAAGATTCTTGTGAGAGGTTGGCAGTTGAGACAGAGCGAGAGGAGAATTGCAACCCTAAAGAAAGTGATGAGGAGCATGACAACTTTGGCATGGAATCAGATAGTGGAGAAAGTCTGGAGACACTCCATCAGCAGGATAGATTGAAGGAGAGACCTGATGATTTAGTCGAATCCAAGGAAGACAAAGGACTTGAAGAAGAAAAAGAAGTGGGAGATATTCATGAGATTGCACGAGCTAACGTGAATGAAGAGATGCACGAGAATAATAAGCAGACGAATGCTGATGCTGGACAGCAAGAAGCTTTTACTAGGATAGAGACTGATAGAATCAAGGAAATCATAGGAATGGGAGTGGAAGATGAAGTAGAAGAAAGTCATGAAACTCAGAATAGAGATGATAATGCGATTTGTACATGTGACAGGGAGGCACATGAGGAGTTTACTGGGACTCGAGAAATTGAACCCGATGAGTCTAGAAATATTGATGTACTAATGGATGAAAAGGAAAATGAACGGGATGAGAAGATGGTGGAAATGAACTCTTCTGTTCAAGAGGAAGAAAATGACTGCAGCTTAGGAGCTGCTGCAGATGATTATGACTTTGAGGAAAGATGTAAAGTTGAAACGAGTGATATAACCTGCTTCATGTTGGAAGCTGATGAAATCAATCAGGAGGTAGGTGAAGCCACTGCGACCCTCGAATTGAGGGAGAATTACGTGAACTTGAGCTATGCAGGCACGAGTATTGGAGAGAAACAAAATGAACAAGACATACCAGGAGCCAATACGATTCCAAATGTGGAAGTACCTGTGCAAGGATTGGCTTCTGGATTGAACAACTACGGTAATGATCTGAATGAAGCTGAAATTTCCATGAACTGGAAAGGAGAGGCTGATTTCTCTAAATCCGAAGAAGTGAATGGTGATTTGGGAACTTCTGATAAAGGTAGAACTTTTGATGATGAAATGACTACACAACCTGAGCAGATTAATGTTACCACTGAACACAAAGAGAGAACTCAGGAAGCGCATCAAAGTATTGAAACTAGTCAAAGTACAGAAAAAGTCGAGGAGAGTAATTGCACGACCCTGACAATGGAAGAGAGGATATCTGAAGATTGTCAACAGAAGGAAATTAGGCTAGACAAAGAATGCATTAAGAAAATAGATGAAGCAAGAGAGAGGGAAAGGGCACGCGAAAAGGAAAGATTAGCAGTTGAAAGAGCAGTCCGTGAAGCACGTGAAAGGGCTTATGCTGAGGCGCGAGAAAGGGCAGAAAGGGCTGCTGTTGGAAAAGCAACCATTGAAACCCGAGAGCAAGTAATGGAGCAAGCTCGGGTGAAGACAGGGAAGGCTTCTCTCGAAACAAATAGTAAATTAACTGAAAAGAATTCTATAGAGGCCAGACGTAAAGCTGAACGTGCTGCTGTAGAAAGAGCAACCGCAGAAGCACGGGAGCGTGCCCTTGAAAAGGCATTGGCTGAAAATTTGTCTGGTGCTGGCAAAGATCACAAACTTAGACAGAGATCATCGCACGTAATTATTTTCCACTTATCATTGCTCTATTCTCTTCTTTGTGGGATATGATACATGGTGGAGGGGCTTATCTTACTATCTTTGTAGGATCCACAACATAGAGGTTCATGCCCTTCCAGTGATTCAAGACATCCAAAGTCTTCGGATACTAATGGTATGTCTTAATGAATTTCGCTACCTTTGATGACACCCACTCATGTGCATCTGCGTGCATGTGGTCACCTTATGCTGTACAATATGTGGCCAAGCAAAGGGAATGGGTGAATCCTAGATGGAACACCTAGTTGACGTTTCATTAGACGAAATGTATTCACACCTTTTCTTATATTTCCTTTCAAAAAGAGATGAATTGTTCCGAGTCCTGCTCAGTAATTCCTAGTGCTTTCCCTTGTCTCATAAAGCTACTGGCTCAGGTGAGAAAGCTGAAGGGACAAATAGCGAATCAGCTCAGAGGCGTAAAGCTAGATTGGAGAGGTATCAAAGGACAGCAGAACGTGCGGTAGGGCTCCTGCTTTTCTTTATGCTTTAAAATAAATAGTCTCTTGACATTTGATGAGCTTAATATTGTGCTCTCTCCTCTCAGGCAAAGGCTCTTGCAGAGAAGAACAAGCGCGATCTTCTTGCTCAGAGAGAGCAAGCAGAGAGAAATGTAAGTCCTTTTAACTTAGTTTGATAATTTTTCGGTCCTTTAGCCAAGAGGACCAAGACGTTCTTGGTGAAAAAAGAATTTGTCTCATTTTCTTTGGCTTCCCTGACAGAGGTTGGCGGAATCTCTCGATGCTGATATCAAAAGGTGGTCAAGTGGGAAGCAAGGAAACTTGCGTGCTCTGCTGTCAACGCTACAATATGTACGGGCTGATTTCTACTCTCTCTGTGCCTCTCTCTCTCTCTCTCTCACACACACACACACACACACACACACACACACACACACACACACACACTCTTCATCTGATAGATAAACTTACTTGCTTAACCTTATAAAAGTTTTACTTGCTTAAAACGAAGGATGTGCCTGGATGCCCTCATTTGATGGCTTTGCTTGAGATCTGATTTACAGACCAGTAACTTTTCTTGAAAGTGTGTTGGCATGATAAATGGCGCAACCTTAAATTTTACCCCTGAAGAGGTTCCGCCCTATTTGTCCCAGTACTCGAGAGCCCACTTCACAACATTCTTTTACTGTCCTTGGGAAGCCACATGCGAATTCACCTCTTATGCAGTATGCACCTTTGGCTTATTAGCCAGAAACAGATTGTGATATATAATCTGCACTTAAGTTAATACAGCCACACATCTCAATGATCATTTGTCCTTAATTGCAGATATTAGGGCCTGATAGCGGTTGGCAGCCTGTTTCCTTGACTGAAATTGTAACTACGGCTGCTGTGAAGAAAGCATACCGGAAAGCCACCCTTTGTGTCCATCCAGACAAACTGCAGCAACGAGGTGCTAGCTTGCAGCATAAGTACGTTTGCGAAAAAGTTTTCGATCTCTTAAAGGTCCGTTGCTGTTATAATCTCAAGCTTTCATCCCTTCCATCACAATAGTTGACATAAACTTTCATCTTTCATTGCGACAACTAACCGCCTTCATTGAGAAGCAAAATCCTGGTTTCAGTTTTATGCTTCGTGATGATGATGTTTCCATTGTTGATTATGTTATTCCAGGAAGCGTGGAACAAGTTCAGCAGTGCCGAGGAAAGATGAGATGTTTTTGAACCGTTGTTCGCTTGTGAGCTAACTAACCTGTAATTGATGCACTGAAATAAATGAGTAGAAAGTTTCTGAGCCATTCTCTTCGATTGTCTGGCTGTTTCTAAAAATTAAGGTGATGAACACTAAGTCTTTATGGTCACTAGTCCAAATTTTGAAAGTAAGAATAAATCGACATTGTAAAATTGCTATAAAATGCACAGCCACTTCAATATGACTCGCGGAGAGAGCTAAGCATTGATTTGATGGAAAATTTCACCAATTCGGGTATCAGAAGAGTCTATTTCCTTTTAGGAAATAAGAAGGATGAGTATAAAATCAGTGAACTCCATGGATAGCCCCTGTTGGCCACCTCAAATGTCAAATGATCGGTAATATGCTTTGCGCCGAGCATCGTACCAAATGCAGTTCGAGTCCTGTTCAGAAGTTATGAATTGTGGCTCTAAACTTGGGATTTGGATCGCCTGACGGGGTCCTACTCCGATCAGGGGTGCTCTTTATATGGAGCTATATGATCAAATCGGACGGCTTTCCTTTTACTAGGGGTACAGCTTTTTTGGGAGCGTTTTTCTTTTTTCTTTTTTGTTTGAAAAAAAGCTAGCCGTCCGATCGAAGATCACCCCTGCTCGGAAAAGTGCCCGAGCAGGGGATCCAAATCCCTAAACTTGTGCTCCAAGCTTTTCCAATGTTTAGTAAAACCACAAGATCAATCATTTCATAGGACCAAAACAAGAGGAGTGTTACGAAGGTTTGGTTTCTCCTGTTTACTGGTAATTTCTTGTTTGTTAGGAGATTTTTCTTGAAATGTGACGTAGAATCCAAAAAGAAGAATTCGTTGAATCAATTCATATAATCACGCATACTTCTTTTTATCAAGCATTCTTCAAATCACTCCCAAATAATAAGCTCCGGCTATTTTGAAAGATACCATCCCATTTCAAATAACCAAAATATAGTAAGAAAACGATGTGATGCTTTAAACACCACCTTTTATTTTTTAACAAAATCCCTATGATTTATAATGTAGTCACTGAGATTTAGCTCGCAATATAATGTGGATAAGGAACATATAATTTTATGGATTATATCGAATAAAGGGAAAAAATTACGAAAACCCCAAACTTTATCCCGTGTGACACATTTATTCTAAACTTTTTTTGTAACACGAAAAACTCCAAACTTTACCCACCGTGACACATTTATCATGAATTTTTTTGTGTGACACAAAAAAAACCCTAAAATTTGTCCACGTGACACGTTTACCCTAAATTCTTTTTTTTTTCTAAAAAAAAAAACTTGATCGGCGAACTCCACTGGCTGCCGGAGCTTGCCGGCCACTCTAGAGAGACTGGCCACAGGCGAGGTTGGGGAGGCCGCCACAGCCCTCCCCGTGGCTGGTGAGGGCTAGCCTCACCTGACCCTCGCCCGTGGCTAGCTAGGCCGCCCAGCCCTCGTGGCCCTCGCCCGCCGCGGCGAGGACCGGACAAGGCTTGCCCTGACTTGCCTTGTTTCGGAATCGACGGTTTTCCCACGCGCGCTACCCGTTCAACGAAATGTGCTGGTGAGTTGCGCGATGTTTCCTTATTGCATTTCGTCGAATGGGTGGTGTGCGTTAGAAAACCGTCAACTTTGGAGCAAGGTAAGGTAGGGTAGGCCTTGTCTGACCCTTGCCTAGATTTGCGTGGGGCAGACCTCGCCCGGATATTGCCCCGCCCAAATCTGGGCGAGGCCGACCCTTGCCGGCCAAGGGGAGGGCCGCGGCGGCCTCTCAAGCCTCGCCCGTGGCTGGCTCACCCTTTGGAGTGGCCGGCGAGCTTCGACGGCCGGTGGAGCTTGGCGGCCAAGTTTTTTCAGGCTAAAAAAAAAGAGATGTCACGTGGACAAAGTTTGGGATTTTTTCGTATCAAACAAAAAAATTTTGCGTAAATGTGTTACAATGGGCAAAGTTTATAATTTTTCGTGTTAAAAAAAAGGTTTGTGGTAAATGTGTCACACAGGGTAAAATTTGAAGTTTTTCGTGGTTTTTTCCATTGAATAAATTAATAATTTAGAAATAATATTTGATCAAAATTCAAAAATGATTTGTGTCATTTTCCTTTTTCTTAACTCATCATATAACTAATTCATGTCATCGTTATAACACGAGTTCATAAAATCATCGAAGAAATAAGCACCATTGATGGCGAAATTGCGTCTCTCAAAAACCCCCCAAAATCCAAATGTTTCGAAACGGCGTTAATCCGATTTGTCAGGACCCCTTCTTCTCTCTCGGTTTCTTTCTTTTCCCTTACTTGTTTGGTTTCCAAATTCGGCTAAATTTGTCCTTCTAATTCTCCTCCCCCTCCCTTCTCTCTCTCTCTCTCATTTTCAAGAAGGCCAAACGCATTCCACGACCCATGTTTATAGCCTCTTTTGCGGTGCACGTAAAGATTTGCTTTGTCATTACTACGTGTCAATCGTAAGGATCAACCAGTGCGCCACCTGTCCAACCATTCACGGCCGACCAATCATGTGGCGCCACGAGGCCTCCTGCATTTCTACCTTTCATGCAAAACATCGTAAAGCTTATTCAACAATCGAACTCAATCTCCTTTCTCAGCGAACTGCCACATAAAAATCAATCTTAACCACTCCCCAAAGATTTAGTTGTCACAGTACCCATGAAAGGAAAGAACTTTCGACAGCATATGGTAATCCACTTAACCAGGGGCTTCTGCACTCGTGATCCCCCGTGTTCTTGAAATCAGCAGTACAAATTGCAATCTCTCCTGTATGACTTTTTGACTTTATTGATAATTGAGTGAATGGCATGGGGACTTTACTTAAAGAGCAGGGATGAAATCGAACTTAACAATTGAGTAGACACAACACGAGACAAGCGGCGCACGCGGGGATATGTCTCAGCACGCGCCGTTCGTGGGCTTCTCGTGCGAAAGAGGGAGCAGCCCTTTCTCCCTGCATGTCTCCACAGCTTCCACGAATATGTCCTCCAAGGTGTACTTGTACTGGAACCCCAAGTCCAACAGCTTCTTGGTAGAGAAGGAAACTTTCTGCATCCCCTCGTCCACTCCCTCGAACCTGCAAAGCCATCATCATCATTCATCACTATCATTATCATCATCATATGTTGCCCCATCCCCTATCCAGGACTTTTCCTATTCCCAAATGCAAATTACGTACTCCGTGGGAACATCGTATTCCGGGTACTTCTTCCTGAGCAAATCCGCGACCTCGAGGATCGAGGCGTCGTGGGAGGAGCAGATGTACCGTCCCTTGGCCTCCGGGTGCTCGAATAAGAAGATGTGGGATTCGCACAGATCGTCGGTGTGGACGAAGTGACCTTGCTTCATGATGGAGTAGTGAGCTTCATTTCCTGGGTCACAAAGGGAAAAGCATTGTGCACAGTGATCGCAAAGGAAAGGTGGTCTGGTGTATGATGCATGATGTTTCGCACCATGAAAAGCTACATGGACATGAGGTGAATCTTGGGCTGCAATCGCCGAAGGTTCTATTCTCACTTGGGCTGGGCTTGGCCCAAAAGTAGGACCAGAACTCCTTGTTGCATTGGGCCATGCTAGGGTCCGTTCAACCTAACACATAGCCATCTTAGGCAATTATATAAAATTTTGTGCCCCGCCAGCGTTCGGATGTCTTGAGTTTGATGATTGTGGGGCGAGTAGAGAGGGCAAGGCCCACCCGATAGGTGGCCTTCCCGAGTGGGGAAACAGATCACCTGCCCTAAGTGCAGCTGAGTAGCTTCATTTATGGACCGTTCGTGCAAGTGATTTGCTTCATTTATGGATTGTCCAATAGTGATCGGATGGCCCCATTTAACAAAAAACCGGCCACCAATCAAATGAGAGCCGTCCGATCAAGAATTGGATGGCTCCCATTTAGATATCACTTGACCCGGATTCTCCCAGATCAGGGAATTCGGATCCCCTGAGTGTGGGGATCAATGCGCGGAGACCATCCAATTTTTTTTTTTTAATTATTCAACTGCCGATGATCAAATTAAAAGGGAAAAGAAAAAGGAAAAGAAAAAGAAAAAGAAAAAGGGACCTTACTTGTGATTAGCGATAGGCCAGTGATAAGACTTGGTGGCATTGAAGGCATGATGAAAGGGCCCACAACAAGACTTGGAATGATGCTGATCAAGTCAATGTTGTTCTCCTCCGCAAATTTCCAAGCTGCTTTCTCCGCCAACGTCTTCGATACAAAATACATCTGCGAGACCAGCAGGAAAGTGTCCTCCGTGAGACCCGGTGACGATCTCCTCAGTGAAATCAACTTAAAACTTTAGGAACGACAAAAGTGTTCACAGGAGAGAGCAGAAGAAATCAGTGATCGAAGGGAAAAGCGCGGCGAGCGCGGTTCACTGACCCATCCGGTCATCTTCGTGGCGAGCACGAAGTCCATGTCGCTCCAGTCGCTCTCCTCGTAGACGGCCTTCCGGTGCTCTTGGACGTCGAGGGTCCCGGCCGAGGAGGTGAACACGAGCCGCCGGACCGTCTTGGCCTTGGCACATGCTCTCATGATGCCTAGCACTCCCTCTACCGTCGGTTTTATCACTTCATTCTGGGGAAGAAAAGAGAGATCAGGGAAAAGTCTCAAGTACTGCTCAGTTCTTGATCACTCTTAATGTAGATCTTTCGTGTTAGACTTTCCGAGTCGGACTGCGCCCTTACGCTAGATTCAATATTAATTGAACGTTGAAAATATGGGAAGGAAAGTGAAAGATGACATTTCAAACTTAAGCTGATTGGATGCATGTTTTTCTGTTCATTTTCTAAAATTTAATTGCATTGCATCATTTGCCCTTTTCTAACGTTGCTTGACAAAGACAGCGTATTTTACGATGACATCCACGATGAACATAAATTAAGCAAGCCAAAGAGACAATCAGATTTTGAAAAGAAAGCCAAAAGAAATGTTCGATCTTTCTATTCTTGCCATTTTGACCCCTCCTTCCTCTACGCTACCGCAGCCGCAGGCGGCTGCAGCTCAGAACCTCCGGCCACCGCGACCTTAGGGAAAAAACGCGAGAACGGAAAGCTCAAGCACATGCGCACATGGATTTGTATGATTGACCGTCCATGAAGCAGGAGCGAAACGACGAACCTCGGGGTCCTTGGACTCGAAATCCATGGGAGTGGCCACATGGAAGACGCCGGCACAGCCATTGATGGGCTCGTCGAAGCTTCCTGCGTCGTTGAGGTCGGCCTTCCACAGCGTCAGGTGCGTCTTGGCCTTGGGCAGGTCCAGCAGATGCTTCACCTTCTTCACGTTAGCTGTCCCAACGCCAAGAGCACACGAAAGTCAAGAAACAGCGAAAGAACATCTCGCCTTCCCCACGGAACATCATCGTCCCGTGCTAAATTCGGCAAACTTGCGAATGATCGATCGTGCGATGGCTAGAGGACAAGTTAGGATAAGTTAGGGACGGTGGGAGAGACTAACCGGGGTCGCGGACGGTGGCGCGGACGGTGTAGCCGCGCTCGAGCAGCCTCATGACGAGCCACGAGCCGATGAACCCGGAGGCGCCGGTGACGCACACGACTTGGGATTCCGATCCCATGGTTGTCGCCGATTCTTCTTCTTCTTCTTTAACAATTGAAGGTGAAATTGGCTTCTGTCTCTTCTTTATCTTCTGATCTTGGAAAAGTCGATGGTTTTTAGCCGTGGGAGTGTGTTTGTGGGGGAATTTGCTTGGCTGATATATAGGATTGGACTAAACTAAAGTGAACTGATGATCTACCCCTCAACCCTTCCCCCCGGTCAGGTCACCACCCGACGGTTATTGGCACGTGCGCGGTCGTTGGTAGCTGGGATACCATCCACTTCCAAAACCCTAGCGAGTCCTCTCGGTAGCACGGGATGATTGATGTCATTATTGGACCGCCCGGTCAGCAAGTTCACACTCCTTTTCTGCAGATTCTGTGAAACAGCATCGAGACGCATATTCATTGGAAGGCCATCTTAGGGCAGAATTACTCGAATCGTTACATAAAAACCGGCGATTCGAATGGTTTCGGAGCGAAGATCAAACACGACAGGTACTTGCCACGCTATCTAGATTCCATTTCATGAATCGACCTTTATCAACACCGTCCTGACAAACATTCGATGATTGAGTTTCGGCATAGTTGCAAAAGGAAAGAGACAACGCGGGGCCATGTATGGAGGTATGTGTTGACACGTTAAAGCGTCGCGTGATTTTAAATTGGATTTTGTAAAAGAGTGCGCACAAAGTATCCGAAAAGCGACCGTACAACAACCAAAATTGAAAGTGTAGAATTATTTGTGATATGCGTAAAAAATGGAAAATTTACGATGTCTTTGAGCCCATTCATCTAAACCCATAAATGCTATCGAGAGAAGAATTCGCCCATGTATAAAAGTATGGAGCTAATTAATTAATTAAGAGATATTAGCATTATAGGCCTCGAGCAATGACGTCAGCAATCATTAGTGTCCGAGGCGACAAATCTCGACATAATCGTATGGAAGATTTTTCTTCCACTAGCCAACCTAAACTTCCCATTGTCAAGTGGAGCTCCTGAGCTGATCTCTTCCGAGGATAAGGTGTCTTGACTTGAATTTAGGCCTCGGGCGATGACGAAAGGCAATCGTGGCTCTTTAGGGTTGCAGGTCTCGACACAAGAACGGGTAGCAAAACCTAACAGCCCCACCCTCGAGATCAGGAAATTTCACCAACCGGCCTGAGCTTCTGACTTTCTTGATTCAAGAATCCCCTCTCTCTCTCTCTCTCTCTCGGTTGGGTTTGGAGCAAAACGTGCCTGCCAAATTGGCGTTTGGTTCTTCTCGGGCTGCGGAAATGGTTAGGTTTCTTCAAGACGTTGCGCCCTGCCCTGAAGGTCACCTACCCCTCAATCCCCACCTGATAATTCGAGCCGGAACTCTCATTGCCGTTCAAGTCCTCTTCGTGTCTTTGACTCTTGGTTTGTCCGGTCACGTACCGCAGCTCGGTTCGGTAATTAAGAATCCGTTCGTGTTCTCTAGTATATCCTCAGCTGTAAATTGGAATTGGCACACTAATGATCTAAAGTCTTCCTTATTTTATAAAGGGTAGGTAAAATGTAACGAGATTGAATATCTCCTAACTAAATCGATACGGGATCTATAGTTATCCTACGTAGGGATTTACTACACCCATTTGCGTTGGAAAACACTTTCTTCATTTAGATTCTCTCTCCTCCGTAAGATGTGGGCGAAAGAGTGGGTTGGCGAGGGGGCCAAAGCTCCACGAGGTCAACCGTGTCAACTGTCAACTGTCAACTCTGAGAGCGACACCTACCCGTGCCAAACGAGTGAGGAACTCTCATAACCATGACCAGCAGCTTCCGCAGATAGCTAGACATTTGCACGTTTTGAACTCGGGACACTTTAGCCGTCCAATCTTACTTAGCCTTCTAAGTCAATAAGATCAGCACTGATAAAGAAAGTTCGAGGGAAGGGTAGTTCTGTAAGCGGAGACCTAGGAGCTAGGAGACACTAGAGATCTCGTCGATAGGTAACTTTCCTAGTTCCATGCATCTTTTTAAAAGTTGTGGTTCTGCAAGACAGCAGAAGGCAGAACGAAGGGTCTGAAATGAACGGCAAAACAAACGATGCCGACGGAGAACTGTCGCTGTATTGCATCAAATTCAACAGCATAAATGGTGCAACGGCCACCGGAATAGAAAGGCATGAGAAACGATAAGGACTAGGAGAGAAGGAGTTGCATTCATGTCGGGGTGTTATGACCGTCTCATTCTCATGGGGTCCAAAGTCTCTCTACATCCGAGAACACCCAACTAGTTGATAGCATCTTTTCTCTTATTCGCGGATATGCATCTTACTGGCTACTCATGTCATACGCATCTCAACCGTTTAGTTACATAACTGGCAACTACTTCACAACCGAGGAGTACAGCATCCAGTTTCTCTGGACACAGAAAGCCGCGAAAGCAGCAAAGCCGTGTATGGATTTAGCCAACTGTTCTGTAAGAGCACATGCTATGACATCCAAGATTCTGCCGTTTTTCTTTCTGTTTTTTTCTTGCTGTTTTCTTCTCACACGACAGTTCCGTCTTGGACTGTCGCATTTTTCAGTATGACTGTTATCCCCGACCTGATGTAGAATCCCTCTTCTGGTCTATCTGCTTCTTGAATACCCTGTGAATGGAAGGATGGCATCCATTCATAGATCCAGAGGGAACAGAAGTATCAGAATCGCAAAGGGCAATACTTACATCGGTGTTGTGAATAACCACGTTTTTTCCTATCCGAGCATTCTTGTCAATTATGCAGTTTCTTGAAAAAGGATCAGAAGGGGAAATTGTCAGTGAAAGGTTTAAGAAGTACTCTAGCAACAAGTTATTGGTTCAAAACTTCCTGTAGACATGCCAATTCAAAGAATGAAACATTACCTAATTTTAGTGTTTTCTCCGACCCCAATAGGAACCTTCCCTTGTGCCAGAAGAGATGCGATTTCAGCTTCAGTCTGATAGTAATCTGCACCCATCATCATGGTATCCTGCGAATTCAAAGCATCTGAAAAACCAGGACCCACCATGTATGTTGCCATTGCTACAAAAATTGGCACACAAACTAACCCTGATTGTAATGAAGAACTTTTAGCAAATTTTGATTGTCTATACTGATGACTTGCTTATTACATTACCTTGACAAAGGAAATTAGTGTCCGGAAAAATGACACATAAAACGACCGTCAAGCAATCAATTGGACCCATATTGAAAGCTTCCTGACTCAGTTCAAGTCAACTATACCTCCAAGTCAAAGAAATACAAGACATGGGTCAAGATACAGCAATTCAAAAATTTCATCCTGGACACCATAGTTATATGAACAAACTGAAGGTTTGCCGTTTGCTCCTGTTAAATATGGTCCACCACCTCAGAATGTTCTATAGGGATCCATTAACCCAAAAAGTCGAAAGCTGAATATGTCAACATTCCAGCAGAATCATCCAAGAATCTGAAAACTAATTTTCTCAGGCATTCCCATTATGATCTTCAAAGGTCGAAGAATGCATATGAAAGCAGCTTACCTTAAACTCGACACCATAGTCTAGACGTGAGCGCACGCCAACAATGGAGTGTTCAATGCTACATTCTTGCAAGAAGCAACCGTGAGAGATTATTGCATCTACAATCTGCAAAAACAGTCCAAATAAGAGACTGATTTAGACCAAAACAGCAACACGGACTGATCGAGTTGACAAGCTTACCCTGCATTTATCAACTTTACTGGGGGGTAAGAATCTTGGAGAAGTGTAGAATGGTGTTTGCGGATCATAAAATTCGAACTTCGGAGGCTGCATTACAGGAAAATCAACCCACTATTAGAAAAGCCATTGTCTCTTCTATGACAGCTGAAGTTTGAAGCTTGAAGCTTCTACTATTCTATGGGAACGTGATTGATATAAAGCCCCAGATTGAAATAGAAATGTAGCCAAAGAGATCTAAAGAGTAACTATTTTTCCAGCCCTAAGGTTAAGCCAGCATATCAAGTAATTAACCCATATAAAAGGAGACAATTGAATTAGCAAAATGACACTGACATCTCCACCTTTGAGTTATTGACTAGAAGACTAAAAATTACAAATGCAATACCCCACATACACACCTGCTCAGTTAGGGCCAAGTTAGCGTCAAAGAATGACTTGATTGTTCCAATGTCCTCCCAGTAGTCATTAAACAGATATGCCTGACAAACCAACATTTAGATAAGTCAGCATATCCGTTAAGGTAGCTTCGAAGTACAAATATAAAAATAGAGAGAGAGAGAGAGAGAGACCGCAGCTTAGTCTGTGTTAAAGAAAAGGTCCTGACCTGGATATTATGCTCTGTAACAGCTGACGGAATTATTTCAGAGCCAAAATCATTGCATGAGGGGTAGCTCCATCTCAGAAGCTTTAGTAACACATCGGTTTTAAATACATAGACACCCATTGAGGCTATGTATGGGAAGTTCACTGCATCTTCCTTTGATAGCCCAAGAAGAGTAGTGTCCACTTGCTGGGGGCAGACGTTTGTGCAGAAGACAAGAACCCAAATAAGAATAGTAACTAGTGGATGCATTACATGATGTACAGAGATGATGTCTGTTAAGGAAACGGTCAAAGCAGTCACGTCAAATGATAGGAAGATGTTCACTGCATTAGCAATACCATTGCTTTCAGCTCATCGCCCTTTGGTTTTTCGGCAAATTGGATGATCCGTCCAGTTCGGTCAATCTTCATCAGTCCATAATCCGATGCACGACTGCAGCAACAAAAAACCAGAAATGGTTAGTTGCAAAACCCATAAGTAGCACCAAATTTAGTGCAACTGAAAACAGACAATATATTTAACTAGAAGAAATACCTATCATCCATTGGGACACATGAAACGGTGATATCAGCATTTGTATCAATATGCTTCTGCAATCAATCCATAACTGGTCAGTTGAAACTTACAAATATATGAGATAAAGGGCTGTATAATGAAATCTTCAAAGCACCTGCACAAAATCCAGGTAATTCATCCGGTACAGGTGGTCACCAGACAATATCAAGATATGCTCCACGTTCTTGTTCTTGGCATCCTGCGGAAATAATATGAAACCACCATTCAACTTCAAGAGGAACTTCAAAAAAAATTTGCACTGGTAATTGCCAAACCTCAAGCACTTGCCTCAAAGACCCATATGAATTGCCTAACAGCATCGGCAGTTCCCTGGAACCACCTCTTTCCAGCTTCACCAGGAGTTTGAGTTGCTGCGAGGACCTGTTTCCATCACCAATTTTTTTCATATTAAATCTGGTCTTTTCTTCAGTTCAGTCGTCAGGAGTAGAGGATAAATTAATAATAAAATCGGAAAAAAGTTAATACCTCCACAAATCCATCACCGAAACTGACGCCATTATCAAAGTTATATGTCCGGGAAAGGTGGCGATTGAGGGAAAATGAATTAAACTGCGTTAAGATGAATACTTTTCTGATACCGCTGTTAATGCAATTACTCATTGGGATATCAATCAACCGGTAGCATCCTCCTATAGGAACCTGCAGATTCAACAAAATCACATAATTGATTATAGCGGTTAAACAACGGCCACATATGAATAATCACTTACCGCCGGCTTGGCCCTTCTGCTAGTAAGCGGAAATAGTCGTGTTCCAGCACCTCCTCCCAATATAATTGAAGCAACACTCTTTGGATTTGCTCTTGGAGTCTCGAATACTGGAGCTTGAGCAGTCTGAAATCATAGTTCAAGGAAAGTAACAAGGAATCCACATGAGGATTTTTTTTTTTTTGCAAAAAAAAAAAAACCCCACGATCAGCATATGGGGATCAAAAGTAAATCTCAGATAAGACGCCAGAGAAGAGAGCATCATCAACTAAGTACTTTTCGATTTTACACTCTCCCCTCCATGAAACATCAAGACTGAAACGTAAAACTAAACGGAGCCATAAAAAGAAAGGCTGAGAAATGCAAAACCCATCGTACCGAGGTCTCTTTGTCAATGTCGGAAGTAAGAACAGAGTAAGCAATCCCAGGTTTAACTCGTCCGATCCTCGTCTCACTTCTCAAGCTCTTAGTTAACTGGGCTCCAATTTGCTTACTAGTAAGACCAAACTTTAAATTTTCACCCCAGAACTCACTGCAATTGGTGATGCCTCCTCCTGGCATAGGCCGCGCACTTACCTTCAAGCTCGCAAAGCAAGAATCCATCTCTGCAAAACAGACCCACGGACGAAGAAGCCAGAATGAGAAGAGCTTCGAGCTCAGGATTCAAATGGGCATCCGAAATTTCGAACGAACCGAAGAACCTACTATATAAAGATCTCAACTTGTCATCAATCAGAACGATCTAAGAGGGAAAAAAAGAAAAACAAAAAGAAAGAGCAAGAACACTTCCCAAAAGACTTCAGAAAGAAAAGCAACAACGACAACAGGAGAAAAAAACGAAACTCTGGCTACAAGAATACGTCAGAAGGTGATGTGAATAAAGAAAGATGGATCACCGACCGGGGCGGTCTCTGCTCCGGCAAGCGATAGAATGGTGCTTGACCCGAAGATCCACGACGAGTCCCCAACAAAGCGGTGCAAAGTCTAGTCGACCCAGATGTCAGGAAGGGAGCGAAAGCGACTGATGTGATCAAAAGAGAGGCCGCTTTAGACAATGCTCAAGAGGCATGTGAAAGTTGGTGCAAGAGCTAGAGCTGTCCCTGGTTCCAGCTGCGGTGGGCTTCTTCGCCGAGCGTTTTTCCGCTGCGAGCGATCGCTGATCTTCCTTCCACTAACTCGAGATTCTTAAAATTAGTCAAGTAGAAAAAAAAAAAATCACATCTTTCGCTTGACAGTTCGAAAAAGTTTAAAGCGATCGAACCATACTATCAATGGGAAAAACTAACCGGCTGCTCAGATTTCACAATCAAGAAACTTTCTACTTAGATCAAAAGGCCACCACCATGCGCATGGGATATATAGTGCCAGAAAAGTAAACAGAGTTCATAAAAAAAAATTTGACTTCTTCTCCTTGGCCCGTCAATGATACTTTGCAATTACATATGAAACTATAAAATCATATGATGACCCAATTATTAGAGGTTGCAGAAAAGGATGACTGGCATGAGTGGATATCCGGATTTTACAAGCAGTTTTTCAACGAAGAGAGAGAGAGAAGGTGATCGGTTTAGTTATCTTAATCATAAGAAAAAAGACACAAGATAATATCTAAACTCCGATTTGATTTTTATTTGTGGCCCATCATAGACTTTAACTCGATATACATTATCTCTCGTGAATTTTAAATTCGTTTATAAAGCAAACTCAATGATCTTTTCAACCTCATACCTCAGTAGAAAAACTTTCGTGCGAAAAACTTGCACGTATATCTTAAAAGTCTTATAATCATGCTTAATCATAGATAGCCAAAATATCGATTCATAAAATGTTCTCTATTGATTCAAAGGCTGTACCTATGAGATAGGGATAGAGGAAAAAATCGAAGATTTCACTCACATAATAAATCATCAAATAACCAATGAATATCTCATTTTTCAAACTCGAATTGGAAATAATTGTCAGCCACTTGGTAGAAGCCGATCGTCGTCCATATAGTCGAAATCAATATCTTGACAATGCTATCTCCCTTTTTGAATTACTTCAATCCTTTTCCACTGTTTTCCTTTGTAATTTGTAGGTCGAAATTCTCGGGGAAAGGGGACCCGACGATCGAACCGACGACCGAGTCAAAATCTACTCCGAAGTCTTTTGCTGGGACCCGAACCTTGCCATACTCCGAGTTCATTTGCGAGGCCGATATCACCTGCGGGAATTATAAAATAATGTGCTTTAAAATCTCGACCGCAGTGACGTGTGAAGCGTCATCAACCAAACACGTGGCCAAAACGTTTTTATTTTCTTTTCTTTTAATCCAAGAAGCATACAATACATATTCTGTAAAATAGGGCCACAAAGATTATTAAACGTAGAGGTGAGCATGTGGTCGTTTATAGTGTATTTGGTAATCATTCTCATTCTCAATTTTTCATTCCCGGACGAGTTTGGGACGAAAAACCTATTTGACAAATTCTCATTTTCATTTTATTCCTGGGATGAAAAAATGGCCAGGAATGAGTTTGGGACGAGAAATGAGAACAAATGTTTTTTGTTTTGTTTTTTGTTTCTGAGACAATAATGAATAGTATCAAAAAATAAGTTTATTTTTTTTTATTTTTTTCTTGTCTCTTGCCACCGCTGCCTTGCCGGCGATTGCCGGTTGTTGCATTTCTTTTATTTTTCTATTTCGGAGACAAAAATTTTGTGTAACTACCAAACACATTTCTATTTTTTTTTCTATGTTAGGAATATAAATTTTGTATAATTACCAAATACGTTTCTCTTCCAAAAAACTCATCCCAAAACCATTTCTAAAAAAAAAACTCATTCTAAAAACAAAACTATTTCTAGGACAAGAATGATTACCAAACGTGTCCTTAGTGAAAGAGGGATACTTGTCAAAAAATCCTAAATTTTTTGGAATTTTGTCGATTTAGTCCTAAACTTTTTCTTTTTTGCCAATTCAATCATAAAATCTTTTGGAACGTTACTATTTTAGTGCTTCCAATGATTTTGCGTCAGAAATTACCTATGTGGATGTCCAGTATTGACGTGACCGAACATCTACATAAGTATTTTTCAGCACAAAGTCGTCGGAATGACTGAAACGGCAACGTTCGAAAAGGTTTATAACTGAATTGACACAAAAAAAAAAGATTCACGACTGAATCGGCAAAGTTTCAAAAGGTTTACGACGTTTTGAACAATTGTGGCCTCGCGTAGACTTATTGAAAAAATCGTCATTTTTTTCCCCTTAACTAGCGAATAATCAATATGTTCAGGCACTTATCACACACGACAGCAATCGTTTCCTGCCCGTCGGGGGTTGGTTATCATCGACGGCCGAGACATGGATGAAGAGGCAAGGCGGGCCGACGTAACGCGGCGAGAAGGGGACAAACGGCGCTGTCGCCGTCGCATTGCAGTGAAGCCTTTTCTGCACTTCTTGCGGCGAAGGCTTCTGTGGATCCTTCGTCTGCGCTCCGAGTACGTTCGAGGCAGCAAAGGGCGTAAACGATCGGGGAAAGAGAAATTGACAAGTCCCTTTTGGTGGGTCCTAAGTTCACAGGTCCAATTTAAGTCAGCCGCTGGCTCTTTCTTTCTTTCTTTTTTTTTTGGTGGCTACTTGGTGATGCATTTAATTGAACATGTTCGATCCTTCTCGATCCAACCGTCTTCACGCCAATTTAGGCACGTGGAGCGATCTGCCGTGAGATCTCGACGACGACGATGTTGCCTCGTACGGGTGGGAGAGGGTCACTGCTCGACCCCCCCCCCCCCCCCCAATTCCCTGCTTAGCAGGGGTGCTCTATCAACAGTAGTCGTCCGATTAAGGATCGGACGGTTGCCTGTTTTTTTTAAAGATAAAAAAGAGTGGGCCCCACTTTAATAGGGGGCCTACTCTTCCTCTCTCTAAAATCCGCTGCTCTACTGACAGCCCATTGAACACTTCTCTTGAAGAAGCTAATAATTGCTATTGTCTGCTTTTCTTTTCTTTCTTTTTCCTCTATCTTCGGGTTCTTTTTTTTTTTTGGTAATTGGGGGTCTTTTCTGATGCGGCGCCCATCCGATGCCATGTCAGAACCACGTGGCTCCAAAAAAAATTAGATAAACAAAGGCACTACATATTTTCCGTCACAGAGGTAATGAAGATACTGGATGCACGAATTAAATAACTTTTAGGACTTTTAGTAACATCGCCATTAAAAACGAAGGTATAAAAGTGACACCCGAGTAAAAATTAAGGTAAATATCGCAAAAACTGAAAAGAAAACTTCATCAGAAATCTTCTTTCGTGAGGGGAAGTGCCCGGACAACGATTTAAAGCCCGACTTAAAGGCTCGCCGGCCCATCGAATGGTCACCTCGACATTTACTGCGGCCCTAAACCAGTTGTCTTCTGGGATAGGGCCATGTAAAGATGATGCCCAAAATAGAAAAGCCCACCGGCCCCTGACAACCTTCAAGCCCAACTTGAGGAAAAGAGAACTCTGAATGCCCTTTTGCAAGCTTGTTCCCCTAATTGGCCATCGAGTTCAATTGGCAAGGGATGGGCTTTGTTGCTGCCAAGCGCTTCGTCCGGTCCGACCCATGCTCTCCAAGTCGTATTTCGAGATTGAGATCGAATCGGATGCACGATGCACACACATCCGATCTGGGTTAAACAAGCCGAAACCGGGGGAATAGGAATTGCAAAACTGGACCGGTACCCGATTAGATAGCCGTTCCCGGATCACGGTCTTAGAGCTATTCCCAAACCCAACCTATTCCTGTTTTCTAAAATGGCTTCCTTCCTTTCTTTTTTCAAACTTTTCAATTCCAAGTTCCACTCTTCACACCAAAATGGATTGCCAAGTAGGTCTATTTCAAATCCGCTTCGGCCCAAATCTAGGCGAGCTCCGATTCCCTAACCCATCGAGACTCGCCAAACTAAAAAAATTGAAAACTCAAGAGATCCACATACCATCCCGACCCCGTCGAAAACCAGGGTTCACAACCCGTACCGCCACCTCTACCCTTTTAACTTCTCTAATTTCGCACGTTGTGCGTGCAACATAGTCGCATCACCAGCACCGCCGTTTGATCAATCATGTCCTAAAAAAAAAAAACATTCCACCCGCGATTTCTAGGCATAATAACCTTAGAATAATACTCGCCAAAGATGGCAGGCAAAATGATTTCGGGGGGGGGGGGGGGGGAACATGATTGAGACCCCCAAATCTGTAGTTCAATTAAAAAAAGACAAAAAAAGATATTTCGAGTGCTCCTCCAAGCCCGTTTATTCTATTTTATATATTCTTTCGTCAAATTCAAATCTCGCGGGCCCACCAAACGTAAACATCAAAGGGGCGCATTATAAATTGTAAATTGGGCTTTTGATTCCGTGGGGGGGCCCATTTGGCTTCGTGCACTGTTTACGCTTCTCGGATGCATCGCCACCGTCATTAGCTCATCCAATCACTTCCTCAATCATGCGGCCCCCCCGCACCCCGGAAAGACGGCATATGCTTTTGGCGGGGAGGGAGATCAATCCAGCCATCTTGGAGTAATCATGCTTTGCTTGGGACAAAGACCCAAAAAAAAAAAAAACAGACAAACAAAAAAGATCAAAGCACTTATTATGATTAATTTAATTTTAATTTTCAAAAAAGAGAAAAGTTTATGTTAAGCCCGAACTGGCATGGCCTGGACTGATTCGGTTCGGTTCTGTCCCGGCGTGTCTAGGCCCCGTTTATTCTGCCTAGCCCAAAAAATGCCTCGAGACTCGACTTGTATGGTTGGCGCTCACCTCTGGTCTTTTTGTTTCTTTGAGTTTTTGATTATTGAAGAAGCAAAATTTCCCCTAAAAACAGTGTTGGCCAATTCAAAACCGGTTTAGGTCGATCTGACTTCTGATTGGATATCGGGTGCCACCATCAATTTGAAAGTCGAATAGAACTTAATTAGTTCCCAGTTCTCTTTCCTTCTTTTTTTTTTTTTTTTTTTACCGAGAACCTACTCCGTTCCCCCTTAATAACTTGTTGAGCCAATCTAGTGAAGCCGGTTTTCCGAATTGAAATTCGGATGGTTCGCTCACCCCTAGTCACACTCGCGCACCGCACTAAACATGGTTTTGAGGCTTACTTGGGCTAAATTATTACACCAAATATGTCATGACAAAGATGCCAATTATTATAAGCCAAAGTAGATGAAGTAATGACTGCAACTGCTTATCTACCAACTTGCTATTTTAACTTTTGCCTTCTCTTTTCTGATTACCACCATCCATTATTGCCCATGTCAAAAGCATAGGCACCCCATTTTTCCTTGCGCAACATTAATTAAAAAAAAAAAACAAGATCATGGAACAAATCTTTACCTTACTTTATGCAAATCAATGGAGGACAGTCCACATCCCGTGTCTGACGCCTTCTTTTTCTCCAGCTCTTTTGTTCCTTTTCTCTCTTATCTTCTCTCTCTTTCTCTCTGTGTGCCATGTAATTATCTCGTTTGGAGAAGAAACTAAAAATAGAATGTGGGATTCAATGGGGTCATCTGCCTCTTGAAATTTCTGTCAAAAAGTTGCTTGCTTTAAGCACAGTTGGTTTCAGAAGGGTCACGTGTTCCGGAGTTTCTGTGGTACAAAAACCAGTCCGTCGGCATCTTTCTTGTGGGAGAGATTGCTTTTGTTTGAATGAACATGTGAGGTTTCGGAGCCATTGATGAAGGTTTCATTCGTTTCATCAGATCAAAGCCCAAGAGTGCTGATGATTCGTGATCTGTCTCCTCCACCCACTTTCAGCTTCCCGTGTCCTTTTTGGGGGAATTAGTCATGAGCCTCCCATGATAACAAGGCGAATTTGCAGGGTTCACGTTGACATTATTGGTAGCACCACACCTTTTCCTGCTTCATTCCTTCACCTTCTTGGCTCTTTCTCTTAAATGAGCAATTGGCCGGTTGGGAATCATTTGGGGCGCATTGCTTCATCTTAGACTTAGAATCGGGTTGCAGAAATAATGACAATCCCATCATCCAGACTATTGTGTTTGCCAACTTTACACTCTGATAATCGCGGCATTAAGACTCTCATTCCATGGATAATTCGATTTCCATGGCGAGCTAACCGGGCCTTGGTATGAAGGAGAAGGCAGAGGGAAGTGACACAGGAACACATCTATTGTCATGGTCCAATTCACATGTGCCCATGTTCGGGCATAGCAGATTACTTTAAGGGTGATTTTCGTTATCCAATTTGAGCTTTCCTTTCGAACGATGCTGGTGAAAAGTAATGTTTTCATGCACGCGTAAGAGAGGAGTTTGACACTAGCATTCACGTGAACAAATGAGAACTCTATCAATTGAATTCTCGCAAAATTTACAGAATCTGGCCTGGCAATCGATGATTACCGATTTCCATAGGAGTATAACTTCTTGACAACATGGGCACATCAAATGGGGTGAGCCGATACGTGATGGACGTGTCTTGCTTCGTCGGCTGCCTAATCGCTATGTTATGTCTCCGCCGTGCGTGTCCTGTGTGGCGCGTGGTACCGCGAGTCTCTTAAAAGCGGCTCAAATTAAACATGCTCTACAGTCTCCGATCCTCTCCAGAGCCGAAATTCTTCCTTCTATCTCTTCACTGCGCTAGGATTTTCAATTATGATGCCCGGCGATAAAGAACGAATAAAACGAAAGCGAGCGCTTTATCCTTCATGATTACAACCAGCATTCGGCCGACGATGACAATGAAAGACAAGATGGGCTCCACGGTTTCGCTCGAAACAAAGATGACAAAAAGGCAGCTCATCGTGAAAGCCAACAGAAACGAAGAGTCAATAATGATCCGACGTTGGGGACAGCGGCGTGGGTCGTCTCCTCCGATCCCTCACATGCTGATCTCGGTCGCATTGCATGCTCGGCAGGAAAACATGGAGGTCCCTTCATGGTAAGGCTCGTCAATTTACATTAGGGTACGAAACGTGCGTACTTTGGATGGACCAAAGAAGACCCAGTAAAAATCTGTTGCAACCACACCAGGAGACGGTGATCTTGGAGCTGAAAGGCGAGAGAGAGAGAGAGAGAGAGAGAGAGAGAGAGAGAGAGAGAGAGAGAGATGGTCAAAGAGGCGTAGCTGAGAGTTAGTCAGGGGCGAACAGCAAACCAGAATGGGACGTGCCCGAGACGTCAATCCGTGCACTGCAAACCTACTTAACCCCCGCGTGGGGGTGCTGGTTCCAACACAAAGATTCTATTGACCCGAGTCCTTAAAAAACGATAGAAGAAAAGATATGAGCCGATCATTGGATTTTCTTGGAGTCATCTCCAAGGCCACAGAGCCCAATGTGCATCATACAGGAGATTGGCAGGTTTGATGTTAGCAGGGTGTTCATGTTGTTCCTAACTTCCTGTTGCCTTTGTTAAGTAAAATGATGAAGAAATGCAGAATGATTGTATGGCCAAAATTGATCCACCTGCCATGTGAAAATTACCCGTAAGCTTGCGTTTATTCCTCCTCTTTTTTTCTCCCCATTTCGAGTGTGCATCTCATTGGCTTCTTCAAATTCGATAGGTTCGGTTTACTAAACTAAGGCGTAGACACTTCTCTAACTTGAGAATGGGAAAAATGGATCATAAGAGACGTCGACTTTGTGAAAATTGATTTACAAATTTGGTTTACGAAGCGATGCGATAAACTGTGATTGAACATCGAACGTGACCCACATGTTTAAATGCTCACTTTAATATGCCATATGGCCTTGGGAAATCAATTTGATATGCTAATTTTAGTATACCTTAGCATCTTAGGAAGGGACAGGTTCATTTTGAATTGGCTTTGGACAAATCATGAGTCCTATTAATTAGGACATTCTCCTCCCCCATCTTACAACGAAGCACCTCCCTCACCTAATATCTTCTTTATCCAAACCCTCCTATAAAAATGAATCAGATAAATAAATAAAAGAAAAGTTCAGAACACCAACTTTATGAACCTTTTTCCCCACTCCTATTATATAAGCCCACCACTAGATCCACAGAGAAACCATCACTCACTCTCTCTCTCTCTCTCTCTCTCTCTCTAAACCAGCAGCAAGCAAGCAACTCGAAATGGAAACTGCTGCTTAGACGCTGATGCTGTGTATCAGAGCCAACCCTTTCTTTCCTCTTCGTACTATAAATGCACCGCTCTGATCCGGCTCTCTGAGTTCCTTTCCTCGTAGAAGAAACCCGACCCACTACCTTTCCGCGAGTCCCTTCGTGTCACCCTCCGTCCTTTTCTCGCTCCCCCTTTCTCACTTTCGTGCGCTTTCTCGAGAAAAGCGATGGACTCCCCGTCGTCCCACGAGTTCGACACCGTCAAGGCTGAGAAGGCCAAGGCCATGCGCAGGTACCGAAGGAGCTGCAAGCTCAAGATCCTCGCCCACGCCCTCGAGCTCCTCGTCGCCCTGCTCTTGCTCTTTTGGTGCTCCTCCGGGCTCTTGGCCTCCGCGGGCGACTTCCTCCGCCGCCTCGCCAGCCTCCTCGCGAAGCCCCTCGTCGTCTTCCTCATCAGCAACGGCATCATCGTGATCATCCTCTTCTCGGCCGGAAAGAACGACGACCGCCACGAGCCGTCTCACATCTACGACGAGTACCTCTCCGCGCGAAGATCCTCCGGCGGAGGATCCGCGGGCACGGTGGCGGCACCGGACGAGACCCTTATGGACAAGCAAATCGTCCCGTACGAAGCCCCCTCGGCGCATGAGAAAATCATGACGGAAGCGCCGCTTCCCATGCCGGAGTCCGACCCTCTTTCGTTGACTGTCGACCCAGCCGTCGAGAAGGACGCGGACAAGGAAGATGCTGTTCCGGGGGCGGCCCCTCGGGCCCGCCCCGCTGCTGGGAAGCGCTACCGGAGGACGCGGTCAGAGGTGACGGAGGAGGAGGAGCCGCGGGCGGAGCTGCGCCGGTCGGCCACGGACAACGGGGGGGCCAAGCCGCCGCTCGGCGGGGACGAGGAGGGACCATCGTCGGTGGAGTATTTGAGCAACGAGGAGTTCAACCAGACGGTGGAGAAATACATTGAGAAGACATGGTGGTTTCTGAGGGAGGAGATCATGGCCGAGGACGCTGTCCTCAGCGTCCGCCCGGTCGCAGTTAATTAGCGACGGCCCAGGAAAAGAGCAAATAATTATGTGAATCTTAACGCTTCGAGTACATAAGAGAAAAGAAGAAAGATTTCGAGGAGAGTTATTTGGTAATTATAAGTTAGCCTTCATTTCTGACAATTTAGGTCGGTCCCAACTGCTGTGAGATCGTGTACTTTCTTGCACAGTGATATTATCATTATGGTCATTTTCATGCAGATTATGATGATCGGCAGCCATGTCAGCTCAGCGAGCTCATCATAACTTCTCTAACTACAAGATCCATCTTAAGTGAGATTAACTGCTCATAATCACTGACAAAGATCGGTATAAAGCCGAGGTTATCCACACAACACGACCAAAAGTTAAGGATTTGCCCTCCGGATGAGCTGTCTAGGTGCCTGGTTTTTCCACTCCTGCAAGACCAAAAGGAGGCTCGCGAGAGCGACGCGAAGCTAATAGGGACTAGGGCACGAGACAGACTTGGCCATGGCGAGAAAGCGACCCTTTGAACTTTGAAGATGCCCTTCTTCACCGCCCCCCCTCCCCCCCAAAAAAAATATATTTAGCCCGCAGTGATTAGGGTAATCTATTATTTGATCAGTTGCCCCTTAACTTTAGCTCCATGGGGTGATTGGTGAGCCTTGAATTAGATTTAAAAGACCTCCGTTGTTGAATAATGTCTTAGTGACAACTTGAGCCAGTTGGGATTAACTTGGCCTTGATTAGGACTAATCACCAACTGGTTTGGAAACATGGAAAGCCCGCACGACCGCTTGACCGTATTGGGTACGAGCATTCGCATAGACATTTCTTGTTGGTCCGTTGAAATGCGTTGGAGCTATTAGCCTATATGTCTTGAGTTTGAGCTGTATAATGAACTCGATATGTTAAACTTGTTGCGACCACATCAAACTCGGGCACATATATTTGGTCCAAGCATGGCTAATCAACATGTACGGACATTGGAATTCAAACGAGAAGGCTCTCTTTGGATTCTTCTCTGCAACTTGTTTGTGTCCGTACATGGATAGCTTTGAAGGCTTCGGCCAAATCTATTCCCCAATTGATCTCACCCATCTTATCGTTTCTTTGGATCCAGGAATGTGGAAGTCCACGAAAACAACTCATGAATCCTATGAACCTATTAAATTCAGGCGTTTGTTATGTTTTTTCAGTACTGACAAAAATAATTTGCATGCAGTTAATGAGATTTGAATGGGTGGCTTTCAATTCTTTAACTAAATTACGAGCTACAGGTTTGCTACATGTAGTGTAGCACGTAGAGATTTGCTTTTTTCTTCTTTTGATCCGAGCCTAGCATATGAATACATGGTTTCTTAAATTGGCGAGATTGAGACGCGTTACAAAACAGCAATAGACCACGACAGGCAGCTTTATGTGGGAAACCCATATCAAGGGTTTACGCACATATTCCTCGAAATGGGTTGAGCATTCTGCATGCAAATAACTATTCGGCCGTTCGCAGAGGTCACTATTCTTTCTTGCTTTAGCCTTGTCATGATTCAGACATGGCATTCATGGAGTTAAAAAGCTGGTAGGCCTTCATGATTCCGTCGATGATCGGGGAGCGACACTTGCGATCATAACTTTACTTGGGACTTGCTCGTACGAGAAAATTTTGGTGTCCCTCTCTCTTGTGTGTCGAATCGGACGAGTTACCGATGTTCGAACGGCCAGAGTTTTTAGTTCAATGGCTAAGGGAATGCGATTGTTCATGTTGAGAAGAAGTCGTTGCGCAACGCTGAGATCGATTCCTTGCTTCACCCAGCAGGAAAAATCTCTCATACCAATCGTCCATTGAGATCTTGACCGGCATCTTATCTAATCAACGAGGGTATTGGCGTGTTCTACGGGCAAGTCGAGAATACCCAAACTGATCCACAAGGGTTAAGCGCTTCAAGTAATAGCATGATATCCTGACCTTTTGAAAATTGATCTCGGGAATCGTATTATAGAAGGGTCGCTCCTCATCTGATGTGGGACTTAATTCGTTGCACCCCTAATATGTCCGGTAATCTCGATTCAATTGTGATGTACATGTTTCTCAATATCCTTTAATTCGTACTATTCCTTGATTTCCTCAATTTCCAGTAGTAGCACTTTGCTTTTCAAGTTTCTTTTACCTTTCTTATCATTTGGGTCGATTTAGGAAGAATCATGGCATGTTCTGCTCTCAGAGCTAGCATGCCTTTTTCTCTCGAAAAGATACACACACGCTCACGCACTCGGTCCATCTTGTATTGCTGAAAATTTTGATCTCTTTATGATCGAATTAGAATAAGAGAACGAGCTGTTTGTATTTTTTTTAATGTTATGGTCGATTTAGAACAATCGCAATACTATTAGATGCACATCGCTCGATCTGTCTTCGAGAAACTTGTTATATAAAAGTCTGATCACTATATGTGATCGAGTCAGAATCAGGTGACAGACTTTTATTCGTTTTCCGAATCGTGTTTCTTTTATCAAATTCTCCCTAGGCTAAATTAACACCACCGATTAGTTGCTATAATCTTTTAAATTTTCCATGGTAGACTTATGCATTATCTCATTTCCAAAGCTTTAGACTTTAATATTTCTTACCACTGTCACCCATGAATGAAAGCTCCGCCCACTGTAGTCCCAAATTCAGTGACCTCATGAACGAAAAATTCTCATGCCCGGATACTTTCATCATGGTGGTCGCGTCTCGATTGGCTCGCCTTCGGAGTAATCTTAAAGGGACACTTTCTCACATATATTTGAGATCTCACTCTTGGAGTACTCCCGACGAGACTGTTAAAGTTTAGAACTATATAAAACTTGTATTTCCAACTTCAATCTCGTTCCCTCATGAGAAAAAAAAATTAGTCGAGGGAATTTAGATTACAATATGACGATTTAGCCACGCAAATAGTGCTGAGACTTTTCCTCCTAGCGAGAGCATTAAATTAAGAATTGAGTACTTTCCCCTTTTTCTACACACAGACCTGATCTTACCCATTCTTTTGCAATTTCTCCATCCACAAATTCCCCTTTCGCCTCTTCAGCATTTGCTCCAATATGGAACTTAAGATGCATACGATTATACAAAAGGGCCTGCTTTATGAGGTAGCAGCTTGCTCTTATCCACTCAGATTATGAGTATTTAGGAGCCTCCAAAGGCAAAATCTTTAAGTTATGTTATCCACTAAATGCAAAAGAAGAACCCAAAAGGGTCGTTCTTTCCCTACTGGACGCCAGCACCAACCTCCTGCTTAATTCTTTATAATAAATTGCTCAATTATTTGCTTGGGGGAGTCTAGCTGTCCGTACACCTGGCCCGTGTTGGAAACTATAGGGTGGTGGTGATAGTATTGTATGTTGAAAAATAAAAAATGTCGACGGAATATTTGTATTTATGTTCTACTATTGGAATTGAATTCAGGGTTTCCTCCCTTTGTTATTTTTCTCTGAGACAAACTAGGTGAAAATGGTGATGCAGTTTGTTCCAAAGCTAATTTCTCCATGTTCCTTTTCCGATGATGAAGCGTTTCGTCTAAGCCCTAATCAACTTCTTGTGTAGAATGAATGAAAAGACAACAGGAGTTTAACGCCACAACGAGTCCAAATCTGACCTCCTATCAATATCCAGTCGGACTGGGAAATTTGAATCAGTGTTCACGGATCACTGCATTAACCCCGGCGAATCATCTTCCTCGTTCCACAATTATTAGATGGAAGAGCCGATTTCGTCCTCATAAATGCGACCAGCAACGCACATAAATACAGTCGATGGCCGTGCTGTTTGACTAAGCAACGTTAGACAGTTTAACAGACGACAGCGGTCAAGAAATAAGTATCGTCGAACCCTAGTTGACTCCATTATCAAGCAATAATCCCTGTGCCTGTCTCTACGCATGATGTACATCTCCACGAGGAGCAAGCTTCTATTATGATGAAACGAATCAAGGGAAAATCTCCGTTTGATCTTTTACCATGAACAGAGGCACAGCGACGAATGATTGCTTGCAGTTCCTTTCCGCAATAAGTCGTGTTTGATAATCGAATATTCTCTTCACAACATAAGATAACAGATCAAAATCTTCACCTTCCCGTTTCAGTCTTCTATCTTGGGTAATTTACTAAAATGTTCTATAGACTCAGTTTAGAGATACTCGAATTGGGTAATTTATTAAAATTATATAGACCCAGTTTAGAGAAACTTAAAAGCGTTAGAGAGAACGAGATGATCACTCCATTAAGATCTAGTAGGTGATGATTAAACATCATTATTAGGAGTCCATAAGCTTAAGAAAAGTTTGCTCATTGTTGGATGGGTCAACATCATGACTTGTGTGTTAGTTGTAGCTTGGGACATTGATTATTGTGGAAGGGGAGATGAGTACTTGATAGTTCAACTAGGAGCTGGTGAGAACAATCTGCACATCATTGTCCCCACCACCTGCTTTTCTAGATATCAAATTGCTCTTTCTTTACTGCTCTTTTGGCTAGGCGATTATTTATTCACCCCGAGAAGAAAGAAGCAATTGACAAAGTCATTGAGGTCTAACAAAAACATGCCTCACTTTATTTCTCTCATTGTCATTCAGACCCCCTCCTCCAACCTTGAGAAAGACAAGAGAAAGAGTGATGACAAAGGAGAGGATGAATTGATAGGAGGGTTTGCTTTTTGGTTATCTTCTCTTATATCCAAAAGTGTCGTTTTCCTTCACTTTGATTGGATGTGCTTTTAAAGCTTCTTAGAAGATTGCAAGTCATTAGTAGCATCAATCATGTACTACTGATTTGATTTGTAGATTGTTATCGGATGTAGACAATGAAATGATCTTTCTTTCATATAAGCGACACGTCAATCTAATGACAAAAAAATTGGCGAAATAACTTCCCAACCTCTGTGCTTTGAAATACCGAATGATGCTAATCATACACATAGTGGAAAGACATCAATATCTATATATCTCATGAATGGGAATTGACAATTATTCTTTATGCAATAATAAATCATGGTGGAAAGACATGAATATCTATATATCTCATGAATGGGAATTGACACAATCAATTATTCTTTATGCAATAATAAATCAAATCAATGTCAGTATTGACATGAATGCTGTGGTAGACTATTGACAGTGGGGCTAATTTCCAAAGGAGGTATAAAAGAAAACAAAAAAAGCTCATGCTGCTTTTATCCAACATGAGCCAATAATGAGCCACCTATGACTTTTGTAGGTACTGTCTGATCCTTCAGCCTACCCAGGATAAATGCAACAGTTATCAGGATTCGATATGGCAGAACTAGGGGTTCCAATCCATTTTGCCAGATTCATTGATTAGGAACTTGGCATCCGATTAGATATATGACAAAAGCCTGGAAACAGTGTTCAATTTAACACTCCTTGGTTAGAAAAAAAAAGTGAGGAAAATACAATGGGAAATTTATGTCATGGCGTTGGTACGAAAAAATAATCATCGTCCATGTGAAAACGAAGTGGGATTCATATATTTTAGAGAGCGCAGGTGATGTAATAACCTATGATTAGTTGAGCTTCTCTTAGTTTTGAATCTTGGTGACGATCTGTTTCTATATATGGAAAAATGCAGGCGCCCCACCCAATGCGATAATTATTTTCAAGAACTAGATATGTCTTTTTTCTGCCACCCCAGTTCTATGTCTAGCTGTATGTTCTTGAACTTAAAACTAAAAGGTCATATGATAAATTTACGTATATTTACGATTCTACCACTGCCAGTTCAGAGCACTGAGAGAGAAATGATTGGGTCAAATTCAGTGGTCTTGTCCTTGGCCTTAAATTTAGGAGTTTTCTCTGACTGTTTTGCTGGAAGGTGGTGGAAAGGAGTCGCTATCCATTGACTGGCTTGTCATGAAGACTATTTTTTCCCTATTTATATCTGAAGGAAAAGTAAAGTAAGTATAATTTTAAGCATGAATTCCGGCAATTCTCCTTCTCAGGGTTGCGGTGTGTTCACTGATGCTGTGGGCATTCATGAGCTAGCTCTTCCAGAAATGCTGAACAGACAAACACGTTATCTCTATAGTTCGAGATTCAGACCCCAGTCAGGCTTAAGACTATGATGGTCCCATGAAGTATAGGACTAAAATTCTAACCTGAGACCCTTCCTATCCGCATCTGGTCGCTGTAGACATCATTTTGAGTTTGATCGATTCGCTAAAATGGCTGACACAAGGTTGAATGCACACTGATAAACTGATGAGTTATAGATTGCTTCATTGTTTATGCACCATTTACATGAGCTTGCGGTACTAATATCCACCAAATGTTGAACTTAAACCATTAATTAGCATTCAAAACAAACATCAAACTTGGAATAGGAGCTTTCATCAGTGCGGATAAAACTGATCTGCTTGACTGGGGGCTCTTCAATCTGCTAAGGCATCAGTCGTTTCCTCTGCGAGGCGCGTCACAAGCACGGGACAACCGTTTTTCAATCGCGAAAAGAGCGCCCACTTCTCTAGGGTCGAGTCCGGGTCAAGGACCCTCCACCTATATAAGATACATGGATTAACCAATTAATTTCGTGTAATCCAAGATAGCGGGCCTGTCATGAGGGAGAACTCACTTGTAGGTGGTGACAAGCCGGTGGAGGAAGACCAGCATCATGGCTTTAGCCATGTTCATTCCCAGACAAGTCCTTCCCCCGGCACCAAAACCTAAAAAGCTGCCTGGTACTTTCGACTCGTCCTATTGTGACTCAAAGATGGATCGTGTCATCAATTAGCATAAAGGCAGAAATTTAAGGATTGCAAATCCTTTCTTCTGCATCTCTTATAACCAAAAATGAGGTAGAAACATAGAGAATTACATCGAATCTGGAGGGATTGAACTCAAAGGGATTGTCATGAATCATAGGATCGAAATGTACAGATTTCGCATCGACATTGACAATCCATCCTCTCTTGATTCTATATCCTGCACATCAGCAAAGAAAAGTATGTGAGTACATTCTTAATTGAAAAATATTCTGCTAAAATGACTCAAGCGAATTTCAGGCTTTGATATAGGGACAACCTTCAATATTGGAGTCCTGAAGCACCAACCTTGGGAACCATGGCACTACAGATGCCATCCTCAAGGACTCCTTAACGACCTGCTTCAAACCACTAGTTAGACCATTTATGGTGAATGACTGCGATTACTTACGAGTGGGAACTCTTAGGAGGAAAGCCAGAAATATGATGCACGGAACCTTCCACGTGTACCTTGGAAGCATATGACATCTCACTGATGTCTTCTAGTTTCAGAAATGGCCTTCCTGACATTCCCTTTGCGAAGCATACTTGTTCGGCCTGCTCAACCAGAAATCTCGTTGCAAGTTAATCCTCAGTGGTGATATTAATATTGGCCACCAATCAGAATTGATTCGGAACTGGAGAAGCATTCTAGGACTTACTCTTAGTTTGTCTAAAACTGTTTCATTCTCACCTAAGTACTTCACCATCCAAGTCATAGCACTCGCTGTCGTATCGTGACCTGCAAGAAATGTCTCCTGAGCAGTTGCGATAATCACTCGAACTTCATAACTGTCTCATAAACTTCAACAAATCATGGCCAATGGTTAATGCAGCAAATTGATGTCTCAGGAAATTTACAGCAGAGAAGAGTTTACTATGGTGACTTAAAACAGGAAACTGCACCTTCCTCAAAAAGAAATTCGTTCATAAGTTGTGGACAAAAAGTCTTGGGTCATCCTTTGATTTCTTATTTACTGTCTTTAGTAATCTTGCTAAGAGGCGAAGAGGCCAAGCTGTATAATAGAATTTTTTGTTATAGCAATATCGTCTTACCTGCAATAATCATTGTCAAGATGTTATCCTTTATCTCTCCAACGGTTGGCTTTGGAGCTCTCTTACACTCTGTTTCATCATCATTTGAGAGCAGATGTTCAAGACAATCCTCATGAACAGTTCCTGCGAGTCTTCTTTGACTAATCACAGTCTCCAATGCACTCATAATACGCTCTCTGGCCTGCATGGTACTCACCATAACAAGCTCAAACTGCCAAAGGGTACTTTAAAATTCATGGATTAACATGATGACTTGTTTTTCTTTGCCAAAGTAGATCTTGAGACGTCATTGGAAAGTGGAGATGTTGGTTCAATTAGTGAAGTCATATGACAATGTTCTCCTACGAGTCATTTTCGGTCGGCAAAAAAATCATACAAGAAAAATTAGAGGGTCTAGGATGAGGGGCTACCTGAATGCCTCTTTGGAATCTAGTCCCAGGTAACCTTAGAGGGAACGCAAGCATAGCTTTGCAAACAATACCGACGTCCTCCTGCAACATTTCTAGTTGGCATCCGCTCTCTAGACTCAGCAACATCCTGCACATTATTTTGAAAGTGATCTGCACCAAAAAATTGGCAGGAATGTCAATCTGACTTGAATAGGTACAATGGTCCACAATTTCAGCCAATTGTGTGCCAAGAAACCGCAATATCTTGGATCACAAGAGTGCGGCCCCAGCTCAAGCTATTCTCAAGAGAATAATCAAAATTTCTCATGATATCCTCTGCAAAAAAAATAGAAGTACCTTAAGTGCTTCATCGAGAACGACCACGGTTTCTCTATTTTCCCAGTCATCTAAAGACTTCATGATCAGCTCATCAAATTGTTGGATGAACGCCGATAGAGTGCATGTGGAGAAAAAGTTGCTGAGATGTCCACGGATATGCCTATGCTGTTGATGGGATGCGCACAGCAGGCTTTGGTCACCCACTAACTGTGCTATTGATCTTATGTATCTCTTGGTGAATTTCCCTAAATCATTATTTAGGATCATCTTAGCTGCTGTGGCGGTTGAGACGAAAACATGGGTCTCTCCAAAGATGTTCGTCTTGAAGCATCTTCCATACCTGCAAATATTTCACACCATCTTTGTTATGATAGAATGAACTAATCACACTATACAAGTGGGCGAAACCAATTCACAAAAACCCATCTGACCTCCGATTGGTAATCATTGTGATCTGGACTACTCCAATCTATCATAACTGATAGCATCATGTAGTTTATAAGCCATGAGCATGTCAAGGTTCAATTGGAATCATGTCTAAGCCGCTAGCGGTGATCTCAGAACCTCCCACATTGTGGTTGCACAGAAAGAATACAAGTTACCAAGACTCATTTTTAGAGGAAGCTATGAATCGGTAAGTTGTCAAAAAAGCTCCACAGAGAAACATCGACTCAAGCACGAGTCACTTAATTAAGTGTACGAGTACGGATAGATCAAGTGCGCAGCATGTGTGCTCTCTTGAATTTTTGGGGAAAAGTAGCAACAATCGATTTGCATGCATATAGACGACTAGCAGTAGCATCTCCACCTTAGCATTACTTGTTCATCAGAATGTGCTCTGCCTCAATCTCATGAACAGAAACTTCATGTCATTTTTTACTGAAGTAGGGATTGAGAATGGAATACGACCCTTCATAGCGATTACTAAGTCAGCAAGAAGTAGTGGAATTCGAAGGGATTTATCTTACTTTTATATGGCAATATTGATCAAAGTCCAAGGCTAGAATGCCACATATAAAAGAAACAAAATCGAATAGAGGGGAAGCATCATTTCAGGGATTATGATTGATTCCATCTACCAATTGAATATACACGAACGAGTTGAATCATTCATTCATCAGAAGAAGAAAGAAGTGCATGGCTTACCGGAGGCAACGTCTCTTGACAAAGTCGTAAAATCCTCTGCCACTGTTGATGGCAGCCATGAACTGAAGTGTCTCCCCAATCAGAGGCAGTCCTAAACTTCCAGGAGGGACATCAGCCATGGACGTCTCGCAATCTCTCCGCCACCACACCATCCCTGCCGACCCATACATCATCACAAGCACAACGCCTCCGAGGACAAGAGTGGCGCAGAACCAAAGGCAAGCCCAGGCATCACACAGAGGAACAAGCATGTTTGTTCTCCCTTTTTTTCCTCTGCTGACACAATGCAATGAGGTTTTGAGACTGTCCAGTTAACAACCTTTCTTCAACCTAAAGATCTCAACGTTCTAGTGCAGGAGGACACGTGTTCGGTGGAGAGAGTGGTTGTGGTGGCTTCTCATGCAGTGCTTGATGTAACCAGTCCACTAAATTCCATTTCCACGGTAACCTAAAGCACATCTAGGTCCCTCCTGCAATGGAGGCGGTTTAGTGGGCGGGTTCTGGAGCCAACTTGGGGGGGGGGGGGGGGGGGGGGGGGGGGGTGGAGGAGGATATTAGAGCAAAGCATGATGAAGTGGTGATAAAGATCAAAAGGGTCTTTGCCCAAATGAGTACACTTTAGAAGTGGAAGCAGAAGAAAGGCTTCGAGTGTGAGCTCCTCACCCGAGTCACAGCCCCGTACCGCACGACCCAGCTGAGTTAATCATGATGCATGACGTTTCCAATGAAAATATCCCTGTCTTTTGGACACTGTTCAGACATGGACGGATCACGTTTCTTGGTTCCACGACCCACCATCTCAATTCGAGAACTTCCCAATTGCAAAGTGGCTCTTTTGACGGTGAAGGAAGATTTAAGAAGAGAAGCAGAAAACCAGTTGCTCCGGTTTGCCATTTGGATCACTCACAAGTAATTTGCTTTCACTGCTCTTCTTTGTTCTTGGATCTCCGAGGCAAGAAGTTCTCTTTTATGCCCGCGCTTTATAGAGGACAAATTGGAAAAGAAACTAATATTTTACATGCATTTGGGAATTTTTCCTTTCTTTCTTCTTTTATGTGTTCTTTTTTCAAAACAGAGTGGATCCCCGTTTGATTTCCCATTAAAATAACCGATAATTCAATTTAAAAAGATTAGAGTCCCTTCTTTTTTGTTCGCACGTGTGGGCTGTTGTGCACGTGGCGGTTAAACGGACCGACTCTGCAGAATAAACTAAAGAAGGAAGGACGAGGTCGGTTTCTTCTTCTACAAGTTTGCTGTTAAACCCCCACAAAACCCTGGAATGGGTTTAAACCCTCCATTCCCAGCACCATCCTCGGACGTCCCCGGAAATTCTCACAGTCCTCGCCGGCGGAATAGGCAAAATGTTCCGCTCATCGGAGACAAATGCCCCCTCCTCGAGAACCATCCTTTCCGTGGCAGCGTCGGTCACTTTCTCGGCCCTTGCCCTCCGCCTGCTCGACAGAATTCCCGATGCTGTTGAGTACTGCTTCCTCTCGCGCCTCCGCGTCCTGTCCACAAGACTCTCGTCCCGGCTCACCGTGGTCATCAAGGACTCTGACGGGCTGGCCCCAAACCGGATGTTCGAGGCCTCCCACCTTTACTTGGGCACAAAGTTATCCCCATCCACCAAGAGGATTGACGTGCACAAGCCGCTCCAAGAAGAGGAACTGGTCCTCAGGATGGACACGGACCAGGAGTTGGTGGACTCGTTCATGGGCGTGGAGCTGAAGTGGGTCTTGATGTCCTTGAACCATGAAAACTTGGGGTCCGATGGTAAAATGTCGGGAGACCAAGGGGCGTTGAAGGCGGAAACAAAATACTTTGAGCTCAGTTTTCACAAGAAGCATAGGGAAATGGTGCTGAAATCCTACTTGCCCTGGATTTTGCGCAAGGCAAAAGAAATTAAGGAAGGGAGGAAGACGGTGAAGCTTCATACAGTGGATTACAACGGACCGGACTATTGGGGGTCCATCAATCTCAATCATCCTGCTACTTTCGATACCATGGCATTGGACCCCATGATGAAGGTCGTCTTGATGGATGACCTCGATCGATTTGTTGCCGGGAAGGAGTACTACAAAAGTGTGGGAAGGGCTTGGAAGCGAGGATATTTGTTGTACGGGCCGCCTGGGATGGGGAAATCGAGCCTGGTCGCCGCCATGGCGAACTATCTTATGTACGATGTGTACGATCTGGACCTAAGTGAAGTACAGTGCAATTCTGATTTGAGGAGGCTGCTGATTGGAACTGGTAACCGGTCAATTATAGTGATTGAGGATATCGATTGCTCGAAGGAGTCTAAAACCTTAGATGAGGAGAAGGTTAGATTTTATTTCTATCTTGTGCTCCTAATTTGTTCTGTTCGTCCATACAGGTACAGAGAAGTTTAGTCTGCGCGTCTGTGCATAGGGATTTTTTCTTCTTTCTTCTTTTTGGTGAAAAACTGAAAGGATTTTGGATGAAATTTTCTATCCAAAATACTTGATACGCACGAAAAGTCATGTTCTTTATCCAGACTCATGAGGTGCGATGGAAGAGTATTCTAGACATAAAAGCGAAGCGTTCCGGTGCTTTTTGCTTTTGCAGATTACTCTGTCAGGGTTGCTCAATTTCATTGATGGCCTATGGTCGTGCTGCGGAGACGAACGCATCATCGTATTCACGACGAACCACAGGGACCGCCTCGATCCTGCATTGCTGAGACCCGGTCGTATGGACCTGCACATCCACATGTCTTATTGCTCTTTCAGCGGTTTCAAGACATTGGCATCCAACTACCTGGGAATTCAGGATCATCCGCTGTTCGAAGAGGTCGAGGAGTTACTGAAGGTGGTCCAAGCGACGCCCGCGGAAATTGCAGGCGAGCTCATGAAGACTAAGTATCCGGATGCCGCACTTCAAGGCCTGATTGAGTTTCTCTGTTGCAAGAGGGACGAAATTCCGTAGGACTTGTTCAGCTATTGAAATGAACTATCACCGAAAAATAAATGCGAGACAGAATGTTTAGCCTTATTCATATGTATAAGACAGCATTTGTCTCCGCTTTTCAACAATCAAATTGACCAGATTGAACTTTCCACATGTATTCTCACAAAAATTCAGAGGGCACAAAGGCTAGTCCTACCGAAGTATGAGGGTTGTATAGAACAAGAGAATGATACCGACTTCATAAACAGTCGGAAAAAAACAGTTTCGCCCTCAAGACACTAAAAGAGACGAAGAACCATTCAAAGCATGTCCCTCGAGGTTATAAGAGAGACAACTTTCATTGCACTGGAGGAGATGGTGCTTCAAATTCTCTTAGTACCCTTCTTTTGGCTCTACATCACCATCTTCTCTATTGATCTGAGGGTGTGCTAGTTTGTCAGTTCAAAGTCGGCTTCAACAAATGAATCGATATCCTTCTTTGTGGGGTTGACCCTCAAAATCTGCAAGGCAGGAATTAGGGATTGCGTGAAAAAGCCTTTGTTGGGCTCAAGCAAGAAATTAGACAAATTGGAAATATTGTGGTCAAAAGACAGTATCAATCCTAAAGAATACTTTGCAAATAGTGTAGCTCACACTTCATCAGTGTACACATGACCCAGAATGAGGTGCAGATGGTTTACTTCTGAACGAGCATAATGAGATCATGTAGCTTCCAGGAAACATGGGTATGTGTTACGTAGTAAAAGAATTTAGCCACCTCACTCAGCATTCCTTACAGGGAAAGGTTTAGGATATCTCTGAAGCTGCTCTTGGAGTGGCTTGATATGAGCTTTATGAACATAAGCTTCCCCAAGTACAGCAGTTAGGTCACCCGGGAGAAAGCCTGGTAACACAAAAAATGTGGAGTTACAGAAGACCCAGGAAACAATGTATGTCATTTTCTTCTATCCAGGTTGGATTGGGGTTTACTAAACATGATGGAAATCATGGAATCTCGAGTGCAATATTTTCAAAATTTCCATCAAAGAGATGGGAATGCATACTGCAGACATGAGCGATCAGGTAGGTCAAGAGAGCATAAGATGCTATATAATATGGAATGACATGGCCAACATCAGCTGATGCCCAGCATATTTGACAGGAAAGTTCTCCTTTCTCCACATAAAACTGCACTTTGCCCAGGAGCTTGGATTAGATTATCATATACATATAGCAATGAAGGTATCAGACAAATGTCGAAGCACGTTTGAAGCCTGACCTGTGCAAATGTGTAACCAGGTGGACATTCTCTGACCTTTGGATCCAAGGAATCACATACTGAGAGGATGACAAGTGCATTATCCAATCTTTTATTGATCTTGTCAATAACCATAAGCAACTCGTCAAAGCCTTTGCCCTCGTACTCAGCACGTGCACCTTCACATCTGCACATGCAAAATAAGTCAGCACTTTCAGCCAAAAGAAAAACAATAAGCTAGCAATGGACGAAATAGAGCATAATAACGTTATTTTCAACCAGACACTAACTGACCTAGTACATAATTGTCTCTGCCGAAATTTGAACATTGCTTCCCAATCATCTTCTTCCCTATAAGTCAAACTGCTTCAGGGAATCATCCAGAATGATATACATTGCATGGAATGACTCAATGATAGTGCCTTCTGGTGGCCATGCACTTGCCTTTTATGGCGTTCTCTGCCACCCCAAGCATGACCAATCATCTCTGGTGGAACCTATGGGCAACAGTATCTTTCTATTACCAATATTTACAGAAGCAGACATTAAATGTTCAAACAAACATTTGACCAAGTAGCCATGTATCCAAGAAGGCACATCATGATCCTTCTACCCCAAGCATGACCAATCATCTCTGGTGGAACCTATGGGCAACAGTATCTTTCTATTACCAATATTTACGGAAGCAGACATTAAATGTTCAAACAAACATTTGACCAAGTAGCCATGTATCCAAGAAGGCACATCATGATCCTTCTGGCCAGAATGGAAATAACCCAACTTGTTAAAATCTTAAACACTGATTTTTAACAACCTATTTGGGTGCAGGAACCTTAAATCAAACTTCACAAAGATTACGCCAGCGGTCACAAATGCCGTAACTCTTACCTTTGCACCAGCTGAACCACTGACAAACCAGAGGAGTTCTTCAACAATTTCACCCCATAACAGCCCCTGCAGTAATAAGAGTTATAAGTTAAAGCCTGGCCTAAACTGAAGTTCACAATAAACAATGGCTAAAACATAGTACTGATACACACCCCAGAGCAATCTGGAACACTTCCAATTGAGCATGCTTTGCTCAAAGAGGAAATTTAAGCAGCTATGATGATTAAAACATTTTCAGAATCTTGTCATCAGGAAAAAAGCTTGTGAAAATGGTATTACGAAATGTGTGTACAAACCACTAGAGAAAAGGAATAGAACCTTTCTTGTAGTAAAGAGAGGAAAAGATTTCCTAAGATTGAACCTCATCTGCAAAGTGTACAAGAAGTGCTCAGAAGCGCAATCCAAAAGAGCTAATATGTTATCTAATCAACTCAAGGAAAGATGGAATCCTAAGGGATTGGAAAAAGAGTACATGACGGCCAAATTTTGATAGAATGACAGTCCCTCTCCTGTCAATTTTATGTTGCCCACTTGATATGATTTCTTGAATCAGATTCAAATACATGTACTCCTCATGTCTCTCGAGAATCAGCTTTGGAAGGAAGTCAAAGCTTCTGAAATTTGAAGTATCACCTAAATCAGCCATTCTGCCTGACACAGGGTGCTCCAATTGAGAATCCCTCACGCGAACATAGGTCACAAAGGCATGTCTAATGCCGTTTTCCACCATTGGAGGAGATGTATACCATCGCCGAAACACAGACAAATCGATAGAGGGAATGAAGGTATCACAGTCAACATGATCCTCAATCTCAGTAATATGTATAGCAACACAATCCGGAGCATTGAGCGCTTCCCTGCATTAAGATTCATCTACAATTATGTCACAATTGCAAAGTTTTTGTACCAGACATCAAGAAATACAGCACCTCAGTAGCTGGCCACCTCCCACGACAAAAACATTCTCTATTACTGAACAATAGTGAGATGACGCAAGCAACTCAAGAGCTGAGGCCTTGCTTCCGCATAAAACAACATCCTCCGACAACTTAGTCTCCAACCCCCCGGAGCGGGTCAATATGACATTCAACCGCCCAGGTAGAGGCCGAAATTGGAAAGGGATGCTCTCCCAAGTCTTCCTACCCATCAAGACCGCATTCTTCTTTCTCGGATCCGAGGTAGTAGATGTAAGCTCCTTGAAGAACTTGAGATCTGAAGGCAACTTCCATGGCAGCTTCCCATCCTTTCCAATGCCCATGTCACGAGTTGCGGCCACGACAACTTGGTAAGTTCTCTTGCTCACATCACGCGCATATGCATCTCCATCACCGCCAATTTTACTAGCCACAACTGAATACTGCCAGCAGAAGGAATTGCGCTTGGCTACAACATTACCAAGCCCAAAGAACTTCGAGGATCTTGGCACGAATTTGGTGATAAAGAAGCCAAGGTTATGAGAAAATAGAAGAACCTGAAAGCAAAAGCGCACACTACGTGATCCTACAACTCCGTTGCCAAAAGAAAAGGGCCATTCTGATGGAACATTCAATACTACCGATAGATGGGTCGGTATTTTCATTCGTCTTTATGTGCTCCTGCTCCAATCTAAATGGAGCGCATTTTCAAGTGCAAGCTCTTGACCATTTCACACCACAATGCTGCAGTGGTTCCAACGAAATCATAAGGTGCCTCTACTCTAGTCACAGACAATGAGATTGAACTTAAAGCGCATAGCGATACTCGGGTGGCTGCTGACCGATCGAAGGCACGATAGCGCCATGCAAATAGAATTCTCACAACCCAGACACATCGGCAAAACAATTTTCTACTCTCTACTCCAATTCCAGCGCTCTCTCTTCGCGTCCTCAGAAAGCATACGCCGGCAGCGGAACATTATCCACCAACTACGGATTTATTGCCAAACTCGCTAATGAATACACAACCCGCGAACCATTTTACACCCCCAAGAAGGGAAAAGCAATCGCACACGAGGGTCTCCAAAAAAACCAAGAGGAAAAGCAGGAATTACCATGTCAATGGAAGCAATGGGTACGACGAGGAAGGGACGAGATGATCAGCTTGCACGGGTCTGGGTGAAAGAGATGCACGAATACTCCCGTCTGCGTCCGGGAAGCGACTCGAGCTTCCTTTCTCATGAAACCAAGAAAAAGTTTAAACAAATTTTAAAGTTTATCAAATTCATCTGATCAAATCCATCCTTAATTATATTTTATAAAAATTTTAAAAGTCAACTGTATTTTCGTAATAAACTTTATGACTTACTATATATATTTTTTAAATCTTAAAACTCGATTTTACTTTTACAATAAATTTTACGACTTAATTATATTCTTTTAGTAATTTAAAACTTTAATTCGCTACAAATTTTAAGATTTTTAATACATTCATTTCTTTAACTTATTACTTGACAACCTGTTTATTACTAATTCTTTTAGATATGTTCATATGTTTATGAACAAAAGCCTCGCGTTGGAAAAGACTAAACCTCTCCTTGCAGGATCATTCATGTGCATTTGATATTTTGATATTAATTGATCATTGAGTTAAAAATGAGATACTCGTTCATTGAGTTAAAAGTGACTAATGAGATTCAAAATAAATTTAATGATAATCTACCCCACAAGAATTTTATAACACTCAACTAACCAATTAGTCATTGGTATATCCTGCATTCATCGGTCCCGGTCGAGATTCAGAAAGGAGACCAAGAAATATTGAAACTCGAAAGCAGAATTCCTCCCCTTAAGCATCCATCAAAGTCGAGGCAACTTCATCCACCCCAGAAGGAACGATTCTAAATCATTCTTGGACCAAGAACATGGATGAAAACTGTATATACATGAAGCCTGTCTAGACCTGTAGAGAGCGTGGGACACTTTTGACACCACCTCGAATGCCAAATCGAAGGATGATGGGGGTAATTGATGAACATGGAACTTCCAAGTGGAATAAACCTAACGTCGGAGCTGACTGTAATTCAATGTTAAACATTTCGTGCAACTCTTGATTATGCTAAAAGCTTAAATCATTAGGTAAGTGAAAATTATATGAATATATCGTCAATCTAAACCCACAGCCAATTCAATCGTTTGAACCGATTACACGTTCGGAAGTGGACTCAGCACCAACCGATAGAAAGGAAGCTGAGCAAGCCATCGACATCGTGTTACGGTCGAGGAGGTAAACCCCATTTTCTCCCAGTCCATGACTCAGTTTTGATTCCGCTTCTCTTGCCATGTTTCGCGTCGCCGTGATGGCGCCTACTCCAATGCCTTCCCAACCTGACTCCGTTAAGGTAGATCATCGAATACGGTGCGAGTGCAAAGAGTTTGAGAAGTAGGAACAGCGTAATCATCTGATGGTGACGTTTTATTGCAACGAGACAGGCAGCTCAGCTTGTGTTTTCAGTGAAACAGACGAAAGGGGATGGATTCATCTGACTTCTATCTCAAGTTGTAAGCGCAAAACAAATGCAGTACGTCCGGGACGTGCTCTACAGTATGGGAATAGTATGCAAGAGAGTGACAAATGGAGCTCTTATTTACATACGTGTGACAGAAATGAGGAAAGGAGTGCTTATAGCGATATGAGGGTGAACAAACCCTCGCTGTAGTGCATATCTCGGTGTATAACCGTAACGGTAAGTGTCCAAACAGCTCACGCTCAGCTAGGATGCCGTCCGTGTCAGAAGCGATGCCTTCCCCAGCATGAACTCTTCTGCATCGTGTACAGAAAATGTGGGTAATTGAAATTGGTTGCCTTGAACTCTTGACAGACTGCAAATCAGTATCTCCATACTACTGCGTACAAAATTATTGATCTAACCTGCGACTTTGCTGCTGATTGACGATCTATGTATGCGAGGAGCTCTTCTTGCCTGGCTAGCGCATCATACAAGGCCTGCCAAGCATAAGAGGTTATAAAATTGCGCCAAAATGTCGTCGGCAATGACACAGATTTAGCTCATGACCTAAAAAAGATGTGAAGTTCGCCTGCTGATGAAGGGGAACGTTACTCTAAAGATAGTCTAAAATTGGTCGAAACAACCATTATGCATTCATAATGGCTGTATGCTAGCCAATCCAAACCATATGTTATCTCGCATGAGCAAGCTGCATACCAACCTTTTTTGTACTAATTAGCTCTGCTTCTAGAGCATCTACACGGAAAATAGCAGCATTCAGCAAATCCTCTTTCTCATGAGGCATTGCACGTGGCTTTGCCTGAAGTGTGTCTACGCTCTGCTCAAGTCTGCCCAGCCTCTTCCAGACTGATGACAGAAGCTCTATGTTTGCATAGTTTAGTGCAGGAGAAGGGGGACGTGACACCTCGCTGGGTTGAATGGTGGAGCCGAGACTAGGGTGAGCATTACCCGACATGCTGCTGGGAAGTTTCTTAATCACCCAGTATGGGACTGAACGGAAAAGAGCTAACAAGGCTAAAAAGAAGGCCATGATGACAGCATAAACGCGGACATTAAGCCCCTCCACAGTTCTATTTGGTGCTCCAAGAGGATCCATTCCTGCAATATATTCAAAGATTCTGATCAGATACATTCAGCAGAAATTTACTTCAGGCAGTGGGCGCCAACAAGTTCACAAAATGATGAGTCTTGGTTGACTAGAATTTACAAGAATGGTTCTTAACTACATTGGATAGATTATGCAGGGTTCTAATAAATTTTAAGGACCAGACAGATCTAATAGCATTTTACCTGTCACGGGCCTAGTGTTCCTCACATCAATTTTTTAGCTACAAGTACACATAAAATACAAAAATATGGATGCTCCAAAGAAGGCAAATACCACAAACTTTCCCTTTGCCCTAAAGTTCTGCTCTCCAGTATGCACGATACCACACTTCATAGGAAACAGAAATGAGAATGAGGGAATTTCAGATTCTCAAATTATACAATACAATGTAATGAGGTTCTTCAATGTCAGCTATCTTAGGAAAGCAAAGATCCCAGCATAACCAAACAAACATGATCAAGTATAGTTGACCTGAAACACATGGTTCCTGAAGTGGCATTTGCTTTTCACAAGACGTATCCACAGCTTTGTCGATCATTGGCACATACTCATCATACACCACACCATGGCTAGCATAGCTTGGCCTATTCATCATCTTTGCCTACATAAATATCACAATGGATCCTTTGTGAGCACATTTAATGAGGTGAACCTAAGCCCGCATGTTTAAGCCCATGCCGAAATGTTTGTCAGGTGACACATCAAGGGTTTTAGGAAATCAATTTGACAGTCCAATATTTCCTCTCTGCCTGCTATTCACTTTTTGTATTCTTCGAGAGATGAGCAGCCATACTTGTAGCCTTGAAAGTTAACTAGTAGGAGATGACCAATCTATTCTAGGAGACATATTATTTGATTAGTTTGACAAAGACCTAAGAAATAGACCACTGCATCATGACAAGTTTCAGCTGTCACAGTCCTTGAAAAAATTTAAATCAAGTATTTAATTGCTTTATACACATATAAAACAAGTGATTTCAAGTCATGCTATACAGAACTTGCGGTCCACATTAATGCAATTGATATAATGAAATATGTAAACTTTTCAACCAAATAGAGCACCATGCACAGATATGTCTTAAAAGTGCTTAAAAAATTGACTATGGTATTTGTGTGTGTGTGTGTGTGTGTGTGTGTGAGAGAGAGAGAGAGAGAGAGAGAGAGAGAGAGAGAGAGAGAGAGTGCCAGTCCCACAACCTTACGATATCAGCTGATGACCGCAGGAATATTGCATTTATACATTTCAACCAGACCAATCCTGGTGCTGAACATTTAAAGAGTTTCTTATTTAAACTTTGTGCGCAGAATGAAGTAGAGGATGGTCTTACACCACTAAGCATTCTAGTGTTCTTTGACACAACCAATCATAGTGGTCTTTGGCTCTGTGAAGTGTACGCAACATGAAAACTGCAAAAGAGACTTAGTTCGTATTCTTTCCCACAGAGATGCTGCCATTTGTTGAAATCTCTAACCCAAGAAAGCACAGCAAGGCAACAGCAGAAACCTTCTGTTGCATAATTCGCTAAGACTGTTGATATATAGTCGAAAAAGTGATGCATCCTCTGTTGAGGAAAAATCATGAGTGACTGTAGGTCAACTCCCTTCTTTGTTTTACTCCATTTCAAAACTAATTGAAAGCCGAAGGAGAAGACCAGGGGTATGTTCATTTCTCCAGCGAAGGAGATCATTTGATCCTTTTATTCAAGGAAAAAGTTAATTACAGTTACTTATTAACCTTAATTTTTTCGTAGCTTCCAATTGCATTTTTGCACATATTCATGGCGTTTTCTTAACAATTGCGCAGTAGTAATACAGAGGATGCATGGTCAGTGTGCACACTATATCATATGAAGTATAAAGTTTGAATACATAGAATGCAGAGGATCATTATTACCACACTACTGGAAAAAAAGAGCAGCTTTTCTTTTTTTTGCTAGTTAAAGATGAGATTATGGTTGTTTTTGCTTTTATATTAGAATCAAGCAGTACTTACATCAAATTAAAACTCCCAAGTTAAAAAGAATAGTCCTCTGTACTTCCACAATAAGTTTCTGTTCATTAACTCTTTTCTTTTATTTCTTTCCTGAGCCTCACTTGTTTAATACTTACTTCTTCACAGACTGGGGTCAATATTGGAAGTACATAGCTCCTGGTTGCATTTGGAGAAACAATTTCTTCCACTTCAGAGCCCGACTCGGCTGTAGATGTATCGCTAGTTTTCTGCATCTTAAGGTCATTAAAAAATTGTTAAAATAAATATCGATACTCAATCCTGATCTTGCCATGAAGAAACTGAACATCTAGTTCAGAGGTGCATCACAATACAGCTTCAGTTAAACATACCACTGGATGAGTTGGTTTATGACAAGCAACAATTCTGCCGTCACAGCTTGAAACGGTCACAATTTGTCTAGAACACTGTGCTTCACCTTTAAGAACCATCTACACGTATATTGCAAAAAATTTCACCATTAAATCCGTCAATCTGACAAATTGATAAAAGAAAGGCATCTTTAAGTTCTAAGTCAAATGCAAAAATTATCACTATATGACCTTGGAAATGCTGGGATCTTTCCAGGGGCCTTTGTCAGACCTTAGGCAACCCCCCTCCCCAGCACAAGTGCAGCTACCTCCGAGAAATTCTGGCAGTTCACTGAAGAAATTTACAGAGTTAAGAAAACTCCGATTAATAATGTTACAGAAGTAATAATAGTTGTCATTCTGTAAAAAATTGCATGAACAGACCTATCCAAGAAGAAAACTGAAAGAAGCAGGGGAATTTCAATTACCTAGCATCAATTATTTCCAATAATTTGGTGTGGTACTTGTTGCTGAGAACCTAAGGAGAAATTTAAAGTGAGTGGATCTGAAATGACATTCAAAAACCCTGCATAGTGCTTTGAATGGTATGAAGAAAAAACATCGGCAAAGAGAAACATACATGTATCTTGCTAGTAGTTCTGGGATCAAGAAAAGACTTCACTGTGTTCCAAAGAAGCTTGAAACCAGGACCAGCGTTAATGATGAACATTCTGAAAAGGGTCTGAAGTACGTAATATAATTGTGTAAGACGACATATAAAATAGTAAAGACCAAAGTTGAACTGTTAAATGAAAAAGTGTGACTGTTGCTGAAAGACCAAAAAAAAAAAACAATTTCATTTCCTTGAAACATACTTCTGGGTAATTGTCACTATCAATCTTCTGCAGCCGCATGATAAGTTCTCGAGCAGGTTTGGTCAGATTCTTGAAGCCCTATGATCATCATTAGCAAAGAGAATTATGGTTTTGAACATATCAGGATGGATCGACAACACTCTAACCGTAGAACAAAGTATTCGATCCTGCAACATACCACTCCCTGCACATCCAATATTGTAGTATTTGAATCAATGTGTCTCTTAGCAGCAATTGAACAAGCTGGGAACTTGATCGCAAAGCTCTTTTCAAACTCCTGAACATGGTATCTGATATATTTATCCATAGTAGTTACTTGCATGAGTTTGTTAGCATCAACTTTTCCCAGTCTTTCAATATAAACAGGTCTTCCCTCCTTATCAACTCCATGATAACCCTGAGGGTAGTGCTTTAGGACTTCATTCTTCTCAGTGAAATCAAAGTCCTGAAAAGATGCAGGGACATTTTTAGTGTCTTAAATTCAGTAACAACAGCAAGCACGAAAAAAACAGCACACAAAACCACAGCTTAGCCTTATAAATTTCCTCCTTTGAGCATGACTTTAAAAAAATTTAACATTACCCGGAATTTCATTCTTGAAAAGCAAGAGATCTCATGAGAAAGACAAGTCCATAATACCTCGAGAATGGTATCTGTGCCAAACTCTTTCCTCCATTTGATCATGTCTGCCCACATGCACTTTGCCTTCTCAACATCAAATTTCCTTGCTTTCAAGAATCTGAGAAACGAGACAGATGACTTGAGAAATTCAAAGGTGGCAACACCAATGGTACATTATCTATTTTTCAATCAAGAAATAAATGAATGAAGCTCATAATAGAAGATAGATGCCCAAGCAAAACACAATCTACTGTACACAAAAAGAAATTCAAAGCAAATGTGACCAAACTGTAGAACCAATTGTTTGAAAGCTAATTCACAAGAAAGAGCCAAACTGGAGCAACAAATGTAGAGCATGGAAGTTGTGAAAGTGAAAACTCCACAGAGTCCTTGAACATTAAAACATTCCAATGTAAAATCTTCAACATCAATAAAGAAAAGTGGAACTTAGACGTGACAAGATTTCCACAACTTATGGTGATAATGATGGGAACAAAGAGTTTTCCTAAGTTCAAATTCATGAGCAAAGGGCTGCAGGTCATCCCGGCTTTTGAGATCATAAAGCAAAAAAGAATAGCCCATGGTGCAAAATCTTATAAATGCTTTTCTTACAAAAACCATTATCTTTTTGACAATTTGCAGTCTCTGGAGAAGAAAAGGGAACTCTTTGTCTGAAAGTATTGGCGATCTTTAAGTCTTCAATGTAAAAGATTGCAAGAAGGCTTTTCTCTAGAATTCCAACAATAGGAAAATGTTTCTTGCATCGGGTACTTCAAACATATTGCAAGTATAGAATCTGGCAATTAAGCTCATAAATGCTCTGTCTAATGAGCAGCATTAGCATTTCAAAGTTTAATCACTGCATAAAAAATTAGAAAGCAACACGGAGTCATTCATTCACTGATTCACTTTCATAACATTAGTCAAGCATAAAGAAATCTTGACAGACAGCCAACAAAGTGCAGGTAGACCCAAAGCACTCAGTAATAATTCTTTTAAAAAATAAAGCTTTTCAACAATCTTTAAATGTAAACTCCCACTGAAATCTGAACATGCTTCAAAAGGACAAGCAGAAGGAAAAAGGAGGAGAAGGACAGATGCTTCCACTTTGACATGCCCGTGAAGAAATGCAATCCAATGACTCAGTCCTCTTGCAGATTATTGTGATGAAGCTTGTAATACAGACACAAGAATAAGTGAGGAAGATCACCTCAAGAGCATGTGATAATCGTCATGTCTCGAAGGTAGCAATTCATCAGAAATGAGTGCCCTCCGAAACGCATCTACAGCCCTTAACTCCTCCACATCGCGAACATCCTCAATTGAAACAGAGCTAAGGCGAGCATCACTTTTCCTTCTGCCTTTCTTTTTCAGAGAGCGTCTGATTTTGCTAGATGCATTCATCGCTTTCTTCTTCAGATTACCAATCTTTGTCCTGCGGTCATCCTCTGAAGTCTCAAAATCGGACTTCCTTTCTCTTCTTTCATCAGAACCAGAGAGACCCTCGGCGCCTGCAACACATTTGAAGGTTTGGTCAAGTTTAAACTCAAACTAATCAAGAAAAACACTGAATAAAGTAGATTGATTGCTTTTGTGCGTCAAGAGATGGTATACATCTAATCATGAGACAGTCAAAGAAGAACAGGTTACTACACCAAAGCGACAAAATTATCTATGCCACCCCTGTACTGTGAAAATTAGTGCATACTATGTAAGAGTCTGATTATCTTTTACTTTATATCTGTAGGAACTAAAGTTTCAAGGTCCGGCAAAGAGACTGCCTTATACACCTAACACGTCTACATTTTGCTGCTTAGCAAGGAAACAGCAGAGACCAGGAATGAGTTTATCAAACCGCATAGAAAGAAGGTCTATGGAGAACCGAAAGGCAATCATACCATAGACAAAGACATCCTGATCCGGATGGAGATTACATTAGTCGACTGATTCTACCTTTATTAAAAAATAGATTCAAACTTCCCAAGAGAATGCATTGTGATGAGCTGATAATTCATGCGCCCGTCACACCTTCCCGAACCGTTCAATAGTTTCAAACACCTAGGTGCACCTAAATTCTGTCGGTGCAAATGAAATAAGATCATAAAGGCGAGAGTTGCATCCAATGTTCCACATGAAGAGCGAACACCACACAATGCCGTCGGACTCAGAAACCTTGTTAGTCCATCGAAGACATCCAAAAACCGCGAGGACCAAAAAGAAGAAGAACAGCAATGCTAATGAAACAGTAGACTGAAGGGGAGACGGATAATTGCTCGAACAGCGAAGAGACCCCGAAACAGAAGAAGCAGAAGCCAAGAAAGCAAGGGGGAGTTACACTCACACGTTCGCGCCACTGGCTCGACCAGATGAGACATGGATCGCCGTCCTCGAGCTCGACGAACCAGTTCCGAGGCACGAACGGTTGAATTCGCCGGCGGTTCGCCCACGAAAGAAGAAATACTCGCCGCGAAGACCGAAGGGGGGATCGTCTTCGACGCGACGCCGGCCGAGATTAGGCGTCCATGCGCGTGGGTGGCGGCGATTGCCGGACGGAGTCGAGGGCCGTAAGTGTAACGCCAAAGCAAATGCTCGACCGAGGGGAAGAGAGAGAGAAGGAGAAGAAGAAGAAACGCAGAGGGGGGCGTACGTTGTGGTGTGGACGTTAAGAGCGAGAGAGCGAAGAACTCGACTGAGGATGATGATGGCCATGATGATGATGATGATGATGATGATGGCGATGGCGAATGGCCATGGCGAATGGCGATCTTAATTGGCTTCGAGCGCTCAAGGGCTTTGGCGGGAGGGAGGAGGGAGTAAGCGAGCCACTGACTCTATCGCGACCCGCTGCTTTTCACTAGCTACTCGTGGAGTCATCGGACGGCTCTCGTTTGATAAGAGAAATTTTTTATTTTTATTTTATTTTTAAAAAATCACATACTTCCAATCTAAATCGAACGGCTGTAATACGGAGAAAAGGGGATTTGTTTCCTACTTGTTACCTGAAGAAATAAATATACGGAATTGAATAAAAGAAGGGAAAAAGAAAAACAAACGGTCGACTTCCATTATTAAAAAACATATATAGAAAAGAAAATGATGAGGGGGGTGATGATCGGAATGGAGAACTTTGAGTGAGAAGTGAAAGTCAACCTAAAACTTAGTGACGACTGATCAGAAGGTAGAACACACATCTACCTACCTAAACAAACCTACCTCCGACCAACCCCGTTCCCTCCCAACAAATAAAAAATATCGACGGGCTCCGAGTGCACGCTTGGGATTAATAAGAGCGCGTTTAGTAACCATTCTCGTCTTAAAAACATGTTTTTTTTAGAATGAGTTTCTTTTTTTTTTAGAAATGGTCCTTGAATGAATTTTTTGGAAGAGAAGCGTGTTTAGTAATTGTACAAAATTTATATCCCTAGAATAGAAAAAGAATAGAAATGTGTTTGGTAATTACACAGAATTTCCGTCCCTAAAATAGAAAAATAAAAGAAATGTGATGGCCGTCGGAGACGACTGGAGGCAGTGACCTGCGGCGACAACGGGTGACCGGTGGTGATGACCAGAGACTGGAGACCGGCAACAGTGTAAAAAAAAAAAAGAGCTTACTTTTTGGTACTGTTTATTTTCATTCTAGAAATAAAAAAACAAAAAAAAATTGGTTCTTATTTCTCATCCCAAACTGATTCCCAGCCATTTTTTCATCTTAGGAACAAAATGAAAATGAGAATTTGCCAAACAAGTTTATTGTCCCAAACTCGTTCAGGGATAAGAAATAAAAAATGAGAATGGTTACCAAACGCGCCCTAAATCTCAACTATAAAATCGTGCGGGCTCTCATGACTCCGGCGAGAAGAGAACAAGATCCGGGCTTCATGCCGACCATCGTGACGGGGAACTCGCCCGCCACATCTTGGCGACTAGGTACCTTTAAAGAATGGTTTGTATGGTAGACGAGTCTATGCCCAGTAGATAAAGACGTACGCCAACGCCTAATCTCGGGGATTAAAGTAATCCCACTTTTCAAATGTCCCATTTAAAAAGTGTTAACCTCAAGTCTTTCGTCCAAAGAAGCTTATTTGGCACCCGACGGGACCAATGGCGATGGAGTTACGTGTCGATCGAGTCAAATAGGCGCCGTTTTGCTTATCTTATAAGGGATTAATTACTCGATTTGCTTCGGATCTATGATTACGACAAGTAATTTATGTTGGCCATAAGGACCCTACTTTGCGAAAGCGAAAAACTAGCCGAAGTTCCCGGTTTGCTTCAACTAGCTCCAATTTGATGATATGAAATCCTAATCTGCAAACTCAATGTGGGGGCACGATCTTTTTCTTTATTTATTTATCTCTCTGTTGTCTGAAAATTTTTAAAGAAAACCTTCATTTTTCTAAAATTACGCCGTGTTGATTGGGTTTTAGCTAAGCCGTCCATTACTCACGCCATTGCCGTTAAACGCGCGAGACGCCACGCATGCATTTTTTTTTAGTAAATTTCAAGAGAAGGTAAAGGTAGATTTTTTTTAATTCTTAAGTAAAAGTTTGTGCTTTTTTCTTACCTGACAAAGGTTTTTGTTTTGTTTTTTTTGTTGTTTGAAAAGTGAAGTTATTTTAATCCCAGAATATAAACTCATAGATATTTTTGTCTCTTGAACAACAAAAGATGCATTCCTTTTTTTTTTTGTTAGGAAAAAGGGATAAATTCACGCGTTTTTTTTTATACATTTGGCCTATAAATTTTATATGTGCTCACCCCAAAATTTTTTTGGTATTGCTCTTCTTTTTGTGTTACGTGGAACAACCGCAAATACTCAAGTGAAGAGTGAAAAGTAAACCACGCTGACATCATGAGTTAGCTCAAATTATTCAAGATCCAGCGGACAACCTCTTCACCGCTCTTTGGCAATAGTCAACCAGCTCATCGACCAAGTATTTTAAAAAAAATTATTGAGTAAATGTGTTATAGATGATATAGTTTGAAATTTTTTATGTCACAAAAAAAATTATGGTAAATGTGTCACGAGAGATATAGTTTGAAATTTTTAATATCACATTATTTACCCAAAAAAATAATAAATATATCACATATAATATAATTTGAGATTTTTATAATATTAACCATTTTCTTTCTGTGATATTTTGTAAGCGATTCTAAACATCTAAACACAAGAATTTTTCGGGTATTAAATTCAAACGTTAATAATTAAATCATTTTGAATTCAATTTGTTTCAAAGCAAAATTCATGAATATAAATTTTGGTAACTTATTTTCCTAAATGAGCCAAATTCTGAAAAATGCAGACAATTTATATTCAGAAAAATATTTTTGGCGAAACGAAAACACTCTAAATTTAATTGACAAATGCAACTTTCCTTTTGGGCATACATAATTGCTCCAACCACCAATGACTTATGTATCAAATATCCTTTCATGACTTTTCTTCACAGAGCGTAATAATTTCCCTTGTCTTCGAGTACTATAATTCATGATATTCCACAGAAAAATTCTTATATACTACTATTAAAGCATCCGACTCATCTTAAACTATCGTTTACACTTTTGCTAAAACCTTTGGCAACCTTAATGTGCCAGAAATTTAACAAAATTCAATTTTGTAAGGCAAATCTGACGGATCACGCTTTCCTTTTCCTTTTCTATTTTCATCCAACGATCTACATCGCATGCCGAACCGGTCCCCTCAAGACAGACCCTATAATTCTCCCCCAACCTCAAGGGTCACGGCTAACGACAATCGATTAAGCCTCCTAAGCCCTCTTTAATCATGTCGTGTGATTTTCAATGATGCTCGCTCCACCAAACACGCCACGCCACGAACAATCTTGCGATTCACGCACAATGAATGTTGTCTAAATGCCGCACCCGATCCAACCAAACCCATCATTCAGACAGCAGTAACGCGTCTCATTCTAAGATGGATGATGACTCGTCTCAAAACGGAATTTAAGCATTAATCATCGACTTCAATGAACCACTTTCGCATTTCACCGTAGCATCAACAGTTTGTGAGTTCGTCTCTATACATATATATATTCACAAACATTGTTACATACACAATATGAGGAGGCAGGGGGAGCGGACACGACGGGATCACTCAGAATGGTGTCCTCATCGGATTCGAATAATGTTTATGTACAGTTCAAACTCGCGGCGACATCTGGGACAGAAAGAACGAGTTCTCAGTTAGCAAGAAAAGAGGAGAGAAGGGAGGGGCGGATGAAAAGGAAAGAGGAGGGTGGACGAAGGAGGAGTTAAAGAGAGTCGTGCACTACGACAACCTTTACTTGTCATGTGAAGTTTCTCTTAGCTCGCAGCTGGCTTAGTTTGTCCCTCCATTGAGCTGCCACAGAACAAAGGATCACCACAAAAGCCATGCACCAAAGACTTGGCAGCCAAAAAAAAAAAAAAAAAACGTGCATTCTTCCAGGCTCATTTCACAAGCAGTTGATGACTAAAGATTCATAGTACTTCTCTCCAGTAAAGACGTTATTTCAAGAAATTTGTGACTAAGAATTTTTCCTAATCTTAGCTGAATTCTGAGGCGTATGCTAACCAAAACCAAAACCAGGAAGTACAGGCAGGAACGACCCATTTGACACCCATAATAGAAACATAGACTTTAATGATTTAAGGCATAGAGGGGAAAAGATTGGAGTCCACAAGTGAAAGCTTTCAGTTTTGGTATCCATGCATTAGGTTTATATAAATGAATAGACAAACAAACCCCACCAACCAACATTAGGTAGAGGAACAGGACCGACATCCTTGTTCATCAGATCATGCTCCAAAACTTAAGAGAAACGAAAAAGAGAAAAGCTTAGAAAGTGAGACATACCAGCATCTCTGTAGCGCTCCTCTACAGCAGCTATGAGCATGTTGCGCACCAGATCGAACTCTTTTGTTTCAATGCATGGCTGACCACTGGGCCTGAAAACCATGGAGTCTTTAGTTTTGTCTTTCATTAATATCCACTAGAACACAGCTTAAAGGATAACTATACGAATTGTGCACATAACAATCCTCCACGAAATCTGCTCACATACGCAGTACATAAAACACATGCACTCTTCTAAATGCCCTTAATTCCATAAGTACTGACAGTAGCAAACCAAACAAGCTTATTAGACAAACCTATCGAGTTCTGTGAACAACAACCCATCCGATCCAGGGGTCTGCGCCGAAAGCTTGCCAGACTCAATAATTTTCATTCCATCACTGTAAGCCAAATATTTGTTCACTTGTATTGGCACCTGCCAACAAACAGAAGCCACACCTTCCCTAAGGGAAACATGAAAAAGCAAACACGCTGGACTGTTCATCAACAAGGCTTCTTGGAATGTCGATCTCATAATGATGGAATCGGTTAAGTTATTTCAAGATGAAGATGTAACAAAAGAACTAAAAAAATACAGATTTTATTTTCCTTTCAATTGAATTGTATGCTGATTCACTACTCAGACCTCGGCAGACAAACAGAATAATTAAGATGATAAGCAATTAATTGATTTTTAGATCTTGCGTTCCTAAGTTGTGAAGTGGGCCATGTATTAAACAAAGGTCTTTCTTTCTAGCTACTTAAAAATTTACTTTCATCCTGTAATTCTACTTTACAGCCAATACCTCAACTTCCAGATTACATGCCCTTAAGAAATAATTCATAAATTGTCACTCCAGAGTACCTTGCATCTTACTGCAATGTTGATGGCATCTGAAGGTCGGAGATCAAAGCTAACAAATTCTGACTTGTTCCCCGTCTGCAATCAATAAAAGCTCAAGATCATTCATCGAGAAAAACTGTACTTCGAGATTACAATAAAAGTCTACTTAAATATCAGACTTTTTACAACAGACGAATCAATTTCTGATATCAGTATAAATCACAAAGTCTTTTGTTAATTCATCCTTTCCTAACAAGCATATGTCCGCTGCCCGTGAGAAAAGAACTATATAAAAAGCTTAGATGTATTAAAACTACAATGTGAAATCTGCATAAAATGAAAAGAGATCCAGACTATTAATATATATTTTCAGGAAAAAGAAAGATCAATTCAATTAAAAGCATCCAACCTTTGTAAGATATAGCTGAGCAAAATATGCCTCGTGAACTCTCTTAGTGACTCTGACGAGTCTGACCTGCAGGAACCACGTTTAAGGCAATGCAAAAGAGCATCATACTGAGCAAAAACCAGATAAAACATAAACTTACTTCATATCCCATCTTGTCAATCATTTCCTTAACCACTTGATATAAAGTTGGTCTAGCCTGGAAACAAAAGCACAGAGTATTGTTTAGTTTTCAAGCCAACAGAATCCATTATTCTACCACAAAGTGCAGAAAACAAACAATTGAAAGAAAAGAAGAAAAACATAAAACATACAATTTGAACATTCCGCACAGCAGCCATGAGAAGAACACTTGGCATCTCCACTGCAGTCAAAGTGGAAAAAAAGGCATTAAAGAAGGATGAGAACATTTCTCATGGCAGCCAGGGACACTCCTGATAATACTCATGCAACAATGGGATCATCTTAAGGGGGGGAAAAACAGAAAGAAAAAAAGATACACATACAAACAATTATAGGGAGGAGAAGGCCAGTCCCATCTTCCATCTTTAGGACAATAGCAGGATGCGGAGCATAATCTGGCAGATGTCCCCCTTGAGGATTGTTATGGACACATCTTAAATGCCTTCCATCCCTCATTTTAATCGTGAAACCTTCTGCCCCACTCTTCACCTCAACTGTCCACAACAAACGGGGTATAAATATATCAACAATCTAGACTATGACTAGCACGCATTTTACTTCAACTAGGGTAGGGAATTACTTGAGGAAAGAGCTTATACATTCTTGTAAATTCAGGAAAAAATATTTAATGAAGAAGCCTACTTCCCATGGAAGTTGCTTGAAACAATCTTTCTCAGCAATCAATCCATAATCAGTTCACACAATTCTTCCATCAGTGGTTTGAACCCCATTCTCATAATTTTAAATTCCAGAAGTTAATAATCAAAGCTTCAATCTTTCTCAGCAATCAATCCAAAATCAGTTCACACAATTCTTCCATCAGTGGTTTGAACCCCATTCTCATAATTTTAAATTCCAGAAGTTAATAATATAACCATGCTAGGTTTGACAAAAGCATAGGGTATAAAACTGTTTGGACCTAGTGTGAATGAGTGATGTCAAAAGTGTAATGGATGCTACTGTAAATTTCCTCAAAAAATCTCTCATCAAAGGCTTTCTCAGCTGGAAAATGCAGCCTTGCTTCAAGCACTGCAGTAGAACTAGCTTTAAACTGCACTAAACCTTCTACCTGTTTTACAAAAAGATGCATATCTTCTATTTGCACCATGTCGCTAATACTAGGCAGATGTATTAACTACACTAATTATGAAAGCAATAACATCAAATTATGAAAGCAATATCAAAGAATTAACCAGACTGTGGCTGTCGCTGCATTGCACATCAAATTCAAAGTAAACTTTAATTTTTTGATAGGTGACAGCTATAAGGTAACATAGAAAGAACATATTTAACGTACACATATATAAGCTCTTGATTTGTAAGCATGCAATTTAACATTATCGTCATTAAACACATATCTACGAATTTAATCAACAGCCCAAGTGGGGAAACCTAATTGGACCATGGCGTCCCTCTTCAGCTGGGGATGACTGCTGAAGTGAATGTCATTAAATTGACCGAAATCAACTGCAGGTGAATATTTAAGATTATTTTAGTAGTTGTTTTGCTGTATTGTCTTCCTTTCTTTTCAATGTTCTGTAAGAGAGAGTGCGGTGTATTGTGATTTTCAAATGTAACAGGATTTGTCAACCCATGATTTACTCTGCTTGAGCAAATACAGATTAACTTAACCACCCAGAGAGAGAGAGAGAGAGAGAGACTGCTGGATGAAAAGCATAGATAAATTTTAAGAGGACAAAGAAGCAACCATATCGACGATCAACATCTGGATTCCATACCGGCTTCAACAATACTGGAATTGACATAATCTTCATCATTTTCATTGAAGTTCTCTGCAGTGCTGCCATTACCGTCCGAGGATGAACTGAAGCTGCACTGTGGCTTCCTGCATCTTCGACTACTTGATAGGGGAGGAGTAACAACAGCAACTTTAGTTTTAGCTCTAAAAGGTCCCCTGTATCCCCAGAGCGCACTTCTACCAAGCTTAGGCTTCACAAATGGGGCAGTCACAGGGGCAGTGTAGGGACCACCTTGCTTAGCACGGACGGTGGGACAAATGACTGGTCCTCGTAATGACCCCATGCCTCCTCTATCAAAGTCTATGGAGTGAACAATTTGATGAAGAAAGACAATTAAGCTCGAAAGAGTACATAAAACAGGAACAAGGGGGCAAAAAAAGGATCCGGCAGAAACTAAAGAGTGTTCCGAACTGAATTCGACTTCCGAGCGACCTTGACATTGCTATGACGAAAATGCTCCCACCGCAAGCATATTAGACACAAACCCAATTGGACGCGCGTGAAAATACTAAAAAAGAAAGAAAGGAAATTCTCAGTCCTCAGACAGCGACTCCCGCTCGAACAGGTAACATACACGAAACTCCAATCTCCTACAGTACCCCGCTGCTATTCGCGAAGCGAATCGAACAAGTTTAACGCTTCGGATTGAGTCGACAACACCGCAAAAGGAATGAAACGTCAAAGCCCTACTCTCCCATCTACACCCAGTGCTCGCGAAAAGAAACAAATGAAAAAAAAAGGGGGGGTCGAAACAGTGAACGAAGGCCTATCGAAACCCACCTGGAGCTAGAAACCAATCGCCGATGTCCGTATTCCACCTCCGATCACCGGACCGGAACTTCGCGCGAAACTCAAGGCTCCAAGGAACGTTCGCGGACAGTTGGCGCGCGCGCGGAAGGTCAAACTGGGATCAGATCGAAAGCGAGAGACGACCACGAGAGCAAAAAGGATCAAAACAAGCAAACGCAGAGAGAGAGAGAGAGAGAGAGAGAGAGAGAGAGAGAGAGAGAGAGAAGTGGAAGAAGCGGATGAAGAAAATGGAGTCGAAGGACCGACAAGCAGAAGGCAGGATCGGATAAAAATGGCCGAGAAAGAAAACGAGAGAGAGAAGGGATAAGAGATTCTTGCCCCCGTCCGCACACAGAGAGAGATATTATTAAACAACGTTCTACTCAGCAATTCAATACGAGAATTGTTTTTTTATCCAATAATGCTTCATCGTAATTTACGACTATAACCTTGGCGCGGGGTTCTTATGACTGACGATGTTTTTCTCCAGGGAGAGGAGGGCTCACTTTTTTTTTCTCAAATACTGCTACATATCAATTTTATTGATAATTGAGTCAATAATATTACAAGGTTAACGATCAATTTCAAAATGGACCCTCATTTTTTTAAAGCTGTGTCGAAGAGAAAGGTGCTCTCCAGTACAAACGTAGACAACGCGATTTTTTTCTTGGGGGGAGAGTCGAATAGACATCGTGCCTTGCTCGAGCCTAATATTGGCTTGGAAATTATCTATGTTTAAAATGTATTATGCGAGTGTCAAGTAATCTTACTGATGGATTCTTAACAAATCACATAAGCCGCAAAGCGCCTTCCCATCCTTTTTTCCAAGAAGCGTAGGGCCAAAATAGGATAATTACGGATGAGGGAGGAGGGCAGTACTGACATTACGCCCTGGAAGACAAAGGATGTTTGGACAATCGAGCCCTTCCCTAGGACGACGTCATCGTTGGGTGGTTTGCCTTGCCTTGCCGGCGGCCGAGAACATCAAGATTCGTAGGTGAAAGCCACGTGGCTCCTCGCTGCCAGAACGATCTGGATAGGGGATTCCTCAGGCACAAAAATATCTTCTTTTTCCATTTTTATTTTTTGCCGTATCCTCCCTCGATATATCGATTCCGTCAAATTACGGAAAAAGTTGCGTGAAAAATTAATAACAATACGTTGCTTTTGCCTCCAGTAATGTATCAATAGACAATCACTTAGGACGACCAATTCCTCCCCGCTACGCCGCTTTTGAATTTTACCAAACAATGCAAACATTGCACCCATCTGTCTTTAGTTTCTAGAAGCTCGCCAGATCGGGGTGTCGGGGTCACATGATATCTTTTCTCAATCGTGCGAGTCAAGAGCGAATCACGACTAGGCCGAGGAAGATGCTACTCGGGACGAAAATGTTCTTCTAGAACCACGATTCTCGGTCGGTCTTCGATTTGCTTTTTCAGTGGGATCGAATTTGATACCTCAAATGTGCTTTTTCATTAATGCGCAAAAGGTTTATCATCAGCTCGCACGATGCGGCCGAACCTCTATGCACTAAAAACATCAGCCAGACCTACTAATCGAGTGGGAGACTCCATTTTCTCGTAAGTTCATCATTCACGCTTCAGAGGTCCAAAGCCATGAGCAGAGCGGCGGATTCGGCCTCTTTCATATTTTGGGCCTAAACCCAACCCACCAAGCCCACTGACAGGCCCGTGTTGCTTGAGTTTAAGCCCAACTATATAAGGCGCTCTCTTCTTGCTTTCTCACTAAGGCTTAAAATGTTAGTTAAATTCCAAAAAAATACAAAAAAAAAAAGAATAAGTGGACCATTTTAGGTATCGACATTTTCATTTTGTGCAAATTCAAGTATCTTGGCTCATAAAGAGGTAAAAGTGCGTGAGCCGTAATATTTCGATTGAGTAGAATGTTAAATGTGAAAGTCAGTCCGAACAATACACGGATTTATCTTCCGCCTCTTAAGGTGAGCTTTGATCTCAAAAGGGTAAAAAGAAATAAAGAGAACATTCTAAGGCAACCACAGCTTAAAGTACATTGTGCATTCGTTATGTCAAAAGCGAGTAAGGCCGTATTCATAACTCAACATACCCGTATTCTCGCCAAAGGAAGTGTACATATATAAGCGATGCCTGTGGTGCGTATCATAAACTACTCTCTCACCACGGGTCACTAATTAAAAGAATATCTTCACAATCAAGGACGAGTACGATGAGATGTCGCGATCGAAAATACGGATGGCAGCATTCGATTCCAGAACAGACTCTTTAGCAGAAAAATCCACCGAGGACATGTCAATATCACATGCATGTGATTTTGCTATATTTGGGCCCGAATTACTATGGACAACAGGAGAGAACAAATAGCCAGAAAATGAAAAGGAAAGGAAAACAAGAAAAAAAAAAAAGAACACTGACGATGAATCGAGTAAAGGTCGTTGATGCAACAGGAGGCAAGCAGCTCAGGAGCCCCGCATCAGGCGACGGCAGCACGCTTCCTCTCAATAATGTCTTCTTTGATACGAAATTTAGTTAAAAATTAGAACAATTAGAGGTTGATTTTCTTCGATTGCTCTTGCTCTTAAGAAAGTCAACCTTTCATCTGTCTCCCCCTCCGCCGGGAACCCTCAAGATCAATGCCGACGCCTCCTACATGCATGTGTCTGTCGCAGCAACAGGGGAATCATCCTCGATGGACGGCGCAATCGTTGAGGGCTTCGTCCTCGATCCAAGCAGAAGCCGAAGGGTTTGCTAGAAACCCTAAAGTTTTTCACCGGCCTTCACAAGCATAGAGTGATTGTGGAGATTGACTTTGCAGATCTAGTTGATATAATCTGCGAGAGTACATATCACTTCTACTAGGAAGGAGCCGTGGTTATCATTGAAATCTAACTATTTGCACAAGCCTTCTCCCATCTACAAATCGTCCACTGCTTGAGAGAGAAAAATAAAATTGCAGACTGGGCTGCTATGGCCTAACGAAGAAAAACTCTCCCAAGCTCTTGGTTTTTATACCCTCCTACCAGTCTATAGAGTTAATCGTTGCAGAAAGTTGTTTAATGTCTTCCCAAACTCCTGATTATGGAAATATATAGTAGAATGTTTTTTTGATCAAAAAAAGAAGAAAAAAACCTTCCATCTCGCTCGAGAATCTTCGATTTTGCGTTTTGTTTTGAATCTCTCGTGCTCGGGAGTGTTCAATCTCTTATGGTCATAGACGCGGCACACTCAGGGCACTCGGCTCGGGATGCTTGAATAGCTCATGTTATTGAGTTTTCCATCTCTTGAGGATTCGGCCTATATCAAAGTATTGGATAGCTCATGGTAGACCCGAGGAAAAACAAAGCCATGAGGTCGAGATAATAATTGGGATGGCAATGCGTCCGCGCTAGTGCGGTAGGACCAAATCGGACAATATTGTTGGTGGTGAGATTGAGGAGAATGTTCCATAATGGTATCATAGCCGACTCCCAACTGTGTGGAGCCGCAACGAAGACATTGTGCCATCAAGGGGGGGGGGAATATGTAACATTCCCTAGTCCCACATTGCATATGCAGTAAGCCTTGAGATGGCTTATATGTGGGAGGTCCATCATTATCTATCAACAATGCATTTTCACCTGTTGAGGGCCGTGAGAATTGTGGACTCGAGGAAAAACAAAGTCATGATGTCAATGCCGTAGCTAGGATGGCGGTGCGTCCACGCCAGTGCGGTAGGGCAAAAGCTGATAATATTGTTGGTGGTAGGGCTGAGGAGGACGTTACACTCCACATGCCTCGTCGCGCTACCATTGCAGCCAAACATCGCCTCCATTGTCTCTTGCTGTCAAGCCCCTACCTCTAATGACCCCCTTTGCGGTAGGGCCAAAGCTGATAATATTGTTAGTGGTAGGGCTGAGGAGGACGTTACACTCCACATGCCTCGTCGCGCTACCATTGCAGTCAAACATCGCCTCCATTGTCTCTTGCTATCAAGCCCTACCTCTAATGACCCACCCCTTTGCGGTAGAGCCAAAGCTGATAATATTGTTAGTGGTAGGGCTGAGAAATACGTTACACTACACATACCTCATCATGCTACCATTGCAGCCAAACATCGCTTCCATTGTCTCTTGCTATCAAGCCCCTACCTCCGATGACCCACCCCTTTCTCATCTCTCTCGTAGAGCTCACGGCCATGAGGGTTTGAGCAACCCGCGAGCTCAACAATTATTGTGATAGACTTGTTCACAGAAAATTGCCTGCATCAACATTAAGCATGTCACCTAGAATAGTCGGCATCCACGTTAGCGATTTTTCGGCCAATTTTAATCAGAATGTCTAAATTGACAAAATATGAAAATGATTATGGCTAAAAATTAATTAGTTTAGGACTGAATAGACCGTCATACGATAGGTTTACAACCTTTTAGATAATTTTCTGTCTGTGGATAGGTAGAGTTGTGAGGGTGCAATTTGATCCGCAGGCGACAAAATTTTCTTGGTTGCATAACGATGGTATTAATTGATATGTAGGTGCAAACTTAGGGAGGCTTTAAGCAACTACACCGGAAAAACATTTTATGCATACGGAACAAAGAGGGGGGAGCGGACGCAATGATCAAGCGCATTTGAACAACTCAATTCGACTTTGATTAATGGTCGGGTCCCATCAAGTGAAGATCCTCGATCTATCCTAGCAAATCCAGATCGGACAGCATGAGACCTCGTTTCTTCTTTTAATTGTCGCCCTTAGACAGCACCAAACCGGCACTATCTCCATTATTATAGAAGAAGAAATCTCCTGTCCAATCACGAGATATGATTATTGCCACAAAGATCCCAAAAGATGCTCGTCGTCAACATTCTCTCACGAGCTTCCCTTCCTTCCTTCCTTCCTTCGTGGTGGGTCGATCCACGTTCCCCCGTGATCTTCAACTTGGCGTGCGGGATCTTTCCTGAGGCCACATGCTCTTTCGTCGCGGAGAAGTGATGATCGACTAGGCTGAGCCGTCCTCCTTTTGAAATGTTCTTCTTTTCATTACTTAAATGTTCTTGGACAGCGGTTCTCGTCGCGTCAAGGAAAGTGGCTATTGATAATCAAAGTCTTGGTCGATGGGAACCGGAAAAGACTTTTCCCCTCTTGAAAATAGAGAAGAAAGAAAGAAAGTAGCAGACAATCTATCGCCCAAAGACATGGAAGATTTTGAAAGTCTGATCGACGATTCCGCATGAGTACGTATTGAATCCGTCGGTACAAAGAAATATGATGTCGATGCGATGTCCTCAAACATATCATCATGGCACCGAGGGAAAAAGGAAAGATGCTGAATTTCTCTGTAGATATCTCGTTACACTTTGAGAGGTACCTAGGTAGAATTACGCACTGAGAAACCAAAAAGTTAGCCGTCTTGGGAATCATTTGAATTTTCTCAAGATGACGCATCCTTTTCATGCGAGCCTATGTAGCAGTCGAACGATGGTCTAGTGGGTTTTCATTAGTTGAACATGAAAATTACTTGTAATGACGATAGAAGATTGACTTAATATTTTCTCAAGATGACGCATCCTTTTCGTGCGAGCCTATGTAGTAGTCGAACGATGGTCTAGTGGGTTTTCATTAGTCGAACATGAAATTACATGTAACGACGATAGAAGATTGACTTAATATATGTGACAATCAAAACGTTATGGCGGTTATAAATATTATGCTAACACCTAGGCGGTTATAAATATTATGCTGACTAACACCTATCCATGTACAAGTATAACGGAAATTGAACGTGATAATTTTTATCTATAACTTCGCCGATTAGAGTATCAGTCGGAGGAAGTTTGCTTCAACCGGGAACGGAGGAGCCCATCCTCAATCATGATTTCACGATCTATCATTTTGAATGTTTCGACTCGCATGAGAGTTTTTCTGCAGATGGAAATGTGGCGGAGTGATGACGGGAAGGATCGGGTGGCGCCTTTCATGACCAGGGTTGAACTTGATTGCACCAACTAAATAGTTTATGACCAACTTCAATTCAGTCCATCAAAAATTGAAGGCTATCAGCTAATGATGTCTTGAAGCAATTGCTCCTCCTAACGAGTGTGGATGCTAAGTTAACCTTGGCTCCTGCTCTTCCAACAAGTATGATGGAATTGTGAACACGTGGCAACGGAGTCCCTTGTCCTCGTGGAGTTGATAGGAAGCAACATCTCGGCTATCCATCGATGCCGACTCATCCCTAACTCTTTTAAAGCCAAATTCTGGTGACCACGTAGCGACGGAGGGTTATCTTTCTGAACGTGTAGATTCAAGAAACGCGCACTCAATCAACCACTTTCGGTCGATGTGGGGCTTCTTGCATTGTTCCGCAATTACATCGTGCTATTGCCTTTCCGATTGTATCCCCATCGAACGATGCGAAAAGACATAGCGTCCTACAAATCGAGCCGGCACCCTCAACCCGTCGATAACCGGGCGTCGGCCCGATTCTCCCGATGTTTTCGGTCGGTTCAACCCCGGTTCGACGGCACAACGTTTCCGAACGCCCGGTTCGCTTTCCCCGGATCAAAGGCATGGTGGAGACTGGAGAGGACGCTGGGGACGTATGCAGAGAGAAGGAAGAATGCTCCGCTTTGCACCAGCTATGCTCTTCCACCTGTGATTCCAAAAAGAAAAGAGTGGGGCGTGAGTGGCAGTCGGCAGGATATGAGCACTTGAGTTCTATTTTATTCATCATGTCACCAGTTAAGACAACATAGAAGGCGGCCTCGTTCAGAGCTTGGTGAACCGACGAAAGTTGTATCTTGAGTTGTCTCAGGCCTTTCGTTCCAGCTTTATTCAATCTTTTCTTCTTCTTTTTTGGCTGATGTTGGTGAGTGTCAGTTGGGTTTCGCTCCAAATACAATATCAAAAGCACTGATTAAAGAGATACGCTTGTTGGGATCGATGGGCCTCCATGACACATGATGCTGCGCGTGCAATCCGCACTCGCGTACATGCAGAGGGTTCGCCTGTTTCGACCTTTTCAAATCCAGGATGAGTCAATAGGCTCACCTAAGAATCAGGTGGAGCTCGTTGCCGTCCCCACCCACATCGTGACTCAGATTGATTCATCCAATAGGGATTCATTACTAATGAGGCGGCGGGCGACATGACTCCCGAATTATGTGAAAGAAAGATGTCGTGATTTGAATATGAATTTACTATAGTTTAACACTCAATCAACTCACGAAAGTTAGTTTACAATAAATTCACACTAGAATTTTCAGAAAATACAAGAGTTGAAATTTTTCAAATGGTTCAAACTGTATATGTATTTCCATCGTTCACTTAATTTAAATTGATCGTAATTTTTAATCTCATATTCTGAAGGTATAGGATTCAGTATCGTATTGGGTAATTGTGGATTATCATTTTATTAGAACATCTGAGTCGATTTACTGCGCGTTTTAATCATAAATGTTTATACAACTATTCCTCTTTAATCCATCGGGAGATTGACAGCATGTTTTGAGAAAAAAATAATATTGAAAAATTGATGTGGAATTCATTCCTTTAACAAATTGTCACTCAACATATGTTGTTATTCTCAAGGTAGATCTTAAGATCAACATCGTAGGTACACGAGAGAGAGAGAGAGAGAGAGAGAGAGAGAGAGAGAGAGAAGAGTGCATGCATGAACGTATTCACAGGTCCTGGCAACACAATCCATCTCCTTGCCCGCCATGCCCGTTCCCATTCTCCTCCTCTCTCTCCCCAAAACCCTTCATATAAAACTCGAACTTGTCGGCCACGCACTCCGGCATCGACACCAGCACCCGCACCGCGTGCGACTCCTCGGCGACCGGCAGGAACAGGCAGAACACGTAGCTGGTCAACGGCCCCATGAACGCCGCCTTGCCCTCGCCGAAGTCGACATCCTCGAGCCCTAAGTTCGACCACTGCGATATCACCAGGCTGGCACTCAGATCCGTCTTCGCCGCCTTGTCCTCCAACGTCTCCAGCGTCGACCTCGCGTAGTCTCCATCGACGCGCGACTTGGCCGCCTGCACCAGCTTCACCGCGTTGGCCAGGTTGCTCCCGACGAGGTCCCTCACGGTGGCCGGAGCGCACCCGAGCACGAACCCGTTCCCGTAGTAGCCGTGAGGGAGCTTCGGGTCGAGCCTGTCTCGGACGTTGACGGAGAACAGCAGCTTGACGTTGTGAAGCGATGTCAGGGAAGAGGAGGAGCAGGGATCGACGAGGGACCTGGCCCAGGACCGCCACGTGTGGGCGGCGAGGGCCTCGAAGGAGGTGCACTTGAGGGACGGCACGCATTGCCGCTTGAGGCGGAGGATGAGGGACGGGGCGAAGGTGACGCTCACGGGGATCAACGGCTGGGATTGGAGGTAGCGGTGGACGTCGGGGAGGGCAGCCGCGTCATTTTCAGGGTGGCCGGATCGAGTGTACACAGGGTGAGGGGAGTTCGCGTAGGGTCGGGGTTGAAGTCTCAACACGTGGCGTCCGTGGAAAGGCCGGACGGGTAGAGGGGCGCCGGGCCTGGCGTTCAGGTGGGCCCAGGCGTGGAGGAACTGGGACGTGCCGATGCCGTCGCAAAGGCAGTGGCTGATCGCGGTGCACAGGATCATGCCTCCGCAGCGGAGATTCGTGACCTGAAGAAAGAAGCAACGGAAAAGAAATTATATCAAACAACGTCCTCAATGTAACATGTACCACATCCATGTTTGATTCTAAACATATCCGTTTCCATTCACATATATTTTTATAATTAAAGAACCCCACTTTCCATCGGTCCTCTCATCTTTCCGACCTACATCTCATTCATATTTATATATTTATCGCATCGGAAGGGTTGGTTCGAAAGATTCAAGTAACCAATGCAATATGACATACTTTGTGGGTTGTCCTAAAAGTCTAGACTTAGTTTATGTAATACGTATTTCTATATGTACCGAAGACGAAGGCATAGTCCAGCGGCAAACGAGGAAAGAATTGGGGACACCACTATGCGCCAACAACCTCGAAGGAAAAGCAAGCCACTGAGAGCGAGAGTGGGGACACATGGTTTAGGAGGGTCGTTGTCTTGAAAGGAAGTGAGAGTAGGGAGAATATGGCAGTCGCGCACCGGACGCCACTAATCCACTCCACGCCACTGGAGTTCTTTGTCTCCTCTTTCGTCCACTTTTGCATCATGACGACGATCAGAGCGCGCAGAGGAGAAAAGGGGCAACGGGGAAAAACAGCCTGCCTGCCTGCCTGACTGCACCGCTGCTGCATTTGCAGTCAAATTATTGAACCCACGTTTCTCCCTTTGTGGGCTGCCAGGGTGTGCGCCAGATCGCCCTCCACACTCCATCATTCCGTTTGTTCTGTGTGTGTAGATCTTCTCGAGCTTTTAGGAATAGGGTATCTTTCCCTCTTGGATTCTGATTCTCGATCGATGATTTTGTTTGAGCTCCCACCAGGAAAGCAGTAGAAGAATGGTGAGGTTCCCATGCAAGTGAAGGAGGAAGAGGAGTGCGAGATAACCTCTCAGTCCTAAAGAAGAAGACGTAGTACTTCTCTGCTCCCAGGGATTCTTGAAAATACCGGAATTTTGATAAATGAGGAGAGCGAGAATAATAATTGGTTTCTCTTTGTATAGTTTCGGTTGAATAGTAAATCCTAGTTATTTGGTGAATAACGCTATGGATACTAAAACCGGTAAACAAAATCTAGTATATCAAGAAATGCGGCGAACTTTGATTGAGCGTCGAATACGATCGTACTCGTTTGCAGATCCCTAGATATCTGCAACATCATTTACTGTAATGGTTTTCTCAGTCGACGTTAGCACATGCTGGTGTTGCTCGAAGATTTCGCCTGCTATGTCTGCCAGGAAAGCACATGCAGATCGCAGAAAACACAGACGAATTGACAAGACAGGACTTCATGACAATGAGAGAGAGAGAGAGAGAGAGAGAGAGAGAGAGAGAGAGAGAGAGGGGACAGAATCCCGAACAGCCTCACCTGAACAATAAGGGGAGGGACACTGAGGAAGCTGTGAGCCTCCACCTTGTACAGCAGGTTCCTCCAGGACCTGTTGGGCCAACTTGAGAGCTCAAGGAACTCCTCCACGGTGATGTCCATGGAAGCCTCAGCGAACACAGCACCTTCTCCATTGCAATCCACCTCGAGCCTCTGATCATCATCTTCACCGGGGCCGTCAGTATTTCCGGCCCTTTTCAATCTCCCGGCCAGCGGATAGTAATCCACCAGGGCTGTGGCAAGCGAAGCTTTCAGGGATTCCGAGGGGACAGATTTCCTGAAGAGGTAGAGGTACTTGATGGAGAATCTGAGGAACGTCTGGTCATCAAGGTTGGAGAGGGAGAGGGCGTGGTGAGGTGTTGGGCTGCTTGGGGTGATCAGTATGGGTGGTTTCAGGAGGTGGCAATCTGGGAGCTCTTGGGTTCTTGGCATTTTAGGGGTGACTCTGGCTTGTTCTTCTCTGAGAGAGAGAGAGAGAGAGAGAGAGAGAGAGAGAGAGAGAGAGAGAGAGAGAGAGCTGGGACAACAAGGGAAGAAAATGGAGGGTGGTGGGGGGTTTTTGTAGAGCGGAGGGGACTCTGTCAGGATCCTGTCCCAGTTCAAGATCTACGGTTTGGATAATTGGACAGTACATACCGAATTCTTGATTTCAGTATACGTGTCTACTATACTATACATTATAAGTGATGCCGTAGGCTTGGCTTCAAATGGGCTTCTGTACAAGTGGATCATCGTGGATACTCGACATGGGTCCGCCGCTACACGTATTCCCCAAATTTTATTAAAAAATCTAAATACGTCCAACACCAATGTCGTTCGAATTTGTGCTCTCCCCGTGTTCACATCAAGCACGCTCGTCTAAAAGGAGATGCTCGTCGAAAAGGAGATCGGAGCTGCACATGCCAAGTCCACCTTTTCTGTAAAGAGCAACATGCGGTCTCCAGAAGTTATGGCACATCCCGTGAGTGTAGCTCTCACATGGTGATCACATCACAAGGCCAAGAGAAGAACGTATCATCCACATATAACCATGACCGAGCACCAAATGCCTTCCATCACGAGTCCATTTCATCGTGTTTCGGTTGGTCCTGCTGTCCATTACTTTGTCTGTGACAAGGCGACTATGCTCATGATTTCTCGCTGTCTTTCGATGGCAATGTCATCAAATGAACTCAACGTCAGATGCACGAAAGATGCACTTTGGGCTCTCAAGACTATTCCTTCCTCCCCGCTAGTGAAAGCGCAGTCTATTCGAGTCGAACCCTGGAAAGGGTATCTTCCTATTTCCTGTCAGGTTGCTTTCATTTCACGACCGTGCTCGCAGGTGAATTTCATCGTCTTCATAAAGCAACGGATCATTACGTCAAGTTGTCGACTCTCAGATGCTTCGGAAAATTAAGTCATCTTCATGACGTTTTCTCCTCATCCGGATCGAAATCTGTACCAACCAAGCAATCATCACGTGGACGGAAAATATCTAAAGCTCCTATACAGCATCTGCATACAAGTTAGTCCACGAACTCAAGCGTTGGAAAATTGGGGAAGGCATCGCTCGATTCCCATTGTCGGCACCAGATGGTCAAAGTAAAGCAACTCCAAAAGCACCTAAACTCGCCGAAGAAATGACCGAGTAATATTATATTCCAAAGAGAAGGCACTGAATCAGCATCCAATTCGTAACGCAGGTTAGTGGTGGAGTTGGCTTGTTAAGAGAGCAGAGCATATCGGGCCACACCCAACTTTCTGATGAGTTTTGTAAAGGATGGTCGGTTGAACATACATATTGCCATGCTCTGGGTTCTATTCGGTCAGCCTTTTGGAATCAAGACGTTAACTATCACATCTGCTTCTTCATTTTTCCCGCCGTTTTTTTTTTTTGCAGTTATGCTGCAACAATTCGGTCTTCTTCCGAATCCAAGCAAAAGTGAAGTTTTCCTCTCGGGGAAGCCATTGCCGAACAACCCTATCGTTGAGGTGCTGAATTTTAGAATGGGATTTTTGTCTTTTCGATACCTTAGGGTGCCAGTGGTGTCGGGGAGATTGGAGAACGCAGATTGTGTTGACTTGGTCAATGCGATAACTAGAAGGACACAATCTTGGACCTAATGGTTTCTTTCCTTCGCGGGACACCTCCAACTGATAAAGTTAGTACGCCATGCTATTCAGACATATCGGTATGCTATTTTCATATTGCCCATCTCAGTGATAGAAAAAATAAAAAAAGACCTTAGACAGTTCCTTTAAAGAGAACCGGATCTAGGCCCCAGAGGGACGAAGGTTGCTTGGCATGATGTTTGCTTTCCTAAGGAGGAGGAGGACTTGGAATCAGGCGGTTGAGGGATAACAATAAAGCGGCGATGCTTAAACACATTTGGAGTCTCTTTACCGATAAGGAATCTCTTTGGTGCATTTGGGTACACTCTAATTTTATTAAACACTAGAGTTTTTGGGTCGCAAGTATGCCTACCTTTTGTTCATGGTCGTGGAAGAAAATCCTAGAGTTGGGCAAAAAGTATAGATTATTGTATTGGTGGACTATTGGTGATGGCTGATCAACTTTTTTATAGTTTGACAATTGGCACCCGTGTGGCCCATTGCATTTATTCTTTACTGACAGACATATATATCAATCGGGCTTTGCTAAAGATGCAAAAGTCTCGGAGGTACTACAAGGGGAGGCTCGACAATCCACTTTGACCAACCGGCTAAATGAGTGGGGCGACCAACTTCCGGTGTTGTCCAACAAGCCAGACCGTATGACATGGACGACCAGCTCCAATGGTGACTTCTCTATTGCTTTTGCCTGGAACCACATCAGACTAAGGAGAAGTATGGTAGATTGGCATTCATTTTTATGGAACAGAATCATTATACCACGACATCAGTTCTATTTATGGCTGATGACATGCCGCAGACTTCCTTCTTAGGTACTCCTCCTCTCATGTGGCCGTATCTCTGAAGGTAGTTGTGCTTTTTGCAGCGGGAGGCCGGACCCCATCGATCATCTATTCTTTGGATGTAGAGTCACACATGACCTTGCTTTATTTTGGGCAACCAAGCGCCATATTTCATGGAGAAATGGCGGGTGGTCGGAAACGCTTGTGTGGACCGTAGAACATTTTTCGAGGGACCAATTTCATCAAAACATTGTTAAATTTTCCCTTGGAGCGTTATGTCACATCATTTGGAAGACAAGGAACAACATTTTGTTTAGAAATTCTGACCTCTTTATTCCGGCGATGAAGAAGAAGCTTTTGAAGACGGTCAAGGACAAGGCTTTTACTTTCCATAATGTGATGGACACTCCAAGAAACAAGCACCTACAAGTTAGCTGGCGATTTCATGAATTCATTTTCTTGTAGATGGAATGTAAGCTTAGGACTTCATGTTTTTCTTTTATATCTATGAGAACTATGGTACTCTTTCACTAGGGATTGCATGTTTGCTCTGTATTTGTAGTACCGGGCCTCTCTGTTCTGTATTTTGGCTATGAAGATCAATACAAATACTTAATATACCAAAAAAAAAAGATCCAATTAATTCTTTTATTTGCGCTTTTTTCACGGCCGAGCAGGAGATAAGTGGGATCTGATTCCCATTTGACCACATCTTAGTTGAACTCCGTAAAGAAAAGTGGGAGTTGACAATGGAATCGATTTATTTTGATATCAAATTCGTACTCATCCCAGTCCTGCACAGTGTCTGGCTAAGCATATAACAGTAGGCATCAGCCAGATATATCGGAAGCCGGAATCAGATTAATTCAGCTCTTTGTTCTCTTTCATTTCGCGGCCGGATGGGAAATAAGGCAGGATCGGATTCCCACCAGGAACCGTATCAGCTCCAAGGCATATATTCTCTAACTAGAACAAGAAACATCTAAACTGAAAGTGCAACCCGATATTTCAATGTCGCGTCCTTTCTAGTCCCACATCCACAATAACTTGAAGCAGCGATAGAGATCCCGAAACACAAGCGCAACAGCAGCCAAGAAATAGCCTAGAATAGAGAGCTCAAACAATTCATTCCTGTACAAGATTGAGTGGAGAAACCGGAATCTCGTATGAAGGGCTCATAAATGTGATAAATCTCACCAACAATGGTGTTATAGGTTGGTACTGCCTATCAAATTCTGCCTGCTATTAAACATCTGAGCTCCAAGAGATATATTCCTTAACTAGAACGAGAAACATCTCACCGAAAAACGCAACCCTATATCTCGATGTCATGTTTTCTTTAGTCCCACGTCCACAATGACTTGAAGCAGCGATCTCCCAGAACTCAAGAGCAAGAGGAACTGAGAAACAGCATAGAATAGAGAGCTCGAAGAATTCATTCCTGTAGGCAATTGAGTGGAGCAACCGATCAAAGTCTGCCTGGTCGGAGCCTACTTTGACGCATCCGCTTAAGGCGAAAACTACTTGTAAAAGTTCATAAGAAGAAAGATCTAGTGGCATTGTATCCTCCAGATCGTGCCTCCTACCCCAGGCAGCAAGTGACAATGCATCAGGAGAATCTTTTGGTCATTTTAGAGATGCAGTGCAACGGCAGCAGTGAAACATTGAATCCTTTTGTTGTACTCTCTTTCCTTTAATAATTGTTCATGAGGCTTTATAAATATTGCTTCAGGCTACCGATTTTCATTATTGTTAACATAGAGACGCTAATGATGAAGTTTTCTTAGCTCGTGACTGCTTTACAGTCCTAATTCCTGATTCACAGGGATGGTTATCTATCTCTTGAGCTTGGGATGAAACGCAAGACCTTAACTAACTTTAAGATAAGATTCAATTGAATTGGACTGCCCACTTTTTTATACAGATTAGAGATACGCGCTTCGCTTAAGTTCTGTTCACTACATCCTGAAGCTGAGTCTTCCTTCTTTTATGCTTGTGAAACTCAACAAAGTGACAACACCATTTGCCAAGTAAGATGCACCTGCTGTTGAGAATATGATGTTGAAGGCGACGGAAGTGAAGAATAAAACAGAGCATATCAATAACAGAGGGGAAGATGTCTTTGTTTCTTGAAGAACGACGACTGGAAGTGTGCATATTATTGAAGCGTGAAGACTGAAAGTGGACTGGAAGCATTCTGTTGACTAGAAGAACGAAGACTAGTGCAGCGATTACGTGAAGACTTGAAGAGTGGCCGAATTTACGCACGTTCTTATTTTCCCTGTTTCTGTTCTTTCTGTTTTGCTAGTTATCTATTCGGTTTTGGTAGTAATTGTGAGAAGCACATCTAGAGAAAGAGTGAGGGTTGTGGTTTTCAGATGACTTGTACAGAGATGAAGATAACAATGGCAATATATGGTGCTCTGCGATTCTTGAAGTAATTCTCTGTTCTTCTTCATCTCTTTCAATATTGATTCTTTCACACCTGCGACATCTTTACTTTTTTCCGAATGACAGGTCCGTCAGAATTAATCCCTCTAATTCACAACTTAGGAGAGGATCGCTGTCTGCAAAACGATATCTCGAGCATTCACCTGATCTTTGATTGAAATAGCCACTTGCAATAATGCCTCCGATGGACAACCTTTTCCAAGTTTTATGACAATTTATGATCACTGTGAACAAGCATAGCTTAGCTTACCAGATGGATTCCTGTTTAACATTTCGAGTTTTCACAGAGAAGAGAACTGTTCAACAAGGCCAGAAAGAGCTAGCGATCACTCACTTGAAAAAACGACGCGGTGGACCTAAAATCTCGCCCACTGAATGAATATAGTAGCATTTTCGACACATGCACACTAAGTTGCACGCTGTCGTGACTAGTACGAGAAACATGTGCTGTGTCAAGCAGCTTGCAATCTACAATAAGAATGACAAGACAAGAGAGGTAGAGGTAGAGAACGATCAGAATGAATTTCAGTTGTTTGCTTAAAGAACGACAATACCTTCACTATAGTTCTATCTAGTATCTAACTCGCCAGTGGACAGAAAAGTCGAAGGAATCGACATAACTCGTGAGGCTTGGAGTTACTGATGTTCATGACCCGGCATTTTGATCTCCGACTGCTCGAGCTGAAGATCGGGATATGAACTGCTTGACAAGAAATGATAATCAGGATTCACCGAAAGCACAATCTGCATTTCCCCATTCAGTAAGTTCAGTTGCAGAGATGCTTATGACTGCAATAGCCACCGTTGCCTTGGCATTGGCACAAGCAACAAGAGCTGTGCAAAGTCCATTCGCATCTCCAACGCCGATTTCAACGAAAGCACTGCATTGTGCTTCTATCGTATTTGCCCAAACTTAGCCGCAAATAACGATTCACTGCACACACTCTTGACCAATAATCGGTCATTTCCTCACGATAAGTGATTTCTTTACTTTCATAGCGATCATTCATGATCCCACAACACTAGTTACTCCTTCAAAGAATAAGAGAGGGTCACTATTTTCTGTACATAGTAAATTGTTCTAGACGTCAACTTTACCTAAAAATAAACTACATATCCTAGAACTCGCAAGAAAAGGCATTGCATTCTATTGGCTAAATGGTAGTTTCATCTTGGAACGTTCAAATGAAAATTGCTTGCCCTTCACAATCACAGCTTAAACGGAATAAATAAGATAAGATCGGGCACTCATGATGAAATGACAAAAGAGAAGATTATCTAGTAATATATGTTGTCGATACTTCATGAATAATTGTAACCGTTGATTGTAGAATATGATCATCATACTAGACGCAGGAGTTCGCCATAGACCACATGCTGAATATTTGGAAAGAGCGAACGCGCGTAGGCAAGTTAAGCTTAGTGGGCGTCAGAAACGTTCGTAATTTTATCTCTGATGACACCTTTTTGATCACGTTAAGTAGTCAAGTTCCCCTGACATGCAATTGTGAACCTTTGATAAGTAAAAAGATGGGGAGGACCGATTGGGGAAGCGATCCTTATTAGCACTATCATAAGGATTTCACACTAGCCACACAACATCGATTTGAGTCGGTAATTAATTTGTATTAGCTGCACGACTCGAAGGTATACACACATATCAATTTGACCGTGAGAAAGGTCTTGTTTGGGCTATAGAGGGAAGTCACAAGTTTGACTGCACTAAGCATGACTTTTCAATGTGTTGGAACCTGAGTCAAACATTATGCTCAAGTAATGACAGGCTTACCAAATTTTCAAGCAATGACATCATGTTCATGTTAAGTATAACCACGTGTTAAGTATCACTTGTTCAAACCAGTTTTCTTGAGCCAAAAGCAAAAGATTTGTATCTATCAACTAACAAATCATTACATTACTTTTCTGACGGAAAATGAACTTTTCGATTGAAAAGTCCTCATCTAAAAGCGTACTCCAAGCGTGGATCTCGTATAATCCAATGGCTGCAATTCATTCAAGCCCATGAATTTGGATTTGGACAACAGTTTCTCCTGTTTATGCTGGCCAGATTTTGGGGTCTTAGCTCAATCCTATGAGCTGATAAATCAAAGTTTCCTTTTTTACGGACAATGTCATACGTTTGTCCATCTAATGCTCTATTTTCCAGGGCTTCACGCCTCCTTTCTACCCTAAAACAAAGCGGGGGGCGAAAAAAAAGACAACTTGCTCCGGCGGATCCAGAGATTAAAGTGTCCCGTAAGAATCCAACAGGTCGTGGAAAGAATATGCCCCTCTTATCCACAACGTCGTTCAGGTGACGGCGACGACCGCGAGACCACAGCCCCACCGAGCGCCGTCGTTTTGGCTGACGAAAGCCATGTAATTTTCCTTCTTCCTCCTCCGACCCTATCCGGCAAAAAATCAAGAATCGCCATGCCTGAAGCAGGACCCACAGAGAAAACTAAAAAAATCCGTTCCAGTTGCATTGGCGAAACCCGCGGGTTAGGGCCCTGAAGAAGTAGTGCATTCATTAATTGCAACAGTAAAAGAAAAAATCAGGAATCACCCATTTCTTGATAAACAATAATTGCTCCTCTCTTGGTCACAGACCCTGGCTTGCTGGGTCAAATCGCGACGGGATGAGGAATCTGAGATCAAAAGTCTAGGGTCAGATCCGTTGGGCTCATCGCTGGACAAACATTACCCTCCAAAGAAACGGATCCCAATGCGTTAGTGGAATGATTGCGTAAAGTTGCGATCTTAGCATCTGCCCCGGTCGGAATTCTTGTAAGGACGAGAGCTTTGAGGCTGCATCGTGTTGGGAAGTTGATGAGCTGCGTCTGCTCGGAGCAAGACTGAGTGGGATCCGGTGATGGGTTTCAGGAAGATTGTCTTCGTTCTTTGAGCTTGCTTCGAAGATCACATAAAGAGTAAGTTTCTTTCTTTCTCCTTTTTTGCTCCACTTGTTATAAGCTTCTGGATTCGCTTCTGAATTGGAGGATCCGCTAGTTAGACGTTAATTTTTGTTTTTAATTTTTCCGGAGAGCTTTTTACTTCTTCTTCTTCTTCTGTTTTCCCTTTTCTTTTGGGTTTGAAGCATGGGAAGCAAGGATTGGTAAGGAATCAGTGGAAAGTTTAAGGGTTCGCGGTGATGGATTTCCTTTTTTAGTATTTTTATGTAATAGTAATTGTCAAAATTCTTCATAATCATGGTCCTTTGCTATTTGCAATAAGTGGGCTATGGCTGATTTGGTGCTCTCGTTCCTCACGGTTTCAGTGTTTCACGTGATCGCAAGTCTCCTGAGCATCAGCACATTATCACTAGCATTCATAAAATAAAACGAAAAAAGATAACATTTTTTTCCTTGGTAGACAAAACTGCAATTTTGTTCTTGAATCAAAAGGCTTCCACGTTCCCTTCTAGTGTCGGGTTAATGTGTTGTCGTCTTGATTTCATCTGTATTTAAATTTGTCCTAAATGGGCCCTGTGTTTTTGTTATTGAATTCTGTTCTTCCAGGCTGAGTAGGAGATAGACTCGTGTGGTGCTATTACTCCTGAATTTATGATTACGAATGCCTCTATACGGGCGGCTTGAACATGAAGTTCTTTTAGCAGATTAGATTGTTTGTTGTTTATGTGTGCGGGCGCGACTGTTGGTTATTACATGGGAATCGAACACTTTCAGAGGCTAAGCTAACAATGTCTGATTTCACATGATGTAGTATTGCTCCTAGCTTCCGACCTATATGGCTGAGCAGAGATGCATTTGTCTCCGGATCTTGAAATGGTTCCTAGTTTATGACTTGCTTTACATGCCATTGTCCCTGGAGGTCATTTGCACATACCACTTTCTCTGGATTCCATCTAAGTGAGAATTAACATGTCTCTATTCATTTATGCTTTGGCCTGCAGGCAAATGGCAACGCCAGTTGAGCCACCAAATGGGGTTTGTTCCGAGGGAAAGCACTATTACTCCATGTGGCAGACCTTGTTTGAGATCGACATAAAGTACGTGCCAATCAAGCCCATTGGTCGAGGAGCTTATGGCATTGTTTGCTCTTCTGTGAACAGAGAAACCAATGAGAAGGTGGCGATAAAGAAGATACACAATGCCTTCGAGAATAGGGTCGATGCACTGAGAACTTTGCGCGAGATAAAGCTTCTCAGGCATCTTCGGCATGAGAATGTCATCGCACTGAAAGACGTCATGATGCCTATCCAAAGGAAAAGTTTCAAGGATGTCTATCTGGTTTATGAGCTCATGGACACAGATCTGCACCAGATTATCAAATCCTCTCAGACACTTACGAACGACCACTGCCAATATTTCCTCTTCCAGGTATCCTTTTATAATATGTTACTTTGTCATGGCATGAATTATTTAGATGTTGCAAGTTCATAGATAACACATAACGTTTCGTTCTTGTTTGCATCTTCACTAAAAGCAAATTTGTTGCCTTGGGCATGTTGAGATGGACATTTACCACCGCTGCGATTTGCATATTGTCAAGCAAGTGGCTCCCTAGGTTGCATTTGTTTGTTCATGTTGAATGTGCAAATTCTTTTGTACAGTAAATATGAGGTAGTGGGACTTAACAGCATCCTGCTTTTAATCTTCTGTTGCCTTTCATATTTGGATAGTCAGCCTTCTTGTTGGCCGACTTCATGGGCATACTGAGTTTGACCTTGCAATGAGCTAGTTTGAAGAATGAAGAAGTGGTGACTGGATTTGGCATACAGAGACTTCTTCTCAGGATTACTGGATCACTTTTGTCTTGAATATCCATCTCAACACTATTTACTCCTTGGTCTTAAGATGCTTCTTGCCTGCAGTTTTACTTGCTTCATCAAAACCTGAAAGTCCAATGCAAACAAAAAAAGTCATAGGCTCTTGATAATCACATATCTTTAAGTTTTGCCACAATAATGGATGGATATTATTGCCCTGGGTCATTGGTTGTGTTAGTTAACTGCTTCATGGGAAATTATATTTATATTTTGTAGTTGGTTGAAATTTTATTTTAGGTTACTGGTTTTATATCCATAAGGTCAATTTAAGACTCAGATGAATCCACAAGCCTGGATGATTTAGTTTGGAAGATGATTTAGCCTCATGTCTTTGTGAGGTATACTGGACATATGAACACAAGTATGACTTCTCTGGGAGTACTTCTCTAATAGCATTCTGAAGTTTTCTTCGACAGGGTAGGCTTAACTTCCCCTAGAACTTACTGCATCTTCTGTGGTCACAGCTGAATGCCTCCTCAATTCATCAAAACATTGGAAAATTGTAAGAGATGAACTTAAGCCAGATGATTGCTCTGACTTCTTAGAGCTTGTGTACGAAAGATTTGACAACTTATTTGGCATTTCCGATTTCTGTAAAAGAAATGGAAAATCTTGGTGTTGAAAATGCAGCGTACTTTGTGCCACCTGTTTTTGTCGTGGCAACATGAGGGGAGGAAGAACCGTTAACTCCTAAATCTTATCGTTTAATTGGAAATTTGCAAATGTCATTATGCTACTTGCTCTTCTTTTAGCTAGTATGGATTTAATCACATAGTAAAAATTAGCAATCCAGATATTTCTTTTTGATTGTCTTATAATAGTCAGAATTTCGTTGATATTGCTTTCCATGGTTTCTGGAATTTCTACTGATTATTGTGTCAAGCTAAACTGCCAATCCAATGATCTTTTCTTTCTCTCACGTGATTTGCACCCTCCTACTTTCAAATTCGCAGTTGCTTCGAGGCTTGAAGTATCTACACTCAGCTAGCATTCTCCACCGAGACTTGAAGCCGGGGAACCTTCTCATCAATGCAAACTGTGACCTCAAGATCTGCGATTTCGGGTTGGCAAGAACTAGCAATGGGAAGGGACAGTTCATGACCGAGTATGTGGTCACTCGTTGGTACCGGGCCCCGGAACTTCTTCTGTGCTGCGACAACTATGGGACATCCATTGATGTGTGGTCCGTTGGATGTATCTTCGCCGAGCTTCTTGGTCGTAAGCCATTATTCCCTGGTACCGAGTGCCTTAACCAACTCAAACTCATCATCAATGTCCTTGGCAGTCAAAGAGAGGAGGATATCGAATTTATCGACAACCCAAAGGCGAGAAAGTTCATAAAGTCTCTCCCATATTCCCCCGGGACTGCATTATCCCGTCTTTACCCGAATGCGCATCCTCTGGCTATTGATCTCCTGCAAAAGATGCTCATTTTCGACCCATCGAAGCGCATCGGTGTCACTGAGGCTCTCCAACACCCTTACATGTCACCACTGTATGACCCGAACTGCAATCCTCCTGCGCAGGTTCCCATTGACTTAGATGTTGATGAAGATCTGGAGGAAGAGATGATAAGGGAGATGATGTGGAAGGAAATGCTCCATTACCATCCTGAAGTCGCTGTGGGCAATCTAGACGTGTACTCTTAAGCATTCACCAGTTGCTCTGTTTCGCCTGCCCTGTGTTAACATACTTCGTCACAATGCTGCTGTGCTTCGTTACGATGGTCCCGTAGTGTGTTTTAACATATAGGCTAGTTTTTCCTCTTTTCCCAGAGAGGGGGTAAAATAATTTGTGGGAATCATGCATAATAAGTTCTCATCCTAAAAATGCATGATTGAGCAATCGTTATATTTCTTCTTCATTATGTCAGCTTGAGCTCCATGTACTAGGTTTCCTATCTAACCTGTAAATAGCCTTATTTCTATGAGACTTCGGACTTGTTGTACAATTATATATGCTTGAGGATCCTTTTATAACATCCTGTTTGAACGTAATGAGAGTTCTTTTAAAGCTGGAAAGGCTGTGTGCTTATGGTGCTTGATTTTTCCACAGTGTGAAGATCAGTAAGCTGCTGTATATCTGATTATGTTATCTGATATACTGATGGTTTAGACTAAAATGCATTCTTTCTGTTCGGTCCATGCTTTTGAATATCCAAGTCTCGATGCACCTGCAACTGCATTAAAAGTGTAATCCATATATTCATGCAGCTTAATATGATATACACAACAACTTTCACGACATGTCCGTTCAAGCGAGTCGTTTCTCCCGCCTTCCTTTCTTAGTTCCAGGCAGATACTTCTTCAAATTCACGTATAATTCCGAGGGTGCTGTTTCCATGCATGCTCATTTAAGGTCGTGAAAAGCCCTTGCATATAGCGAAGTAGCCACCCGCTACTCGAAAAGGAAAAGCAATGATGCCAAACATTTACTCGCTCTATCCAACATCTAGCTAATCAACCGGAAGAACCTTTCCTAGATGCTTTCCTACTTCCCCCTACCTTTCCCCGAGTTCATCCGAACTTGTGACGTCTATGAAGCAAAACCAGAGGTATCATTGTTACCGTCAATGTCCCATTCATGTCAAGAATATTCATATTCTCTATTAGGCCTGATGAATTTGCTAGCTGTTAGCTTACACGCCTGAAGCTTCCAGAGCATATAAAAGAATGTACTGAAAAGCCATTCCTATATAGTCAAAAGTGTTCTGATAAGGGTCGTTACCTATATACAAACAAGCCTGTTCAGGACTTGGAACCTTTGGATGGAAGCACCTCTTAGTGGACTATTTAGGTGTAGAGATGCTTTGTTTGGTTCCTTTTTATTGACAGATTCAATGCAATGGGGAATGCACAGGCACTGTTAAACTTGTTTATTAATATATCTTCGGCTCTCCTTTGAATTCAACCCTTTCTCCTCCGCTTTTAATCCCTGTTTGTGAGTGGAACCGGAGTGTTTGATCCACCACGTTCAGAACAAGATTCTGTTTTATCATTCTTAATTAGCTGAAAAGCAAGTGTCCACTGTCCGCGTGAGATGCACCTCTGGCTACCTGTAATCGAGTCCGCCAGCGGGAATCGTATGTGATACCTCAAGATATTCGGTGTTCATCGCAAACGGGTTTTGATTGATGATGTCGCATCACCATGTAGTATGAGCGTCCCTTGCTTGGTATTTACAAGAGCATTCCCTTTGCTTATCTGGTTAAATAGAACGGATTCGAACTTCTAGCAAGGGCCGAAATTATCGGATTCGGTTCTTAAATCCTTCTGTTGCGTGACACGCGTGATTAGAAGTTCTCATGTAGGCTGTATACTTCGATTCTATATTGCTAACGCGCAGTGTAGAATGAGTAAGATTCATGCGTTCTTCTTAAGGAAATTCAACGCTCGCGCTCATACAATATAGGAGATGTACGTAACTGGTTTTGCCTACGCAGTGTGAAACTGTGCAAGTTTGGTGTTGCTGCTGAACTCGGCACCACGACAACCGATACCCGAGCACCGGTTCCACTCGTGAGTTGCACGAATTCTTGCGTCGTTGATGACTTCCGGCATGAGATTACTCTACAAGCATCGCTCAAAAATTAAGTTCTCTACCTCTGTTCTTTATATTATAGAATAATCTTTGGTTTGGTTGTCTTCCGACGAAGGCAACTTGAGCAATTGGACGAACTTTTTTAGAAGAGAGACGTGAACTTGATAGGACACGTGACGTGATACATTTGCACTCTTGATAAGTAACTCGAGATGCTTGCGACCCAAAGAAACGTTATGGTTATGTAACTCTGCCAAATCGCCTTTCGAGATCACGGGAATATCGTCAGATTATTTGGATGGTTACGATGAAATAGAAGGAGTGTACATTTATGGAGGAGAATTGCACAAATAAAAAAAAGTTTTAAATTTATTATAAAAATGCCAATTTAGTTTTAAACATTTTCACGATTTTTCAACATAGTCATATAGTCATTTCGGTTAAATTTGGCTAGAAATCACCAACATTGATGTTGGTATTCCTATTTGGTATGATATGTCATGACGTGGATAATTTTTATAATTCTTCAATAATTTTTTCTCTTGCTTTTCTTTTCTTTACCTTTTCTTTTGTCTTCTTTTTTTTCTTATTTCCCTCCAATAGTCTGCAACCACCTCCACCGGCCACAAGCTAGGGCCGCAACACTCTCGGCTAGATTTGGTGTCGGCCGTGGCGCCCCAAGCTAGATCTTGTCGGAGTATCACTACTTTTGTTGGCTCTCAATTAAAGGAAAAAAAAAAGGGAAATTTTCAGAAAAGAATTATCAAGAAATTGTAAAAATTATACACATCGGTGTCGCTCGTGTTACATAAGATGGGTAACATTCACATAAGCGAAATTAATCAAAAGGAATAAATTAACAAATTGTTAAAAGGGAAAGGAGGATTGAACTAACATTCATACAATGGCCGCTAATGGGTGGTGAGATACAAATGAAATTAAGACTCGTAAGTCGTGCAGGTGCTCAATGATTGTCGAAGAAGATAAAAAAGAGAGTGTTAAGGAGTAGATTGTGCTTTTGCTTTTGTCTTCCTGCTCTAAAAGCAAAGCATGCATGGCATGCATGGTGCGCGTACGAGTGACTTTGTCTTGGTCCCTCTCTCTTTACCTGCACCTTCTCCTCATTGGGCGGAGCAGGCTTGACCAGCCATTAAAGCACCCAAACATGTGTCCTGAAGCTACAGAGAGAGAGAGAGAGAGAGAGAGAGAGAGAGAGAGAGAGAGAGAGAGAGAGAGAGAGTGGTACGTGGTGATGGATGATTCTGCCCGCAAAACTTTACTCCTCGTAAGCATCCACGTGAGTTAAGGTGCAGCAAACAACGATTAGAAGAAAATTTTGTCCGAAAAAGAAGGAAGGAATCTCTCGGTTGGCGCAGTTGATTGGAGCCTGGTCTTATTTCGATCCCAGGACCGAAGCCCCGTTCGAGTTCCAGTAATTACCAGTAAATCATTCTGAGCCAGAGTCGCTTGCGCAGATGGAAAGAACCAGACTTTAATCGATTCACGAAGACTCGGACGGCACTTTGTCGGCCTCTAATCACTCAATTCCTCACCTTCGTACCCCTGAATTATTGTAAAGAAAAGGAAGGAAGGAAGGAAGGAAGGAAGCACGACGACGACGACCAAGACGACTACAAGGAACCCCTGCTTGGTCATGGAACAGGAAAAAGCCGGAGCTCCCGGACCCTTCTTTCGCCTGGGGAAAAAGGACGGCGTTCAAAAGGAGAAAAAGATAAGCTCAAGCTAAGATTACGTTCGCACGAGAATGCAGATTCCGAACTGGAGATGACAGACGACGTAATCAGGTGGGGAAGAGCGAGAACGCATGCGAGGGAGGGCTTTTGAGCAACCAACCGCAGCGAAAAGGGGGCAAAAGAGAAAAATACAAAATTTAAAGTGGCCTTCGGCGGAAAGTGAGAAAGAGGGAGGGGTGTGTGTGGCGGAGGACTCGTCTGCAAAGTTGGGGGCTGCCTCAACGACATGGGGCAACGTCTCCTTATGTCGGAGAAGCCTCTCCGTCCTCCGAATCGCTTTCCCAAAAGCCCTAGAGCCGGTCCCGCTCGAGCCCGTCCCTACGAGCCGACACCGACCCGAGTTTCTTATACGTGCTCGGAACATGTGAACCGGCTCTGTCTTAACTACCGAATCAATTCATACCTAGTAAGCGTCGCGAGGACGAGTTAAGAAATTTCACAAAATCTCATACTTCTAGGGAGCTAGATATAGAAAGTCGAGGAGACGCTTTCTAGATAAGTTGCCGGGGGCGAGTTGAGCAAAGAAGAAAATTATACAGAGCGACCGAAGCACGAGGAGCGACAATCGTCGACGGCCTTATACAGCGCCGCCTCAGACCTCGGGCGCTGTCCGCGGTGGATTGTCGTCGCCCTCGGCCTCTAAACCGTTCCATCCAATCCCCCCGGTCGACTATGAACTCGTCGCTAGCTGCATCGCCACATAAATAGAGGTCCTCGATTGCACAAGAAATTTGGATGAATCGTGACCGTCCGTACTTAGCTATAATAGATCGAATCAATCGTGTTCGTTTATTGTACCCTTCCAACGATTAGGATCCACGTGATAAATCGTGATCGTACGTGGGTCCGAAACTGGAAGGATCTTTTTTTCTTTTCTTTTTTTGGCCCCCCCTCCGATCGTGTAAGAACTAGACATGTTAGATCACGTGCGCCTTTCTTTTTCTTCTTCTTTATTTCCCTTTAGATAAAAAAAAGCTTGTCCCTATCACATGCCATATTTGTGCACCAGCCAGGGCACGAAAATGCATCGGCTTCCGCGCCATTGATCTTTCGAAATTTTTCTTTTATAACTAAGAAATCAATCACGTGCCCCTTACTAGAATAGCATCAAAAGGCCGAGTTCATATACCTCGAAAGAGATTAGTACGAAATCCCGACATGACGACCCCCTTTCGGTTTTTTATTTGTGCCATCCTTCTTTAATTATTGGTTAATAAGGTCATAAGATGTCCGGTGATCGATCTAACCGGCGCCAGCTTTTTCCAAAATCGTACGAAACGGCTTTTGCTTTTCTGTTTTTCCTCATTCGGGATGATAATAGTGGAAGAACTTAGAAATCGGGTGGATCCCTCACTTTGATTTCCAATCTTGTTCTTTTTATCTCGTACGTTTTAAAGCGGTCACCATCCTTCTTATCATTTATCATTATTATCCTTCTTTTGTACAGTTTAAATCTTGCGATCCACATGCTTTTAACCTTTTCTAAGTCCAACATTCCTAAAATTTTATACATTATCCGAAAATTAATGTACACTTTCACATGCTTTCTTTTGCAAAATGCAATTTTTATGGATGCTTAGTGTCGATGCAATCTATAATGAGCGTGTAGAAACACCATATTTAATCCTCGGCCCGATCTCGCTCGGGACAAGTAACAACTCCTCCCGCGCATACCGAGAGATGAATACCATGCACGCTTGATCGACAATTGCTTTTATATGCTAACAAATTAGAAATCGATAATTAAAGCTAAATAATTGCAAAGGAAAGTGTAATTTTTCCCTTGTTTTTCCTCTCTTTTGTCAATTGAAGCTTAGTGAGTTGGAAACTTAACAGTGCAGTCTCTTAAAGTGGCAAACTATCGACTTTGCCGACAGACAAGATCTCGACTTTAAGGATTCAGGATTCAAATTTTTTTTTTCCCAACTTCTTTTGGGCCGATCTTCTTCTTTTCTTTTCTTTTTATCTTTTCTTTTAAATCTTTGGATGTGGGCCCCACATCGTATCAAATTAGCGTGGTCCTAATCTTGAATTCTCCCCCATCATTCACCATCAATAATTAAAATAAAAAGGTGAAGCCGCCGCCTAGGAAATGATTTTGCTGTCATTCACGTGGTGAAGATTTGTCCTCTCGTTCTCTCTTTCATTCTTTTAATTTTAAATGAGCTAATTTTGCACTAAACGATTATATACACATATACGTAAATTAAAATTGAGTAAATAAAAAATTCATGAATGACATTACATATTGAGTTAAAATTTACGGACTATATTAAGTAAATTAAAAGTTAAAGGATCATGGCTAAAATTTAGGAATCATTTATATAATTATCTCTAATTTATGAGGCCAGCAATTTATGTCTTTTTCACCCTTTTATTCTTTTTAGCAATAGAGAGACTGGATGGCGCTCTCTTGCAATTAAAAAGGCAGACATGTTCCAAATGAGATAGAAAAAAAAGTATGTTTCATTAAATCTGTAGATTAAAAGCGTGAAAGACCCATTTGCTTTTCTATTTCAATTACTATCTACTTCGGAGTCTTTAGGACCCATTCAAACATGTCCAACTATTTTGGAATAGATTAAGCATACCCCCTCTGTTTTTTACGAATCGAAAAAGACGAGATCCATGATCATCCTTTTTCCTTTTCATAATTCAAGGACAAGTGCATAAAGATTCGATTGCATGGAAATTCATGGAACGCCTTTGGAATATAGAGTTTGCCCATCTAAGTAAGTTCCTCATTGTAAAAAAAGTAGTGGATATTTAGAATTCGTTCGTTTCAAAAATAAAAGTATTTTTTGAAAATATTTTTCAATAAGTCATTTTCTTGAAAAATAACAAGATTTTTTGGTGTTAATTTGAAATTTATGAAAAATTATGAAAAAATCGATTTTTAAATTTTTTTTCTTTTCCCTCTTTTTTTTGTTCTACATTGACTGGCTATTGATCACAAACCACTTTTGAAAAAAAATGGAAAATATTTAAAGGTGAATAAATAATATGGAAAATATTTTTCACTTTCTAAAAAGCGGAAAAATATTTTCCCAATTTTACATATTCCGTGACTATCTTGTTTTTCGTGAAACGAATACCGAAAAATCTAGAAAATATTTTATTAAAATTTATTTTTCATGAAATGAACGGAACGTTAATTCATGTACCCGATGGAATAAATCCATTATTTAAATTTTCTTGGAATCTATGAGCTTTCCCCATTGTTACGTCCGCCCTTTGCGTCCGGAAATCTATATTAAAAAATAATCGTTTACAATTGATGTTGACATATTACGGTTTCTATGAACGCAAATGTTGTCGCACTCTCAATATCACCTTAATTAATATCTGCTGATATATTAATTTAATGACTTAAGGACGGCCGGGGCTTCGAGAATTGCTCGCACATCCTTCTTGCTTTGACCAACCGAACCTCCCTGCCCACGAAAGTCTTGACACGCTTGTTCATCACGTTCATGCTCCATAATCAAGGGAGCCGTTTTCTTTAAGTAAATATGTTTTGTCCCTACTCTTAATTAAACCGCGTACAAATTACGCCCAAACATAATCGAATCGTGTTTTAACTGATTAGGGAGGCTCACATGGAGATTAGAACCTATATGACGAATAATGTGGCGGACCAACTCGATCACCAAATTCCTGAACACATCGTTTTTATTAAGATCATAATCTAACTCATTCTACCACCTAGTGTCCTTCTTGAGGAATATCACAAAAGGAGATGGTGTAATGTTGTTACTTGCGCTTAATAAAAGGGAGAAGTTTAGTCAATTTGGGGCGACAATATTCATTCTAGAGAAAATGACGAGTACTTCATCAATTTTGATCCGATGTGTAATGTGATCCATGAGTTATTAATTTGTTTGGTCTTTTAACCGCAGCTCAAAATACTTCATGGTCTCTAAACTTCTACATTATTCAATGCAGTCTCTAAATCTTCGATATAGAAATTAAATTAAACGCATGCTACAAATTAAAAGCTATAAGATTACGTCATACATTAAGTTAAAGTTCATGAATCGTTTGTACCATTTTCTCTTCTGTCTGTATAACTTCTTTAACAAGAAAAAAAAATGATTTTATCCGTGACAATTTGTCTCTATAATTGAAATTTACTTCGAAGAACTCACCCAAAGTCAGTGATCTTTCCCATGAAAATTAGCGATGCCACCTCCAATCCCTAGATTCCTCCGCCGTAAGCCACCATGGTCAAACTACTGGTGCCGGCCCGAATTGGATGGAGGGTCGTGGAAATTTCACCTCCAATGGCCTCTCTACTTTATTCTCCTTCCACATTACTTTCTTCTTCACGTTCTTGGCTCTATAAATTGGCCCCTCATTTCCATGAAGAACCTCTTCTCCTTCTCCTCCTCCTCCTCCTCCCAGAAACCTCAGGCCCTCTCTCTCTCTCTCTCTCTCTCTCTCTCTCTCTCTCTCTCTCTCTCTCTCTCTCTCTGTGCGCTCCTTGAGATCTTTTTGGAGCCTGAGGTTCTGCCGCTTTTCCTTATATTAATCCGCTCTTGGTCCTCGCCTCCTGTGTTTCTCCATGCAAGCAGCGCTTGGTTTTGTCGCTCAATCTCTGTGAGCAGAACCATTCGCAGAAACCCACATCCTAGAAACCTTTTGCATCGTCTCTTCCGTCTCCCCAGAAAGATTCCGTGTATCTGGTGGTTTTGGTTTTCCCCCGAGAAACATGAACTTAGATACGTGACGTCTTTCGTGCTGCTCTTGAACGCGTGAGCATCTTCATGTCTCCGGTTCTCAGCGAGATCCTTCGTTCGGGTTATATGATAAGTTCTTCTCTGAGGCGCAGGACCCACTTAGTTCAGTCTTTCTCCGTCGCATTCCTCTACTGGTTCTATGTTTTCTCATAATTTACCTACCTACAGCTCTTTCACGTAGTATTCATATACATATATAGCTTTCTGAATTAGCTAAACATCGTTAGGATCTGGGTCTTGTGTGATTATTCTCTCCTAGTTGACTCATATCTTGAGATATTATCATAATTTTGATAGTATTAATTAGTATTCTCTCTCGTTTCCTCTTTTTTTTTTTTTGTGTTCTAATTTGGTGTTTTGCGAGTCGAGTGTATTATATACGACGATTACTATGGCTTCCTCGAGCCGGAATTCCAATTCCTCCTCGGGAACAACCGCCGCCGCCCCCGCCCCCACCACTCAAATTCAAAGCTCGAGCTCCGAAGACGAGTTGCTGCAGATCCAGAGGAAGAGGAAGAGGATGGAGTCGAACCGGGAGTCGGCGAGGCGGTCGCGGATGCGGAAGCAGAGGCACTTGGACGAGCTCATGGCCGAGGTGGGTCAACTGAGGGAGGACAACAACCAGATCATCGCCAGCATCACCATCACCACCCACCACCTGCTAGACCTCGAGGCCGAGAACTCGATCCTGAGAGCCCAGGCTCTTGAGTTGACCCACCGGCTCCAGTCCCTCGACGACATTCTCGGGTGCATCAACGCGACCGATCTCGAGTTGAGCGAGATCGATGGGGTCGTGGGCGTCCGGACAACGAGCCACGACCCTTTCCTGAACCCACTCAGCTCGCTGGGCCATTATGTCAACCAACCAATCCTGGCTGCTTCGGACGTGTTTCAGTACTGAACGTGAAAAAACCTCGTCGCGATCAAATCTCCACCCACGATGCGTTACTGCTTGTTCGAGCCTTCCAAGGGAAAGAATAGGGTTTACGTTGTTCCTTTTTTGTCTATACGACTTTGCAGGGCCAGGAGACCATGGGGAAAAATGGCGAGAGCAGTTGAGAATTATTGAGGGGGGGCAGTGAGTGAGTGATGCAATGGATTGGATCAGCTAATCTGGGCGGTACTTATGATGCGTGCTTTTGACTATAGTATTGTGTGGTGTTTCTGTTTGTGGGTTGTCAATTATTTATGTGGTAATGTAATTTAAAAGCTTTGGTTATCAATGATTAGCTATCGCAAGGGGATGGTCTACATACTTAAAATACAGCATTCAGTCGGGCTACATGAGCTCTTTATTGATTCCAGTCCCACCATGCGACGCCACAATAGTTTCAACGACGCATTAAAAGCCGATCGATTTATGTACATTGGTGGCAAAGGAAGACGAGAACAATTAGAGGAAAGGGGTTAAACAAATTGACCTGATTTGTCTCTCCACCACCAAATTTCATGCATCTTTTTCTGGATTGCCGGCTGGAGCACAAGCAAGCCGAACTCATGCTGCCAATGCCACTGTCGAACCGTCCCATGTTAAACATATATCATCTAGACCCGAAAAGGAAAAATTAAAAGAAAAGAAAAGAAACTACAGGATCATTTCCAGCCTCTTGAATCTCGTGCATTTGATGTAGTACACATGTTGTTCAGAAGAAAATCTCGACATATTGGATGTTCTGCAACTGATGCTTGAACAGATGGGGTGTTAAGAACCCTGTTGATGTGCTAGGGGAAGCAATATAATTGCAGACATTCCTCTAGCAATGGAAATGCGATCATGGATACGCAAAAGGGGGAGGAAAAAAATGATGACGCTGAGTGAAATCGACTGACATATAGCCCAATAAAGAGCCAAGAAGTGAGTGAAATTAGGTTTAGCATGCCTCCAAAAGAACCCGACAACCTTACGGCACTCTCTTGTCATGCCGTTCTCTGTAAGGGTTTCGATTGCACGTTACAGCAACAGGAGATGATGCGAGGATGCATCGAGAGAGAAAAGGCTAAGATGTCATTTTCCTCGCAGTTTCATCTGTATATTTTTTCAGTAGGGGAATGAGTGAATGACCTTTTAGGATATTCTTAGGAAGGGGTTTGTGATCGTGACGAAATTCGTAAGGAAGGAGAGATTTGGCTTGTTCCACGGATTGGTTTTACGCCACAAGAAAAGGAAGAGACGACAACAAACAACAGTACCACCATGGTTACCGCAAGAAATTTAGGAATTTTATCCAGTCTAATTGTCTTGGAAAGAGCTCGGCAGTAACAAGGAAGGAACGCCAGCAAACGTCCTTAATCTGCAATTGGGAAAGGGTTAATGGAAAATGAGCAATACAACAAGCACTCTTAATCAGTGAGCAGAGGGATGTTTCCAATTATCAAGTCGGCCACCTAAGGTCCACTTTGGAAACTCTTTTGAACAAAAGACCTTATTAAAGAACCTTATTTGGAATTTTCTCCGTTATGAACGAAAACTAGTTCGCAATCGAATTTCAATCCCTAACTTTGTCCCACAGAAATAAATTAACAAATCATATTTCACTTTTTTTCTTTAGAAAAAAAGTCGAACCAAGGCGTCATCGCTGACGGTCCTAGCATTTTCCCCTTTTGTCTGCCAAGTATATCCTAATTTCTTGACTTCTAGCAGGGATAGAAAAAGTGACAAGTTGCTATCATGGATTCAAGCGTCACCAAGCTCCAGTATTCCGCCGTGCCCATGAAAAGATCCAATGAGCATCGAACCCAAGTTAACTGGCCCTTACCCCCGTTGATTTGCCAAGAGTTTGTGGCGTCTTCATTTTTGGGACGTCTCTCATCAGCAATTTGTGGGGCTTGGGAGACTTCCAATACTTTGACCTTTGACGAAATGCTAACTCATGCAAATGAATGGGCTGTAATCGCATCATCTCGAATCAATGGTGTGGTATGTTATTGTTGGTCCCCGAGAGGACAAGCACCGTCCTCCTTAAATGCAGAAAATAAGCTGTGCAAGTGAACTGGCAACTCACGTCTTACCATTTTTACAAGCGGGATGTTCATGTCGGCACTAAAATATAAGCCCATAAGCAAGAGAATGTGACATAGAGCATGCATGATCCCACCATTATACCAATAGCAAGTTGAAAGAGACGATCAAGAACCAACATATCTTGCATCCCTCTCGACTAATTTGAGAGATTCGTCAACACGGGAAGCCTTTCACATCACAACAGAAAACCCAGCAAGCCTCATGTCAAGGCCATAATTCCCAGATTCACAAACTGCTGTTATGTTACCTGCTAACGAACATGATGGGTAGTTACTGTTATTCTGCAGCTGATGGATACTTTTTCGAGTCAGCAGTAAAATCCAACTATGTAACGCAAATTTCTTCGTCAAGTACAGAAACTTCATCAATTAAATTTAACATCCCATCGCACATTACAACAAAATGAACAAAAAAAACTGTGGTCGAAGCATCCATGGCAATGAAAGAGAATTCATTACTAATCTTTTCCAAAATCAGCATTATAGTGTGCACTGGACTCCAGTTTCTTTGCTTCACTCAGTTTCCGAACAGCCTGCAAAATGGAGCCAGATGTTAAGATAGCACCCTCAATCACTGCAAACAACAAGAATGATTCCATAACGACAACAATCTAACCAGTTCTTGCTCACATGAAAAGACGAATACTGAAACACAAAATTGTGCAAAAGGGGGGCCTTTACCTTCATGAAATCTTCATGAATGACATAATCACGTTCTGCACGTATGGCAGACATTCCAGCCTCAGTGCAAACATTACGCAGATCAGCACCGTTGAAACCCTAAAGCAGTGGAAAAATAAATTAGGATAATCAATTTGCCGTGGATAAAAGGAACGAGCACAATTCAGTTCAAAACTCACCTCTGCAAGCTTCACAACAGCCTCATAGTCAATTTCTCCATGCTTAGCAATGCCAGCAGCATGAATCTTAAGGATCTCCATTCTTGACTGCTCATTTGGCAGTGGAATCTCTATTTTTCTGTCCAATCGACCCGGTCGCAGAAGTGCAGGGTCAAGCACATCCGGTCTGTTTGTTGCCATTATCATTTTTACCTGGAAATGCCAGATTTCCAACCAGTTGTGACAAAATGAAACTCAGTATTCAGGTACACAGAGACAATATGAAGTAGAAACTAGAACAACAGAGACCCACAAGTGCCAACTGGAGCTATTTCAGCTACCTAAAGAAAGCTCCACCTTGTACTACATCACACAGGGCTGAAGAAGAGACGACGTACTCAAAATATAGCCTTAAAAATTCAATTGACATTCTAACAAACAAATTGAGGCAACAACAGTGTACGAAGATCTTCTCAAAGATAACATGCTATTGAAGCGTTATTAGTCTGTGACATGGAGAGGAAAGCAGAAAAGCACTCTTCTACTTAAGCAACTTAAGAATTGGGGATTAAGATGTTCTTTAGCATAAAAGATACTTTCTCAATCTACAACACATAGATAGCACATAGCAAATTTCCTCCCCACCCTTCTCCACAAACAGTCTCCCCCAACCATATTTAAAGAAGGGTGAAATCAAAATGACACTTAATATGAGCCATTACTGAGAGCATTTCAACCGCAAAGGTAGTCTTTATTCTGCACAACAGCATAGAAGATGAACTGGCTGCCCAGAAAAAGGTACCTTTCCCAACTGATCAAATCCATCAAGCTGATTCAGTAACTCCATCAGAGTTCTTTGAATTTCACGATCAGCACTTGTTCCCTCGCTGAAACGCCGTCCACCAATGGCATCAATTTCATCCATAAAGATGATACAGGGCTTCACAAACAAGAGAAAAATCTCATAATTGGTTTCTCAGGAAGAATTATATCAGTAGATAGCAAGTTGGATTTCTTACTTGATGATCACGTGCATATCCAAACATCTCCCTTATCAACCTCGCACTCTCTCCAATATATTTATCGATAATGGCACTTGAGACAACCTATACTTGAAGAAGAGTGGATATCAAACAGAAAAATTTCATGACAAAAATATTCTAACCCAGGAAGCAGCATCACAGCATATCAAGATATAAATCTTACCTTCAAAAAGTTTGCATCTATATTACTTGCAATTGCTCTGGCTAACAAAGTCTTCCCAGTCCCAGGAGGGCCATATAAGAGAACACCCTACACGCGCGTATATAGAAAGAGAGAACGTCAGAAATTGTCCATCCCAATGCTGCTGAGAATAAGCAACCCACCCCCAAAAAAAAAAAAAACAAACCCAAATGCACAGACAGGACAACCTATGATCCTCTTGAAGAATGCGTTGAGCAACTACTCACCTTGGGAGGTTTTATTCCAACTCTAAGGAAGAGTTCAGGATTCATCAGAGGCAGCTCAATAGATTCTCTCAGTTCCCTAATTTGATCAGATAAACCACCCACAGCAGAGTAGCTAACATTTCCAGGGTCTTCATGGAGCATGTTATAAACAACTGGATCAACCTGTTAATTCATAAAGTGCCATTGTAAAACAGCAGGATCACGTGCAAAATTCTCTGACTCTATTAAAACTTGCAGACTATCAATCATATCCTTGGGGAAAACCAACATACCTCACGAGGAAGTGCTCGCATTATTGTCAAAGTTGTCATATCAAGGACTACTCTAGTTCCTGCAGTCAATTTCTCCTTATCCACTTTGCTTCGGCAGCCAACCACATATCTGGGGCCGCTACTTGCTTTGACAATCACTGCTCATTTATTAACCAGAGTTTCAGATACTTCTTTAGCAATAGAAAGTTTCATTTTGATCCAAAAGGTAGGAACAACAGTTGAAGAATTTATTAAATATCAACCCCTATTCAAATAACCAACTGAATAAAGACATTAATAAGGGAAATCCATTTCCACATCAAAGCTTTAACAAATATATCCCCATGCCAAATGCTTGCTAAGTGAGAAGCTCAACAATTAATTTCAGAATGAAAATGCAGACACAAACATAGATTAAGCAAATTAGATTGAATCCTAAGCAGAAGTATGGATAACAACTAAAGAAGGGAAGTTACAGCGTTCACATCAAAGTTTCAACAAATATATCCCCATGCCAAATGCTTGCTAAGTGAGAAGCTCAAGCAATTAATTTCAGAATGGAAAATGCAGACACAAACATAGATTTTATTAATTAGATTGTATCCTAAGCAGAAGTATGGATAACAACTAAAGAAGGGAAGTTACGGCGTTCATTGTCAAGAGGCCTGAGAACTTCTCCAATGATCTGCCCAACACTTTGAAGAGACTTCAAATCATCCTCTGTCTTGTTGAACTCTTTTTTGGCACCTCGCAAATTCTCTCTCACTGCATAGTTTGCACAATGCCAATTAAACATCACGATCAAAGCAAGACAAATTAGCACACCGGCATTTCTCTAAGCATGCAAGAAGCAACTAAACCAGTGTTACAGGAAAGCACATTCTTCACAGGAAAAGAATCCCAAATTCCAGGCGACAAATCCAAACGAAGAAAAGTTGCTAGTCCAACACCTTATGCATTTAACAGACTAAATGGAAAGTAGTCGATTAAATCTCTCCTCCAATAGAGAGACAAGCGAAATTCAATTTGACCTCACAGGACACATCAAAATTGAAGCTTTTATCCATTGATGTCAGCAAATGAGCGAAAATGCCGCCATAAATTAATCGGTCTCTCCTGAGGAACCCTAACACACAGTCAACTCAAGTGAATAACCAAAACCTCCCACTCGTCCAACATAAAAGTTCAAAATCACATCTCAGATGTATCTCCCGAGTGGAAATTGGGGGGGGGGGGGGGGGGGGGGGGGGGTGGGTTGTTCCAATCGGATAGAGCTGCGATGATAATCTACCATCAGAAGCCTACCACGAACTCAACGCGAGGCAAACGCGGATGAAGAAACCGGACCTCTCTAACGGTTACTCCAGAAAGAGAAACACCCAGATCCACGATCAAAAGAACGAGCTAGGGTTCCGGCGGACAACTGACCTGATCGAACTCTGGATTCTAGCTCCTTGTGCTGGAGGAGCTTCTTGCGGTACTCGGCAATGGCGCTGCGGCGTCGCGCGGCGTCCTCTCCGTCGTTCATTGTCGAGCTCGGCGTAGGAAATTTGCGATTGCGGAAAAAGTTGCTTGCAGGTTCCTCACTCTGCTTGTGTCCGCCTCGCTCGCCCTCTACTAGCGAGTCTTTTGGGCTTGAGCCGTGAGGAATGACGTTTCTTTCCCCCAAAGAAACCTATTTTACTTTAATATTTGCGTTTTATAAACTTTTTCCTTTTTCCCTGGTGCAAAAAGAACTCTCTCTCTCTCTCTTTTTAATCTTGCTGCTTACAGAAAATAATATGCAAATTTTAGGTTTCTTAACTAATAATATCCACCACAAATAGGAATTTTTCAAAATATGCAAAAAAATAATATGCAAATTTAGATATGATAAATTCTTAACTTTTTAAGTTCTAGATTTATATTCTAATTATTCAAATTTAGAGGACATGAATCTCTAAAAAGAAAATCGAAACAAGTGTACAAATTTAAACTAGGTTTCTTAGGAAAATGACAAATTATGAGGACACTGACTTGCGTGTTGGTTATTAGCTCGGTAGTCGGATCGCAGTTTACATATCCTTTTGATTGAGAGATCATACAAGTGTTGTGCTAAGTAAAATTTATGAACTTTATTATATTGACATGCTAGGTCGTTTCGACAAACTAATATACATGGTATATGTGAGACTTATATGCCATTTCGATCGACTAAATAGATATTTAAATGTTAATGGTCAAACGAAATGTAGAAAATGTCAATTTTGTCTCATATGTCAAAATTTCTCTCTTTAATAAACAATGGAAAAGTTATGATTAAATTATGCCATGAGCCAAAAATCGAGCGCCCAGAAAAGTGTCAAAAATGTGGAAGAAAACCGACCTGTAGCATCACCCGACCCCTAAGACCAGAGTTTTAAAAGTTGTGCCTTTCTTTAATATTTGGGCATACCATGATAGCAACAAAATAGCGCTGGCGGAGATTCATGAATGCAACATTACCGTTCTTGCTTCCATTCCCATGTCAATGCGAGGGGAAAAGGTCACTGCTGCTCTTCGATTTGATGGTGCAGCTCAAGAATAGAACATGCTCCGTTCGAGTATCTAGAACAAAGATATTCCCTATTGTCACATAAAATTAAACGACATCTTCTACGCTATTGTGACCCCCATCAACCGAGGAAAGAATTCAGACCGGGAACCCTCCCGTAACTTCCCGTTTATGTACAGTCTCATCACACACAGGAGCTTCCAGGAGCATATGCTGTTTCAGCATTTTGACCTTGAGATGTCGCCTTTCCTGGTGCTGTCTGCCAAGGATTTACCATGAACACTGGGCAGGAGTAATCATGATCTTTTGGTTTATCGCCATGCATGGAAAATCATGATTGCTTCTGTCTTCTTGCATTCTGCAACACTTCTTCCAGAACCGAAGCGATTCTCTGCGCCATGTGGTGTTCCAGGAACTGCTCTTTCACCCTCTCATATCCCTTCTTTCCCATTTTTAGCCTCATCTCTTTCTGGGTGGCCAATTTGATGATATTTTCTGCCAGAGGCGTCACACCTTCTTTCCCCGCAGGATGCAACCATCCTGTTGACCCATCTACCACAATTTCCGTGGTTCCTCCAGCAGCTGTCCCCTGGATTAAAACAAGTTCAAACAAACATTTTCTACTGTTGGGATTTAGAAAGAATCCCACATATAGATGGTACATCCTCGTGCAGAAGAACAAGTAAGCAAACAATTCAAAGGGCGCATGCTGAAAAACAAATCAGCAGTACAAAACTTCAAAAACGGCATAAATGATCCCCCAACTGCTGTCACAATTATGCGAGAGGGAACCCCATGCAGTAGTCTTTAGACATTCTAGTATTGATGATGGATAAGGAATACTATTGATAAGAAAGAAGATTTCCACAAAACATCCGCATTGAGAAGCCAAAAAAAGTGAGGCATTCTACCCGTTTCTCCAAAATGAAAAAAATGGAATGTAGAATGGGAGCAAGAACAGATAGATGACATAAAAAAATATCAAAATGGGTTATTCATTGTCAGCCTTTTTGTTTGGGCTTAAAGCCCTTTCAAACAGCCACATTTGAATGTCCCACCAAAACAATAAGGATGTGTTGATATGAAAAAGATGAAGGGTCACTATGGGATGACTTTAACTGCTTCTATATTTTAAAAGATTTCGGGTATTTCATGTGAAAACATGACAACTTTTTAAGGTTTACATCAAAAGTAAAAGAACAAAGCAAAAGCAAAAACGTCAGAACCAAACACTTTCTAAACATTCATCACAGTTGTCCTTTAAAACAGTTAATATGCAGTGCCAAAGGTAAATGTCATCCTAAGAGACAATCCTCAAAGGATGCAACAAATACTCCTACAGTGGAAGCATTACCAGAACCATGAAATTAAGAAATTGCTGTTGATGAGGAAATAATACGACATGCATAGACCTGTGAATGAGGAAAAAGTGATAACTAAATAAGGTTTACCAGTACAGGAAGTTGGAAGGCCATTGCTTCAATAGTTATTCTCCCAAAGCACTCTCCACGCGCCTACACATGAATAAGGATACAAGGTTCGAGTGAGTCAGGTCTACCGGTTGGTCTGACACTAAATGAGCAGCCTCACTATGGTTCTCTCAGTGCTTAGAATCAAGTAAAACTAAAGGTTAAAGAAACCTAACATTCTGTTGTTAGAGCCCAAGGTGCATCACAGAATAAAATTGGTGAAATGACTCTTCCAATCAATCCTCAACTCAGCATGTGGGAGTCCCACTCCTAGATTCATATTGGTAAATACAATTCCTTCCCTTTTTTATCGAATATTCACATATCTCTATACACAGGCCTAGCCCCACTATGAATTACTAGGAAATATCTTAATTGCACGGGTCCTGAGGTACCTAGAAGTCACAAGGTCGATGTGATGGGAACAATCCAATTAAAGAAGATGACTGCATCTACTCAGGCAAGTAAATTAAAATATGAACAGCAATATACCTGAGAGTTTTGGACGAGAACGTCAATTGAAGCCAGATAAGGAGCAACTTGCAAGGTCTTATTGACAAAGTGTACGCGATCTTGAATTTTCTTTTCTGCTACAAAGTTACGAAGTTCTGTCTCGAACTTTGTTTGAGCATTCATATCACTTCCAACTATCACTGCATGCATAGATGGCACCTGCAATTTCCTCTCTTGAATCAATTGCAGACTTTCATAAAAGGCTCTCAGAAATAGATCCTGCCCTTTCCCACGGGAAACACCTGCAATTAGATCAGACAACGGACAAGCAATGTTCAGGAGAAAAAGTTATACCAGTGGAGTACTATCTATTAAACCAACAAATGGTACTCAGAGTGAAATAAAATAAGTTAAGTTAATTTTGACATAGGATTCAGGAAAACTCAAACAGCGATCTCAGACATGAAGAAGTGAGCTCCAAATGGAGGAACTCTATGGTGCATCCTGCCCTTGGAAAGAGACATTTCATTTTTTCAGCGGTTCAGATACCTAGGACGAACCAAGTGGCAGTTCACAGAAGTAAAGAATGTGAAAAGTGAGAGCAAAGAAGCACTCAAAATATCCACAAATGCAAAGCAGTACTATGATACTCATGAGGCTTACATGAGCAACGGATAAAAATTTCTTCATGTTTCTCATTGTCCTCATCACAGGTCTAATCAACCTCATGCACTAATATGTCAAATAAAGGGACCAAAACCTTATTGTCAAATAAAAGGACCCAAACCTTCCACTGGAAAGGACTCATTTAATAGAGGCATCACTTTAAAATAGCACAAGTAGACATAATCAGCCAACAAAATTAGAAATTCACTATAGAAAGCATACTATTGATGATGGCAAAGAGTAGATCCTCATTCCGCACTCCAAAGGATTCACGGACATGCTGATGGAGAACCCTCTTGGCCACGTTATTTTCTGCTACTTCCATTAATTCATTGCTATTTCCAAGGTGCACGACATAAGTCTTAGGCATCTTGATCCTGCCAATATAATTATGAGAAAGCAAATGGGGCGAATACAAATGCAGAGTTCCACATACTAGTAGTGAATGTCAGTGAAAACAGCACTGCAAAACTGCAAAGCATTCATATGGAAACTATCCAGAGTGCAAAGATAAGAAGCAGATGAACTTGCCAGGTATGCAAGGGGAAAAAGAGCAACAAGAATAATTGCACATGCAAAATTCTCCAGCACTAGTCAGTTCTTCACTGTGAGACTGGTGAGAAAAGCATCAACAGACTTAGAAGACCATTGGTAAACATGGCATATTTAATATGCGAGAAGAATACCCCAGACGTTCTTGAGTTCTGGTCTTCCAGTATTCAGCTGTTGTGTAAGAATCAATCATTGCCCCAGCCACATAAGGTAGGTGCTTGACATACTCCAGTTTAAAATAATGTCCTCTCATTTCGTGAATCCACCACAAAATTTTTGGGAGGACACTAGAAACATTGTCCTTGAGAACAGCATCAAGCCACTTCCCAGCAACAGCAGTATTTAACACCACCAAATCAGCCTTAAGGGCTAGTTCAATAGCTTTCTCTCCTTTTGCAGAGAGAACCTATATATGTATGAACAGAATAAAGTCAGACAAAAGCAAAATAATGCAATTTATTTATGTCATATGTATTATAAAACAAACCAAAAAACACTCAAAGAGCCTCTCTGGTGTGACTCTTTATCAGCTATGTTTGTGGGATGCCAGTGATGATGTCATGCCTTGCTGCAATTTCACTGAGGAAACACCATACTACTGTCTCTTGTGGAGGTTTCGGCCATCCTGGCCCATTCAAGAAGGATCATCTACAACTTCCCCACAAAACCAGTGCCCCTTGAAGTGAGATTAGTGGTTAGCACAACCAAGCCTATTTTCTTAGTGAAATTTCTTTCTCTTGTTTAATTAAGAGGCTTCTTAGCTAGAGTTACTTAAGAAGGTTTTTCATGGCTTCCAGCTCAACAATCTGATTAAATTAATATGGGTGAAAGTGGACTGTCAAGCATCACTTGTAGGGCCCCATCAAGAGTTTTACAGCCACTTCATAGATTCATTTGTGATCCACCGACGATTTTGGCTTCAATGACAAACATTCAAAGAAATTGCTGGTCCTACAGCCCAATGGAAATGCTAATTTTTTGCTGCAACAGACCAGACATACACTGCCTTGACTAAATTGACACGACAGATAGACCATACGTACTTGTCAAATTCCAAATTAATCCAAGAATTGCATACCATTGTACAAAACATTTCTCAAGATGCTACCAATTCATTGTCAAATTGAAGCTAGTAAACTTTACCATTTCCTATACCCCAAGCATATTAAACATTCTTCTGATGCTTTTACACATACCTAGTCTGATAAGCAGTAAATAATATTGAAACTGACTAAAGAACAAACTGCCAAGCAATAACATGAACTAAAACTTTACCCGCACTCCATGGTCTAACATCTTATGCTCCAAGCTATAAACTACATCATCTGTCTCTGCTGGTTTCTGATTAGTAATCCAGACAACCTCCGAGCCCACACCTCTCAACAAAAATGCCAGCTCCATGAGCAATAATGGCCCACCTTACACCACAGAACCGAAAAAATTCAATTCATTAATTCAACCCTCAACAGGAAAAGTGAAAGCTAAATCTACAGCCTGCTGGGAATGCCTGCCTCAAGGGAATACAATTCATTTGCAACTATGGTTAAATTTGACTTAGCAAGCAATCTAAAATCACTGTCGAGTTTGCTTATGCTGGCTTTTACACTGCAATGATGCCAAAAGAGGCGTAATTTGCTCAGAAAATAATTCATGTGGAGCTCAATCTCAATAATTTGCCATGCCGCATCCCAAACGACATCACTCGGTCCCAATAAACTTAATTTCCAGCATCCCGAAACAGCTTTAAACTCCCCAAATTGAAGTCAAATCGATACGAACTACACTTCAGAAGATCCAGAGTTAACCAGTAACTACCGGAAAGCGAGAGCTCGTGGGAGACGAGAAGGACGAGCTTCGACCTCATGAACTCGAGCGGACTGGACCCTTGAGAAGGTGAGCGGATGCCGCCGCCGGCGCCAAGGAACGTCTCTCCGGCGAAGTGCGGATCGCTCGAACCGGAGCGGACGGCGCTAGGGTTGCAGGAGTCGGACGCGAACCTGGTGATCAAGACGAGAGCGGTGGAAAGAGAGAAGAGGACCAGGATCATCAGAGGCCACCGCTTCTTCTGCATTGCGATCCACGCGCCGGATTGCTTCGCCATTGATGTTTACTGTCGAGTGAGCTCGCGTTCTTGCACGCATCGACACAGTGCTCAAGAGGATTCCGGCTTGAGGAAATCTGCAACTTCCTCCATCTTTGGCCAGAAGAGAGAGAGAGCCACCTGAACGTATTCTACATCCATATCGGACCGTGTTTTCTGTTCAAGAAAAAGCAAATTTTATAAATTTTTTTAACGTCTATAAAACGTAAAACTTAAAAAAAAAAAAAAAAACGTAGAGTGCCTAAGGTACTTATTAGAGCCGAACATAATGGACCATCTAATCGGGAAATCGCCCGAACCGGACCGGACCAGCCGGGATGATTCAGTTTTTTGGAATATTGATCACGTTTCTCGAACGGTTTGTAGGAGGGTGAGATTGATCTACACCACTTAGACCGAAATTAGAATTAGCTTAATTTCCCTTTCTCTGAATTTTTCTCCATCTTAGTACCTCTCACATTTCTTCTTTCAGGCCTCACTCCTTAGTCAGTCGAAAGTCAAGACTTTGCCGCTCTAAGTAAACCAGTACACCCTTCATCTCTCTCTCTCTCTCTCTCCCCTCGATCCCATAGTCCGATCCAATTTTAAGATTAGGTGGTTTGATCCATATTCTTAAAAATCGAGGAATAGTTCCATTGATCTGGTTCATGGTTTTGGGGAGGAACCAAACTGTCCAAGGAACCAATCACCCATAATATTTGTTAAGTCATTAATCGCACTCTCAAAATATAATTACTTTATTCGAAGTATATTACTTTTTGAACGTATCATTATTATCTTAACATATTATTATCACTGCATTTTTAAAATTGTGCTTTTTTAATTATTCGTGATCCATGTTGATTAGTTAATAGAATTGGAGTACAATGTACATTTTTTAATTCAATAAAAAGGTTGAAAATAATATTCCACCGTTACATTATCACACATGTATAAAATGCATGAAATAAGTCTTCGAAAAACAAGTCATGTTATTTGATAAAATAGATAGCTTACAAAAAAAAACTTAAGTTTTGAAAAGTGCCTTTTAAAGTGACTCTTGGGGAATTATATTGATTTCTACGAAGTGTTAACTTTCAATTGACGTCTGTAGTATAAAACCTTTCAGAATGTCAATTGCTTAGAATTTTTAGTATTTTTTTAAATTAATGCGTTATTATTTATTCTTATCGAAATTTAGAAGAAACGTTTATTTCCTTTTCGAAGACATTACGAGCTAAAGTTATTATATTTTTCTAATCATAGGTGTCGTCAAAATCATTTGACTTCCTCGTTCATTTAAACTTTTCTTGGTAGAAAAAAAAAAGTTTGGTTATGCCAAAAAATAACTTCTAACTAATATGATTTTCATTAAACACCATTTTGCCATGTCTAAATGCCAATCATCTTTTTATTTATTATATTGCTCCATGATAACTTTCATTAATAAGTTATATACAGTTAGAGAAAGTATTAATGATTTAGAATTGAGAAAGGTAGCGCATTAATTTCATTTCGACGTCAAGCAAATTACATTCAATTTAGGATAAGTTCATTGTCATTTATCAAGCATAGGAACATTTTCATTATTAAAAGACAAACAATAATTAAAAAAACTAAAGGCTATTATCATCTAATACGAGAGGTTGGTGATTAATGTCGATAATATGCAATTGCTATTGAACTTGTAATTTCATCCCTCTCGAAGGCATTAATAATTGAAATCACTTTGCAGATCATGAATAATAATATTTCTAAGGCAATGCATCGTATTATTTTTTTTAAATAGAATTTATTTTATCGGTATCTCAAACAGTTGTTTTACATAAAAATTTGCTTTTTTTTTAATTAGAAAAATGGTTTTTGGAGACTTAGCCAAACCGCCTTTGGTATCGGACTCGGATTGCATGATGTATGTTAAGCCCAATTGAACAGTTGGAAAAAAGAATGCAAAAAGAAAAAAACCAAATAAAACTGAGGTCGTACGGCCCCAAGTCACGGATTAGATTGGAGGCACATTTGGTAACGTTTCTGTTTTAGGAAATATTTTTTGAACAAAAATATTTTTTTGTGTTTATACTCTATATAACATTTTTTTTAGTAAAATAGAATATTTGGTAAAAATGTTCTTGAAATAGAAAAAGAATATAAATGTGTTTGGTACGAATAAATTTTTTTTATTTTTTTCTCTTGTTCATTGGCGATCGGGGCTGGCAATCGCCAGTGGGTGGTCAGAGGCTGCAAAGACAAAAGAGAAAAAAAATAAAAAATATTTTTTAACAAAGCATTCGAGAATAATAAGCAAGTGTTTTTTGTTTATCGTGATTGATTCGAATGTGTTTTTAAGAATAAAAAATATATTTTTTATTTTCGAGAACAAAAGTGCAAATAAATACTTTTTTATTATTTTATTATTCATCGGAACAAAAGAATATAAACAGATTTGTTTTTAAACATTAACAAACAGGCCATTGGAGAACTAGTTTATTTTTGGGTCGGTAACCCTACGTATATTTTACGAGCGGGAAAAAGAAAACGACTAATAATTATCCAATCTGAGTTACTCCGGCCAAAGACAAGAGTAGATTTCTCCCTCCGCGTAGGCAGAATTTCCGGAGGGCGGCGGAGATGCGGTTGCGGCGGCTTCAGCTTCCGTCTTCGGCAACGTCCTCTCTCTGCGCCGCTCCTCCCCATTCATGGAGCCCGAGACCAGTTCGCTTCATTCGCACCCTAGCTTCGCCTCCCTCCCTATCCCGCTCGCTCTCGCTGTGCTGTCGCTCTTTCTGTTCCAACTCGAACTCGCGGCCGTTCTCCGAGCCCCCCGTCGCGGCGCCCGAAGAGTCATCGAAACGCGTAATCATTCTCGTCTCCGAACCTTTCGTTCAGTCATCCGCGAGCTCGTCGATTGGGAGAACTCCTCCGTCTGTATATTTCTGTGGTTGCGAAGTAAAGCGTCACGGAGATAGTTCGTCATCTGTGGTAGTAAATGCTTTGAGAAATCACCTTGTTCTTGTTGGCGCGATAGACTTCGCCGTGAAATGATCGGATTAAACGCCTTGCTTTATTACCGGCCGGTGATTTACGAAGCGCTTGAAGAGACTCTGCGCTCTGCTGATGTGATAGATATAGTTCCGGACATTGTGCTAAAGCTAGCATGTTGCCGTGTGTTGGCGTCAACACTTGAACTTTCTAATGCTCACTTTGTGTTTAAGTTTTGGCAGAAGGAAATGAGCTCTCGATGCATACGCTCTTGTTTCGAATTCTCTCGCACTTGCTTCGTTAACTGTTTCTCTGATGCTGTCTCGCGTTGCTGCCTTATTTTGATTGCACAGGCTCCTCTGACGCCTGGCCTCTATCTCGTAGGGACACCTATTGGCAATCTCGAGGATATCACTTTACGGTACTTGAGTTTCAGATAATTGCAGTCGCTGAACCCTCTCTTCTTCCCTCGTGCACGTCTTACAGGCGCCTTAGGGTTCTTATGTGTATATTTTGGTTGTCTCCTTTGATTTAGTGTATCTCAGAATTTGTGATCATTTTTTCACCTGCACTTCTAAGGCTACTTACATTCAGCTGGAAGTTAAAACTGATCTCTGTGTCTTAAAACTCCATTTCCCCTCCTTTTGCTGCCCATCAACCTATCCTGCGCATCTGATATTTAGTTTGATGTCCTAGCAAACTATGCATACATGGCATGTGCATGTTGATTTTGATGCTTGGTAATTTTGGAATCATCAATGCAGTGCGCTTCGCGTGTTGAGGTCAGCCAATGTAATACTTTCAGAAGATACAAGGCACTCGGGGAAGTTGCTTCAGCATTATTATATCAAAACCCCTCTCGTAGGTTCCTAATGAAATACTATGCTCTGTTTTTTGTTGCTATGCATTATTATGTGATTCTAATTGTGTTCTTTAGATTTTCAGCTAAGTTATCATAAATTCAATGAGCATCAAAGAGAGCAAATGGTGCTGAAAAGGTTGAAGGGGGGTGAAATAGTGGCATTGATCAGTGATGCAGGAACACCAGGCATCAGTGATCCAGGTATGGAATTGGTAAGTTGACGCTCTTCTTCAAGCTTCTACATCTGTTTGGAATTTTGGGTGGTAAAGGAGTTGGAACACAAATGTGTTTATTTAAAATCTTCTTATTCACTCTGCAACATTGGGTCCTTTATGCACGGATATTACTTGCGAGTTACTAATCTTAAATGAGATAATAGCAGTCTTATTGGGATAGGGAAGCACTTCAATAGCTGACTCAAATCTGAGATACACTGCTTCAAAGATAACTAACTTCTATTGAAGTTAAAGCGCCAGTGGTGTTGTTGAGATGAAGCATCAATTTTCTCTCTTTCATTGATCTAGTCCCTTATATGCAAGTTTTCCCAGGTAAAATCATGTGTGGAAGAAGATATTCCTGTTATTCCTATCCCTGGGCCTTCTGCTTTGGTAGCTGCTCTCTCTGCCTCCGGATTGTCAACAGAAGAGTTTGCATTTGGTAAGTTCAAAAGGAGATAGAGCCATTCAAGTACAAGTCAGTTAGTACTCCTGTAGTTATTATTGATCTTTTAAGCTAACATTTTGTTGCACTTCTTAAGTTGGATTTCTGCCGAAACACTCTGGAGCAAGGAGAGAGAGGCTATTGATTTCTGCAAATGAAACCAAGACTCAGATATTCTATGTTCCTCCTCATAAGCTTCATCAATTTCTTGAGGAAGCCTTAATCATCTTCAGTGAGTCAAGGTACAGAAGATACAATAGGTGCATCAAATTTGTCTGTTTTTTTACATCTTGATTTCTAAGTATAATTTGTTAATTTCAATTTAACATGAAGGCAGCGAAAAATGCTTTATGAAGTTGCATCATTTCGAAATGCATGTCCAAGCTTCAACTGACAGACTCTTCTTAATTACTTAATCTTTTCATATGCACCTGGTATGTGCTTCATTTCTGCGAGGGATGATGTACCTTGATGTCTTGCAGAAGATGCGTCATAGCTCGGGAAATTACCAAGATTCATGAAGAGGTAGGATATTATACTGAAATTAAATCATTGCTATGTTTGCTGTCTGCCTCTCAGTTCAAACTGAATTGTTTCAAATGCTGTTAGTTTGTCCGCTCGACTTCTCTTGCTCTTCGAATTTAAGTGAAAATGCGCTGTTAGTCAATTACGCATGGATCTCCCTACAGTCCAGTATTATGTTACATCCGTGGCCTTCTCTCTCCACTAAGTGGGCATACAGGCCCCTAGACGAGCTCGGCTTACTTACTATGTGAGATTGAAGTATTATCGAATTCACATGAGAAGACCTAGTCGAAAGCTGCAGGTATAAAATCAGTAGACACATGCTTGTTTATAGGTTTAGTACCATAGGGTATCATATCAGACTGTACTGTAAAGGTGGAGGTTGAGATTGAGTTATGATTCAACATCAGATAATATAGTAAGAGTTACTTTTGGTAACTGAAACGAGGAGCTTATGCAACTAAAGCTTAGTTACAAAGCAGTGGTAGTAACATTTGGCAATTCAAGTAATTCTACTTAATCTCTAAGTACATCTATAGTTTCTCTTACACTCTACTCATCTTTGAGTGATAAAAATGCACAGTCCTTGAGTGAGTGTATTTTAGGTGACTACAGAGTCGATAAGTAGTTTGTTGTCTCAATTTTATTTTGTAAATCCCCCCACAACCTTCATTGACCTTTTTCATCTCAAGCTTCTGGTGATCTCTCTTTATTTTTTCCTCATAAAATTATTAAAATGTTCTATGCCTCATCAGTTCTGGCGGGGTTCGTTGGGGGAAGCTAAAGAAGCATTTTTGAAACGTCAAGCGAGGGGAGAGATCACTCTGTTGATTGAAGGCAAGACAGACTGTTCTGTTGAGATGCCATCAGAGGACCAGCTTGAAAATGAACTAAGTCATTTGATGTCCAGTGGGCATAGTCTTTCCGCGGTATTGATCTCAATTTGAACGTACTGGTTGCGCATTAGTGTCTCGAGGTTCAAATGGCTCGATGTGGAGCTTGCCACATGCCTGAGCCAATTAAACCTTGTATATAGTTATGGACCTAATGGCGAGAATGTATCACTGTTCCACAATGCAAATGCATGTTAAAGAGAGGAACAAAGTGCAGTAAGACATGCTGAAAGTTTCCTTACAGGCACTTGCCGATCGAAATGCTCTGGTTGTTTTTTAGTCTGGCTGTCACTGTTCTGTCTCAAAAGCTTGTATGTTTGGAACAGCTTAACCATTTAGGCCCCAGTCTAGTTATAAACATCTATTTCAAATCCTTGTAACATGAGGCCAGCATTCTTGATGCCTGATGTAGTTTGGTTTTATTCAGGCTGTCAAAGTGGTTGCTGAAGGAACATCTACCAGCAGGAAGGCAGTGTATTCACTTGCATTGCGGAAATTTGGACAGCAACGCCACAGTGGAGATGACTGACTTCACATTTTGCTGTGGCCCGGAACATATTAGCTGTAGTTTCAGCTAAGGCTTATTAGCCTATTGGCTTCTAGCTGTCAGACTATGATTGCAAGTGAAAAGGCAAAAAGGACTTTTCGGTCAGTGAAGAGATCTCTAGCCAAGTCATGCATCAACATTCTCAGGAGACAGAACTTTGACACTGAGGCAGAGTAATTTGCCACACCTACATATAGAAATTGAGTCCATGTCTGACGTGGCAGCCTTAGATTTCCGTTTGCCTTGCAGTGTTTCTACTTAAAGGAATTGCTAGTTTTACTCTGTCCATTGGGATTCCTGCCATTGACATGCCTCTGTCAGCAGTAATTATCAATGTTGAGCAGCTGACGCGTCTCTCAAAAGATTGATTATTCACATTATGAACGACATGTGCATGTATTGGACCTATGTTAGTAATTTTGGTTTATTAGTCCCTTTCTTTCTGTCTTGCTTTTAGGTTGTGAGTCAACCACTTCTCCCAAAAGTTTAAATTGTTGGGAGATGGGCCTACAAGGGAAATTTCTTAATGAATGTGAAAGTAAGCTTCAGAGATGGATATTTAAGTATGACTCCTTTGGTTAAATTGATAGGAGGCCTCAGATTGTACCTCAATCTTTTCATGTTCCTTTTATTGTGCCAAAACTGCATGTACTAACGGAACTATATTGCTTTCAAGACCCTTCATGTTTTGCCATTTGGACGCCTAACTTCTAGAGCACTAACATGATGTCATTCAACTAGAGATATAGATTATAAGGAGCCAATACATAATTCTCTCTAGGTTCGAAGGTAAGTCACACAATGTGGTCTACTTATTTTCAAAAGATACATATCATGACTTTGATACAGTGGATCAATAGAACATTCTCAAGAGGGAGGATTTCACCGGCTTCTGGTGTCCTAGCCAGTGCTGCATGTGGACCCCAATGGCGTCCAAGTACAGGCTGCTCCTTCCATGAAATCCCACCACCTTTCCTTCGGTCGTAGTTGAAGTAAAAAAGGTACCCACTTCTTCTCCAAATGGACCGTATTTTCCTCGACTTGTGTGAAATGTCAGCGACCTTATGAACTGTGGCTGAGGCCACTCATCTTTGCTGATGGGGCCATAATAGCCGGAGATGCATATTAGGACTTCATTCGGATAGTCCAGCTTGACCTGATGATGGAAAATTAGCAAAAGTTGAGTATCTCGTGGAAAATAGTAGATTAGCAGGAGTAATTTGTCTTCCAAAGTGAGATGTATATTTGGATTACCCGATGCATGGTGATTCCTCCGTTACCTCCATGTTTGACTGACCAAACTGACTGTCCATTTCTATCATACTCTATCTGTATGGAGCAGATTGCTTCGGTTCGGGTCAGAATTATCTGTCTGATCCCAGAAAAAACACCATCATCCCACGGTCGGCCAAAGTCCCCTCCCCAGGGGCCTGGTCCGCATGGTGCTGGCTCTTTAACAACTCCGCAAGCAACCTGGGACATCCAACGGACAACAAACTTAATGACCCCTTGGGCTATTGGTGAGTTCCTTTCAGTACGATCAATGTCTGTCCTGATTAGTGTAGGCATGCGTCTGAGCGTTGCTACAGCTAAAGTATCTATAGCTAAGGTCGGCAGCTTCACATTTATCCATCTACCCACCCAGCTCAGACTCGAACATTTTAGGTTACCATTAGCATTCTATTGACATATGTGCCATCAGACTCGGCCAATTGGATAGATGCTTTCATAATGAAAAGAACAGTACCTCTTCTGCCGGCCTTTGCTTCGCAAGGACCAATTTATTCGACCATTGAGGATAAGCCACTTCAGCCAGATCAGCCTCAGTCTTGTTATTCGTGTTCGCCGGAGGAAGAACGGCCATTGGTACTTTCCCTTCTATCATGTGGATGCCAATAGCATCTATAAACAGGCCGCTTCTACCATGAAAGCCTACGATCTTCCCTTCTTTCGACTTTGAAGTAAAAGAAGGTCCCTGCTCTTCTCCAAAAGGTCCGTGCTTTCCTCTGTTGGTGTGGAACGTAATGGATCTAATGATATTTGGTCCCATGTACATTAGAGGCCCGCAGGTGCCCGTTATATGTGTTAAAACTTCAGCTGGGTAGTCGAATACTATCTGTAAGAAGTAAACAGAACCAAAAAGGAAGTATGAAAATGCATGTATACTCTCACTAATTTTCTTGAATGTAGCTTAGAACTGAATCGAATATTGTTGTTTGACCTTATCGCTTCTGTATCCTCCAGTTCCACCACGCTTGCTTCCCCATATCGCCTCCCCGTTCCAATCATATAGAACCTTCATCGATACAATAGCGACATTCCGTGATAGATTGATCTGTCTGATGCCAGTGTATATTCCATCGTCATATGCATACCCTCCAGAACCTCCCCATGGTCCGACCGTCAGTATCCCTTCAATTTTCTGGGGCACTTTTTCAGCCTTGGGCATCTGAAAAGGACACAAAGTCTAGTGATTTGTCATTCCATCTACTTTACCGAAAATAATATGCACAGGCTAGATAGGTGAAAGAGCTTACCTTCTTTTTGTCATCTTCGTCCCCGGACTCATGGGAACTAGAACTAGAACTAGAACTTTGTCTTGAGTAATTGCTCGGAGTTTGTCTCGAGTAATTGCTCTCGAAAGTATTGCGTTGAGCTTCCTTCTGCCTCACGGCAAGCACTATGTCATAATTCTGCCCGATGCTCCCATGTACGATTGAGTAGCCAGCCTTGTTGGTTGTGTTAGCAACACCGTTTTGAGTATTAACCAGAGTTCCAGATGCCTTTTCTTTCTGAAACGGCTTCAGATAAACCCCAATTGCATCCAGGTACCAGCCGGACTTGCCATGAAATCCGACAATCTTGCCGCTGGTCGCTGGGAAAGAGAAACAGGTCCCCTGTTCAACGCCGTATGGTCCGAAAGTCTTGCGATTGCTCTCAAAGGTCAGCGAGCGAACAAGAACAGGTCCCCATTCATTGATCTTCCCATAATTTCCAGTAACGGAGATTAGGAACTCGTCCGGGTAATCAAGCTTGACCTGCGAACAACGAGAAAGATCGTGTGGCTTAGTGAGTTCACTGGGATGATCCGGTAAAGAATGATTTATATAGGGAAAAACGCAGCGATGCCTCTGTTGTGGAACAGCAAATATCCACTCAGATGCCGATGGATGTAACTGTGTTTAGAGTAAACTTTGGGACTACTGTGAGCTGGTCGATTGATCTAATTGCAACTGTCGTAGCTTCAAAGAATCAGCACTGAAGAAGTCCTTTTGTGAATGAATAATCAAGATTTAATCAAGACAGACAGAGATTACCAACCCTGTCCACTTTGCAACCTCCGTTTCCACCATGCTTTTCCGTCCAAATTGAGTTCCCTCTCATGTCGTACTCGATCTGGATAGAGTCGATGCCGGCTCCATGAGCTATCACCAGCTGCCTCACCGTTGAGTAGACTCCGTCGTCCCAGCGAAACCCATCTTGACCGCCCCATGGCCCAACCGACACCGTCTTCTTCCCGCTCCAGTCAAAGCTCTATAGAGTGTGAAAAAAAAAAAATAGTAACACCCGAGTCACGATTGCCAGCGGTACAATTTTGAATTATGTGCCTTTGAAATATCAATCTACACAAATTCTCACCATTCTAGTTGTGATGGGAAGAGAGAGCGGAGGATGGTGCTGGCAAACTTGCAAAGGTGGGAGTTCTCCAATGCTGCACGGATGCACGGTATCGCTCGGGTTTGAATGTTACGAGCTTAAAAAGGCGATTTAGGTTGTGCCCTTTCGTTATAAAATACTGACGAACCATGTAGAAGAAGCTCATTCGCTTTCCACTAAGGAGGGCAAGGATTGATCTGAAGAGAACCAGATGCCAGTTACTGCCAGAATGAAAATTCTCCATTGAAAGGTCTTTGCTTTTGGGCGGAAAAAGTTGCTTGAATCTCTTCTCTCTTCATGGTTTTTGCTCATGGACAGCTCATCTTTTCGACTTAAGGAAGGACTGCACTCTTCATCACCAAATGGCGAGCACTTTGCTTTAGCACCTCTTGTTTTCAGAATACTAAGGTATGGTTCCGCGGCAGATTGCGACACATTACACATTGCCTAGATATGAAAGCCATGACAGAAGATAAGTCGCTTCGCAACCAAATCATCATAAGCCGATCTAATATTCGCCTCTTTCTTTTGTCTCGGAATATCGACCTCACACGGCTTTCTTCTGGCACAAGGGATGTTATGCTCTCAGATCCCTTTTCCTTCGACTAAGCTTGCATGGCTGACTGTAGCTGCATCTCACTGTGCCCTTTTTTGCGGAAGCATATCAACCTTTGATCAAGGATGAAACGTTTACCGTCTTTTCCCACTCAACAGATGGTATTCTGACTTGGGCTCGTTTGTCGAACTTGTAGGTTAAGTATTCATTGTCGATGCAAGCCGCAAAGCTGAACATCCCCGGACATGAAATGACCAGAGGAATCGACGAGGAAGCGTCGATGACGTGCATTAGAGAAATAATGAAATTAAAAAGGGAAAATCAATACATAAACTGCTCTCATCTCGCTGATGGGAAAATTGCCAAAAAAGTCATAAATCTTTATCAGTTATACTGATTTAGTCCTAAACCATTTTCTACATTTACCATTTAAGTCTTTCCAGCGGATTTTGACTAGAAAATGCCCACATAGATGCCGGCAACAATCAAACCTCGCTGGCGATAACGTGGCGATACGTGGCGATGACGGGGCGACAAATTTTTTTTTTTCTTTTCTTTTCTTGCTCCAACCCTCCAAAGAGCGGCGAGGGCCGGGCGAGGCTGCCCTCGCCCCACCTAGCCTAGATTTGGGTGAGGGAGAGGTTGCCTCGCCCAGATCTGGGCAGGGCTAGCCTCCCCCGGCCCTCAAGGGCTTCACTGCCCTTTAGAGCGGCCGGAGCAAGAAAAGAGAAGGAAAAAAAAGAAGAAAAGTTTTGTCGCGACGTCGTCGCCAGTGAGGTCCACATAAGTATTTTCTAGCCAAAATTCGCCAGAAAGACTTAAATGGCAAAGGTAGAAAATGTTTAGAACTGAATCGGTTTAAAAAAAGTTTGAAAATTGAATCGGTATAAGTGGTAAAGGTTTAACACTTTTTTGACAATTTTTCCTCTCACCGATGGTGAGGTGATTAGTGCTGTCTTTTGCCTTCCGAATGTGATATGCTGCAGATAGACTTGTACCTGGCCTTTCCTGGTTTGAGTTCAGTTTCAGATGCATATCCTATGTTCCGAGTGGTAGCACCGTCACGCCTTCAGTCAACAGGCAGACAGTTTAGATCGAGGCACGAAAGATAGAAACCTCGACACATTTGATGCCACAATTCCACGACGATAACGAGTTCAACTTGTCTAGGATAATTTTCTCCCATGGTCATTTCCTCTTGTGCACAGTTTCAAACATCTCCACTCGCTACAGTGCTGCAGTGATATTCCCAAACAGGGGCTACAAGAGCTCCTTTCATTCAAGTTGTCATCATCGACTCAAAGAAAACCCATCAAACGAATAGGTCACATGGACTTTGGATGGGTCAAAGATGAATACGACCTAAATTGACTCCTTTAATTCGTATCAACTCATTTTTACATAATATAATCTTGGCAACTGATGCTCAACCCAACCCGGCGCAGTCCACAACCAAGCTACGCAATTTTTTGTCGAAACACATCTTAATCATTAAGATTGGTCGGGTAAGCAGTTCTATTTTTTATCATCTTTCATTTTCAATCAATTTCCATCTTCGGACTTTTCCTTCCCCATTACACCCAGGCCAAGGAAACGAAAACAACGTGACATAAATGCCGAGAACGAAGGACTATCAAACCAGTTGCCACGCTGCTGCCGACATCAACGTCCCGCCTCTTTCGATGGTGACACCAACCCACTCACCACCCGCTTGACTCGTCCAGCACCTCTTTGTACGTTTGCCTGCACCGAAGTCGCGACTCGCCGCTATGGATCTCGGGTCACTCGCTTCACACAACCCCAGATCTATGGTCACTCGAAACCAGGCCACGATAACTGCGAATGGTGGGCATCTCGTCTCGTCTTCATTCCATTCCATAGCCACAGAGAGAAAGGACCCAGTGGTATGAAGGTTTCAACCGCCAGGTACCCTCCAATGCTGGCCGCCCGCCTCGCAACCATAGGTCTCTGGGGACACACGGTTGACCACCGCCAATGCGGCGGCCGGACTGCGTATTCCAATTTGTGTTGCGACCCAAGTGAGCATGCGTGGTTCAATCCTTCTTATCCAATTACCAACAGGCAATGGGACAAAAATGAGCCAGGAATGGGATCTGTTGGCACCCATTAGCACCAAGTCTAATGCTTGATTTACGTAAAATCACTTTCACCGACCCTTTAAACACTCCAAATACAATCTAATTCTAAAAACGGGTCCATGACGTGTATGACACCTCAATTCATATGTGAGTGATAGAACCTCTCACCTCCATCTAATTAATCATGCACCAGTAAGTGGCCAGCGATTAAGGCAGTCTTAAGTTACAGGCACGCTCGATCAGTACACATCAGATGTTTGAAATCCTGCCATCAGACTGGGATTCTTTGCCCAGGTTTTCTGATGATTTTACCAACATCATCGGATTAGAAAAGAATTAAAACCACTTATACAAACCAAGCAACCAATGCTTTGAACTCTGCACGAAAGATACTTCTGGCAACACAATCAAGAAACCACCAACTGAAATGTTGCCACAACGAAACACGCAGCCAAACCTTGGGTCATTCCATGAAACAGAGATATCACAGAGGCCAAATGATGACATTACATCAACACAAAACCACCAAGTAACTTTTTCTCACACTGATAACTCTCGGAAGGTAATATTCAAGGAGGCTGGATAAGTACAAACCGAGAATGTAGTTGGCAAGATACCCCAACCATTAGGCTGGTTATTCATCTTACAGGAGCGCTAAATTTACTGCGAAGAGGCACCTGCGTCAGTCGCATGTTTGGCTATCAACATCTGCAAATCATCTTTCTTTGCACCCACAAGCTTGTCCACAAGCTGGCCTGCTTTCAAGAGTAAAAAGGTCGGCATTGCCTCAATGGACCACTCCTCAGCAACAGTCTGCGGACAAAAGAACAGCGGCAATAATCCAAGTATTCAGCCAAATGAAGCCCAGGCACACCACTTGCAGTAGACCCTAAAGCCAGAAAAGATGTCAGCGCACACTTACCTTCAATTCATCCACATCAACCTTCAGGAACAGAACATGGGGCATCTTCTTGGCCAACTCAGCAAGAACTGGGGCAATGGTACGGCATGGCCCACACCATGAAGCAGTGAAATCCACCACCACCTAGCAAGAATCTTTTCTTTCAGCAAACAGTCATATAGAAATTGTAACACTGCAAGGCACTGTTTCACATCATCCAATTTGAAGACTGGGGTCTAGTACACTCAAAATGTGAAAACCACGATAATTTAAAGAAGCTTTCTAACAAATTGCCTCACAAAGGCGCATACAGAGAAAACTCTTTCAATGTCACTGGTATAAGAGGGCTAAGATTGACTTTGGCAGGATCAAAAGGAATGTATGCTTATCATGAAACGAGGTTTTAAGAGAACAAGAGCATGGAACTAAAATACTCAATGCAATCTAGAGCTATGGATATGGATTAAACTTGTACGAGTCCCGCTTCGTAGTGGCAGATACCTCTTCGATTGAAATTGCAGAGAGAACTTCTGTTTAGGGCTTGTCCATCTTAGAGCACCAATTCTTTAACTACTTAAGAAAACTGAAAGTCAATGCAAGCGCATTCAGGTGTTTACATATAGTTCCTGCCATTGCTTCCTAGTTCGCATTTTCTCCTACTCATATACCACGGCTGCGCCACAAAATAATTTCGAAAAGAGAAAAAAAAAACCCTAATTTCTATAGACTTTTCTGTCTAATCCAAAAGCAACCGCAACAAGGGAAACAACCATCAGCAAGCCTTTCCCTTAAGATAAGGAAGAAGTAACATCACCACCAGTACCTGGCACATAACCTAACCGTCACAAAAGGTCGCGAAGAACAACAAAACAATACAAATTCACTTGCAGCTAGAGTGGAGAAGAGATGGGCATAGTCTCAGCAAATCCATCACTTCACTACCCTCAACCTGAGAGGCTAAACAGCTACACCAGCACCAAATCCGCAACGCACTGCGAAAAGCCATCAAGTGCGAGACATAGCCACCTTCCAATCTCACTGCGCAAGAAAAGACTCCACGATTCCGGTGTACAGTCAAACGAGATCTTCCCATCCAGCTACCCACAGAGAGGATCAAAGTGAAAAGGACAAGAGGGAAAGGGAGAATCGCAGGGGCGGAGAAATCAAGAGGGATACCAGTTTCTTAGAGTCAACACCCTTCTTCAACTGCTCCTTCCACGCATCGACGCTGTGGCAGCCGATCACCTGTCCCTCCTCCGCCATCCTCTCTCTCTCTCTCTCTCTCTCTCTCTCTCTCCCTCTCCTGTGCAAAAAGTGGGTCGGGCGCTTCTGCCCTTCAGAAGACACGGCTTCTCTAATTTATAGCCCCTGAAGTTGTTAAATTACCAAAATGCACCTTCCTAGGAGTGACGTTACTCGTAATCGTATGCCATCCGACATCAGCAAAGGTTGAATTCCTTAACCCCCCTTAGGAATACGCAAAGGTTGTGTGTATTTAGTCGTCTTAAAACATAATTTGAAATACTAAATGTCCACAACTTAAAATAGATAGAAATGAAAAAAAAAATTGGAATCCACATCATTTCGAAATCTTCGAAGATCCCATTCCCGACTTACTCCTTCCTATACATCTATGGACATCATCTCGATCACCGTCATCGACTAGCAATCTTCATAAAAAGTGATATCAGGAGCATGGCGATTTTCAATAGACGCGATCTTATGGAGTTCCGGCGCGACCTTGTGAGCAGTAGGAGGCATTCTCTCACCGAAGAAGGTGATGGCACCAATCAAGAAAGATTTGACAATAGAGAAGAGGTGCATCGTGAAGGAATCCGGATCCCCTGACATAAAAAGTCAGGAACTAGATTCCTGACGTAAAATTCCAGGCATCTAATTGAGATTGGATGGCTATTCAAATTTTTTTTTTGATTTTTCTTATTTTTGGTTCTTTTCCTAGCCATTCGATTAATTAAACATCTATGATGATATAATGTCACATCTAACTTAACTCAAGGGATCCATTTATGTCGTGGGGTGGGCCTACAGGTGGAGAACTCGAATCTAGATCACCTCACGGTGCGTCGGGTGATCGGATCAAATGCTTTTGGGGAAGATATTTTCTTTTCTTTTTTTTTATATAAAAAAACCATTCCATCCGATCTCCATCGGACGACCCTGGTTTGTACCAATGCATTTCTTTCCAGAAAAGTACCAGGGCAGGGGATCCAAACACCGAGAACTCGAGACCGAGCGTGTTGAAAAATTCAATGGTGTGCCTGCCCATTATTCGTTGACCAACAAGCGAATCGTCGGCTCATGAGTCACGCACGTAAAAAGTCGAGCTCGACACGAAGCGGGTGGTGGAAAGGATGATTCATTGACGATCAGCCTTCGGACTCCTTCTCACCCCTCCCTCTTTGGAACACCAATTGCCGTCCTACGGTGGCGACCGGTGTGGACGGAGGCCACGGCGGCAACCGTGCAATAGTCGGAAATGATAATGATTAGCCATCTCAGTGGCCGTCCTTGCGCAGTACGCGATGTCGGAATGCGTCGCTTTCGATCTTATGGGATGATAAGAATTCATCGTTTGGAGGCAACGGAGAAGTCAACATCCACCGTGCTCTTGCTGCATCTATATCTCCAAGTTCTCACTAAGGAGTCCCTCGAATTAGATGGGTTAGGTATAACGGCACCATCACAATTGAAGGACAAAAGCGGCCGACCCACGATGTTGTGATCCACGTGTTGTAGATCATTCGAACAATGTGCGCTTTTTGTCGAGAACCGAAGTACGCCGTAGATTCGAATGATGTACTTTTTTCGTAATTGAAATACGCTTCTATATATTTCTTCCCACCTTACAAATTTCCTGAGTTAAGCTTTCTAGCACTTCTCCTCTCTTCCTCACACGGACGGCCAAACTCATCGGGACTTCGAATTACGTGCTGATGAGATAATGAATTATTGCTTAGTAGCTTGAGATCCATATGCTTTCCCAGACTGGATGTTTGCACGAACGGTGTCCCCTCGTATATCTTCCCGTTACGCAAATCTGATCGTGTTGGGCTTGGATCGGGCCCATCGGGCTAGGTCAAGGGATTCTCATCATTTTGCCATGGCAAAGCCCGTCCAGAGTTGTCTCCGGCCCTCTCGTGGCTCCAGCAACACATGGATGGGCCCACGAGAGGCAGAGCTCACGGACGGGTCCAAATCTAGTTACCACCGGCCGGGCGCGATGTAAGTTTTCATCAAAAGTCCTCGGCCTAGCCGAGCCATGGGCTTGTGCTCCGCCGCCGGATCTGGGTTAACTTGGCGGCACGGCGAGGTCTCCCCAAGTTCACCATGAATAGAGGAGCAATCCCACGGTCCATATTAGGGTTGAGCACAATGAACCGCCCAACTCGAGAATCGTCCAAACCAGTTGAATTAATTTGGTTATTTTGAGTTTTGATCCGATTCACTATTCCTAAAAATGGAACTGATTCTCAGTTTCTATGAATGCGGGATCAGATCGGACTATTTGGACCGAAATTATAACAAGCCTATATTTTCCTTTCTTTGAATTCTCTCAATCTCAGTATATCTTTGGTTTCTTCTCTTGGATCTCACTCCTTTGAAAATGGACATAATCTCTTGAAGTCAAAGGACTTTGGTCCCATGGCCTGCTATTCATTGTGATTGAATTACCATAAGAATGTAAGTTTTTTCTGATTTTATTGGACCGCCCGAAAAACCGGACCGATCTTAAAATTAGTCGATCCAATGCATGATTCCGAGAGAATTGAACTGTCCGCATAATTGATCACCCTAATCCACACCACCCTCTCTGTGGCGCATTCCTGTCCACGCCGTGAAGTTCCAACAATGGCGGCTCTCCTCTCTCTCCGCAGCTAAATGCAATACGCACATTCTCTCTCTCTCTCTCTCTCGAACAAACCCGTCAACATTGAACAATGGCCTTCCCCCTTCACTGCCCTCCACTCCCTCCTCCTCCCAAAACCTCCTTCCCTCCCACCTCCTTCGCCATACCCACCAGCCCCAACCTCTCCTCCCTGCCTCCTCCCCACCTCGGCCTTTCCCGCCACCGGCGCCGCTGGCGAAGGCCGGGCTCCCTCCGGTGCTCCGCCTCCTCGTCCTCCCCCGAGAACCGCCGCGCCGGTCATGCGTCCTCGTCCGACGCCGCCGAGCTCCCGCTCTTCCCCCTCCCGCTCGTCCTCTTCCCCGGCGCCATCCTCCCCCTCCAGATCTTCGAGTTCCGTTACCGGATGATGATGCACACGCTCCTCCAGACCGACCTCCGCTTCGGCGTCGTGTACGCCGACTCCGCCTCCGGCACGGCGGGCGTCGGCTGCGTCGGCGAGGTCGTCAAGCACGAGCGCCTCGCCGACGACCGCTTCTTCCTCATCTGCAAGGGGCAGGAGCGGTTCCGGGTCACGGGCGTCGTCCGCACGAGGCCCTACCTGGTCGCGCAAGTAGATTGGCTCGAGGACAGGCCCTCTAGTGATGGCAGCGACGACCTCGAGTCGTTGGCGGCCGAAGTGGAGGAGCACATGAAGGACGTGATCAGGCTGTCGAATCGATTGAATGGGAAGGGGGAGAAGGAAGTGCAGGACCTTAGGAAGAATCAATTTCCGACGCCGTTCTCGTTCTTCGTCGGGAGCACTTTCGAGGGCGCGCCTGGGGAGCAGCAGGCGTTGCTCGAACTGGAGGACACGGCGGCGAGGCTGAGGAGGGAGAAGGAGACGCTGAGGAACACGCTGAATTACTTGACCGCCGCCTCCGCGGTGAAGGATGTGTTCCCTTCGTCGTGATCGATTCCAGAGGTTGGTTATGGTTTAGCTTTGCAAGTGTTATTCATCTTCTCTTTTGTTGGGAACTATTGTTGATTGGTGAATGCAACATGTTGATTTGGGTAGCAATGGGATTTGCACTTGTTGCTAGGGGCGATTGTCTTGTTCGTTTCTGCTTGTGAATTCGGATTGAATGCAGAAGAGAAGCGCGGTCCTTGAATTGGAAGATATGTTTACTCATACTGATGTTGAGCATGGTCTGCATATAGCATGTCGGATGTCTAGGAAAGATTTGCAGTTTCATGCCTGGCAGAAACATGCTTAAGCCTTACTGTCAATTAGACTGACATCGAAATAGTAAATTAGTAAAAATCCCATCTTGTAATCTTTGTCAAGCTAAATATGAATTGTTGGTTTGAATCGAAAGTACAATGCTTCCTGTGAAAAAGGTAAAGAAACAAGCATGTTATGAATCTTCCATGTTGTGAATTTGGTTCAAGGATTAAGCAGGTAGGTAAAAGATTAAGGCATAACCTTCTCTGTTTCTATTGGCTTATTCTCATCTTCTATCTAGCCCTGAAAAAAAAAAGAGGGACCTGTTCACATGATTTTCCCCTTAGTTGTTCGAAATGAATTACATCTACTGCCTATCATCATGTGAATGGGGTCTCTTTTGATCCAATTATATGAGCTTATTCTTCTATGGCCATCTGGGACTGCTTATTTGCTGTGTCCTGTCACAAGCGTCTATTGTGATCTATGCATTGCCCTGTCTTCTCCAACGTTTGAAATGCATATTTAACTGTTTGTCAAAACTGATGGCTCAAAGTGAAACCTATGAAGAGAATGCTAGTTGCTATAGATGGGTGGTAGACCTCCTTCTTGGCTTGCTTCTCAAATAGCTCAGCAGATCAATCAAGGACCTAGGTTGGCTTTCTGAGCAATTGTCATCCATATGCTGGGGGTAATTCATGTGTTTTCCATTTACTGAAATAGGGCCTGTGAAATTGCATTTCATGAGTTAATGATAAGGTTGACTGTACAATGTTTCATCATCTGAGGATGGCAAAATTAAAATAGCCTTGCTTTGGCAGTGCTACTATTCAGAAGCACAGTTAATCTTATTGACCATCGTTAATTTACAACTTTTTTTTTTCAGCACAACATCTGGAGGAGATCGTGGTGAGATCCTGGCAATGTTGTATCGATCATCATAATATCACCATCGGACAGTTTGTCTACGACCAAGCTCCTTGTTCAAATTAAGGGATGGGGCTCCAAGAATACTGACTGTCCTTTATTCGGCAATCCTACTCTAGACCAACAAAATAAGCTCAACAGAAGGTGGAGTTCAGAAAATTTCAGGCCAATTAAGCAACCATAGAGCTTTTCTGATCTCAAGCAGGTTTTTAAGTAGAGGCAGATCCCTGTCCTGAATCCGGATTATTGCCGCTACTGAAGTAATGTCGTCAAACGTGATCTGTGCATGGTGAGAGCTCCCTGTGTATAGGTTTCTGTTCTGCACTGAAGTTGAATTCTTCCAAGAGCTGAACTTTGACGTGCCGAGGTGACTGAATCTGATCATCTTCGGTTGTCGGTATCCACATTCATCAACTATCCTGTGGATCCACTGTTTCTGGCAATCATGATATGATCTATCCATGTTACTAACCTCGAGTTAATTATGTGTTAGGCATTTTGTAGATTTGCATTTTGTGGATTTTCATAATTTGATTGCGTTACCTGTGCATCCTAACCGACAGGTTCTTGTTATGGTAACCAAGTGACAGAAACTGCTTTTTTAGGTACTCACTGATGTGTGGCTCCTTCTGTGCACAGCTCAAGGTGGAAGAAACGTTTCTAACTTTCCCGCGGAAGAAACGTTTTCCAATAATAAAAGGCTCTAAAAAGAGGTTTTCAATAATTTCGGGATATCTTAGTTTTTGATTTGAGGTGTTTGGCATCAGGTAATAATTGAACGTGGAATACAAGAGGGGAAAAGAGCGGCTTCAAATGGAGAAAGGAGAAACACTTCATCGAGACCTGGTAGCTTCGAAACTTTATAGACCTCTGTCTTGAAAAGTTTGAAGTGCTGGGGAGTGTAATGAGAATAGAAAGAAAAGTTGGGGTGGGTGGAGAACTGAAATGCCATGTTTGGAAGGACTCAAGTGAGTAAGGGATAGCTGCGTGAAGATTTGGGATGCAGAAATAAGCACTTGGGCCCCGCCATTTTTCATTAAGTGAGTAATTTGTTAAACAAAGAGTAGTCTCGCTGATATCTCGGGGCTCTACAATTGAAAATTTTACCGTTAATTAAAAAGCCGAGGAATTAGTGGGCCAATCATTAACTTCACCTACATTTCCTTCACCAGATACCTTTTGCTTTCGAACAAGGGTGAAAGAGTAAATTCAATGTTCAGTTCGCATCCACGATACTAGGGGTGAGCGGTTCCCCGGGCGGTCCGGTTCCCCCTCGGAACTGGGAACCGGACCGATGAGACCGGTTCCCGTTTTCTAGGACCGTGGACCGGACTGCCAAAATCTTGGACCGGACCGGACCGGACCCGTCGGTCCGGTTCGGTTCTTGGGCGGTCTAATGGGACAGGGAAAGAAACCTAAAATTGAGAGAGAGAGAGAGAGAGAGAGAGAGAGAGAGAGAGAGAGAGAGAGAGAGGCTTCGTCTAGATTGGTTGGGCTCCTCGGCTCGACATCTTGGTCCGCCCGTCGATCAGTGGGTTCTTGACATATTGCGAGTGGAGCTTGGTTATAGAGGTGCTTGGGCAGGGCTCCCATTGGTCTTGTTTTCCATATGTAGTTCGGATCAAGAGCCGATGCCAAGGGCCGACTAAGATGGGTCTAACTTGATGCCATGACAACGGGCTCACACTTAAATGTCTTTCAACAGTATTCATTTGAATATTGTGGAAAAGTGAGTATCAATAATAACACTGTAGATGGTCCTCCAAGGGGAGTTTGTCTTCTCTCAAAGTTACTAAAAAGATCTAATTGTTTGTGGGGCAGTACAATTTCACTAACCGGTTGTTCTTGCATGGGTTCTTTTTATTTTTATTTTTTTTTATCTCTAATCGGTCCGGTCCGGTCCGGTCCGGTCCTCCTAGGAACCGGGAACCGGACCGCTCGGACACCGGTTTCACTTTTGGGAACCGAGGATCGGACCGACATGTTCGGGAACCGGACCAACCCGACTGGTTCGGGCCGGTCCAGGCGGTACAACTTGCTCACCCCTACACGATACCATCATTTTATTTAGAGATGATCTGTTCAATAATCCTGGTCCAATAATATCCAATTGGCGACCGACCCATTTTGTGTTGTTAGCCAAAATTTTCAAATAAACTATAAAGCCACACAATTTCACCATAAAAATTATTTGTTGGTCAACTTATTGGGTTATTTGGTTAAAAAAAACCAAAACTTATTGCGTTATTCGCATCCTTTATTTTCTATCAAGAAAAAAGTCATTATGTTGTTCGTTCACGTTGAAGAGTGTGATATAATTTACTGATGCGTGCAAACTTTTTTCTTCTGAAAGAGATTTCAAAATGGATACAAAAGTTTCCCGAATAGAATCGGCTGGTCCAACTTTGGCACCGGGGAACCCAGGCAATTTTATCAAGAAACCAGCTTCGAAACGATCCGTTCAGGCCGTTTCGATTTCAGTCCGGTTCTCGGGTTGAACCGGCCCGAGTCGATCCCCGTGCTAACTCCCTAAGAAAAAACCCACCAAGGCCCATTCATTCTTGAAATTGAGACACTTTATCGGGCCGGGCTTAATGCATTATCAATAAAACGTCGGGCCGCCTTCTTAGCAATCCCGCCTGAATAACGAGCGCCCATCTCTCTCTCTCTCTCTCTCTCTCTCTCTCTCGCTAGCGATCATCCTCCGCTCTGAGCTTCAGCCTTCCTCGGATAATGGCGTCTCTGGTTCGGTCACCACCTCCCTTACGCTGCGTGCCCTCTCCCGCCGCATCGCTCTTCTTCGGCCGCTCCCTTTCCGTCAGGTACTTCTCTCATCTCTCCTTCTCTCTCCCTCTTTGCTCCTTCCGCTCTCGCGCTCTTCGCTCATTACTCGGTTGGCATGAGAGAACTCCTCGAGAACTTGGTTCTTTCGAGAGCCCGAGTTCCGTTCTTCCGCCGGGCAAAGGCCGTTCTCTGACTCGACCTTCGCGTGCGCAGGCGCGACCGGAGGGCGGAGGGAAGGGAGTTCCCGCGTTCCATCGGATGCTGGTCGATCGAGTGCAGAGTCGCAAGGGCGAAGGAACCGCCGCCCCCGAGCCCGGCCTCGCTGACACGGGAGCCTCACAAGTACTTCGACCAGGCATTCCTCACCGTGCGGTCGGGGGACGGAGGTCAGGGCGCGATTCTTGGCGTGCCTGGCCCGGAGAGGGTCCCCGGCAAGCAGCGCGGGAAGGATAAAGCGAAGAGGCGTGGCTCGCTTAAGAGGGATTTCGATGGCTCGCTCATACTCCCGGTGGGTGGGCACGGAGGCGACGTGGTGATCTACGCGGATGAAGCCAAGGATTCGCTGCTGGAGTTTCACGGGAGGAACCGGTACAATGCGAAGCGCGGTGGGAATGTCGATGCCATGGGTGTTTTGACATCTCAATTGCACAATGGATTCGCTGCTCCTACTTTACGCATTCCCGTGCCTGTAGGTTGGTGGAATGGTTGATTTAGATTGATTGAGGATTACATCCGGTCTCTTGATTACACACTCGAACTTACAAGTTTGATGTTTTTGGGTGTACTCCTGTGATCCTACCCCAGGAACAGTTGTCAAACGTAGACGAGGGAAGTTGTTGGCTGATTTGGCAAATCCAGGCGATGAAGTTCTTGTCGCAAGAGGTGGACAAGGAGGGGTGAGTCGATTCGGTTTAATAAAACTAGATATGTCAATTGGTTGTCAAAAGCATCTGTGCGTTTCTTGCTATGAATGCTGTGGAATGTTCCTGTTAACTTATTGCTTCTTTCTCCTTTCTTGACGCATTTTCCCAAAGTGCAATTTAATTGCGGTCGCTGGCAGCTGTAAGACAGGAATCTATGCAATTCAAAAAGGTTGCAAAATGTCAGTGGCTGTGATTTTACTTTTGAGTTTGTTAGTTGTGTGCCTATAATATAAGCAGAAATTCTGTTGAGCTTTCTATTTAAGCTGATATCTTTGTTTGTTCGCTTCTTACATAAGTTGGTATGTTGGCAGATTAGCCTGTTAGAAATGCCTGAACATAGAAGGAAGAAATTGATGACACTGACGACCAATGTCATGAGAGACGATAGTGATAAGGTCCGAATACTGCCTCTCCATCCTCAAGATTGACTGCTGATATCATCTTATGTTAATTATATTTGAGATTAGCATGAACTTATTTCTTTCACTGATTCTATCTGATATTTTCTGATGGAGCCCGGTCCTTGAGTAGTGCCAGGTTGCATTTGGTTCTTGACATGGGAGTGGCATGTAATTGGAATTGATTTTAGATTTCCATGACGCTCCTTTTGTGTCTTGTGCATCATTAACCGTGAAATCTTCATACTACTGAAGCTGGAAGCATGCTGAGAATATATGAGCTTAGGCTTGCTTCTATATGCCATAGACCTGCGTTAATGTCACCTGAAGACATGAATTGTTGACATTTTGTCTGTTCATAAAATTTCTTCCAATAGATATCACCTAATTTTAGTCTTACTCCAATGGATCTCATGAACTTTTGCAAAAATTTGATCCCTTGCGACTTTCTTATGATTTTGCTTGCAAGTCACATCGTTTTCTTTGTCTGCATTATTTGTTTCTTTATGTCCTTTATCATTTTCATCTAATTTCAGGTTTTAAGTCTTGGTCAGCCTGGAGAAGAGGTTAGTTTGGAGTTGATTCTACGTGTTGTAGCAGATGTTGGTTTGGTGGTGAGTTTTACTCTTCCATTGGGCAAAGCTAACAGGAACAAATTAAACTAGTAGTGAAATCATAATATCAGCTTTCACTTTGGTTCTAGCCTTTTAGCTGTACTTGGAAGCAGTTATTTGTATATTTGTTGCTTTAAGCAGCCCACCTAGCCCAGACTATGCATCCCCCCTTTACCTGGGCCTCGACATAATTTCTTTCAGACTGAGCTGGCATCCATTATTGTCATTTTTCGAGAGATGGGATTCGAATTCCCACTTCTTATATTTCCAAAGCGACGTGTAACCACTAGGCTTGGTTGAAGCAGTGGTCTGTGGACTTTTAGTTTAGACTTCTCTATATAGAACTATGGAACCATCCACCGCAGACAGAAAACTGTAGCCTATCTTTTTATTTGCATGTCTGTCCAGGTGCGTGTCTGTTTGAGTGACTACATGAACTTGAACTTGAGAACCACACTAAAGGAAAACCCTCTTCATCTGTTGTTTCCACCTTTTTACGTTTTTGTCTGTAGTTCATAGTTTGGTTGCTTTGTTCAGTTTGTGGCTTTGGTGGAAATTGGTCTTAGTTACAGCTTTCAATCTTCAAATCATGGTTTTGGCAGTTGGTACAAGATACCTGAGTTGATTGTTCATTGTCCGGATAACTATGAGTTGCAGCCATCAATATGTATTTGATGAACTCATGGTTGAGTTGACCCAAATATAAGATAAATAGAGAAGAATGAAGAAAGGATTTGTCTTTGACATTTCCTCTAGGTTAAACAAGGTAGGGAGGGGCTGCTGAGGCTAGAACCCAGTGTGAGTGGCTTGGAAAGGTTCTCTGACTACTGGGCCAACCCTAGATCATGGAAAAGAGCTTTTTGGTACATATGTACCAGCCATTCATGTTGATGTAACATGCATATGGAGTCTATATTGGATATCGAATTGCTAAAAATAGTTTTGATTTTGTACAGGGTCTCCCCAATGCTGGCAAATCAACTCTCTTGGCAGCCATAACACATGCAAAACCTGATATTGCTGATTATCCATTCACAACTTTGATGCCAAACCTTGGGCGCCTTGATGGTGATCCCAATTTAGGGGCTGGGAAATATTCATCGGAAGCAACATTGGCAGATCTGCCTGGTCTTATAGAAGGGGCACACCTTGGGAAGGTAGTACTCTATCTTCTTCATATTATAATGCAGGTTACTCCGGTCATGAATTTGCTAAGGTTATCTTCTAAGCAGGGACTGGGTCGCAACTTCTTAAGGCATCTCAGGAGAACTCGGCTATTAGTCCATGTAGTTGATGCAGCAGCGGAGGACCCAGTGAATGACTACAGAACTGTGAAAGAGGTAGATCTGATTGAGCTTTTATTCCAACAAGAGTTACCCATCTTGAATCTCATCAAGTCTTGATTCTTTTAGCATAAGTTCATACTACATTGACTTTGATGGACTGGGCTAGTTTTTAATATTTATTTACTCAAGATCAACCATGTGATTTGCATCTCAGTGTAGGAGCTACTCTTTAGCTAACTTGTGCTATTAATTACTCCTCAAGTCTTTTTAATACTTCTCGTCCCATATACATAGAACAAGCAAATGTTTTAGGGGCCACCAGTTGCCTAAATAATAGTTGTTTGGGGTAACCAATTCATGGATAATTTATTCAATGCATCCTTTTGCCTTTTCATTTGGTTCTTTCAAGAACTTGGTTTATCTTTAGAATCTCGTGTTCAGAGAGAACTCTGAGGTATATAGATTCAAGAAAACAGTGTCTGTTGACAATGTTCACTCTTTTTATTCATTATTTGATTCTTTCTAGTTCATACATCTTCCTCGTGTAGTGTGTGAAGCATTTATTATGACATCAATGTTTATTTGAGCACAGCTTTTCTTTATTGTAACCTAAATTCTCCTAATGATGATTTTGCAGGAATTGCGAATGTACAATCCTGACTACCTGGAACGACCATATATTGTGGTTTTAAATAAAATTGACCTGCCTGAGGTATGAGGTTCTAGTTGTCTGTCCTTTTTCAAATAACGTCCTTTCTTACTTGTTTTTGGGATATGTAATCACCATATATACTCTGGTTTTTATATTACAGGCTGGGGATAGAGTTTCATATTTGACTGAAAAGATACTGGAAATTGGTGCTGAAGGGAAGCCACCCGAGTCAAAAATGAGGTCTAGCTTTTCTGACAGTGGAAACGAGGAAAGCCTTTCCTCACATGTTTCTGATGTCAGAAGGGATAAGGCAATTGAGGACTATCCAGGCCCTCTAGCTGTTGTAGCTGTCAGTGTCCTGTAAGACCAGTTCTCATGCTTTTTTCTCTTCATTGAATCTATGTGGTCTTTGGGGTTGTGGCTTCTCTTTAAACTAGTCCTAGATCGTAAACTTTCTTTATAGTCCTCACCTATTTAGTAATTCCCATGCTTTGTCTCTGGAGTTTTTTAGCATTTAAAAGCATAAATATGCTGTTCTAGCTGGAGTCCTAAAATTTAACTAACTAAATGTAAACATTTGTCTTTGCTCACAAACATGTGCGTGTGCCCATGCACACATACAGAGTTCTCATTCTATCGAAGAAAGAAACCTAGGTTTTGATGGAAATGCTGGTCATCATAGACTTTGTTTCATTGTAACTTGTTCAGTGCAGAATGCAATTGAGAGGGCTGCAAATATTGAGTCAAATTTGGAATTATACTTGCTATATAGTGGGTGGTTTCTTTCACTTTAGCTTTTGGTCAAGCCCCTTTAAATGATTACTATATCATCTCAAACTTCCTTCTGAGCTCCTATCCGAATAGTAACTTTTTAATTTTTTAATTCTACATGACTATCCCAAACATAGTTAATCTTTTACCAGATATGAGGTGGAAATTATATTGGGTACTGTTTTTCAGTAGCCTGGGCTAAAATGTCCTTCTTTTTGGCTTTCTTAATTACCCTCTCTCTATTTGTGGATGTATTATAAGTTTTTAACCCCTTTGTATGAGTTATATAACGATTCTGTTATTCATGTTCCCCTTCAGCTTCCCTTATATGGTCATATTGAAGTTATCTTTATACTGAACTTAGCAGTAAGTCTACTGGATCTCTACTGTACAAAAACTTAAAAACTTTGCTTGTAAAGCTACAGAAAAGGAGAAAGGATGAAAATTGGGGTGCAACATGAGAGAATTTCTGAAACTTTTGTCAGGGAGAGGGGGAAATCTGAGATTCTATTTAACTTATCTTTCCCTGCCCTTTCTTCATGAGGGAAGGGAATATGAAAGGAACATTCTCACAAATTTAGATTCTATCTCCTTTTCATTCTTGTAAAGGCTTTAAATGTGATAAATCCTCCCCCCCCCCCCCCCACAAAAAAAAAAAAGAAAAGAAAAAAGACTCAACTTCTTAAATAAAGGCTTAGCTTTCCAAACATAGTGTCAATCTATGCAAGTGAACAGGCATAGACAGAACTCTGTTGTACATGGATAAAAAATATTGAAACAGAGATATATTTTTAAACTCGAGGCCCTTCTTGGATCATGGATGTGTTATAGTCTGTTAACGCCCATGCTTTAATGCAGACACAATTAAAGTGCAACCAAAGAGTACTAAATTTTCTTTGAATGAAAACTATCTAGTTATGATTCAGTATTGTTCTCTATAACAGACTTCTTCCTTCTTGGTCTCTCAGTTATAGCAGCTTTAGACTGTCTACCTGAGAAAAAGGAAACTCTTCTTTATGTTTTCTTTAGAGGTGGATTTGCTTTTTCATGTTGATGGTCGCCACAATATAAACTTACCTTATTTATGTCTTTGCTTTTGCTTTGGATTTTTATTTTTATGACATTTCCATTCTCATGTCACGAAATTCAATTTGCAAGGTATAGCCTTTTCAATTCCATAGAATATTTTCTTCCAACAGCTGAAATTATTGCCCTTCTGTTGGTTGATGCAGCAAAGGGATCAGAATAAATGAGATGTTGGATGAGATAAGAGCAGCTTTAAGGAAATGCATGGAGCTCAATGAACCCTTGGAACTGGCTTTGAGATCATAATGGTAATGGGGTTGCTGATCATAGAGGTGTTTCTTTAACCGTGTTTTGAGCTGGAATGCATTAAGGTGGTAGGCTTTTTATGGCCATCTGTACCTGCAGACACGGGAAAATTGGGATGCCACATCTAGCAATGACTAAGCCCGATATGGCTCGAAGAAAATCAGGTGCTTTCTGTCACTCTCTTGTGGTTCCTTGTACATATCTGCATATTTGTAAGTTGAAATGCGAACTATCTCAGTAATCTTCTTGTAGGCAATGAAGATCTGATTTTGTCGTGACATTTTTGTTGTCACATGTCAACTCATATACTATCCCTGTTGTCGAGGTTAATAACCGCATTTACCTGGTCTCTGATATAGTTTTTGAAACAACAGACTGGCCTGTCTAGCTAAACCCAGCATTAAAGGCATCCTTAACTAAATAAACTCAGATATGGATTGTGAAATCTGGCATTTATGAGATCTCATGCGTGGGGTTTGGCAAATGTCAATGCATGCAGGAGACATTTTCGTCCCTTTTCGTTTGCTCGCGTCACAGGATGATTTTAGGTCGGTCGCGTTCCGGGGGTGTTTTTTGTCAATTGACAGTGGCAGCTGGTGGCTGAAGAATTTATTTCTGATCGCGTCAACAATGGCGTCACCCCGACGGATGAGCGGTAACTCTAGTTTAATCTGTTTACGACTTATCTAGCGTCTGGCATCCTCGTTCAATCGGTTTTACCTCTGCACAGTTTATACTCGGCTCACTCTATGGTATGCTCCTGCAGTAACTTGAGCCAGCTTTACTTTATCCGGTGCCTAATGTTCTTCTGCATCGAAGTGCTGTGACTAGAAGAGAGACTGGGAATATTTGCTCTAGTGAGGGGAGTGATTGTTGGGACGGACTGGGAGGGGGAGTCGTATTACTCTCGGGTCAAATATGAACTGTGCGAAAGAGGCAAATGCAATGAATTCGGCCTTTGCAATGTGTTTTGATCCATCAATTAATCAATTCGATGGGGGAGGGGATCTTCCTTGGGAGTCTCCCTCTATTTTGTGGGGCCCTCCCGCCTAGGAGAACTGCGCAGACGGGGACACCATCTTTAGAGGAGCCAAAAGGAAAAGAAGAGGAGAAGAAGGAGAAAGAATATCAGGATTTCCAGAGGTTTTCCACGCATTTCCATGTTCGAGCTTGTCCTGGTCCTTCATTGAATTCTAGGGGCCGCCCCCACGTATTCAGGGATATCGCTGCCACAACAAGCTTTGTCCCAGGCACACACAATCCCTTTTTCATTTCTCGTTTCCCCTTTTTCTTTTTTTGTTTCCTGGGAACTCCCGCAAGGGCTTATCTCTTAACCGTCGTTTCTTCTGAGCACCCACCCCCCCGAAGATGAGTGACGAGCTGACGATTATCCAATCCCTTTTCCCACGGGAAAGGAAAAGAAAGAAAGAAAGAAAGAAAAACGACAACGGGCAAAATCTGCTTCTCTGTTTTCTCCCACCCAAGCCAAGTGTGCCCAAGCCAGATGAATACGGGACCGCCTCCTTGACACGACTGGTCTGTTCCTCGTGCCAAGTATCTCCTGCTGTGTCACTGCACAGACACGTTATAGTTGGTGCTCATCTGCTCTTCCCCCCTCCCCCCTCGGAGTTTGGTCTCCCTTGGCAGAAGTATTTAAATAGCGCTCGTCCTTCCAGCCCGCGAGCTTTTCTGCTAAGCCCCCTCTCTCTTTCTCTGTCCTACTGTCTGGTCCTTTTTCTTTGGGGGTGGGGTCTGTTGCGTTCCTTTTCTCTTTTTCCCCCTTTTGTTGGTTTTTTTTTTTTTTTAACTCTTGAGGCTTCCGGGGTCGAGGATGTTAAAGCCTGGGGTGGGAGAGCGAAAGCAGGGCAGGAGGCCCGCGCAGGCGAGCTCCAGAAAGGGGTGCATGAGGGGCAAAGGTGGCCCCGAGAATGCTTCCTGCACCTACAAGGGGGTGCGTCAGAGGACGTGGGGCAAGTGGGTCGCCGAGATACGGGAGCCCAACCGCGGGGCCCGCCTCTGGCTCGGGACCTTCGACACGTCCCACGATGCCGCGGTCGCCTATGACGCCGCTGCCCGGAAGCTGTATGGGCCGGAGGCGAAGCTGAACTTGCCCGAGCTGTACGTTGGTGCCGCCTCCACCACCAATCCGCAACCTACGGCGCCGGCTCCGACTCTTGCTAATCAAGCTGTTCATCCTGTGGGAAGCCAAGCTCGGCTCTTTCATGACTTGGTCCCCAATCCACCGACCGCACCCCTCGTTTCTATGACTGCTCATGTCACTCCCAAGCTCGAGAACGCCCAAGCCGTGCCCATCTCTAATGATGGCTTTCAGCCTCCCGCTAATGATCCAGCCGATCCGGTCCACGAGAACCTCAAATTTGGGGGGCACATGGAGGAAGATGACCTGTGGGGGAACCTGAACGGCAACTTGCCGTTCTTGGACGAGTCGATATGGCAAGAGGCCGCAATGTCAGTGGACTTTCCTGTTTTGGAGGATCCCGTCAACTTCGCAGGGAATTTCGTGGATGGCAACAGCTGGGAGTCTTCTTTACCGTCTACTTGGTGCGTGTGAAAAAGGAAAAAGAAAAGAAGAAGAAGAAGAAGAAGAGCCTTTTGGGTCGCCAACACATAGATGTACAGTTACATATGTGTGCATACACTATTATGTGAAATGTCTATATAAGAACACATAGGGAAACATGTATACAGATATGTATATAGAAGAAGCATGCATGGCATTGGCCACGGAAAGCCCCTGACATTTCTGAGCTTTCCCCGTGGCCACTTTACCTGTTAATAAAACCATTCACGTGTCCCGGACACGTTAAATTATGTATTTCCATGGGCATCTCGTAACGCACATGATGGAAGTCGAAGTCCGTATCGCGTATTTCATTAGGTCTTCGTATGCATTCGCTGGTAACTTTTGCCGTAGATAAGGAAGCGTACTGTGCTATCCCCTTGAATACGTACGTATACATATATGCGTACGGGTATAAATGAGGGAGATATGAGTCGTATCTCCGTAGACGATCGTGGGATGCACCCTGCGTGTTGCGTCAGCTGCAATGCAATTGGTACGAGTTCCTCGTCGTCATTTGCAGCAGGCTTTGGTTTCTCTTTGATCTTCGATTGAATCCTTGGACGCGTAAATTACTTGGCTTTGTGTATCTGAACATGTAATGATTATAAATTCAGGTAATACGGATTGCAAACCTTGAGTAGTGCAAGAATATTCTAAAGAGAAATTACAGGGGAGGAGTGGAAAAACACAAGACAAAGCTTGTGCAGTAAGTCGAAGACTTCAACTTATCCGAACTTAACCTGTTCGCAAGACTTATAGGCTCTGTCAATAGATCTTCAACCGTGATGTCATTTCTATATCCTCCTTCGTTGACTTCCGCAAGCAATATGTTGCGGTCTTTTGACTTCTTTCAGGTATTGACTATCTGGTCAAAACTTTTGAAAAGAAGAAGAAGCAAGTGTTCGGTTCAGATGATGAAGAAAAAGACAATAGACAGAATCACATGAGCGTACGTCTCGGACCGGCCGTATGTCCACATCTGCGCGTTTTGAAAAGCTCCGAAGTATTTCGCAAGAAAATGAAACCCAATTCGCGAGTGATATGATCCGGAAAGGAGAAGAAAATGTGGAGAAGATCAAAATGGAAACAATATATGTTTCAGTGTACTGTGGAACTTCCTGAGTGGAGATGGAAGCTCGAAGGGGAGCTCTCCTATCCATCCGCTGCTCGTTCTTTTGCGGAGGAAATTCGATGTCTGTGCTTCGATGGTTGGTCTAAGCTTCGATGTTACTCATCAGAAACTAGCAAGAGGAATCACTGACAAACGCGGCGCCAGAGCCAAAGAATCGAAGACTCTATTTCCCTCAACGCTCGTGTTGACATGCTGGACTTCTGCTCTCATACTATCTCAGTATCCTCAAAACTTACCCTTCCCCCACTCCCACGCGCCGCCTTGGCTCCGGCTCGTCAATGTGAGAGGTGGAGGGGATGGCCTGGGGGGACAAGGGAGTTAGCCGCGTAAACAGATTTATATTTAAAATGAGATAATCGTAATATTCAATGCAAATCCTCACATCTACAAGCCCAACCAAACTAAACCTTTACCTGTCAAACAGGTGGGTCGAGTTGAAAATAATATGACTCATATCGATCCATTTAATCCGTTTTGACCTATTTCGAAACAATAAATTTCAAGTGACCCATACCCAACCCGACTCATTTTGGCCAAAAGACTTCAATAGTAAATCCAGTCTATTAAAACCTGTTCATTATCAAAATTTGAAATATATATTGCTAAAATATTATGAAGTTTATATATATATTCTAAAAAATTCTGATTTTTTTCTACTTATGTTTTCCTTCATGGGTTCAAATATGTTCGCCGATTGGTCACTGAAAACATGATCGGCAACTGGTGACTGGCGGCGTCCAATGATCGGCGGCAGTGACTTGTGATTAGCGACAATTGGCAATCAATCATGACCAATAGTGATTGGTTACTTGAGGCATTCTATGATGGATTTCCTAGGAAAAAAAAGGAAAAGAAAAAAAATGTTAGGGATTACAAAAAATCAGAAAAATAAAAGAAAAATGACTTGTTACCTAGCTAAATGAGTCAAGTTCTGGTTAAAACCCATTAGATTATTAAGTAACTAACGCACGACCTATATAAGTTTTTCAGATAATCTATTATGATGTACACTATCTAATATGAATCAAAATATGGTTTATTGACCCATTATGCCTCTCTACTCAAACCCAACTAAGCCCAATCCATGAGGTTTTATTTAACTAATATAACTCCTCCTCAAACTAACCCTTCGAGTTGCGCCTAGGGTTTGCCATCACCCGGATCCCTCCTATAGGAAATGAGAATAGGTCCACCTTCTCCTCCATGGGCAGTGGACTTAGGAATTTGTCGATCTACCACCACCCACCCCGAGAAGATGGCGGGTTCAAAGATTGCAATAAGAATCCTCATAATAAGAATTCCAACCAAAATTAGCACAACAGACTGAATTGACATAAGTACAAAATGTTTATAATTCAATCAGTTAAATAAAAAAATTATGATTAAATTGACATAACCTTAATAGGTTTAAAACTTTTATGGTAATTTCGCCCTCATTTTAGATCTTACAACATTGCAAAAATAAATTGCATCTGTACTTCTTTTTTCTTGTTTTTCCCCATTTTGAATTGCTTGCACGTCATTATCCTCTAAATCTTACACCTACAGAGAAAAAGCTCACAGGTGAGGAACACGTTGAGCAACCAAAGAGCTATCAACTTATCGGAAGCAAATTAGAAAAACCTTCATGCTCCATTGACTTTCGTTCGGGCATGGGGTGATGCGGGATCCGTCTCGGCTCCGAGCCTATCTGTTTCGGGCCTTCAACTTTCATTTCTTCATAAATGGTCCCGAGAAAATGGTGTCGCTCCAAGCAAAGACTAAGCAGCATCATGCAGTACTCCTCAAGGCGATCTGTTTCTGTTTGCTGCTGATGAACGATGATGCGTGCGTTGGTCATGGGAGAGAGCAGATGCGAACTCGAGACCGCATCTTGTAAAAAAAACATGGATGGCCTTTTCTGCACATCCACCGTCACTGATTGATGCATCCATTGTCGGGGAAAGTCCTCGCGGGGGGCCCCAAAAGCTTAACCGAGAAAGGTTAAAACCATGATGAACGTTCTAATCAGTATTTTACAGAGAACGGTGCGAGTGCGGTCTGATATGATTGAAGAGCAAAAGGAAAAGCAATCTGATCTTGATATGCAGAGATGACTTCTTTTTAGGGCGAGTTAGGAAAAGGGAGGAATGGGATGTCGATGGGGGTTAATGATTTACATCGCTTTCTAATGATGAATCTCGGGGTTCGAAGAAAAACTCGACGAGCATTTTCATTTTGCTCAGATAACATTAAGTATGTTAAGACTCATCCACTAAGTTTTTCGTAAAGCGATGTGATCGAGCCCTATTGAAAGCTCAATCTGACAAATCATTTGGTGAACTCCCAGGAGAGCTAGTCTTTCGACTTTCCTCAGCCTATGATTTGGATATGTGACCTGGAATTAATATCAGGAATTGTAAAGAAGTCTATTTAATCACACCCACCCACTTCGTGACTCGACTAGAGAACGCTAAGCGAAAAGCAATCCGGCTAGTTTATTGCTTTCCAATGCCAAAGAGATTAAGGTTGGCCAAAAGGAAAGTTGGGTTGAAGCTTTACCTGTTTAGCATGGAGGAATCGCTTTCTAAACACTCGCCCTTGATGTTTCCCTTTAAACATTTCTTTTTCTCCACCCGCGTCATGCGCTTAATGGGTGGGTTACGAGTTACACGGAGAATACCCGCATGTAAGCTTACTAGAAATTAAATTTGGTTGATATTTTATAAATATAACTCATTAATCGGAGGCGTGATCGGATGGAGTTTTCTCCAACCGAAGAGTCGGCCTTCACATTTGGCGACGATATTTGATGGAAGGGTTTGGTACAAACATTGACTCCTAGATTGACTATGTGATGCATATATAAATTTTGATTCAAGTTATGATTTTTTGATCGGATCCACTCTAAATGCCAAAACACTCCAAAAACCTTTATGTAATGCCTTGTTGTGGGCTGGCACTTAAATTAACGATCAATTAATTTATCCATTGTTAGATTTGCTCTCGAATTGTCTAGAGGTAATATTTGAAGCAATAGAGTAGCATGTATGCATAAGCTAATTATATTGACATTTTGACTCAATTTTATTTTTAAATAGGAAAGCATTTAGTAGTTGATTTCCATATTATATATTGAGACGGAGATCTTGACATAGATTATACTTGATCATGGGTCCAATAGTCCCCGAGCGATCGGGTCTAATATTGTTCAAAACTATTGTCGACCCCTTTTTTGTAATGAAAAAAAATCAAATTTTCATACACAAAACGACAAAATAGGAAACCATCTGCCGGAGTTCTACAAATCGGCTTTTTGATTAGTTCATGAGAATCTGCTTTATACCGTTTGAGGCAAGAAACATATGACGCATTAAATGTCCATAATAAGGTGCAACTTTCTTTAGTTGATTAATAAAAAAACCATGAACCAAGACATAAAAACCATATGCAACACTAAAATCAGTCCTTTTAGTACCCCACGTTAGGGTACCAATATCGCCCATGTTCATCCCCTGATGATCTTCCCCTTTTTCACGCTTCCTACTAGCAACCCAAAAAAAAAAAATTACGAAGGAAAATTATTTAAAAAAAAAGGGACAAAGCGACATGCGACTCCAATACATTACACAGCACAAGCACAACAAGCTTATTAGCTCCTGTGGTTGGTCAAAGGGTCAGCACCGCCGGCGGTCAAACGTTCTCGGTGGACGGCGGGAGGAGGGGCTGAGTGAGGGATGGCGCCTTGATGTGGGCGGGCGGACGGCTGTTGCTGAGCTCCGGGGCGGTCTGGATGGCGGCCTTCGCCACCGCAAACTTGCGCTCCTCGTTCTTCCCCCACAGGACCAAGTAGAGCCCGGCTATGATCAGAACCGCTCCTATGATCCTGCGCACCGCACCCGACATGGTAAAAAAGAAAATGAAAACATCATTCAGGTCTCACTTCGCAAGTTTTCCCATCCGACAAGAAAAGATGAAAATTAAAAGAAAGCAAAAAAAAAAAAAAAAACTTCTCTGAGTCGGAAGTCATGATAGATCATTAGGGCATGGTCGTGCTCTGCAAAAACTGGTGTGGGACATCTTTTCTTTTTTTTTTTTTTGTGTGTTATGGCGTGCTTTAGCTGACAGGAATCGACTGAGGTGTAGTTACGTGATGTGCTCGACCAGACCTTCAATTCGGATGAGCATGTCGGGCCTGGCTAGTGATGCTTAATGATGGAAAAGGCATTAAGAAGGGTGGTCGTGGCGCCCAGAATGACGGTGGTGGTGCCTTTGGGGTACCCTCGAGGATCAAGTGGACAAAAAGTAGGGTAAATTAATGGAGCCCAAGAAGGCCCTCGGAGAAATTTTAGATACTTGGTCCGAGTATTCGTCGTTGTTCATCAATACTTCTTCCTCTCACGAGTAGCCTCATGATCGGTGTCTAGGGGGAACTTCACGCTCGAGAAACGCCCGGAAGTTTCTCTCAAATTGGCCTCGTCGGTTCGAACTACGTGAAGCCGAGGGTAATTCTAAGAGACTCGACTGGATTAATATACATGCGGGACGCATACGTAAGGTCCCCCTGGTTTCTATTATTAGCTCAGGTGGATTGATAAAAGCGTGCATGTGGCCGGGTCAATGCAACGAGTTTTCTGAGATTTGGGAGTGCATCACGTACCCGCCCAAGAAGAACTGCTCGCCGAGAGCAATGGAGGCCATGATGGCGACGACGAGGGTCTGGACGGGCTGGTACACGGCCACGAACACCGGGCCGCCTCTGTCGATGCACCATATCTGAACTGCGAAGGCGATCCCCGACGCGACCACTCCCTGCGCATCCATACAGAAAACAGCACACACGTTACAGATCATCATCATATCCATGAGTTGAATTAATTTTATCTTGTTAGTTTCTTCCTTTTTCCTAATTTAACTGGGGCCTTGGCTCAGCTTATGTACTTGCCCCCACCACCACCACCTCCTCCCCGCATTATTATCACATCCCAACTAAAAGGCCACGGGGAGGGAAAAGGAAAGGCAGCAAATATAGGCTTGAAAGACGGAAAGAAAGAGCTTTTGCTTTTAGTCCTCTTCAACCGGCGCCCCCCCTAGAAAGAGCAATTCGAAAAAGATGACAGCACTGACGAGTCGAATGTCTCACCGCATAGAAGATGCTGAAGACCTCGCCTCCAGAGTGGACGAGCCAAGCGCTGGAGTCCCGCTCGATGAAGGCCGAGATGATGAGGAACTGGAGGAGGCCGAAGAAGCAGGTGTAGGACGTGACGGAGAGGCGGGCCGGGTACTTCTTCAGCACCGGCGCTTGCAGCACCAGCCACCCGGACCACGACAGGCAGTGCCCAATCAGGTACACGCACCCCAGCGTCCAGTTCTTGCCTGCCGCGTCCCCGAGCGCCAACGTTGTCTGCCACGTCGGGCTCGCCGCGTGCAGCGGCGGTTCCGGGCTATATATGGCGGGCCCCTTGTATAGCGTGATCACTGAGGCCCCCCCGACGCAGAACGCGGTCCCGATGACCTTCGCGAGGCCATCCTTCCGGTCCAACCGCACTTTCTCTATCCTGAAAATCAGAGGAGACCGGGATTTCAGAAGCCGCAACTAACTGACTAAATGCACGCGATTATCATCGGGAAACATGTTTGAGTTTCGCTCTATATATGGTTGCTCTGAGTTATACTTGGCTGAAAAGTTTCGAGACAAAACATAGTTATATTATGAAAAAGGTTTAATGTTGTAAGTTTGAGCTTTGCCTGAGTATGGCGGCCATGAGAAAAGTAATGGCCGGGACTGAGTTCTGAATCGCGGATGCGAATGTTGGCGAAGTGTTGTCAAGTCCCAACAAGTAGAATCCTTGGTTCGCTGTGATCCTGCCGATGTCACGTACATAAAACCTTTTATCATCTTAAAACCAATTGCCAAGATACATGCAGGACCTAAGATGCTTAACAAATCAATTCTGTGCGTCGTTAAATCATCCGGTTAAATCATACCCAACGAGCGCTAGAAGAAAGAACTGAACAAGGAAGTTCAGAGTGATCCCCGGCCTCTCTTTCCTGGACCAAGAAAACAAGAGAAGAAAGAAAGCAAATCTCGTTATTCATGACATCGTCAGGTGTAGCGAAACAGGAAAGACAGCATTCGATGACGTTGAGCGGCCGGGCAACGCACTTCTCAAGAAAGTAAGCGAAGGGAGCGAGCAAGAGGAACGCGATGACGTTCCGGTAGACGATGAACACTATCTTGCTGATGCCCATGTTGAGCGCGGCCCTCGAGACCACGTGGAACCCGGCGTAGCCAAACTGCAAGGCCAGCATGGCCAAGTGCAGCTGGAGCCGCTCCGGCACCGAGCACCACATCCTCCTAGCCGATCCAGCACCGGTGTCGGCCATGATTCGACCGAGAAAGAAAAAAAGAAGCGTAAAATTCAAAGAAGCAGCAGGAGGAGGAGGAGCAAGAAAGGGTATGCGTTGATGGAGTGGTAGGCTAAGGGTCGAGGGATATAAATATTAGAGAGGCGAGGGGGAAGAGCAGGCAACTGCTCAGTAGTGCAGTTCATCGAAGCAGAGATGAGTGTTGGGAGCTCAACCCCACATGGAACCCTAAAAAGATGTTGTGTCAACTGTAGACGGACCCCACTTCTAAATGTTTTTGGTTGTCTCCCACATTCTCTGCCTTTCTCCAAGAGCTGACATGACAACCCTCGATCGCACTTCCCGTTAAAAACCCAAAGATTCACTTCCACGATTCGCTTATTGCATGAGCAGCGTCGAGGGTAAAAACCATTCTTGATCATACAAAGAGAAAACTACAGTATTTTGTTTTGATTGGTTCAAATCCGAGGATTTTCGATAACCCAATGTTTTAATTGGTCCGATCTTGCATAATGTCCGGATGATATTACGGAATTAACTAATTAAATCGGCATCTTCATTGGGCTTTGAGATAATAAAATACTCGTGTAGAAGGAAAGTGGGGGGAAAAGCTTTTGTTTTGGCAGCATGCTCTTAATGATGATAATGGAGGTGAGTGAAGCCGCCATCAATGGGTCGCGCGCGCACGAGTGGGATGTGGGGAAGCCCCCCATGTCTCCATGTCCCATGCCTCCACACCCTCCATATCTGTATAATACGTATTTTATACTTTATTCCATACGTGCACGACGGATTTTTGTTGTCCACATAAATTTATCGTTCTGTCTCAATAATTATATGCGCAAAAGGGAAAAGTCATTGTTTAATAGTGGCCTTATGGTAGAACACTCATGATTTGGTCCGAGCCACTGGGATTGTATTCTAAAGTAAGATGTGAACACATCATAACATGTGAAGCCAATGTGAGTCTCGACATAAACTATGCATGATGTGTGTGAATGCCATAGTTTTGATGGGCGATACTGGAAAATAGGCTCATGGAAGAATAGCGAGGATCCCTGATTAACTTCACACATTGCTCATTGTTACTATCTGGCAGTTATTCGAGGGCTGAAATCGATTAGATTTTGTATATTGATGTTGGTTTTCTTTTTCAAATATGAATTTGAACTTAAGGTAAATTCTACTTGCCACCTTTCGAACTCTCAACCTTCTTCGACAGTTTAGGATAGCTTATCTTTCGAACTCTGAATTCGGTGAGTGGACTACCGTTACGGAGGAAGAGCAACTTCAATCTTTTCGACCAAGCATTTCCTCTTTATGACAGCAATTTCGAGAGCTTTAATAAAGAGGGAATTCCAATTCGATAGACCAAGCGAGAAAATGTGTTAAAGAACAAAAAATGATTTCTCCCATTCTGCCTTTCGCAATGATAGGTTCCACGATAGTTACCAAAAAAAAAAAATGATAGGTTCCACGACGTGTGTTGATCTAGCAAAAGACAACGGACCGCCTAATTGTCGACCCCGCTTTCCTAATGGTGGGAGATTATAAAAACTCGGGAGTAAGCATAAGAAAAAGGTAGGGCAGCGAGCACGAGCAATATCCTTCTTTCTAGGGAACTTTTTACGGATCTCAGCATGGAATAGGCAATGCTTTCTTTTACGGAACTTCTAATCAAACTCGAAACGACATTAGATTTATGTGGCATGTTGGTCCTCTTTCATGCTACAGGTTAGAGAACGCTAACCAATAGTTAAAACCCACTAAGGCATTCGAGGGGTTGGGTTTCTGATACGCACTCCTCCACTTTAAGGGACATGCTGCCCCCCACCTCAACCGAGACCATCATGATTCTAAAATTCAAGAAAATAAAATACTCATAAACAAACACACAAAAAAGAAGATGCATTCTTTTTTAAGATCTGTTCGTTTCACGAAAAATGACTTTCATGAAAATATTTTCCGAATTTTCCGGCTTTCGTTTTATGGAAAATAAAATAGTTAAGGAAAATATTTTCCACCAAAAATGATTTAGAAACTGGAAAACATTTTTCATCATTTTTCTTCATTTTTAAACATTTTCCATTTTTTTTTAAAAGTGGTTTGTGATTCCTGACCAGTCAATAGAAAAACAAAAAAAAAAAGTGAGAGAAAAGAGCAAATAATTAGAGACGATTTTCTTTATAATTTTTCCTGAGTTTCAAACAAATACCCAAAACTATTGTCATTTTTCAAGAGAACGATTTTCGAAAAAATATTTTTCAGAAATGCTACATTTTTCGTGAAACACACGGAGTCCCGTTCTGTTTTTTTTTGTTTTCGTCTTTCTCCCCTTTAGAAATATGTGAAAATTATACGTAAAAGTTGGGTCGTTGCATCTGACAGCAGGAAAGGGGAATGTGCTGGAATGAGCGTGCGTGGAAAAGGAGAGGGGGCGAGGCCGACCCGGCCTGCGCGGACCGGTCGGACACCGCCCTGACCAGCACAGTTGTGATCTCGATTGCGGTCTGGGGTCGCGCGGTCCGAGCATTCATGTCCCTCGTCTGGTTGCGCATAACTGAGTCCCACCGGGTTCTGACAGCTACGATAGATCTCGCGCGCACGAGCGAATCTTTGGAGGGCAGCCCGGTGTCTCGCCGGTCGAGGCCCTGTCTGAAAGTATTGCGAAAAAAGCAGAGGGGAGAGAGAGAGAGGAAAGTGAACTCTCCCTGAATGATTCCTTTGACCCGTTGATTATAACTTTTATATGGGTCTGTTTTTATTATTATTGTTATTTTGTAATCTTACTTTCCCCCCTCGTAAACTCGGGTCGGAAACCTACTAGGACTTGACCCGTTTCGTTTGAGCCAAGCTCAAGTTGTAATGATTCGGAGACGACCGGTCCAACACCGATGTCCTCGTCGCGGTAGGCCCGTAGGACACGACTGCGATGCGGAGGCTAACTATATCCCATACTTTCTCATCGATTTTTTACTTATATGATGTCATTTGTAACAACCCAATTAGAGGAGGACCCGGCGAGTGCCGTCGCACTCTGGCTTTTGGATACTTTATGTGATTTTAGTCGATTGTGTACTTTATTTAAGAAATTTCTTGCAAAACGTTTAAATATAGATCGCACGCTTTTATAAATTGCTTTGCCTCAAACCCCTCCTCTTAGATTAAGATTTTGTATCTACCCCCAAAACTAACCTATTTTATGGAAGTCAAACTCGATCCCCTCTCTTTAAAAAAGAGGAATATTTTGTTAGTTGTAATATGTGAGAGAATCGATGTAATCTCCCTCAAATCAATCATCAATTTGTAAATAAACCATTACTTATGGATTGCTCACTCGGTTTCGTTCCAAAGCATATATGACTTTGGATGTCATGAATACAAGATGTACAAATTCTTTGTTGCATCAAATTTAATCACTCAACTTCACGATTGGAGAGCAAATGTGAGTATTTATAACTTTTTCCATTCTTATTGATCAAGAAGTTTTGATGTCTCTTGTTGCATCATTACGAACTCCTTAGTCCCGATATCTTATGTAGAATATTCAAAATTTCAAATCATGTTTACACTTCTTTTCAATGCTAAAAACTAATATATTTATAAATTTAACTTATAAAGTCATATGGCATATTATTGTTGGGAACTAAATATAATTCACTTTTTTAGATGCTTATTTTGTAGTCATATATGGTTATTTTCGAATCAATTTTAAATTTTAGGACTTGTTTGATAACTTTAAAAGGATAGTGCAACAGTATAGTTGTCAGGACCTCATTGACCCCTCATGTCCCTAGATCGAGGTCGCCTGAGAGCGTCGGATCACTTAAAACCGATTTGGGGCTTCGATAATCTTAGATGAAGCTCAATCTAACCTGTGGCTGAGCACCTTAGATGACCTGAAACTAGGGTTGCTGTGGTGGGGGATTGAATTTGAAGGTGGCGAGAAGGGTTGATACCCAAAAAAAAAAAATATAAACTTCAACTCTAGTCCCAATTCTACCTTAAAATTTTTTGTTTGTTCCATAAGAAATCTATAACTTTTGTTCCATTCTTAATTCAACCTTAAACATTTCTTTGTCCCATAAAACTACCAATTTTCATATCAAGTCCAACTTTGGCCCTATTCACTATTTGTCCAAAATTTCTATTGACAACTAAGAGATGGAAAACTCTTAAATGGGATCTATATGAGCATCTTGAGCTGAGTGTCCTGAGTGCGAGTTTTCCAACCACGAAAGAGGGAAGACTTTCGACCACAAGAGATTGAAGGCCAAGCCAAAATGAAAGATCCCTAAATAAGGTAGAAAGAAAACTCTTTTATGAGTTAGAGCAATTGAAGAAAGTCAATCCTAAAATTGCTCTATTGTTTCCAAATCTTAATTAGAAGAAGACATCGTTTGGACTTATGTGGAAATTCATCTCTGAAATACTTTTTTTCTTATTTGAAATTTGGGAAAAAACTAGAGCGAAGACATGGAAATGCCACATCACTAAGAACAATTTAAACAGAGGGTTAACAAAAATAGATAGATGACTCAAGTAAGAGTTGATTGTCTTTTGTGAGAGAAATTTTTTAAAGCAAAATGAGGACGAGACCTAAAGTTTGTGCTTTTTTACGAGGCAAAAAAAATGTTTACATTATAATTGTAATTGGATCTCAATTGATAATTTTTTTTGACAAAAAAAGAGAGTTTAAGATAGAATTGAAATTGCTATTAAATTTTAGGTCTTTTTAGAGGATTAAGCTCCATGAAGAGTGGGGATCGAGGGAAAGAGTTGGTCAGGCAACTTTCGGAGATTGAGATGAGTAGAAGGCAAAAATAGATAAACAAGGGGGAGATGCTACAAGATCGAATCATTTACGTGTACTTGGTGAATCCTAACATCAATGTATTCTCCTACAACTAGTTTTGCAAATTCTATTTGCACATACTCACGATGCATTCTTCTACAAACTCCATATCCCCACCCACCATACAACAATTCCTAATACACTTAATGGTGGCACGACCACCAAACATGTTGTCCTTACCGGCACGTGCCTATTGACATTGGGGAATCGATCCGGAGTCCTACAACAGGCTGGTCTATCTTTTGCACGCAACATACAATAATGCGCATTACGAAATCGTACAGAATACATGAATACTCTTACGTATCCGCAGATCATCGCTAGAGTGAACTTTGTATACCGTGCCTACGGTTACAAAGTCTCCGCACCCCATAGAAGGAAACAGTCTCTGTTCCATGCCATGCTCATCTGATGGCATGCACGAGAAGGGAGCCTGTCATGGCATATTTCAACTCGGTGATCATTGCGTCCTGGCCAAATAATAATGTTCTCGTACTCTTTGACGATCGATTTGGATTCCTGTATGACCAACCGATCGAGGCCCACCGATAGCGTGAGTTGACCGGACTCAGTCACCCTCGGCAGGGCATGATTAAGTCCGATTAACGTTAATAAAGCCTCTCTTGATTGAGGGCACCATCTCATTAAGCTTCTTTCCTCACGCCACCACAGAATGCTCAACCCTTTTGAGACATCGTCGAGACCTCGTGGGCTTCGGTTGTTTCTCTTCCTTTTCCTTTTCTTCTTTCTTTTTTCTGACGATTCGAATTAGCACGAGCTGTTTGCAGAAACTAAGTGCACACGTTAAGTCGCCTTCATTGTTCGGGATCAATTAGACAAATCTTGGAAAGAAAAAACTAAAGGTTTTGGGGGCATTATATCGTCCAAGATTCTTATGATGAATCATGAAGACCAAGTGGGAAAAAACTAAATTGAGACTTGGAGGAGCACTGAGAATGGTTGTGTCTGTGTTTTTGTGAACAGCCATCACTATCTCGGCTTGAGTTGAATGCAATGTAACGTTTCAAGGATCTCCACTCAGCTGGAACTTTGGGTGGACCCTTTAGGGTTTTGATTTTCGCTAGAGTTTGAGCACTCTCCATGAAGATCTCGTTGTTTATTTCTGGTGAAGCTTCATCTGATTTGAGCTGATTGATTTGTGGCGGGTGATGTATATGGGTCTCATGGTCCAAATACGTGCTAATAATTAAAGTGATATTGGTAATCTGTTACCTCGAAGAGCTTGACAAGCAAGCTCAGGTTAGAATCATTTTCCTAGCAAGCTTTTGTGTGAAGCATGTAGGGTAAAGTACTTAAATCTCTAATCAAGTGCAATGGTTCTTCTGAAGAATGTGTAATTTGAAAGCACTGAAAGAGTGACGTACTAATCCACGAATGGGGCCGGAGTGTCGAACTATTATACATTGTGCAGAAGACCGATTTTGTTGGCCAATCGATATGGATCAATGTAATGGGTCGGAATCAACCTGTTGTGATTAACAAGGAAACATAGTTATAAGGATGTGTCTAGCTAATTTGCTGGTTATAGCACTGCACCTGCACCTCTCATGCTCATTGATGCTTCACTCTTAGAGTTCTGGGATTTTCGCCTGATTATAATGCAAAAGCCGTGTGTAAATGCGCATGAGCGCGTAAATAAGGCTCCGCTAATTGAACTTTTTCCAATCGAAGGGTTTTAAGTCCTCACAAGATATTCCCATCCTCGTCCCCTTAACCATTAGGCCAGCCGACTGGTGAGGTTTGCTGTAAGTGGACGGTATTCTGTGTGAGATCCTTCTATTCGGTTGCTCCAAACATATTGTTTTGTGAAGGGGAGAACACAGAGATGTGCTTACTAGATCTTACATACAGATTACGTCAACTAGCAGACTAAATCAAACCCTAAACTCATCATTCATGCATAGCAGTGAGAATTGGACAAAGGAGAAAAAGAAGAAGAAAAAGAAAAGGCGAGGTCCCTTCCTTTGGAAAGATCCTTGTAACTTTATGTGGTTTGCCTCCATTCAAGCTTTGGAAGGGTAATAGCTGAACGCACTAGGGGGGCTCCTTTTACTGCTTTTTGCTTGACTCTTTTGGCACTTAAGAAAGGACGATTCCATCCGCATCGCCATTGCAAGAGGTTGGGCAAAAGCAGACGGAGAGATTTGGTAATCGACGACTTTCACATGCTTTTCGTCTGGTCCACACCCAACATGATGATAAGATCGGTTCATGCAATTTCTCAAATTGCGTCCGGACTAATCTAGATTAAAAGAGAAAGGGAGAGGATTTGGCGATCGATTGTCCCTCTTTGATGCCGATAGCTCCTCTTCGTCATTTGACTTGGAATATATCCTTGGTGATTACGCAATCGTTAGCCGTAAAGTCACGCTTTATCTTTGCCCAGGAGTCTTCTTTGCCTCTCTCCTTTATGACAATTTGGTGTGTGTGGGTCTACATTCACATGGGATTTTTTGGTTAATCCCCATGCATGCCTTTGGTCATTGACTCGCAAACTGTATATCCAGACCCTTTTATCGGATCTGATTCTTTGTAACATAGTAACCCTAGTTTTAAGTAAAGAATTCGAGCTTGTGTGTATTTTCAATATGGGTTAATGTGCATGAAGAATGGTAGTGAATTGAAAAAAAGCCAAAATCCATGTCTATCAATTAAGTTCTAGAGCTTTTTCTGGTTATCTTTTAGCATTTGGATTCTTTTGGTTTTCTTTAGCATGTCGATTTCTTAGGTGTGATTCTTCGCCCTTTGAAAGTTATAACTTTTTCAATAAATTTTTTTCTCTTGTTTTTTGCGGATGAAACTTTAATGTGATAACATCCGATAGCTCGACATTTAACAGTTGGTAAGGGGCAATTTAATATTGAGTTCAAAAATCAATAGCATGATAAGTACAATGGGAAGCGATATCGACTCGGCTGCTACATGTGGGATTTGGAAGAAGAAAAAGTAGCACGTGAAATAAAAATGTTCGTCCTAAGTGTGAAATCGTTTTCTTTAGGCGATAATACCCCCATGATTCAACTTAGCCTCTCAAAATCTCTCGAAACAAACACGTGAAAATTCGGCTAGCATTTTTAAAGAAGGAATATGCTTACATGAGAACGACAAAGCAATGTTTCTGATGATCGGACATAACTATTGGATTGGATCGAATGGCGAACTCTCAACATACATATGTATATGACACTTCAATATCTCCGAAATTGTTTAAACACAAGATCTTATGAATCTCGGAGATCTGCAAAAATAAATGCAAGAGGCTTCATGAGACAATCAAGTCCAAGAGGGCCCATGTGGAAGTGCCCGATCAAGATAAAATATAGCTAGGTGTATTAAATATATAATGTCCGCTTAAGAGCCCATACTTTCAAAAAAACATGTGCATGGGTGTTTTTATATATAAACTAAATAGTTTTCTTGCATTTTTTTCTTCGTGAGGCTCTTTTTTCATGTTCACATTACTAATGGGATTTCCACTGATGCTAATTTCATAAACATGGTGAGTAGGATCAGATGAATTCAACAGTTTAGTACCAACGTCTTTCATGAGTAGATACGTAGTATGTATCTAATTGCTAGTCTTTGTCGATGTGTGCGTCTATGCCTAGGTTCCTGGTGATTAGATGGCATGGGATGAAAGTTCTTAAGTAATATCGAGGTGAATTAGTTCAATTAGTAAGAGTTTGCCAAGAAAGGGAATAGAACAAGTAGTTCATCTATGAGCGATCGTCGATTTTGTGAATTCACCAAGGTTTTATTAATCAAAACACCTTGTCAATTGTGAAAATATTATACCCATTAAACACTATCGTGTCTATCTACTTAAGTAAATCTCATATTAAATCCACCACGTCACTAGATAGCTCTCTTACAAAACGATGTGGTGGTTCTTTATTGGGTGTTGAAACAAGGCGAACCTCTGCATTAACTGGTTAACAGCCAAGGAGGAGTCACCACATTGCGAGTCTTGATAAAATTATTAGTACCAAAAGGTTTTTTTCCAATGGAAAAATCCTAGGACCGCCATGCATCTAGATCCTACAAAATGGCCAATCATTATCTTCATGGACTTCACTTTCAATCTCCATTTATTGGCTCCAAACCACTTTTGACATCCACGTTCGTGGGAGTGGCCAATGTCTCCATCACCAACTTACCCTTTAAAACCAAGCACTTCCCATTGGGAAAGAAAAAGGGCCACCAAAAACTTATTCTTAAAAGCATCAATAAGCCCAAGTTTGACCCGCATCTTTCATATCTTTGCTTTAGTCCAAGATGGTATTGGAATCTTTGAGCAGAAAAAAAAGGGTGTTTGGGAATATCTTCTCTTGGGGGGGGGGGGGGGGGGGGGGGGGGGGAAGAATTTTAGAACAAATGAAAAAGAAGAAGAAGAAGAAGAAGAAGATTCCTAGTTGGTCATATTCAAGATCCTCATGATGTTCTCGGCGATTCCTCAGCAACAAAGATGTTCTTGGCGATTCTTCAGCAATGGTTGAGGGGTTCAGTGGGCGGCACATTGATTGAGCATGGTGGCTCTTCGCGCTCGCGAAGGGAGCTTGTTCCAGGCATGCATGCTTTGCAATTATTGGACGGTTGATGCATCATTTCATCAGTGAGCGTCGTGCAGGCCGAGTCAGCTAGGGTTTCCCTAATGGTCTTGTCATCGGAAATTTGCAAGATACTTGGGTCGACCATCCTTATGGCAATGGTAATTTGAATCCCCTGTTTCAGAGAAAGTAATTAGGACTTCATTCACGATGAATATGTCTTTGCAAGAGTCGTCTTTCTCCTTCATTCCCCCCCTCCCCCCTTCTTATATGAGTCCTGTACTCAGGGATTGCTCTGATGATGAAAAAGATCCACCCTATCCTTGCTTGATCGTTTTTTCTCACCTGTAGTATAAACTCATCAACGTGGATCTCAACTTGTAACAATTCTAATGCTAGGAAACAATCCCAGGCTTTCTTGAAATCAACTTTGACACGGACATATAATATGAGGTTGATAGTAGGACATGCCCGAATGAATGAAGATGACAATGTCCATATGCATGACATAAAGTTTGCACATCGCGCATCGACAATGGCGCATAATGATGACAAGCGAGACTAGAAATTCGACGACCGCCCATCATTTCTCCGAGGAAAGGTTAACGCACTTTCCTTATCCCTTGGCCAGCCATTTTTGTAAAATTAAACAACCAGCAAAATTCGATTAGATTCTCCTAGGCTTTGACATGAAACAAGTCGGCCGGCACTCGAGTATGAATCGAGGTGATCAAGACGGTTTGGGACAACGTGACCTATTGTGGAATCTTGGCGAGACCCATCGTGGAAATTTGTAATAGCTGAAACCGCATCTCATCAGCATTGTTCTTTGGCTAAGTGTCCTGTTCGACAGCATTCCATTTTGCTCCGGCTCTTTTATTAGCGTACAGCTCACAGCTTTTTCCAATAGCTTTCGACTTCCGACAGCCATAAAAGGCCGAAGATAAGTATTGCTGTGAGGAGACCCAAATCATCAAAACACAAGTAGCATGGAGATTGGAGACACGAATGAAGTTTCGACCAAAATTAAGATGCATGAATTGAACAAACAGCAGCAAACCGAAGCAAATTCAAGCGACAGCCCTTTTGTCATTGAGGGGTGATCGAGCCCATTTGAAGAACTAGATCGATGTCAAGTTCTCTTGTCGGCCCAATGCACTGATGGACCCAGCTTCTTCTTCTTCTTCTTCCTCCTTTTTGTGCCCATATGAAAGAAGCATAAATGGGCTCTCCTGCTTCTATGTCGGCCCATGTTCGGAGCAGTCGCACCCGATCCATTCCTCCCTCCGTGGCCGCATCAGTGGAGATCTTAGTCGAAACCTCATGAAACACACTCTGCAAGCTCTGTAAATCAATTTCGTTCCGTGCTGCCCTGTGCATGTGGACCTAATTAAAGAGTGGGTCGATTGCGACTTCTAAAATTTGAATTGACGACTTTCGGTTCACGAGATGGAAATCTTGCAATGGCCCCAGTTGATCGTGACAATCTTGGACAGGTCGGGAAAGATATGCTTAAGAAATATGAGATGGGAACTTATAATTCAAATTTACTACGAAAACAAATATGGCAAAAGAGATAATACAACTTCTATGATTAGGGGGTAATCACTAGCCCCGAGGCGGGTGTTGCTGCTCTTTGGCGAGAAATCCTTCCATCTCTTCTTATAATACAAACTTTTTGCAGAGTGAGTGTCTTCTTTTCTAACTCTCATCCCACCTTCATTATTTTCCTAAAAATAATCGGCTTTCGTCGCTTAAAATAATTAGCCAATAATAAAATACCTTTATCATCCAGATAATTATCGAGAATGGCGAGAATGTTTTATGTTCATTCATTTTCGCGAAACAAACGCGTCCCAAAACCAGCTAACCGTGCGGTCCGAACAAGCCGGTTCTCCACAAATTATAAAGCACCATTTCTCCCCCCATACGTGATAACACAAGAGAGGAGACTGTGCAATGATGAAAGAACCCAAAGAAGCCCACGATGTCGAGAGGGGAAACCCGTGGCCATGGCTTTTTGAGCTCGTGTGGGGTCGGGAGGGTCGCAATGACATTTTGCGTATTCGATTCGGACTTCTCGTGATGATATCTTTTGACCTTTAGCGCATAAATATCGGAAGGTTCCCCTGCAAAGCAATCGGACGCTCGAGGTGCCGGACAAAAATCGGCAGAGGCCGCAATCGGAATCGAAAAGGGCAGATTGGTCCGCGACATTTGCATTAGCAATTGCGTCATTGACTTAGTCCTAATGACCCACATCCCGTTTGCTTGGTCGACGCGTCGGCTCGTGCGTATCACCGCACGTGCCCGAGTTTGTTTAGGCAAGAGGTTCGATGATCGGTCCAGGCTAGTCGCGATCGCTAAACTTCGGGCCAATCACCTATGTGGCTCTTCCTAGTAGTGACCGGTTAATAAGGATCCGAATCCTCTGTTTTACTGACATCATCAAAGTAGGAGATTAAGAGAGAGCCCCACTTTAACAGGGGGCCCACCCTTTTTTATTTTTTATTAAAAAAAAGGTAGTCATTCGATCTAAGATCGAACGAACGGCTGCATTAAGGAGAGCAGCCTGCTCTGCTTCCATGCAATCTACTTCCGGTTGAGAATGACTTTAGTCCTAATGATCCACATCCCGTTTGCTTGGTCGACGCGTCGGCTCGTGCGTATCACCGCATGTGGCCGAGTTTGTTTAGGCGAGAGATTCGATGATGGGTCGAGGCTAGTTGCGATCGCCAAATTTCGGCCCAATCGTCATGTGGCTCCCCCTAGTAATGACCGGTTGAGAATGATGAAGGAGGGCGAAATTGGTGATTTCCCTCCCTTTTGTCGAATTTTGGTCGGGACAGCGACTTTCGGCGTTGTCCTTCTCCCGCATCATTTTAGCGCACTTTCCTAACGCTCACACTTCCCTTTTTTTTTTTAATCTTTTCCTTTTCCTTTTTAACTTTGTTTGTTTGTCAATGATGAAACATAAAAAGAATATAGCAAGAGAAAGAAAAAAAGAAAAAGGAATGATCAGTAATCACGCTTTGCGGATGGTGGGTCCAGGAGTCCAGGAGCGTGGAGCAAGCGAAGCCCCTCTTTTTCCCAGTACGGAATTGATTTTTTTTGGAATAATTTGTTTTTGTAATGGGAGAGCAATTAAAAAAAAATCAGTAGATAAAAAAAGTTACCGCAAGTTTTAAAATATTGAGATTGTTTCCCTCATAGAAAAATTGAAAACAACTCTCTAAGTACCGGAGGAAATATTCTTCCACTTGTTCTGAATTTGAATTTCTAAGGGGCCTTACAAAAAGTCTTATGCTCCAATATAATTATTAAGCATAAAGACCATTTTAAGAGAGAATATTAAAAGCATACATCTCCTTCTGCCTCAACAATTACTTGCCTACCTAAGCGGACATCTCATATGTAAAAAGACCAAACTATCCCTTATTAATTATTGCAGTCGATTTATTTGGACATTTTGCTTTGGATGTGAGGGGTGAGTGTGGGCAATTATGATTTGTAAATATTTTTTCAAATAGGGATAAAAGGATAATTGATGCGGAAATGTAAAATGATCCGTAAAAATAAGGCTGTGGTATGCAATTTGAAACGCGAGGCAGGGGGTTGATATTTATGTTTGATTTTAGCTTTTCAAATTATTATTTACACGTGCGAAAAGACAGGCCAACAAAAATCCAAGAGAAAGAAAACAAAAGTCTCAAGTGGCAGGATATCTCACGTTTTATGCCCCGATGACATCGAGAGCCACGTGGCGAGATCAGAGTGGCACAATCCGTGGGGCCCACGTCATTCCGGAGCCACTCCCCGTCCATATCTACCTGCGAACGCCACTGTATCATCGCCCACCAACGATCGCCTCCCTCGCTGCCTCCACAGTAGTCATGTACCGTATCCCTCTCGTCCTCTTCTCCATCGTCGTCGCGGCGACGGTCGGGATCGCTCCGGCGGAGCCCGTCGAGGGCGAGGATCCGCTGATCAGGCAAGTCGTGTCGTCCTCGGGCGGCACCGAGGATGACCTGGTTCTCGGCGCGGAGCGCCACTTCTCCGAATTCAAGCTCCGGTTCGGCAAGGCCTACGCCACGCCGGAGGAGCACGACTACCGGCTCGGTGTCTTCAAGGCCAACCTCCTGCGCTCGAAGCTCCACCAGAAGCTGGACCCCTCGGCGGTGCACGGCGTCACCAAGTTCTCCGACCTCACCCCGGAGGAATTCCACCAGAAGTTCCTCGGCCTGAACCGGCTCCGCCTCCCGGCCGACGCCAACAAGGCGCCGGACCTGCCTACCGACGATCTCCCGACGGAGTTCGACTGGCGCGATCGTGGTGCCGTCACCGGCGTCAAAGACCAGGTATATTGTCCTCTACTCGTCGGGATTAATCTTCTTTTCTGTAAGTTTATCTTTACTTTTTAATCATCATGTCCTGTTACTGCGCTATTCGTAACGTTTAATCGGTAGTTGACTTGATCGAATCCATCCTAAAAATCAAATTAAGGTACGGGTGTGACTTTCTGTGCGGTTTAGATTGTTCTAAGATACGTAAATATGGCTTTGTCGACCATCGCAGGGGGCATGTGGATCGTGCTGGTCTTTCAGCGCGACCGGAGCTCTGGAAGGAGCTCATTTTCTGGCTACTGGAGAGCTTGTGAGCTTGAGCGAGCAGCAGCTTGTGGACTGTGACCACGAGGTTTGTGGCCTTGGCTTTCTTCTGTTAATTTGAGTTAGCGACCAGCGTTAGATATCCTCAACAGCCTTCAGTGGAGTTGTTTAGAGAACGGGGTAGATGTTAAGATTTGTATCCTGCGAAGTCTTGAAGCACCTGTTGTCGCGAAATATACAAAAACTTTGCCAATCCTACGTGTTTCGGTATGAATCTGACTCTGCTGTCTCTTTTCTGAACGGACCTGCTTGTATCTGGAATTCGTGATCTTTCTGTTGTTCTTTTATACGGATGGTCGTTCCAGCACCGCTTAAATTATGTGGAGGCATTTGCTGCTTTTAAGAGAATTTAGAAGAAAAAAATTTCACAGTTCCTCATATAGTCTGTCTGAAATCACTGATATATATCTTTGGATGGTCCATCTACGTTTCTCTCTTGCACGAATTGCTAATTTGCCAGTTTCTGTTTCAGACAATTGCCGTATATTTCATGCTTTTGACTTTCTGCTTGTTTGCTTTAGCATCTGGTTGCAAGTCAGTACTTGTTTTATGCTTAGCAATCTCTATCAAGTGGAAATGACAGGCTTTCCTTTACACCTCAAATGAAGTATATGTTTGCTCTTAAACTATGATGTTCGACATTATGTGAATAAGAAATGGTTGACGTTATGGATTTGTGTTTGCAAGGGAGGGTTTTCTGTGGTATCTGTCCATACTGCTGACAGAGGCTAACCCTTATAAATCGGGTGGCTTGATAATAGTTTATGGAGTGCATATAGTTAATATCTAAAAGTAAGATCTAATTGTGGATGTTATCTGCTAATCCTTGATTGCCTTGTTGGGCCCAAGAACTCTCTTTAATTTTGGTTATGCCGAACAGGTAGATGAGGTGATATGCAGGTAGTCAGTCAGGTGTTTCCTGTTTTCGAAAATCAAAGTGGTAACCCAGCTTCCAACAATTTTTTTTTTTTTGGTAAGGTCCCAGCTTCCAACAATTATTCACCAAACATCCTTATATCCCATTTTGTGCTCCTGTTGGAGGTGAGCATGACTAACTATATTGAAGCACAAGCTGTGTGACCATTGTTCTCGCAAATATCCTGAAGCACCATAATCCCGTGTTTCTGGTTTCTGCAATATCCTTCTCCCTATCTGTCAATGGAAATGTGAACAATCTCTGCTTTTAAGTGGCAACTGAATAAACAGAGTCCATTATGTCTGTACCAAAGCGAGTTTCAATTTCCAAAACTCGACTTCTGCACTATTCAGCTGTGGACCCACCTTACTCTTAGATGTTGTCTATCTCAAGAATTTACACAACAAATTCTACCTTCGATTGTTCCTTTTAATCACTATCTTTTGCTTCCACAAAGTCTGACGAGGTAGTTGTGAGAGGCTTTTTCTGCAGGAATCCAAGACTTACTCTGAAATTCTTCTCTCAACCTTGTTTTACTACAACAGACTAAATTTTTTTTCTTTCATCTCTTGCATCATTGCAATACTTTCTGTAACAATGAGGCTGCATTTTGACCTAGCAAATGGGAATGTTGCAGAAAACTAATTTAAAGTAAAGATTCATGTAGGTTTTGGTGTAACTGGTCCAATCTCATGGGCAGACATGCAGGTATATAAATGCAAATATGCCCTGTTTCCTCTTTATATAAAATTTAAGGTATCCCACATTTATATACATGTAAACTGTAGTCTCCCTTCACCTAGTAGCTAAACCTTTGGGTTTTACTTGGATGATAGCCAAGCCAGTTTGTGCCATAGGTTTAGTTTGCGCATGGCCCAATTTCTCAGATGCATTGGTCCTTTGCGGTCCAATTTGTACTTAAGAGGTGTTGTAATATCTCATTTAGTTTTTTTTTTTTTGGCAGATTTTCTGGGTCTCATAAGTCATATATATGTAGTTTCCCATCATTTATTAAGTTAAAACTCTTGGATCAAACTTTCTTACTGTTCGCCCCCTGAAATTACTTTTTTGATTGTGATCTTGAGTGACGTCTCGTATGAAGCTTTTTGATTTGCTGGTAATGTTACGGTTTACTTTACACTGTCACTTTGAATTTGTAAGGCAAAAGACTGGATCGAGATCTTTGTTGGGTTTTCTTGATAGGACGGGTTCATGGATATAGCGCCTTGTTTTCAAGATTTATCAGCTTGTATGCTCTTATATGGTTATTGAAAGACATGAAATTTGTGTTGCTTGTAGCTTGCCTTCCATTTAATTGTAAAGCTTTTAACTATCCGGTTCTGTCATATTATGTTTCCCTAATAACGTTCTATACAAATAAATCTCTTGTGTTCTTCTGCTGACCCAAGTGAAATCTACTACATTCGGCCCTTATTGGCTGATTAGACTGAAAAGTTGCTTTGTTCGAGTTAAGTTCTCCAATCGAATGATGTCATGCAATGGTTTTGAAGTTTGACTCGAGTGAAACTACCAAATCAGCATCTGATTGTCCTGGCTAGAGAGTCCATGACCTCAAGCAATTTGATTGCCAAGGGAAAGCGAATGACTTGATTCGTTGGTGTAGTTTGCTTTGTTGGTCTGGCCTTGACTCTTTTATTTGAAGCACTGGGATTGGGTCCATAATTTTGAGCTGGCTCAAGAACCTCTGCTACACTACATAGCAGATGGATAAGACAGCTTTGAAGAGTAAATCTTATTGGATTTTTTCTTTTTTTGTTTTTGTTTCCCATTTGGTCGCTAGTCATGATAGCAACTCTTCTTTGGCTTGTATTAATTTATAGCTCCCACACAATATGACTCTCGATACTTCTTGCTTTTAACAATCACCTCGGTCGACAATATACCAAATTATAGACCGCAATTCTGCATAGAATTCTTATACATTCTGATCTAATAGTGGCTGTAACTTGCATATGATGCTGCCATAAGGTCTGTCTCCAATAGTACGGTTATTGAACTTTAACTCTCCTGCAGTGTGACCCTGAAGAGTCCGGGGCATGTGACTCGGGATGCAATGGGGGGCTGATGACAACTGCCTTTGAGTACACGCTTAAAGTCGGTGGACTGGAGCGAGAGGAAGACTATCCTTACACTGGGACTGATAGTGGCTCTTGTAAATTTGACAAGAGCAAGATTGCCGCGTCAGTTTCTAACTTCAGTGTTATTTCCCTGGACGAGGAACAGATTGCAGCAAATCTTGTCAAGAACGGTCCCCTGGCTGGTAATTGGCCACTCTTTTTTTTTTTTTGGGCAAAAAGTCGCCTCTTTTATTGTTTGATTTGTTCTTCTCAGCTTTATAGTCTTAATATAAATCGAAAGATTAATTCTTGTTGGATAGAATTAGCTATTTTTGGCAATGAAACTTCACAGATTGTGAATTCTTTTGGTGGCTTTGTGTTGTGCAGTCGGGATCAATGCCGTGTATATGCAGACATACATCGGAGGAGTGTCGTGCCCATATATTTGCTCGAAGCGTCTCGATCATGGGGTGCTCTTGGTTGGGTACGGATCTGCTGGTTACGCTCCTATCCGTTTCAAAGAGAAGCCATACTGGATAATTAAGAACTCATGGGGAGAGAACTGGGGTGAGAATGGATATTACAAGATCTGCAGGGGCCGCAATATTTGCGGCGTCGACTCGATGGTGTCGACTGTGGCTGCAATTCACACCACAGCTCATTAGATCTCATGGAGAAATTCTGCACCGGGCATCGCATGGTTTCCTGCGTGATCTCCCAGGTGAGCAGTGCTATGGTATTATTTTAGGCGTCGTAGCTATTGGAAGACATTGGACACGCAGTTGAAGAAATATGAAACGCGACTGCTGCCTTATCTGTAAATTTTAAGATGATACCGAGACCGGGGGTTACTTGTGGCTTGTGTATGCTGACTTCTTGTGATCATTTACGTGTGGCCAACACTGAAATCGTAATGTATCTGGGTGCTCCTAAATTCAGCTGGATTCTTATCATCGGCACGTCGTTCATTGCGCTGAGACCAGTGCCGACGGTGGATAACGCATCAAACGTATCATGGTATATTGCCTTCCTCATTTTCTGTTGCCTTTTTTGTTGTTGTGGGTTTTGGTTCTCTACTGTCAGAATTTCCCAGGCGGACTTTCTGACGGAGAATATCGAGTGACAATACATAACAGCACTCACCTCTCACCTTACAAAGAACATGCTATTAAAACATCAATCATATTTTTCAGAATAAAATGGAAAATACTTTGATCAGGCACCTTCGGATAGACCATGGTCGGATCATGTCTCCCGTGTGGCGGTAGGTATGGAGAACCAGAAAGCTAAAATACCTACAACAAATATCGAACGACTAGCCACAAACCTCAAGGACTTGGAAGGCTGGATCGCTGAGTTTGTTAGTGTGTATGAGAGTGAGGGGGCCAAGTCCCCTCCATCGAGTTCTCTGTCCCAGCACTTGCTTTTTAAAGCTTCTGGATGAACTTCATTGAAAGAATGGATCAATGGATATCTACAAGACTAATACAATACAACAGAAGTTCCATCTCCTGTCTGCCAAAAAGCTGCACCCGCCGCGTCATTCATCCTCCTCGCTCAGCATTGTGAATGAAAAGGGTTGGAACTTATAACCATCTCCCTCATAGAACTTGTTTTGGAACTCCACCCAGTGAAGTCGCAAAGCATGTAAGAATGCACTTAAAGTTTCCATCACTAGTAGCACACCGACAGTGGCGGAGATAAAGACAATGATGCCAATGATGAGCACAAAGGTGTTATTGAACCTGTAGAGTCGCAACAAATCACTATCTTCTCTATTGCCAGATCTCACTAAACCAATATGCATGCGATCACGTGAGTAAGAGAACTTACCCCCATGCAAGGAGTAGAACTTTGTCATAGAATACACTGGAGAGTTCTGAATGGGCCAGGCTGAACAAATTCAACAACCAGATGATCAGCAGTTGAAGAACAGCATCTAGAAAGTGCAGTTTTTTTTCGAACATAGGAGATGCAGACTTATTGTGTTTTGGGAAATCTATCGAGCTTAAGAAATTATAATGGAAATAAACAAGAGTGTCCCACGTGCATCAATATACCTATATCAGCTGATATGCCTTGTGGAAACCAATTGAGTACGTAAATTTCCTTACCTAAGAGCCCATAACCGTAGGTAAGACGCTGTATTAGAAACTGCTCCAAGCACGAACTCTATGGTATGTATAAGTTGATGGACAAACACCTCGCTGAACTCAAATTCCTCATGCCCATGGGAATCGGCATGGAGATCCATCTCGATAGGGTCATCGATGCTGTGAAGGATTGCATATGATTGCCCTTGGTGCCTCTGTGATAACAATAATATATCAAGCGACAAATGATCAAAGGACAACAACACGAATTATGTGAGAGGTGCACTCTAGGAAGTAAAAGGCATCAAACTTAAGCTCACTTCCTCATGTTGCTTCTTCAAGATTAAAGGCTTGGGGAATAACATCCATGGAACTGCAGCTAGGGCCAATAAAAGTAACATAACCTGGCAGCGACAAAGGATTATCCTTGGCATGTTCAGATTTTGCTTAAGGAAGTGAATTACATGAAGTGTTACACAAACCTGTAGAAATTTTTGGCCAATAAAAAGCTGATTTTCACCCAGGTCCTCCATAGGACTCAAGAACATATATATCATTACATGGTACAGATCTGCTTGTGATCCAGTGCACCATTTGACTATTATAAGGAGTGACAGGTAGCCAAACAGGCTATTCAAGAATATCATTTGGGGAACGAATTGGTACCTAAAGCAAGGTATTGCAAATGCAGTCATTTATCAGTCACTTATGAGGCCGAAGTCCCACGCACAAAACAAGGACATGACCTAAAAAATCTGATAGATGAAAGATTGACCAGATGGTAGAAGCCAAATTCCAGAAGGCACTAGGAGAAAGTTTGAATATCATCATTGCCCTCTGGAAGGAAGAATGGACAGAAAAGATGCACGAAAAGAAAGAGTTGGCTACCCCGACAATATCTCACCGGACATTCAGATCATTTGCAAAGAATCTAGCATTGAAGTAGCTCAGCAAAATTCCCAGATTCATCTGGGCAACTCCCAGTAAAATAGACATCTTCATCTTCAGTGAGTTGAGAAAGGGTAACTCACTTCGAGTACCATGCCACACTGGATCAACACCAAATGGATAAGTAGCACGGACCTTTATTAGTCCCTGGGTAGATGCATCCCTGAAAGTGAAACTATGAGTACTCATAACTTGCAAGGGAAAATGCCAATGGTTCCTAATGCATATACTGTGTTTAAAACTTTAATACCTGCAAGAGAGATCTCGACAAGCATAGGCAGAGAGCCCAAATATGTCAAATGGGACAGAAAAGAATTCATTGTATATCAGTCCAGTGTAGATTGAGAAAACGGCCATCATCATGATGACATAACGACCACCAAATATCATGCTCGTGATGTCCCCAAGTTTCTGTTCGACAAAATCAACCAAACGAAAGTGATGATGAGTTATGTAAGAAAATAGAACAGTCAGCTAATGATGGGCACAAGAAAGTTACTTGATTAGAAAGCTTCTTTTCCCTGAAGATAAAGTACAAAGTTGCCATAAGCAAGCATATGCCATGGCCCCAGTCACCAAACATTACAGCAAAAAGGAAAGGAAAGGTGATAATCGTGTAAACACCGGGATTTGCTTCCTGATATTTGGCTATTCTGCAATCAAGAAAAACGTTCCATGGGAATTTTGCAGGATACCAAGAAATTGATGTAAAAGGAAGAGACAAATTCAGGTTTGCATTCCACAGGACATATGAGAAGAAAATCACCAAAACTGAGAGAGAGAGAGAGAGAGAGATTCAAATGAAATCAGAAAGCAAACTCTTGGTTATCCGTTTGGATTTCAAGGTCAGAACTTTGAAGGTGATCAATCAGTGAGTTTCAGGTATTGGCCAAACAAAATCAAAAGCACAAAAGAAACTGGAATAACAAAAACCTTATCAACTTCTGATTAGCCACATATTCAAAATTAAATGAAAGTTCACTCACAGGTTCATTTGTTTTGGTGTGCAAAATATCTCACACAATATGTCATGTATGTTTATTTAGGATTACGATAAAATTGGTTTTATAGAGAAAAGGAGGCTTACTTTCTGTTCAGTTGTGCTTGGACAGTGGAGACATAAACAAGTCATGAATCAAAACCGAACAATCCAAATTGAACCAGCCAAAGTATTTGGCTCGATAACCCAAGCATTGCTCCTTGGCCATATATTGCTTGCATTTTAGAGCTATTCTAAATCACTGCAGCTACTTTGATTCGAGAATACACTCTGAACTGAGTTAAAACTAGACAACCTAACCACTGAAAGACATACTTCCCCAATGGGAGCGTTATTTTATATCACCGTCTTCATTTCTTTGACAATTCAAGGATTCTCTCAAGTCAGAAAAAAATTTAAATGGACTCATGTGCAGGCAAATCCATGAAAGAGTTTTGTCTTTGCAGGGTCCCCATGTAAATGGAAAACAGAATAATCTCTTTACCTACATCTACCTTGATGTACTACTTTTGCAGATGATATAATCATGGTAAAAGAAACCCAAGCAAGAGTAAACGAGAAACTTGAGCTTTGGAGGGAAAAATTGGACACTTCTAAGTTAGTCGAAGAAAAAATATGCGGAATGTAATCTCAGTATGAGCAGAAAGTTCCAATTACACAGAGAGAATTAGAGGCCAGGAAATTCCATAGGAGCGAAAGCTTCCTGTCTCTTGGATCTATTCTGCAAAAGGACAGAGAACGATGGATACACCTTCCACAGAGTACAAGTAAGATGGAGAGGGTAAGTAAGTGTATCAGTGTTTTATGTGATGGTCGTATACCACATAAGCTTAAAGGGAAAATCTATACTAATAAGGCGAGTGATACTTTATAGCACAGAATGCTAGGCAGTTATGCACCAACATGTGCAAAAGGAGAGTTAAGGACATCAAAATGCTTCTTTTAATGTGCAGGCACCTGAGAAAAGGATAGGATGAGAAATGAATTTACTTGATGATTGAACTAACCGCAAGAATACGACATAGAAAAACATATAAAGAGGTAGATAGAAATTTTAATTTGGCGATTGCTTTTTTCAAGCTTCAATGATTAGGTGATACAATAAAAGCTGGCATCCAAATTAGGTGACAGTTTTTTACGATAACTTATATTCCAGTGAGGCTTCTACACTATGAAGGGACTAACCCAGCTAGTTTCAGCGGGACCACACTACTTTCTGCCTTTCTTAGCAATACACAAGAATCAAATTAGATCTTCAGCATTACTAATAATAATAGAAGCATATATTTGGAACTCTAGAGCTGCTGATGTCACAATTTCAAGAACTAGGCTTCAGAAGGACTATGCCAGCATGACTAACCCGTATGCATCGATGATTTCTTGAAAAGCAGTAGTAAACTTATTTGTACGGAAGTAAGTAGGTGGTGATTCCTCGTTATGCAGAACACGGAATATTGCTCCAACTTGTGAGTTGCAGTCTAAGGTTGCCCTTTGCAGCGCATTCTGAATCTGCAAGGGTACACCTTGAAATCATAGACTGGACCCACTTGTAGTCAGACAAGATTCAACAAAAAGGCTATGTAGAAAGCAAAATAGGGGGATATGACATGGTATGCAAACCTGAGTGGTTGCAGAGACTGGACACCAACCTTCGGCAACAAGACATTTTTTGGTCACATCAATGCTTAGCATATTTAGTGTATGATATATGGATTTTTCCCTTTTCACCTAAGCAAGTTGTGAGAGAGCATGTGAAGCTTCATCATAGAGCTCATTCAGCAATAAAAATTAAGCAACTCAAACACACCAGAAGACTCCAGTGCTCAAATTGATGAGCAATGTCCTTAAGCAGATTTGCTTGGTGTAATAGCCCCACATCGATAGTTGTCTTCAACTCTGAGAGTCTTCCAGACACCTAATTAATTTGGAAATTACAAGAATCAGATTAAATGAAACATTTACTGGGCATCAAAGGGTTCGAGCATGTACAAGTATCAGATAAAAAAAGAAAGTTTTCTATTTGTAGTTACGTTCATCCTGATACAACACATGAAATATTAAGTGCACTGGAAAAGTTATCAAAATGAGTGGACACGGACAGAAGCTGACTGACTACTTAATTACACATGATTTCAGACCTAACCAAATGAGATAAACTTTCTATACCGTTTCGAACAATGACAATGAAATTATGGACTCTCTCAATAGATTTAAGGTTTAAAGATCCATCATGCTTCATAGCTTCTATCACCTGCAAACAGTTTCCCCAGTCAAATAGAAGGAACTGGCCATGCGACCTGTAACTTTAGTTCATGCTATCTATCACCATACTTGTCTATCTTCATAGGTCAAAAAACAAGAATAACTCTTGGGAAGTGGAACCCAGAGAATTCAATTTCTGTCAAACCATCATAAACTGAAGCTTCTATTCCCTGCAAATGCATGCAAATAACCCAAAGGATTAACATACCTCTGTTATCATTTGAAAATGCCTGCCTATATCATCTGCAAATGGATACAGATTTGCTGCAAATGCTTCACATATTTTCACAATTTTGTTCTTTGCTCTCTCTCCACTGTAGAAGATAACGAATACATTTTTCTCAACCTGTAATCGATAATCTATTAGTTCACGAGTAAAAGGAATCATAAAATTGATAATTGCAAGAAGGGGAAGCACCTCTGTAATAAAATGAAGGTACTACTGTTATGGATAAATAAATTAAAGAGAGGCAATTACTCAACATGAAGGGAACGAGAACTTTATCGACAACAAACAGAAGTAATCACAGTCATTGACCTTTTCTCCAGAGGCAGGATCTCTAATGGGCTCTTCAACAATTGCTTGCTTCAAAAACATATTTCCCCTTGTTGCACGGAACAAAATTCTTTCAAAAGTTGCTGATTTATTTCTCAGCACCAGGCCACTGACAAAACCCAAATTAACTTGCTTTGAAGGATCCGTCACCATTTCCTAGTCAAATCCAATCCATAAGGACCTTTGAGAATAGAAATATGAGAGAGCTAATCATTTTTAGAAATGGAAACTTGGAAAAAGCATGAGTCCTTACTTGCTCCAACAACAAGGGACTATCCATGGATCCTTCACCAAGAGATTGTGCTTTGAGTTCTCTTTGTTGAACTGCAGCGATGCTTTTAGTTGAATGAAAAAACTCACCAGCCTGCAGCCAGAAAGATGCATAACACCATAAGTGGTAAAGCACATCCCCCTCCAAGAAATATCTAGGACCAAAGGTGATGTGATCCCAGCTTCCAACTTACAAATCCCATATGTTAATGTACAGTGAATACATGTGGTTCCTATATCTCCAACCTTGCATGTGGCTGCAGGAATAGGTGGGGGTGTTGGGGGTTGGGGGGTGGAGTTGGGAGAAGAACTGGGTGTGTACAACATAGCACAACAATCAACCATACCACAAGTTATGGATACCTTCTGAAGAACAAGCTTGTATTCCGATAATTCAGCAAAGGTGCGTTGTAACTGCTCGTTGTTTGCATTCATTTCAATAATTTCTGCTTCAAGTTCTCCAAGTTTCACCTAACCATATCCGAGCAAGTTTGTTTATTTGCACAGAAAGTAATTCAATACCAAATCCAAATGTGGCATCCATCTAACCTCCAAGTTTTCCACATCTGCGCCAGTGCCTGCTGAAGGCCTTGTTGATGTCGATAAACCAGCCTTTATCATTTGCTCCCTTAGAAAACGCAGCTTGCGTGCCATCTCTCCACACCTTTTCATCTACTAATTTAAATAGAATCATGCAGAGAAAAATATTAACAGTTACAGTACTAGTCCCTAGAAACTAATACTAAATAAAATATTACCAAATGGAAATAATGCATGTGTCATCTTAATTCATTAGAGCTATAATAATCTTGGGATTCTGATGATACAGGTGTATTACAGATTAACTGCATAGTCCACTAATCTTAGCAAGCATTTTAATGCTCACTGTGTGAATTGAAGAACACTTGATAGAGATAAACTGCAAAATCATCCCAATGGACATAAGTCAATCTTTCTGGCTATGAGCACATGGCTACTCTTGTTTATCTGCTACCTCATAATCTTCTCTGGGATCATCTCTCTAAGAGATTGGATGACCAATACTCGAATCCAGCTAAGCAACAATATTTTTGCATTCTAATGCTGACGGTTGTAAGTCTTAAGAGTCTGGTAGCTCTTTAGCTTGAGAATATCCACAAGAATATCTGACTTACAAAGCCGACTTATAGTCTGTCATAATTCTCTGTAACTAAGAACATCTCTGAGAATATAACAAGGTCCTCTCTGTGTTTATGACACCATATTGTGGGACATGTGACCATATGGAGATGAGTCCTATTACCATGATATCTTCTGACATTGATCGATGAATTGAGTACAAACACTGGCAGATGATATCTCGATTCAAGACACTTCTAAGATGCCTGAAATTTGTCCCTATAGATAGTCTCAAAATCTTACAGCCACTTGCTCATTTATGCACCCATGAAACGGGAAAATTTATTTTATATGAAGATTATACCATGAGACAAGGATGACATAGTGTGACCAACCCATCACCATTGCCCACATTCTATGGATCTTATCTTAGTCGGCGTAATGTATGTCATGAAGTTCATGTTTGGTTAACTTGTCACATGACGTGCCACTGCCACAGGATGGCATAAACCTCCATTAAAATATCTTCTCTCGAAACAGAGATTCAAGAAGATATCGATGCATGATACTGCAATCACAGCATGGTGCGTTCAGGGAAAAACTCTCTCCACCAAATTCACTATGCAATTAATAAAGGGAACCCAGAAGAATCCAAACCCTATTTTATTTTCCTTTTTTAATTTTTTTGGATATGTACTGTTGTACTCTTCTCAAAGCGCACAAATTCTTCAAGTGGCGTTATGAATTTCGTATTGCAGGCGAAGCTGTAAAGAAGGTAAATAAAAGAGTTCCCACCTGGGCAGCATACGTCCTCTGGAAGGGGCTCTTGTCTGCATTAAGCTGGAGCAGATAAAGACGAAGAACTCTAAATCAATTGGACAAACAAGCTGATGACTCAAAAAGGTGGATCACATTAATATCTACGACAGTTAAATCTTTGTTCTGAAGCTAACATCTAGGACTTCAAAAGCATGCATTCTATTTCCCCCAATGTAAGCAGGAGTTTACTCAGCCCCGGAGGCAACCGAGAATCGGTGTCAAACAGAAAACCAGAGAAATCGGACGGAACAGCTCAAGACCATCGCCAGATATCGATCAGAATCGTACAAATGCGAATCAAGCAGAGAGTTCTCAATGAAGAACAAACGTGAGAGCTCGCGTTTGCTTACGTCTTTGAATTGGAAGAGGCCGAGATCGCCGAGATAGGAGATGGTCCGACGAGACGATTCCATGGGGATGATGAGCTGAGCCAACTGCATTGGCTCCGACCGGAGCAGATCCATCGTCGGCCAACGATCTATGATCCTCCCCATTCTCTCCCCGATGTAGTCCCGAAATGCGTTCGCGTGGCAATGATGAAGAAGCAGATCGCAGGGGATGTGCGCAGGGCGGAGATCGGAGCAACGTCGCCGGGGAAAGAGATGGTCGGTCGGTGGTCATCAACAGCTTGCCTAATTTCTGTTGTGTTCTCCCGGACATCGACCGTTCAACGCGCATGTGGGGGTTTGTGCTTTACTTTGTATTTTTAAGCTCTGTTTGTTTAGGAAGAATAAAGTAAATGATTTTATACAATATTTTTTAAAAAATAATTATCTGAATAATAATTTTATCATTGATAAAATTTATGTGTAAATAATTTTACAAATGATAAAGAAAAATTTCACTTCTTCGTTTTTATAAATGATTCGAAAGATCACTTTTCCAGAAAACGTTTTTTCAAATTATTCATTTTAATATAACAAATTCACTCTTAAATTCTCTTTTAATCGAATCAATTCTACATTTTATTAGATTTCCATAAGCATGCCCTTTAGTCATTGACGCAAAATCGGAAATCGAGCAGGTGGGTCATCTATGCCCATAAATTGGCATCACAGCTGGCCGCGTTAAACTGTTTTCAAAAAATATCAGGTAAAAGTTTCCTTTTGATAAAAAAAAAAAATCAATAGTTTCTTTAAATGTTAAATAAGAGGTCCAAAGACGAGAGAAAAAAAAAAAACAAGAGAGCTTGTTGGGCCGTCAAAAGCCCAACTTAGCCTGTCAGCCCAACTGGTCGATTCCAAGGGAAAAGTGAGCTTCTCTTCTCCTTGGTGCAGCCGAAAGAAACGCAAAAGGTAAGAAGAAAGGAAGGAAGAGAGCGAGAGAAGAGATAAGGAATCGATGGTGGCGATTGGAAACTTTTCCGGCCATTTGCATGTAATTTGATGAAAGTTTTTCTCTTTTTTTTTTGCTTCATTGGTACTTTTTCCTCTGACAATTTAATTTTATTCATAAATCTACAATATTCTATAACATAAAGACGGTATTGCTTTCACACAAAATTCGATAATAAACACAAGCACATCATACAACATTATGATTTTCATATCTTCCTAGATCACAAGAAATACTCTCTTATAGAGAATCGCGATTAGAAAATAAATAATTGTGCATAAGTGAAGATTGGGGAGTGTGAAGGATTGGGAGAGAATAGAAGTTCTGAATTTGCGTCAACCTTCTCCACCCACCCTCGGCTTGTTTACATAGCTCTCTAACGCTCAAAGTAACCCGTTGGAAGCCACAACAAGGTCAAAGGATACATCGGACTTCCGTCTCTAGCCAACAAATTTGCTTTCTGCACTTATCATTGTGCAGTCTATTTGCAGAGCCAGAGTCTATTAGAATTAGAGCCTTTGCTTCAACCAAATAAATAAATAAACTGGAATAACTACTATGACATTCTCCTGTCCTTGTTCCTGTTAATTCTAGAATTTGAATGTAGTTATTCGACACTTATTTGAATTCACATCAAATTGGGAAAAGAAAATTGTTTGATTCTTCTTATCTAGGAATCTAGAAGCACGTATCACGTTCTCTGGTCTGTCTGCATCAAGAGTTGCTTAAGCATATGGTCCATCTAGTCTTCTCACGCTTTGCGTTGAATTGACTAATTACATTCTACACACCGGTCCCTCGAAGCATATTGATATCTTCTGGTTCTTAAAAGTTTGCTGACCTTTCAAATTGGTCCATCAATGCCTTGGCGAACCGTCATTTTATTATTTGTTAACCTTCTAGGTAGGTCCATCTAGCTTCAAACACCCTTTGCATCCAATGTCATGTTCTCCTTCAATAGAAGCAAAGCGTTACTAGCCTCCAGACATTCCAGTTCTACTCTTCATTTCCATATTTGTCTGTGAATCTACAAACCGCTTCTACACAACCAATGCACACGTTAGTAGTAGCATTGATTATTTTTATCAATTTTAAGACTTCTTGGAGGATTTCCTCAGTTTTTATGTTGATAAAGCAATCTCTGAATTTCAATAATGACACGTGCTCACACGACTAACGATTTGATTTTTTGAGTCTGTAAAGTAAAAAGAGATTTATTAATTATTATCCCTAAGTATTCTGAGTTTAGATCAGGGATAGTAAGCAAGCGACACACTTTCCAAACTTATAAGATATTCAATGAATGTAATCAGGAGATATGAAGTAGAAAGCAAGATGAACAAACTGAGTAGGAGTTTGTGTCGGCTCTTCCTTCTACAAAGATAGCTTCGCTACATAAGATCCAAGCCAGTGATATATCATGATGTGAGCTACATATGTTCGAGCATAAATAAGTTTAAAATTTCCGACCGGAGCTGATATTCTCTGTGTTCTAGATGTTGGTATGCAAACTTTCTCTGTCCTCCGGATGTTGTCCGCCAAATAATTGAAAACACGTGAATTTATGAGCTTTATATGTTTAACATATGGAAGTACGAACAATCTCGGATGTGGACATATATATGGGGGGGTGACTTAGGTTGAATTCGTGACCTCATATGCCTTTTATTGCGAAAGAGTTTGTGGCTTTAGGTTTAGGGTGTTTTCTATTGCGGTACGACGGGCCTAGCATATCTCATGCTGATCAAAATCGGCATCGTCAATGTTTCTCTGCCTCTCCTCCAAAATTCTCTCCAGACATGGTCAATGTTCCGGAATAGAAAAGACTACTTTCGAGTCAATTAATGGCCTATCGACAATGGTCCATCCGTGCCCTCGGAAAAAAGAAAACGTGCTTGTCAATATCGGTCTCGTGAAGTACAGGATGCCCTGTGATGAATAATCTGTGCATCGCCCCCCCAATCTCAGATGCTCCTCCGGCCGCCGTCAGACCGGGAAGCAAATGCCGCAAACCAGCGGCGTACAGATTGTATCTGCCTGCTGGCCAGTTCTCTTCTTCTTTTGACAGCTCTCAGTGCGATAGACTTCTAATGCTCAGTAGTCTCGAATCATATCATAGGAGACATTATTACCAAAACTTTGACTAGCTTTTGCTTTCATTGACCAAATAATACCTATTCTTTTAGCACCGAGTGAAGCACTTGATGCTCGTTTGAATCATCCGCTAAACTCGTTTCCTCTTTTCATTATTCTCGTGTTGAATGGAGAGATTGGTCGGCAGGGCTGAAGAAGTTTAATATTATTTCTCAAGAGAAAGACATTTGCAAACGAAAACCAGCTGCCTCAGTCGTTACGCATTAGACCCTCGCTCGTCTTTCGGATGTAAGTCGCTCATTCTCTTGCATAGACAGCTGATATCAGCGCGCGCATGCACGCATCTTCTGCTCTCTCGGAAATGAAGGCAATCGTCCTCTCGGGGAAGCACCCAGCTAAAGGAGTCCCAGATAGACATGGCTGAAAACGAGCGTCTTTACTTTTTCATTGAAGGCCAACTTTATTGAGAGGTTTACTTCTACAAGGGAACTTATGGAGAAATTTGAGAACATCTAAAGTGCCTAGTGTTAACTTCTTCTTCTTCTTCTTTTATCGTAATTCAACGACACGGGCATAGAGGCCTGCTAACAATCTGAAGGTTATAGGCCTAGGAAGTGCCATACAAGCCTCATAAACAGGTTAAATTTAACTTTCAGAAAGGTTGTCTTTCGAAAAAAACGCTCGCTTTAGAAAAGGTCCCTCCCGATCTCTTTGACCTCTTTTCACATCTTGAGAAAGTTAGCTTTATATTCTTGTGAAGTGAGCCAATTAATTCCGAATGATGTAATGACTTAATGTTGATCCACATGCATTAACTTGCTGGAACTGGTTCCGTCTTTTTTTTTTATACACAGCCCACGGGTATGGGCATGGAGATCCCGTTCACTGGACCTTGATTCTGATTCGGAGCAATTAGCACGTAGTTGACAGAATTTGAATGACCGGCTTTCGATTTTTAGCTGGAAATCCTCCAACTCCTTAACCAAGTGTGCCAACCCTCGAGATAGAATTGAATCAATTTTGTTTCACCACTTGTCAGGGGTATAACGTGGGTAATTTGCTCAGAGGCCATCTAAACTTATAAGTGAGTTAATGTACCCTAAATCATGTAATGGTTTAACATGATAGATCTTGACAAAGGACTCCTTGCATAAGCAATTTGGACACCACAGGAAGAGAACGGAGAGCAACTTGGCTGGCTACCACTAGCCCTTTTTTTCTTTTCTTTTTTTGTGAGACAAAGTTTGGTAACCACCATCTCGAGGTTACTGTATAAGAACTAAATAATAACATTTGCATACTTAATTTGGTCTATACTAATGTAGGACTAGCTTTCCCTGCATATCTATGTTCCTGTTTCTAGGGGCCTGGGTCCACAATTTCGTAGAAGGAATCTTATGTTCCAGGGCAATAATATGGTAAGCAGTTGTCATTTCTATTTTCCCAATGATGGTCAGGCCAATCTTAAGTAGGTTTTGTCCCGGACTTATGAAATGCCCCGCTAACGCCATATCATTAGTAGGTTAATTTATGAGCCCGCTTCCTCGCCGTACATAAGAAGAAAATACACAGTGGTAGACTATATACTAAACCTTAAGCACTCAAAGCTACCATGCATTCACCATTTTCTAGTTCACAAGCTGAGCTTAAAAGCCCGAATAATAGGTAACTCTAAAACATGATTTAACTTTGCAATTGAGGTTGGACCTTCTCGTCATTATAACGATCGTCTAGCTAGCGATGAGATGCGCTATCAAACGGAAACATCAACTGTACTTGACAGATCTAGAGTTCTTGAAAGTCTTACTATCCCTTTGGACAATTATCGAGAACAGGCTTTTACAAATGCATTGCAGGAACGCTGTATAGATCTTGCTCGTTGTTGTTGGCTGACAAATGGAAATCATGACTTCATGCAAGATATATTCATAAGCCTTGCGCACCAAATTTGAAGTATCGGAAGAAGTGTCATATTATTTAATCACTGTACAGGTCAAATTGTAGCTAAAAGTACAATTTGCAAAAATCATTAACATGTTTTGTACAATTAGGGACCGAATTTGAACAAATTAAAAGACTAGGAACTACGTTGCACATTCGACCTAATTTTAAGAATAACTTACGTTGTTTCCCCAAAGAAATAATTATCTTAATAAAGTTATGGTGCGCAATGAGCTAGAATTGAACCATGTTTTTGCCCTATCATGATCGGAAGAAATTTCTTACACTTTTTAATCAGTGGATTTCACGCATAGATACATACCGCAGGTGAATCTAACATAAATAAAGTGAATCAAAAATGAATTTCCAAATTCTGACCTTCCAAAACACTACAGGCACGAATAAACACTATCAAAAGACATTATAATCTAGAATTCCTCTTCTATCAAATGTGGCAGTTGGGGCGTCGCAAACTTCTACACTTAAAAGCACCGACTTCCACACTTATGTCAGCGCCATGGTCGAAGAACGCACTCTGCAAGTAAAATCCTAGAGGCGACCCCTACCCTTCGTCTCAAACGAGTTCCCGATATGGATCCCATGACGCAGCGCTTTGTTTAGCGTGGTACGTAGCTGATACTGACACTAATGTCGATGCGTTGTTCTAATACCTTTTGTAACGAGTTGATCGAGTTATATGGGCCAAGGTTCTCTAAAAGAAGTAAATGTGACCCCTCCATATGGTCAAGATTTAGGATAGATCGTTTGTATGGATCAAGCCGTCAGTACTCCCTCCCATCAGACGTACGACGTCGGGGTTATCACACTTCGCCTCCGATGAATGAACGTCCCCACCAAACCCGGAGTTTCTACCCATGATGCTCTTTATATCCGTCTCGAAACCTTTCTCTATTGGGTTTGTCCTAGCTCATCGTTGACAGACGATGCAAGTCTAGGTCTAGCTTGTGAGTCGGAGATGCTCAAGTTGGCACAACTTGTTGGCCCTTGTCAACCTCTTCTCTCTATGTGTTGAGACCGAGGATGAGGTTAGCTATGTGCACATGCATGCACGCATGCACTCTCGCGCGCGCCCGTATGCACAAAGATAGAGGTGCGCTCGCGCATAGAGAGAGAGAGAGAGAGAGAGAGAGAGAGAGAGAGAGAGAGAGAAGAGGCAACGGTGTTGTTAGTACTTATGGCACGTTTCCTAATAGTTTAGGTTTGTCGGGAAAATGGTTTACCTAACATGGTATTGCAATGTAACACAGTGTAAAAGGGTTCAAATCTTGACACGTCCTCTCATCTCTCTCGTGCATATCATTCGCATCATCCTACAAAGTTAACTAAATTCATCCATCTGTTTAACGTGATGACATCCCCATCTTGTGTTATGTAGGCGAGGAGGACCCGCATTCGTACCGGAGGGAGTGCTAATAAAGAGACATAGTATAAAAATACTAATGACACCTTTCCTAATAGTTTGAGGTTCTTGAAAAACCGATCGTTCAATAACGTGCGTGAAAACTTAGCTTTAAGAAATTTACCGTCCATAAAACTGTCAATCCTTACTCCTTTGCTTTCTTCTCTCTTGGCCTTCTACTGCGACTGCCCACAGCCTCACTAATCCGAACGCAGCCGGCCTTTCCCCGATGCTGCGGCGAGGGCCAGCTCTGACAAACGCGCACACAAAGGATAGACTCCCAAGTATTTTCCCCAGCAATTAAGTAAGAAGAGCTAAAGAAACTTAAACTTACATCAGTTGTATAACATCAGAAGCATTATGAAAATTTTTAGGCACGGCAAAACCACGTACAACTTCCGATGTAGCACAAGGAAATAAGTGCAAAGAAAGCGAGTTGGTTATACTAAAGCGTGATGTCTTCATCGGTTTGAGGATGAAAGTAAATGTGTTGACACAGACATTGCAGAGTTAAGGATCGTTTCCAGAACCTTGACGTATCTATCCACGTTCCAAATGTAGCAATCTAGGAAGGAGCCATTAAGATCCTACCCTTATGGCTCTTCTCGCTCAGGCTATTCGTTATTCCATTTTAACATGCCAACATGCATCCAATTCACATTAGAGAGAGAGAGAGAGAGAGAGAGAGAGAGAGAGAGAGAGAAGGGGGGTTAATGGTTGAACACATGACTATTAATTATCACCTAATTAAGAAAGACTTTAATTGAAGAGTGAGAGAGACGACTTGAATTCATTGCGTGGTGAAACACAAGACCTAGCATACTTATCTCAATCTCATCCGGCAAATGAACGGAGAAACTGGGATAAAGTGGCTTCGAGTTCAACACCAACAGGAAAGCAAAACTTAATTATCGATTACCCACGAAAGGAAAATTGATCATAAAGATGCATTATATCTAATGCACCGATCGGCTTTTGATACCACAGAACGAACTAGTGGTAATTAAAGGCGCTTTAGGCAAAGAAAAATTGGATCATCATCCATATTTAAAACATGAAATGAAGACGTTACACTATTAGAAAGTCAACCTTGAAGCTATTTAACTAAGAACAATACAATAGAGTGCCGATAAAGACAAATGCATGATATGACAATGAGATTTCGAAATTATTCTTGAATTTGAGAAGTTTTCCTCATCTAATCAAGTTCGAACTCATGAATAAAAGCTTCCATGTCGAGTTCTGCAATTTTCGTCGCCAATGCATCTAAAATGCCGAGACTTTCGGATGGAAAAATGTCACAACACTGAGTGACGAACCTTTCAATGATTACCTTGGGGGTGGGAAGAACTGCGTGCCGGCCATGAAAGCGTTAAGCGGAGTTGCGTACACTGAAGGGTCCAGCATTGCGGTGGCTAGGTTGCCAGTGGCAGCAGCGGTTGTGGCAGCAGGGTTGCTGGCACCTGGCAGATTAAGAGGTTGATGAGCTCCACCGCCACCACCAGAAGAACTCTCACCTGCTGAACCGAAGCGGCTCTCTGGCCCTTGATCATAGAGAATCCCCCTAAAAACATGCCCTCCAATATTGACAGCCGTTTGATACGCAAACTCCTCGTCTGTGTCATCCATTGCACTTACTCTTACGCATCGGAAAACGGCGGATGAATTGATTTCCGGAGGGAATGCCTGTCCCACTTCCAACCCTAATTATCACATACATCCAAGCTTAGTGTCCCAGTTAGAAATTTGGAGGATCGATCATAATAAGAACAAGATTTGATCAATACGATCATTATTCGAACTTTCATAGTAAGTTTTACCCGCAAACAGTAGTAGAAGCTGGGAACAATGATTCCACAGGTTCACATGCAAGTACGGCTATATGATGAACATTGAGTAAAGCTAAAGAGTCTCAAATTTCTTCAACACTGGTGTACTTCTTTTTTTCATTTTGTTTACCATCAAATAGAACTGGAAGTTTAATTTCTTCATGAATCCTCCCAAGATCTAATCCCCAAATCCTTAAATAAAGCATCATGTAGTATCTTCCTTGATCACCAACTCTGAAATGAGCATTGAACACACTGCAAGATCAATATTCAAACTTTTCCTTGCCTAGTATCGGTTGCAATGCTTCTTGAAATGCACATTGTCTAACAAGAACTCGGATAGTGCTAGTGCAAAATGTGTAGATGTTCACAGATCACAAATTGTTTCAAATCGCAAACCGTAAAAGATTTAAAAAAAATTACGAGCTCTTGCTAGGGGAAAAAGTTCCTCACTCGAAACTAATAGAATTACCCGACGTGGCGGTGGGGAATGGCGGGGCGGCTGCGAGTTCGACCTCTCTCTGCCTCTTGGAATAATGGTCGAGCTGAAACGGCTGCTCTTGCCGCAACGGCTGCTGCTGGTGGTGCATGACAGCGGTGGCGGCGAGCTGCTGCTGCCGCTCGCGGCGCTTGGCGGCGGGGACCCACGTACTCTTGACGTGGGTGGGGCATTCGAACCCTCGGCTCTTGCAGCAAGTCCTGCACCTCAAGTGGGCACAGTCTTTCTTGGCTTGGTTCCCGCAATCTTGGCAATTTATACCTCCACCTCCTCCTCCAGGCCTCATCATCACAGTCAGTAGTTCCGGAGATCGCGAACTAGGGCCTGCTCCAAGCGAAAAGTAGCCGTCCGTGCTTTGATGACCCTGATGGTGGTGGTGGTGATACCACTGGCTCTGGGGCCATAGCTGCAAGATCTCCTCCTCCTCCGCCTCCTGATGGTGGTTGGATGGTCTGTGCAAGAGGGTGTTTGTATCCTCTACTGGTTCTTGATCCTGGTGAGCTGATGGCTGAACTAATTGGCTTAAATAGAAAATCCCAGCCATTGCTCGCAAGTATTGGCGACGACAGAAGCTGAGAGCGATGATGATGGTGATGATGCCCTCAAAATTGAGATGTGATCCATGACATGCACACTCACAGAGAGAGAGAGAGAGAGAGAGAGAGAGAGAGAGAGAGAGGGTTAATAAATGGCTGTGCTTGAGTCCGTGACTAGAGGAGAGGGATGATCTTATGAAGTTTCTTAGGTTGTTGTTTAGCTCGGTTTAGGTTTCGTTTCGCTGGTTTGTTGTGGGATCGATCTCGTTGTCGTGGTTGTTGTTGGGGTTGGGAGTGCTTTTTGTTGTTGCAGCTTTTTGGGTGAGGGATGGCTCCTGTTGGGACATGGGAGGGTCTTTTAAGGTGTAGAGAGAGAGAGAGAGAGCTGGGGAAAGAGCAATAGAATTTGACTTTGCACAGAGAGAGAGAGAGGACAGAAGAAGAGGAAGCAGGAGGGGAGGGGATCGATGCAATTATGGCACGGAATTACAGCCTGCAAACGCCGCCATGGCGACTCTCGCCAGCCCCACTCTTCGCTCCCGTCGCTCCGCACACTCTCATTTATTGCGACTCCAGAATCTCTCTCTCTCTCCTCCCGGGTTGGAAAAAGTTTCAGAACGAGACAATCGGAAGCATGTGAGGGCGAGAGAGAAAAGTGGGGGATGAACAGTGAGTGCTGCTGAATGGAGGAAAAAATCCTTCCCTGCCTCGGACCATGCGAATTCATTATTCTCATGAATGGATGCTTAAATGGGGATCCTACGCACATGAAACAGTGTCGTGGGTATCATCCAAAGGAAATGGATTCCCTGCCGTTACACGGACCACAGCAGGGAGTGACGTTGCCTGTCTCATAACCATTCGATCTGAATTGAGCAGCTGTGAAAAAAAATTAATATTTTTTGAAAAATTCCAGCTATCCGATTGATCGAATGACTTGAATCATCAAGTCACCTGACATCATGTCAAGTGATCCAAAATTCTCATCTAGAATGGTCGTCGAATTAGTACATTGACAACTACGATAACGTGCTCTCTTGGCAAGAGAATTTTATAGGACGGTCCAATATACACCTAACATTGGTACAAGGTTTCAAAATTCAATTGATGTAAAGATCCGTGGGTTTATTTGTTTCATTGAGGACCATTGTCATAAATGTATTTGCCCCACATTTATGTTGTTGAAATGCACTTGTAAATTGGGTTAGAGGGGCATCATATCAAAGAATTGATATGAGAAAGAGATGTTAATATGCATGAATTTTTTAGTGAAATTAGGTCCAACTGAATATATTAATAAATTCAGGCCCTGAATTCCTTGGCAATCTCTTGGGTGAAGGTGTCAGGCTTTCGTCACATGCTTGCGACAGATGGTGTTAGATCTAATGGTTGATTTGTGTTCTACCTCAATCTTTTTTAGTGTTTGGTGAGTATCTCAATATAAAAAAAATCTAATAATTGATGCCTCTTTCATATGGAAATTGCAATCACAGTTGGTTTGGCGACAATAGACCTTAAATAGTTGGTCTGGTGACACGAGACAGAGACCATGAATGATGCAGTCCCAAGTTAGAAGTTGATGATGGTTCTTGTGCATAATGTAGAAGGATCCCTATATTAAGGCATAGCAAACCTAACACTGAACTACACATGAAGGATAGATTGTTGAGATGCATGTGCGAATTGTGTTAAAGTGATACCACATTGGAGGATTGGGGTGATAAGGAGCAATTAAAAAGTCCTAGTTGGTGCATAACTCATTCACTTAAAATTTTGACTAAATGTGGATCTAATTGGATATATTAGCAGGTTTAGACTTGGGCTACCTTACATCTTGACAATCTCCCTAGGCAAAAGGTATTAACTTCTGATGCGCGCTTTCGACAGATGTTGGTGGAAATGCTGAAATAAGTCGGCCGAGAAGTATTTCCATTCCTAGTATATCTTTAAGCCTGGGATGAGAAAAAAGAATTCCTCATCATCAAAAGAGATTTTTTTTTCTATCTCAATTGTTATCCTACAAAAGGTTTTTAAAAAAATCATAATATCTTCCCATATCTATTCAGCTGCAACTGCTCTCACGATGGCACTTTGTCGAATAATTAGCCATGCTTCTGTCGCCACCAATGCCCCCCACCACCATCACCAACCCGAGTTCCCCAATGAGGCCTTTGACCTCATTTGAGCTTAATGCACTTATATCTATTATATTGAACACATATGAGCATGAAATAGAGAGTAGGATGATGGTGATGTGGTCATACTCCGGGCGCTACTGACAAAGGTTGAAGTGGCCCCATCAGAATTGGCAGCAATGTCGGAAGTGGCCTTAACGTCAGAAGAACTTGTATCTATTCAGCTGCGACCTCTCTCATATGTATAAATATATGTATGTATCATACGCTGAAAACAAGAGATTTAATGGAGTTGACAAGGTAAAAGAGAGAAGGCTCGACATGGACATTGCAAAGGTGTCTGATACTCTATTCAGACACAAGCTCCATTAGAATGATCTCACTCGAAGCGATCATCCCACCCCCACTGCGGCTGTGAAGCTACACTACTACGCTAGAAGCGTAACAATTATTATGGAAATGGGTACGAAAAGGATACGCAAAAATAAATGAATATGCCTGATCTATAGAGGCACATCAGAGTTTCTGAACCAGCTATCTCTTCTTTAGACCGGAACTAAATCAAGCTAGCTTCAATTATTGCAGCAGAAGAATGCTAGCATTCGGCTTCACAGTCCTTTACCACCTCATAAACTTTACTACATACACCAGTCAGAAGTAGTTACGCATGCTTTTCAGGATAACTAGCACTGCACCACACACGCAACGAAAGCCCCAAAGAAGTCATTTAAAGACATTTTATGAGTTCAAGTGCACCTCAAAGAAGAGGCTTTCTTAGGGAAACTTAGGACAACGTAACTTTTTGCCCCCTAAGTTGTAGTTATGCGGTTTGCCATTGTTCTTGAGTTAATTGATAGTGATGATGTGGGTCGTCGGTCGAGGAAACCCTCGCAAATCCGATGTATGTATATGCAGGCCATATCAAGACCGGTTGAATTTAGTAAATCTCATTAATGAATCATGAGATTGATCCACTTAACAACTGGTCATCCCGGTAGAGGAAGTCCTCTATGAATGGAGAGAATGGAAAGCGCCAAACTTGATAATAGGCCATTAGGCCTAACTACAAAATCGGCGTGGATGCAGTATTCTGGTTGTCTTTTTCCCCTGTGACTTGTCTACATTAAACCTAACCATAGTCTCGTCATCTTCAGAAGGTAAAAGAAAATGATTTTCGCAGTCGTTTTCTAGTTGAATCAATGACGAGGCTCTTCTTTGTCAAACTGAGGTTTAGGGTTTGTAGGTATTGTTTCCAGAACCGGTTGACAAACCCTAGCCCTGTACCCGAAAAGAAAATTGAAAATTCGAACGCTGCACGATAACAAGAAAGCTTGTCTCATCACAAGAGAGAATCTTGTGGCTTAGTTGTGCGATCGAGATTGAATGAAGAGTGATTGTGATGCTGGAACACGGTAGAAAATTGACTAAACATGAATTAGAAATTGATAGAGGAATATCTCGTTCTCTCAAATTTGATAATCAATATCAAAGTGTCAAAAGTCTGAATAATAATCATAATCTCTTGAAACCCTAAAACACCTTATATATTGTGTTAAAATAAGAAACCTAATCACAATAGGAAATCTAATTTAAATAGGAATCATAATTATAATAGGAAACTAAATTTAAATTTAAAAAATAATTTTTATCTTGATTGTATCAGATCGACATAAGAAATAGCATAAGTTGACGAGGATCATCGACGAACCTAGGCATATCCTACTAAAATGACGGTGCTTTGCCCACCATACTCGAATTTTTATGGGAAGCAATTCTCGTGCATTCTTAATAACCATCAATTTGCACCCCATACTAAATCGAACCTTAACTCGAGATTTTGCCATTTGAAAGAGACAGCCCGATAATTTTTCGTTGCTTTTTTCTTTCCTAAAATTTTCTCTTCGTTTGATTAAAGGATCCCGAAAGTTAATTAGAGAAGCTTTAATCAAGATTTGTCCTTGGCCTGGATGATGTGCACATTCTTTAGAGTGATCGCATACATATTCCTATGTTTGTTTCTTGGAAGTAATTAAACTCACCGTCAAGTTTTCTCAACCGAACAAGAAGTTTCCCAATGTCACTAGAAAATCATATAGACAGATGTGATCAATTGAAAACGGAGTAATTAATTGCAATTTGTGAGAGAGTCTAATTTGACCTATTCTTGCTAGAGAATATAAACATATAACATATGCATTCTACGTTGGTGATGCGTTCTCACAATCTCTATATGTAGTTCAAGGCATGGCATTCTATGTTAGAATTTCTTCAAGACCCTTCAATTATGTTCCCGTGATTCATTTCCCTACTTTTGTCTTAAATAAAATCTTTACATGCCTATAAGGAGGAGTATTGTACGATTCGAATGTTAATCTAAAGTTAGAGAAAGATAAGCTGGCCGTGCTGAAGCACTAATGCGGTCATGCACAGCTCATGTTGTTTTTGCTTCTCCAAGAATTCTATATTTTGTAAAATTTGTATACCAAACGAGTTTACTCTATAATTTGTCAAATCGGTATCAAGTCCATTCAAGATTCCGTCATGGAAAAACAAAATTGAAGGGGAAAAAAAAAGAGTTCTTAATTTTTCCCTTCGCTAAATGTGACTTCGGGAACATAATGATGATTATATACTTCCAATTCCAACGGTTCAAAGTCTCTCCTTTAATATAAATGATTAGAAATTTATATTATAAAATTCACTTTCCTTTGTCCTTTTTTTTTCACCTCTCTCTGCGTAAAGGTTCTCCTCCTCATTGCAAGTGGAGCAACCGTCTTCTCCAGTACTTGATTTCCAACTATTTTGAGTACGACGCGGAATATATTCACAGTCTAACAGCGTCCTCGATCGAAAGCTTGACATGATGAGGAATCCCCGAGCAGGCAAAACCCTATGATGGATGGCCTTCAAAAGCTTATAAAGAAGGAAATGTGTGGCGGGGCATAAAGGGATATGAGTAAAATTGAACATGTTGCGGGGATTGGACGGTTTTATATTGAGAGATTGAATAGGAGGTCTAGAGCGTTCCAAATATATGATCTCCTACTTAATAGAAAATATCCTCTTAAATACATTTTATGCCTTAACATATCCTCATGTGTTCAATTACACAACGTTTTATTTACTCCTCCTTCATTTTCAGGTCGAAATGGCTTGATAGAGTTAATCACAATCAATCCATGAGTTTTGTTTATGGTTTGGAGGTGCCAATCTTACTCTTTCTTATTACAGTATCAACTTATTCTAGTTGGCCAAGTCAACCATGTAACTTTTCTCATGCCCCTCGCTTGTTAATATAGGGTTTTTCACCCCCAAAAAAAGCACCAATATTCATTCGGAGCAAATCTTGGCCATTACTTTTGATTATCAAAAGGCACTAAATTTCAAGAGGAGATTGCTTTGACCTAAATTTTTAAGTGTTTGGTACATACTTTTTCATGAGAAATTTTGGTCACCGTTAGAATTTCGATCAAAATGTGCATACATAAGAACTGAGGTGATAAATGGACAATAACATTGCAAGGTGAATGCCATTAGTAAAAATGGTTTCACAATCCATGAAAACGACACCATCTCCCTCACAAAATAATGAGAACATCATCTTTCCAATTGAACTGAGAATAAACTAGAGTCTCATGAAACGCCATTTTTCCAACCAAACCAGAATCACGAAATCATTTCTAAGACATTAATGGGGCTGTGTTTGTGTGTGTGTGTGTGTGTGTGTGTGTGTGTGTGTGAGAGAGAGAGAGAGAGAGAGAGAGAGAGAGAGAGAGAGAGAGAGAGAGAGAGAGAGAGAGAGAGGAATCAAGGTTTAGGTTCTTTTCAAAATTGGATTGAGGATGGGAAAATTGCGGAAATTTTTGTAAATGTTCTGTGTGAAGAACCCTTAGCTCGAATTTGCATATCCCTTCGCTCTCAATATTTGAAGTCCTATTACTTTGCATAAAAAAAAAGACATCATTTTTATTATGTATGGACCATGATATCATTTTGATTGGAAACATGGCAGACGGCAAGTGCGATGCCAACGTTTGTTTTCCACCTCAAACGCCACATGCGGTCATTTTAGTTGAATTCCTAATGATGGTCAAAATTATTGATGCCATTTTTGTTCTTTGTGGAAAAAAAAAACCCTTTTAAATGTTCTCTGAAGGCACTAACTAAACGGAAAGAGTATCTTACAAGACAAATTGTATTGTCTTTCCCCCGCCAACCCCCCCCCCCCCCTCAATTCACAAACGCAAGCTCAAAGAATCAACTAATTGGAGACCCGTGAAACCCTTTGCCAGACCCATGAGCCGGTTAAGTTTAGATATTTTGTCTACACAAGTGACCCTAACGATAATACTGTGCACGCAATTCATGGGATCTGGACAAGTTCCCCTCCAATTCCCGAGCTAGAAATCCACCGACGCCAAGCCGGGATTTAGAGCAACTTATTGTTTACGCATTAAGCGAGCATACACTCAATCAATCAAAGTCGTTCCATGTCACATAAATTTAAAAAAGAAAAAAGGAAAAAGGAAAAGAAGCCACCTTTCGAATTTCGAATATGAAAAAGAGGACTTCACATGCAAGTGTTGGCCGACGGGAGTGAAAACAATAAGATAAAGATACTTACCTCCAATGATGAAATCGAGCCATTATTATCATCGCCGAATTCCCGTTCGGAAAGCAATCACGTGACCGGCGCTAACCATCTACGGGGCAACATTAAACTAATGCGTCGGCTTGTCAGCACGTCGGAACATCTGTACGGACTCCCCACCAAATCCTAATGATCCCGCCGCATGAAGGCCCTCGAAGGGAAGACCTGGGATCAACGCCCCGTGCCTTATGACCGATTAGCCTCGTAATTATTATGAAGTCCGGTCAAGCCAAAGGGAGGAATCGTTTTTAAAACTACACCTTATAAATAAAGGGGCGACATTAGGGGGCCCGAGGCAAAAGCAAAGGAAAAAGGTCCCCTTGTTGACCACCCCACATAGTCGTATGTTTCTACACAGAAGGAAGGAAGGAAGGGAGGGAGAGAGAGAAAGAGAGAGAGATTACCATCGAAAAGAAGCGGCTCTTATAGTGATTATCGTTATTAAATCTTATCTTACTCGATGGTCTTGGCAGATTTGTATAATTTATGTCGTAGTTGATGTTCATCAAGGTCGCTTTCGAATGTTAAAGAAAATATGCCTGTTCTCCGACGACTTAAACTATATGGTATAACTATTTGTATGATGTTGCTTTAAATTTATAGGTTTTGGTCTTTTTGGTACCGTAGTTTGTTGTAGATATGTCAAGATGACTTGCAAGTAAGGTAAAGCGATGAGCATGCACAATTGCTCAAAATCCCCTTGATTGGCAGATGTTTGAGAAGTCACGTATTAATTTTGATTTTTCTTTGCTGTTGTTGAAGTGAGCGGTTGTTCAGTACGCACGTAATTATAAAATGTTACCTGGAAATGGACATGTTAATCTTTTCTGACCAAAATCATGTATATTACTGAAGCTAAAGGGGAAAAAGATCGGGAGGATGCATGATTTATGGAGTCGATTAATAGTATTTAACAGAGGTTATTGCGATCGAGAAAAACTTAATGATTAGATAGAAAGCAAAAATACAGGGACTGCCATAAAATCAAAGTTCATAGGCGTGATCTACAATATTGACAATCGTGCGATCCCGCCAGAGTTGGTGGAATCCCTTCATAAATTTCGAAGTACAGGCGTAATCGTGCAGCCAAAGTTCGAGAAGATGTTGAGCGAATGACCCTATTGAGAAATATGCTTAGTACATGCCATACAACTGTTTCATCCGATTTGATTTTGCACTGAAGGCCTCACATGACTGTTAGCTCTTTCAAATTCTCGATCTCAAATGACATTATATTATTAATAATAAAGGGCCTTGTCATGACAACAAAAACAACAGTAATAATAATAATAATAAAACATCTACGATCGCAAGGTTTTTGTCCCAGCATTTAAAGAAATCAGAAAATGGGAAAATGTAAGACGAACAAAGATTTCAAGAATAAGTTATGCATGAAAATAATGTCTATAGCGTACAAAAGGCAATCGTCAACGTTCTTTTTCCTCTTGTCCTCCATGAGGGAAAAGAAAACACCCTAATGGAGTTGCTTTAACCTTTCGATTGCATTATATTTGCATATGTGCTTTACATCTATTTTCAATTTACCTCAATAAAATTTTATGAGACCGCCATCAACTATTTTAAAAATATAAATTATTAGAAGAATGAGTTTTTTAATACTTAATTATTCTAAAATTTACCCTCGTGTATAAGCTCAATTTAGGGAGACAAAATAAAGGGTTCGGACCGATCCGATCCGACCCGACCCGGCCATCCACTTGATGTGCGTAATCCCTTGGTGTCATCCACTAGTCGACCCAAATTGTTTGTTAATAAATAAATAATCGACGAAACTATTCAGCTTTTTGGCCTGTTTTTGAGTTTGACTTGATCTTGGATGTTGACACGGCCCAACAGTCCCCTCGGGTTTGGTCATGGCACAGAAGAAAGTCGTTGGCTTTCAACGCACTTTTTCAGTGTCATGTCGTGCAGCAAAAAAAAAAAAATGCCGAATGTATCATAAAAAAATATTATCAAATTCGTGAATCAATTACGTAAATCTATAGCTAGGAAATGCCAGTGAAATTTTTTTTCAAAAAAGTTTTACCCGCACATCAAGCATTTCTTTCACATAAAACAAGATTGTGTAATCTTCAATGTCCTTAATTGGATCATCTAAATGAATATGTCAGAGTGATGATCTTTCAATCAGAATCTTATCCCGAACGACCTTAGCTATAATCGATTGATCGACTACTATTGATTTAAACATCAATTTATGTTCTTAAACAGTTCCATTGAAACCTCAAAGATCTAAACAACTAAATCACTTAGAGAGACCGAGGTTTCAACAGCACACATAATGAAAAGCTGTCGAGGGATGCCGAAATGGTTGTTTATCATCGAACGTGATTCGGATTCCACCCGTTTGCCAACAAAAGAGAAAATCTCCGACGTGCATCGATCGTGCATTCTTAAGGTTGTGCAATACTCAAGGTAGAAACAAAGTAGAGAACTGATTAGAGAGAAAGGAAAAGGACAGGTCTCTCAAATTGAGTGAAAGTTAATATTAATATGATTGGATTTACTTTCCCAATAATAAAGGGCTCCCATGTTGATTAAGCCTGTGCGGAAAGCTTTGAGGGGACATAAATTAAAGAGGGGCGAAAGTGGGAAAAAGCAAATTCATAGTATACTTAAAAAAGAAGAAAGAAAAAAGGAAACCCTAAAAATGTTGTGTGGCTCTTTTATCTCTCGAGCCGTGCGCTTGCTTTCTATCCGCCGAGAATCGAAGGGCCCGAAATTTCTTGTCGGAACTCTCTTTGTTGGTGTCATAGCTGGTAATTGTTTAGGTATGTTTGTTCACACTTCTAGATGTATAGGAAAAATTTGTTTTTATTGTCTTTTTTTACTTGGAGAAAAAGCCACCACAAATTATCGCTATGATGACACGTTTATCTTAAACTATTCTCCGTGATATTAAAAATCTCAAACATGTGCTTGTATGACACATTCCAGAAAATGAACGGTATTGAAAAGACAATAAAAGGCTTGAGTAAATAAGAACAAATTTATTTTGACTGAAAAGAGAGATAGTAAATGCGTTACATGTATAGAAGTTTGGGGGTTTTGTGTCGCAGTAAAAGATTTCAGATAAATGTGTGACGGTAAGTATAATTTTAGATTTTTGATATCTATAATTTTGGATTTTTGGTTTTTTCCTTTTTAACTTTCCCGTCAAAGTTTAAATATCGTTTCAATTTCAGGAATTCTAACAGGCTTTTAATGAATTTGTGTCAACATTTAGATTAAACAAAAATGCAAAAATAAAAATGAATCCAGACAGGTGATTAGAGGGAAAAAAATTTAATTACATTCTAAGTGTATGTTACAATAACTACCCACAAAATTACTATTAATCGCACTTCATAGCCATCTAATTTCAAGACCCATATTTTAAGTTCTCTGGTTTTCTTTTTTCAAGTCTTGTGCTTCGAATAATGAAAAATTAAAGCAATTTATATACTTTGCATCTTGTAGATGCTATAAATCTAAAGATGCAAAGTTTAATTGATTAATTTATTTTTACTTTACTTTGACGGTCAAAACATGGCTTTCAAAACAATGTGATGGAAGAAAGCATCAATCGGGATAAAGTGGAGGACGCCTGTCGTATTTACCCTCTTAAATTAACTCTAAGATCTAGGGCTAATCTATAGTTAAATGTATAACTAGCTATCAAGATAGCTACTTAGCAAGCCCTATCAATAGACTCAAATATTCTCGTCCGATAGATCAACTTTCAAAATTTGATCGAGTCGGTGAAATATTTTATTCTTTGAGAAGAAGCGGGAAAAAATTTCATTTTGAAAAAGAAAATTGGGAAGTAATTCACCTTTGGTCGAGGAGGTCGATTTACGAGGTCAATTGTGGCTTGGACCATCGATCTATTTAGTTCTAAACTTTTTCATCGTGCCAGTTTAGTTCTAGCACTTTTGACGATTTGTCAATTTAGTCACATAACTTCCAATCATGCAAATTTAATTCTAAACCTTCTGATAATTAATCAATTTATTACTAAAAATCCTTTCGGCCAAATTTCCAAATAATAGAGTAGAGCTAGGTTGGCAAATTTTCAAAAGGTTCATGATTGAATTGACACAAAAAATATAGGATTAAATTGGCAAACCGCAAAAAAAAGTTTAGGCTTAAATCGATGCAAGCAAAGGATTTATGATTGAATTGGCCAACGTACAATATGTTTAATACTTTTTGGACAATTATCATGTATCTTTTCATATCATAACAAAAAGAAGATTTCCAAACGACTCCGTCAAAAACCTAAATTTTAACATAGCGTCCTCTCGCTTTCAAATCTCAACTTCCCGATCCGTCAAGGTGGGCGGCCGGTCGAGGGTCGGGATACGGACGAAATGAAATTGCCCAAAAAAAAAACCACTCAAAACAAAAACAAAACCAAAGCCGAACACGCCAGGAAAAAAAAAAAAAACCTAGACCTTTGAGCTAATCCCCCTACAAAGCAGGTGGGATTCCGGTTTGGCCTTTTGCTGGGGAAGAACGGAATTTGTCTTCTTGTCCCTCGCGGCAGCATATGTCTCGCATCAAATCCTGCCTCTCCACGACAGACGATCCAATCCTGAAAATTCCATGTGTTGGGCTCTTTCCCTTTTTTGATTTGGAGCCCACGATGGTGTTTGGTGGTGAAAATCATTTGAGCTAGGGCTACGAATTTTGTGTAGATCCAAGGAAGGCCTCATGATCGATGTCTTTTGGGTGCCGTTGGTTTCGTCCAATCGACTAAGACCATGTCCGATGTACTAAGTCTCGTGTCCCACGTCGGCCCGCATCGAATTGATATTTGGAATCTCTAAAATGATAGCATCAAATATCGTGTTGTACCTTTTGTTTTGCGTGTGCTCACAGAATGGGCCGCGTGCTCATGATTATATAAGTTCCGGAAGCCTTTAATTTAACATAAATACTATAAATTCTTTTCAGGGAATGGTTATTTTTTTGATAATACTACGTCTGTAAGTTTATATCGTGTGAGCTTAATGCATTTGTTCGTAATTAAGTTTACCTTTTTAGGTCAATGCTGTGTTAGAGTCCTCGGGTGGTAATTTTCTGTCGTTTGACTTTTTGATTTTTTTTTTTTGGGGGGGCCTGATTTAAAAGTCTTGGAGTTGAAATGAATTTTGCATCACTTTATTTTTCTCTTAAAATGGTATTTGCTTGGGTTCGATAAATGCCCTCCAACCGTCATAAGTAGAAAATCGAGGTGAATGCAAAATTACAAGTATAACCCTCACTCAACACATGTACCCACAAGCGCATCTCTCTCTCTCTCTCTCTCTCTCTCTCTCTCTCTCTCTCTCACACACACACACACACACATCGACAGGTGAAGTGACGGCAATATCCTTGGGTGTAAAAAAAGAGAATAGCATACTTTCCTTTATGTTTCGTTAAAAAAAATGAAAAATCATCATTATATCACTTGAAAATATAAATGAATAAATAATATTATCGCCATTCAATAAAATATTGAGATAATTTTCATTAATGAAACCAATGGCTAGTTATTTTAAGTAAAACAAATAATCATATTTTAAAAAGATATTTTCTAAATAATCCCTTTTAGGCAATTCTCCACACCACCCAATCTAAAAAAAATCCGCATCCACATCTTGTATGGTTCATAAGGTTTGTACGGCATCACATAAATTTATATTTGACGTTTTTATGAAATCCTCACCCCCAATGCGATCTCGTAAATTTTCGTCAAAGAAAACTTAGGAACATTAGATCATCCCAAAAAAAAAAACCCCTCAAGATACACAATCCAAAGTTGCGATACCAATAGTCAGGTCCATGTTGGAGAAAACGAAAGCCCAATGCTACAAGCGAATGAAATTCATGAAATTACTGAAACCATATGGATCCTACGTGAATTTAATAAAGTCCGACTCTTGTTATTTTATCTAATCGACGGGCCATAATCAATGCCGGGTATGCTTGGCCCTATCGAATCAAAACCCACGCTCTTACGTCAACGCATTCCATTGGATTATATAGCCCAACATTATAGGCTGTCTTAAACACATGATTTCCTAGAGGAAAATGCCTAGGTCCACAACAGGAACAGCTTCTGACGAGCAAACTCAGTCACGGAATAATTTAACATAACAAAGTCGGAAACTTCGATATACCGATGAGGTCCAGATTCGAGATCGAACCGGCCCTTAGACAACATGAGGACATCGGGAAGGAAGGGCTTTTCGACGCCCTCGTCTCACTCGAGCAAAGGGTAGGTCGTGATCTCCGACCCTCCTCCACTAGTGAGATTGAGCTGGTCCGGTTGCAGGCGGAGGGCGTACGGGTGAGCGGCGGTGGCGGCGTCCGAGTACCCGATCATGGCCTCGTACTCCCTGCCGTTGTCGACCATTCCGAAATGTGGGTCGTCCTCCCTCAGATGCCTGATCAGATTAGTCTACACAAAAGAGAGAGAATTAAATTCGGATCGCCTTCAACCATTCTTCCATCAATACAATCAGTAAATGAAGACGGCTTCTATATATCGGCAGTTTGGGGATCTGTCTAGTAGATTTTTCCCCAGACAACGAAGAAATGAAGCCATTAACCAGATATACATGAGCCAGGAAGATTATTACCCAGTGTTGCAGGAGACTTTTGTTTACTTGCCCAGCATTCGTTTTCTGCAATGAGCACCAACCAAGACAGCATCAGGCGAAAAAATCACTCGTGTATCACGAACGAGTGGCTATCCGTCATGGGAAACCAGAAAATTTTCATTCTCGGACATATGTTTCCTTGGAAACATCCGGTTGAAATTGGACTGGTAATGAGATAAGCATGGCCCTTTCGTAAGGAGGACGCGCGGATCGACTTAACGGGAAAATATAGGGCTTACCTTCTTCCTGGCGGTGTCGATTTGATTGGTGAGCGTCTTGTACTGTTTTCCAGGAACAAAAATATCTTAGCAATATGAGTTCAAGAGAAGAGAAAGGCTGATAGGTGCATCAAACTGACATGTGAAATTGCCGCTCTAACCCATTACAATCTATTCTCAAAATTTAAATAACTTGCGTTGTCCATTGAATGTGAGCTCTAAATTGTGGGTCATTGACTCATTTTGCCGCCTCTAAAATTGTGGCGACTTGTGATCCAAAGTCATCTTAGAATGGCTATTTTTCTCAAAATCTTAAAACTATCAGGAAATAGGTACACGATGTGTATAGTATGTAGAGCATATATCATGAGACTAATTATTCAAGGAAAAAAAGCGGGTGTTGTAATTGGCTACTTGTATGATGAGGTACATGCCAGCATTGATTATGCAAACGGTGAAAGCCTAATACATTGTAAAGGAGGTGACTTTTTAAAATTATATGACTTAGTAATGCATGAAAAAAAGATCGTCTGACCAATAGATCATATAAATCATGTCCATCTCTACCATTAATCATGTGAGTCCCAAATGAGTTCCATATAATTGATTTACATGATTTATAATCCATACAACAATATGTCCCATACACTTATATAGCATTTCTCTTCGTTAATTACGATGAATCGACATAATGTTTTGTTTTATGAGGAAGTGGACACCGTGTATAAGCACAATTATTGTTCGGTTGTATAGACAAATAACATAGCACCCCCTTCGTGAGTTTAATTCTGGGTTTTCCTGTCTTTTGATGCGTCTAACCTTGCATGAACCAATGGTAATTGCGTTCTCCTGTTTGCTACTATGAGGAAAGACCCAAGTCTCAATTCGAACATCACAAATCCAAAACATAATACAAAAATTTTGCATTATAGTCCCTTTGCAACATGCTTTCTTCCACCTTTGTCCTTGTATATATTGTCTAGACTCCAATGCAATTCTTTTCATAAAGAGAGAATCGAGTAACCGACCATTATGTTTTAGAAAAAAGTTTAAAAGTTCATTTTGCCAGGTTCCTCTCTCTCTCTCTCTCTCTCTCTCTCTCTAAGCTAGTCAATTAATGGATAATCACAGAGTCAACATTTAAAGCAGAAGCAGTTTAGTAGTAAATATTAATGACTAAACTGACTAAGCATGCAATGGAAGCCTTTGCTTTCTATGCCGTGTAAAGATTAATTCTTGATGAGAGAAATTATGCAAGCACACTAGATGTTGGCAAAGCGAACCAGCTGACGAGCATGTCAGTGAAGTTGCCTGTTCGGAACACCTTGAGAATAATACATCCGACATCATTAAAAATCCAGAAGCTAAACTATCGATTTTAGGGTCAATCACGAACCTTCCGTTCGCGGATCAGACTAACGGCGTTGTCCATATCTTGCTCAAGACCGCACAATTCCTCCCAGCTCATACCATACAATCCTTCCCCGAACCTCCTCCTGCGCAGTCGTTTTTACCCAACAAACAGAAACCCAACTCACAAACACAGTTAACATGTCCATCAAAAGCTCAACCTCCAAAAGTGCTGGGGAAAAAATTGACCAAGATAAATGGAACAGGATCTTCTTTTACCTGACCTCTAGCTGAAGCTTCTTGTTCACCTCCTTCAGCTTCCTCAGGTTCTCTTGCATCTTCTGTTGAAAGTGCAGAGAATGTCATTTCAAAACAAACTTTCACAAGCAAAAGAATCGAACTCACGCCTAAGTACACATGCATGTGAAGATTTGTTAAGTATATTAAGATAGGGAAAATCAGCAAGATCTGACCTCATAGTGAGAGCTCCAGAGATCAACCTCAAGTGCCTGCTGATACTGATCGTACATCTTCTTGGTTCTACAACATTAACAGCAGGAAAAAAGAGAAAAAAAAAACAAAGAAGGAAAACCAAAAAAAAACAACGGGACAACATATGAATCAAACAAATCTAGGGTTTCTTTCTTTCTCTGAAAGAGATGAGGAATAAAGGTCGAAGGAAAAAGAATCAAGAAAAAAAAAAGTTTTATACGTGGTGGAGGGACTGATGTACTCGTGGAGCTTGCCGGTGCTGGAGATCATGATGATGGAGACCTTGGCGTCGCAGAGGACGGTGAGCTCGTTCGCCTTCTTGAAGAGCCCGTTTCGTCGCTTCGAGTAGGTCACCTGCCGGTTCGTCGTGTTCTCTATCAGTTTGATCTGGATCTTCCCTCTCGCCATCTCTCTCTCTCTCTCTCTCTCTCTCTCTCTCTCTCTCTCTCTCTCTCTCTCTCTTCTGTGAGTAAAAATGAAGAAGAACAAAAGGCAGCAACAAAAAGCAGCGAGCTAAGAGCGAGAGAGAGAGAGAGAGAGAGAGAGAGAGAGAGAGAGAGAGAGAGAGTACAGAAGAAGAGGATGGGCTTTCTTTTTTGCCGTAAATGGAAAGGGCATGCCAAATTGGTGAAAGGTAATGTACGAAGCGATAAAACATAGTAAGTGCCATGTTTGCAGTTTCTGGGGCTTCATTGATTTGAAACGCATTTCCACGATGGTGGATCTCTACTTTCCGTCCGACCCGAGACCCAGCTGGCACATCGCACAGTCTACGGACCAGGTCGATCCAGACCATCTTTACCGTTGATCCTTTGGGCCCCGCCTGAGGTATCATGTGATCAACGGTGAGGGTAATCGATTTCCTGGTTGGTCTATTCCTATTGACGAATCTAGAATCGAACCGGCCAGGATCGATTCCCCATTTGTAGATTGGGGAACCGGCTAACTTTTGTAGAATCGGAAACCGATCTATCTAATCCTGAAAGAGATTACTTCTCTTGTTCTTTTTATTTCTTTTATTCCCTATAAAGGGGAGTTTTGCCACATTTTCAAAAAAAATAATTTATTAATTAGAGTTTCTTTTAGGATAGAAAATTTTAAAATTTAAAGAAATCTCAATCGATCCGAATCCTTGCGTAAAAACAAGAACCATATCAGTTTCGCATGAACCATCCTTAGTCAGTTAGCTTGATCCGTTTCTCAAATGGGATCAGGACCGATGCACATCCCTAATCAACAGTTTGTATGGTTTAAAAATTTAGTGTAATATTTTCTCTTGATTATTACGTATCTAGAAATGATAAAATTTGTATATGAGTACCTCACTATATAATACACGTGTTTTGATATTCCTCTTATATTTTTCTTGTAATGCATACACTTAGAAATTATAAATTATAAAATGTATTTATTACTTAGCAAATGCCAAAAGGAACACTCCCCAACAATTTCATCTCGTCTCATCATGAAATTAAATCGTTTCAATCCAAATACAACATGCATATCCTGAGTTTAATTATGTTATTGAATCCGGTTTGCTTCGCATACAATTTAGATGGACCTCACTGAATTAAATTAGATATACGTATTTTGACATTTATGTTCAATGCACACAATAAATTCTCCTTTTCTCATCAATTTTTTTTTTCACATCACATTATGTAGAAAGGGGTTATGTTTTGAATTTTTAGAACATCAATTGCATGCTTTGAAAGAGAAGCTAACATAGTGACAACTATAATATTTTTTATATGATTGCTTATAAAAAAATTCGTCAACATACTCTCGGACCATTCCTGAAGACTTCTTAATAACTCGAGAAATCGTCTATTGAGATTTGATGCTTTTTTGGATATTAAATAAAATCACATTCACCGTTCATCGGGAACTTTTTAAATATGGCTTTTTTGTTTCGCAAAAAATGAATGATTTACAAATGGTTGTTCTAAAAAAATATTCTTTTAATAATTTATTTTGTACAAAATAAACGAAACTTAAGAGTGGCAATAATTTCTATATAAATTATACTAAAATATATTTCGGTAAAACACAGCAGTTAATGGATCCTTGCGAGATCACAAAAAAATAAAAATAAAAGAGAAGAAAGCCCCTCTATATTTGGTGGAGTAACTTAATGCAATTTAACTTTTTGCCTCCTCCTCCTTGTTCCTCGGACAAAAACCTGGATGTGATCGATGGTGTGGGCTTACTCCCTTTGTCTGCGGGATTTTGATTTGATATTGTCTTGTTTGGGAGCTGACAGAAGCGGCGGACGTCCAGAACGGAGAATCGTGCGCCCCAGTTACCCACCGAGGAACATACTTCGGGGGTCATCTTTGATGGGCAGGACCTGATCCTTGGCGTTCATCCAAACTTTTCCATTCGAGTTCTGGACTTCTGGGAGACAAACCCTGCTGCAACTATGGTAGGTACCACTTTCCTGTGGATCTTTTTGAAGCTTCCTTCCTTAAAGTTGAAACTTGAAGCTCCTTAAATCTTAATTGACTTGGCTGTAGAAATATATGTATAGTCATGACCAACGAATGATATGGGGCTTCTCGACACGGGCGTGGCTGTCAGGGATCCATAATACCAATCAGGTGGAAAGCTCGTTTCAAGCACTATGATATGGCCAAATCGGGTCCTTTATTTATGGTCCTTTCAAGCATCAAAACCCATCGTTTGGGAGTGTTTTAAGGAAGATTTAATTCTATCTTTAGGTTCATTTTCCATGTTGTTTTAGGGTTTTTTTTTTCCACACGTTTTAACTGCTTAGGGCATTGTTGGGTTTTCTCATGTCATATATGATTTCCAGAGAATTTGTTTGTCCTTTCTGATCTTTTAGACAACTTTTGATGTAACTCAATAGATTTCGAGAAATCTCTCAAAATTGCACCTGAGTATTCATGGAAGCCACCGACTTAAAAGGTTGTAATCCTACCTTGATCAACAAAGAAATTAATTTGGAGTCAGTTCACCCAAGAACCAAACTGATCTCGAGTAGATTCTAAATATGAAATAGCCTAATATCAATTTCTAAAACTAGGGTACATGGATAAGGTTAGATTAATAATCTTTCGTGACTCTATGTGATAAAATTTATTAAAGTGTACTCTAGGGCAACTTTCAAATAACTAAATAAGCCATAATCCAATTCTTTCGAAATCTTATGAACTGAACCAAGGTCGCCACCGATTCTTATACGACTCACATTTTGACGCTTAAAATAAAATAAAATAAAATAAAATAACAAATTCTCCACATATCTTCCATTATGATTAGATTTGCCTAACCCCGCATCTTCTACATGACGCTAGCACACACATTACTTAGTACACTTTCGATATGCATCATAGGAGAATTAAAGCAAAGTTCTCAGGCACTACTTATGTCTAAGTTAAATCACCCGACGTTGGGTGGCCCCACTATAAGATACGATAGCAAGAGATATTTCACGTAAAACTTTAAAAATTGGTAAATATTATAATGATAGAGTTTTTAGTTATATTTGTACATGAAAAATCCAGGTTCCCATCCGACCTGGGACGAAGGAAAATCCCATCGAGGTCACAAAGTCGAGCCATCCAGTGAGCAAATCTCTGATTAGCCTGTGTGCTCAGGCATTTGCTATTTCGTGTCGATAGATTTGGTTAACTTCTGTCCCAAAGATGATCGTATTGACGGACTCGTGCATTGATAGATGGCCAGAGCAATTACTAGACAAGCTGAACATGCCATGAAACAAATGACACCCTTATAGTCAGCCACAATAAGGCAGCTAGATAGTTCGTCCATTCCTGCCCTTTTGACTTCTAAGAGGAACGTGAGACAATGGGAGACATAGTTCCCTAGAGTTAGGGCTCCAAGCGGTCGGGTTTCTATCGAAATTGAAGCTTAGTGGAAGCATATCGAGCCTTTTGTTCAAAGCCAACGAATCGCGACCGACAATCAGAAAACAAAACGTTGACAAAATGTGTAAAACATCGGATAAATATAGATACCGTTCTGAAGGGGCTTTTCCTAATCATCCAGCACCATCAAAGCTAAAGGTCTGAAGGAAGGGAAAATAGTCGGTCTAATAAAGTTTTTTCAGAACGTCCATCCGAGCTAACATCGGCAGTCGGTGACTATCTCCACTCGTATCAGCAACGCCAAAGAGAACAAGCCGATTGAAAGGTTTGCTCACGTCATGTATCGAACTCATGAACCCATGACCGCCGGGTGTAGAACACGACCGCAAAGAGCAGTAACCTTCGGAAGAATGTCAACGGCGTTCGCCCATCTCCATCTCTGTATCCTTAGTCGACAGAGAAACTTAAGCTGCATCTAAATAGGCCTCCGCTCCCGCTGTTGTCCCCAACGCAGCGTCCGCTCCCATCTTCTTTCCAGTGAAAAACGGACCTGCATGCCATCAGTCTCTCTGCATGTCTGAGGCAGGAAGGTCCCTTGGGACTTGAAGGCTGAAGCAACAGCTAAAGCCTAAAATGTCGCAATGGGCATAGGCTGGAGGAGTAGCTGGAGCAGCAATGCGTTGGTCTTGGCGCAGGGTACGGACTCGTTTTTTGGGACGAGGTTAACGTTGTTTTAGTCTCGAAGTGTTGTCATTTCCCTCCGTGCGTCAAGTCTAATCGCATGCTCTTCCCAAGCTCTAATCGCATACTCCCACCTATCGAAAGAGATGGGATAAAACAAAAGGTCTGGTCACCAAGTTTGGAGCCGGCTTCTCGCTTCCCCACTCGAAATGGTCGGGCTGGAAATGAACCCCCTAAGTCCAAGCCCAAGTGGATTCATGGGCCTACAGTCGAAGCCCACTGGATCGCTCGAGTTCTGGTGAAGTGGGCCTCGAGTTGAGTCTTGCGTTCCAATATGAAGAGTTGCGACACAAAAAGCTCAGCCGTTCTGTTCATAAGGCCCATTTACCAAACCGAAAGTCTGCTACTGATCCATTATAAACTCACGTTTTCATAAGGGAAATTGGCATAAATAACCTTTGAACAGTGTAATTCATAAAATTTTAATTTATTCAATATAATCTCTAAATTTTAATTCAATATGCAATGTCGCTTCTGAACTTTGAATTTATTCAATGCGATCCTTGACATTTTGGGAAATATTCAAATTAATCCATGGACTATATAAAAATACTTAATATTATCCTTAAACTTAAATTAACAAAAAATAACATTAAATACTTTCATATATTTCATAAACTAATTTGAATATCTATCAAAAGTCAGGGACCACATTTGCACATCGAACTAAAGTTTAGGGATGATATTGAATAAATTAAAATTTTATAGATCACATTACATATTAATTCAAAATTCATGAATTATTCATATCATTATCCTTCTTCCCAAATCTGATAATCCAAACGTTATCAAATCGTACGGAACAGTCAACCGAGAATCAAGAATCTGACCATCTCACCTCCATCCTCTCGTGCTCTCTTCCCTTTGATCTGATCCGTCTTTCTTTTCAGATAACATGCAGGAGAGATGTCGCCACTTTCGAGCTCCCTCTCTCTCTCTCTCCTCGTTCTCGCGATCACGCCGTTCTCGCAACTCTTCATTCCGGCCGCTTCAAGAACTCATCCTGGAGACATTCGAGTCCTCATAGCTCTCAAGGCCTCCATCGACCCGAAGTCCGTGTCTCCTGGATCTTGCGTTAGCTCTTGGGACTTCTCCGTCGACCCTTGCGACCGCGCCTTCAGCGAACTCTTCACCTGCGGCCTCCGCTGCGACCTCGCCGTCTCCAACTCCTCCCGCGTCACCGAGATCGCCCTCGACTCAGCCGGCTACTCCGGCTCCCTCTCCTCCGTCCCCTGGGAGGAAGGTTTGCTTTACCTGCAAACCCTCGACGTCTCCTACAACTCGTTCGCCGGCTCGGTCCCCAGCTCGCTCGCCCGGCTGACTAGACTCCGCCGGCTCCGGCTCTCCCGGAACTCGCTCTCTGGCCAACTCCCCGCCTCGCTTGGCTCGCTCGCCGCAATCGAGGAACTTCTCCTCGACGGCAACAACTTCCGCGGGGGCATACCGTCGAGCTTCAACCGTCTGGCGAGCTTGAAGAGGCTCGAGCTCCAAGGGAACAACCTGTCGGGCGAGCTGTTGATCGATCTGGGCTCGCTCAAGAGCCTGTATTTCCTCGAAGCGAGCGACAACCACTTCACTGGCGGAGTCCCGGCGGCTCTCCCGCCGTCGCTGGTGGAGCTCTCGCTCCGGAACAACCGCCTGCGAGGGGACCTCCCAGAAATCTTCGGCAGAGCAACGAAGTTCCTGCAGGTCCTGGATCTGAGCCGGAACGAGCTGAGCGGCGCCGTGCCGTCAGCGCTATTCGAGCACCCGTTCCTCGAGCAGCTCACGCTCTCGCATAACAACTTCACCTCCTTGCACGCGCCGCCCTCGGTGGGTGCGAACAGCAGGTCTGCCGATTCATTTTCTCGCATGGAATTTGAATATTTATCATTTGAATACTTGTCTTAATGCGCTAATAAAAAACACATCTAAATCCTTCCCCCGTTTTTTTATCAATATTTGTGTCGAAAATTGACGTCCCTAGGAATAGCAGGCTGGTGGCCGTCGACTTGAGTTACAACAATCTCCGCGGGCTATTGCCTGCATTCATGGCGGCAATGCCGAGGCTGTCGGCGCTGTCGTTGGAGCACAACATGTTCACAGGGATGATACCGGCGCAGTACGCGCTGAGGGTGAGGGCCGACGTTGAAGGGAGAGGCGGGACGGCGATCGGGAGGCTGCTGCTGGGCGGGAACTACTTGTTCGGGCCGATACCGGGACCGCTGATCGGCCTGAAGCCCGGGTCGGCGAACGTCAGCCTGGTGGACAACTGCCTGTACCGGTGCCCCGACGAGTTCTTCTTCTGTCGGGGCGGCGATCAGAAGTCCCCGGTGGATTGTAAGAGCTTTAGACCCACCATTCCCTGAGACATGAGCAGGCTGACGGAAATAAAACTGCATCGTATACGAAGTCATTCTTTCGGTTTTTCATTGTTTTCGTTAGATGGGTAGCCCCAGAAATCGGAGTCAATCCCCGTTCGATTTGAAAGTGCAACGGGTATCGAACGGGTCGGGTTGACAAGTTCCTGTTGACCGGGGATTAGTTCGTAATGGTTTATATTTTGCAATAATCTTGGTTAGTGGTATGATATGCAACGGTCACCGACATGACAGACACGGCACGTGAGCCCCACCCAAAGTGTCATGCACGTGCGCTGTTGCTCGTTAAAAAGTTGTTATCGCCTCTTGATGCATTTTATAATGTCTCGACCAGGAAAAAAAAAATTCAAATCATGTTTGATTCGATGAGATGCAAATATTTCAAACCTTTTTCTTTTCCTCATTAAATATCTTCTCATTGTGATATAAGTACCTAAAATTTTCTTTTTTGTGTTGTAAAAAACACAGATATGATAAATATACTCAAAATAAAATAAAAATAAAGAATGTATATTATGCATATATAAAATTTTTATTTATACGTGATACAAAAAACATTTTAGATATATATTCATATCGTGATGAGTATAACTTGGAGTTCTTTTTTTTTTGTACTTGTCAATTTATAAAAAAAAATATGAAGTGCACTTTTTAGGTCTACGAATCATTTAAAGAATGTATATTATACATATATAAAATTTTATTTATACGTGATACAAAAAAATATTTGAGATATATATTCATATCACGATGAGTATAACTTGGAGTTCTTTTTTTTTGTACTTGTTAATTTATAAAAGACATGAAGTGCACTTTTTAGGTCTGCAAATCATTTTTTTTCTTTTTTTTTCCCCGAAATTGGGTTAAAAGATTGCGAGGCATCTCCTCCTCCAAGTAGGGATTATTAGGTATTTTTAAGACGATGCCGTATCTCCTCATGGAAACTCGAGAATGAATTATTATTATTATTATTATTATTATTATTATTATTAAGTCCATGTATAGTGCACATGTGTTGTTTGTGGACCTCCTCAACGCATTGAAGAGCCATCACATGACCATTAATGTTCTCCACTCCGGCGATCAAATACATCTTCCAGCTGCAAGGCAATATTAGAGCCGAATTGATACGATTGTAATCAATTTAGGAATTTTTTTTTTGGTAATTCTCCCTTGTAACCACCATAATAGTTGACCTACTGGTGTAGGATTAATCAAATGGTTTGGGAGACCTTCGGTCACAAGTTCAAATTCCTCAGTCTCTAGAATACTTAGTTTGCCTGTAGTATAGGGTCAGTCGTGCCATGATATAGATAATCCTAGCTCTATTCCCACCAATATCATGATGTCTTGATCGTGACGGTCTCACTAAAGATGAGCAATACCTAAGACTCAAATTGAGCACCCTTTGTAGCTTGAAACTGTGACGCAAGAGAAAATGTTAAGTACTATCATAGCACTACGTTATCGATTGACATGACAATTTTTTAAATATCTTATCATCCATAAATGCATAGCAGCTTTTATGGTACTTCATATAAATTTGTGATTAGTACAAGCAGGAAAATGTGTGTCACGTCTATTGAATATTTTGTCGCGATGAAAACTAGGGTCATCATTTCACTTCTTCACATCCATCGTGTGAATAGAGCTGGTAAATAGAGCTGCTCATCCTCGTTACAAGCGATACCATCGTGTCGTTGGATAGGAATATTTAAAAGAGTGTTGCTCCATGTCCCATCGACTTGAAAGAAGATTAGGTGGGCCGGGACCACCAGTCAGCGTGGTCCCGGGCCATTCAAGATACGACACGTGGACCCACGTGGCGTGTGGGAGCGGGTCGCCAAAAACCATTTGTGTATAAAAATTAATTTTCTCTCTCTTTTGTTGCTATTCTAACCGGTTCCACCCTGTCAGAAAATTTGAAAACGCACACCTCTCCGTTTCTTTATCGTTTGCTCTCCATTGACGACGTCCCACTCCTCTCTCTCCATCCCTCTTCAAGACCAGTCTCCTCTCTCTCTCTCCATTCCTCGTCCGCTCTCTTTCTCTCCGTCCCTCTGCACGATCCTTCGATTCCCGACCACGCCGTCGCCTCCTGCTTTGGTTTTTCGTCGGACTGAGGTTAGGGTTTTCGACCCTCTCCTCCCGATCACCGTTGTTGAACTGTTCAAGAGGGCGATGCGCTGCAACCTGGAGCTCCGAGTTCGAAGATGGAGGCAAGGCGATTCTAAGGAGTGGTTCGAGCGAGTCGACTCGGACAATGCGCGTAGCATCAGCGCTGTTCAACATAAGGTTCTCTCTCCCTCTCCCTCTCCCTCTCCCTCTCCCTCTCCCTCTCTTCTGGCCTCCCTTGGTCAACTGGAAATGATCGAAGACTTCGGTTCCCTTCGTCGCCGAGGGCGCTGATTTTGGCTTCTCTTTTTTACTACTTGCGAACTCTGCATCTAGCTTTTCTATTGTGTGTATGTCCGGTGTTTGTGTCGATGGGAGTGGAAGGTGATTGGACGCAATTTTCTTTGTTTTTTTTTTTTCTTTCGGCAGACTATGAGCTTTGAAGGCAAGTGTATGCTGCCTCTGTTGATTGTCGATGCTCATACGTTTTCGTACGATACGTGGTGTCTGGTGTGGGAGTATTGACGCATTGTGCGCGTCAACTGACAATGCGCACGGTGCAAATGCTTAGAAGAGCTGGTCCATGTTCGGGTGTATTTGCCCGATTTTTATCGCAGATTGCTAGCATGCCTCAAACATCGTAATTGCCAATTTCATTCTATAAGTTGGATTTTTTACAGTGGATTTTGTGATATTTGTGCTGATCTCTCAAGCAAAGTGATTTTTTCTTACAAGTTGCTTTTTTTTGTTGAGCAACGGAAGTGATAAGCCATGTTCCTTATGTAGGATTTTAATCATGCAATGCCACATGATGCACCTCCAATGGGTGTTCTCGTCAGTGCAATGAGTGCTCTTTCTGTGTATCATCCCAATGCCAATCCTGCTCTTAGAGTAAGTTACTCACAGGAAGCTTACTTTATTTGGAAAATGCTAATCCTTGCATTGCTCCGGTCTCTTTGCTTTGCAAATCACGACCTTGAATTTATCATGTGATAGTGCCTCTAGATATTGCCTCGTGTCTCCTTGCAATACTGATGTGCTTGTGACCTTTAGTGTATATAGACATTTCTGAAATTAAAATCGTAGGTATGTCTGCCTGTTGAAACTTTTTTCTTTCGCTATCTTTAGACCTTCCAACTAAAATTTTAGTTTTCAAAACTTCAATGATCTTCCATTTCCATCAATGTTCATGGCTTGGCACAATCAGTAAATAGACTTTGTCATTGAATTTGTCAAGCTGAAAAGAGAGGGATGTTCTTGCGATTGCAGTAGTAACTCATTCAACATGGACTGAAGTGTTGAAACATTTTCCGTCCTGTAAAGTAGCTGTTGGATACTAGAATTGGCGTGTGGTTTGGCTTTTGGGCTTCGGCCAGTTAAATGTAGCTTGTAGCTTTTAGTTTGAGTTTCTGAAAAAATTCATGGAAAATATCAATTTATCACTCAGTACTTCATTTTATTGCAGTGTTCTTTTCTATCTGAATATTCATAGGCTAGAAAGTTTTCTTTTTCTTTAATGGGGTGGGGTTCGGGGTTGGAGGCGGTTTGGTTTGCTTGCCTATGGAAAGAGCGCCTTTTCTTTGGTTTGCTTGCCTATGCAAATAGAACCTGTTCTGCATGAACAAAATCTGCACAAACAAGACTCAGTTTTTATCAAATTTTGAAATTATCGTACAAGTTACGTTCTTCAGTTAAGTGTACAACCATTACTCCAGTATTCTGTTTACAGGGCTGAGATCTTTACAAATCAAAGCAATTTGGCTTCTCTTGGCCTTTCTATAGCTTCTCTTTTAACTCCATCCTGTATTCTGCATTTGAAAGCCTTGGCCTCAGTTGCTCTAATATTCTTTCCTTTATCTTTAGCTTTTCTTGTAACTCCATTCTGTATTCTGCATTTGAATGCAGGCACCAACTATTGCAGCTGCTGCATACTCCAGTTCTCCCATCTATTAATCTTTCGGATGGCTGGGTAGGTGGAATACTGGGGAGAATCCCTGGATGATCTTGATACAAAGATCATCAGACCACAACAGGTGAAGTTGGTTTGTTGTGTACCAGCGGCGCGCCGCCAGACCGTTCTCGATCTCCCGCCAGTTGCAAAGGCCGTTCGAGCACGAGACGAATATCCGGACCGGCCGCTCCCTGTCACTGTAGCCGCTGGTCTGGACCAGGCTGCCGTCGGGCATGGCAGCGCCGGAGGAACACCAGACGTCGGTCTGGACCATAAGGGGGCGGAAGGTGACATCATACTCGACGGAATGTGCAGTGCGGTCGTCCACGATGACCGTCTCTGTCGGGTCGTGGCGGCACTTGCCATCAGGGAGCGAGAGGTTGGACTTGCCGAAGTCGGTGCGGTCGAAGATGACGACGCGGTCGTTGTGGAGGAGCTGCATGTGCTTGGCCATGATGCCGATGTTGCTCTGCAGCAGCTGCCACCAAGCGGCCGCGGCGAAGGCCCTGGGCAGCGGGGGATGGGTGGCGAAGAACAGGAAGAAGCAGCACAATATCAAGCGAAGGCCCGAGGCGCGGGTGTGGGAGAGGGACATCACCTTGCTTCACTGCATGGGTCTCTAGTCCTAGGATTTCAAGGAGGATTTGGATCTCCTACGGTAGGAGATCCGAATCCCCCTCTCCCATGCCCGCGCTTCGGGCTTCGCTTGATATCGTGCTGCTTCATCCTCTTCTTCGCCACTCAGCCGCCGCTGCCCGGGGCCTTCGCCGCGGGCGCGCGATGGCAGCTGCTGCAAAGCAGCATCGGCATCGTGGCCATGCACATGCAGCTCCTACACAACGATCGCGTCTTCATCTTCAACTGCACCGACTTCGGCATGTCCAACCTCACCCTTCCCGAATGCAAGTGTCGCCACAACCCGACAGAGACTGTCATCGTTGACAAATGCGACCCAACAGAGCCCGTCATCGTTGACGACTGCGCTGCACATTCCGTCGAGTATGACGTCGCCTCCAACACCTTCCGCTCCCTTATAGTCCAGACCGACGTCTGTTCCTCTGGGGCCGCCATGCCTAATGGTAGCCTCATCTAGACCAGCGGCTTCCATCGCAGGGAGCAGCAGGTCTGGATCTTCGTCCCGTGCTCAAACGGCCTTTGCGACTGGCAGGAGATTGAGAAAGGTCTGGCGGTGCCCCGCTGGTACGCAACCAACCAGCTTCTGCTCGATGGCCGCCAGTTCATCCTACGAGTTCCACCTGAAGAGTTTTGGGGCGCCGCACGTCTATAGCTTCCTGTTTCTGAACCAGACCAATAACCCCCGCATCGAGAAATATCTCTACCCATATGTCCACCTGAACATTGACGGCAATCTATTCATATTCGCGAACAACCGCGTAATATTGTTTGATTACGCCAACAACAAGGTGGTCCGAAAGTACCCGACAATGGCCGGCGGGACCCAAGAAATTACCCGAGCACGGGCTCGTCAGTGTTGCTTCCGCTGAATACTATGACACAACCCATGGAAAATGTCGCAGCTGGAGTGTTGGTCTGTGGCAGAGCTCCGAGGGAAGCTTTCACGCAGGTGATGGGTGGGAAATTTGTCGGAGCATGGTGTTCGGAGCATTGAACACCTGCGGACGGATCAGAATAACCGACCCGAACCCGCAATGGACCATGCCCCTGGCTCGGACCATGGGCGACATGGTGCTGCTGCCGAACGGTGATGTCCTGATCATCAATGGCGTGGCAGCGGGGACTGCTGGGTGGGAGTACGGGCGGGACCCAGTGCTCAACCCGGTCGTCTACACGCCCGACGGACCAGAAGGCAAGCCCTTCGCGGTCCAAGACCCATCACAGATCCCAAGGGTGTACTACTCCACGGCAGTGCTGCTGCAGGACGGGCGGGTGCTCGTTGGTGGGAGCAACTGTCACAAGCACTACAACTTCACTGGAGTGATCTTCCCAACGGAGCTCCGCCTCAAGGCGTTCCGGTCGCCGTACTTGGACCCGGAGAATTCAGGCACGTGCCCCCAGATCATCTTCCCGACCTCGCAGACCAAGATCGGGTACTCGCAGAGCTTCGTGGTCCGCTTCAAGGTGGCTAGGATCGTCTCCCATTCCGCAGTGTCAGTGACAATGGTGGCGCCGCCGTTCAACACGCACTCCTTCTCGATGAACCAGAGGTTGCTGGTGATCGGCCGTGGTAAGGTTGCCAATGTCGAGAATTCAGTTTTCACGGTGGCAGCGGCGGCAGCTCCAGCTTCGCGTACATTGGCTCCGCCGGGATATTACATGCTCTTCGTGGTCCATCGAGGAGTTCCTAGCGAGGGCATTTGGGTGCAGATACAGTAATTAGCAAGAGGATTGAATTTTCCTCGATTAAAACTTGTTTCTCCTTTTCTTTGAAAGATGTTGACTTCTAAGGCCTAATTGTTAGAGTTAATGTAAAAGTAAAGAATGTTTTTCATGCTTTTCTATCAATATTTATGAAAAAAATAAATGTGGATCTACATGCAAACATTTACAGTTTGTAAAAGTTTCAACCGTGTTGAATTTAAAAAAAGTCAAAAGTGCTTCACCATAATATTTCAATTAAGCAATATGTCAGAGTAAAAGTCAATAAAAATAGAAATAGACCTTGACTTTTTGCTCAAACTTTAGATTTCAGCATTCGAGATTTCACTTTTATTCAATCTTAAAAATCTTGAGAGATATATAGATATGATCATTCAATGCCACGCGAAACTTTTTAAAATTTTAGACACAAACTGCTGCACTTAAAAACTACCCAGGTACTTCAGTACCGCCATTTAAGAGACCCCTCCTTAATAATGGGAAACAAGCATATTCAAATAGCCAATCAAATCAACTATATTATTCAAGATAGATGAACCTCAAGAGATCAATGAAGACAGATCTCCAATCGGAGGATGCAATCCATTTGTGTCATTGTTTAATACAGGTGATAACAGCAAAATTCTGTCTGCCCAGCCAGATGCTGATTCATGTATCATTACTAGCATACAGAATGTTGACTTTCATATATCACTCCAGATCAAATTAGAAGTGGACCCAATGCAGCTGTCAGCTATGTTAAGGTGGACATGCGAAACAGCTGAATTATTCCAATGCACTTAACAAACCACTGCACAGACTGCAAGATTTCCCTTAATTTATTGCATGACACGCAGCACTGGTTCATAGACCTGATAAACCATCACCACAGTTATACAACGTGATTTCAGAGCTTTCATCGCGGTGATCTAGAATTATCTCAAGAAAGGATATTCTAGATCAAAACTAGTTACAAGTGTAACCAAGTGCATTGTCAAACAACACAGGACAATACATGTCATTGAGACTATGTCTGACAAATCTGCACCAGATGTCAACATCTACCAAAATGTGAAAAGGGAAGAAGGTGAGAGCGAGAGATGATGAAAGGTAAGTTTCACCTGGCGGAGAGGGCTATCCTTGGGAAGAAAGCTTCCGATGGTCTTCCCATACACCTCACAAGTAGAGAAGTGAATAAGGCGCTTGCCATTTTCTGAGCAGTACTTCACCTAACAACACCAAACTCATCAACATCAATCCATTTGTGCATAAGAGGCCCATCACTAAAAGTGTTGCTATCGTGGGGTCATAGAGATCCAATTAGAAGAATCTGACTGATATCGACAAAAAGGCACGAGCCATGAAAAAAAAAAACCAGTACCACAGGGAGCGCATCGATGAAATTGCTGTATATGGTGTCAAGAGGACGAGTGTTGTAATCAGCAGGGGTACAGATCGCCGCTAGATTGATAGTCTGCACGATATAAGCATGAAACCGGAGGCAATGTTAGCACGTCAATCAACTCAATTGTCGGATCTAACTTGAGAGCCCGAATAACTAAAGCCGGACGACAAATCCAAAAGCACAAACAAACAAATAATCCAGGAAAAATCACACGCCGTTCCTTGCCAAATCCACCGAACGTAACAGCTCCAAGCGCAACGCATCGTTTGTAGATGGCAATGCAGCAGTGAGGAAGCGCTCAAATAGCCGATTCTACGTAAATCCAAGCATATCGAAACAATTGCACGGGCCAACGCACAGAATAACGAACTAACGCAACACGCACCAAGCGTCCACCCGCGCGCAGGAACGCACGCACACAGAACAGAGCGACGAGAATCCTCGAAGCAGAGGGCGGGTGAACTCACCAGATCTGACATCTTGATGAGGCCCTCGAGGCGGGATTCGTGCTTGATGTTGAGGCGGTGGAAGTGGATGCGGTCGGCCCAGGGGAGGGTGCCGGGCTCGAGCAGGTGCTTGATCTTGTCGCTGTACACGTCGAGGACCAGCACCCTGTGCGGCGTCTCCGCCATGAGCTTCTCGCAGAGGTGGGAGCCGATGAAGCCGCCGGCGCCGATCATGCATATTGTCATCGGCCTGATCGGCTTCCCGTCCAGATCTACCCTCACGACGCCGCTCGCCATGTTCCCGCCGATCCGATCGATCGACCGCCTGCCGACCTGGAGCTTGAGAATCCTCCGACTTCTGCGGCGGTAGAAAGGGGAATGACCGAGCTCAGATCGATGGCTTCTTCTTCTTCTTCCGAGAGAGGGAGAGAGGGAGGAGAAGATGAGGTCGGGCGGTGGGGAGTGGAGAGTGGACCATCCATTAAAGTGTATTAAAGTGAGGCACCCACCCGATGGAGAGAGAGTGAATTTTGAAAGAGAGCGAGGGGCTGCTTTTTCGTGCGCAGGGGGAGGAAGAAAGAGACAGAGAAGGACATGGTAGTTAATGAAGAAGGAGGGGAGGCAAAAGTTTGACTCAGAAGCAAGTGGGGCCCGGCTTTTAAGTGGAGCCACGCGTCAATCTCTGATTGAGCCGGTGCACGGTGACGTGGAGGTCTGGGACCACCTAATATTTTCTCATCGGTTAGATAGGTAGCGCCCAGAAACCGGAGTCAATCCCCGTTCGATTTGAAAGTGCAACGGGTAACGAAGCGGATCGGTTGATACGTTCCTGTTGATTGGGGATTAGTTCCTAATGGTTTATCTTTTTCAATAATCCTGGTTAGTGGCATGACATGCAACGGTCATCGACATGTCAAGCACGGCACATGAGCCCGACCTGAAGTGACGTGCACGTGCGTTGTTGCTCGTTAAAAATTTTTTACCGCCTCTTAATGCATTTTATAATGTCTCAACCAAGTCAAATTGTATTCGTTATGATACAAATATTTCGAACCTTTTTCTGTACCTCGTTAAAAATCTTCTCATTGTGACATAAGTACTTAAGCCTTTTTTTGTGTTGTAAAAAACACAGAGATGATAATTATACTCAAAATAAATAAGAGATGATAAATATACTCAAAATAAATAATGTATATTACACATATATAAACATTTTATTTATTCGTGATAAAAAAACATTTAAAATGAGTATAATCTGTATTTTTTGTATTTTTGTATTTTTCAATTTATAAAAAACATGAGGTGCACATTTTAGGTCCATGAATCATTTTTCCTTTATTCGAATAAAAAAGATCATTTTTCCTTCTTTTTTTTTGTCAAATTGGGTTAAAAGATTGCGAGGCATCTCCTCCACTGAGGGATTATTACGTATTTTTAAGACGACGCCGTATGAATTTTATTATTATTATTAAGTCCATGTGCAGCACACACGCTTTGTTTGTGGACCTCCTCAGCGCATTGAAGAGCCATCACATGACCATTAATGTTCTCCGCTCCGGCGGACGGGTAACATCTTCCGGCTGCAAGGCAATATTACCAAAAGGCCCCCTTCTCTCAAAAGTATATGATTATGATCATATTCATCAACGTTGAGCCTCTAGCCTCTTTGTGTCGTCTGCGATTTGGGTCCATTGGTTTCGCAAAAAAATGAATGATATGAATAGCTTTTTACTAAAAGTGTACTGCTTGTAATAATTAATTAATCAACTATCATGTTCAGTAACAATAATAATTCATGCTAAAACATTTATGTAACGATGAAAATATGATTCATTCATTCGATTTTGTAAGCAATATAGACGATTATTTCTAAAAAACAAACATTTTCCATTTTATTGATTTTTCATAAAATAGACGGAAACTTTATTAATTACTTTCCTTCACATGTATCTTCTTCTTTTCTTTTTCTTTTCCATTTCGGGTTGGTTTTAATTCAAATCCCACGCCAGTGTCCTATAGCACAATTACATATTTTTTTTTTTGCTCCACAAAAAAACCAAACCGATACTCACATGATGTATTTGCCAAAACTAATTCTCATCTCACTAAAATTCTCACTTACCCAAACAAAGTTTCAATAGTAATTACGTCATATAGGTACCGATTTGAAACTCTTGGCGTGACAGAAAATTAGTTGAGATAAATGTGTGATAAGAGTAAAAGTTTCGACTTTTTGATGATATCATTTATTAGTTTCGAAAGATAAATGACAGAAATAAGTAATGTAATATAGAGGAAACAGCTACCCTTACCATGAAAATGAAGCTTTGACTTTAGGAAGGTATTAATTACGCTGAACTAACGTGGAAATTTCTCCTGAAAATGACAAGATTTGTCGATAAGGGTAACCATTAACGGTATCTAAAAAAATGACCTAAACTAAAAATGATCTTTTGACATGCAGCTTTAGACATGCATCTTCTTTTCTATTTCTTTCTCTTCTATTTTTGCTAATTTCCATTTTCTACAAAAATTGTGTGTCACCAATATGCTAAAATGCACGACTACAGTTAAAAAAAAGCCATTGATGAGATGACCTCTTTACTTTTTATAATACAATTTTTTCAATAGAGAAGATTCATAAAATTGTAATTTAACCAACAATTTATCGATCTTTCATAACATTTTAATATGATTTTACTAATGCCTCCACGATATCCGGTAGAAATACGATTGAAGATAATAGAACTTCGTATTTGCTTAAAGTTACTAAAAAAGTGCAATTATGTTCCATACTAGAAAACCTTGCCTTTCGATCATTTTAATTTAAAAAATCTCAACGTATGAAATTAGCTAATGATAAACCCTCAGAATAGTTGAATGCGTAAGAAATTAAGAAGAAAGCGCAATTTGACAAGGTTTAATATGACTTCGCAGGATTATGATGCTAGATACACTGAATATATTAAGCTAAGGCCAAGCCAAACAATTTATTGCATTTATACTTTATAGGTGAAATAATTACCATGACTTCATTAGTGTGACCTCTCTTTTTTCACGTGTAAAATAATTATTGTGATCAAATGCAGATACATGATTCAAAATTTTCAGTGTTGGTCAAATGAAGATTTAAGGTCTCATTTTAGTGGATCGATTTATTTTATCAAATAATGGCTTGGGTTTTAAATAAAACCAATTGGGTCTCGAAATTTGGGTGTTGGGAACGACGCGGGGACGCCTAGAAACCTTGTCAAGTTTCTGCCACATGAATTCTATGGGATATCAAGTTTGAGACTAGATTGAGCTCTGAGAAATTCTCGAAAGTCATAATCACAATAACCAGAATGGCTGAGGCCGCATTTGGTTTTTCCTCCTATTCCAGACTCGGAATCAACTCAATTTACAGCGGTAAATGGATCACGATATTGAAAAGACAACACTAGTGATAAGATCTCCGTATATATATTAAGGACTTTGGTGAGTCCTATAAATACATTAATATGGTATGACCATATGAAATCATAAAAGTATACCAATTGTCTCGGTATCCGCGAAATCTTGTCCTAAAAAATAAAGAACCCGGAACAAGTTTTTATGAGAAACACTGGAATTTCACCCACTTTATGATATCATCCATTTTCCTTTGAAAGAAAAGGAGAAACAAGTTTTAATCGATGAAAATTCAATCCTCTTGCTAATTACTGTATCTGCACCCAAATGCCCTCGCTGGGAACTCCTCGATGGACCACGAAGAGCATGTAATATCCCGGTGGAGCCAATGTACGCGAAGCTGGAGCCGCCGCCGCCGCCACCGTGAAAACTGAATTCTCGACATTGGCAACCTTACCACCGCCGATCACCAGCAACCTCTGGTTCATCGAGAAGGAGTGCGTGTTGAACAGCGGCGCCACCATTGTCACCGACACTGCGGAATGGGAGACGATCCCCACCACCTTGAAGCGGACCACGAAGCTCTGCGAGTACCCGATCTTGGCCTGCGAGGTCGGGAAGATGATCTGGGGGCGCGTGCCTGAATTCTCCGGGTCCAAGTACGGCGGCCGGAACGCCTCGAGGCGGAGCTCCGTTGGGAAGATCACTCCAGTGAAGTTGTAGTGCTTGTGACAGTTGCTCCCACCAACGAGCACCCGCCCGTCCCGCAGCAGCACTGCCGTGGAGTGGTACACCCGTGGGATCTGTGATGGGTTCTGGACCGCGAAGCGCTTGCCTTCTGGTCCGTCGGGCGTGTAGACCGTGTAGACGACCGGGTTGAGCACTGGGTTCCGCCCGTACTCCCACCCGCCACGCCATTGATGATCAGGACATCACCGTTCGGCAGCAGCACCATGTCGCCCATGGTCCGAGCCAGGGGCATCGTTTCCATGGTCCATTGCGGGTTCGGGTCGGTTATTCTGATCCGTCCGCAGGTGTTCAACGCTCCGACAAATTTCCCACGCATCACCTGCGTGAAAGCTCCCCTCGGAGCTCCGCCACAGACCAACACTTCAGCTGCGACATTTTCCGTGGGTTGTGTCATAGTATTCAGCGGAAGCAACACCGACGAGCCCGTGCTCGGCTAATATCTTGGGTCACCACCGGGCATTGTCGGGTACTTTCGGACCACCTTGTTGTTGGCGTAATCAAATAATATTGTGCGGTTGTTCGCAAATATAAATAGATTGCCGTCAACATTCAGGTGGACATATGGGTAGAGATTGTTCTCGATGCCGGGATCATTGGTCTAGTTCAGAAACGGGAGGCTATAGACATGCGGCGCCCCAAAACTCTTCAGGTGGAACTCGTAGTTGAACTGCTGCCGGCCGCTGATGACGAATTAGCGGCCATCGGGCAGAAGCCGGTTGGTTGCGTACCAGCGGGGCATGGCCAGACCTTTCTCGATCTCCCGCCAGTCGCAAAGGCCGTTCGAGCACGGGACAAAAACCAACCGGCTTCTGCCCGATGGCCGCTAATTCGTCATCAGCGGCCGGCAGCAGTTCAACTAAGAGTTCCACCCGAAGAGCTTTGGGGCGACGCACGTACATAACCTGCCGTTTCTAGTCCAGACCAATGATCCCGGCCTCGAGAACAATCTCTACCCGTTTGTCCACCTAAACGTTGACGGCAATCTATTCATATTCGCGAATAACCGCGCAATATTGTTTGACTACGCCAACGACAAGGTAGTCCGAACTTACCCGACCATGCCCGGCGGTGACCCAAGAAGTTAGCCGAGCATGGGCTCGTCGGTGTTGCTTCCGCTGAATACTATAAGACAACCCACGAGAAATGTCGTAGTTGAAGTGTTGGTCTGTGGCGGAGCTCCCAGGGGAGCTATCACGCAGGCGATGGGTGGGAAATTTGTGGGAGCTTTGAACACCTGCGGTGTTTAACATTAAAAATTGATGGTGTTTAATGCACCATCAGTGTTTTACATGTGATCTTCAGCTTCAGCAGCACACGAAAATCCGATCACCTATTTCATTGACCATGGTGTAGCCGTTAGAGAAGCGGCCGGTGGGGCCGCCGTTGAAGTCGATGCCGTAGGGGAAGTAGTTGGCCTTGGCGAAGGAAGGGAGGTTGTTGTTGTTGCCGTTGTCGATGAGGGAGTCTCCGAATATGAACATCGCCGGCACCAGCTCCGGCCTCCTCTCCCTCTGGCCCGCCGCTGAGCTGACCAACACCACCACCACGATGAACACCACCCTCCACGACCATACGCATCTTCTGGTGGTCGGCATTATTGAATGAGCAGCGTCTCCGTGTGTCTGTGCGGGAGCGTGAGAGAATGATGTTGCAGTGAAGTAGAGAAGGAGGAGGAAGGAGGGTTAATAACGAAAGGGGGAGCGATGGCGGTGGTTAGAGAGACATAAATGCGTTCATCTGTTCCCTTTCCTCCACAGTAATTACCTTCCCGCTGTTTTAGCCTCTCTCTCTCTCTCTCTCTCTCTCTCTCTCTCTCTCTCTCTCTCTCTCTCTCTCTCTCTCTCTCTCTCTACATCCGCAGCTCTCACAGTCTCCACCACGTGCCTGCGTCTGATCCTTCATTACTGGACTGGATTCAACATCGGACTTCTAGGGTTGACCGAGTGTACTGAATATATTTCACGTTATGTTTGCCGCTTGATTTGGACTTACGTTAGTGCTAGCATCTTTGCAAGTTTAAATGTGAGAATCTACTGTAAAATATGCAGAGCTGTGCGTTGAAGTAGACTTATGCAGGAGGTTAACGTATGGCCTCTTGAAATTATCATTAAAAAAAAAAAAAACCAACAGCCTGCAATTTAAAACTCCGTCTATCCTACGAGCGAGCGTGCTAGAGTCAGACCCACCATAGCCGATCTATTCCGAGCGGCGAAAATCGAACGCCAAAACAGGATTCGGCCTACTCGGTTGGAAGAAAATATTGTTTGTTGCTCATAAATGCGAAGAAGAGAAAATTACCGGACAGCTTGGGCAACACCAAAGCAGCGATAGTCAGGGCCCCAACTACTCCATATCAGTCATCTTAGGGAACCAAGACCGACAATGCGGCGCTCCCAATGGGTCTTCAGGGATGAGCTTGTCGTCGTTGAGGTCGCGGAGGTGGTGCTCGGCCCTTGACGGTCTCGGTCGTTTCACTCAACCTCTACTTATCTATGTCGCTGTCCACGTCGTCGCTACCATTATCGTCTTCAGCGGCCCCCCTACTAAACCGCAGCCTCTTTGTGTCTTCTGTGTGTGAGAGCTGCGACGGACCGACCAGCCTCTAGCTAACTCCGGAACAAACTATGACCCGTCTCCTTCCTCGTGTTCTCGGGTTCAGAGGCGATGTGGTTTCACTCTGCGGCACCCGTTGGAACCTCTTTAACCGAAACTACGGTGAACCAAAAGCATGGCATAGGGCAATTAGCGCAGCAACTCGCCTTCGCATAACAGTCCGCGTCTCGCACTTTCTTCGGAATGCTCGGATCGAATCATGATTACCTCGTCGTTATCATCCGCACAGCCCGAGTTCAAAGTTGGTCAAGCTCACAACCGCAACGCACACCAGCTCACTAAGATACCACAACTCACTTCGCCCCTGGTGGGCGGTAGCTGAGCTGAGTTGCTGTTGCGACTCGGACTTTGCCTCGAGTCTCGCAGCAAAATTCATGCAACGCGAGACCTCTTCTCCTCAAGCCCGGCCAGTTGCAGAACTCTGACAACTTGGCCCACAAAGGCCATAGGCCCCAAACTCAGAGCCCAGAAAGATATCAAAAGCTCTAAGCCCAAGATTGAAGTGACAGGGCCCAAGATCCATTCAAAGGTTCTTTGTCCCCCCGACTCGAACAATCATTTCCTGAGGCCGGAAATGAGAGGGACCCACAGGCCACGAGGAGAGGGTAAGCCTTCGGACAATTACACGTGGCATAAAATAATGTTTTTCCAGGGAATGGTTGTCCATGTTGGGTCCTCACTCCTCGGGGAGAGAGAGGTGCGAAGACCCTGTCCCCCGCATCCGATGCATCGATTTCTCCAAGCCCATGCGCATCCCCCATCTTTTGAGGGGAGGAGGAGCTTCGTTTGGCATTTTCATGAAAAGCAAAGCGTACGTAAGTGCCTAAGTGGTCCATGAAAATGGGTCGGGTCGAACTGGAAGCCCGAGCCTCCGTGGGCAAAGAAACTTTTAGGCGATTTCGAAGCCCGGGGTTTCATTATTATAAGCCGATCCCTGCATGTTGATGTCGCGAGTTCAATTATTCTTCGTTGAAGGAAAGATAACACAAACCGCCGTCGTGCTTTGACTGAACATACGACGTCACTTCTGAATTTTTACATTTATCTGACGTGGTTTTTGAACTTTCTTTACATGTTCAAGCTAAATCATATATTATATGAAAATGTTCGATGTGGTCCATAAATTTGAATTCACGAAATGATAACATTCGATATTTCCATACAGTGCGGGGATAATTTTGAATGTGTATCCAAAAGTCCAAGGATTGTATTGAGTAAATTGAAAATTTAAGTAATACATCGTACATTTGGCTTAAGTTCGGGGACCATATTGATTAAATTTAAAGTTCATGAATCACATTTGAATATGAGAACGTCCTGCGCCATGCTTCCAGCGTAGCAATGTGAGCAAATCCGGGCAAATTTTCCAATAATTCTTCCTTGGATTTGCTTTTTTTCTTGCATTTGATAGAGAGGATAATGCCCACTAAAGAGTACGATACATTGTGCAAGGTAACGAGAAAGTTTGAGTGCATTGATTGCGCTAACCATCGGTATAATCGACTAATATCATCAGCCAATAATAGGAATCCAAGTTGATTATGCGTTTAAATTTTAGAAATTCTCGAATATAATTGGTTTGGTTTTTCACAAGTAAAAAAATTCGATAGGGGATATTAACCTTGACTTCTATATATATATATATATATATATGTATATGTATATGTATGTAAGTATGTATATTTGCTATAAGCTAATAAAAAAAGAAAGAAAAAATGGAAAATGATCAAGCAAAATATGTAACTTTTCGATCTGTAGCTACTGATGACCGGCCAATCACCACCTTCATGAAGAGTCGGCCATTCCCAAACTCGGAAAATCATTGACCAACTAATAATGGTCTCACCAAACATAATCTCTTAATCCAACTTGACAATGAAAAGTGATCACACATTTTATGTATCTTTTAAAAAAAATTAGTCCAAACACTAATCATCGCGACTCTTGAGTTCTAACCTTTGAACAGGTGCTCGCTCATTGGAATTCATAGTGATTTGGTACCTTATCAGACTACTTAATCCTAAGACACATGAATGAGTATTGTTCGAAAACAACAAAAAAGCAGAGTCACATTCATAAGGAAAAGCACTAAAAAAGTTATAAATCTATTATAATTGTGACAATTCATTTATATACATTTTGGTTATGTCAATTTAGCTCTCAATATTTGTCACATTTTATCAGTTGAGTCTAGCCAATCGATTTTGATGGGAAATCGATGACATGGACATCCTTCATCCTAAGTATTATGGACAAGGCTGGCATAAACATTTTAAGAATATTTTAATAATTTTTATCTATTCTTTCTTTCTTTTTTTCCTTTCATTTTTGCCGGCATGGACCTTCATGGCCCCACTAGCCACGGGCAAGCCCGTAGAAATCAAGGACAAAATGAAGAAATGAAAAAAGAATAAGAAAATTCAAGAAATTATTTAAAATAATTTCATAAATGTTTGCGTCAGTGCGATCGTGCCACATAGGATGATCGACATCCACATCAGAGATTTCCTGTCGAAATTAATCAGATGGGCTCGATCGGCAAAATGCAAAAAGGTTCAAGACTAAATCGGCTCGATCTAAAGTTTTACAACCCAATTAACACAATTACAATAAGTTCATGACTTTTTCTATTGATTTTCCTCGCATTCACGTCACACGGTCAAACTCTCACGGTCGAACTCTCATCCGTACCGAGCGATATCAAGGCATGATAAAGTGATCGATCTCGATAAGTTAAATACGGGAAAGAAATAGAAAAAAAAAAAGGGTCATGTGGCATAAAACCCATGGAAGAAAAAGCTCAATCTAGATAATCGCCACAAGAGGGGATCGAGGGCAAACGCCCCAAAGCAGAACGCAAACGCTCACCTTTTTGCCTCTAAAGAAAGCAACTTGCTGTCCCCGAAAAAGGGCTTCGATATCTCTCCATCCAACTCATCCTCAATCCACCAAACATTTTTTTCTAATTTCTGGAGATAACGAGGTAACCCTTTGTGGCATAACCAACGCATACCAGCTCTGATTACATTATTCCTACTTAGACCATGATTAATACTGCGTACAATTATTTTATTCCCTATGCTCTGTCCCCTCCATAATGCCAGCATCATAGTCCAATAATTTATTCAAATTGGATGCCCTAGAGCATTGTAACTCGCGATAATGCCAGCATCATAGTTAGTAATCTATTCAAACTGAATGCCATGAGTATCGTAACTCAGCGACGGATTATTCAATTGAATGCCTAGATCTTGTCAAATTCATACACTCTTTACCGGGGTCCATGCTAACTCTTTGCATCTAAGTGCATGTGTCCATCCTCTTCGAGCATTTATATTTTATATTTATTGTGTAACAGGAGCTATTTTAATTTCTTTATTTTATTTAGAAACATGTACGGTCACGACTCGAAAACTTTATTTTGGAGTATCTATTATGTGCAGCTTGATCTCCGGTCGACAGATATCGTAGATGTCAGAGCACTTGCCTGCTTTAGGTCTTGTCCAGGCATCTCGATATTTACATAACTGGCAGCTGAAATTTGATTGATGAAAAAAAAGGATGATAGAAAAATAGCCTCCGAATGTGATCGTGGTTGAATTTGATACGTGGGCAAGGATTGATTTCCTATATAAGTTCATCACTAAGTTCTTTTCCTTAGGCAGAATCTCCAGGGTCTTGGCATGGTGATCAAGCGGGGCATCAAGATCGTCGAATGTGCGGACAAGTCTGACGAACTAGCCAAGGCTCTTTGACACATGTGTTGATTCACGTGCATCTTCGTGGTCATTTCCGTCGACCTCGTTTTTGTAAAGTAAGATTCGCATTCGAGAAATTTTCTACGAATGCGGTGGAGGAGCACTTTTAATGCTATCGATTACGATGTTGACTAATGAATAGGGTCGATTTTGATGTGACCTAGATCTAATTATAAGATTTGGGTAAGGTCCAATATACCAACTGTGTGGGTTGTTGTGATTATAGACCACCTGTATTTCAAATAAAGCAAATCTACAAACAAACAAAAGAAGAAGAAGAAGAAGAGGGAGAATATAGTAAGACGACGTCCCCCCCAAAAAAATAAAATGAAGACGAGCTTTTAATTTCTCCTTTTTTCCCATGAAAATCTTGTTGTAGCGCAGAATAAGTTGGCCTAAGCCGAATGGTAATAATAGTATGAATATAATAAAAAGATACGACACCGACGGTCATTGAACTTTAATTTAATGTGTAGTGCGATTCATGAATTTTCATTTTATTCAATGTAGTCTCCGAACTTTAATCCAACGTACAACGTTATCTCTAAATTTTTAGATGTTCGGTGGGATTCTTTGACTTCTTGGGCATTTATCCAAATTAAACTTCAAATTATACGAAATTATTCAATATTATCCCCAAATTTAAATACATTCAATCTGGAGAGTCGCATTTAATATAACGATAAAATTCACGAATCGCATTAGAAAAATTAGAAAATTAGGGATTGCATTGTATAATCCGTCGGAAGTCAGAGGCTATTTATATCGTTATAATATATAATAATAAAACAATAATAATAATAATAGTAATAATGATAATAGTAGGGACTGTAGGAAATGATGGTAAAATATAATGATAAAGATAATCCTCCATATTATCGGCCGACAGTGCGATGCCGACTTCAACTTTCTGCCCCGGCCCCAGCCCTTTGGATCTCCGGGGAAAATCGGGACTCAATCACGTTCCCATCCGCGGTCAATTCCAGATGATTGCGCCCCCCGCCCCAAAAAAAGCGATCTTTCGTCTTCTTGCGGGGGCGGGAGAGCGGGGCCCGCGGGCCATTTTGAGTATTGTAGTCGGGATCGGTGGGCCCGGGGCAGAGATCTGCTGCTGCCCATGATATCCGACTACTTTAATGGCCGTACGATCATCTCGAATTTTCTCCTTCTTCTTTTTCTCTCCCCCTCCCCATCTCCCACCGGTGGCGACGACCGGTTCGTTCGCTTGTACGAAACGAATCGGTTTTCCCATGTTGCGTCTTTCGTGGAAGCCGCTCGATCGAGTGACTTTTAATGGCGCGGATGATACGGCCGAGAGCACATTAACTGCGCCCCGTTCTCGATTCGGCCATCGGATCTTTTGACGTGCCGATCGGGCCCTAAATCTCTTCGCTTCTTACATATCGAGTGTTTCCCAATCAACTTTAATCGGGAGTTGCCGACGTGGACGACGGCCTGTCTTATGCAGACGTGAATCTAAATTTTAAGCAAATTTTTTTCTTCTTTCTTTCTTTTCCTCTTACTTTCTTTTGAGTCCGGTGAGGGCCGTGGGCCAATCCCAAATGGTCATGAGCAAGGGCCTAGCCATGAGCCTTACCTAGTCTCGCTCGTGATCATTGTGTTGACGGTGACCCTTATTGGACTTTGTATTAGGAGAAAAAAATGGAAAGAAAGGGAGAAAAAATGAAATATAAAAATGTTCAAATTTTCGCAGCATTGGCTTTCTTACGTGGCATTACCGGCATTTACGGCAGTGATTTTCGACTGAAATTGAACGAACCGACTCAATTGATGGTACATGTCGCTGTAAAAAAGCTATTTTCCTCTCTAAAGTAATGGAATTGTTAGCTACGGATTAAGGCCAAACGTGGTGCCCGGTGGGGTTAGGTGGCATACCCGAAGGGTAGTTTCTGACTTTGAGTATGGTGATTAATTGACTTTGTTCGATCGATTAGGTAGGAAAAACAAAAGATAACACGAAAAATGCTAACGAAGGCAATAAAAATGAGGGGCCGGAGGCACTATTTTTGTCAAGCCTATGAGATGAATTCCTTTTTCTCAACGATTGCACCATGCGGGGTCATTATCTTCGATAGAGTTCAACCATACTGATTATCGCGCTCTATTATCTCTGACCAGTAGAGCATTTGAAGTGACCAATTGATAGCTACATTGCAGCCTAACGCATGACTTTGCTCCCGCTTGATAATTGGGCCGGAGTGGAGGCGTGGCGTCTCCATTTACCTAGCAAGGTCACTGAGCGAACACGAACGTCGCATTTTCAGAAATATGCGTCAATCTCTAGTTACACAGAGTAATCGAGAAGAAGCAAATTTAATTGATGTTCGACAACCAGCGTTTTCGTGGCTCTCGCTCCTTTGAAATGACGAAGCACGAGTTACATCGTGGTCATAAGGTGCATAGTGTTACAACAACACGAGGGTTTATGACTAAAGTGTTCTTATGTTGTGAAATCCATTCAATTAGTTTGGTATGTTGGGATTTTGATGTCACGGCGCAAGTATTCAATGTTAACCTAAATTTGACACGACGAGATGGTGGCAGGAAAAACACGTATTCTTGACAAGTGTAACTAGGTCCTCACCTAAGCGGTGCTCAAGCGATCATTCATTGAACAAAGTACATATTAGCAAGATAGGCCGATAACAATGACAAGTCATGAGCACGACTAAATATTCTGTTCACGTCAGTAAATCCCGTCAATTATTTAAAAAAAAGATCATATCAGAGCCAATTTTTCTAAATTTTGGCATTATATGGAGAATTCAACATCTAGCCAGGAAAAATCAAATAAAAAATTGCAACTACAGCAAGAACTGAGGCAGTGGGATGAACCCCTCCCCCCTCTTGGCCAATTTGCCTTTTGTTTTGATCCCACTTGTAGTTCTCATCAAGAATTCATTTGCTGGAATGCAAAAGCGAATGCACGCTTTCAAAAGCAGCAAGGGTTGCTCCCCATAATTGAGTAGTCTATCTCAAGCATCAAGAGATTGGAGCACCAATATCCTTTTGATTAGTGCCCCCCTTTTTTGCCCTAATCTCGATTATCCATTCAATAATGCCATTCAACTTTAGCTCCCCATCTCCAGCAATTTATATTAGTTTACGCCCAAAAGAGGAGTAGAATTGGCCAAAGGGAAAGAGACAAGAGGGTGAAAGAAAGAATTTGACTATTTCAATTTCCATTAAGATAATGCACTTGGATGAAATTCTTTAATTATCCTTACGGTGCAATAATGCACTTCAGCCTCCTGATCTTCCTGCGCTTCCCTCGTTTTTTTTTTTTTTTTTGGATCTTTTGAAATTTAAAAGATCCGATGGTCTAACCAATCGTCTCTACAATCGCAAATCAATTGCTTATTAAAAAAGTAAGCAATCATTTGTACGATCACAAATCATCTCAACTCTAAACTCTTGCGACTTACTTTTAAGGGGACCACCGCCCGCAGCGGCTACATTGGCTTCGGGTACTCTTCCCTCCACGAAGGGTAGGAGTTCAAATCCCAGCGCTATAATTAGGGATTCTTAAGTGTGACGTCGTGGTGGTGGATCTTGCGCTAGCGTCACGCCGAGTTTACTTCTCCGGCTGTCAGCCGTGCAGGGAATTCCTGGATTACCAAAAAAAAAAAGATCCAATGGATTGTTTCTAGGGAAATGTATTTTTTTTTCCAGTTGTAAGAATCAATAATGCCAGATTTCTTCAGTTCTTCGTACAATTCAAGTTATGAAATATATCATGGATTTATATTGCCGTGTGTGAAATGAGCATTATTCACGCACGCACGACATCTAGTGTTAATTGTCGTAGGAATTAGGGAAGGGCTTCTACATTTCTTGGAGAAAAATCCTTAGCCGTAAAATCACCAGCTGAATTTGTCGTAGCAATGGAGCAAATCATATATCACGTCAGAGTGGAGACACCGATGGAATCGTCAAACAAAAAAGAAGAAGACTAAAATCACAAAAGGCAGATTAGCAGTGGGAAGTGTTGGCCGTGACAACGATTTTCCCTAGGATCGTCATAACTAAAATCTAGAACAGTCGAGAAAAAGTTGATTTACTTACCTACCCAACGCTCGTAACCTTAGGTCTACACTATGATTATGGAATGTTATCATTTTTAAAGAACTTGAGCATTATTTAAAGAATTTTCAGTCATACCCTTTCATTAATCAGATTCGATTGATTATGAATTCTTAGATCCAATCTTATTAGACTAAATCCGTAAAACGATTAGTTACAATCTCAATTAATTTAGCCAACGTTAGGGGAAGACAAACTACTGATCAATTACGGCAGACAAGACACTTTCTATGGCTGACAGATACAAACTGGCACTTGGGTTCCCCGCAAGAAGAAGAGTTGTGAGTAGGAACTCACTCTTTTGCCAAACGATGGTGAACGTGCTTCAAATATCCAAGTGGATGAGAAGAGGCAGGGACGGTCTTTTCTGTTGGCTCCACGGTGTCTGCGATCAAGATCAAGACATTCATGGGGAGCAGGTGAGTTCTTTACCGAGTGTGGCACTCACAGCAGAGCGATTTGAAAAGCTAAGGGAGACCCATGTGGGGTTCGGTGCCGCCATTTTATATTCAGCGCACTGAACAAGTTCGAGGTTAAGAACTTAAGAGAGGACCACCGGGCTCGTCGCTTCGATGCAGGACTCAGGAGAGAGAGAGAGAGAGAGAGAGAGAGAGAGAGTGGTGGGGGTGAAGATGGAAAGATGGATTTTTATTAGCATTCTGATGCAGCACTGCTTCCTTGGACTTTAGCAGCGACTCGTGGATTCCGATGCAGAGAGATCTTGGATTTTTGCAGGGTTCGCTGAGGAGTTTCGAGATGTGGATTGGCCAATGATGGAGGCGGCAAGCCAGATGGTCCCCAGACAAAGAGCCTGGAAATTGGAAATATTAACTCGAAGAGGAGTAATATGCAAACGTCTTCTTCTTCTTCCTCCTTTTTTTGCACGGAAGCTCAATCTTCCCTTGCAGGACAGACGAGTGAATTTGCGATCCAGCCACTCATGCCATTTTTACCGTTCTGGGGTAAGAAATTGGATTTGTTGTTTGGGATGAATACCGTAAAAAATCTCAAACTATGCTCATCGAGAGTTAAATACTAAAAATACATATATTTCATAAAAAAAACTTTAAATTTGCGCATTGTGATATACGTACTCTAACTTTTTTGGTATAAAAAAATCCCAAACTTATGTTAGTATAACAGATATACCTTAAATGAAAATTGTAGAGAGTAAAGTTAGATAGTTTTTCCGTGATACAAAATAATTTGAGGGTATTAGCATCACGGTATACGAGTTTAGAGTTCTTTAGTAACACGAATAAAACAGTGGGCATAGCTTGATGTTATTTGTGGTGTTTGCCCATTTTCTTTTTTACATAGATAATTGAGAAGGTACATTTTCCATTTTTAAATTTATCCTTTGAGAGATTGACATTTCCTTAAACATGCTGTCCAATTGTCGAGATTTTTTTTTCTTAAGGTATGTTTGTTTGAAAGAAGACTGTTTTCGAAAAATTATTTTTCGACTTCCTAGTGTCTGGATGACAAAAAATTAGTAGATCTTCGACAATAAATTTATAGGGGTGAGTAAAAACAAGGTGGGTAGGTTCCAAACCTAGACCATGTTCTCAACTCTGTTATAATTAGTTCCTCTTTTTTGGACCATGTACCATACCCTATTTGCATTAGACCATGTACCTTACCCACCATGTTTTTCCGATCCGAAAACAAGGAGAACATGTTTTACCCATCATATACAACTTTGAATTTTATATTAATACGCGATAAAACAATATAATTCATCTAATTTATATTGAAACATTAAGTAATTATAATTAATAAATAAGTAAACTCTTTGATTAAACAAAAATCTAAGGACTTACAAGGTAAATTACCATAAACAAAATCATAAGGTAAAGAAAAATTCTAACATTACATATACATTAGTTAACAAATATGAATTCAATATTAGTGTCATTCCCATAATATTATATGAAACTTTTAACTTGCCTAAAATGGTTAACAAATTTATACCATCCAAAAGTGAAATCAAACGAATCAACTCACGTGGTACAAAATCTCTGACAAAAATCAAAATTCATATATAAAGAAACATCAATTAGAAATCATGTTTCAGAGACATATACAAAAGTCATGATTTAATAAAGTTTATTTACTTACAAAATCGGAGTTTTTATTAAATAAATTTTTATTTTATAACGATCAAATTCAGGGTCAAAATTTTAAGGTAGGTTTTAGGCCTGGATCTTGTATCTAACCATGTTTTAACCGATTTCCTTTTTTTGGACTCTATACCTGACCTTATTTGTATTGAACCATGTTCCTGGCCCCTTTTTTAGGGTGGATTGATTCGGGAACAAGGTTTACCTGGTCCGGTTGTATACCCCTAGAAATTTCCATGGGTCAAAAATAATAATTTCAAATTGAGAGAAAATGACTTTAGTTTCTAGTAAGAAAGGAATTGATTTGTCTAGATTGTCAAATAAATAATTTCCTCGCTTTGTGTCATGAATCGGACTAGGCCCGCCACATTGAATCGACGTGGCTCGGCCAAGCCTGATCTTACATGTATAAAACACACAGGCCGCGTTATTTCTAGATAAAAACACTACAATTGTAAAATCGTCTTATGTCATTTCTTTAGCCAATGAACGACCTTACATGCCAAGAATTATTTATCCATAAAAAATAATAAGACACTTGTATTTCATACCGCGAGAAACAAATGCAAAGTTCTAGCGATTTCTCGTGAACTAACACTGATTATCGATAGAGGTTTTGTTATCATATACGATATTTTTCTGTAAAACCTTGCGCTTCATATAATCCTATTAAAAATGCAAGCCTTCATCGTTTATAATACGGATGTTATAAAACCATGGTAACCAATCGTTTCTACGATCACAATTGTTTGTACGATCGCAAATAGTCTCTACGATCGCAAATCATCTCAACTCTAAACTTTCGCGACTTACTTTCAAGGGGGATGACAATAAGCACCTTACCTCCTATCCCAAGCTTGCGATCCTCGATGGAATCCCCGTTTGGAAGGAGGGCAAAACGCGAAGCCATTCGTTACACAGATGGTCGAAAATAGCCTTCTCGGTTTCTTCGATTTACGGAACGGGGGGTTCATTTTCGATTTTTGCTATTTACGACGTTAATTTTTATTTCCTCTATCAGAAAGAAGAAAAGGAGAATCTTTTTTTTTTTTTTCCGGCTTTGCATATATTAATAGGGTATAACCCAACATGGCCCTCCCGTCGCCTGAATGTCGACCCATCTCTTCCTCCTTATACATCTTCTCCGGCGGGGGTCTGGGTTTCTCTCTCTATTCCCATGCTGTGTTGAAAAGCCGCTCTTTTTCTGTTGTCAACTTTCAAGCCCGCAAAGATAATTGCCTGTCTCTCTCTCTCCTGTCTCTCTCTCTCTCTCTCTCTCTCTCTCTCTCTCTCTCTCTCTCTCTCTCTCTCTGTGCCAAATTCTGGGAAGCTTAAAGGAAAAGGAGAAGAAAAGATTAGGAGGAGGAGGACCAGATGAAGATCCAGTGCGACGTGTGCAATAAGGACGAGGCGTCTGTGTTTTGCACCGCCGACGAGGCGGCGCTCTGTGGAGGCTGCGACCACCGCGTGCACCACGCCAACAAGCTCGCCTCCAAGCACCAGCGGTTTTCCCTTCTCTGTCCTTCCCCTAAGGAGTTCCCTCTGTGCGACATCTGCCAGGTACTTGCTATTTTGCCTCACCTACTTCCTTTTTCCCCCTGAGAAGACCGCTGTTCCCCGGAACAAGTTATGCTTTTTCGGGGTTTGTTTCGTGGTCTGTTGCTGATTGCGGCGAAATTGAAAACTGGGCTTCGTGTAGGAGAGGCGAGCGTTCTTGTTCTGTCAACAGGACCGAGCCATTCTCTGCAGGGAGTGCGATCTTCCGATACACACGGCCAACGAGCATACCCAGAAGCACAACAGGTTCTTGCTCACGGGAGTGAAGCTCTCTGCCACATCGCAAGTCTACACATCTGCTCCCGGAGTTGCTTCTCCGTCCAACGGATGCGATTTCGTCCCTGACTTCAAGTCCAATGCATCATCCACGATCAAGAAGCCCGTCTCTGTTTCTGCGGCAACTTCGGGCCCCCGAAAGGCAGCGGCGAGCGCGGCATCGGCGGCTGCATCCACGGCGGTGGTGAACAATAAAGATGGGAACAATAACAGTATGTTGGCCAGCCAGGAAAGTGGTCCAGAAGGGTCAACGAGTAGCATATCAGAGTACTTGATGGAGATGCTGCCAGGCTGGCACTTTGAGGACTTTCTTGATTCCTGCTCTGCTTCCTTCGGTTTCTGTAAGGTTTGCATTGACCCATCTCTTTCTTTGGTAGTTCCGATTCATAGCCAAAACTTTTAATCCTTCCTTGCTCTCTTGTTAAATCTAGGATAAGATTTTGAGAAATCATATTGCCTCGAAGTTGACAGTCGGTTTTTACGATGCTTGGATTGCAGAAGGATGATGGTTTATTGCCATTCACGGACAATGATCTTAAGAGTGATATAAGTTCCTTCTCATCTGAAAATTTGGAAATTTGGGTCCCTCAAGCTCCAATCCCCATGTCGTCTAATCAGTTCTCTTACCAAAATGGTGGGATCATTGGGGGATTCAAGCAGACAAAAGAGCCTGCATCCATGAGACCCGGCAAGAGGTGGAATGACGATGTCTTTGCAGTTCCAGAAATCAGTCCTCCATCCGCTGAATTCAAGAGATCTAGAGCCTTTTAATTTAATTAGGATGTCGGCGCTATCCTTTTGTGAAGAAGAAGAAGAAGAAGAAGAAAGCCTGAAGCTAATATTTTTCCAACGTGGCTTTCAGTTTCCCTCAACTTTTTCAACCTTTACCTTTATGCTTGATCTGTTTTAGGTTTGATCTTCCCTTGGTTTCTCCATGTGATTGACCCTTCCTGGGTTAGGTCTCATAATTTTGTCCCTATTTGGCTCTGTCCTGGCGAGAATGTTGTATATAGTTACTGAATTTCAGCTGTGTTTTTCTCCCTACTAGTGGAAATCCCCGGTGTAATTTAGCACGAAAATTGGGCTCATTTCTTCTAGGCCATATGTCTATTGCCCGACTCAAGTACATTCAAGGGAAATGCGGACAAGGAAAGGTGATCTGCAATCATGACTACAAAAAGAAGTTATGAGGGGCAACCCAATCTCTCTTTTTGGTCGGTTCCTGTTCGTAGTGGAAGGAGATGGGGAATCGGTGATGATGGTGGTGATGGTTATGGTGGAAATCCGACAGAAAAGATTGGAAGGAGGAGGCTGAAAAGAGGGGTGAGGAGCGGCTTTTGGCTGCATTTAGACATTCATGACCCGCTAATTATCTTCAAAGCACATTCTATTAGTGGGAATAAGCTCGATTCCTTTATGCACCTCTTCTTTTTGCCCTCCAATTGCCACGTCCTCAGATGATAAATATGAAAGATCTATTTTCATTCGCTCATAATCTAAGCTTTCAATGGACGGCTGTTGTGCACTAATTTTGATATAGTTGATAAACCACGGGTCTTGAGCCCTTTTTACACATTTAAGGATCTGTTCTTTTAGACGTGAGGAGTGTTTTTTACACATTTAAGGATCTTTTCTTTGAGAGTTGCCCACAAGTGTCGAGAACTCTTTTGCCCACAAGTGTCGGGTTTAGATGCTCGAGGTCTTCTTTATGCTATACGTTGTTGTGCGAAGGATAATAATAAGTTATTGTAGAACGCGGTTACGTACCCCATCGGTATCTTTGACAGACTTTGTGAAGATTTCTGGGTTTCTCATTTGTAAATCTTACGGCAAGACGACTTTCTCCGCTTTCGGCTTACTTAAACAACAGTACATGCGAAAGTTCATAGAACTGTTCTAGCCAGCTCAGTCATTGAGCTTCTAAAAGCAGCTTAACTACTGGCTTAAACATAATCATGGGTTATCATTAGCTGTTAACCATTGTAATGAAAGAAATATCATCTCATTAGGGTTCGTTGCACTTTGGAATGAGAGAAATATCATCCTGAGTGGGCTACGGGTGCCAATTATGGACGGCAGGTTGACTTTGACATCGTGATTCATGTGTTGTGCAACGTCAATGGAAAAAGGTGAGTTTTGACAATCAGAACAATCGCGCTAATGTTTATCAAATAAGAAAACGGCACGTCATATTCCATCGTTACGCAGAAACTAAATTTCACGACCACTAATCTTTATCTCTTCCTGCAAGCCCAGATATTAATAAGAACTGAACCCAAATTGCAGGTGAGAAGTCACTTTCCTCTTCCCCCACAACCCTTCTCTCTCTCTCTCTCTCTCTAAACTGCGATTGAAGGACTTGTTTTAACTAAGAAAGCCAGCCGGTAGGTCCTCATGGTGATGCGAGATACATAAGGTGGCGTCACGTCTCCTCATTGTTTAAGTCAGAACATCGTATAACCAACACTAGGGTGGCTATCACCTTCAATTGGTTCCCATGAGCGTATGGTTCAGTTGCTACCTAATTACGCCAAGTGATTCTGAGTAGTTTGTTCGATCATGGAATCGACGGATCTACGTCGTTCCAGTGTACACGGATTGTCGACATAGGCCAGCTCCGCATAACCCACCGGCGATTTTTCTATTCATCGTCGACCTTCAAAAACGGGAATAAGTTTGGGGGCGAAAAAGAAGGATGTTACTGGGATAAGTCAGCAGCAACTTTACTTGGGAAAAGACATCCGATTCGGCTTCATCTCGTGGCTGCCACAACTGGCTCGTTAATTATATGTGGATGCCAAATTGCGATTTTATATTTGTTTGAGATTGGACATGTGGGTCGCATATTCGTGACCCACCTCTCGTACTTGGCTAAGCAGAACTGATTCCTCCATCATGCACATCTGTGAAAGGGATGGTGAACAATCGTGGGGTAGCATTCCTCCACCATGACCCGAGTTTCCTCGCAATGTTCCAGAGAGTCCTTGGGGGCATGTTTGGTTGGCGGAGGCGGATGAGAAGAGAAAAGTTGGTATTTGGTAATTTCGTGTGAGAAGTCGTTGATAATCAAAATTATGGAACGATGGATTGATCAACCCGTGATGGTTATTCCCTTTGATCTAACCATACGAACAGGGTTTTCCGCAACGCTGTTGTGGCATCAATCAAAGCCATCACGACTCTTAAAATTGTCTGGATTTCATCTTGCTGCCTTCTTATTGGACAGATTGATTAGCTCTTGCCAGTGAGATTCCAATAACACTCTCATTAGTCTCTTGGCCAAAATGGTCTTGAGAGTACTGCTACTAGATCTATCGCTCCTTCCGAATGAGAAAGCGACTAATCCGAGCAACCAAATCAACCATAACACTAAACAGCATAGTTCTGATTATGCTCGAACAAACAGCTTGTTTCTTCGCACATACAAGCACGATAAAACGGGAAGCAGGACGAGGAAGAGGGTGCATCAGCTAACCGGCGGATTTCTAGAGCAGGTTTCGACAGGAAAAAGTCAAGCTTCATCTTCAATGGTTCGAAGACCTGTCAACACGATGGCCGGTGATTGAATATGAATCATATAAGTCTCGGTTCTTCAGTCTCAGCTGCACATTTGAGTGCCGACAGGCTGGGTGCGTGATAAGCAGGCGCTTGCTCTTCACTTTCTTTAGTGGGTGGGTGTGAGTGTGTGTTTTTGGTTGGGTTGAACCCTGCTATTATCAGTCGCAAATAATGCTGGAAACAGCATATACCGAAGTGTTTTGACTGCCGATTGACAGTATCGAAAGAGACAAGCATCAAGCTTATTGGGAGGCCTTGCTCTGCGCTTCAAGCTTCCTGGAATATAACAAGCATCTCATGTCAGCACATTCCAATAGTTATCGTGAATCTATCCATATTGCCCATCCAATTTGTCTCATCTGAGTGAAAACATGACCTGACCTGACCTGCCGAGTCCATGCCTGCGGAAATGCAGTTCAAGCAGTGCAAATGCTAGACAGACTTCCGTGGTGGACCCATGGTGGGTCAGGTAACATTTTTCAAGGTCAAAAGTTCGAAACGTGATGAAGAGTAGCTGAAGCTGTGCAAATCCTAATAGATGAAAAATATATATATTAAGAAAAATGAGCTACGATTTTTTCTTACACAGACAAATAAGACAGCACCACACTGGAGCAAACACTACGGCGTTCTCTTTTTACCTGTAACTGAGGTCAATGAGGGGAATCAAAAATAAGGACAGAATACAACTCACTCTCACCCAAGACACAAAGCAGTATCAGGTGACAGTCCATTTCCCAATTACCCGTGGCATACCACATGCAAACATGATGAGTAGGATTCGGCCCATACAATCTAAAATACATGTGCCATCTTGCTTGCCAGAACACGTTCTCTCCTCTCTACATAATCGAGCGGAAACCAACCGGCTTTTCCTTTGCATTCTCCCTCAGCCCAGCCACTGTTTGACACCTGCATTAGCATCAAAAAGAATTGAACCGCCTCTGATCATACGAGGGAAAGAAAATGGAGCATGACGAGTCAAAATAGATACTGAAGGCAACTGACGCAAAATTCTCAAGCCAATCAGCACAGTAACTTGTGAGTGTGACTTAATACGACCCAAATCATTTTCAAAGTTTACAGACGTGTAGGTCATCAAGGGATTGATCAAGACTCAGAAGGCCCCTAATTTCTGGTTGAACAAGTCAATCTTTCCTAAAAGTTTTAAATACAGTGGAGAAGTGGAGGATATTTATAGATGTTAGTAATGTAATGAGGCCAAGGTTGCAATAAATAATTAATGGAGGCGGCGGCAACCACATGCAGTAAGTGATATGGTGTTGATACATTGGAATAAGTCGTGGTGATTTAATTATATACTATGCAGTCACCAAAATCCCTTTTCTAGCATACATGTTTATATACTATCATGTTAATTGACACACCTTTCAGATATTATTGCCTTATATCTTGATGGCAAAGTTCTCGTTCCATTGGCATAATCACAGACATTTTGTCTGTGGTTGGTAAAATGTAATACATGTTGGTGAATTTTAATATCTGTCACTTATTACTACTAAAATTTTACCAACAGAGTAATTGTAAGCTGCTCAAATCAAAGTTGGTCAAGAGGTGGCACTTCAATACTAGCTATAAGAAAGTTGATAAGTTTTACGAATTAAAGTCATTAATTTGATGAGTTGTCAATTCCAAAACAGTTGGTACCTTACTCAAATAAAATCAGAAAGTAATTCAAATAAGAGTTGACAATCTAGTACTAGTACTCATACAATGTATGGAGAAACTAAAAACTCAGTCAAATAAAGATGAGTAAGTTACTCAACAAGACATTCATAAACTTCAGACAGTGGTTAAACTATTTTAATATTTAACAATTACTAACGCTTTCATAGATTTTTAGGACACATAATAATAGATCATCCATCATGACAACAGAACTGACACAGATTTTTCTCCCTTCAATGTTAATACATTTTGTCATCACACAAAGCATCACTAGTTTATCCTATTTCCAGGTTTTGCATCCCCTCACCGTGCAATCTACAATTTAAGGCAACAAAAGATGCGATACAATAGCAATGTTAAACTATGTACTATCCCTCCAAATGGAGTCAGCTAAAAAGACAAAAACAAGCATAATTAGTCAGCATGAACCAGAAGAGAAGCTTCATAAAAGAGAATGAGAACTGAGTGACAACCTTACGGACAACAACATAGTCCCCTGCTGACAAACTTAACTCCACATCAGATACTGCTCTAAATGAGTGCATAACCTGATGATTCAGACAAAAGATGATTAGATATTAAACAATGCATGGAAAAATAATAAAGTAAACCATGAAGCAAAATACATCATCCAAAAAAATTCAACAAGGTCTACCTCTCCCAAAAAATAGTCAATGGAATCTGCAGTTTCATCATACGTCTGAGAAGCAAATGAACCATTGATCTCCTCATATGACGGGGGAGGAGGAACAGAGGTATCAGCAGCTACACTTGGAGATGCTTCAATTCGTTGTCGTTCTGACAACAACTGTTGAAAGGGAAGAAGGTTTTCAATTAAAACCAGAACTTAGCAAATGACCAGAAAAACCGACTATAATGTTGAAGGTGTAATTTAAGTTAATGCCCATGCAAAAAAAACTCAGACCTCGTCTTCAAGTTGATCTAGTATCTGTAAGACTCTTTGATGATAGCTTCTTTCTGATTCGACCTATAATTCAAAGGAAAGTATAGCTTCGATCATCCTTTAGGGACCCGAATAACTACAATCAACTTCATTTGGAAAAAGAAAATGAAAAGAAGGGTGGATCGCATTACCATAGCAACAAGCCGTTGAAGAGTCATTTTCTGTTGTTGGCCTTCTACAGCAGCCATCGCAGCAGTAGCCTCTTTACCTAATGTTGCCATGTTTGTCTTCAGCTCCAGAAGCTTGGCCTCAGCAGCTTCTAGTTTCATGACGATATCAGGATTACCCATGGACTCCCTTACCCTAGCTTGGCGTCTAGAAACATCGATAGCCTGTCTCAGAGCATATCAGTATGTAAGGGCAATCTTGAAGAACTAATAACACCTCAAGCTAGAGAAATAATCATTTTCCTTTGCAAGCAAGCCCCAAAATTGCGATTAAATGCCAATATTGTGAAAATTCTCAAAATGACCCATGCTAGAAACACCAAAAAGACTGGATAATGCAAACAAAGCTCCAAATTCCACTAAGGGATTTTCTGGGATGTCTGTGAACTATGCTGACAACGTTTCAGACCCCACAACTGAGAGCTGGAGAGATAGAATCTTTATGATCTGAGTTTCTCAGTATGCCCGCATGAAGGAAAACCTCAAACATATTGTCAGGCTTTTCCGTTCACTCCCCACATGTAGTTAGCCTTCGGAGCAATTTGTCTCCTTTCTCTTGATAGAATTTGCACAAAATCACTGCTGACATGTTCTTGAACTCTTTCACAATGCATGTATTTAATTTGTCCAGAGCTACTTTAAGATTTCCAAGTTTTAGCCGAGGCTTAGCTGTGAAAGGGTGAATGCTTAAGTAAGAACTTTGAGCAACTGCCGTCACATGCACGCAAGCCCGCCGCATGTGTGTGTGAGGAGAGAGGGAGAGAGACAGAGAGAGAATCATGAGTCAGAATGCCATAGATTTTAAGGGAAGATCAGGGCATGAAGATCTTATGTAGTCATCTTATGACTTTTTCTAAGAGAGCTAAGCTATGCATACCCTCTGCTAAAGAAAGTAAACAGTCGTAATGATGTGCCCCAACCCTCCTAGCAGAACCTAAGCTAATGGAAGGACCAAGGTAAGTACAGTAAGTGTCTAAGACAAAGTTATCTTATTGGTAAGTAATTTTGGTAGTCACCAAATGGACTTTAGTTGTTTTACATTCGCAGATGAAATTATGTAAACTAGGTCCCGCAGAAAGGCCCACGCCTAAGTAAAGACCTTAGGATCATTCTAGTTCCATTGCCCAATTTACAATCTGCTTCTATTTATACTCCAAAATGATTTTAGCACAAAACAAAAAGAAATTTTATGAGGAAGTATTACCCAAAATTAAGATTCAGCTTACCCAGGATACAACAGCACTTCAGTAATCAATGCACCATCAACCATGCATAGCAGAATTTATAGATGTAACTTATCATATGCCAGGTGAGTTGAGCTCTGACTTCCCTAAAATGTCCCAGTGACAATTAAATTGCATATAGATAAAGTGAACAAACTCAAATAGCGTCACCTGAGCCTCAGCCTCTTGACGCACTCTGTCATATCTTTGGGCAAGTTGCCTAGCATCCTCCAAGGGAGCACCCATCACCATTGCTCTTAAAGGCTCTGCTACCTGATGAGACCACTAGTCGAGTCAGAGTGATAATTTGAAACTACCATCCTCATAGTAGCATTGTTAAATAGAATAGAGTAGATGCCAATCAAGTATGATTTTGTCTACATACAATTTTTTGTCATTGGGGTGCTATGGATCAGTTCCACAACTTAAACTGTCTTAAAAAAATTCAACCGAAAATACATCCATTACCCACTACACCATATATGCAGTACATATTTGTATTTACATGGATACATGTTCATGCTCCCATGTATGTGCGCAGACATCCTATCAATGCAAGCAAGCTCAACCCATCTCTTACAAAATAAAACACCCCAAATAGAGGACGTAAGATGACATTTCACTGAAAATGAAGATTACTCATCTCTTTTTGAAGGGAATCTAATAAAAAACCAAGAAATTGTCCATTAACTGCCATATTTATCAACATTCAGTCAGGGTCCCTGAAGGTCCAACAAGGTCGTAAGACAAAGTTGCAGCACATGAAACCCCCATTTTTGTAAAAATTTTCTAAAAGCCAGGGAATCTTGACCACCAACTGTCTGAATTATACTTGGAGACCAGGCAACATACAAAAATTGAAGCTAAAGCAATTTTAAGTCAAAAATTTGGAAATAGTATGGTTGCAGGACCGTGACAAGTTACTTGCAGTGGAAGCATATTAACTACTGGGGCATATAAAGATACCAAAGGGCAAGAACATGTGATAAGGCAATGCATTCGATTTAGGGAGACACAAGCACGTGGACTCAATGGTGAAGAACTCATGTGAGTTTTGCAGAAGGCAAGAAAAGGAGGATAGAAAGGAAGGCAGGGCGGGATAAGCCAGAAAGTGCAAGCCAGCTTCTATACATTTAATATAACACTTTAGATTAGGCAAACTTAAAGAGAATAGGAGCTGAGAAATAAAACAAATGAATAAAAATATCTGGAAGAAATAAAAAACAGAATACAGTATGCACGAGGTATTGTTTCACAGATGATAATCCCCAATCTAACATAAATGAAATAGTGCAAAAATGAAGATACACTTCCCCCATAATAAGTTTGCACTAGATGTTCATCCCATACAGCCAAATTAAGTAGTGAACAACTCACATGAAATCTACTAGTCATATATGGAGTTGGGTTTACCTGGGTTCCCAGAGTTTTCAATAGATTCCCACGCTCTCTTTCCATTTGAGCACGAGCTCTTGAAAAGTTTAAGGCAGCTTTAGATAAAGTAGTGCCAGTGGTACATGTATTTTCAGCGCCATATTTCCTACAGTCTTCTGACAACTTGGTACCTGCAAAGAATAACAAATGACAATGGTAAACTCAAAACTCTGCTGTAGCAGAACAACATTAGCCAAAAACTCACCTATTTCAACTTGCTTGGACCCGTGAACTATGTAACCTTCCACACCACGAACTATATCCCTTTGGAAATGCTGGTAATTTAGATTCTTAACCCTGGTTAATACATAATAACCAACATAAGTTTCAATTGACAAGGAGAAGGGGAGTAACCTTGCCAGCGCGAGTTGATATGTAAAGCTTCTCAAGTCTCTGATGATGCTGAAGTTCTGTCTCATCAGCTACAACATTATCTGAACCTCCATATACACCAGCAAACTGCCTAAAGACAGCCTGTGACAAAATTAACCACAATGTGAAATATATAACTTGAAAGATCAATAAGCAAAATCAACTATCTTACACAACTTCTACTGCAGGGGTGTAAACTAGCTGAAACATTCGCAGTGATGGCTTCTAGAGATTCTTAGAATAGAGAAGCATGTAAAATAACCTCCAAAAAAAATCTGGAGAAGGGAACTATCCTTTAAACGTGTCACACTATTGGAACCTAAACAAATAATCCCAGACAAAGTAGAACAATTGACACATGGTAGTGCCATGAATGCTAGCAGTTGGCATTGAAATATTTAAAGCAGGTGGCTCCTTCTCCTCCCCCGTGTCCTGTTTATACAATTCACCCTCCCACTACATCAATAAATAAAATTTACTGCAGAATGTCTTTCACATTGGATTTTGGAGCTGTAGTCACTTCGGCTCAGATTTTGTGTCGTCCAATTAATGCTGAAAAGAGATCACAGTGACAAGCACATGGAAGAAGCCCCAATGTCCGAACTCCTCTAAGCCTCACCAATTGGTGAAGCTGTATCAATATGGGTCTTGGCACTCATTCCATAAGTAAAATCTAACAGCGGATGGTCAATTAATTATATACGGTACATCCCAGAGATGTGTCTGATTTTTCTCCCATCATTTTTACGCTGAATTCTTCCATTAAGTCCATCACAGGCGAGGCACGCGCATAAGAATCGCACAACCAGCGCCCCATCCGTTATGCAGGGACAAGAAGACCACCAAATCCAGAGGTTTTACTGCCCCACGCACTATGATTGATTCACATGCCAAAGACGGACAACGTCCGTCATATACAATCGTAACCAGGAAACGGATCTCCCCTGCTGCCACAATCAAGCCCAAACGTTCACAATCACTTGAACACAAGCGAACCTAAAATCACCGCAACCTTGTGCACTAATCCGATCGATCGATAAGCAGATGAGACGAACAGGAACAACCGAATCGAGGGCCCGATCAGCGCTGCCACGAATTCGGCGACGTCCATCGGGGTGGCCACGAAATCGATCTGAATCCCGTAAGGGTTCAGGAGAAGAGGTGAGGAGGCCGGATGTTACCTGCTGCTGCTTGGCGACCTGATCTCGGAGCTTCGTGGCTTGTTTCCGGATGGCCTCCATTGAAGCCGAAGCTCGTGGTTTCAGCTTGCGGATTTTCAAATCGCCGAAGTTGATGAAATTTTAGGAGAAAAGTCGCTCTGTTCCTCGAGGTCCGTCCTAACAGTTGAATTTTAACAGAATGTGGGAACGAACCGGCATTCGGGCCGGGTTCATTGACTCTAATTCCGGTCCATCCTGTTGTCCGGCCGAATTGAATGTGAGGGGTCAAAGTTGAATATTGGGTAATTCTTCATTCAACAATCCGCGTGGAATGAAGGAGATTGCAAGGATGAGCAACATGTTCATCACGTATCCCGTTAAGGTTTCCATGTAGTCCAACATGCTCCATTTTTAAATTTATCTTCTTCTGACAAATTCTAATAGATTAATAAATTCACGATCCTCAAATTTATTTCTCAATTCAAAAAGGTTAAACAACTCGCAATCATTCGACTAAGACTAGGGATGAGTTTTGGATCTGATTCAACTTATGTACGAAACCAGACCGACTTGGATTGACTAGTTCAAGGCCATGTCTGGAGAGAACCGATTTGGTTTCCAATCCTAAAAACTTAAAATTAGCCTAGGATCGGTTTGATTTCCCTTGCAAGGCCACGGCCACTGACTTTATTGGAGAACCGCCTAGACATGCTTGGTTTTAGAGGTTGAACCATTTTTTAAGCTTTTTCTTTTTGGGGAAAATAATACTTATGCAACCCAACGAGAATCAAACAATGATTTTTAGCCTGAAGAAGCAATATAACCACTTAATGAAATGATGTAACTTTTACATTTTGCTATACGAAGTTGACTTTTTATATAAAACAGAAAATTCACCTAAAAATCGATCAATCCTGATACCAATGGACGCTCGCTCAAAAAGTAAGTCCTGCTGCGCTTGTTTCTTGCTAAATTAAATTGAGAATGAAAGTTTGTCTCTAACTGCACCAGTCTTGGACTGATCTAATAGGTAAAATTCACAAACCAATTGAAAGCAGCTACAGTAAGAGAATTCCCAAAAAGTCCTAAGTTTGACAGAAATAATCTAAATTAGCTCATTGAGCTGTGAATCTCTATATAAATTTTCGACCGAAGAAAAGCTTTCCACACAACTTGAACGGTGGATTATAAGTTCCACTCCTTTCGAAGGTGATGACCTCTGGAACCTTCGAAAGAAGTGGATGACAGGTGTCAACCTAGCCCCGCTGAACTAATTGAAGTATGGGCCTTGAACCCTGTCCCGATTCTTCAAGGGTGATTTCCCCAATGCAGTTCCTTGACATCGCTTCATTATTAGCATTGTCTATTGACCTCGTGAAATGTTTCCTCATTGAGCTCTTCACAAATGGTGCGCAGGAGTGCTTGATTGCTTGAAGCATCAGGTTCACGCCCTCTTTCCTCCCATCCGAAAAACTTCCAAGGTAATCTCATTAAAGATGCCAAAAAGAAGTGTCAAATTCGAATCAATACAAGATAAATCCAATGTGACGTAGAGATAACTTGAAATTACCTCTCATTGGTTTAGCATCATGAGATTTCCGACTCAGAAATACCCTCCACACGTCAATTGCCATGTTTCAAAGTTACTTGCACAAGCAAAGGACTAAACTTACCTACAGATAGCAGAATTTCTATTCCTCTACCCCTTCATTAGTAAAAATCTGTCTCTCAATGAATATAAAATGATTGCATGATGACTCGATTTTGCTATCGAGTCACTTGTGATCATTTGCTGAACATCAATTAAAGGATTGTAATTTTCAATGCAAAAAATCTCTTATTTGAGTCACTCAATAAACGTCTCAAGAACACTCATCAGCAAAACTTAATAAATATATTTTTCGCATGTCGAAGCTAAAAACAGCTCCGAAAACATGAGGAGAGGAATATTGCCTATCGGTGTCCCATCCACTTCCAGAGACAGCTTTTTCTTCAAAATAGTAACAATTGCTTCTCTTTTAATCCACGACAGGCCTTTTGAGGCCCTATTAGGTCAGAGGATGGTGGCACATAGCTTCTCATCCATGCCGTGGACCCACAACGGAATATAATTCACAGAGTCTCACATGCCAACCAATCAATACACACGGCTGTCATATTCAACGTTTGAAACCCGACAAATTGATGATGAGAAGCCAGACCGGCCTGGACCGAGATATGTACCGGCCTCAACTTTCGGTTATCGTGTTCGGTCAGATCAACTTAATTTTAAGACAATAGATTCCTTTAATCCCCAAGGACAAATAATTAATTTACCCATACGGAGAAATTTACGCAATGGTGTTTCAAATAATAAAAAACTGAGTCATCTGAGAAACTAGGCAAAAAATTAAGGGAAAAGGTGTCGTTGGAAAATAGCAAGACGTGACAAATTGCATGTCTAATCTATGATTATGCCGAAAGGCATCTTGCTTCAGAATGCTGCACTGCATAGCATTAAGTCCATAATGCTAACTATTGCTCCACCCAGGTCTCTTCGCATGTCTGAGCTAAAACAAAAGGATCAACTTAAGAAGGAACGGAGATCCATAGTTGACGAAATATGCCGGCATGGTTGTTCAATGATGTGCGACAGACACCTGACCAAGGAAAAGCGATAATTGTCTATTGATGTCCTGGAAGGTGAGTCGTCAAGATCGAAAAAGGGGTAAAAATCGATAGAGGATGAAATGAAAAGCCATCCAGAAAAGGAAGGTTGCTTAGAGAAGTCAAGCTAAGGTAAGAGAACTCTTTTTATAACAAATCTTCGTACTACTTGTTCTGAGAACGGGGTAAGGGCTGTCCAGTTCTAGCTCTTTCAAAATTTGTTTTGCCGTCCAAAGATAGGATGAGTGACCATTTATCAACTCCGTTACATCAATCTGCGAAGTAAGTTGATCGCAGGTTCAAAATAACGGCATATTCATGAAGATCATGGGGGCAAATTGGCACAGGATTACTGCGAAGCAAGTGCAAGAGAAAGCTTACATTCTCCACGCCAGGAACATTGACAGGTTGAATCCCAGCTAATCCCTGAGAGAACAAACTGAAGACTTGAAGCAGTTAGTCCAGTGAGATACAAATAGAAGCAACCCAGTAATTGACTGCTGCTTACGAAAGAAGAAAATGACTATGTTAGGTACCCCAATAGACCTTTTACCATTTTGAATCAAAAGCTTTTACAGTTTAAAAGTTAGGTTCGTGCCTGTATGAGGCACCTTCTGTCTTGACTAATGAAAGGTACGATTAATTAAACCTGATATCTGGGGTGTGTTACAGTAGAAATTTTTCAAAAAAGAAAACCTGTTACCACTGAATCATTTAGCTCTGGACGTTCAGGAGCTCTAATTTTTTAGATTAGTAAAATTGCAGTTTCTGTTGGATTACTAAATGATTCATATCAAAAACTTTATTCTGTTTCAGCATTGACACTTCACCTTTTTCACCCAAGATATATTCTATCTGAATCCTTGCCTTTGGCTTTTTTATGGTTAACTATAAATTTGATTCCCCAGATTTCTACTTTACATCCCTCTTCCTTTCTTTCCCCTAAGTTTTGCTCCAAGTTACTTTACTGGCAATACCCTGTTATGACTTGGATCAATGGAATCGAAAGGAAGAAAGCGAGAGAGGCACTCTCTAATCACTAATAGTAGATGGAATAGAAAAAAGCTAGAGAGCACAATCCCCCTTAACATAACCTCAGAGAACAGGCTGAAACCGTGATGACCGTCTACTGCTCTCCCATACGTCTAGAGATTTTCATTTTTAGCATTAATATTTCATGTCTTCTACTAAAAAAAATAAGCAGGTGAATCAAATACCGTGGCACAGGGAGTAGAAAAAGAGCTACTCATCCACACCTGGCACGGAAAGCAATACCGAGGGTCCAATCATCTGTTGAATATGCATTGACAAACCTTCCAGCCACCATCTGTAATATCACGTCAGGGAATAGTAAGACCTAAAATAAACAAGACTATAATTATGTAGGAAAGAATGAAAAATAGATAGCAATGTACCTTTCTTGCTGCCTCCCAATTTTCATCCTTGATTGCAATTGGTGCTCCAAGAAGAACCACCCTTTCAACACACCCAGCTGCAGACAGGAAAGGACAAAAATGAACACATCTTTGACTCTGACCAACGAAGGTATTACCAAGTGAAAAGTAAAATCAGAACCATCCGATATCTGCCCTTACCTTCATTTGCTTCAGCCAAAAACTGTAGACATTTGAAAATTACTCGGGCACCCAGAGAGAAGCCCATGAGAGTGATGGGCCTATAACGTGTAACAGAGACAGTCAGACAATGCCCTGGAGAGAAATAGAAAGGGAAAAGGGAGCAGTCTTTGGTCCATGGAGTTATTTTGCAAAGATGCAGAAAGCAACAAGAAAGAGCAAAATCAAGCACACAAGTTGACCAACCTGTTACCTTGCAATCCCTTCAGTAACACTTCAGATAGCAGTTCTCCTGCTTTATCTGATCTGCAAAAATTATGAAGATATCAGCAGTAGAACAAAAGGGATTAAGGTGAAAAGAAACTACTGCAATTCCAGAGAGTTTTATTTAACCAAAGAAGGATGGGAAAAACATGGTAGATTGCTAACTACCTAATACTGGAGATACAAGGTTCAAGAAAATTCATAAGCAACATGTGGAATAATGACTGGATCAAAGAGGGCATTGCTAAAGAGGAGAAAATTAAATAGCTGTGTTAACTGCATCTGTATAGCAAGAATAAGACAGGTTAACAATGTCACCAACTTTAGATACTATATAGCAGCTTAGCCTCAACATGGTAAACAGGAACATCTAACCACTATATAAGAATGAAACTCCTGGGAGAGATAGTTTCAAAACTTCTTGAGATTCCATTAGTTTTGTGTGCATATCAAAGAGCTTCCTAAGTAGTAGATGAGTCCAGAAGGGAGAATCTCATGAATGTCAGGAACTAATGAGGCTGACGATGTCATAGAATGATGTGAGGAATCAAATTGTGAATCCCTAACTAAACAAGCAAGAAATTCAGAACTGACACCATGCTATTTGTGCCAGGCCTGAGGGCTTCAATAAATTGCAAGTTGTGCATGTTTGTCTTATAATTCAGAAGCTCTGGGTCTGAATGTTAATATTAGTTTTTGCAATGAAGAAATATACTGATTAACAATCTTAACCTGTCAATGGCAATGGCCCATTTACTGTCTATGATATCAGATGCAGCAACAAGAGTTGCTGGTAAAGCTAATGCAGCCACAAGTGTGCTCAGAACAGTCATCATTGCACCTCCTTTAACTAACTCCATGGCAAGTCCTGCCAGATGAGGTACAATGGTCAATTAAAGGATTAGATTGTGTTCACTACACATGCTACAATTCCATAAGCTTGTAAGGTTGTGAGGAATTACTTGAAGTAAGCCAGTCTTGTATGGCAGTGCTTAGAGCAATCAAATTCTTAGACTCCCATTGCAGTGCGTACCTATATTTTGTTCACAATTATATCACCACACCATCTGGATCAAACAGAGCAGCTGCTGGAAATTTTGAGCAGACAAGTGACCACACACTTTAAATATGTTTAGGGGGAATTCAGTTCAGCTTCGACAAGTAAGACTCAAACAACCTCATAGTTTTCTTTGCTATTCTCCCCACCTTAAGTAATTAGTATCTGTGTTATGTAGAACTCAACTCACACTTTGGCAAAAGAATTCAAGAAGGCAGTGACCTCCGCTCTAAAGCAAGCTTAAATTCTTTCTGGCAAAATAACCCAACTGCAATGTCAGGACACCCAATCAATGACATCAGTAACCGCCATCAAGTCATGTTCTATTACAAGAACATAAGAGATATGGACACCAGATGAGCATGTTGATTTCCAACAGTGGAAGACATGTCCTTTCCTCTACCTTTCCAAGTTACTGTCATAACCTTCCCATGGCCGAACAAAATCCTCGCCCTCAAAAGCAAGCCCAGAAACGAATATCTCAACTGCCAATTGCTGATAGGAAAAGATTTAGAATGCAACATCAAGAGCGTCATGCTCATAAATTTAAGGTGTTAATAGACCCTTCAACACAAATAGTGAAATGAGCGCAATATGCTAAAACTCACTCCTTGGCTATGATTTTCACCCATCGCTTTGAACTCGAATTCCTCAATGCCACCAATTCTTCTGGCCATTTTACTTCCTGTAAGGCCTGCTCCAGCAACTGAAAAGCAACAGAGTCCTTAGAATCTTCTAAAAATTCAAGGGGTTAAAGAAGCACAGAGCACAAAAAAATGCAAAAGACACACCATTACATCCCATAGCAGAGTAGGAAAGCTAATAGCATTGTTCTCCATTGAAGACATGTACTTTCTCTAGTTTTTTATCTTCAATTTTGGCATAGAAGAGTATTAGTCCAGCTATAATTGCTTGCAATGTAATAGCCTAAATTGAACATGAAATGGAAGAGGGGGAAACATCTTTATATGATTTTATATTCTAGTTCTACTTGCTTAAAATCCAAAGAGAATGTCAATGAAACGTCCACAAATAGTAAATCCAGAAAAGTAATACCTCCAAATGATGCAGCAACCACACCAGAACCTGCAGCAGATCCTGTAGCAGTTGCTGCTGCTGCAAAACCACCTCCTCCAACAGCAGGGATGAGACTACCTAGGGTTGGAGCCAGGGCTCCCATTCCCTCTGCAATAGCTGGGGCAGCTAGCCCTGTGAAGAAACTACGGTTGACAAGTCACTCAAAACAAGTCTTGCTTACTATACAAACTTATTTGTGGACTACAATTTCCTCCAATGAAACAACTGAATTTTGTACCACCGGTGATGGCCATCAAGGCCCCTCCACCCAAAGCAGCTGCACCGATAATTCCTCCTTGCTTCCATTTAGCCCAGCGGTTTTCTGTGACTTCAGTATTCTCTTCCTTTGCACCTTCCACTTTCAATGAAGACATCATAGAGCAAGCAACAATCATCTCCAAAGCTTCCTAGAAGATAGTAGTTGGAGCATCATGCAGAAGTTACTTTTTTAAACCAGAAACACGTGATCTGCAGGCACGTGTGTTGCAATTTATATCATAGTCAATGAAACTCCAGGTTAACGAAAATCACACGAGACAAACCATTTCTAACCACCTAATTCCAAGCCATGTTGCCAGCAGCCTTAAGCCAACCCGATGTCTAGCGTCATAGCCCTTCCTCCCAGGTGATATGCTCTCATCTTCAGAGCTGTCTGCTACACAAGCTGAAAGAAGCTCATAAAGAACTGCAAGTTTTCTCTGACGACTGATCATCCTTCCCTCTTTAATAAAATCCTCAGATGTTCCAAGAGCTTTCCTTGGAACATCTTCTCCAGCGGTCATCTCTGGACCTGCCACCCAGGCTATTCCATCTAGTTTCACCATTTCTTCAGATGGTACGTTGGTCTGGAAAGCAGAACATTTCTCTTGACACTCCTTTTCATATTCATGACTCCGTTTATCCTCTTCATAGACAGGAGAAGTTTCCACACTGAGCACCATAGCATCAACAGCCTTTGCCAAAGCAAGCTCCTTATCTGTCCTTTCTTGACAACTTTCTTCCCTATCCTCTACGAGCAATGTCAGGAACTGAAATAGGATCGACATCAACTAGATATACCGAGCAAGCACAAAAAAGAGTCCTTCACATAATTCGAAGGAATAAGCTGATGAGAACAGATTCGGGCAATGTGAACTAGGAAGCTAAACGACTATACTTATCCTCCTCAAGTACGCTGAAATAGCACACTAATTGCAGAATCGAATAGCAGAGTAACGATGAAATCATGAGCATTCGTACTCAGAAAATGCACGCAACAAAAGTACTATCGTAACAACAGCACCGAATTACGTGACACACACCGCTCCAACATGATGCCTAACTTGTGAGGAAGACCCTGCAGTCTCCTTCAAACCATCCCAGGATCGCTCGTCGACATTCAAAAACCTGCGGACGCGAGAGCCCGATCATTCCGAATCCGCCCATCACGTCCACCTTTCTTCAGCTTCTAGGATAGAAATTGACGACGCGGATGAACCAAGACCCGGAGCACGCACCTCAAGACGGGCCAGAGAAGGCCCGCGCCTTCGTGAATCCAGAGCTCGGGACGCTCCGACGCCGCAGCTCCGCGGTCGACGGACACACCGCGGCCGATCGGCTCCTCCTCGAGAGGGGCTAGAGCATCCGAGGGCCGGGTCTGGTGCTTCTGGGAGTGGTGGAGAGCGAGGGCCAAGAGGCCGGCGGCTGCGTATCTCTGCGTGGCCGTGAGGATTGAGGTCTCCATGGAGGCGGCGGTCCGGATTCGAAGCAACGGAGCGAACAGAGGTTCAGGTCATGAATGAATTCTGATAGTGTCTTCTTCTTCTTCTTCTTCTTCGTGTGACGCCGACGGAAATGAAGCAGAGAACGAGTTCGGTTCGGTCCAGGGAGAGAGGGAGAGAGCGCTTCAAAACTGGAACTCCGAATTTGCCGAGAAGGAAGAACGGGAATTTCGCCGCGAGCGTCCACGCGGGAACGCAGAGGAGGCGGCACGTGGAGGCACGTGATCCCCATTTGGCGGGATCCGACTCTTTTTTCTTTTTTCGTTTTTTTTTCTCCTGAAATGGAACTCAAATATAAACGACCCAATTGTCTTCAGAACCTAATTAAGACCAGCCGAATTAGGCCATTCCAGGGTTAACCCTGAACCATTACTCACCCCTATCAACTCTTATATTTAGACAACCTCGCACATTCATCGAAGATACTGAAAATTAATTTATTTTAAATTTCATTTATTTAACGAGAAGTGAACAAATTAAAAGGCATTGTCTTAAAAATAATCTCTTATATCATTGGAGATTCATACTCGATAAAAATATTTTTTCATTATCGATAATAATTTATACCCAAATATTCTCGTTTGTGAACGAAGAAGGGAAATAACCATTATTTCCGTCTTACAAGAAAAAAAGCATCATTATCCCTGATGCCCATTATCATATCCAATAAACACATATATTTCTTAAGGATAATTTTCTTTTCACTCTTCTATTCAAGTGAATATCATATATATAAACGATCGTTTAAAAGAAGAACTCAACCTCAGACTTATGGCATTCTCGTATTTGGCCGTTGCAATGAAAGTGCCAAAAGTTAGTGATCCTCCATCACGTCATTAGTGGGGCCCCACGGTCTATGTTCATTTTAGTTAATCCATCCATTTTGATTTCTGTAAATCATCTGCTCCGAAAGAACTTAAAAGACTTTTAAATTTAACGTTACGTTAAGAGATAAATAAATGATTAGATAAGATGGATTAAGTTCGAAAAGTCCCACTTCAACAACGAGCCCATATCATTTATGACTCATTCAAAAAACATGAGCATTATCATTTATTAAGCATGAGGCCAGCTATTTCCATCCTAGCAGTTACCGACACGACTTTTTGGGATATGAAAAGTCATTAAATTCAAGCGAATGCCATAAATAATTTTAAAATTCATGGTGCATGAGAGACATAAGCTGGATAGTTAGGCTCATTCAAATAATGATGGGTGGATATTCCAACTCAACTCGAACTATGACCTCATCGCCGTCGGTTCCGGTCTTGTGTTTGGTGGCCATGATGGCCACGACGATAGGCATGGCGGCGGCATGCACGGGAATGACAATGCAGCCCTCGCCCTCGCGACCCGACGCGCTAAAGCCAGAAGGTGGCGACCGGTATTGGCCAACGGCATCGACAATCGCAGAAGACTACGGTGGATGGGGCCCCCCGCCAGACATGGGAGGTGGCCAAGCGGCTCCAATTCCTCATCCAAGGAAAGCTGCCACCTTCAACGCCGCTAATTCGGGACCGCATGACAAGCCCGAACCTACCGTTGGAAGCTCGGACGGATGATGGTACATTTCCGGATGCTAGGCATCGCCTCTCACAGATCACACGCAACGAGCATCTGGTCCATTAGTTTACAAGCCTTCTATCCACTTGATGTCAACAACATAACCAATTAATATAAACAACGGGGGAATCTTTGTACACACGAAGCAATAGCATCACTTGTTGCACAAACTAAGAAAAGTCTGACTATCTATACAATAGCGCATCGCAGTAAAGGCTCGTCTTATGAAAAATCAAATCACACCCATTATGAAAGGCAAAAGGAGATACGTCTCGACTTTCTATTCCTTGAAAGGTAAACGGAGGAACTAGTAAATCTCAATTTCCCTCGAAGAGGGAGGCTAAGGACTGCAGAATCTGACGGCTTAAAAGGCAGGAATGAAGAAAAGGAAAGCGCCAGAGAAGAAAATGATGGTGAAGGCCCGAGAGAAGTTTGATGGAAAAAAGAGTTCGCTTTCCGTTGCCGGGACTTGAACCCGGGTCTTTCGGGTGAGAGCCGAATATCCTGACCAACTAGACTACAACGGATTGCTGACAAAGGGACTGATTTATTAAGATGTTATAATCTCAACCACATCGACAAAATTCATTTGATACTTCCTTAAATTCGCTTGCTCTAAATTATCTCTCCGAGTATCGGATTAGAAACGTAAGATCGTCGGCTAAATCCTTTTTTTGCCTTTTTTCCAGAAAACAAGCTTGAACGAAGAAAACCAAAAACCCGCATTATTGCTCACGGCATTGCATCATGAGATTCGCGAAGTTCCTACCTGCAGGAATCCGGGGCTTCGTCTCTTTTTCAACCCCATTGACATTGACACCGTCATTGATGGGAAGGGCAAGTCACGCCTCGAAGAAAGGAAGCCACGGACCTCGATAAGATCATGGATTCGATTCTAGCTACAAGACACGCACAGACGTGTGCGTGAATCAAGCCCATCATGATGATGGGGACTGATGTCCTGATTGAGTTTGCCGGGTTAGAAATTAATCAAATGACAGGTTTCCGAGCTTATCAGTCATCGAGATTACTTCCACCTTTCCTCTATACTTATCCATCGAGCGATGCTTACCAAACGGGTGAGTAGAGTAAGGTCGAATAAAAAATAGTTCGATCCAAATAGACATATTGATTCCGTTTTAATTAGCTTTCGTACAATACATCCATACTTAACTCCTGTAAGTGAGATTATGTGTGAATGAGCGCAAGATTGAGTGAGGATGAAAGAAAATAAAAAGAAAGTCATAGATATGGATTGAATTTAAGTAAGCTTTAAACCTACTTATAACATATTTAACACCTATGTTGTATTTACATCTATTTATCACTGATTTACTAGATATAACTAATCCATTCATGACCTATCTTTAAATGACATGAATTAAGAAATGGATTGATGACCCATTTTCACTGGTCCGGTCCACTCTCGAGAAAAATCGGTGCCTCAGTCTTGTCAGTCTGCGGCGTTGCTTTTTCCCATCCTTCAATGGCGGAAGGGGAAAGAATGGATGTAAGCGCACCTCCATCGACCTATCTTGAGTCAGTTTTCGCTTGACTGGGCAGTCTCCAGCGTCCCCATTTAAGCACATAAAGTCCCCACCCTCCTGAGAATGCTGAAAAGCCATGCCTCAGCTACTTTATTGTCACCATTAACACCCAGCTGCAATTTAAACCTCAAGGCAGCTCGCAGGGCGGCACACCACTAAGAAGACCCACCCGAAGAAACTTGCATGCGAATAACTAATGTATCCATGAAAATCACCACAGAGACTTCTCAAGGCATGAAGACTTGCGAGTCATTCTCGTTCCCAAAAGTTTCACAGCAATATGAGAGGACTTACATCCATAATTAATCCCGGTAAATTACTTGGCATTCCATATCTCCAGAAGAAAATTCTCAGCAGTCGTCAACGTTCATAAACACTGACAAAAATATTGGACTTGTTTACTGGATGGGATAGCACTAAAAAGTCATTTCGACCTAATGGCCTGACTGGTAATAAAATTCACAAAGAGGGTAACTTCAAAGTGACGATAAACCAGCATTTTCACCCTACAAGAGAGAGAGACTCAGCATAGTTTAAGATCAGTTTATTTCTCCTTGTTTCACGCACAGGTCTGTGATCTAATAGAACCAAAAGCTCCAAGACAACAGACCACGAAGCAAAGTACAATGAGATAGAAGGTGGCTAGATGATGTGCATAGAGGACACGAGAGAGCTCTACAGCTATTATTTTAAAAAGAGAAGAAAAAGAAAGTAGAACCAACAGTGCTTAATTACAACAGCATGATGCCGATCTAACACAATTAACTATATATTCCACACCGGTCAAACAGAAAGAACAATGCACCGTACGGTACGATATAAACAAACAAAGACGTTGATGACCGCTATGCTAGGAATCCGTTTGGGATTGCAAATTAAAGCACATACACTTATCTTTCATCGCTTCTGCCTCACTTCCATACTCTTTAAATCTGTACTCTTCCTGCTTATGCGCTGAGGGTACCTTTCCCTCACTATAGCACTGATTACACAAACTAAAATGAGATTTTGTTTCCTTGAACCGAGATCCGATGATCGGATAGCGGCACACAGAACAAACATGGTTACCATGTCTATTTCTATCCCCATTTTCAAGCTTTATCAAAGTAGAGATGATGCCAAAACCCCAGTCTCGATCATCAAACATTTGAAGGAAGTCTGACAAAGATACCATTGAATAATCCGTCTCTCCATGTACCTCAAGTAATTCACTAATCCCACTTGAAGGGATATAAATAGCCCTTAGCAATTTGATGTATGCGGTGGCATCAACTTTTCTTATCTGGGATGGAGAAGCGCCTTCACTTATGCATCGCCACAACAGCGCATCATAAGCAACCCGTTTTCGTTTTTCTGGAGGGCCACCACAAACGGGAGCGAGAACTGCATAAAACAGGCCCAGATCAACCCTACCTGAACCATTCTCATCTAAGACAGAGAGAATCCTCTCATTTATGGCTTTTACAGCTCCTTGAAAGGTTTCGGGCTTCAGAAAATTCAGTAGCCGCCGGAGGATTTCTTCCAAATTTGGTTTGCGTATTGATTTCTCCGGAACACCAGTTCCAGAATAGGAAACAGGCACATCTTTTTCCGACATTTCTTTACTTAGAAGCTCAACATCGCAACGGCCTAACCTAGTAACCCTCTGAAAAGCTCTAATTTGCAGAGCGTTAGCCAAATCCTGCCTCACTGTAGTCTTCTCGCCTACAGTCTTAAACTTAGAAGCTTCAACAATCACAAAGGCCACTTCTCCATTGGCACCTCCATTGCTCTTGACCTTCTTCTTCTGCAGCTGCTTCAGATGGGCTATCGCATCATGCAATTCCACTCTGTTGGTCATCTTCAGCGCTTCTTTCAGCGCCTTCTTTGCTTCCTCAGTTTCACCAGCACCCAACAAGGAGACAGCCTTGTTCAATTGTGCACGCCAATGATTGGGCCACACAGCTAAAACCCTCGTATACATTTCCGAAGCCCTCTGAAACCTACCCAAGTCCATATAAAGGCCACCCAGATTATACAAAGCATCTACATGACCTGGTTTTAAGTCGATAGCTTTCTGGAACACCTCAATTGCTCTCTCATCCTCGCCCATTGAATGCAAAGCCGAGGCCAGATCACAATGTGCATCGGCATAGTCAGGTTTCATGAAAATAGCCTCTTCTAAGGCCTTCACAGCTGCCCTATACTCTCCTACACCGAAAAGGGCACTCCCCAAGAGCTTGAGAGCCCTAAAATGGGTAGGACAAATTATTGCAGCTTCCCTATAATACTCACAAGCGCTTAGAACCATACCTTCACCTTCAAGTGCAATCCCCAGATTGACATAAATCTGAGGAAGTAAATAAGCCCATTGATTCCCATCAGCCTCAGCCGCCTCGAGAGCCAGCAAGAACTCTTCTTTAGCTTCCTTGTACCTGCCAAGAACATACAGGCAGTTTCCAGCCCTGAAATGTGGCCTAACATCCACCGGTTGCAACTCACAAGCTCTCTTAAAGCTCACCAAAGCCTCCTTAAACAGCTGGTGATCATACAAAACCCTGCCTATTGCCATGTGCCCATCGAAAGCCTCCTCTCTCGACCTCGCCCCGTCGGCCCGGCTCCTCAACACCCCCAGTTCCTTCACAAAAACGGCATAATCGTGCCCCGATTCCTCCCAAAACACTCTTTTCTCTGAAATGTCCGAGGGCGGCCCCAACTCCCTCGACCAACCGGCATCTGAAAAAGCGTCAAAATTATCACCCTTCAGTTTCCCTTCCTTCGCCTGCTTCGCCTTCAATCTCTTCACGAGAATCTCCAAATCGTCCACAATCTTCCAAGTATCGTCGAACACTATCCCGTGATTAGGCGACACAGCCCAAGCGGCCGTCCTCTGCTTCTTCTGCGTCTCGATCGCCCTCTCGTCCGCGATCGACGACGACACCTCGTCCGAGCCCGACCTCACCTCCTTGTTCTTGCCGTCGTCGGGAGTGAGCTCAAGCCCCAGCGCGTCGAAGTCGCGGTCCACGTCGCCGGCGCCGTCGTCGTAGGTCCTCAGCAGGCCCTCGTAGGTGAGCCCCTTCTCGCCGTCAATGTACTCGCCGTAGGTCTTGAAAACCTCGTCCAGGATCGCATTGATTTGCTCGTCGCTGAACTTGACCCGGGGGTTCACGGCGACCACGAGCGCGGCCATCTCCTCCCTGTTGAGCCCCCCATCGCGGTTCGCGTCGAATTGCTGGAAGATCCGCTTCACCTTCTCCGATCTGCTGCCCCTAGTCGCCATTTCCCCTCCCTAGGGTTTCGCCGGAAGCCCGGAAAAAAGGGGTGGGAGGGTGAGATTTCGGCCCAGTTGACCGACCAAAGCAGGGATCGACGGACAGGTAGGCAATGCGACAAATAGAAGGCTAGTCCATGTCGATTCTTCCGCGGAAAAGGAGCGAAATTTGAGGGCGAAACGAGAGAGAGAGAGAGAGAGAGAGAGAGAGAGAGAGAGAGAGAGTGTGTCACGAGCTAATGGCTTTTGTTAATGGTGGTTGTGACGAGAGGATATGAAATGCGATGATGATGATGATGATAGATTCACAGAGAAGACTGGTGCAATAAAGCAGCTCGCTTTTTCCATTTATTAATTTTTGCTTTATTTCATTCCATTTTTTAATCCTTCGTTTTCTTATTTTATTTTAAGCTTCCTTCTTCTTCTTCTTCTTTTTTTTGGAAATAGGGGGTCTGTAAATTAGTTGGCAGTTGGGCATTTGACAGTTGGCATGGTGGGTGCCATCATTCCCCCTTCCTTTTCCTTAACCATCCCCCCAATTTCTTTAACAGACATTTCCTAATGATAATAATCACTGACTATCGTAATAATGACGTGATTTCGAAAGTTTGGTGGAAAATAAGGTAATCTTTTGGCATGGCTGCCAGTGCAAATATGCTATAATTCGTTCATCTGGGTTTCGTGCATTCCACGTGCTGTAAAACCCGCGTAGACTTAATAAGCCAAATCGGTTTCCATGAAAAAGATACATGAGATATAATGTGATAGTCGAGTGTTCGCGAAACATCTTATTAAAAAGCTCGTATCTCTCCATGTATAATTCTAGGTCTCTTTTCACAAGGACGCGTCGCATGATCACAAAACATTCAATATAAGTCATAATTATCGTTGGCAAGGTCTCGAAACATGGAGGAGATTTTCAAGAATTGAGAGGAGCAATCGAGGTCGATTTTTTTTTCTTTTTTCCTTTTGAGTTTGTGGGTGCGTGTATTTTTTTTTTTTCTCTTTTGCTGGGTTTTGGGAGTCGGCAGTAAATTAATTTTTCAATGCCGTTTTTAATCAAATTCACTGACTTGAAAAATCCTGGGCCTACCTTCCATAACGGCATGAAGGGCGATGATCCCTCTTTGGACAAATGGAAACCTTAAATGAAGCTTTCGTTTGATGACCCTTCTGCGCTTTTTCCTCCTCCCTGTCAGTTCTTGTCCATTAGAGAACGGTCATTTCCTTCGCACGTGACGTGCGGCGGCCCAATCGGAGATGGCGAGGCACATCTGGAAAAATAATTATCGCGTTCGTATTTTTATTTAAGAGAAATTAAAAACGTTTCATATCATCATCCGCGTAGAATGTGATTGTACCGGGAGGACAATTGAAAATTTAAAATGCGCGACATTTGCTCCGGAAAAGAAGAGACCGTTCGGGTTTTGATCGTGTTTTCCTCGGGAGAAGAAAAGATCATGAATCACATTAATATCAATGTAAAAAAAAAAAAGATGAATGTTGACTTTTTGTAGATTTCAGGACTTTCTTTAGTGAATTTTCCTTTTGGAAGGAAATGTCTAATCATATCCTAATGTATCGACATTGATTGCCAGGCTGTACATGTTCATTTTACATATTTTTAGATTTAGGAAGGGAGGTCATAATATAAAGTAATATCGATAAATGATTTTCTAGGGAAAAAGATCAACATAAAGTGTAGGATAAATACAGTAATAAGTATAATTTGAGGTTGTTGGTGGTTTTTTTTCTTTTTTCTGTTATTGTGCTGGAATTATTTTTTAAGCGATTAATGGTGAAAATTACGAGGATGGATAATTTGTTATTGACCTAATGATTTTACTTTGGCCTATATGAACAGAACATAATAAACCTGCCTCTCTTGGCTGACCCAAGTCTCGCTCATTTCTAAACACTCTCCTTTGGACTCGCTCGTTCAATGAGCGGCGCAAAACCATGACTCTTGACGGCCCCGATGAACCCCAAGAACGCGTCAGACGTCCGAGCCGTCGCCGCTCGCTACGCCGCTCAGCTCCGGCAATGCCGCCCCGGAGCACCCGCTTCCCACTCGCGGGCCCGCGCCGTCCACGGCCACATGATCGCCTCCGGGCTGAAGCCCCCCGGCCAAATCCTCAACCGCCTGATCGACGCGTACTGCAAGTCCTCGAACATCGGCTACGCCCGCCACCTGTTCGACGGAATTCCCCATCCGGACGTCGTCGCGAGGACAACGCTGATCGCCGCGTATGCCGGCGCGGGGGCCCTCAAGCTGGCGAGGGAGATGTTTAACGCGACGCCATTGGGTATGAGGGACACCGTGTGCTACAATGCCATGATCACCGGCTATTCCCATAGCAACGAAGGCCATGCCGCCATGGGGCTGTTCCTTGACATGAGGCGGCATGGCTTCAAGCCTGATGACTATTCATATACCAGCGTGCTTGCCGCCGTCTCACTGATCGCAGATGGCGAAAGGCACTGCCATCAACTGCATTGCGCGGTTGTGAAGTCTGGGACAGGATGTCTTACTTCCGTGGTGAATGCGCTCATTTCTGTTTACGTCAAGTGCGCATCTTCTCCACAGGTTTCTTCCCCATCATTGATGGGTGAAGCAAGAAGGTTGTTTAGCGAGATGCCCCGGAGAGACGATCTAACATGGACAACAATGATTGCAGGATATGTGAGGAACCATGATCTTGATGCAGGACGCGAGTTTCTTGACGCGATGACAGAAAATTCGGGAGTTGCGTGCAATGCCATGATTTCAGGTTATGTGCATCACGGACGGTTTGATGAAGCACTGGACCTGTTCAGGAAGATGCATTTATTAGAAACTCACTTGGACGAGTTTACTTTCACGAGTATAATATCTGCCTGTGCTAATGCTGGACTATTGGACCATGGGAAGCAAGTTCATGCCTACATTCTGAAAACAGAATCTAGCCCTACGCAACATTTTTCTTTGTCGGTCAATAATTCTTTGATCACTCTATATATGAAATTTGGTAAATTTGTAGAAGCGCGGAAAGTTTTTAATGCTATGCCTGTTAGAGACATCGTTTCATGGAATGCAGTCTTATCTGGGTATGTGAATGAACGGCGACTCGAGGAAGCAAGATCCCTTTTCAGTGAGATGCCAGAGAGGAATCTTTTGACATGGACGGTGATCATATCTGGATTAGCACAGAATGGGTTTGGCGAAGAAGGTTTGAAGCTGTTCAATCAAATGAAGCTGGAAGGTTACGAACCGTGTGATTATGCTTTTGCAGGAGCAATAACTTGTTGTGCCGTGCTTGGAGCTTTGGAGCATGGACGCCAGCTCCATGCTCAGGTGGTAAGTCTAGGACATGATTCGAGCCTCTCTGCAGGAAATGCTCTAATCACAATGTACGCACGAGGTGGTGTTGTGGAGGCGGCCCATCGTGTTTTCTTGACCATGCCATTTCTTGATTCGGTCTCTTGGAATGCGATGATTGCAGCGCTCGGGCAACATGGACACAGTTCTCAAGCTATAGAACTATTTGATGAAATGCTGGAGGAAGAAATGGTACCTGATCGGATTAGTTTCCTCACAGTTCTCTCTGCTTGTAGTCACGGCGGTCTAGTTAAAGAAGGCCGAAGGTACTTTGACATGATGCGCAGCGTTTATGGCATCGCACCTGGTGAGGATCATTATGCCCGTTTCATCGACTTGCTGTGTCGAGCGGGGAGGTTTCACGAAGCAAAGGAAGTAATTGAATCAATGCCATCCGCACCAGGTGCACCAATTTGGGAGTCATTTCTCGCCGGCTGTAGAATCCACAACAACATGGATTTAGGGATCGAGGCCGCGGAAAAGCTTTTCAAACTAATCCCTCAACACGATGGAACCTATATACTTCTGTCCAACATGTACGCAAACGCGGGTCGCTGGGATCAAGTGGCCGAAGTAAGGAAATTGATGAGGGAGAGGGGGGTGAAAAAGGAGCCCGGGTGCAGTTGGATTGAGGTCGAGAGCAAAGTCCATGTCTTCCTGGTCAATGACGCCATGCACCCCGAGGTGCGGAAAATATACGCCTACCTGGAGGAGTTGGGGCTGGAGATGAGGAAATTGGGGTACGTCCCCGACACGAAGCACGTGTTGCACGACATGGAGGCCGAGTACAAAGAGCATGCCTTGGCTACCCACAGCGAGAAACTCGCGGTCGCGTATGGGCTTATGAGACTTCCCCAGGGAGCCACGGTTAGGGTCTTCAAGAACCTCAGGATCTGCGGGGATTGTCACAGCGCCTTCAAGTTTATGAGCCAAGTGGTGGGCAGAGAGATTGTGGTGAGAGATGGTAAGAGGTTCCATCATTTTAAGGATGGTGAGTGTTCTTGTGGCAACTACTGGTGAAGAGAAGGGTGATTAGACGAAGCAGGTCGCTCGTTCATTTGCTCCAGAGAGATCCTCAGGTACGAGAATTGAAGTTTAGCATTCTTCTTGTTATCTTCTTGTTCGATAATAGCTTCTGAAATTCCTTTTGTTGTTCATTTGCTCGGGCGAGATCCTCAGGGATCGGCCGGTCCAAGCCCCGTCGAGCTACTCGCTATACATCAAGCACGGATGCATGCACGCACATGGCCATCGAATATCTTTCTAGCCTGTAATGGAAAAGGAAGATGAAAGAAGCAACAGCCTTTGGAGCTAATTCTCGACATGAATTATCCGCAGATAATCAAATGAATAAAGACATTACAACTACGGTAAACATTTACAATATAAAACACTCAAAAATCATTTACGATTGAAGCACGGCGCCTTCAGTAATTTTCCAATCTGAATTGGCATGGGATATTTCATATCTGGTAGTATAGATCTTATTGTATGAGTCATTTCGCTCTGGATTATTAACATCAGTTAGGTGGGCCGACTCTTCGAGAGTAGCCTCCACAGTCGCACGCCTTCCGTCCATGGATAGAGTCACACTGTCGATGGTCAGACTAATCAGAGAGTAATCCCAGAACCAACCGTTATGAGCAATTTCAGCTGCACGATTCGTCCAGACCCTTAACATCTGACCATCCAACACCTGCCAGAAATGTCGAGTTAGTTACAAATTGCACATACTTCCTCGATATTTGAGAAACAAACTGTGAATGTCAAGTTACGTGGGAAGATTTAAGACTTGAACTTTCCATCATCTGATTAAAGCTTGAATACCACCGGCACAACATTTACCACAAGGTTTCAGCATTACCATGGCTCTACAGCAGAGGTAATCTATTCATCCATCCCGAATGGAATGCAAATCATATGGTTATCAAAGTAATGGGACATGAGGCATACAAAGAGCACATTTATGCAGATTGCAGTCTACACAACTCCACAAGGAGAAAATGCTTCAGATCTCCCATTTGGGAGACACGAATACTGGAAATGTCCTGAAAAGGCTTGATAGAGGAAAATTTGTATGCACATACAAGTCGATATTTTAAATTTCATCTTCCTGTGGATGCCGATCATCTGAATCTTAATTTTTCTTCATCTCCCGTCTGAGAACGAGCATGACATCTCTTCATTAGATGCTCATGACATTAAGAATGTCTTCACCATATTCTCATCAAACAATTAATGTGTTTTATTATGCATGTACCATTAATCAAGGCAATAGCTGATGTTAAGAATTCCTTGGCACATCGAGCCATCAAATGAAACCTTGCTTCCTGCCATTATACCCTCATCAAGGCATATGATTGTGGAAGCAGATAAAGATTCTACCATATCCATTAAATACCACTTTAAATGACGATCATTTCTTAGTCATCAACTTGTGGCCGGCATTTATCTATCAATAAAACACCAGTCAGAAAAAAGAAAAAAAATGAAACTTAGACAATCTTCCCAGGGACAGGACTTATTGTCGCTGTAGCTGTCAAGAATAGGAGGCTCATAAATGTTCATGCTGATAAAAAAAAATGTCCAAGATCAAGATTAAAGCATGTAAAGAAGAAATTGCCTCACCTCAGGCAACTTTTCAAGGCAATGATCAGGTCCTAAGGCCTGCGACTTGATGAACTGCCACTTGCGAACAAGAGATTCTGCAAGCTTTGCGTCTATTCTGGGTGAATCCTCCGACAGTTCATCCATTGAGGACCCTGCACGGTGATACAAGTATTAGTAGCAGTACATGTTCAGCCAAGAATGCAAGACCGCAGGGACATGGTAAATGCTTGAGGGTCTAAAACTATGTCATAGAAGGTGTTATTAGTATGGGTTCTTTCATTAAAAGTACTAGCAAATGAAAAGGCAAATTCCCAACTTTCAGAGGAACACCCAAATCAATTACATGATCTCTTCAAAAGGCTCAAAAGAAGTACCAAACAAGAAGTTCACAAGAAATTTCAGAAGAGAAGTGTCACAGTTAAACATCAAAGCTTTATCTGAGGCATAAACTTTCAACAAAAGTATTATTAAGTTTACACACATAAAGATCAAATCTAAATACGTAACTCATTTTGAGCCATCTTAGGACTGGTTAACAGTGATAAAAGACCAAATAACGACAAGTAGACTTGATAAACAAAGTAACTTGCAAATGCTACAAAATAAATAGGGTAAGACTGAAAAAGGGAAAACAGAGTGCATTTTTCTAAAGATAACGTATTTTTTGTTTGAACAGGCCAAATTATCAGCAAATGTAGCTCAGATCATACCCCCACTAACAGCATCAGATGCCATTGCTGAGCCAACTTCTTTGCGAAGCACAGATGAGCCACTCCTAGCTGGAATAAATTTTAAGCTGACCAATGTAATTGCCCCAATTACCAATCCAGCACACATGATCTTAACACTGGCATCTTTGATTTTGTCTGTAATTGAATTTCCATCTTTTTCTGGCACTGTATCATCTTCTCTGGAAGCCTCACTTATTTTGGCAAGATTGTCCCCATCAGGAGTTAGGAAAGGCTCCGTAGATTCTGAATAAGGAATTAAGAAATCTGGTCCCATATATTCCTGGAGTCCAGTATCCTCTTTGCTATGACCCAGAGGAAACACCTTCCGCAGTGCCTGGATAGCAGTATCTTTGACATTATCAATTACTGCAGAAGCTTCAGCACCAATTTTCGCAATAGCCGCTGCTGCTGCTAAGGGCGAACTACCACCTCCTTCAAGCTTTTCCAAGTATCTGAGAACAGTAGGATCATCATAGTAATCACCCAGCTTGAACTGAATATCTTTGGTATCTCTAAATCTAGGAAAAACCACTTCCATCAACCACGTCTCCAGCAATTTACAAAGGCCAGGAAGATCATTGTCTTCATTATTCTTTGAGTTTTCCAAGACAAAGTCTACAATAGATGGATCTCTGAAAGGTGAGTTCACATTGTCCAAGCCCAACCATGAGCGACAATCGTCAAGCTCCCCTACAAGGATTGAACAGAGACCCCTCTCGAGAGCAAAGTCTATCTCCCGATTTTCTCTTGAAATGTAGACAGAGGCAGCATTCGCCAAGGTTACTTTAGTTTGCTGAAGTTGTTGGAACAGGTTATCGGCATCTTGGATGAGATGAGGTTTCTTGCCAACAAACGCATTAGCCACAAGTGCAAGGGCCACGCCATACACTTCAAAACTTTCTGCTGGAATGTTACCGGGTGTGGCAGCAAATAGATCCACCTTTGATTTGAAGATACAAACAGAGTTAAAATTATATTTTAGGCAGAGAAACTCAAAGAGACCTGAAAGAAAACAGAAAAAGGATTGTTACCTGCTCAGTAGCTGTCATTCTCAGAAAGGCCTCATTCATAAAGTCTTCACGTGTGAATCCCCCAGCAATCGCTGCTGCTCCACCTCCCCCAACAGCCCATAATATGTTACGCACACCATGAAGTCCCTCTTCCCTCCGTGTCTTGTACTCATCACCAAGAGGCAATGCTAAAAGTTCCAAAACACACCGCGGAGTAATCTCTTCTAGTGTCTCATCGATTTGTGCTCGTAAATCTGGCGCAAGGCTACTTGCGCCTTCCTCCTGTAAATAATACATGTTATAATCACATCAAACAGCAAGTGACCACACCCAGAACAATTCCACCTTCATCTCCCTTGCATTAGTACAATAAATCTTCAATAAATCCATCACCTAGTACCTGCAAAAGCTTCAGAGCTCTTTCCAGTGCCTCGCAACCGCCAATGAAATCTGGAGGGTTCAATGCCATGGCATCCCTCGACATATCGACATAAGCAAGCGCCATCACCAATACGACATCTTGCTTGAAACCCTTAGGCAACCGCTCCTTTAATAAACCCTCCCCAATCCGAAGCACCAACTTGGCCTCCCCTGACTCTTGCAACACACACAAAGCTCCTGGAACCTAACACAATCACCGCCAAAACCCCACATTTAGCAAAAGGAACGATCATTCACCTCCTTAGCAAGCAAAACTATAGTCACATTTCCCTGAATTCATCGTCAATCACGCTTACCTTATCCCAAGGGACCTGAGTGACGATCGTCTCGTTCGCGTCCTCGGCGAGGCCTTGGTTGTAGTCCCTCCGCAAGGTAGGCTTCGCGAGGGTCTCGCAGGCGGCTTGGAGGATCTGGCGGCGGCTGATGAGAGCTTCCGGGCTGAAGCCGTACTGAGGCGGCTTCGAAACCCTAGCCTCGTAGGCTCGCCGGATGCCGTCGCCGAGGAAGTGCGGCTCGGCGCCGAGCACCCGGTAGAAGTCGATGGGGACGGACAGGTGGCGCTCGGGAGGGGCGAGCTGGGGAGGCGCGAGCGGAGGGGAGAGGGTGGCAGCGGTGGAGGAGGACGACGAGGCGGCGACCGGGGAGTTGTCGGACGTGGTGAACTGAAAGTCCGCGAGGAGGCGGTCGGCCCATCTGCTGGCGGAGCAGGTGACGGAGGGGGCCTGGAAATTGCGTTGGAGCTTGGTGGGCGGCCGAACGCGGCGGATGAGTGGAGGAGAAGGGGGGGCGGGGAGGGCGATGCCGACGCCGGTGTGTCGGAGGTCGACCATTTGAAGCGGAGCTCTGCGCTGAGCTTAAACCCTTTCGGCATCTGCCACCGTCGCTCCATGCTTTGTATTGTGGGCTCTGAGCACTGATATTAATTCCTATTGTATTCTCTTCCCCCTTGGTCAGCAATCCGTTGTAGTCTAGTTGGTCAGGATATTCGGCTCTCACCCGAAAGACCCGGGTTCAAGTCCCGGCAACGGAATTCCCCTTTTTTTTTTTTTTTGTGGTTTTCACGGGAAATATTCTGTTTCCTAAGTTATATGACATTCTGTCTGCATTTGCGCAATAATCAAAAGTCAAATTCAGATTACCTTAATATATAGCTTATACAAATTTCTATTAATACCTTGCCGAATGCACTTTTCCAACTATGCTTTTCATCGTTTCAGAGCAATATTTTCATAATCACTATTCATTTTGACTAAAAACTTCAGTTGGTCGTGGACGTAAAGAAATCGCACATGAATTGGGATGTGTTGGCCGCTCCAAGTATTGTGCCAGAGCTAATTACAACCAGTGAAATCAGCTTAAGTTTAGATTACGCGGTTGAAAATTCAAGAACCAATCATCCAAATCCAATTACAGAAGTCGCTGGAATTTTGACTAGTTACACATGTTGCCACACCAAACGACGCTAAGATGGGCATCGACGAAGTTGTGCTCATGAATAAAGTTAACCATTGGCAAAGACATTCTAAATTGGAAATGTTTCTAGTTAACGGGGATTTCTACACAAGTTACAAGCCGTCCCCAAATGACAAGATTTGGCAATCAAGAACTATACCGATGAACCAAAATTCCATTCGACTCGGCTGTCGCAATGGCATTGCCATACTCTTGCGCAAATCGTTAACTTAAAAGGCCGCCCGTTCCCGAACGCAAGAACCGCCTCAGCAGATTGTCGAGCAAACCAAGGTGCAATGCATTGCCCAGTAAAGCTGACCACAAAACCTCGGGACTAATGAACATTGTTTGCCGTACATATATGGAGAGCAGGCAGCAATTCAACCGAAGTGAATGGTTTTGATCAATATGTATGTACCATACGGTGGAGATCAAGAATACCAAAGCTCAAAATTATCCAAGTTATACCTCGGTTTGTAGTTAAGCACGTATTCAACCAGAAGAAAGGGAAGTACTCACCTCCAGAACCTTTATTATGCAGAACTTCTGTACATGTTTTTCTTAACTAATGTACAGATACTTACAGTTTCAATACAGGAAACCACACACTCAGATCATCGATTTTATACTTGAAAAGAATGTTAATCCTTCCTCCACTACATAAATTGGACTGTAATGTAAACTTGAACTGAGATGCTGAACAACACTCGGTGACTTCTCTACGCAGAGGTCAAACCTTCGGGCAAAGAAACACTGCCTGGGTCAGGTGACAGAAATTTCCGGCAGGCGTACAACACTGCAGAGTGGAAGCCTGTGGGGTTATCAATGAAGACAAAGTGCCCACCCTGCAATTAGGCAACCCCAAATATCTTAGCAAACTGTGAAATAACAGAGTATATCACAGAGAGGAGAGAGGGAGAGAAGAGAGGGGGGGGGGGGGGGGAGAGAGACCTGGGGGACTCTGATGATTTCACATGGGACCCCCATCTGTTTCCGAGCTTCTTGGGCCCCTTGGTAGTCCATCCAATCTTGAACACCATATATGAACGTTGTTGGCACTTTCCACTCTGAAGCTCTGTATAAAGAGAGCATGTATGACACCAATCTATGCTACCTTATGCAGCGACCATTTGACTAATTTGCAAATGAGGGCAGATGAAGATTACACTCATTACAGAACGTGATTCCCATTTTCCTAATTCTTCTGTTGTAAATGAATTACACAAACAGCATCAAACTGTGGTTTTGTCCTAGCAAGCAGCACTAGAATGATAATTTTATGTAGAGCACAATGAATATGCTGCATCACATTAGCTGTTGGATCAAAGAAGAGATCAGAAGTATATCATCATGTTCTGTCAGGTGTACTAAACTTGCTAGCAGGAAACAATTTAAAAGTGCATAAACGTTACCTGTGGAGAAGAGGAGACTTGGTAAATGCACCAAAGGCAAATATGTACTTCAAGCAAAGTTCCCCGCTAGCTTTGGCAGCCAAAGTATGGTATACATAGTCTTCACACACAAAAACATTATCAGGAAACCCCAATCTTCTATCTAATATTACCCATGAACAATGCTTTAGAATACCATACCTGTCAGTAATTTGGATTCATCTTCCGTCAACACACTCCCATCTGAATAAGAACCAAATCTAGCACTCGTGTATCTGCGGACAATATCTGGACCCCAAGGGCCTAGACCTCTGCAAAATGGCAAACCCTAAATGTATCCAACGATTTTTAAGCAACCAGATGTAATCCCATTTCTAGCTTATCACAAAGACTTATACACATTGTTAGAAAGACTCGACGTAATGAATGCTAAAGCACAAGCCAACAAAGGGAGACTGGAAAAAAGCATACTACATTATGCAAATACACATATTTAGAATCATATTAATTCGAGAACTGAATTAGTAAAGACTTGCATTAGTTCTTCAAGGACAAATTGTTACTAAGAAGGGAGGAGGAAACTCAGCCATTTACCTCACAAGCTTTTGAGGAGTAAAATTAGACTCCCATAAATGGCTCATGATAGCTCCTTTCCACGTTTTTCTAAATCGCAAAAACCACTCAGCTTTGGGATCAGTTTCAGAAGAGAAACCAGCAGGTCCCACCAATATCAAGTGCTGAACATGCTCCGGATGCTGGTTGCATAAAAGGAAATGGAGTGAGAAACATTCTCAATTAGTTTCATACAGACCAAGAATTGGATGTCAACAGGAGACCATTTATGATGTACCTTCAGAGAATATTTAGCTGCAACGTATCCCCCAAAAGAATGTCCAAGCAATATAAACTTGTCAATGTTTTTAGCTTTTCGCCATTCCTCAAAAGAGTCAATGAACCATGCCTCAGTCTCTGCATAAGTATGTATTCAATAAATATCGTACCTGCTTGTCGCATTTCAGAAAAAGTAAAAAGTACCTTTTTTGTCATAACCTAATATTATACGTTACTATATGTATCGAAATTCACTTGTTGTTAAAGACAGGTACTTTGTGTCAGAAAAGAATTTAAGTGCGTGCAATGCGAGATGTAGAGTAAATATTAAGGTAAAGAGTTAAAGTCAAAGTAAAACTAGACAATCTTCAATTATAACCAAGCGACTTATGCAAGAAAATGAGAACAACCAAGCATCTGGTAAGATCAATGTCAAAACCAACCTTCAGTACTTCGGCAAGTGAAGTCAGGCCTGCTTGATCCTCCCCAACTGACAAAATGTGGAAGCTAAATAATAAGCTTTGAGCAGATGTTAAAAAGAAAATGGCATGTTAAGTGTCAGATAGCGAGTCCTATGGTAAGATTTAGTATTATGAAGCCAAGCCCCCAAAGCTAACGTGAGAACTCCATACTAATGTCCTCCATTCAAAAAAGAATCAAACAATTTGATGAGAGTTGCAAGATTGCATAAATGAAAACCATGCAGCTAAAGATGTCAATGCATTGAGCAGCTTGAGCAGTCATACAATGTCTTCGAATATAACAGCAAATATCATACATATGCTTTTGCTGGTGACTAAAGTGTACAGAAGGTTCTCCTCTTGTTAGTTTCAGTTTCTAAGAATACCCACAGCTTGGAACATGTGACAAACATACAAATCAGCTTCCAGCAAAACCCAATTCCTCTTAACCGTTTTGAGAGAGGATGCTGCATAATCTTCTAAGGAATTTTCTATCAACATAATAGCTAAAATTCAGAGACAGGTAAAATGAAACCGAGCTTTCATTTGTTGGCTTAACTGCTGTATAATATTTTCCATTTCTCTATTATTTATGTCTAGCATCCCCTAAAACTGTTAGAATCATCAAATAAATAGATATTCACCAATATTTAAATATTTTGTCTTGATAATTTCTCAATAAATGATAGTCTAAAATAAAGATTTACTGCTCCTCGTGTACTTTGTTTAACAATTGCCAACATCAAGAACTTATTCTCAATCTATTTAATAGTTCTTAAACATGTATGTGATCATTATGGGAATTCGTTTTGTTGAAGATATCATAATTAATTAAGTTTCATCGTAAGAAGAACAAACTGTGCACTGGCAATGCCCCTGAAGAAGCACAAAGAAGACAAGCTTTTACAAAGCTTGACTAGTTCCAAACTCGACTACAAAGAAAAAGGATGACAAAATCTGGTTTTGGTTCACGCAGATTCTATTCTCTCAAAATCAGCAGAAATGTAAGCAGCGAATGTTCAAATCATTATCGATTGGAGTTAAGTACAATATCAATAGGACACGGAAATGTGGTAAATGAGGGGCTTCCTGACTACATATTGCCAAACCCAATTAGATGGAAATCGGACAGAAATCAGCGTTAAGACTAAAAAAACTCTCTTCTTGTTCGAAACACATACAACTTAAGGTCAAGGGAATTCATGTGTGAGGGCTTTTACATACCCAAGCTGATCAATGGCGATGACCTGGAATCGCTTCGAGAGGGCTTCGAAATTGCGGAAGAAAAAGCCCTGCGAGGCACCGTACCCATGAACCATTACCAGGGTAGGGGAATCGTCCTTGCTGTCGAACGTAATCGTGTTGATGAATCTTGGCTCATCGCTGGAAGATCGGAACCACCTAATCTTCGACCCTGGGGGGCCTGAACCTATATTGACCTTCTCCTGAACATACGGAGTCCTAAATTCACACGAAACCGTAATCAGAAACCATCACCAAAGGCCATAAAAACAAGAAACTAGGCAGGCTATGGCGTGATCCAGCACGACAACAATGAGCCAAAAATCACAAAATTAGACCTGATTATGAGAGAGACAGAGACAGAGACAGAGACAGAGAGGGGAAGGGGAATACTTGACGAGGGAGAGAAGGCGTTTCTCGGCGGCGATGATGTGGTCGGTGGAAGTGGGGATCCAGCGTAGGACGGAAGGCCAGAACCACCGGGCCTTGGCCGCGCTCTCCGCCGCCGGAGCCGCCGTACGGAGCTCGGCGTTGGCAACATTCTCCGCCATTCTCTCGACCGAAGACGACCGCCAACGCAGGCGGGGGAGGCTCATGCAAGATCGGAGCGAGGGAGTCAATCAACAGAGAAAGCGGAGGAGCGCTCTAGATTTTCCGAACGAGCTTTGCGGACGACTCCTACGAATCCGTATATTTATACATGCGCGGAGGTGTCCGCTCGCTCTCCCGATGAAAATGCAAATGCTCGCCCACGAAAATGCTGCCTCCAGTGCTGCCCACGTAAAGTTGGGAGAGGGCGAAAAACCGACGGCTTCTGATTTTCGATATTTACGAAATTCAAATAGAATATTTACTGCACGAAAGATAAATTACATTAAAAAAAATTGCACTTTATGACTCAATTGCAATTTTAATCATGCTTTTTGAATTTTTTATGATTTAATTGTTGATGATGAATTTATGAAAATGACATGATTAATCCAAAAGTGACTAATTATATTGGTTGAGAGTTTCTCTCTCATTGTCGAGATTGAAGATTCGAAATCCGTAGAGCTTCTTTCTACGCTAGTGTTTAATCGAGATCATATACTAGTCTCTCCCGATGTATAGGTATAATTAAGAAAACCATTTTCTATTCGGGCCTGGTTCCACGAAATGTCTGGGAAAATGCAGAAAAGTCTAAAAAAAGGTTCCGCGCGTAGGGGAGTGACCGAGACGCGCGTCGCGAGGCCAACAGTAAAACAAAGTGTGCTGCGATGACGTCAGCACTGACGCTACTCCTGCTTCTCCGGGAAGAAATGAAACTCTCCGGTTGGCGAACTTCGCAAGTCGGTCAAAACCCTTGTCCCGGAAGGAGTTTTGAGAGATCTTATTACGGCCCCCCTGGCTTAATGCCTCGGCCCACTCTCTTGGCCCTTGGATCAAAAGCTCATTTCCATCGGGACCCTTCGTTTTGTTACTGCCTCCTTTAACCTGCTCAGCCGGTTGCCCGTCACCTCCTTTTACGAAGGAGGATGGTCAATCCGCCCTCGCGTTTTTCTTTGTTCCCAAGATCGACCGCGGAAGCAGAAAGGAGTGTCGTTCCGTGTTCCTGTCCGTTTGATGTCATTGACCGGACGAATACAGATTCTTTACCAAAGTGTCATCGATAGTGAAATCTCTCTCTCTACATATATATAGAGATTTTTGGGATTAAATGTTGTTTCTTACGTAAATCTCAATCACAAGGAGATGAACATGCCCCCTTTATGTGCAGAGAAAAAGAAAGAAAGAAAGTGGTGTTATAAAATACGTATGATATGTACGTTACTGAATATTCATTAATATCAGGCGTTACGTAATTAATGTTAGACGATATAATAAATTTATTACAACAATTTCATTTAATAAATAGGAGTTCGGTTATGGTTATTGTAACGATAACAACGATAAGAGTGATAAGAATTAGAAAGAGAGTTTCTCTACTACCTTCAGTATTCATTTACTTTCTCTATATCATCTTTCTCTTCTTCATCTCTTTTACTTCTCTCGATTATATACTTGAACCGCATATTTTACAACAAGTGGCTTATTTCATGATATATGTCATTAAAATATAATCATAGATATTGTGGAATGAGATTGAGAGATTCAACATCTCAAATAATAAAATCTTTTCAAAACAGTGGAAAAGCATTATGTAAAAGGTCTCTTTTTATCATTACCCAAAAAAAAAGGTCTCTTTCTATGGTTAATATGCATCAATGTCGAAACGAATTTAAGTAGAGAAATATGTCGAGCGCCATAAAGGAAGAATCCTCATAATGTTGTCAGCATGCTCAAGTGCGATTAAAAAAAAATCTTCTTTCATGGTTCACGTGGTAGACATAGTAAAATCCTTAGCGATTCGTTTAAATCAAATAGGACAAGAGTGTAAAAGTGATCAAATGCTTATGCGTCTGCTTATGGTAAATAAATTTCAAATGTGACAAAAAGGCTTACATTATGCTAAGCACGGCACAAAAGCAACAGAATAAAAGTCATGATATGGGCCCTCGTCTTGTGGTGAATCATGATCAATGTGTCGGGAGTATATGATGAGTGTGTCGAAAAATGTGTGATGGCAGTGCTTAGTAGTGCTAAATCATGGGCAGAAAAGCTATGAATATGATTTATGTGCTTAAAATTTTCATTTCATGATGAATATTTTCCTTACTTCCGGTATGAGATGAGTATGGCATAAAGCTTCAATCTATGCTAGATACTTCTCAATCTACTGTGCAGTAAGACGAACCATCACGTGGCGAATTTATCCTAAATGTCGGTAAAAATGGGAAATTTATCTTGAAAGTTTAGAATGATAAAATATATTTCAATGTCATTAAGAAATTCTTTACTGAAATAAACCCCGTCTAATAATAGATGCGTGGAGGTTAGTTGAATGTAACGCAAGCGTCTAAAAAAATGACAAAGAGACTCGTTATATGGTTAATAAGTCTCGATTTAAGTATGATGATCGGTGTATTAATCCAAGTAAGAAAAATAGAGAAGGCGCCACCAATAATGTCTAAACTTTTCCTCACGATTCGAAGTCAATCCTACATCATTTTTTCGTTCGATGAAGTCCCAAACTTTAATAAACAAATCGGCATGGCCCTCCTATTGACAACAAGGCCATGTCACGTGCTTTTGGCTAACGCGTAGTGCCGGTTGTTTTTGGATAATCCAAGACACCCAACTAACTGTAGTGTCAAATGCCAACGGGTTGAATGCTAGTTCCTGCAATGACTAAACGACAAGGATTTTTTGTCATCCAGCCAGGCCCAACGCATGAAACATTTTCGGAACACTACTGTTGGACCTTAATCTCACATTCAATGTCATCCAGCCAGGCCCAACGCATGAAACATTTTCGGAACACTACTGTTGGACCTTAATCTCACATTCAACGATGAAGCTGTGACGACAGTTTTATCGAAAAAGCAAAGTTTTATTTGCTGAAGCATACACCCTAAAGGAAAATTTAAATAGACCCGAATTGGGTGGGTCCTTGCAAAGGAAGAACCAATCTAAGATTTGAGACTAGATGCAACGTACTGAAGCAAGATGAAGATGAGAAGGCAAACCAGATCACGCCAGCAGAATAAAATGGGTAGTACATCGAGACAGATTTTGATCAGTGTCCGCAGCATATGGCATGACATGGAAAAATAATTACTAGTTCACATGATGGAAGGTGAGGTCCTGACTGTCGTAAATCGAATATGAAGGTGCAATGACATCATATATCTGACCAAAACATAGACAAGCACGGCAAGAATTATATGGAATTAACTTCCACCTTAATCGAATAAAAATACCGATAAGCTTCCTGAAGCACTACACAAACCACACAATCAACACTCATGGCTAGTCCTCGTTTACTCAGCTCTTGATTGACCTGCCCGAGATGATAGAATGATGCCAACAATAAGGCCGTAGAGGGCCAGTGCTTCAGCAAAAATAAGAATAAGGATCATTCCCACAAACAGCTTAGGTTGTTGTGCATTGGCTCTGCAGAACAGATTTTAGCATGTTAAGAATATAGTCATCTAGAGGCTATGAAAGGTAATAGACAGCCACGAGATAATTCTAACTAGAGGGTATTATGATCCCAAATCAAGAATTAACAGGTTACTGAGAAAATGATAAAACTATATAAAGAGTGCTGGAATCCATCACGTCTTTCTAAACAAAGAGTCAAAACAACTAACCACCACAGCTTAACTTCTTATGATGTGGGCAGAGAAAGCATTGACGCCATATTTTTTATATTATAAGTTGTAAATAGTAGAGCTCCGATAAAAACTTCAAGAAATACTAAACATGGTGAAACCGCGAACCAGCATCCAAATTAATAAACTTCTATATCAATAACTTCTCAAACGGTTCATACAGCTTCAGGCTTGTGTACAAAATGATTAGCTCTACACCTATAGCATGAGCAATTTGAAGAAAACAATCACCTTCTAGATGTCTATTTGAAGTGCCCCTCAAATGGAAACAATGAACTTATCAACTTCTCGAGTTGCCCCTTAAATGCTAACGTTCCCTAAAAACCCAGAAGTCCGCACAGACTAGAGTTCAGTTTAGCCAGAAACACAGATTAAGTTCAGCCTCTCAATTGATTTTAGGACTAAAATAAGGCAAGAATGGAACAAAATGGCAGCAGTGCTTCATATAAATGTTTTCAGGTCCTGCGGACCATCACTAAATCTGAAAGAAGAGGCTTGGAACTAGCAAACAATGAGAAGTAAGTCTAGATAGCCGCTCTCATAGTGTGTCAACTTAGCTGCTTGTGCAATTACGATCCAACCAAAAGGATAATGAGCCTGAATCGAACAATCATAAATATTTCCACATTATTTTGGGAATCTTTACAATCTTAAAATCCCCCACTCCGATCTTAAGATCTTTAAAAGCTCCATTCAATCAAGGTAGCAACCTTGACAAAACATCGATCTGGGAGGAAATAGCCGATGAACCATGGCCAATCCACAGTAAATAATGGCAACATTACAAGCAAAGCCTCGACTACAAACTCCTAAAGGGCCGAAGCATTTCTACAAAATTGGAGACCTTTCCTCACGTCAATCCCTGAACCCCAACTAACTATCCACGTAACCGACGCAAGCAAATCGATGGAAAAATTACCTGACGCCAGCGTCCCCAACGATGCCGATTGCCATACCGGCGGAGAGCCCGGCGAGGCCGCAAGCGAGGCCGGAGGACAGGTGCGCGTAGCCATCGAACAGGTAATAAGACTTAGCCTTGGGGTTAATCCCGGTGCTAATGATCACGGCGATGATCAGGCCGTAGATACCGAGGACACCGGCCATGACCACGGGCACGATCGACTTCATCACCAGCTCGGGCCTCATCACCCCCATCGACGCCACGCCGACGCCGCTCTTGGCGGTCCCGTAGGCGGCTCCCATGCCTGCGAAGAAAACGCAGATTCGCCCCCCGCTAGGGTCGTCAGATCGAGAATGAACCGGAGGAGAGAAAAAGAAAGACGGAGGGGAAAGTCGCGGATACGGCGGATGCGAGGGATTGGCGACTCACAGGAGAAGACGAGGGCGGCGGCGGCGCCGAGGAATCCGAAGAAGGGAGCGGTCTCATCGCCACTGAAGCCCGAAGACATCTTCTCTGTCGCTCTCGATGGATGGATGGATGGACTACTGGAATTGATGAGGAGGAGGAGGAAGAGGAGGAGGAGATGCGATGGATGGAGATCTGAGATCCCTTCGCGACTCCTCCTTTTTTTATTCGGAGTTCGTGGGGAACTTCGATTTCTTTTTTTATTTTTTATTTCCTTCTGTGGGTCACGAGTTTTTGCGTCTTCATCCAGGGACGTGTCTCAGATTCATCTCGGCCTCGGGCCCGCTGAAAGAGACGGGACATGGAAAATTACACCTATGCCCTCCTACGGGAATGTGAGGCCTATGATGACACGTCATCGCCCCCGCCTCTCTCTTTGTGTGTCTTTTTTTTTGAATCCTTTTTCGCATAAAAAATATTCCAAACGCTACCGTATGACATAAGAATTCTAAATTTTTCCATTATGGTCGTTTTCTCTTATGTCATAAAAAGTTTGAAACTTATATTAATATGAAAATGTATTCTGAACAGAATTGTAATAGTGTGTGTATATATATATCATCCATATATAAATTGAGTTTTTTGTGGCTTCAAAAAAGTTGAGGGTATTTTTATCATAATGAACATGATTCGAGATTATTATGGTATTTATTCTATAAAAAATATATGGTAGCATCTGAATCTCATAAAATAATCATGAACAACTTATCATTTTGTGCTTATGAAGACATTCGAAGAGGTTCTTATGTTATTGACAATGGATGCGATTCAATAGATAAGAGCTCTTAGGAAGATTTCGTTTTGCATGACTCAAATCGAAGCAATAACCCGATTAGATCATATACAAGTATTGTTTCAAAAATTAGCCATGATCAATTATGCCAAATTACAACTTCAACTTAACTTGCAAATAGTGAAATAATTACCTAATTAGTCCTAAATTGATTGTGCATTCATCAATTTAGAATTAAATGTATAATTCAACATACCGACACGTCAACAATTTCTTATGGAAATTGGTCAAAATGATTAGGAATTTTGCCTAAAATTTTAAGAATAAATTGACAAAGTAAAAAAAATTAATATTGAATTTACAAAAGCACAATAAGTTTAGTAACAAATTACGTGCAAAGAACAGGCTAAAGGGATCTTGCTGTATTTATTCTCTTTCTAGACTTCATATATCGAGTTTCAATCATTATGCTTAGTGTATTCAGTCAAAGTTATAACAATGTTTTGGCATACACATCACGGAGCTAAAATCCACCGAAGAGCCAATTTTCCCATTTAGTACTCATCGATTGTAACAAAAATTGGAAAGCATGTCAGTGGAAACAAAAGGGCAAGAGCTCAAAGCAAGAACTGAAGGCGAAATTCCTTTCACTTCGAACTAGGAATGACATGCTGTGCAATTGAATGGGGCGACACAAGCCGTAAGAAAATTCGTAAGAACATCGTTGGCGTCCATTCGAACATTTGAGACAATCACATATATGACAACAGTCGCTAGAAGTAATGATAACGAAAGAGAGAGATTCAAGTAAATCGACATAGAAAGGGAATCAGAGAACATAAAGTTACAAGACCACTATACATATGTTAGCAAACTGAAGTTTTGCAACCTCAAGGAGCTAGAGCTTTAACTCAACAGGTCAAGGAGCTAGAGCTTTAGCACAACAGGTCAAGGAGCTCCTTTCCATACGAGCGCATATTACTCAGCCAATCTCTGAGATTATGGGCACGAATGTAGGAGTCCGAAGTTTAAGAAGCAGAGCTACTTTGTCAGGCTTTGCACATAATAACCTGAGAGTTTACAACCAGCTGATCCCTAGTTTTCACCAGAACAAAAGAATTCGCACTACTAAGCGGTTCAGCAGCTGGTCATTCAACATACAAATGAGAGTCTGAGTTTTCCTTTGACTAGCTAGATAGATTATATCTGGACCACACCACAATAGAAAATTCCTCCCTGGCATGATGTAATCAGAGTGAGGTTAAAAACAGACACAACTAACATTTAAAACACACGCGTTCTTGGGACAACGATCATCCATAAGATGATCTCTCCTCTCAACTGCTTGTTGCAGTGACCATGGAGATCAGATGAGTCCCATAGATTAGAGTACCTTGATGCTTTATCAAAGATGCTATCCAATGTGCCAGCTCTGCACCGTAACATAGTGCCTTCTGCAAAGAGGAAATATATGCACAATCCCACAGAAAAGACACTCGACTCTTGACTGGTCTTATCTATTTTGCTTGGACGAGTAATTCACACCAAAGGATTCTCGATTGATCACAGCACACAAACACTGCAGGAAAAATTAGTCGTTCAGATACATGAATGATCCACACATGCAAGATACTGCAGCATTGACAAAGGGACAAATTTTAACACGATAGCAGAGCATAGCAGTTCGTGACACTGGCTGAGTGGGATAGTTCGTCAATATATACAATTACACCAAGCAAACGAACACAGAGATACATAGAATTATCTGAGTGAACATTGAAGGAGCTCAAAAACATACCTTGCAGGGATTGAAGCAATGCAGGATTGTCCATAAAACCTGGCAAAGAGTATGGAACAGCAATGAGTATTGTGTACCTAAAATATATTCACAAAAAGGCTGGCTTCATAATGTGAATCCATGGTTTCTTTTCAATTGGATACCAACTGCTTGGACGCTTTTCAAAGCCTCTATTGCATATTGCAACACTACAACTCATTTCAAGTGACATCTGTGCTGGTTGGTAGCTAACCACTACAATGACTCAGATAAAACTGGTTTTACCTGCAGACAATCTTGAAGAGACAATAGTTAAATAAAAGCTCTAGCCAACGATGCTCGTTTTAAATTTCAAAAAATGAACATCCAATCTTTCCAGATGCTTCTGCCAACTGCACCTGAACAGCTACCGATGCTTCATCGAGATCAATTGAAACTCCGGATATAGAACTGTGGTCCATGTTCTTTTGTTCTACTATGGAAACAAGGACAGCAAAATAAAAAGAAAGAAAAAGAATGTCCAATGGAACAAAGCAGTGTTTAAACCTTGAACATGTTGAAATGCTCGATTCAACTTGCAGAAAAAAACATTCAGCGCTTTGCGCACAGAATGTGATTCTTCTATAGGGTTAATTGCTGATAATATCCTACAATGTACAAATGTTATCACATAAAACAAAAACATCTAACAATAGTCTCTACCCTAGGTGTATGCCTTGAAAAAAAGAAGAAAAAAAGAAGGGTTCCTCATGTCCACCTTTAAAGTACAAGCTGGGTATAGCTAAACCTATCACATCAAGAATTTTCCCAGCAAATTGAAGTCAGTCGAAAATGTCGCAACACACGATAACTTGTTTTGATGATTGAGGACATTTGCAAGAAGCCACCAGTTTCATCAAAGCACCACATGTCCAAGCCAAGATAAGTTGAACGACATTCACCACTCTGTGGCAGATCCTCCATAACCAGCAAATTTGGACCTTCTTGTGAATTTACAGCATGCAATCCTTTCAATGCCTCTATCATTAACCACCATCATCAAAGGAAGTCAACCAGTATGAGTCAATATTCCAGGAAAAGAGACAAAAAGTAAAGGACCAGAAAGTCCTCCAGCCTATCATGGTTTCACAACCGGTTTAGCTGCCATATGCCTCTCGATCAATTTGTCCACAAAAGCACGGATCTGCATGTTGAATGCAGCAAAGGAAAGTTAAGCATCAGCAAAGAGCAACACTGAAGCTCAATCATAAAGCAATCAGACATCTCTCCATAGTAGGACATCGTGCTTTGTAACAAACTGAACCGTGTGTCTGTGTGCAATTTTCCACAGAGCTACCAAAAAAGGACCCTGGAAAGGATTACAGGGATACTGGTAATGGCCAATCACACATCAAAAGTAAACTTCTTTGGCATGAAAGTAAGTACAGTCCACACCTTATTCCGACGCTTAAAATCAAGAAATTCTGGAACTGACATTGCTTTCTCCGCATCCGTAGCTTGCTCCATGACCTGTCAACAGAATATAAATGATACATGCCAAATGAAGATAGTTGCTACACACAAATAAATTTATGAAGATGCTGAGGAAAACATTGCAAAATACCTTTGTTGCGGTTTTCTTCATTATAGACTTGTATCCTTCCCTATCAATTTTTCTAGCTTTATAAAGGGGCATGAGCAAAGTAGCAACATAATCTACCACTGCCTGTTTAATTCGATCTGCTCCTCGATGCTGATTCTCATTCGAATCTTTGTTCACAGTAATCTGTGATAGAGAGCTCTCATTAGCAAGCCTCTCACGATTACGGGCCAGGGGTCTTGGGAGAGAATTTGAGTCCTCCTCATCTTTTACATGCATATTTGGTAGGAAGGCATCAGACTCTGCTGCAGCTGCTTGAGATTGCCATCTTTCAATGGCGTGATAATCTTTACCCTCCACACTTCCAGATGCATTTACCCATGCTTGTGTATATATGCTACTATCTACTGCCACACTTTCTCCAGAGTTCTCTCTGAAGTTCAAATTGTTCGCAATGTCATTTGAATGGCTCTGCTGCGATTGGTTTTCTACTGACACTTTTGAACTTTCAAGGTTAATAAAAGGAGGGAAGTCGACAGACCAATCCCTAACTCTGCAATTCCTAGAGTCTATTTCAGATATGCAATCTTGTCTCCCTAAAACACCACCAGGCCACTTCCTCTGAAGTTCAGATTCATCCATCTGAGCATACTGCTCCCTTCGAGCAAACCTGTTAAATGAGGGTATCTTGGGAAGCTGCAACATTGTCCTCCACTTCGCTTCTGAAGATGCATATGCCTGCAGCATTCAATACACTGGTTATCCAATTTCTTCCAATTAATGACAGTAATGGTGACACAAGGGAGTGGGACCAAGGCAGCACATAATTCATCGACAACTATGAAAGCCTAGAAACAATGTAATCCAACAACAAACAGCCAGAAGATATGACAAAACAAGTTTGGTTTTATCAAAGTCTCTAGCAAAGAAGAAAAATGAACGTGTGTGTACAGCTCAGCACTTTTCATGGTATTTATGGAACACAACCAACAAGGAAATGGTGGAATAACAACTTTCTGTAAGTGAGCTAACACATAAATGGAAATTGCTTGAGTTGCCAGTATATGAGGTCCGGCAGTAGTTCAAGTAAACAGAAAGGAAGGACTATGTAGCAGAAACTTGTAGCATTCAGGGGTAATATTGAGATCACTCAAGGGGTACCCCAATGTATCCTAAACGAACGATTTTGACAAAACAAAGAACCCTTTCAATAAAGAAAACAGCCCGGCCCCTTAAAATAAAAAAATATATACACATGAAAGAACTAATGTGAATGACCTGACCCTTATCATCTATTGCGAGTAAGATCCAACAAAAGAATACCTCAGCAGCTGCCAGTGCCGCAGCACGGGCTGCTTCAGCGGCAGCTAAGGCAGCCTTTTCTTCCTCAGACATGACCATCTTTTCATTCCTGACCATAATCCCATCCCGTCTCTCCACTGACCCTCGGGACCTTGACGAATTGCTTTCCGATCTTGAGTCGTTAATGATTTCCAACTTGGCTGGTTTGCTCTTCACTTTTTTAATGTTTGTAATAGAAGGCAAATCATGCGTGTTTCCTTTAGCATCATAACCACTGAGTAGCGTCCGTACAGGTAGCCTCCCAGAAGAAAGATCTCTAACAGATTTAATTTTCAAAGAAGCTTTTTCCTTGCGAAAGACTTCAAGCCATACACTAACCAATTGACTCGCTATAGCTCGTATATCACGGCTTGTATGCACACAGACTTTCTCCTTCACAGTTTTTCCAATACCTACAACACAACAAGTTCATCAAAAACGCATTAAAACAGCCACGCACAGAGAGAGAGAGAGGCGTGGCAAGAGTCCTGTGAGCCTATAAGTGAATATCCTAAACAAAACTTAATATGCATTAGGTGCAGAATTTTTCATTAGACTTTGCCAGCATGAGGAAGCACCACCTAGAAGCATATAACTACAAATTGTGAGGATCTCCAGGACACACAAGGCAGCCTGCCCTATTTTCCCAAATAGCCACAGAAGATCAAAGTTACTTAAAAAGGTAATAAGTCAATATAGCTAGTCGCCTATTATGAGACTTCCCTCAGGAGCAAATCCCCTAATTTTGCACTGAACCTAGAATGGGCGGTTAAAGGCAAATGCAACAAGAAATCTGTGTAAGGTTCTAGCTTTTTGACAGATATAAAGTTCATTTGTGTTGGAACAAAAGAATGTAGAAAAAATCTGTCCCTTTTTACAAGCAAAAAAAATCCAAAGACTCCATGCTTTAGACACATACATCCATTCAACATTCCAGCGCAAAAACTTTTGTGCATAAGTCAAACTATACGTGTAGCATTTCTCCTACCTTCCAAGAAAAATCAACAGACTCAAGAAGTTGTATTGTCGGTATAACGTTCAAGTTTTCTTCAGCTTGCCATAATTATCTTGATACGACAAAGAGAACTCCATACCTGACAGACGCACTGCAAGAAGATCAGTGGAGACAAGAACCAGAAGGCGAACACAGTGACGAAGAAGTTGGGTCCCATCCTTTCCCATTGAATCCTGCCACAGAATGCATGTAAATCATTATCAATATTCATATCAACACATAATTTCATGTCAATGAAACTTTAACCATAATGATACCAGTATCCATGAGTTAAGTGTGCTAAGGCCTTCTTTGGTGCCAGCAAACGACTTAAGGGTTTCAACAGGAAGGCGTAGCAGTGCCTTTGCCACATGCAGTCTTGCAGCAGTGGCTTTAGTGTTGAAAAACAACTCCTGCAGCAAAGCTTCCCTGGAAAGGATATAGTCACCCTCCAAGGAGTTCTTGTAACGGTAATTAGAGATTTCAACTGCCTCAAGCCTCTTGATTATGTCCCTGACTTCATCTCTTTCATTGTCAGATTGCCTTTGTGCAGCTTCCATTGCCTCCACTTCTGCTCTGTAATCATTTCCAGTACTCAATATGTCCATGATTCGCACAGCCTCCCTGAGTCCACTCATCATTGCTCCACCAACAGTGTCAGGATGCTCCTTACAGGTGGCTTCACCAGCAAAAAATACGCAGTTATCCACAGGTTTACCCAAGGTGTCATAATCTTCTCCAGATGCTCCAATCGCAACATAGGAATAAGCACCATAACTAAAAGGATCCCTCCCCCAGTCAGTGACAACAGATGCAACTGGATCAGGAACCGATGCCTCTCCAAACAGTTTACGAAGAACCACAACAGCATGACCTACATGGTCAGGTGTGGTCATACATTGACCATCGAGGGCAGCCTTCCCAACCAATAGGGCTATAAGAACAGGAGCTCCAACAGTTTTCTTGACATTCCAGAACATGAAGCACTGACCCCTGCAATTGGTTTCCTCCGCAGTTGCTCCAAAATAATCTACAGTATCATCCCAAAATACTTCTGTGAATTCTAAAACTATTTTATTGAGGACGCCAAAACCAAGATGCTTAATGGAAGACTGTTTCCATTGAGGTAATGGAGGGAGAAACTTAATGGTCTCAGCTTTTAAGCACCCAAGGGGTACTGTCACCAGAACAGCGTCTCCTAAAAACTCATGGCCATTTGAAGTGGAAACCTTAACTCTGTAAGAGTCTCCATCAATTAATCCACTCTCATTGGTACCATATGAAATGTCTGTTACTATGTGATTTAGATGTATATTCAGGTCTTTCGCAAGAGACTCAATGACAGTACTATAACCCCCTTTTATCATACAGTGAGCTCCCCCAAATCCTCCATATATATCATCTTGATTCCAATACGGAAGGGATACTTCCTTCAGCAATGCAGCACAACCATATTCCAAATGGGCAAAATGCCAATTCATCACCCTTCTTTCAAGGGGATTCAATATGTCCTCCTTTGAAAAACTATCATCAGGAGCTCCACAGTCAGTCTTAGTTTTTAAATTGATGAGTGAAGAGTTCTGCAGTTCACTTTCTCCAATATCTGTTCCTACTTGTGCCATTCGGCGCCTCCTAAGTGCATATTCTAAACCATCCTCAAGTGACATTTGCATAGCACGATCCCCATTCTGTGCAACAACCAACACCATATCATCCAGAAGGCTGTTGTATTCAGCTTCCAAGGCTTCATCAAGATCAGCAGGAACCTTCTGACCCGTTACAACATCATAGAGAGGGCAATCACTGTTTAACACAGTCAATTCAAGACCCAACTGTGAACAGATCAATGAGGAAGGATCTGGCCTTCTTTCAGTGTCCATATCAGCTTCAACACCAGTAATGATGCTAGCCCCAAGATCAACTGGAACGGAAAGAGATGAACGATCAGTGTAAACTCGGCCACCTAACCGACTCCTAGCCTCAAGCACAGTCACTGAAAAACCCTGGCGGTGCAAATGCCGTGCAGCGCTTAAGCCAGCAGGACCTGCTCCTATAATTATTATTCTCTTTCCAGCATCTGAGCTGCATTTCAGATGCCCTGCCTGAACATCGGAGAAACATTTTACAGAATCAGGACACTCTGCTGATTCTGAAGCCATAGCAGGCTCCAAACTGAATTCCATAGCTTTGGAAGAATCATCAACAGGTAAAACATCTAAATCTGACTTCTTTGGCAAATCTGCATCAGTCAAATCATTTCCAGAGTGACGGTTGGCCAGGCAATCAATTTTAATATCACAGGCTGAGTGCCACATCCTTGAATTAAGACTCTGGCAATCCAACATTTCTGATTTGGAACTTCCGTCGCTAATCATTCCTACACTGTCATTTGCCTCCACACAAGTTTCAGATCTCTTGAACTGACCAAGTGCAGTGGAAATCTTGCTTCCCATATCAGCAAAAGACATCCCACTGATCTTCTCAAGATCTTTTTCACCCGAAACCTCATCATTCGGTTCAACACTTAATTTGGTTCTCTGCTTATCTGGAGCAATGGACACCCAACCAATCTTTTCACAATCTTTTTCACCTATAACCTCATCATTTTGGCCCGCATTCAATGTGGCTCTCTGCTTAGCTGTAGAAACTCCAGTATTGATATAACCCTGGCAAATATACATAATCACTTGACATTACTCTTTAACTAATATACACAGATGATAGAACTCTTCAGCCATAAAAGTGCCCTTTAGTAGAAATAACAGAGTAAATTACGAAAAACGTTTTTGCATGTGAACTGCACAAAATTTTATGTTAGGATGTGCATGGAGCACATAAGTGAAAATCTTTGTCATGTCTAAAGAGTATTGAAGTTCAAGGGCCAAGAGTGTGCAAAATGTCACGATGCTATACTGTGGAGTAACTGCAATGACTGTCTCAGGAGATGACAGTTAAATACATATCTACATGTGGACGAATGGACATGCCATGATAATCTGCTGTAACTTCATTCTGATCATGAAATTGATGCCAACAGAGGAAGCAGGATGAAGAGTTCATAAATGCTAAAAGTTCATTGTTGAGAATGAAATGACTTGAAAGCCAATTACAACTTACACTCTGATCGAGAAAAGCATATATTTCTCTAATTAAAGAAGCTCGAGCTGGTTCATTGTCCGAGGGAGATTCTGCAACCCCACAGTCCACAAGAGACAATATGTTACTAGCATCTTTGCTCCAAAGACTTAAGATCAAATTCCTGTAATATAACAAGTGATAAGTTATATTGAGCCAGTTTAGAGCACGGAAAATAGAAGCTTGCATAATAGTAACAACAGACTAAATACCCTAACTTCAGTTATACAAGGTGAGGGGAAGCATTCAAACTTTGCACCTCACAGTGAGTTGGGATGAAAAGCCCCATTGGATATCATTAAGAATTTCAATTTGGTTAAATGAACTGCAGAATGTGATCAAAAAACATTTGTTGCAGCCAGTATGAAGGTTTTAGTGATAGCACTAGATGCAAATGCACTGTAGGCTTTGGGATTTGGATAAACCTGCATTCTAGATATTCTTGAAGGCCGCCTTTCCGTTTCAAGAACTCCTTGAATTTAATCTTCTCAAACGGACCAGCTGCTCGAGCTCTCAGTCCTACTGACACTGCTACAGCACCACCATTTGAAGATAATTCAGGCTTCCCTCTGGTTCTATATGAACGGACAATACCCCCAACCTGATGGTTTTGAAGAAAACCTTGCCCATTCATTAGAGTCTCCCATTCAGCATCTCCCTCATAAGCCATGTCTCCATGCCTATGCTTTCTGGCCTTGCGTAGTTCACGCTGCATAGCTGAGAGCTTAGTGTCTTTGCTGCCCGAATCACGATTATCTTCAGGATCATTGTCCTTCTCGTACTGAAAAGTAGGGATAAGAGATGCCTCAGTAGTCATTACTTCAGTTGAGATACAGTCCTGACTAGGAAAGGGAGGTCCTTTAAAGCTGTCGTGAGGTGATGAGTGAGGCTGAGTATGATCGGACGTAGACTGACTAACATCCGAACTGATCTTTGACACAGCAGCTTCTTCAATCTCCATACGGCTCTCAGGTGGCTCTTGAGATATCGACCTTGAAACATATTCGGGGTTACAGTGTTGAGCATCTTTTAATTTACTTGGACATAAGACATTTGATACTCTGCCATTGATTGGAAGCTCCACAATTTCTTCTCCAGTCCTCGAAACAGAAACGCCTTTGTGGTCTCCACGTGATAGGTCGGTACATCCTTTAGAGGATTCAACCCGACCAATTCCATAAGTCTCTTCCTTCGTATCTGTGACAGACAGAGTTTTACAAGACCCATTTATATCCGCCACCAAAGTGCATTTCTTCTCCATAGAGCAGTGCTTTAGCCCATGCTTGATCGTTTCCATTTCCAACACAGCCTTTTCCACAGGAGCTGAACTGACGTCATTGACTTGAGAACTTGTCAAACATGCACTGGCCCCCTCACCCAGTTTGCTCGAGCCACAAGCATCAGAGGAAGGTCCAACTTGGGCCAAAAAAAAGCTAACAGCTAATTTATTTCCCTCTTGTACACAGCTAGCAGCATGATTCGCATTTTTACTGAAGGTCTCATCATCTAAAATGTCACATTCATCCGAAGCTGAACCAGAATCCAGATGTGTTCTATCTGTGCGTTTCTTGGTCTTGGAGAGAATTTCCTCCGAGAAGTGAGCAGTTTGATGTTTTCCAACTTCTGCAGCATGTAAATCTCCAGGAACACCATCAGACTGGTGGCTGAGCCCATGACCTGCAGTATGCCTCCCCATTTCCTGTTTAAAACCAAGATCACCAGATTGTGCCCCCTTGAAAATTGATGATATTGAGTCTTCCAACAGCCCATCAGCTAAATCACCAGGACCTTTTCCTGGAATATCTCGAAGATTTTCTTCTTCTGGCAAATCATGCTGAGGTTCCGAATCTTTAGAATCATCAGCGCAGGCCTTATTTTGGTCCTCAACCATATTCATAGTTGGATCGAATTTAGCCCTCTTTGCTCTTCCCTTTCTTTCTTTTCCAACCCTCTTATGAGATCCATCGCCGCCAGCCTCCTGACCCTTTCTCACAACCAATTCCATTGAAATTGTGTCTGCAATCCTATCACCCATGTTTTCTTTTGCGGAATGTTCCAACAGCTCCCCCACATCTGAAGAAACACTGCTTACCACTGAGCTCCTGCGCTCTCTCTTTGGACCTTTTAACTTCCTCTTAAAGCTCGCCAATGTATCATCCATACCCCCCAAATCCTCCACAAGCAATGGTTTCTCTTCAATAGCCCCATGTTTTTTACCTTCTTCGCTGAGATCATCCAACCCCAACTTAACCCTCTTGCTTTTTCGTGACTTTTTCAATTTTAGAAGCGACCCGATGGGTTCATCGTCGTCTGAATCGAAACAAATCTCAAACTTGTCCTTCTTCCTAGCGCTCGAATTTCTCTCCTCCCTAGTCATCTTATCCACCGATTAATCAAGATCCCAACAGCAACCCTATCCCAATTTCAGCGCCCGAGTCAACAAGCTGCGACAAGGCATCACCTTGAGCTTCTCGATCACCACAAAACCGCGGCGGATGGCCAGGGAAACAATCCCCCAGCTATCCCCCCCCCCCCTCCCACCCCAACCTCCCACCCCAAGCCGCCAACGCAAACTCTACAGCTAATCCTCAAACCCCCACCGCTCTCAGGCACCAGATTACCCCGCAAATCAATCAGAAAACCCAATGTCCAGCGCAAGCGAGCTCACTGCATTGCTTCCATCACGTCCAATTCCAATTCAGAATTTAACCTAGAGCATTGGGAAACAGAAAGCCGGGTGTGCTACCTATCGCTGTATAAGAAATCCCACTTCCCCAAATCAGTCCCGATAGAGAAGAGAAAGGAGGAGATTGAGGACGAAGACCAACCTGTGGGCGCTCAAGAAGCACTCGCTACGCTTGGATTCGCAGAAGAAGAGGAGGAGGAGAGTGAGAGGTGCGGACTGAAACATAGCGTTGTGCACAAAAACAAAAAACAAAAGCTTTGGCCCTTTTCATAAGGTGGGCTTAATATACTTCGCACATCGATGGGAAATAGGAGGAGAGAGAAAATAGCGAGGAATTCATTAAAAAGATGGAAAAAGTTGGTCAATTTGTGTACGAAAATTAGGAAGGGGGGCGACTCGTGCGCGGGGGAAGGAGAGGAACGTACGACGGCACACCGGCGAAACGACGGCGTTTCTTGGTGCCATGCTTCATTGGTTTGGGCATGGAAGTGTCCATGCCGGAGCTTGAGATGCTACCCCATAGTTCTGCACCACATAACTGATTCGAGCAAACCTTTGCAATCGTCGTTTGTCGCGCTTTTTCCTTAGGCACGACACAAGTGAAAACTGTCAGTGGCCGTTAAATAAGTTGGAAGTTCATATTGCACTTTGAGCAATACAGGTATGTCGGGATCATAAAGGGAAAAATACAACGTACTGAATTATGATTCTCTAAAGATTAACTGACGGATATCGAAATATATACTGGTTCATATGTGACGGTCATCGGATGTGTATATTGGTAAACCTTCCGTGGCCGTTAAATTAGTTGGAAGTCCATATTCCACTTTGAGCAATACAAGTATCTCGGGATCGTAAAAGGAAAAAATATAACATACTGAATTATGATTCTCTAAAGATTTACTGACAGATATTGAAATTTATACTGACTTAATTAAATATGACATGTCATATATAACGGTGATCGTAAATGATTACTATGGATTATTGAGGATGTGTATATTGGTAAACCGTTTGTGGCTGTTAAATAAGTTGGAAGTCCATACTCCACTTTGAGCAATACAGGTATCTCAAAACCATAAAAGGAAAAATATATAACGTACTAAATTACGATTTCCTAAAGATTTACTGACATATATCAAAATCTATACTGGCTTAATTGAATATGACAGGTTGTATGTAACGGTCACTGCAAATAATTTACCATGGAATATTTAGGATATGTATTTTGGTAAACTGTCTGTGACCGTTAAATAAGTTGGAAGTCCATATTCCACTTTGAGCAATACAGGTATCTTGGGATCGTAAAAGGAAAAAATATAACGTACTGAATTATCGAAATCTATACTAGCTTAATTAAATATGACAGTCATATGTAACACTTATGACAAATAATTACCATGGATTGTCTGTGGCCGTTAAATAAGTTGGAAGTCTATATTTCACTTTGAGCAATACAGGTATCTTGGGACCATAAAAGAAAAAAATATAACGTATTGAATTACGATTCTCTGAAGATTGACTGATAGATATCGAAATATATACTGGCTCAATTAAATATGACAGATCATGTGTAACGGTTATCGCAAATAATTACCATGAATTATTGAGGATGTGTATATTGGTAGACCATCTGTAGCCGTTAAATTAGTTTGAAGTCCATATTCCACTTTGAGCAATCCAGGTATATCGAGACCATAAAAAGAAAAAAAAATAACGTACTAAATTACGATTCTTTGAAGATTTCTGACATATATCGTAATCTATACTAGCTTAATTAAATATGACAGGTTCTAGGTCATATGTAATGGTCATCGCAAATAATTATCATGGAATATTGTGGATGAGTATATTAGTAAAGATAATCGGTTTCAGGGTGAGTTGATCCCAAGAAATCGAACAGGGTCAATTTCTAATTGATGGTATGGAGAACTGACTCAACACATCTTGGAACTGGACCTAGCCGGTCCTAGTCCAGGTCCCATGAACTTGCAATTCTATTTTTTTTATGCTTTTTACTATAAAAGTTTTAAAAAATTCGAGTCGGTTCTGCCAGATCAATCCAATCGGTTCAGTTCTTTCTTAGGAACTAGGAACTAGACTAGTTATTTTCAATTCTAAAAATTCGAATGTAAAAAATAAACCAATTCTCGCAAGTATAGGAATGAGAGGGTCCATTGGACATGCCTTGCTAGCACTTTAGGGCTTCAATTTTCGCTACTACCCGTTGAATTCTTTTGTCGAATAATTGCATCTAATATTTTTCTTAACAAAATCTTGTTGGCATCGTCCGTAGATGCGCCTTCAATGGACATCAGGTCTGAACTTTGCAACTAATTCGAGTGAATCGCGATCATCGTTTGCGTTTTAATTGAATAAATTGACCGAAACCCATATGCCTTGTGAATAAGTTATATTATAATTTCCACTCTGGACATCACATTTCCATCTCACCATAATATTCTACGCGGAGATACAATTATCTCGCAATTTGCCGACAAACGCCTCTCTTTAAGAAGTCGAAATCTAGTTTCATCTTGGGACAAAGTTAGCATCTTTATGTAATGACGCATTATAGACTGTTACAATTGCAATTGCCTCATGGTTTACCGACAAAAGCCGAAGATCTTTACGGAATTAGCTGACATGGACGATATTGACCGACGGTCAAAATGAATATATCCTTGCTAGCGCGAAGTTTTTTAATTGGTAAATAAGTGAGATAAACAATTAACCTCGATCATCCTCTCTTAACATGATCATAGCTATGCCTGTTATTCAATGTTCGATTTACCTTATAACTACCCAGTATTACTCAGATCATGAAAGGGTCCGGGGCTTGTCCTACCAACGTGCCGGAGCTCTACCGGCGGAGGTGGGAACACTTAGAGAGCACGAGTGGGTTCTCGCTCACGGCATTATTGCTCGAACTTCTAACCTCGTGGAAGGCATGCTGAACACGTGATCCCTGAGCCGGTCATGCTCGGTGGGTGATTTGTTTGGCCGTCGCGTTGACGATAAATGATACGATGCCGTTTTAAAGAGCGAGCCCATTGGTGATGGGCCATATTCAAGCCCAGTTCATGTCTATAGCCCAGTCATCCGCGGTCCTTGCTTGATTCTAAGGCAACTAGTCAGCCGCAAGGGACATTTTTCATTTGTGGACCGAAGCCCATGTGCCTGGGTTAAGTAAAAGTAACGCCGACGGTTCTCCACACAACTAACTTCACAACACGACATAATCCGATATGGCGTGAATAACCTAATTGAACAAGTCTGGATTTTGAGGTCAATGGGTCCGTGTCATAAACGAGACTTGCTCATGACACGAGAAAAATCATATCTGACATAGCTTTATTGATTGATTGCTTACTCTGTTGCGACAAGAATTCATGTTTTAAATCCCAAAAGTCAACCAAAATAACATTCATGTTAAAAAGAATGTTAAGTAATTCAAGAACATTTTTAGGGATTCAAAAGTCAGAGAAGATAAAAAAGAAATAACTCGTTATTACAATTTCAGATATAAATTGAAATGAAGATGATATTAGTTAGAGAACGGTTGAAACACGTCATATGCATTAACATGGGATTTCGTGTATAAATTTGTTTTGCAAGTTCATCATGTATACATTGCCGATGTGCATCTTTCAATGAGCTAGATTTCGTGTTGCATCTTGTCACCTCGTTTATAGGCGCGTCAAGAATGCACAATATGTTTATTAAACATGTTGTGTCAAAGTTAGCTACATTGAGTTGGAGACTTTCGGTGATTTCATTTTTTGAAAGATTAGGATTTCGGCATCCAAAAAACCTCAAGCATCAAGCTGCCGGCCAATGTGCTCGCGGCACGTCGCGATCTCTTTGGCTTTCGGACGGGGTCGTTGAATAAAAGGAGTGGCCCGGTCGACGAATCTCAAACGCGAATCGACAACAATATAGAACCGGTCAGGAATTCCTCCCTCGCGGTGTCGTTGCTTGTCCTATACGAGGCCTAACTCGCACGTTCTGGTTTTTACTTAAGAGAGTGCTAAGATGGCCAGGGGCCGCACGATGGAGGTCCGTAATGCCTCGAACTGCGCTCTCTTGTCCTGCGGTTTCTTGCAGAAGGTCGTACTTGTACTTGGCATCGATGGGCATGAACGAAGGGATGCCTATAGTTGTCCCCATTAACGTGCATTACGGAACGCGAGCATCTCGTTTTCCCTCTTTTCGCCAAGACAAAGCACATTCGCCACCATCCCAACAAGGCGCTGCGTATTTTGCAGAGGAGAATACGGAAAAGAGAGTAAATCCTGCACTTTGGCGGGCGTATCTGCATCTATTCCTTGTGTGCCGAATCCCGTAATGAAAAAGGGGGGCACCAAAGAAGAAAAGAAACAGAGATGCTTTTCGCCAGGGGATGAACGACATCTTCCAATCTGGTGAGCTCTCTCCCTCTCTCTGACTCTCTCTCTCTCTCTCTCTCTCTCTCTCTCTCTCTCTCTCTCTAATTTGTCAGAAGGGAGGCACCGAAAGGAGCGAGGATTGAATGAGAACCAGCCGTTGCTTTGCTCAACACAGCCATAAGGAATATACTTCCTGCCCACCAGCCCATGTTTCTTCGTAGGCAAGTCTCTGAGCAACATAGCTCCCCCACCTTTTCCCTCTCTCTCTCTCTACTTTGAAAGAATGGGTTATGATCGGTTTAGTCCTCGAGACGTGGCCCCTTCTCGAGAAAATCAACGGCACAGATGGATCTAACGTGTGGAAGAAGAGGAATGTGGACGTTCTTTGGAGGTGATGTGCATCATTGAGTCGACCCCGCTTCCAATGACAGGCTCTTTGACTAGAGAGATAGTTTAGGGGGGTCGGGAAAATGAAACCCGGGAATTTTTTTGATGCTCCATGAATTACGTCGGGGGTTCGGCCCACGCCTTATGATTAGCGTCGAGAAAAGAAAGCGGGGTCCGATGACCCTCTTTCCCACATTGCCAAGCTGGGCGACCCGAGAACCCCCGTCAAAAAGTCCTGGATCTCCTCCCCCTTACTCCCCCAGGGTAGCCTCGACGATTAGAGCTGTGCAACCACATCGATTCTACTCGGTAGCCTCGACGATTAGAGCTGTGCAACCACATCGATTCTACTCGAGAGTTTGAGCTCAACCGTCCTGAAAATCAGTCTGTTTTCTAGGTTCTTGGTAGAAACCGATATAATCCCCGGTCATGAGTGAAGAACCGCTTGAAAATCGGACCGAATTTGAAACCCGTTTCATAAAGCCTAAAAATCTATAATTTGTCTCTAGGCATATCTATACTTCACAACTCTTTCCTTCGCTCGAGACTCGCCCTCATCCTCGCTCGTTCCTAACTCTCCGTTGCTCGCACGCCCCCTTCGTCTTTTACTTTGAATTGTTTTGTCACTCCTATTATTTTCCCATAAAAAAAAAAAAGAAACAAAAGGAAAAAAACAGGTTCTTGAGAAGACCATAAAACTGGTGTGGAAATATAGTATCGCTTGTCCTGAAACCATTCATTCTTATCAGTGATGAGCGTACTTGTCTTTCTTGCTCCATCGAAACTTCTTAAATTGATTCTAAATTCCCTCGACGCTGCTCCTGGACGAGCCCGACACTTCACGCGAACTACCAAAAGCCGTCGAGAAAAGAGACAGCTCCGCCCGAGCCTGTGCAGACGACGAGATTCCTTCTGCTCGTAGCTCGCACGAGCCACGGACATGCTAATAAGGTGATGTGCGAGACTTTTCACGGTCGGCCTGCCCCGCTGTCCACGCCGGCACGACCTCCGAACTTCTCCGGCGAGGCGTACGCGTGACTCGTCCATCGGCGCGACCGCTCCGACGCGGACAAGAAACCCGCGTGGGCTCTCCTCGCAGCAGCACATGAACGCGAAGCAGCGACAGCAAAGACGGGGAAAAAATGATTGGCTCGCCAAACGTGGGGAGACAACGTACGCTTTTTCTCCACAGGACGAAACATCGAACCGGTGGAGAAGAGCGACGCTACTCTAATCTAATCCCCAAGATCCGAAGGGAAAGCGACGCCCCCGGCCCCACCATTGAAAGAGGGACTGAAAAGCAGATTGCCATTTTTTTTTCTCCTTTCCTCCTCCTCCTCCCCATCGGCAGCCAACGAAGGACAGAATCTGACCGTCGCGTCCAGTGGACGACAAAAACAGAAAGGAGAAGGACGAAATGGACGGACCGGATTGCGATCACATGCGCAGCATTTACTTCTCCACCTGCCTGCCTATCTGTGCAGGCCGATGTTTACCTCGCCGACATTACGGTTGATTTTAGATTTGACACACAGAGAGAGAAAGAGAGAGAGAGAGAGATCGGCCATGTTTCTTTGCCAAAGCCCTTTCTTGCTCGACCCCCCCACCACTAAATCATGACGGGCTTTGTTTTTACACGTGGGAGCAGATTCTTTGCTCTCCCTCTCCCTGCTAGGCCGCTCCCTCCCTAGCCTCTACGTTCCCCTTTCCCCTTGTTCAATACATTGGCGCATCTCCGAGCTTTTTGACCGCCCGACTGGTCGGACACGGGACGCGATAACTTTCATTTCGAGAACTCGGACGGACGGAGTTCTGATTTTCAATGGCACTAACCTATTGATCGGGACCCCCGCATTGAACCGACGACGACGTTTGCACCGTACGGGATGAGATATCCCGCTTCAATCATTGCCCCCATCTATCAATGATTGAGATTTGTTAAGCCATCAACAGAGACACCCAACGTGATAGAGAGATCCTCGCCCGAATCTTGACGATGCCCGTCTTCAAAATTCTCGCTTCCCTGTATCACTGTTAAGTACTCTTGCGTGAATTATCTGATATCGCCGATGTACGATGCGATCATCGTTGACACACAACAAATCGAGTGCTTTTACCGAATGAGACCGGATCAAATGCCTCGTGTTTCAAATTTTAGATTGCCCCATAAGCGTCGGATTGGCGAGCTTGACCCTTCACCAGTTACTTCCTCTCTCTCTCTCTCTCTCTCTCTCTCTCTCTCTCTTTTATCCTCGAGACGCAGAGGGAATTCAGGGGGGGCATTAATGATCTTGGGCGGCGGCGCTCTCCGGCGACCATTCAACTCCGAAGAAGCCGAGATCCCCTCCCGCCCCCACCCCGGAGAATAAATTCCCTCGAACCGCTCCCTTCGGTTCAATCGTTTATGGTACCAAAAATTGGCACGGCGACCAGCGACCAACCGCGTTATTCCTTGGGCGTCGGAAAGACAAAAGCACCCGCCAACATAAATACTTCCGTGTATGTTCGGTGATTACGTCCTAACAATCTCTCTCACGTATGAGGTGGCGGGTCGCGTTAATAAAATAATTCTCTCGGCCCCTTTGAAAATTGGACCCGTCATTCGTTTGGTGCGTTGGGTTTTGCACCGTCGTTTGCCGAGGATCATCCGTATTTCGAATTCGAAAGATCGCGGCGTGGGGGTAGCTGCTGAATAAATTGCATTAATCTAGGAATTTCTGGTAAGCAAAATCCGTTTATGTCTCCATCACTCTCTCTCTCTCTCTCTCTCTCTCTCTCTCTCTCTCTCTCTCTAAGTGATTTATAAAAGGACTCGCACGAGACTTCCTCCAAATCCTAGGACTAGAGACCCATGCAGCAAAGCAAGATGACGTCCCTCTCCCACACCCGCGCTTCCCTTCGCTTGATATTGTGCTGCTTCTTCCTGTTCTTCGCCACCCAGCCGCCGCTGCCCAGGGCCTTCGCCGCGGCCGCGCGGTGGCAGCTGCTGCAGAGCAACATCGGCATCGTGGCCATGCACATGCAGCTCCTCCACAACGACCGCGTCGTCATCTTCGATCGCACCGACTTCGGCAAGTCCAACCTCTCCCTCCCCGATGGCAAGTGCCGCCACGACCCGACAGAGACTGTCATCGTTGACGACTGCACTGCACATTCCATCGAGTACGACGTCGCCTCCAACACCTTTCGCCCCCTTATGGTCCAGACCGACGTCTGGTGTTCCTCCGGCGCCGCCATGCCCGACGGCAGTCTGGTCCAGACCGGCGGCTACAGTGACGGGGAGCGGCAGGTCCGGATCTTCGTCCCGTGCTCAAACAGCCTTTGCGACTGGCAGGAGATCGAGAACGGTCTTGCAGCGCGCCGCTGGTATGCAACCAATCAGCTTCTGCCTGATGGCCGCCAGATCGTCATCGGAGGCCGGCGGCAGTTCAACTACGAGTTCCACCCGAAGAGTTCTGGGGCGCCACACGTCTATAGCCTGCCGTTTCTGGTCCAGACCAATGACCGCGGCGTCGAGAACAATCTCTACCCGTTTGTCCACCTGAACGTTGACGGCAATCTATTCATATTCGCGAACAACCGTGCAATATTGTTTGATTACGCCAACAACAAGGTGGTCCGAACGTACCCGACAATGCCCGGCGGTGACCCAAGAAGTTACCCGAGCACGGGGTCGTCGGTGTTGCTTCCGCTGAATACTTTAAGACAACCCACGGAAAATGTCGTAGCTGAAGTGTTGGTCTGTGGCGGAGCTCCGAGGGGAGCTTTCACGCAGGCGATGGGTGGGAAATTTGTCGGAGCGTTGAATACCTGCGGGCGGATCAGAATAACCGACCCAAACCCGCAATGGACCATGGAGACGATGCCCCAGGCTCGGACCATGGGCGACATGGTGCTGCTGCCGAACGGCGATGTCCTGATCATCAATGGCGTGGCGGCGGGGACTGCCGGATGGGAGTACGGGCGGAACCCAGTCCTCAACCCGGTCATCTACACGCCCGACGGACCAGCTGGCAAGCGCTTCGCGGTCCAGGACCCATCACAGATCCCACGGGTGTACCACTCCACGGCAGTGCTGCTACGGGACGGGCGGGTGCTCGTTGGTGGGAGCAACTGCCACATCTACTACAACTTCACTGGAGTGATCTTCCCAACGGAGCTCCGCCTCGAGGCGTTCCGTCCGCCGTACTTGGACCCGGAGAATTCAGGCTCGCGCCCCCAGATTATCTCCCCGACCTCGCAGGCCAAGATCGGGTACTCGCAGAGCTTCGTGGTCCGCTTCAAGGTGGCGGGGATCGTCCCCCAATCCGCCGTGTCGGTGACAATGGTGGCGCCACCGTTCAACACGCACTCCTTCTCGATGAACCAGCGGTTGCTGGTGATCGGCGGTGGTAAGGTTGCCAATGTCGGGAATTCAGTTTTCGCAGTGGCGGCGGCAGCTCCAGCTTCGCGTACATTGGCTCCGGCGGGATATTACATGCTCTTCGTGGTCCATCGAGGGGTTCCGAGCGAGGGCATTTGGGTGCAGATACAGTAATTAGCAAGAGGATTGAATTTTCCTCGATTAAAACTTGTGAGTAAATAATTTTATTCTTCCATTTCTCCTTTTCTTTCAAAGGAAAATGGATGATGTCATAAAGTGGGTGAAATTCCAGTGTTTCTCATTAAAACTTGTTCGGGGTTCTTTATTCTTTAGGACAAGATTTCGCGAATACCGAGACAATTTGTATACTTTTATGATTTCATATGATCATACCATGTTAATGTATTTACAAGATTCACCAAAGTCCTTAACATATATATATATATATATGAAGATCTTGTCACTAGTGTTGTCTTTTCAATATCATGTTTCATTTACCGCCGAAAAATTGAGTTAATTACGGGTCCCGAATAGGAGGAAAAACCAAATGCAACCTTAGGGATTTTATTTGATTATTGATAATCTCTAAGAGCTCAATCTAGTTTCAAGCTTGATCGCCCATAAAATTCACATCTCAAAAACTCGACAAGGTTTCCAAGCATCCACTTGTCATTCACGACACCCAAGTTCCGTGACCCAATTGCTTTTATTAAAAGTCCAAGCCATCATTTGATTAAATAAATAAATCAATTAAAATGAAACCTTAAATCTTCACTTGACCAACGGTCAAAATCTTGAATCATGTATCTGCGTTTGATCGCAATAATTATTTTACATGTGAAAAAAGAGAGGTCAAACTAATGAAGTCATAATAATTACTTCACCTGCAAAGTATAAATGCATTAAATTGTTTGGCTTGACCTTAGGTTAAAATATTCAGTGTATCTAGTATCATACTCCTGCGAAGTCATATTAAACCCTTTCAAATGACGCTTTGTTTTTAACTTCTTAGACATGCATGTCTACAGATGGTAGAAAGAACTTTGAATACCAAAATTTGATTTCAAAAATCGATTTTAATTTTTGTAGGATTAATGGGGATTCAAATTTAAATTTAAATTGTTGAAGAGTTGAGATTTAAATTTAAGTCCGAAATATGTGGGGATTTAAGAGATATGAATATAGTTATTAAGATTTTCTTTTAACTTACTTTTGTAATGAAAATTCAGAATTCATTTCGATAGCAGTTGCAGATAATTTTTTTTTTTTTGGTAGATGTTTAAGATCGAAAACTATCTTCTTCTGTTTGCCAATAAATTAAAGTAGTTCAAAAGGTACTGCTAGACACATATGCATTTTAGGAAAATGGTAAACATATACACAAAAATCAAAAAATAAAAATAAAAAGCTAACGTAAACGAATTATTTTTACCAGATGAACTTAATTTTGAGTGATTATATGATGAGGAAGGTTTCTAATGTAAATTCAGAACATGCGCATGACTTAATAATATTTGAATCAACAAAAAATCGATGAAATTCAATTATAATTCACAAATAATGGCAAGACTTGCCTATCCAAAATGATTTTTTTACTTTTTCCGGAACGCCAGAAACTTGCACATATACATCACATAAATTCACGTGCAATTTTGTTCATAATTTCCCGAAATTTAAATCATAACTTGCGTTTAGGTCCTTTTTTCCCTTACGTCTCATTTATGCTATTTTCTATAATCCCTTGCTTGTGCGAAAAACAAGGTAACTAATTTAGCTCATTTTTTAAGATAACGATAATAGTTATCCTATCGATAAAATGTCTACGTCAGTTCGGCGTAACTAATATCCTTTCCTATAGTCACACTTCGTTTTCATGTTTAGGGCAGCTATTCCCCTCTCTATTACATAATTTAACTCTACCATTTATCTTTCGAAACTAAGGGATGATACCATCAACTATGTATCATCACAAATTTATCTCAACTAATTTTCGTCTCGCCTCAAATTGGAACCTATATGATACAATTACTCTTGAAAATGAGTTCGGGTCAATGGGAAATTTTGGTGAGATGATAATTAGTCTAGACAAATGCATCATATGAGTATCATCAATTTGGTTTGTTTTTAGCAAACAAATTTAATGTAAATGTGCTATCGGACATCAGCATGGGATTTGAAATAATACGAACCCCAAATGGGAAAGAAAAAGAAAAGAAGAAGATACATGTGAAGGAAAATACTTAATGAATGAAGGTGTCGTCTGTTTCTTGAAAAATGAATAAAGTGGAAAATATTTGTTTTCTAAAAATAATCGTTTATATTGCTTACAAAATAGAATGAATGAATCATATTTTCATCATTTACAAAAATGTTTTAGCATAAACTATTGTCGTTAATGAAAATTAGATTTGATTAACTAATTATCTCAAGTAGTATAATTGATCATTTTTAGCAAAAAGTTTTTCAAACTATTCATTTTTCGTGAAATAAATGGAACTGAAGTTACATGACTTTTGCACTAAATTCGTCGCATCGGACAGCTCGTTGAAGACTCGATCTCAAGTGCATGTGTGTACACAATGACTTGGAATCAAGATCATATGAAGTTTCTCCTGTCCATTCGATCTTCAGTCCTTATCCAAAAGGTAAAGAGACGCAAGAGTCACTTTCCTAGCCAAACTCACCCAAGAAAACACAAAAAAACAAAAACATAAAGGGTCGTGATCAAGAATCATTTAACCCATTTTGAACACCTCTTCTTATTTTTTATTTTTTTTTGGTAAATAAAAAGGGACAGGGAAACACCTCTTCTTATTTTTCTACCATTTCTCTGATTTTTTTTTCATTTGAATCTTTTGCTTGATTCTTCAACAAAACAACATAGGGGTTGTGCTTGACAGCTTTTATCCACATGAATGTCGCATCATCAACATTACATCGTCGATCAACATGTCCGAACAGGATTCGGATCCCCCGACATAATCAGACGGCCCTCGTTTTTTTTTTTAAATTCCCAGAAAAATATTTTATTCTCTCAACCGTCCAATTCAGATCGGAATGCTAGGATTCATACCCAATCACCCTGACCGCCGCTGGTTAGGGGATCCATTTCCGTCCGAAAACCCACGTCCGTCTTCTAAAGCAATCGATCGTGACATGACTAATGGCTGATTTATCTAAGTCATTTCTACGTTCTCTATGCTAATGTAGTTTGCCCTCGCCAGCTGTTTTCCCCAATGGATTTGACATGCATGTTTTTCCCACCTCTCGATTCGTTCCGTTCGCTTTCCCCGCCTCGTATTCATACCGCTCGCAGACGCTTGCGTTCGAGATTGGGAAAGCCGTGGTGACCCACGCACGTACACAAGTTGCCATGAGAACGCAAGACTATTGTCGTGGGTTTACGTGTGAGCCGGGGTCTTGTGCGGCTGAAGGAAAAGTAAGCGACGGAAGCGGCAGACCGCCGGCTTTGGATCCGTCCGCTTCGACTGTTCATTTCGCTCTCGACGGATCGCTCTCGATAAGTCGATTGGAATGCAGGGTTCTAGTACGTAAAGCGCAATGTCCGGACTGCCACCCTTCGTGCTGAGAGAAATTCCTCTTTCGACCTATGTCGGATGATCGACGGATCACTTATTTTTGGTAAAAGGACGGGTCGGGTTTTTTTTTTTTTTTGACGGGTTCAGGACGGTTTCCGATCTTGGTGAACCTGAATGAGCAAACAAGTCTAAAAGAGTTCTACTCCTACGCGAGAGAGAATCGGCCTTGAATCGGACGAAGACTACGAGGAGATCAAGTAATAGGGATGTCTGCACATTGCTGCCTTATGCTCTGCATGTGAAGGACGCGACATTCCCCTCCTGGTCCCGCAACACAACGACGCTATTAACCCCGGAAGTCATTCTCCGTTGCTCACGACAATAGTTTTATCAAACGCGTGTCCCTAAACACAGACGTTAAGCAACTAAATGATTCCTTGACAAGGGCGGGCCGCGGCGGGGGCGCGGTCAAGCAGGCGGCAATCGGGAAAGGTTTGCGCCGCGCCTCGCCGCGGCACACGCGACCGGCGGTCGGAGAAACCGAGCAATCAGCCTCGCCGGCGGCATGGAAATCGCGGAGGGGCTAACTTTGGGTCAACCCCAGATCTGGATCCGCGCGCGTGTTGCGGGCGGGAGGGATGGCGGTTAGTGGTGTCACGGGATGCTGTGTTGTGCAGTTCGCAATACAAAAGAGTTCACGGGCTTTGGTCCCTCCTTTCTGTTTCTTCTTATAATTTGTCTTTTCTCTCTTTAGATGGCTGTTTGGATCTTTAGGGATGTGAACGAACGAGAGAGAGGTGCTTGAGCAAGCGGATAAGGTCCCCAAAATGAAGGCCCGATTGATATTATATCGCGGTCCGAACTCAATTCGGGCAGAAGACGTGGACGCCGAGCTAGTCCTATCGATTCGACGCCCGAACTGAACCCGCGATCGGAAGCCGATGCCCGAACCGAACCCAAACCCGAACTCGTTCCCAAAAACCAAACCTGCGGATCCCGAGTCCTCGCCGGATTTAATCGAGCCGATGAATCGTCCGACCGGCATCCTCGGGGACTTCGGTACGTGTCGATGTTTATCCAAACCGGTGCCCGTGATCGGAATCATGGGAAAGCACGAGCAAACGCGAGCCCATGCACGTGCTGTTCACGTGTCTAGCCAGCCACTAGCCCCTACAATTTATGTCCCCAGACAGCCATGTTTGGACTGTTGCGAGACCCGAGCAGCAAGTGAATCTTCTTTCGAGTCGATAGGACATGGAGCAACACTCTTTGAGTATTCCTGTCCAACGACACGACAGTACTGTTTGTAACGAGGATGTGCAGTTCTGTTTACCAGCCCCCCAGAAAAAAAGAACGAAAACTATGTGGATGTGAAAATGCCGAGTCGAGCCAACTCGATATATTGTCAAACTTGAGTTCTACTCGCCCGCCCGGTGTTCGAAGCTTGACTTGAGCTCGACCGAGCATCAAATTTCCGGCTTGAGCTTAACCTGTAAAGAAAACTGAATGTAGATTTAAGCTTTTATTCATCTATAAATACTACACATGTTAGCTAGAGATAGCAAGAGCTCGAGTAGCTCGCCAGTTAGTCGAGTTGAGTACTATTATTTTAACAAGTTTAAGATAGAAATTAAGTGAATCGATGTAGATCTCGAGCTAAAGTTTTGAGAATCAATAAGTTCAATATTATGATTTGCATTGTTTTTGGGCAAATCATTATCAGGCAAGGTATGAAGTTTTGCATGACATTTTATGTTGGCAAAGGAGAAACAACAACTGTTTTTGATTCATCATAGGAAGAAGTGATCGACAATGATGACCCCGGTTTTCATCACAGTTTCAAGCTGTGAAGGGCGCTCAATTTGAGTCATAGTTGCTACTGCTCATCTTTAGTGAGACCGTCCCCATCACCACATCATGATATTGGTGGGAATAGAGCTAGGATTATCTATATCGTGGCACGGCCAACCCTATACATTCTGGAGACCGAGGAATTTGAACTTGTGATCGAAGGGCTCCCAAACTATTTGAGAGTTAATCCTACACCACTAGGTCAACTATTAGGGTGGTTACAAACTTACAAGGGAGAATTACCAAAATATTCATAAATTTACTATGATTGTATCAATTCAGTTCTAAATTTTTCCTAACCACAGTGGGCGGCCCATCGCCAGATCTAGCCGCAAGGGCACCGCTGCCCTCGCTGGTCCTAAGTCTAAGAAAAAAAGACAAAAATTAAAAATTTTATGAAAAATTATTTTAAAAAGTCAATGTCAGTGAATTCTAGCAAAACTTGGATGGATTAAAAAGAGCATAAAGACAAAAGATTTAGGATTTAATTGGTAAAAAATTGGGACTTAATTGCAAAACCGATATAGGTTTAGAATTTTTTTTTTTTTGGTGATTTTTCCGTGATTACAATGGCGAGGAGAACCTGCTATAATAGCACAATAATATAGCCAAAAGCATTTTCGTTTGTACGAGAAGATAAAAAGAGTAGAAAGAAATGCTTTATCCAAATCCATTATAATCATGCCTCCACCATAACTACATTTTGTTTTTTCCTTTTTGTGTATATTTAAACTTGAAAATATGCATGTCATTGAGGGTACAATCAAGTGAAGTTATTCATGAGTAACTCGACCTTGACTCCGTGATTGCTCGAGAATGAGATCGCTCATCTGTGAGTGAGAATAATGATGGAATAGACCAGTCGGATTATAAATTGATAAACATAAATGCAGGGAAATAAGTCAAGCTACCGTCTATACCGGACACATTGTTTGGTATGACCAATTGCCCTTTTAATCAAATTCAATGGTTAAGTCCTGGCACATGATTTAAGCACGGAACAAGAATTAGGAGGTGAATATCACAGAGAAAAGGTAGAATGGATAAACTAAATTGAATATTTCTTCGAAGGAGATAACAACTTCATTGAATCAAAGCGAAAGGACAAGAAGTAGTCGCAGAGAAAGGTCGAGTTTTGGTAGGATTGAGGGGAACTAAACTAGAGAGGCTAGAAGCAGCAACCCCATTAGCAAATTTGGGGGTTGTGGCATTGCAATGTGATTAGTAAAACGGGATGAACCGAGTCTGATGTTAGGAAGCAGTTGGGATTGGAAGAGCTCTGATTGGCATCTTGGACAACTTTGAGACACTCTCCTTAAGAATCAGATCAGTGGCTTCTGACTCCAACGCATGATGAACCGCAAGTTGGAGTGCAGGAGCTGCTGCTTCCTCGGCATAAGATTTCCTAACAGCAGAATTAAAAAAGTTAAGCGACGAACGCTAGTTTTGGGGGTTGGAGGAGGATGAGCACAAGGTGGACCAGGGAATTTCGATAGGTCAGGTAGTTCCCTAGAGAGGTCTTTAAGACAAAGTTTGTACATGTTCAGCATAAGTATTCTGAATTGAGCACGTAAGTTCTTGCGGAGAGGTTGGGGTGTTATGGAGAAAAGAGTTCCAGCTCATCCAGATAGTTTCACAAATGACAGCACTCGTGATGAAGAGACTCGGAAAGTCCTTGGGAACATTTAAGAGGGGAGACAGGGTCAAGGATGCAAGCGAGCCGATCTTTTAAGTCCAGCTGGAGAAAACGGTCAGGTTAAAGACGCCAACTAGAGTTTCTCCACATAATTTGGGCTATGGAACGCCGAAAGAGAATGTTTCCAAATGATTTTCTGATGTTGCAAAATGCGAGGAGAATGAGAAGGGAAACGGTGAGATTAATTGGGCAGGTATCCAGCTTTGATGGTATAAGAGCCTGATCTAGAGTTGATCCGAATAAGAGAATCTAGTGAGGAGAATGAGGGAAGGGGGATTGAGCGGGACCAGTTACAAGTGATAAAGAAGTCATTAACCATGAGCTCACCGGGAGAAATGGGCGAAGAAGTGGCCCAAATGGGGTCGTGGGATGGTACAGACGAAACCCATGGGTCATCGCAGATCCTTATGTTGTGGCCATCAACGACTCGGTAACAGACACACTTGCGTAGGAGATTTCTAGAATCAACAGTACCATTCCAAGCCCAGGATCCTCTCTTTAGAGAAGGGAGGAAAGAAGGTCAAGACTCCGAGACATGAAGATTGGGATCCCAATCTTATCCTCATTTTGTAGAAGGGACCAGCCTAGTTCAACAATGAGAGCTCCATTGAAGAATCGGAATTTGCAAATTCCCAGCCCTCCAAGGCTTTTAGGAGTATACGTTGTGTCCACTGTCCAAAATTTAAGACAAAGACCTTCACCGCCTAAAGTAATAGCCTCCAGCCAGAATCTGAGAGCAATGGAATCAAGACTGAAGTGACCGGTGAGGGAAGGAGAGTGGAAGACATGATGGAAGATGACAGAATAGAACAGGACAATATTTGTGAGGATTTCCATCCAACATGAGAAAGAGTGATAGCTTTCCAAGAAGCAAGCTAGTTATTAATTTTTTCTGCAACTGAAGTAAATACCTGGGACTTCCTTTGATGAAAGAGTAGTGGACTATCAAGAGAAGTAGCTGTGATGGGAAGATGGAGCTTGTTGCAAGGTAGATTCACGAACGGGGGAGGTGCACCTTCGCTGAAGAGAAGCCAGATTTCTGGAAGGTGACATACTTGCCAGACTGGGAAGAGCAGATATCAAGACATTTCATCACAGCAGCGGCATTCCTTCTTGATACTTTGCAAAAATTGATTAGGTCGATAGCATAAAGAAACTGAGAGATAGGAGGACAAATTCTGGCAGGATTGATGCAGTGAATGTTTTTCAAATGTTCTTCACGGGGAGGCAACAAGAGAGGACCTCTGAGCATAGGAAAAATAGAAAGCGGACAACAGGTAACCTTGCCTAAGGGCGTCGGAAAGGTGTGGAGGAACTAGAGGGCCTGCCATTGATGAGCAAAGAGATAGCATAACAGAAATGCGCTGGCGATTGAGGTTGCAAATTTCAGTGTTGAACCCACAACACCATAGGATGTGGAGCAGAAAGGACCATTCAACTCAGTCAATAGCTTGCTCCATTTCAAGTTTGATGGCCATAGATTGGGTTTTTCCTTCGAAACTTGCCATGTGGGATTTGATTTCTTGGCCTAGGATGACATCATGGGTAATCTGTCTGCCCTTGATGAAAGCTATTTGCCAGAAGATTTTGTCTGTTGGTAATAATCTTGTAGATGAGTTCACAAATGATACAACAGAGGCCAGTGAGGTGATCGTGGCTCAGGAGATGCGGTTGGGGAATTATTGGGATGAGGCCAACGAAGGTGAAGTCCAGATTTTTTTAGCATGCAACTTGTTCCGAAGAAATGGTGAACAGCTTCAACTGCATCGGGGCGGACTGTACTCCAATAATGCTCGAAGAAAAAACACGGATAACATCTGGACCGGGAGATTTTGTCGAACACATCCTCCAAAGTCTATCATTGATTCCATTGGTGGATGGACTTGTTCCACCAACAACGATTTTTATTCATATCTTTTCATCAAAGGTTCATCTTTGATGTTTCGAACAAGTGGATTTTATAATGAGTTCAGATAGAAATTCACTCAGTCTTATAGTGAAGATGAATAACGATTGATACTTGCCTTCAATCGATATCCCCACTCTGGTCAAAATTTTAAGATGACCACTCATCTATCAGGAAAATTGCCAAAAAAGTCTTAAACATTTATCACTTATGACCGATTCAATCCTCAACATTTTTTAAGCTAATTCAGTCCTAAACATTTTTCACATTTATCTTTTAAGTCCTTTCGGCAGATTTTAGCCGGAAAATACCTACGTGACGACAACCGGACCTCGCCGGCGACAACATGGCGACAAACTTTTTTCTTCTTTTTATTTTTTGCTCCGGTCACTCCAAAGGGCAGCAAAACCCTCGCCAGCGAGACCGCTCTCACCCAGATCTAGGCTAGGCCGACCTCGCCCTGCCCCCGTTAGCCACTAGAGAGGCTGGCCTCACCCTACCCCGCCCAGATCTGAGCGAGAGCGGCGACAGCCTCCCCAGCCCCTACCGCCCTCACCTGTCGTTGGCAAGGGCTTCGCCGCCCTTTGGAGTGGCCGACGCAAATAAAAGAAAAGAAAAAAGAATGATAAACCTTGTTTTGGACACGTCGACGCTCCGTCATTGCTGTCGAGCTCCGTTGCCACAGCTGAGCTCCGTCCAGCCAAAATCTATCAGAATGATTTAAATGATAAATGTATAAAAGATTTAGGATTGAATTGGTTCTAAAAAAATAATTGAAGACTGAATCAGTAAACGTGGTAAAAGTTTAAAAAAATTTTGGCAATTTTCTCCTCGTCTATCTATTCCCCTGGAGTTTTCATTAAACACCTCTTAGCGACGCCCACTCCACGCAGCTGTCGATGAACCTTATTTCCCCTCTACCAATATCCCGCTACATAACTGCCCGGTTGTTCAAGGGCTAGCCTTTGCTTGCCCGACTAACCCGAATTTTTCAGCGTAAACAGAACAAATGACACACGCATTTACTTCTCCTGTGACGCGAGCTCGGATACGGCAATCGAAATCAAACGGAGAAAAATGGCCCCTAGAGCTATAGTTATCCCCAGCTTTAGAAAGGGAAAAGTTGATTCGACATGCTGTACTTCCGATTTTTCGAACTCATTCTGCAGAGCGTCCGAATATCATGTACAGTGGAGTCTGGTCCAGCACTTGCGTGCAATTCCTCCCCTAAATGGTGCCTGGGCAAGGCCGAGGAGACTTTCATGAATCTTGCTGAAAGGGGACGACGTCCCAGAAACGAAGATTTTGTCGCCTCATTGAGCATAAACTTTGATTGCCATCGACTTCATCCCAATGATGAAAAGGGATGGATTCCACCGTAATGATGAAACGATCCCATCAGTCGACACTGTCCAACGAAGGGTGGAAATCCAAAGGCTAGAAATCACTGCTGATGTTGACGTAATTTGTGAGCAACACGGTTGGAAAAAGGAAAAAAAAAACCCGCTCTTTGATTGCATTGATCCAAGAAAGCATGGGATTTTGCATCTTCACCAGACTAATACAAAATTCGCACAGATCCAACACATTCTCAGGCAAAACCCGCTTCCAGGAAATATGGCGATGAAAGATAGAACAACTGCAGAAATTGATATTACTCAAACCATAACGTTGTTCAACAAATGGCCACGATCGTCCACTGGTTATGATACGATTGTCAAAGACTACTACGAAGAGACAAACCGCTAATACTCGACATCTATGCACAGAAATCAAAACGAATTCCCAAAAGACCTAGTCATAATGTTGTAACGGGAGAGACTCTAAGCACGTTCGCCCCGGATTCGCCTCGCGAGCTGGATATCCTTGGGCATGATGGTGACCCTCTTGGCATGGATGGCGCACAAGTTGGTGTCCTCGAACAGACCCACCAGGTACGCCTCGGCAGCTTCCTGGAGAGCGAGGACCGCATGACTCTGGAACCTCAGGTCCGTCTAATCACGAACGAAAATTAAGAAAAAAAAAGGTCAGAACTTTAAAACAGACATAAGAACAGAAACTTCAAATTTGGTCGTCTTCATTACATACCTTGAAGTCCTGAGCGATTTCACGAACAAGGCGTTGGAAGGGCAACTTGCGGATCAGGAGCTCGGTGCTCTTCTGATACTTCCTAATTTCACGGAGAGCCACTGTGCCCGGGCGGTAACGGTGAGGCTTCTTCACTCCACCGGTGGTCGGGGCCGATTTCCTCGCAGCCTGAGATTTTCAATCACAACAAAATCAACGCACGAACAACCAAACCCCCTCTATTTCTTCACGAAACGAAACGCTATCAGCCAAGAATACCCAAGGAAACAAAGAAATCTACAACAATCGAACGTCCGAAAAAGAAAAACTCTAGAGGAGAAGAACACGATACCTTGGTGGCGAGCTGCTTCCTGGGAGCTTTCCCACCAGTAGATTTGCGAGCAGTCTGCTTCGTACGGGCCATTCTTGCTTCAGATCAATCGAGCAAAAGACGGAGTCTATCTAATCAACGAAACACAGGAAAACATCATCAGATCCAGAAACGACCGAGGCAAACGCAACGAACCCAATTTGAGGGACTACCAGAAAACAATTCGAAGAAAAGCTCAAGAAATTTGACGAATCGATTCGATACGGAAAGCGAAAGGGAGAAGAAATCATGTACCTCGGAAGACGGAACGGGAGGAATTGGAGGAAGGCACTCGCAGAATTAGGGTTTCGAATCTCCGCAAGATGACGACGAACGCAGGAGACAGTTGAATCAGAAGGTATTTATGTGGAGAGAGAAGGTCGGCCGATTCGGAAAGCAGAATGAACGCCGGCCGGAAGGCTTCGGAATCCAACGGCGTCCGATACCGAGGGGCCTCGTGGAGCCGTTGGATTTTCGTGGACGAGGATCGAGGATCGCCAGCGGGGACAATTTTGTGTTTCTTCTGTGCGGCAGCGAGACTATCAGATTTTCGTCGGTTCTGAGAGGGGCACGCGTTGACGTGTGCCAAGGGCGATGTTGAATGGGCCGTTCCGGGTCGGACCTGCTCCAGACCCATCTTCCGGGCCGGGCCTCTTAGGCACCGCGCTGACACTAAGGTCAAGCGCCGAGAGTTACGGTAGAATTCGTCATCTACCTTGCAAGAATCCTAATCCTCAGTCTAAATTTCGTAGTTTTTAAAAAAGAAAGTGAACTATTTCTTTCTTCCAGATTAACACATTACAAATCAAATTCGCTAACATTCCAATTGCTCATCTGCGCCCATTCAAAATCGAAAGATTTCGTTTCAATCCGAGGAAGCTACGGACTCCTCCTGTAACTAGGATAAAGAACTCATTAATTTCATAGTCGACTGGCCTGTAAAAGCACTAGGGCATCTTGAGGTGATCGAATTTGAGGTCTCGTCTTATGTCCTTAGAAATAAGCGTCGCGGTTGATTCCGGCGCCCCCATGGAAGGTCACGCTCCTGACATCGTGCAAGAAGAAGGCGAGCAAGAAGAGGGAGAGAGTACATGGTGCGACCTCAATCCCGAACTCCTCCATCTGGTGTCGTTGCGCCTGTCGGCCCCGGACTTTTCGTCCTTCCGGCGGGTGTGCACGTCGTGGCAGTCCATCACGAACCCCGTCCTCCGCCCCCTGCCTCCCTTGGTCAACTTCTTCCGTCCCGGCGTGCCGATATTGACCACCGTGCACGATGACTTCTGCAGTTTCTTCGACCCCATCCACAATGCGGCCCTCCGGGCCGACATCGCCGAGCTCGCCGGGGCGCGGCTCCGTGCGGCTGGCGCAGGGGACTGGCTGCTCCTGACTCGGCCGCCACAGGAGATATTCTTCTTCAACGTGTCTACACGGGTCGCGGTGCGGCTCCCCGACCTCGACTCTTTCGACATCGACGTGGCGTGCTTCTCGGGCTCACCTGACATGCCGGGCTGCACCGTGCTCGCCACAACTATTTTCATGAGGGAGATCCACTTCCTCAAGCGAGGCGAGACGGCGTGGACGCTCCACGAGTTTGCACACGAAAAGTCCTACGCTGCAAACTGCGCGCCGGTGATGCTTGGTGAACGGTGCTACTTCCTCCGCAGCGGGGGCCACGCCGTGGGGTTCAACTACGTGAAGTTGGGGGAGGACGTCGGGGATGATATCTACCATCACCATGACATCTACGTGGGCCGGCCAGAGCCACTCCGGAAGTGGCGGCGCGGGCAGATCGACCACTGTTTCCTGGCGGAGGACGAGGGCAAGCTATTGGCCGTCTTCTTGGGCTACGGCGAGACCCGGGTGAGCGTTTTCAGTCTCGACCTCGAGGCAAGGACCTGGAGAAAAGTGGAGAGACTGGAGAACAAGATGATGTTCGTAAGTCAAGGGTCGTGCTTGGTGGTCGATGCCAGCATTAGGGGGACAGGCAACAAGATCTATCTTCCGAAATCGCGGGGCGGCCATGGCATGTTCTACTCGCTCGCGACGAAGAAGTTCCACACCTTTCTCGACGACTTCCCGCGGAAACGGTCCGAGTTCATCAAGGAAGTGAAGCCCAGCTGCGGATGGATTCAGTTCCCGGCCAGAGCTCGGAAAATCGAGACGTTTACTTGGTGAATCACCAATCGGCAATGTCCCAATATGGGAATGGCAGAGTTATTCTTACTTTCTACTTAGAATTTTCAGTGAGGACTTTTTTTCTGATGTACAAAGTGTTTGACAATGTATTGCGGAATTACATTTTCATGGAGAGTTCGTGTTATTAACCCAAATAGTGTGAAAAAAAATTTTCCATACGAACTATCTTGGGATGAAAATATGATTTCACTGATCAAACAAAAGATTTTGCTAACAACATTTTAAATAAATGTGATCTTTAGAGGATTGGATTCTGACCTCGTGTGAAAAAAGATTTTCCATACGAACTATCTTGAGATGAAAATATGATTTTGCCGATCAAACAAAAGATTTTGCTAACAACATTTTAAATAAATGTGATCTTTAGAGGATTGGATTCTGACCTCGACTCTTTTTGACATTAGCACTTCAGGAGATTTAGCTGTTCGTATTAAAGAACAAGAGTTGCCAACGACTGTCCTCGCAATGGCAGAATCGATGGGTTTTTCCGGTGATCTCCTACCTCGGATTGCATCCTAGGATCATAGGTAGAGAAGATCTTGTTCCAATCTTAAGACCGGCACTTGAGAAGAAACACAAAGTGAGCAACCTTCTTGTGTCGTGCTTAATGCGCATGCGAGATTAAGTTATCCTTGCATTCGATCGCGAATTTTACTCGAAGCTTGTCGTGTTGCATTTTTTCCTATTTGCTTGTGTATGGTGCTTGTGTTGAGCAAAATTAAGTCTTCAACGTATGTTACGGTTTCGGTCTAGTTCGCGACTCGCGATTTTGAGATTTCGAGTTATTATTCATAACTCGATTTAACAGCTACGATATTAATAATAAAGTCAAGCCCTGATCTAGATCTCAAATTAATACCTCAACTTACCCATTATAAAAGTTTTGTCCAAAATTCTTCGGACGGGGCCAGTTTTGGATCGGGCCGATTTGGCTCGAGTTGGAAACCGAGCTGCCGGACCCGGGTCGAGTGACAGAGATACCAAACAAATCCTAAATTGAGGCTCCTATCCATAGGCCCATGGGCCAAAGCCCAAGGCGACAGAAAATAGCGAAAATACCCGAGTCAAGACTGACCAACACTAGCGGGCTGGACAACCAAACTCATTTCAATTTTCTTTTCCATTTTACATTTCCAAATTGATGCTCTTCAATTCTTAAAACGGGTCGACCCGAATGATTGCTTGCAGGGACAGTTGAACTCATCGTTATTGCTTCTAAAGTCAAGAATAAAAAAGCTGAGCGCAAGGCATCAAGGACTGCAGCACGTCAATGACTTCGCTACCACTAAGCTTCTTCTTTTCTTTATAATATCCTTTTGGGTTATTTTGGAAAGCTAGAAGGTCCGCTACAAAAAAGCTACCGTGGCCCATCGATTCAGCAATCATCGTCATCCCGAAAGAAATTCCCAAATCAGTAAAGAGGTTACGTCACCCCGACACCACATTTGAACTTGTTGAAGACAAGCCCGGACCCTTTCGATTAAGTCAAAATCACGTTTAAGAATCATATTAGGGGATTCTCAATAGTCTAACAGGTCCTTACCCATTCTCTAATTTTCGCGCAAGGTCGACTTACCCTCTAAAATTTATGAGATAATTCTTATGAATCGAGCATTGACGTCATAATTCACACGCATAAAGCCTTGAAGTGTGTGAGATGATTTCCTCTGGCTTCATTCTTTGGCAGCAGACCAGGCGACTCATTATGCAATCTCATGTCGGGATTTCAGATCCCCCAAAAAAAAGTTTATAAAAAAAAAAGGGAACCCTGAATCAGTAAATCAAAAAGACGAACTGGGTTATCTCTTTTTCTCTCTATTAATGCTTCGCCAGTGCACGCTTGACTGGAATCCAAGGTAAACCCTACGCACTCGCTTGCTCTGAGATCTTCCCTTTGATCTCGGCAATACATGTGAACCATGTCAGTGCCTTTGCCCTTTACAATGGACCCGACCAAACTTGAGCAAAAGAAAAGCTCTAATCTGAGTTTGCCAATCATTGTGGAGTGTTAGCATAAGCTCGGGCTTAAAGGGTCCTCAATTATTGTTTTTCCAGACGAGAGAATAAAGGTACAACTCAACTTTTTCGGTCTCTAAACTTGCCGCGATATCTCGAGTCAGTTTGATTTGTCTGATCGAGTCCTTGAACTCGTACAACTTCTCTAAACAAATTCTTTTAACCCCAAATCGGATTCATTGGAGTTCACATGTCAGCAGAAGCCTAACATGGGAAACCTTTCTTACTACGATGAACCCAGCCGGACTATGATCGATGAGGTTTCTTATCATGAAAAAAGCAACCGATTTTTCTACATCAAAATTCTCGACGGTTCTATCAAGCAACTCAGGTTCAATTGCCCTAATTTGGAGCCGAAGTAACTTAATTAGAAATAATATATATATATATATATAAAGGCTTCATTGGATAAATTATAAAAAAAATAGAAAGAATAAAGAAAAACACCTTAAAGCCCTTGATGATTCGGTGGCCACACCGCTCTCCAGATAGGTAGAGTCTACACTGAAACCCTAAACAAAAAGAGAGATTTTATTGCTTTTTAGTCATGTAGGGGAGACTTCCCATGTGAGAAAAGGCCCCCACCAATCTACCTCCGAACCCCTTAAAAATTGAACCAAAAGGTGCTAAAGGTTAGAGAGTCATATGCCCATCGTACCTAAAAGGAAAATTGCCAGATTGACAGTAATGATTGTAGCAAAAAAGATGTCACGGCCACACCAAAATTGGTTCTGCCAATTCGATCGCGACCTCACGATTTCAATGAGCTTTCATGCAACGATCGAGATGGGAGAGATGACTCGAGACGAAACCCTCGGGCCTTCATTGGGTAGGTGCAATTTGGTAATGCAAAATGGACCACACAACCAATTCCACCTCTCTTCCAACATGCTTAGCGAGGGGGAAAGAAGGGCTTTCCTTCTTTCTAAACTTAGATTATAGTCGTTCGACTTTGGTTCATTTAATTCGTCGTTCTTGCCATGAGAAATAAGATTAAAAAAGCATATGTCCGTGTCAAAGATGTCCATGGCGTTTGTTTAATAATTTACTAGACAACGTATCATGACGATAGAAAACTCGCAGCGGAGGGATGGAATCGTGACACATCCACCGCCTTGACCTCCCTCTCCCTCCCTCTCTCTCCTCTCTCTCTCTCTCTCTGATTAGCGGAATCAACAACGACTTCTCGAGTGATTAAGATTAAAGTGTGGCATAATGACGCCCGTCGAGTTGACATCGTACCGATCATAAGAAGGTGGTCGGACCCCTGGAGCAGGTCCACTTGGTCCGACCTGGAAAATCGATTTTCCTTTTGCTGGGACCCGCTTGATAATCTTATGGCCGCCCACATGCATCCTCCGAACGCGACACTAGCGCACGCCTTCGGCGGAAGAAGAAGCGTATTTACATCCACGACCCTTCACCAGGTCGCGACTGAATAAGCACCTACGGAATACGTATGTACCAACGTATCAACTTTTGTATTTCATTTTGTCCCCGCTCATTTGTTTAGGTTTTAATGGCGTAGAACACGCCTGCGAAAGACACATCGCAGTTCTTGTCCTAGTCTTGACAAGGAAAGGACCGGACCATCTCTATGAGCTAGAGAGCCGAGATAACTCGATCGAGGCAGGGGCTTTCAGGCCCTTGTCCTATTGCCATGCGAGACTCGAGAAGGGCTTAACACAGGAGGTCCGCATCATCATCTCACGGAAACATTTTATGAAAAGTCCTTAATAGGACGAGTTGTTGCGACGGCTAAAATTTAGTACCATAATTGGAGCGAAAAAATGCATATCATAAACGGCACGACGAATATGCTTTCTCCTTTTCTTTTTGTTATTAGGTGAACTTAAGAAATCTAAAATTCACCACACTAAACTCTCTCCCAATATTGCCTAAGGAGCTAATCCACCTTTAATGTGCTTTTAGCACCATTTTCCAAGAGAACATTAGGTTACCAAGCAAATTTTCAATTGCACCTATTGAACCTCATCCCTTTCAATCAACGAGATCCCTCATGAATTATGACAAAATTCAAGGATTAAAGGTGCATTTGGTTCAGCTTTCTTAATGGGTTTTGAGCCTATAAAACCATTTTGGAAAAATATGAGATATTTGGCGGTTATTCTCGAAGAGTTTTGAGGTGAAAAAATGGTTTTATAAATGCTGAAAGCAAATTCTACTGATTTTCAACATTTCCCTAAGGTCCATTTCCAAAGCTGAACTAAGCATTTTATTAGGAACAGAATTCATATTTAATTATTTCATTAAAAATATTTTAATTTATTTATTTTCATAAACAATGCAAGTAATCATATTTAGAGAACTTCTTTCAGATCATTGTCGAGTTTTAAAGATGGATAACAGTAACACTCGACTCCCTAAATTCTCCGACAAAACGGTCCAAAAACCCCGTAATTCCGATTTGTCCAGCGGATAACCCCAGATTCCACCCGAGGTGGGCCTCCACGTGCGCTTACGTGTCGGCCTATCGAAGAAGGAACGTGGCGGGTAGCGACAAAATAGGTGTCAAACTTCGAAACCGGTGCTCGGTTGGTCCGAAAATACCGAAAAAAGAAAAAAAAAAAGGGGGGAATAATTAAAATGCGTTTGGTGTGTGGGTGTGTTAGAGGGATACTCGACAGACGGCGCAAGGTCTGGCTGGCCCTTTCAGCCGCAATGGCTGGGCAGAAAGTCAGTCCTGCCCCTGCGCCTCACATGGGATGCCACAGCAACAGATTCTTTTTCTTTTTCTTTTGTTTCTTTTTCTTTTTCCTCTGTTTTTATTTCCATAAATCCAGCGAAACGTCAATTGTTCCGCTTTGATAATTCGGATCGTTGACGCCGCACTTCCGCCTAATATACAATACCATTTTTGAACATTTTAATTTGTTTGACATGATATATTGACTTTAGCTTGATGTGCATTGCCGCCATTGAGCTCTTAATTCGATTGATGCGGTCATTGAATTTTTCTTTTGTATATATACTAAATTGCATGAAAATATCAAATGCCGTCATTCTACTAATTCAAGTTGATGGATAATACTGAACATACTCGTGTAATCGTGAAACTCGACTGAATATTTATTACCGAAGAAATTAGAAGTTCGAAGATGACATTTCACATGTAGCTAGAGTTCATATTGACGTAATTTGTATATTGAACCAAAATGCATGAACTATTTATATTATTTTCGCTTGATTATTTGTTTCTTAAGCTAGTCCTGATTTTATAAAAAAAAATGGCAATATCCTCAAATTGGATTCAATAATTTAATCTAAATTAGAATTTCATTTGCCCGGGACTCTATATCTTGCTCGGCTTCTTTGTCATCGATAAAGTTGATTTTCCAAGATAAATCATCCAATTACCTGAACATTTGAGAGTCAGTTTAGAATGGATTCTATTTTTGCTTTTCTCTTCCCCTCAAATAATACCGCATTGCTTAAAAAAGTAGTTATAATTCATTTTACATACATTTTAGTCTATCTCCAAACAAAATCATAGCACAAATCAATAGCGTGAATTCCAGCACTTTCTTTTGAAACTCATTGCTCGCGGCGGTTTGCACCCTAATCATGCAAATAAGAGCAATATCCATTTCACCATATACAACCCGAATCGAGCACGTTCCAAAGAAAAATATTTACATACGAGGAAGTGTGTTAAGTACAATACCGACATCATAAAAATACACGATTAGAACATTCTTTCATACTTGTGGCGTCCCTCTCTATTTAATAGTTTGAATCTTAAGCTTTATTTTCTTGCTCGCACGAAAACTTTTTAAGTTTTTTTGAGAGAGTAGAACTTGAAAAACCAAAAGAAAAATTATTTGGAAGGACCAATGCCGTGCTTTTATTACATTTACCATTTTGAATAATCCTCCACCACAGATCCCTAAATATAAAATTTCGGTTCCATCATATTTCAATGCTGGATATGCTAATTTACCATTTTTTTTACTAAATTCGACTTGCCAAACGACAACATTAAATTCGCGTTGGATGTTTAAGTGAACCGGGTCGTACATAGAACAGAAGAATAGTCGTTTCGATCTTTCCGAATTACTCGATGACGTGAGTTTAATAGAAAAAAATTCAGTGCAATTGGTTTTTCTCTCCATCGCATTATTGGGCATGTGTGCAGATAGAATTTTGAATGCAAGACAATTCTTCTGTGCTCTCAAGGGACTTCTTCACAAAATAAAGGGGCCAAACTTTATTCCGAGATAAAAAAAAAAATTTCCTCCAGAAGTTTCAAATTGTTATAAAAAGCCACAAATCTTTACGAGGTAAATAATTTTGGCTAAAGTTTTGGAGCGTCGCATAAAAAGACAGTTAGCTTTTCATTGAGGTATAATTTGGGCCACGTTAAAGTTTAAATTTAAATAAGCATATGTGACATCTGACCTGACGGATATTAATGCGGCAAAACTTTAGCCAAAACTACGCCTTCCTGAGCCATTTGAAGGTGGGCGAAAATTGTTCCGCGGGGCAAAAGTTCGAAGATTTCTTTCTTTTTTTTTTGGTTGGGTTGAAAAGCCAATGCATATCTGCCACTATCGTCACGTATTGACTTTTGAAAGACGTGGCCTACAAATTCCTACTATTTGCCTTATGACCGAAGGAAAGAAAAATTGAGGAAACTCGTTGGCATACGACTTATTAGGCGAGTTACATAGACAAGTGTTACTAATTCCATGGTTTGAATTATTACGAGGGAATTCTTCCAAAGGTCACTGAGTTTTAATAGATTTCACAATCCAATCACTGCGTTTTAATCTCGTTAATTCAACGTGCGTGCCAAATTTTGTTCGACAAATGATTGACTTCGATCGTGTATGTGTTCCGTCAAGTGAACACTCTATTGAAAAATTGGTAAGACTCCGATGGGAACACGTCAATTGTAAAAAGCCAGGGCATGTATTTATCGAACTCAAAGTCAAGCGATACGATTGCGAAATTCATTTTGGCAACCACCATTGCAATATACACAAAAGCATTCCTCATATCATGGCCAAAAATTTTAGGAATTAATGTCGTTACGGCATTGCTAGCTGGTTTATTATTGACTAGTTTGTCATATCGTGTCGCAACCTCCTATGGCTCTACTTCCGCGATTAGTCCTAAATAGATGTGCGAGCACGACGATTCAAATTGGGAAACAATTAAATCACCACTGTAGCCGTAGGTTAGGTTGCACGCTATTGTCATGGCCGGCGGTTTTGTACGTACGATAAACCGAGGATCATTTAAGAAGATCAACATGAGCATTGAAACTTCTAAAGTCTTAGGATTTCTCCAATATTTCTAAGGGCGGGCAATATGGAAAATGTGCACAATTGTGAAGTATTCTTATTATTAATGCGGGTAGTTGATAGATGGGGGGATAAAAACTCTATCATTAGATTAAAGGGAGATTTATGATCCCTACTCTCATTTGTATCGTCTTATAAATAATATAAAATTCTAAAATTTTACCTTCTTAAAAGTTTCTCTCTCAAGAAAAATAAGAAGGAAAAAATGAGGACTTAATTACAAAGAGGTTGCAACTAAAACCGACGAGAAGAGCAAATCCGAAAAGTGGCCACATCCAACAAAAACGCGATGCCGTGGGGGGGGGGGGGGAGGACTGGACCCGATTGCAATTTTAAAATTTCCTCACGACCCACGGATGGATAAGATATTTGTTTACAGACCCTTTTGATCCTACCGAACTGTCCTTAGTCCGTAAAATACACCGAAGACGGGACAACGGATTGAAAAGGAGAGGGACTAAAAAATAAATAAATCCCATCCCCCCCACAGCTTTTACGCAAACGGCATGAGATGAAAATGTCCGTGCTGTGTTAGGAAGCGGGGGCGGATTCCAACGTGGAAACTTAGCTCGATTTAAGGAAGTCGGCTTTGAGGTCCGCGTTTTCTAACATCTTTGTCTCTCTCTCTCTCTCTCTCTCTACTCGGTTTCAATTTCCAACAAACTCTCCCTCACCTGCATTGGTGGTCTTGTCTCGGCTGGAGAGAGAGAGTGAGAGAGAGAGAGAGAGAGAGAGAGAGAGAGAGAGAGAGTGAGGTCGAGTGCGACAGAGGAACACCGGATAAGAGAGAAACGAGAACGATCATGGGAAGATCCGCATCTTGTTTCAAGATCATTACCTGCGGGAGCGATTCAGCGGACGGAGATGATCTCGAAGCTCCCGAGGTATCGGCGGTATTGGTTGATCCGCGGCTCGGTTTTATTTTTATCTTTTGGTTTTGACTTTCGGCATTGTTATTGATTCAGCTCCTGGAGCTGGTCTTCGTGCTTGATGGCTTCGGAATGGATTGTTTCTTGTTGTCTTGTGTGGTCTCATGACGTGCTTTGCATGCTGCGTCGAGTTGAGTTGTCACTGCTTGTGCTTATGGCCCTGGGATGGTGCCTGATAAGACGGTGGAAGTTGGATGGATTCCGAATGTTGGGAACTTAGTGATTCAAGTCGCCGAGATCTGATTGAAGTTGCAATTTTCTGATCGGTGATCGACGATGTCATCGGACGCCTGATATTTGTGTCGGACTTCTGTTCTGAGAGTAAAAGAATAAACGTGAGATCTAGTCTGTGATGTTTGCTCTTTGGGGGGGCTTTTTTCTGTTTTCTAGGTATTAGTAAATCTGTTATAAATGATGAAATGTGCGGTAATTTGTGCACTGACCATTGCTATGGGTTGGCAATTCGTGTTCACTGTGTCATAAGCAGGTTTCGTAATCGTGTTGAGTTGGGTTATCGCAAAACATTATGCCTTTGTCAATTATATATAGAACTGATGGATAATGATTTCGTGTGAATATGTATCGCCTTTGTGTTTTCCATACAATAGTGTATAAACGTGATTCTTGTTGGAAATTGCCAGTCCTTGAGGCTCTTGTCTCTTATCCTCTTTAAGATTGCCGTGATTAATGTAGTGCACTTGACATTTAAGTTGGTTTGGTGTATAGAAGTCTATTCAAACGAGTTTAAGAATGCAAGGTTTAAAAGATAGATTTGTTGAGGTCTGTCTAACGTTAGGATTGTTGTCCGATATGCGGTGACATTTTTTCAGGGAAAAGTATCTTGCACAATTCCTAGGTTACAATTGTTCGTTGCATGTGAATTATGTTTCGTAATTGCATTTCAGATAAAGGGCGACAAAAAAGGCTGGAGTTTCCGCAAAAGATCTGCCCGTCATAGAGTGCTTAGCAACAGTGCCGTATCTGAAACTTCGGCTCCTGCAGCTAAAGAAATCCCTGAATCCGTGGATGTTAACTTCAAAACAGCGACTGATTCCGATGTTCCCCAGAAAGTCTCATTGACTCAGGGCACTGATGAGAAGCCACAGCTGTCAGCTCCTGTGGATGCAAAAGTGTCTGAAGCTGTTGTTGTAGCAAAGCCTGAAACTGTTGATGTATTCAACGTGGACGAAGCTAAAGTTATTTTCATCCAAGCCACTATAAGGGGTTTCCTGGTACCGGTTTTCTTTCCACACGGTACACTTATGCGTAACAAAAAATCAAGTGAAGTTTATTCTAATTTCACCTATTGTGATTTGCTTGGCAGGCTCAGAAAGCACTCTTAAAGCTGAAGAGTGTTATCAAGTTGCAATCTGCTGTGCGGGGACACCTGGTTAGGAACCATGCTGTGGGAACGCTGCGATGTGTCCAAGCCATTGTCAAAATGCAAGCTCTGGTTCGTGCTCGCCGTGCGCGGCAACTAACAGAAGGGACATTTGCAGAAAAGAATGCAGATGTGAAGCATAAGAGAGATGGCGTCAATTTAAAGGCCCTGGTAATTTTACTACTAACTCACTTCTATCAATATATTTCTGGACATAGTTTGCAACTTTAATTATCTTGATTATAATTTTTGTTGTCTTTTAGACACATGCGTACTGTATCTTGATCGCTGATTAGTTTAGCTATATATTGGCATATTACACTTGTAATTGGGAGCTTTGGCATTCCATTTTTACCTTTTGGGATCAGGAATCACATAATGTTACAGATGAGCCTGGAAGACTGCCAGTACTATTTAGCTGAACTAAAGATGTAGGTGCTAAGTGCTTTGCTTCCTGTTCCTTAAGGGGAAAGAAGAGGAATTTTATGGACAATGATACTCTAAAGCCATAATTGTACTGAAAGTTCGTCAAACTCATTTTCCTGCTTCAAATGTGAATCATTTACACAAAACTCTGCATGGTTTAGGACACTAAAGAATTCTGTTAAGCCTGGGGCATTGCCGAAGATTTATATAATGGACTCAGAGATAACTCCATTTAATTTCTAATCATACATTTCCTGCGGCATTCGATGATCCTCTAAAGGCATAATCGTCAGGTACTACTGAAAGTTCATCAAACACATCTTCTAGCTTCAAATATGAATCATCTACTCAGAACAGTGTATCTTTTAGGATACTAGGGACTCAAGAAATGATTGCATTTTTTTTTCTGATTATACATTTACTGTGGCATTCAGATGAATGATTAGTAGCAGTGATACGTTTCTGGACCCTTTTCCTGTTGTACATAGTGGCTGGAGATAATATTTATGAGGATTAAGGATAAAAATGCTAATTTTCCCTGAATTGATGGATAAGGAGCAACTATTGATTCATGAGGATGAAGGATACACAAAAAGTTAAAATCTTACGACAACATCCTAACATTAAATTCTTTTGCCATCAAACATGCTGACTCCTATTAGCCATGTGATTTAGCATCACTTCCATGCATTGTGAAGACAGCTGATGCTCTTATCCTTCATCTTAGGGAAGTTCTCTTGAGGATGTTGTCTATGCTACACCAAACTGTTTCCTTTCTATTTTTGTTAAACATCTTCCTTGATTCAGGAGATGGAGAATGCAAATAAACCAAATGTAGCTTACATTTCCATTGAGAAGCTGCTAAGCAATAGGTTTGCCAGACAGGTGCGCTCTCTCTTCCCAACTGCCCCAACCATCCCCCCCCCCCCCCCCCCCCTCAAAAAAAAAAAAAGGTTCCTTTGTCCATCTCTCTTATGAATATTCCAAATATTCTGATGGGTTTATGTTAATTGAAGCTCTTGGACTCAACACCGAAGGAGAAGCCTATCAATATCAAGTGCGACGTTTACAAATCTGATTCCACGTGGAAATGGCTGGAGAGGTGGATGGCAGCTTCATCAGCTGAACCATCACCAATTGCTGGGTTGATGACCGAGCAACAGGAAAGTAAGAAGAATGAGAAACTGACACAAGCAAATTCGGAGAACTCATCTGAAGTTCTTCGCGGATCATCAGATTCTGTATTGGCCTGTGAGGAAATATCAGGACCAGCTGAAAATGAAGATAATCTGATCCTTCCTGACAAAGCCAAGTCAAAGTTCGAGGAATGCGATGTCATACCTTTTGCAGGGGAGGAGCACACGGAACGGTCTGAGCCTGAGAAATTTGAAACGTTTGAGACCAGTGAGAGCACAACAGAGAGAGAATTTACTCCGCCTCTGATATGTGATAGCTCTAAAACGGAGCCCAACTCTCTCTCTGATAAGATTGAAGTGGAAATCGAACAGCCAAAACATTCAGGGAAGAGGTTTGCCCCTGATCAGCTCGAGACTCTAGGGAAGAAACCATCATTTGGATCTGAAAAGGCTAGTAATCCATCTTTTATCAATACTCGGTCCAAATTTGAAGAATTAACTTCAACTGTCAACTCGAGTGGATCAATAAATTCATCTAGCCAAGACATTGAAGCCGATTCAAGTGGAGGGCCAGTTTCATCAGGAGACACTGCCACTGGGGGGAAGGCAATCAGCCTGGAAGACAATGTGGCTCAAAATCACACAAGAGTGCAAGTTGGTGGTTCTGAATGCGACACAGAGCTTTCAATTACTTCCACTCTTGATTCTCCAGACAGATACGATGATGGAAATGCAGACACGGTGAATCAAGCCAAAGTTACCGAGGAAAGAGCTTGTAGTCCCAACGATGTGAAAAATGAAATAATTGAAGTCAAGGAATCAACTGCTGTCCAGCTGTCGACATTATCTGATTCTGTCTCTGGTCATCCCGAGAAGAGTGACGATGTCATCAGTGAACCTGTCACGTCAATGGTGGCCATGGAACCCCACCAGAATGAACTGAATCTTGATGAAAGCACTTTAAATGTGCCGGGAGAAATTGATTCCAAAACAGTTCAACAAGCTGACAGGTCCTCACCAGAAGCGTCTCCCAGGAGCCATATAACCATTCCCGATTCACAAGGAACACCTGCTAGTCAGGTTTCTGTGAACACTAAAGGGAGTAAAACTGATAAAGCCAGGTCATCAAACAAGCGCAAATCCTTGTCAGCTGGCAAGAGATCCCCATCAAACACATATCAGGACTCCGGAACAGGCGCTCCAAAACAACTGCCTAAAGATCAGAAAAATGGGAAAAGGCGCAGTTCTTTTGGACCAGTGAGACTGGACAATGAGCAAGAACCACGAGACAGTAGCAGCAGCAATTCTCTCCCTCATTTCATGCAAGCCACAGAATCTGCTAGGGCTAAGGTGAATTTGAACAACTCCCCAAGATCAAGTCCTGACATCCACGATAGAGAGATCTATGTCAAAAAGAGGCACTCTTTACCGGGCACAAACGACAGGCAGGTCTCCCCACGAATTCAGCGGTCAATGTCTCAAGCACAACAGGGTGCAAAAGCTAATGGCACTCAAACGCAAGGTACTATATAAATTCTCTTTCTAGATTCCTGGAAAGACTCTTCTTTGGTACCGGACTATGCATTGAAATTTCTGCAGGGACTCTTCCTCTTAAACATAGTATGGACAAGTTTCTTTTCCGAGAACAAGCATCATTTATTGGAGAGAAGCGAGTAGGTTTACTTTTGATAATAAACTGGTAATTAACCTGAGGGTTCTTGTTCTTTGATAAATTATATGACTAGATATTTTAGCTTTATTCAGTACTTTTAGCATCATATCATAGCAATCGAAAAAGCCAGACCCTGTAGGTATCGGTATTTCTTTGAATCCTAAATATGATGCTACCAATAATTGTAGCAATCCACATGTGTGTCTCTCCCATCGATCAGTATTGTTTGAGGTGATGGTAATGGAAATTACTTATTGAAGTATAAATCAAGTTTTTGTGTATTGTATTTCCCGCTTAAAGAATGTTCGGTGCAGTAACTCCCTCTGAAATTTATCTAAATCTATAAGTTATAAAATTAAGCTTTAAAGAGTAAAGACATGCTATTAGCACCCAAAGAAAGTTTGATTCGTTGAGTTTCATTGGTTAGTCATGACAAAACATCACATGGGAATGGGATTGCCTTTGCACAACTGTAGAGCAAGCTATGTTCAATGTCTAGCTTGAGTTTGGCCTTTGGTTCGTTAGTGAAGTGGGCATAATGTTCCAATTTTATGTGTCCCGATTCCTGATAAAGCTTTTGATCTTATCATTGTTCTGCCGTTTTGCATTTGTTCTGCAATTAATTGGACATCTGACCCGATTTCCTTCTCTTTTAAGCATTTGCTTAGCAGCACAGAGGCTGTTGGGCGTGCCTTGATGACTTGCTATTTTGGAATGTTTTGCAGAGAGAAAATGGCTCAGGTGAAGAGAGTTCACAGCTTATCGGATTGCAGTGGCTAACCAGTTACAGATGTTGTGTGGAGAATAACACCTATCAATCGCGTAGCTTTGTGCGTGCTTTATATGATTTTGATGTTTGGTTTCAAGGCTTGCCCGGAAGAGAATATATAGAACTGGAGGGAGGGAATTTTCGTTTTCCTTTGTACCTTTCTGCTGATGCTTGTTAATTTTTCTGTGACGACTTCAACGGGGATGTGCGCTTGTATCTGAAAACAGTAATTGTGTGTGATATGAATCCGATGTTAAAAGTCTCATGTTTGTTTCACGATCTGAGTGTCGTTGACGAAGTCAAGCTGACCAACTTTGCAGAGAGCCCTGCGTACTTTCTGAAGCTGCTAATTTGATCGCGAAGGTTTCTCCTAATTGGGTGTAGATCCCATTGACTTGCGCAGAGTGATAACTGGAGTAAGGAGTTACGCTAGTCAGAAATCCTACTGCAACGCCGTATGCCACAGCCATAATAATCATTTGCTCACTGGAGGTGACCCTGTGCCTCAGAGCACGAGTTTACTCCTCTGTCAAAGGACTGCAGACTTGGAGCTCTCCTGATGGTTTTCTTCTCTCCCCAATAACTAAGGGAAAAACAACTAAAGAACGGACGTACTGCCCCGGACGACACGGGTGTTGCTGCAGTTACGATTTGTACTATGATTCGGCGGACAACCGCTCAGGATCGTCGCATCTTTTCTTACCGTGTCACGAGGAATCGTGTCCAAGTACAGCAACTAAAGTCGATCGTCCGACAAAAGGTCCCGCCTTCAAGCCGTACGAGGATTCTGGCAAAACAAGACCGGAACGGGGAGGGCAAACGTTGAGGTAAAAGAAAGGTCCAAAAGGGGAATTGGGTTCGACTAAGCCCTCCATGACGAAACGCTTGTCCAAAACCTGGATCCATCGACAACCGCCCAGTGCTCGCAATTGGCGACCGGAATGGACCCGCCGAGTCCAGTATGCCCCGCCCCCAGCCCAATGGACCTTGAAAAATAAAAGTACAACTAAATTTTGTTCCGAGTAGTCATAGGTTGCTAAATGTGACCGACCACATCGCCTTGACTCCTATGATATAGTGCGGTCGTCCGCCGCTATGTATTATTGAGCATGTTCCTGATGCATCATTTGCTTCTGGAAGCCCAATAGATTTAGACGACAATCCTTCTAGATTCTTATCACATCCCACCATGGCAATACTAGTAAAATGCGAAGCTCTAGCTAGCCGGTGATTGTTTCTACTTGTTCAATATATTTATAGTCTTCCTTGTTAAGATATCGTCCACATCGTCTATAGCCAACGTCTGAAGTGTTTCAAGAAACTCAGTAGCTATTTTCTTTTTCTATACAAGACTACAAACATTCACAGAAAATTTCAACAAATATCATGACAACTTTGTCTATAGGGTGGAATTCTTCCAAAAAATTTCAAGCAGCATGCGTACCATACGGATTGTCTACCCAGCTCCTCAACTAGGTCAAGATTAATCGTACATCAATCAATTCACCTGAACCCAAAATTCTTTTAATATCAAGCAAGTAGAGCTCTGTGTATGTTCATCTTTAGCCTGGAGTCCAAATAAGAAGGGACAAGAAAAGAGCAAAAGGAACATCGTTATAGTGCTTTGAGAATTGTTTTCTTCGTGGTTTTAAACGCCTTGCTCATTATATGGGAACCGGGCCGGATAGTGGTTGTGGTTCATGCAACGATGAAGAAAGCTTGGAAATTAATGTAGATAAAATGAGAATTCGTTAGAAAGTTGGAATTTTCAATAATTTGTGGGAGAGTGAGAATTCACGAGGGAGGGATGGAACTGAAAACAAGAGGAATAGACTCCAATTATAAAACTTACTTATTTTTGTTGGGTCAAAAGTTAGAGAACTTAATTTTATTTTCTTTGTTTTTCTTTTTAAAAGATTTTGGCCAGGGCCCGAACGGTCATTTTGCCGTTCGGCCCTCAAAAGGCACTGGCCAACGGTCGATGATGGTCGGTATCAATTTTAATGACGTCCTATCAAAATTAATTTGGAATATTCAATTGACAAGTAAATATTAAAATTGATCAAATATAAAGCTCACAACGGTGTTAAAGATAATTAGGCTCGAAGTGATGGCTTCCACTAGATCAAGACTACGCTTTACAGCTGAGTTATTCTTTCCTTCCATTAAGAAATAGAATTGACTAGTCATAAAGATAAAAGGGCCAAGAGCCTCAACACCACTATTTTCACTTTGTTTGAACAACTTGGAATCGGGCCTTGGTTTAGTACTATTACTGATACGAACCTTTTGGAAAAAAAAAACGTATTGGATTCATTCTCAACTACTCCTATCGAAAAAAGAATCGAGCACAAATTCAAGCCGTAACACAAGATTTCATAAAACCGTACAACTTTTTCAATCTAAATTAAGCAGGTTTCACATCAATGAGATTTGACTTAAAATGTTTTATTCGATAAGTATAGGAAATACAATATTCTCAGAAAAATAAGGAAATCAGAACTAAATCACGATGATACGGGTAAAATTAAATCGACGTTAGTGCGATAGATTGAGGACTTTTTTGGTAATTTCGCCCGTGGCCGCGGTGCGAAAATATAAATTAGAATAACAGCAAACAAAATCACTTCAAAACGAAACACGGAGTCGGCTAAGAAGTGTCATTTGCATAGGAGCGGCGAAGCGGAAGGGAAAGAGCCAGAGGGTCTAGGGTTTCCTTGGATCTCTCTGACATGTCGCCTAGACGTCGATCCATCGTCGATCGCGATCCGTTTCCCACCTTTGCCGGTTGCGTCGATGGTTTCGTCCATTAGGGCTTTGATTTCGGAGGGAGGGAAAAAGAGTCTGAATTTCGGAATCGTCTCCGACTGAGATCGACAAAACTAATCGATCGATTGATAATCACGTAGCGATCGCTTCGATCGTCCGCTCGCGCCGAGAATCGGAGCAGGGGGAAAGGAGTTTTTGTTTTGAGAAATTGGTAACATGAAGGGATCGCACAAATGGAAAAGGGTTACTTGGGCTTCGGACGTTAATCTTTGTCAGGTAATAATGCGAGTTGTTGTTGGTGAAAGGTTCTTTATCGGATGTGGGCAAGGAAACTTAGCTACAAGACTTAAGGACTTGATGGTGTGATGCTTTTTTCGTTGCATTGCGCATGTGTTTTTAGGGGCTGTGGGTGTCCAAAGTGCTTTTTCTTGAGGTTTTCTTTGAGTTACCGGTTTCAGTTCTGAAAGCAAAGATTTTTATTTTGGGTTTTGACGCTGAAGCATTTAGCTGATTTTGATGCTTGCATTCTCTCTTGAAAGTGTTGGAGAGGAGAGAACACCTTTGAAAGCACATAATTGAAGTCGCGGTATATTTGGAAGGATAAGGCTTGTTTTAAGTGGAAGCATAAGCATAGATGGGTTTGAGTATTTATGTCAGGAAACTTTAGTTAGTTCGGTGCTCTCTAGCATCTTTGCGTTGCCACAACTTGTTCGCTCAGTTAAGATAATAAGAAGCTTACTGGTAATCTATTGAATTCTTCCTTATGCAAAGTTGTAGAATAAAAACAAGCAGTATGACAGAGTGGTCTCCAGTAACAGGCGTGACTAATTTGTTTGGTTGAAGAAAATGCTGCTTTCACAGTAACATGGATGAGTAATTACTTTTGTGGAAGAAAATGCTTCAGTAGTTCCGAACGCCTGTTTACAAATAGCTGACAATAGGTGATATGAATCGAGCGTCTTTTTTCATTTTAATGTGGCTCTAGTGCTGGCAATCAGACCATAGGAGGAGATTTATTTTTGAATCGTTGGCATTTCCTATTGCAAACTCTCTTCAGGGAGTGATAGAGGAAATCAAAATAGTTCCCTCTGAAACTGAATGGAAAGTTATTGACAATGCTTAAGCAGTCAAATCTCAATTGTCACATTGGTCCTTCCCAACAATTACTTCGAGCTGAAATGAGGACATTCATCTAAAGAAACACTCTGAATTTTTTATTGGAATCAGAGAACAGCATGAGAGCAGGGCAAGGGATATGTAAATCGCGGACTCTGAATAATACTATCCAATAATAGTTGCTTCTGGCAAAAGGAATGTTGACATATAACATATGATAAAGCGGAAGGTTTTGAAATGCAGGTTATAGGCGACTAAAATACCATTGTAAATCAAGATTATGTTTTGGGTGCTCTGTAAATATGCTCTAAAGTACAGTTTATTCACATTAAGGTTGCTTCCTAGAAGAATAAAGCTAACTCCTTGGACTGCTGAGATTTTAAGTGGCTCCCCACTGTTTGACATGGCACCAAAATCCTTCAATGCCACAAACTGTTTTTGGGCAATGAGCTTGTTGTACATAGAACAATTATTGGTAGGACAATGTGTGCACCTTGACTTAAGAGTTTTGAAGCTACACAGGAAGATTTAATGCGGGAAACTGTTTGAAATGCAAATGTTGATTGCATCATAGAAGAGATAGTTTGTCTCTATTGCATTCTTTGACTAGGGAAGTGTTCTGACTGGCTAGAAATAAATGTTCTGGAGTATGTCAACTCACATTTTTAATTGCTATTAAGTTTTTGTGCAAATATCGGTTGCCTCTTTTCTTTTTAATGTAACTTATCTCTCACTCGTAAATGGCATGTGGAAATCCTCTGAGGATTGTCCATAATTATGCAAAGCTTCTTTTCAATCCAGATTTGCTTCCCATGATGCAGAATGCAGTTTCAATGTGTATATAAACTTGAAATTCTATTGACTGCTTAGTAGGTGATTTGTTCTTATCTATTATTCATAACTGGTCATGCACGAGTTTCTTGAGCCATACTAAAGTTTAGTTTCTTGAGATAGATTGAATGGTTAGCTGTTGTGCATTTCTTTGTTTTTGATTCCCTGAATGATTGCAAGGCATTCCATTCCTATCATGGTGATTTAGCAATTTGCCTTCCAACTGCATCAACAATTGATAACAAGTTTATGGTTGTTTTTACCCCAATAATGTCAATAATCTTGTTCTTGAATATTCTCAGAATTTCTGCTTGTTTACCATGGATCAGTAGGCATTAGGTCTTGCACTTGATTGATTTGTCAAGATCGACTAAATTTAATTTAAAAGTTTTGGCTTCACTGATTTTAAGGTCTTTTTACAATGGACTATTATCAAGTGGTTGCGTTTGTTTCATGCTACTGTGCTTTCTTGAATATGCCTGTAAGATTCATGCTAGGTTGCTGAATATGAGGCATTTCTTATGAAATTACTTTTGTCTCTACCATCCTCTCTCTCTCTCTCTCTTTCTGCGCACTTCTGCAAAGGGGTACCCCAGTGTCACTACTGATAGATGACTGAAAATTCACACATGATTTTTTTGTCTTTTCATCTTGAAAGCTGTAGTGTATCACATTGTAATGAGTGCCTTCAGGGCACATGCAAACAAAATCCTTGAATTGATAGTTCTGTGCTAACCAGAGAGCAATTGTCTATGAAGCATGCACAGCAGTGCAGTTTAAGAGAATAACCATTCTTGATTTACTGATTCTAAAGATGAGTAAACCATTTTAAGTTGGTTATGCACGGTCTTTTTCAAAAATAGAAGTTCTTGTTGTAGGGTATAAGTATGTCAAGGCTTGGTGTAATATAATGTTGATAGTTTGTCTAACTATGATTGCCATTCTGTGATGTTCCTTTTTTATCCCTTTGCCTCTCACGCTTTCTAGTCTTGGTTATTTTTCATGTCGTGGACAATTGCTGCTACATTTACTCTGGTTGATGAGCCAGTTGCCGGCATCATGTGACTTCTGCTTGATTTGGTAAAAGTTGCCCCAGGCCATTGTGAGTTGATTGAGCAAAGTTAGACCAGCTGGCTCGGCAAACAGCTTTGTCATTTGTTATATGGTTGTTCCATTACCTTGTTTCTTAATGATGACATTGGTGCAGAAAAACTTTAAAGTCCTCTTTATTGCTAGAAGAGTTTCAAACTTTATATATTCTAGGATACATTTTTCCACTGCTGTGCAGATTATTTTTGACTCTGTATCTGTTGTGTTGGTTTGTGAGTCGCCCTGGTTGCAAGGACAAATTGATTGGACTAGATGGCTCATTTTTCGTTTTTGTGATCAAGAGGATTTAACTTTACTCAAAGCTCTGTTTCTGTATGTTAAAGCTTAGTCTTAGGTACCGCCAATTTTTGTAAGATTATTGTGGCAGAACTTTTGCAACCATTTGGGGGTTTTTCTCCTATAGCAGAATGAGCAGTCTATTTAATTATTGGCATAAATTTTCTCAGACAGTTATGGTCAATACAAACTTGCTGCATTGGATGGGCTTTTAGAGCTGTATGCAATATGCTGTGGATGAATTTCCTGCAAAAAAAAGTAAAAATAGTAGAATTTAACCGAGTGTTAACACTTTTGAGTGATTTAAAACACTATTATGCTCATATGTTTCTGCAGACGTGGCCTATTAACTGTGAAAAAGAGTTGCATGTTGACGTTATATATCTAAACCATAAGCCAAAAATCAAATGCCAAACTGAGTGTTGAGTTGAATTTCCCTTGGTGGACTTAAACGACTTTCCTCCTGTGTGTGGCACATCCTTTATCACTTCAATCTGTAACATCGTGCTGTTCTTCAATGTCCTTTCAAGATTAGTTGTTGTCTGTCTTACATCCAATTGTGACAGGCATCTTCTAGCAACATATCCATTGATCCCCGTATAGCATTCAAAATTATAAAAATTTACTTGGTATCTCAATCATCTTTGTGCTCTGAGGCTGTTTTATATGCATTGGGGAATGATGTCAGTATCTTGTTCTTAATTGGTCTAACTTAAGTTCTACTTGCTTACATTATCTACCGAAACAGGTGAGGCTGTTCCTATCAGATGAAGCACCTGTCCAAGCTGGGTTTGGTGCTCAAGATCACCTTCAGGCCAAGACCCCGTGGCTTTTGCATTCAACTGGAGGCAGCTCTGATGATGCACTACCTCCTGGTTTTGAAGTAGCCCAGCCTTCCATTAAGCCACAGATTAAGGTGTCTGAAATCCCTCTGAGCAAGTGGAAGTGTCCTCCACGAGTAAGTTGCCCCAGGTTATCCAGTAAACCTTGTTGTTCCAGACTTTTTAATTTGATATCTGAATCTTTATTTGATATTTTAACGGATGCAGTTCTTGCTTACTCCGGAGTGGCAAGTGGTTGCTGGGGAGGAAAGCAAAGAGGTTGTTGATCAAAATCAGAGGGAGATGAGAGTGCTAGAAGCAGTTTATCCTCGTCCATCTGCCATTCCTCAAAAGTTGGAAACCTATCCCTTTTTTGGCTCTATTTTACCTGTAATGTTGCTCTTCCACAAACTTATCTTTTGCCCCTTGCAAATGCAGTCCGGTGGCTTATTTGCAAGATTTCGATCAGGATGATTCACGAATTCTGTTAGTGCCAATTACTGCCATTGAAGATGAAGAGATACCTGGAGATGCATCATCCGACTTTGTTCCCCAACCTGGTGTTCCTGTCACATCACATCCATCATTACTGGCTTCTGGGGATTCTCATTCACTTCAGACCACGGGGCTTGTCGTTGCAAATGCCGCCACCAATCAGAACCTAATTGCTAGTACATTGCACGGTGTAGGACCTGATGTGGTGGCCGCTGCATCAGCTGCCTTCACTGCACTAATGAAGAGTAACGACCATGGGAACATGATTGATCACGAGTTGCTGATTCAAATACTGAGTGACCCCAAAATGATTGAAAAGTTGGTTAAAGATTATGGGACCATCACTGAAGCACAGGTACCACCAAACACGCGGGTGGGTTCAGTAGGTCTTGCAAATCCTCGTGGCTTTGTCAGTGGTGTAGAAACTGGAATGCCTTCAGTAGCTACTTCCTCAAGCGGACTCTCATATGCTCACACAAGCGGGCTGCCGTTGTACTCTCATCCTACCGGTGTCGGAATGGGACCGCTGACGACTGCACCGCTTCCTACCCAAACGGTCATGCAAGCCTCTTCTTCCACCGTAATCAGGCCAGCCGCACCAGCAAAAGATCTCAATTATTACAAGAGCTTGATTCAGCAACATGGAGGAGAAAGACGAGAGACTCCCCAACCGTATGGTAGCCCTTACGGCCACCAACCATTGGCAATTCAGGAACCCGTCAATAATCCTAAATTAAGAGACCCAAAGGGTAAAATAATGAAGCCTTGTATATATTTCAATAGTTCGAGGGGTTGTAGAAATGGAGCCAATTGCGCGTATCAGCATGATACACCGCTTCCGCCACGCAGCAGTGGCATGGCGGAGGCGCCAAATGGGAAAAGAATGAAACTCGACAGGGAGATCACAGGCACCTAGGAGAAGAACATGCTTGGGCGGAAATGTTCCCGCATGTACATTTTTCGTGAAGGCAGGGCTAATTGCGGCCCCATTTTCTGCTCATGTTGCTTGCCCTTCAAGGCGAAAGAGTTCATCTCCAGCAATTTTTTTCTATTTTCAATGCAATCGGATTTAGCTTCGACAAAGCTTGTGTGGAAAATTCTCTTTGCTGTTTGCTTTTTCTTGTCCTCCCCTCTTGTTCTTCTCAAGAAATTCTCTTGCTTACAACGTTTTGGTGGAATCGACCCACTAATATTTCGATATTTGTAGATTAATTTAGTTGAAAGAAGTTCCAATTTAGTTGTATATTGTACACATGGTTGCACAAGACTTATTATAGTCCCCAAGGATTGGATTGGCATCTTTGTTTTTTACCACACCCAGCACGTTGCATTCCTCCTCTCCCTTCTTCCCATCCGCGACCGAGGTGGGCTCGATCCTTTGTTCGCCAACCATTTGGTCAATTAATATGGGTCGTCTTTACAAAGTCATACTGCATTATGCATGCGAAAGGATTCTCTTGCAAAATGAAGAAGATACACATGGGAAAGTTATTATTTGGCAATTTCGTCTTCTTTTAAACCCGAAATTGGAGAATCCAATGTATAGTTACGACGATATGATCACCGATGAATGAAATTTTACTAAATATTGCTCTTGCTAATGATATTTTTCGTAATTACACGAGGAACTATACTGATTAGTTGAAGGGGGATTTTGATTAAATTGTACAACTACATAGGCTTTTTTCATCGAATCACCAAAGTGCGAGAGATGCCGGAACAATTTGCATCCGAATTCCTAAAAAAAGGTTATTGACTTTGATCGTCAATATAAATATCCTGACTTTCTTTTTTGGCTGAACAAAAAAGTACTTATATTGAAACTCTAAAGGTCCTTGAAATCAAAACTCGACATAGGAGCATCAACACATAACAACTCTTACAAAAGGTAGGGAGATGTGCAGCCCGAGATGAAAATAGGGCATTCCTGTGCCGAGCTTCCGCGACCTAATCGGCAACTCTATCAACCTAATGGCCTGTTTCAGGTATTTTGACTTCTCAAATCATAGAAAAGAGTAGGAATTTTCATCCTAGGGACAAAGATATCCATAATCAAAACTTCCATCAATCAAAACTTATGTTACAGATGACGTGGCCAACCATTGACACGTCGGCTTGGCCCACGAGATGCCGTGGATACGTCAGCAAAAGCCAGACGAAGTCGTTTCTGGTTCTTACTCACTCCTTCCACTTTTCACATGTGTTACGGTACGGAGAGAGAATTGCAGCCTACGGTTCGGCTCCTTTCGTTGCTGTTCTGGTTCGTCAAAAATGTCACTGGGTTTGGGCCCAGAAAAGCGAGAGCCTTTGGACGGGCTACGACAACATTTCTTCTCATTTTACTTCACTCGCCGGAGCGTCGATCCGAAAGGCTGCCCCTCCTCCAGCCCCTCGCTCTCTCTGCAGAAGAGCCGTTTCTCAGGGCAGTCCCGGGTTGTGCCTGCACGTACCCAGAGAGAGAGAGAGAGGTGACGGAAGATGCTGAAGTTTCTGTCGAAGGTGAGGATCGAGTTCAATGCGCTGGACCCGCGTATAGCCTCGTGCATGGAGTTCTTGGCCCAGTGCAACGCCCCTAAGGCCAAGGAGTCGAACCCGGCCTGCCAGGTTGTGGTCAAGCGGCGCACCGACGACCACCCCCCTCAGATCGCCGTCACCTTCGTCAACGGCGTCGAGCAGGTGTTCGACGGCACCACCACCACCGCTCAGAGCATACGGAACATGATCCTCGAGAAGGGTCAACACCTGGAGACGGAGCAGATGTTCCGCGAGGCCGGCGAGACTTGGCCCGTCATTATCCCCGAGGAGGAGCTGCACCAGCACGCGCCTGGCACTAAGGTCAGTGAAGAATCTCGTCTCTGCTTTGGTCTTTAGGTGTTCTCTCGCTGTTGCATTGTGTCGAACGATTGGTGTGCGGAGATCTACCGCCCGGTCGATTTTTTATTTGTTTATTTCAGATGTCCTTAATTGCGCATAACTTAGCCGTATTAGAATAGTTCGAAAGAGCTTTCATGAGTCTCTGCGTGGGAGTTATGAGGGGAAAAAAGATTGCATTCGCCATTTTGTGGCCCTTGTCGTTGGAAAAGATGGTCAATTTCTTGAATTTGTGAACTCATCTCCACTTTAGAAGCTATTGGTTGATCTTCCTGTCTTAATTTGTACGTGTTAATTAGTGCCTATTTCCTTTTGGGGCTCAACGAAACAGAGGGCTGAAAACTTAACATAACAGTGAACAGTTCATGTCCCCAGAAATTGCATTCCAATTGATTCTTCAGCGAGTGGAATATGGTCAAGAGTAGGAGAGAAAACTAGTTGGTATCTAGGAAGTCGATGAAGAGAGAAAGATGAGGGGGGAGAAAGAAGAGAAAAGCCCCAATGGGGAGGGGGGGGGGGGGGGGAGACAGCTGGTTATTTTACTGGTCATGTTGAGGTAGCTGAAATATCGGTGACTATCTTGAGGACATAATTGTTAACAATGTAGACTGTTGGCAGTTCATACATAACACTGAAGTTGGGTGATTACTTATTCATTCCATCTGGGCACGTCGGGCGTTTTCACTGGCCTAACATCTTTCATCGGAGCACCTTTGATTTGTTCATTCTGTTTGAGCACGTCGGACGTTTTCACTGGCCTAACATCTTTCATGGGAGCATCTTTGATTTGTTCTGACCATTGTGTCTAGCGTTGTCCTTTTGTTTAGCTTAGTCACATGCTTTGAGGATCTGGGGAGAATATGTAGTCAGCAGAGATGTGTTCCAAGTTAGAGCAGGGTTGCATCTCATGATTGTGAAAAAGGCACGGTTACTGAATATTTTTGTTAAGCCTTGTGTGTGATTCTTGTCTCTAGGCCTTAGTTGATACCCCCCTGCCTTCAAATGAAAAGAGAAGGACGTGGCAGTAAATTTGACATAGGTATTATAACACCTCGCAGCATATTTTATGTTGAACTTCTAAGTTATTTCTGACCATGAGTGTCGGCCAATCAAAGTACTTTAGCCATTGGTTTTCCTTCCAATCTCCATGCAATGGAACATTACCTGTCATGGAACCATATTAACTGTCTATCTTAATACCCATAAGCTGTGTCTCTGTGGAGCTCATGCATTCTTATGTCTCGTTCTACAGCCAAGGAAGGCAGAGTAGCAGCAGCAGACACTGCGGACTGTGAACGTGGATGAGCAGTGAGAACCATCAGCCGTGATTGGACCTAGTGTGCTGCCAAGATGGGGATGACTATGTAGATCATTAGGTCGAAGATTGTTTCCTATGCTTGCTTGTGTTGTTTCCGCTCTTTCGGCAATTGTGCTTCGTTAAGGTTTCAGTAATTTGAGTACTCAGTGCGAGATGCAAAACAAAAGAACAAAAAAAATTCCGATTTGCAATTCTTTTTATTTTGCTTTTATTTTTTCATGGTGATGGGAAACTTGTCGAGGTTGATGGCCGTGGACAGAAGCGAGTAATTCTTCTTCTTTTTTGTTTTTTTGTGATAGCAATTTTCTGCCTCAAAATTCAAAGAATTTGATGCCGGTGTTGTCTGACTGAATGGGCATCGCAGGACATGCTCAATGTCTTTCAACTCTTGTTCATCCTTCGTCGGGGGGCTGAAGTTGGAGTAATTGATTGGAGAATATGTCGTGCGCATGGAACTTTTGTTGCCCCTCCGACTGTACAAATTGAGAATTAGACGCACTGGTGCGAGACCCCGAGTCGCTCGTCGGTTGAATGACGTTTATAATAACATCAGGACCGCTGGCTGGTGGATCCATCATTTGTCCGATCCAACATGACTGAACCAATTCTCGAGAAATTATAGCTAAAGCTGCTTCTTTTTCTTCTTTTTCTTCTTTTTCTTTTCCCTACAATTGATTCGATTAACACCTGGAAAGTGTAAAACCGGGCATTTGACCTCCAAAGGACTACATTTATAAGACTTAGCTCCTACGAGTACCGTTGCTTCAATAGTTTTATTGGAGTATTTAGAAGCCAAAAACCAATGGAAAAACCTTAAAAACCTGGACTAGAGCGAAAAGTGCCCTCTCATTGCACAAGTCCCGGCACAGCTCCGACAACCAGAGATGCCGCAGGAAGTTTTCATCGCATCATCAAACAATATAGAATGATACAAATGGATAACAAACACAACTGGGTGGTTGTACTCATGCGACTGGCTAACTAGGCAAGGATGAGTGCACAAGGATCCGGTATGTACATACGCCTCAGCTGACAGCGCTGTCATTGAAGGCCTAACTGATTCTGCTTCCAGGTTTAGCCACATCAAAGGGTTGGCATGGTCCTGACCAACCTTCAATCTCTAAACCAACGGCAAGCAGCACAAGTCAAATGGATGAACTTAATCTCTGAGATTCATTCACCGGTCTTCCCGCTGAACTCTGTTCGGATCGTTCATCATGTCCATCATCATCTTCTCAGGTGAATCTTCCCAGCTGGCAAATGTCTTTAGATCGACCTGTGCAGGATGCATTATAGTGTTGACTCGTCAGTCTGTCACCTAGTATGTACAACTCTGGCATGCAAAACTCTTGTGACTTTAGATAACAACTTTATTGTAGCCTTACCCTGCGCCTCTGCTCAGTGAAAAGTTGTTCCCTTTTCTTAAATGAAAACTGCACCTCCTTGGCTTTTGTACCCCCTAATCCCCAGACTTCAACTTCTGATATAAAAGCATCAACAGGAAGAAATCCCTACAAAGTCACAGTTCCACTTATGAGGAATAAAATCTCTTCACTTATAGTATGCCATAATAGTTGAAAGAGCCTCTTACTGTCACTTAGCAATTGTTCTGAACAAGTGAAGAGAAAAAAACAGTACATTGCTGAAGAGGGGAAGACCCCAAAAGAGCAACATGCACAAAGATGCACATCTTCTCTAAGTTAGAAAAAAATACATTAAGAAAAGGGATCAATGGAGTCCCACCATCTTAAACTTGTGCAAAACAACTTCAATGGATAAGCCACCTCCATATTGCATATTTATCCTTCTCAAACCATAACTAGAATCATAACTTGGAATAAGTACCTACCTGATTCGGGAAAAGGGGCCCTGATTGATAAGTTTTGTCCACAGCATGATGGCGAAGAGTAATTCTGGCAAAATCTTCATCAATAAATATTCTCTCATTGCCTATGGTTCCTCCAAACCCAAGTCCCACAGGCTTTGGGTGAGGCTCATATACTCTTGCAGAGGGATGCAAGTGGGAATATACGAAATTCTTCTCCTTACCTGATCATGGTATCCAGGCAATTAGAATTAACTCCATTCCCAGTATAATTCAAGAAAAAATGTTATCAATTTTCAGTCCTTCTATCTCCTATACCAGAGGGTAAATATGCACGGAAAATCGGATCAACAGCATAGAGATTTCCTGGGCTTCCATAAAAATGATCCCTACTTTCGAGGCCCTGCTGTAGCAGCACACCAATGACCCATTTCTTGTCTCTAGTATTAGCATCATGAGAATCTCCAGAATACCCAGAAACTAACATAAGCAGTGGACCAAGATAACCTTCAGTATTTGACCAGAATCTGTTCAAGCCTTTTCCATGAACAGATGACCTACAAATAGCCAATAAAGATGTTAGAAAGAAGATGATGCAGTCATGAGTAGCTCACCCTTAGGATCGCCAGTCGAATATTGCTGTCCAATAGTTCCAGCAAAAATCGAAAGAGCATATTTGAAATTCATCAAGTACACAGGAGTCACCCCTGATATAAAAGCTTGTTCAGGAAATAATTGATATAACTCGCATTATATTCCAAGTATCTACCGCTTTGGACATTAATGTACATGTAAAAGGATGGTGCAATACTTTGCTGACTTTTACCACATCAAAATCATTGCATCCACGTGAGAGAATTAGTCAAATGATACAGCAACTATTAAGGGGGATAAAGAATTTGGCAGTTTGGATCCCCACAAGTGCAGGGATACTGAAGCTACAAACTTCATAGGAGTAGCATTACTTACCAGGTGAAGTTTCAGCATAAGGGGGATTTGAGCATCACTCATTAAGTAAATTAATGCAAAATTTCCATCAAAATTTCCATCTGCCCTCACACACAATAGACTCACAAAATTGATTTTCAGAAATTGTGCACTAAAGCTTGCAGGTTTTCTGATGCTGCAAGATGACAATATTCAAGGGATTTAACGGCATCATAAAACATCCCACGAAGTCTTTGTGAACTAGTAAAATGAAAACAAAAGGAGAAATGGCCAACCTATATAGAAGGCTTTCTTCTATCCTGTCACAGTTGCTAAAAAGGCAATGTGTTAATATCTCTTCCCTCAATGCATTTCTGACTGTAAGGGAGATAGCCCATGCCCTTCCAGGGAGAAGTAGATGAGCACCAAATGCCTCTACTGAAGTGATGTCCCTTGATGATGAATGTGAAAGCTCCAGTTCATCCTGTTATTTTTAGAAGAGAGTAAACTACAGATCTGTCCGTACATAGATAGGAGGAGTGCATTGAAGCTCAGTTCTGACCACTTTGATGAACTACAAATCATCAAGAATGCTTTGTGATATGGAAAACAATTCTGAGAGTTAATGAGCTGTGCGAGAGAAACATGGGACAGAGCTAAGACTTCATCAACGTACTTAAATTATCCATGCCACGTTGCTCGGCACTGCATTGAAAAAAGGCCCTACTTTTTAAACTCTACTAATTCACATGAAGCAGGAATCATGAGGATATAGACACTTGAACCGATAAGAACATCTACTGCAAGTCATGGGAAATAACATCACTGGTGGGAAAAAGCAGATTTAGGCTTCGTTTGTTTCACAGAGAATGAGTGTTTTGGAAAATATATCCTAAACGATTGCTTATATCCTTTACAAAAATATTTTCACTAACCACGAAAATGTTTTAGACATAAATTGTTGTTGTTAAATGAAACATTTTCTATTGACTAATTATTTCAAGTGATACATGCAACTGTTTTTAGGAAAATATTTTTCAAATCATTCATTTTCCATGAAACAAATCGAGCCTTATATAGCAAATAATCAGATGGCTTTCCACATTGCCCTTAAGAAGCCGAATAGACATCAAAAAGGATTATCTGTTGCTTTGTACAGATGACATTCATGAGTACTTGAGAAAGTACATGAGGTCAAAACATGAGCTCGAGAGGTAAGGTTGTAAATGGATCGAACATATTGCACAGAGGCCAAAAGCCAGTAGATATGATGCACTTTAATTTCCAAGGGTGATATTAGCATCTCCTCTATAACAAGCGAGAGAGATTAGACAAAGAGAACAAACAAGTGAAAAAAAAAATTCGCATTAACGTCCGCCACAGCATCTAGAACTAGTCTGTATTACTGGAATAATAACTATACTCCTTTACATGGACAAATTCGACAACAAAAGATTATGCTTTCATAAGCAATGGATCTTTCATTTCCGGTCCAGCGATATGCAGGTTCTTTTGCAACTAATGAATTTTTAGAAATGATGCATAACCTTATTAAATTAAGTCAATTACATTATCCAGAATACCTGAATCATGGTATTGTTTATAGTTACATGCATTGGACAGATCCACAGGTAGCAGATGAAAAAAAATTATGCAGTATCCTGTTGTTCACAGTACCAATCAGAATCATGTAGATAAAATTCAAGTGCTGCATATCAAAGGTAGCACCTTCCGCCTGAAAATAAATTTTGGGAACAACAGAAACTGCTGAAAATCGACCAAGTACCTGTGAAAGAGAACAGTTTCCAAGAAGCTCATGGACAAACTGCAAATAGCAATCTGGGAGAGTTGGCACTGTCGCCAAAGCCCAAGCAACAAACTTCCCAGTGGGAAGCTGAACTTCTGAGCCAAAAATGTCGAAATTCCACAGATCCAAACTACTGCCATTGTCAACACATGACACCACTGCCGACAAAACCAGACAACCAATATCTGGCAGAAGCAAGGCCGCCTTCCCTTTTGGCAACGCACGAACCTTACTACTCCACAACATAGTCCAGCACATCCAGAGAAGCATCAGCACGTCTGCAGGCACAAGATGACCTCCTACTTTACAATCAGCTTCATCGGACTCAAACTGCAAATCCATCTGATGCCCTGCCTTATTCGCCGCCAGTGCGAAAACTCTCAGCAGATTACTAAGCACCATCGACGCGGCCATCCTCCCGCAGCACTTAACATAGCCTTTCACAAACTCCACCCAGCTCAATCCACCCTCCTCATCTATGAAGAACACCTCCACTATAGAAGCCCCTAAGTTTTCCAGCAACCGGGGAAACGAGTCCGGCACTCTTGGCACCGAGCTAATCGGTTTATCACAGCATAAGCTCAAGCAGCGCTGAGTCAATCGAGTAAATATGAGTATCAAGACTAAGTCGGCAACCTAAATCAACCGTGCGTTACACCAAAATGAAATGAAAGCATGTCTGTGCAAATCCGAGCACCTGAAGAGAGGCGGCGGGAACCGTGCTTGTCTGCAGATCGGCGAGGTCGGAAAAAGCCTTACGGAGCATCGGAAGAGCCCCGGCGGCGGCGGCGAGGGACTCGACCTCCCGCTGTTCTGACGAGACTTTCTGATCCGAAGAGGACGAAGCTCCCATTGTCCACGCTTCCTCAGAGAGAGAGGGGGCGAAGAGGATTTCGAAGGGATATCGGGGGGGACGACGGAGCGTCTATGCTTGCTTCCTTCTTCTCGAAGATGTGTAGAACCATGGCGGTCGCGGTCGGGGCCGTCGTCGTCTTCCTCGTCGTCGATGATCGAGGGAGCCGAACCGACACAGATGGGCACTGCAATAACAGCGAAACAATGTCGTTTCGTTCCGATCTTCGCGGGAGCGGTGAAAAGAGGAAAGAAAAATAAAAGGTTAAAAAACGACAATGACGTGGGAATTTCTTCTTTTGTCTTTTCTTATTTGTGAGGACTCGCCGTCACTAGGGGTGAGTATAATCTTTTTTTTTTTTTTTATAAATAGGGGTTTAGTCCATTGTATAATCCATTCCCTAAACTTTTAATTTTATTCAACATGATCCTCGAACTTTCTAGTGTTCATGAAAACGTTCAATAATATGTGTTAAAGTTCAAAAATCACGTTGAATAAATTGGAAAATTCATGGACCAGATTATACATCGAGCTAAAATTCATGAACCATTTATATCGTCATCCCTTGCCTAAACGAGTCTATCGGTTCATGCCATAAAAAAGATTGAACAAGGTTTGAATCTGATGGTATTTAATGCGATTTTCTCCATGGACGAGAGCTCATCATAGGTCATGCTGATTTGCAGGAATTTCAAATCTTTTTATCTCACCGTTGGGAAGCGTATGTCGTGACATCCTCAATCGAAAAGAATTCCCGATCAAGATCTGTATGGAGAGACTCGTAAATATTTCCTTTCTTAAAGAGCCCCTGAAATTTAATTCTTATCTATTGCCGAACATATCGAACCATTTCCTACGTTTGTTTTATTATTATTATTACGATTATTAAAATATTGGATGGAAGGCGGAAACTATTTTTTGATTTTCTCTCTTAAGCTGCACCATGGTACGATAATTGTGTAAATCTTGCTCGGATATGTTCCATCGTGTTATTTCTGGTAACTTCTTCTGCATAATTCTTCAAAAGTGACCAATTGGCAAGTATCATCTACTCAGGGGCAAGCATGTCAATTAGCCCAAGAGGTGATTCCTCGCTTCTCGGATTTCTCTCTCGGAACGTGCGTATGTCAAGTGAGTTTCGGAACTGAATTCTCCTACATGTCTAAGTGAGAATACGTAGATGATCTCTTGTACCGACCGTTGTCACCCAGTGACAATTCAAATAGGAAGGGTTTGCATGGTAATGTTTCTATTTCCGTTTGGTAACGTCAATTTTTTTAATGTTATTTTGGAGAATAGATTTGGGCCACGAAAAAAAAATGGATTCTTGTTCCCATAAACAATTTCTAAAAATAAACTAGTTTTTTTTTCTTTTGTTCTTATCTCTTGCCACAGCCACCTCTGGCCGCCATCAACCACCCCCCCTATTGCCCGCCAACTGTTGCCCGACCGTCGGTGACCCATGCCGCTCGACCAACGGCCTATGGTAGGAGGCGGCAGCGAGCTGTGGGTGGCTGGCGGGCAGCGGCTTTCAGACGTCCATAAGTAAGAAGAAAAAACAAAAAGAATAAAAAAATTGTGAATAGTACCAAATACATTCCAAGAGTATAAATTTTATGTAATTATCAAACGCTTTATTTTACATAAAAATTATTATGGAGAGTAGAAATAAAAAAAAAATACATCTCAAAAGGAATTATTTCTTGGAATAGAAGCATTACCACACGTGATCGGAACGTAGTTACATGTCTCTGTAAACGACATACGAAAGAGTCGTTTCGTCGACCTCCAAAATTTTTACCAGGCAACGAGTGTTCATTGACCGCCTGGATCTCGTTCAGAACAATAAATTCCCGTGAAATCCGACCCAAAATCCAACCAATCCGCTGTCCGAAGTCGAGTCCTCACCGCGCACCGACAAGATTACTCTGTTCTTTCCGCAAAGTGGCCAGTGTCCTAAATTTCATAATCTCTCAAAGTCCTCCATTTGCGTCTTCTTTAGTTTTCCCCACTGCCCACTTGCTCACACTGCCTCAAGTCTCACTCGCTTCACACTTCACAGCAGTCCGCATTCGCCTCTCTCTCTCTGCGATCGATCGCGACCCGCGAGAGCTGTAATGGGGTCGGTCTCGCTGAAGATAGGCGACGGCACCGCTAGATTCAAGCGGGCGACGATCTGCTCTTCCGCGCTCAACCTCGTCATGCTTTTCTCCGTCGTCGCCACCAACATCTTCGCTCTCTACGCCTTCACGAACCCCGGCGCCGCCCACCAATCCAACCACATCCTCCACCACAAGAACATCTCCCTCATCTCCGAGCAAGTCACCCTCATCCTCCGCGAGATCGCCTCCTCCCAGAAGAAGCTCGCCAAGATGGAGAAGGAGCTCCTGGGCTACGAAAGCATCGATCTGTCGCGGCCCAACATTGCGAGCGAGCTCAAGATGTTCCTTCAACCGCACTCGCTCCCTCTGGGCAAAGATTCGAGGACCGGGATCACCGAAATGGTGGCCTCCGTCGGGCATTCTTGCGAGAAATCCGTCGACTTGTTGACCCAGTACATGACCTACAGGGTCTCGGGGCCCTGTCCCGACGATTGGAGCCTCGCCCAGAAGCTGGTTCTGCGGGGGTGCGAGCCTCTGCCTCGAAGGAGGTGCTTTGCCAAATCTATCCCCAAGGTGGGTCTTTACCCTTTCCCTGTCTCTCTCTGGAAGCCGATTAGTGACAAGGTCGTGAGTTGGAGTGGCCTTGGTTGCAAGAGCTTTGAGTGTGTAAATACTAAGAAGTCCACTAGGGAGTGTGCCGGTTGTCTTAATTTGACTAGTGGGAATGAGAATCAGAAGTTTGTCAAGGCTAGAGGCAAGAATGATTTTGTCGTTGATGACGTGTTAGCTTTGGGTGGTGGGGGAATTAGGATTGGGTTCGACATTGGAGGTGGATCGGGTACGTTTGCTGCGAGGATGGCTGAGAAGAATGTGACTGTGATCACAAGTACATTAAACATCGACGCTCCGTTTAATGAGTTCATTGCCGCAAGGGGTCTTTTCCCCTTGTTCTTGAGCTTGGATCATAGGTTCCCCTTCTATGACAATGTGTTCGACATAATTCGGGCATCAAGTGGATTGGATGTCGGGGGGAAGCCGGAGAAGTTGGAGTTCTTGATGTTTGATGTAGACCGGATACTGAGAGCTGGTGGATTGCTGTGGGTGGACAATTTCTATTGTGCCACCGAGGAGAAGAAGAAGACTCTGACCCGATTGATCGAGCGATTCGGGTACAAGAAGCTAAAATGGGTCGTGGGAGAGAAGCTGGATGCATCTGGGTTGGGCAAATCGGAAGTATTCTTGTCTGCGGTTTTGCAGAAACCATTGAGGGTATAGGCCCTAGGTGCTTTTACAAGTGGATCACAAGAGGTAAGAAGACAACTCCTACCTAGCTTAATTTATTCACACACGAATTCATTGCCCTTGATGTGCTATTGGAATCTGTTGGAACATGGAATAATACGCATCGATTGTACCAGTGAACCACTGCAAATCAGTACTGGACACATAACTGTAACATACTTGTTGCTGTACTTGATTCTGTATTCCCTGAGAAGTAATAGTTTCCTTGGCTCGGTGAGCTACTTGATGACAAACATTATTGCCTTCTTAATGCTGCAAGCAGGCAATTGTAATTTTTTGACTTTGTTTTGGCATGGAAATTAGATTGCTCTTGCTGTAGCCTGTCGTTGCTTATGAGCCTAGTTACTTGACTCTCTTTGTTGGTACCTGCTATGTGAACTTGCCAACAATGGATTGGTTGAAACACTGAGATTGCTATCAGCTTCAGGCAAGATTTACTGCATTGTGTGCGGCCATCTGTATATATACTTTGTTGAAATATCATAAGCGATGCATCTTGCTATGAACTTCATGTAGCATATAGCTTGGGTTAGATAAAAATTTGTTTTGAGCTGACGTAGGAAACTTGCACCACATATCCTTATAATGCCAATTTCTTTCTAACCAATCTAGATAATTTATCAACTCCAGTTGACATACTGCTGCTGCTAAATTTCTCTCCATATGCTGCGATGCATATTTCTCCTTGGGACGCTCAATGGTTTTCTTTTTTCACTTTCGGGATAGAAGGATGTCCTTGCCTCTATGAATAAGTTATGGCCACAAGGCATGATTTCTAGTCTATGGCGCGCACGAAACTTGCGGATAGGGAAAGGAGAATCGCGGCAAGCGTGCATGATGTGGTCAGCGCTGTTCATTTAGGAGCTGCTGCAGAATCAGCAAGATAATTAGTATCTTTCCTTTGCAGGAACAATGTTTCTCCTGCTCTCTTGGAACTTTCTTTTGTACTCACTGCAAGGATCAAGAGATCAATTTTCTTGCTAGCTCTCTTGGCATGTTCGGTCCGAGGAATGGGGATTGGTTGAGTATGTAAACAACCAGGAGTGAGTATCCTACAGAAAATTGGCAAAACAAGCACCTAACGTGGTAGGTAGGAATCTAAATGCCCGTGACTGCCTCTGGAAGGAAAGGCGAGGGAAGTAATCAGACCAACTCCTGCATGAGAACAAAAGGAGACCTCTCTACTTGAAAGGATTGAAGAATCTGACTCTGTAATTGAGTGCCCGCCCCTAAGACAAAAATGTGTATTATGGTCAACAAATCTACGAACTTCACAAGTTGGGCTTTGATTGCTCGACAAAGGAAGGGTGTGATGGGGTGCGACCTTCTGATTATCGAAGTTGATCATGATCATTCGTTAAGTTAAGAACGTGAGCTATCGAAAAATAGGAGCTTCAACGAAACTTTTAGCACACGGAGGGCTCCATAATCTTTACGGACCATCGCCAATTTGAATGCAGTCGCGAAGTAATTGGAGAGATATAAAAGAAAATCTGCAAGAGACGAACAAATTTGCTTTAGCAAACGGACACTAAACTTTTACAGAATATTCAATGGGGTCCTTTGAATATCGTCCATTAAATAAGGAAGAAATGTGCGGTACCGCCAAATGTGGAAGTACGTTGAGGCCAAGGATAGCATCCAAATGAGGCTTGGCCCGAGGTGGCGAAAGCATCCAAGGATAGCAGAAGAGTTATGGGTCTGGGACAGTTGTTGAGGCCATCATTTGGTGTCTGCAGCGGTGTAAGTGGACTACTTTGTTGCTCCATGCAGTGATACGAGTTACCCTTTTTGTCTTCCACGTGTCTGAAGTAAACAATTTCCTTTAACCATCTTTAGGGTTTGCTTGGTGTGACGCCCTAGATGAAGTTGGAACATGTGGACTTCCCAAAAGTAATCCCTAGATGGGCGTCCTCTTCGGACGGCTCGGGCCTCACAGTGATATGTATTGAACTGCTGCCCCCACCTGCTTCCTTCAAACAGATTCACTTGCCATCATCATTTCCATTCTCTTTGCAATCATTTTTGCATCAACTCAATTCGTTGTTAATCTTTAGGGGGAAGTATTTTGTTCGACGGCATCATATATCAGTGCTGACATGAACTCGTCGATCACCTCTGCGAAATCACCAAATTGCTGCTAAGATGGCTGAGAAGAATGCGACTGTGTGATGACAAGCACGTTAAACGTCTATTCCTTTTGTTCTTGAGCTCGGATCACAGGTTCCCGTTCTATGACAATGTACTTGACATTATTCGGGCATCCAGTGGATCGAGTGGATTGCTGGGGGCAAAGCAGGAGAAGTTGGTATTCTTGATCTTAGATGTAGACTGGATCTTGAAAGCATGAGGGTTGCTGTGGGTGCACAGTTTTTGTTGCGCCAACGAGGAGAAGGAGACGGCTCTGACCCGATTGATCGAATTTGTTGCCCTCGATGCGTTATTGAAATCTGTTCAAACATAGAATAGTACGCGTCAATTGCGTTAAGATTTTGATACAGAAAAAAGATAACAATAAACTGTATATAATGGTTCAACCTTGATATATATTCCATAAAGAGCGACTGATTACAATCAAGGTACACAAAGAACATAATTACATAAATGTTCCAAAACACATGTTAATACTCCTCAATCCGAAGTAGGCAAGACAGCTGAAATATTAGATTGTATTAGTGCGTGATGCGAGCTAGATAGTCCCTTCGAAAAATATGTTTGTAAGCTAATTCACTATAGACACGTAATAAACACGTAGATCACCCAAATCTGCTCTCAAACAACATGAAAATACAAGTCGGCGCACTTGTTGCGAGCATGAAACACGGGATCGAGAATAAGGTGGATCGCGAAGATGTCACACTAAATGATGTAAGAATAAAAAAGAGGGACTCCAAGCAAATCCACGAGAGACACTTAAAAAGTTGCTATTCATCAAGCTGAATTATGAAAGGTTTCAAAGCGTTTCCAAACGGACACCGAACTTTTACAAAATATTTGATCGTCGTCAATCAAATTTGAAGAAATGTGTTTGACACTGGCAAATGTACAAATACGCTACAAATTTTCGGAAGGAACTTTCAGTGATGATGAACATCATGGGACTTGCAGGAGTCATTCGCATTTTAAGGATGGATTTTAGGGTTCTTGCTATCATGATCCCACCAAACCAGGAAAAAGTACCGAAAAAGTTACAAATATATTGTATTGATATCAATTCAGTTCTAAATATTTCAATTGTATCCATTTAGCTCTAAATCTTTTTACATTGATACCAATTCAATCTATCTAGCTAATTTAGGCTGGAAATCACAGATGTGGGCACCGATTTTCTTATGTGACGTGAAATCTTTCAATATTTTTTTATTAATTTTATTTTAAAAAATCTGTTTTTATTTTTCCTTCTATTCCCTTTAGCCTATGGTCGATCGCTAGCTCGGGCAAGGGCTAGCGTCGCCCTAACCAAATCTAGCAAGTGCAACCCTGACCCAAGTCACAAGGGTCTAGTCCTCACTAGAGCCCGGGAGGGCAACCCTTATTCGATCGGAGGAGGACGGCCCTCATCGAATCCGAGGAGGGCAGACATTGCTCGGGCCATGAGGGTCCGGCCCTCACTAGAGCCAGCGAGGGCACTCCTCATTAAAGGCCATGAGGGTCTAGCCCTTGCCCAAGTTGATGAGGGCCACGATGCCCTCATCAACCACAAGCCAAAGGGAAGGGAAGTAAAAGAAGAAAAAGAAGAGAAAAAATCAAAGAAAAAATTAAAAATCATTAAGTTGATTGTGCCACGTAAGACAGTTGATGTTCATGTCACCGATTTTTAACCTAAATTAGCCGGATACCACTATAAAAAGTTTAGGACTAAATTGGTCCAATTGAAAGGTGTAAGATTAAATTAATACTAATACAATAGGTTTAATTTTTTTATGGTACTTCCCCCACCAAAACATGAACATAAGAGTTTTGTTGTTCCTGATTTTCCCGGTATCAGACGAGGACATCTTGCTGAAGTACAATCTATTCCGTTTACGGGCTTCAAAGCCCAAATTTTGGTGGGCCTAGTTAGGATCTTGTCCTCTCCTACTTGTTCCTGGGGAACTGAAAATGTATGCTCTCTTCTTTTCTCGAATTCCTCTTCTTCCGTCTTTGGTGAATTAAATTAACCACAGTTTGACGTCAAGTTATCCACCAGGAAGCAGCGAACCATGTTGATTATATAATCGAACTGTAACTAGTTAGGAGAAGCTCACGACCTACATAATCTGGTTCTATGGTGTTATGGAGTATGCTTTTGATGCACAGTTAACTCAGCGAGTGGATTTGGGCTCGAATTGTCGCATCTCAGTTTTCTTTTGGGTTAATCAAAAGAGTATGGACCTGTGTCGCGACTCTCGTGCTCGTCGATATTGGGGAGCTAGAAAAGCTCCATGCCCCAATAACACCATAGAGCCATAACCGAGCAACTTCGGAGATGCCGATGGAAAAGGGAGCTAGAAAAAATGCATGGAAGCCCAACAAAGGGCATCTTGTCGACGGGAAACGGGGCTGATATTCGTGCCTTGATGCTCCCATCTTCATCGATTTATCCCGAGGACATGGACAACACCAACACCTGCACACGCAGATGGTGCCAAGACCAGGGTCAGTGTCTCTAGTTTCTTCCTGCTTTGTCACCGGGTGACGGTAAAAGGGACAATCAATGGAACTTGCATCATTTCAGCTCGCGAGTCCTGTGAACCCCACCCCCCACAAAAAGAACGAGAACAAAAGAAGCAGTGGGAGTCACAAGACCGGTGCACGTGCACCTGCAAGCGTCCCGAAGCGAAATGCCTTGCCGAGAGACGATGGAAAGGGGCAGTTGGAGCAGGAAAAGCTCCGGTTCGTTGTCGTGTCCGAGATGGTGAAAGAATCCAGGAAAAACAGGCGAAAGAGCGACGGAGCGGGCCAGCGCAGCTTCAGGGGACCACTCGACTTCCACGTTTGTCTGCCTGCATGCTGCGATGCGCGTTAGGGTCTTAAGTTACCCGTTCTTTGTCTTCCTCGTCCGTGAAGTAACCGATTACCTAACGCCATCTTTAGGGTTCGCGCCAGGCCTGAAAACGAAGTTCCCTCCACGATGTGGATGGACCTTGCAGGAAGCAACCTCTGCATGGCGGACCCTCCGGACGGGTCAGGCCGGATCGTGCCAGGCCCACGATGAACACTATAATCATGACCCGGACGGTGAGCCTCGCCTCGTCATCACCGACAAGCTATCAAAGTCTATCCGATCGCGACGCCGTGTGCCGCCCCACGGTGGCAAACAAGGGCAGTTGACCAAAGCTGGATGTACCGACTCAGCTACGACCTAAGTTTATTAATAAAACTTAAACTCTGCTGGTTAGGTGGAGTCAAACAAGGTTAGGTTAGATTAGTACGCGCTGAATTGGTTAACATCAGCTGGCTTTCCCCTGTTCTTGCCCTCCTCCAAAAGAAAACGTGACTTTCTTCCCCCACTTAGGATTTCACAGAGAATTCACCAAACGAAGCTCCAACGGAACGCAAAGTCGATGCGCAATCACGACTGTCTGTTTTGTCACTACATGACGCATCATTGGATTTGCCTTTCCTTTCCGGTTTGTCGTTTCTCTCGGCGTCTACGATCTCCGAAGAGAGCTCGGAATTGTCAAACGAGTGAGAGAGAGAGAGAGAGAGAGAGAGAGAGAGAGAGAGAGAGAGAGAATCAATGATATCAGTGAAAGCGAGACAGAGACAACTTAGCTGTAAGTAACGATGCTCGAGCATCATGAACGAGATCGATTGATGACAACGAAGTCCAATTTGGGGGGATTCATTATGGGATTTCGAGTTGTGATTGGGACGTTGATGGCGCCATGTCATCACGCTCGATGTGTATTGACTACCAAAGGGCAGAGGCGGTCTTCTTACGTATGGTTTTCAGTGGTATAATACCCTAATTGGCACGGACCACTTAGAAAAATATACGGGGATTAGCCTTTTAGGTGTTGATTTCCTTAGACAAAGATCAAGTGGGGGAAGAAGGTGACCGCGACTCCAAGAATACGATGGTTTCATCTTTGGAGTTCCTTCCGACCAAAGCAACCTCAACGGATGCACATGAGCTCTTCTTCTTCCACCCAAGAACCATATTTTCTTTGACGGGAGAATTCCGCCTTGCCCCCGTCGAGATTTCGAGATAGCAGCGAGCCAATTTGTCCGACATATCAAGATATGAAATTCGTGGCAATGAACCTTGTGCCGAATTTTCCTCACCGTCAGATAACCTCGTCGAGTGTAATCTATATATGTGAGAGGAAAATACAGGGACCCTGCTAAAAAATATGCTCCAGGACTATGTGTTGACGTGCATTTCGCATCGACTTTGTTCGAATTCTCGTCGGAACTTTATTCACATACTCTCGCTATGTAATATATTTATAGATTATTCTTGGTTACTTATTATTCGCATGTGCTATCATTTGGTCGGAGCTTCAAACAAAGTTTGATCAGAGTCAACGCCGGGAGGCACATCGCAACCGATTTCTAAAATACATGGGGAGGGAGAATTGTAAGAATCGAGACGCCTGGGGACCAATTCGCAACAACCCTAAAAATTTGGGGCCGACGTGCAATTTGCCCTCCTTCAGATTGGCGTGGCTTCCCAGCCAAATTTTTGCTCAGCCACTTTTCTCCTTTCCTATCACTGATAAAGATGCAAGAAAGGAATCAGCAACCGGAAATGGAAACAAAAAAACAAATAAAAATCGTGCACAAAAACTTCCAATGCCATAAAGCTGAAGCACACAACGTGGAAAGAATTTAATGGTTTTGTAAAAACACCACCTTTTTTTTCTCGAAAAACAATCGCTTACATAATTTAAAAATAATTGATCGATTATAAATATTTTCGTCATCGATGATAATTTATATCCGAATATCTCCATGCAAAATCGAGATATATTTCGCCCATTTATTTTCATAAGCAATTGTTTTTTTAAAATTGTTTTTCACATATCATTTACTTTTCACGAAATAAGTAAGGTCGAAAACGAAGGAAGGAAGACGAATAAAAAAAAGGAGCAAGAGGAAAGGAAATATGACGTCATAAAGGAGGGGGCGGCCCATGCTGCATAGAGTCCGGTTCGGGTCACATCACGATGAAAGAGCGAATGAAGGGAATAATAGTTCCTTCGATGGCTTATTTACTGTTTTAGCCCTGCTCCGATTCACATACGATCGACCTTTTTCGTCCTTTCCTTTTGGCGTTGAAAGTGGGCACAGCTTGATTTTTCTTTCTTTCTTTTTTCTCCCAATACCATCTTTTGCAAAAGTCAGATCTTTGATCTGGCATTCTTAGCTTTATGCACGTGTCACCCTCTTTTGCCCATCCGAGGCGATTTTATTTGTATTTTCCCCTTTTTTGTGCTCTTATTATCTTCATTTCTAGTGAATATGTAAGGCTTTTTCTCCGCCCAATTGTTCATGCACGATGATTTTGGACTCTCAATCCCCTGTTTTTTGGGTTTAAAATTTGGGGCTGTCGCGATTTCATTTTTTTATATTAATACTAAGTACCTAAGGTATTTTAATGGATTTGTGAATTTACATATTTCTTGATTTCGTGTATAGGCTTTTTCTTTTCTATTCTCGATTGCGGATTTGACCATGGGGGGAGGAGCGGGATGATTGCGAAAAGGACGTGGTGAACCGCATCATTATCTTGATTAAAACGCTCGATTAGCTCGCTAAACAATTTTGGAAAATGTGGAGAAATTATCATGATTGAAATCGTATGCAGGAGACCAAGATAAAGCCAAAACAAGAAGAAAAGAAGAAAAGAAAAAAAAAGAGGGAAAACCGAAAGGGAAAAGGCAACTAGAATTATGACCGTAATCACAATGAAAAGTAGCTAATGACAGTTGGACCGGGCTTAAAAAGAAAGATAGATAAATAAACAAACAAATGAAATAATTGTCGGTAAAAAAATAATAGAATCCAAGGAAGAAATTGTGGTGGGGCCCACCGTGATTGTGGTGGGCCCCGAAGGGTGGTAATTATCTTTCGGTTCACTTACATCCATCATCTGGCCAACCTCCCGACCCATCAAATGAAGAAATCCTTTCGTACCGACCAAGCAAAGGTTTTTCCTTTTCCTTCCCGAGAACAAAGCAAAGGTTGGAAAGAAAATTCCTACCTCGGCATCGGCATGCCTATTGCCTAATGTATGATTGGAGCTCCTCCATACTCCGCGATCATTTTAGCCCGACCGCGATCGCGGCATCCATCGGGTATTCGACAAAAAATTTACTTTAAGTAGTGTCTGCCCGTAAATGAACGAGTTACGACATATGCGAACGCGATTTCTTTTGAAATCGAAACGCGAGGATCGCGTTCTTACATTAAATCAAGTGAAAGCAGCAGCAGCATCATGGCCTCGTGGCGGTTGCAGCTTTCGCTCTGCTCTCTCTCCTTTCTTTTATTGGGTCCGCTGATAGAGTGGTCCGAAAGAACGATGCCCTCCGAAAGGAGGACGCTATCCGTCCGTGAACCGGAAGGCCTTGACCTGGGAAAAAGGAGAGGAATTCCCTTATTCCCCTTCACATGCTTTGCACTTTGTTCCCACACCTGCTTGTGGATGTGCCATGATGATATCTCCAAAGCCTGGCACGCCTCTATCCTGAACTTAATAAGCCGGTAAAGTTGCTCCTCCTTCAATTTTTGGCTTCGGATGGAGGCACGGCAATCCGAACTTGAATTCGAATCGCTGGTTAGACTCGATCGATACGATTAGACTGGATTTCGCCGAGTTTTTCTAGCCGGGCCTGACGTGAAGAGCGTGATTGAAAACTAGCTAAAATTCGATGACTGCTCGTGAGATTTGCCGGCTTTAAGCAAACGAATGCTACCGAGGAAGAGAGAAGCTCGGCGCTTAGGAAACTCATTGCCTCTCTCGTATCGACGAAAGGGAGATGTTCTCGGAAATTACAAACTCTTTCGTTGACATTTGAACAATATCATTTTCACTCAATCTAACTTTAGTTGACCGCGTACCTCAAACGTGATAGTACGGATCGAATATGTTAGAGCCCGTCGTCTCGTTAAACTCTCTTTATCTTTGTTAAAGGACGGAAATCCATCGATTAACAAAGACAAAACACCGAACACGCGTCATTAGTTCGCCTAATCATCGTGGTTAACCAGCACGGACGGGGCCGGCCGTGGGCATGGGGGATCAGCGTCTTGCGTCGTCATCAGCTCGAGCTTATGTCAAGTTCCAAAGCGACATGCGAACTGTTTGTATGGGGCCAAAACACGCAAACTGTCGACATTAGTCAGCCTAAACGCCTCCTTAATCCTTATCCGCTAATTGCAAGGAGGCATGATTGTTCTCGAGCGACACCCTAATTTTAAGAAACTAATCAAGACTCGTCGTGGAGGTCGGCTCCAAGATACGTCATTGCGTGCCCTAATCACCCGCAAGCTAAGATAACTTATTCAAGTGCACGAGACTTTCTACCTAAATCACTTAAAAGCCAAGTGACAATATAAGCTCATAATGATCCAACCCTTTTCTTTCCTTTTTCTCCGACCCAATGGACTCAGTCAAATGATCCTCCCTTTCGCTACCAGGACGAAGATGGTCTCCGTCGCCGGAGATACTAAAATTCCGGCGGCGACGGATCTTTGTGGTCGATTAGCCTCTGTCGCAACAGCAATAAAACTTAAGTTCAAATTGAGTACCTACAACTATCGAAATCCAACCGGCTAACTTGATAAGATCGATCGCCATGGTATAGATGCTAAAACGTGATATAGGGTTTCGTTCTTCACCGGCTAGACATTGGCAAGAGGCCGATGTGGGTTTTTTATCTTCCCATTTTAACTATAGAATACATGGCTAATCCGATGAGATTACTATTTTATGGTAGCAAAGGGTCCCTTCCATTGATACAAGTCTTACTCGAATCACGCTATGCCAAACGCCAATTCGGAGCAAAAGAAAGGGATGCTCTGACAACGGTGCAAAGGATGCGTTAATGACAAAGTTTAAGAGGGAGATTGATTAATTAATCTTAATTGCACTCTCTCTGATCTCTCTCTTTCCCTCTGGGACCAAAGATGCATGCACCACTAGAAAGTGGCATGATATCAAGTTGACACGAAGATTAATCTAATTAACAAAGTCGCCACGAATCGACCACCTCTCCAATCGAGCGAAGTAGTGGTCGCCAAAAGTGGGATTTAATTATTCAATTCGTGGGCCGGGCATCATCGTCTAATTAGCTGGCGATCGACATAGGGGGAATTCTTGGCTTCACGCATGATTTGTCGCCCTCCTGCCCCTTTTCCCTTTAGATAAGCTGCGAACGACAGCAAACCTTGTCCCTCCTAAAACAATAGAACAAAAACTAAAACAAAAGCAGCGGCCAATCGCTCGATCCGTGGAGCATTGTCTTTCCTAAATCGATACGAGGGTTTCTGGATTCTTTTGTTTTAAATTGCTCTGGACACTTTGCTTGATCGAACGTCCTTCCTCTACCTACTTGTATTATCCTATTGGCCGGCTAACATAAGATGCTATCTCGAACTTTTAGCTGCTTTTATGTTAATTTTGTAACGTGTGCGTGTGTGATTATGTTCTAGCATGGTACCGACAAATTCCCTAATGATACCTATGTCAGGAACAATATGTTTGTGACGCGCCCCCTACAAGGTTCCATGAACCCTTCAAGAGAAAGAATAACCGATAAGAATTAACGTCAATTGCCGGTGATTCTTTTTTAGCCGAAAATCAATGCCGGAGTGCCGCTCATCAAAGGACGCGATTTCATCTTTGAACTTTTTTTCTTTTGTTGCAAAAATAGGAGTTTAAGGCTAAACAGGATCAGAAATTTAGAACTAAGAGATGACATTAGTTAAGGGGTCATTGGTATTAGCGTTTCTTATTATTAAGAATCGGAAGGAAATACATCAGAGGGTGCATTATCACGAGAAAACGACCCGCTGCCAAATTAGGCATTTGGAGAGGTGGGGTCTCCTTCGGGCATGGGGACACGAGGTGGTCGATTCATGTCTAAATGTTTGGGAAAAAAAAAAGTTTGGCATCTTCCCATTTTTATTTCAAAATTATTATAAAGTCCATTAACAAGTATAATTTAAAAAAAAAAAAGACAATTTGTTCAAAAGTCGCAAAGTTAATTTACGCTTTCATCGTTTTCATTGGTTTCTCAGTTTTTCTATCTTTATTTTTATTTTCCGGTTGTTGTACTTTCTCTATTATACGGAGGTGTCGAGTCGCACCTCTTTGAGAGCCCAATTGTACCGGCTGTCAAAATTTATTATTATTATTATTATTATTATTATTATTATTATTATTATTATTTTCTGATGGAAGTCTTCGGTTCGGTTCCTTCCTCGAGATCCTGCATTAGCATCGTAATTTGTCAATGATTACAATATCGTTTCCATGGCGAATCCACGCCCATCCTCTTACCTCTCCCCACTTTTTTTTTTCTTAATCGAGATCGAATCGCAACACCTCGTCAAGTACTGTGCTCGAATTAGGTAGACAGAACCCAATGAATTAGCTCCAGACGAGTTTACAAAGAGAATCGATTTTGGCTTTCTTTTGATCGAAGTGGGCGTTGTTGACGAGTCAAGACATCGTGTCCTGTCTATAATGATTTTACGAATTTGTGAGGCATCGTCGCGATAACTGGCTGTAGAAGATGTAGCGCCGCTCTCTACATAAGGGTCGATGTAGATGAAAGAAAAAGTGTAAAGATGACAAATAAATACAACGGAAAAACATGACAAATAAATACAAGAAGTCAAAAATTTAATTCCGGGAGTTACTAAATAAGTCGGGGATATGATAGGATTGAAGCATCAAATAAAGAAATAACGAGATATTTCACAAAAATAGCCCAAAAAATAAAGCTAAAAAAGGAAAAAAAAAAGTGTTCGAAAACACACCAAGACGATGGATTTTGAAGCCTAAACAAATGCAATCGGGTTTTTTTTTTCGTTTGCTATACTGCTCGGAATGAGCCTTTTTGGATTGAAATTATAAGCCCGTGACTCCTCCAAGATCATAGTCCATGATTAATTTATCACCCGCGGCATAAATTCTCTCGATGCACATAAATCGAAAAGATGTTACAATTATATGTTACAATTACATCGTAATTTCACAAAATTAAAGAAGTTTTCTTTGCTTGGCGTGGCTTCCGAGCCCGCCGACATCGAAGCGCACGCGAACCGAGGACGTGCGCCGGAGAACTCGTGCCGACGGGCGGATTGATAAAAAAACGGCCCGTCGCTTAGCGAGGGAAATGAGTCTGGAAAGAGAAGGGCTCGGCCGTGCGGTCCCGTTTCGGCCTTTTCAAAGAAAACGAAATTACGAAAGGAGGAAAGAGGGCGACCGGAGTCCGACGACCGCGCGGTTCCGAGTTGCGCGGCGTGGCTTTGTGGTTTCAGCGGCGTCGCGTTTCGAGAAGTCAATGATAAGGTGGGGGGAGCAAAGGATCGACGGATTAATTATGTCGCCAAGATTAATGCTGTCTTGTCTTGTCCTCCTCGCCCTCTCTTTTCTCTCCTCGGGGGGGCCGAAACGACAGCGTTCGCCTCTGCCGACGCTGTCTGCATCGATGGTCCGGAGGCCGAAGCAGGCAGACCGGGGGCTCCCCGAGAAACGTGGCGCATCCTGCCGACACGTGTCGGTGGCGCGGTCCCCACGCCCATGAAAGCCTAACCAACATGGAATTCTGGAGGGGGTGGATGGGGACCACGGCTTCGCATTTTCTTGGGCCCCACCCCTCCGACTAGTCCGACGGTGGCCCCCACCCCTCCGACGAGCACAGACCTGCAGGCTCCGGTGATTATTCGGGATTTTACGACCCGAGCGTCGCCGCGTCCGGCGCCGGGCACACCTGACGACGTAAAAACATGAGAAGGGGTTGGAATTGAACGTCCATATGTGCGTAATAACATTGTAAACGTTGTGCTAATTGTGAGGCTGATCATTATTTCCGACATTATGAATAGATATATGAATTGTACAGAGATTAATCCAATCCTAGGACGTGGCCACGAAACGATCCTCTGATCGTGCGCTAAATTTGCTCCTCTTATAGTGGACTGCCGCCCTAAAGAGCGAAAAGTTGCGTGCATAAAGATCACACCACACGCCAATCACGCCTAAAAATGTAAATTAGTAGAGTGCTGGACTTTTCAAAATTCAAATGTAGTTGTTATTAAATCATGTATGGATCTAATTAAGTGATTGATCAACAACGTTACTTCAATCGATATTATCAATATGTATAGTACATTTCCCTGTCGAAACCAACCGTGCCCTCAATGAGTTTTGGCCCACTTCCTCAATACGAGGACCGACAACATCTTTTTCTAAGGAAATAAGTTAAAAAGACAATGATCGTGCGAAAAATCTATTCCCCGGTCCCCTTCTGTCACAATCTTTGGTTAATCCAACTTACATATATATCGAATTCGTCATGAATATCTCGAATTACGATAGAGTCTTCATCAAGAAACATCCCAATTATCATCTCGCCTAAATCAAGGATACATAATTTGTAAGAAACGGAAAACAAGATATACGTCCTATTAAAAGCACATCGATCCATCTATTGTGATTTTCCCCACTTAAATGGAAGGAGAATCGCAATATCCAAATAGGGTCATGTTAAATCGATCATGACTAGCTCAATGACCAATCTCGTACGCATCGTGACACGAGCGTCCGTAAGATCGCACTTCTTTGTTGCGATGTGCATGAGATTGTTCATTATGGATGGTACTGTCGCTACGATTCGAAAACAGTATTTCCTTCCTTCTTTTGCCCCGATTCGATGTTTGGACCTATTGACATAAATCAGACAAGAAATAAATTCACCCCCCCCCCCCCCCCCCCCCAAAGAAAAATCGCAACCCCACGTACGAAAACCCTCCGCCAATAATTTTATGTCTAAGTTATGAATTTCCTTTTTGTCTCTGTCGGTGGTGCATGTTATCATTTGAATTAGACCTCTCGCACTTAGAAAACCCCCATCGTGCTCGTTAAATCACGAAAACATCCGGGGCCGGATTGCAGCCGAATCCTTAATTTTCTTCCTAATTAATCGAGAACCGACTCGCCTTATGATCGTGATTGTGATTGCAATTGCGACCTCCTTTTAAACCCTATCCCGACGCCATATCTCCCTCTCGCCGAAAGCGAAAGCTAGATGGAATGTCCATTCAATGAGCACATAATCACCATTACATTGCAAGAATACCACGAGACCCGCAACACGCCGCATCATCGCTAATTAGGTAAACTTCCATATTTAGCATGGAATGACCCTATCGCACAAGCCTTGCCTCGGGCGGCATTGCCCCCCGGTTTCGAATTGACCCACCGCAGCGTCAGGTGAAATGTGGCTTCTATGGGAATAGATGTATCGAATGACGAAGTTGGTCGAGCTCATAATGTCATCGTTAACACAACCCACGCAGCCCCCATAAAGTGCGAACGTGTCTAATTCCTGCGTGGCAATCAAGGGGGATTTTGTACGAATCGAGCGGGGGGTTACTTCATAAAATTAGATGCCAAAAGCACGGGGACTGCGCGTGATTACGGGACGTACCCCTACCCGACTCGGCACGTCGCTCGACCGCGATGGATCTCGACATTTGCCAATGGACGGCATTACCTCGTCCCAGTGCAATCGCTCTGGCCCCGACCAAAAACGCCGGTGGCCTCGCTCGTTATCATTGCTGGAGAGCGGTCGGCATCAATCCGAATAACTAAGCGAAGAAGGGAAGGATCGATGTGACTTCACAGACGGCGACTCGTTGTATTTATATATTTATTTATTTTGAGTAAGCTGGAGTTCGATTGTCGTGAGTTTAGAAGGCGCTATCATTCGAACTAATTTTTCCAAATCTAATCAATTTTGACCCGGTCCTCATACTTTGTCAAGGGAAATTAGGAACATTAGATTCGACACGAATGATGCACCCACCAAAAAATTTAAAAATTATATAGGCACTTATATATATTATAATATTAATTATATATAAAAGAATTTTGTTCGAGGAGGGTCTCATCGGAGGCTGTCAAAATCTGCCTGCATGGCTGGACAGCTCATTCGACAAGGGCTGCTCCCAATAAACATACAAATCACGCACAGACCACGTCACACATTCGCGCCCACAGCCAGCGCCGGTGCCCCCCAACTAATCTCAGCCGTCCGATGTTTTAACAAAACCCGAGCCCGTCGACGCGAGAGAGAATTGACCGACCAGAACCGCCGATCCCAGAGTCCGAGCACTCCGACGACAGCCTCCTCCGCCGCCGCCGCCGCAGGATCTTGACTTTTCATTTCTCATTTTCCCCTCGCTTTCCTCCTCACTTTCCGACGCGAGAAAGAATCTCGGGACTCGCACCGTGACTACGTAGCTCGTCGCAGCTTTAATACACGTCGTCCTGGTCAAAAACCTCAGCGTCATGTCTGGTTCCGTACTCCGCAGTGTCCCCCCCTGCTCCTGCCGCGGCCTGATGCATGATGCAGGGCCTGAAAATCTCAGGGCCAACGAGAAACGTCCAACCAAGCCGAGTAAAGACCATTTACGCCGCAACGAAGATGCCCGGAACCTTGTCGGAGGCCGGTCCATGGTGAGCCCCCATGTGTACATCATTCGGAATGTGGCGAAACATTCTCCAGCCGATCCAACCAATGCTTGGGAGGGGGGGGCATTTGAAGCATTTATGTTACCCAGCTTATCCATCGCATTCATGGTTTAACGCGAGCTTTATGTGGATCGGGCGTGCGCCGCGAGTTTCGATTTTTCTACGCCGTCGAGGGCGGAATCGGAGCTCCCGACATGGGTTGCGGCCCGTGTTTTATTTACCATCCGATTTCGATGGATTTCTATGGACCATTCGCATGTTCGGAGCTTTTGTTTTCGTGACCGGGGTTTTTTTTCGCGTATTTATATATATAAATGGTGAATACGTAAACAGAGTCTTACCTCAACAGCGACGATGAACCATACTAAATGTCCTAGAAAGAAATTATCAGCGGTAGGCAATTTTGACTTATTTATTTATTTGGAACGAGTGAAAAGAAAAAAAGAAGTCGGGTTATTTATTTATTTATATTCGAACTTTCCTATTTCCCTCGGGTCCTAAATGTTGGGCTCGGGGGTTTTGTTGTCCCCAAAATTAGGCGGCATCCAGCATGGCTTCGCGGATCACCGTTCATTTCCAGCAGAGATCTTCTCCGGTGGGGCCCACGCCACGACAAGCTCCTCCTCTTTTTTTTTTCTTTTTTTAACCCTCCCTGTTCTCCCCCCCCCCCCCTTCCCCCCTTCTAACTCTCTACTAATCCCCCGGAAATCCCCTAAAATTAAATCGATAACTCTACATCAGAAGGAAAAACAGAGTTAACAAATCGGTTCGCAATGCCTAGACCCAAAAAAGGAAAAATAAAATAAAATACAATGCCGGAGCTAAACACATATTGTTATCAATTTTCACTTTCCATAATCAAATCATATCATATAGATAACGAAACATGGGATCGAAGGACTGATAAGTGACCGTTCTAGTGCAAATCGAATAGAAAATCAATATACCAATCTGCGAAATATCTCGTATAGCGCGATGGCGATTTTGACATTTCAAATCGAATTCGCTTCTTATTTTTCGTTATATTGTGGAGACTAGCGAGTATGTCGATTTCACTTCTCCGATCCAACAATATGTACAAGTTGTTGTCGTCGACGGCAAGATCGGAGGGCTAGTGAGGGAATTACCTCTCGGTGCGAATTCTATTTAATACAAAAAAAAAAAGGAACCCCGAAATGATTATTGGGCTAATGAGCTGGTGGTGGTGGTGGTGGTGGTGGTGTGGTGGTGAAGAGACAGTGACGGAGTGGTCCAACTCCAAAGTCGTCCCCCGCGCAGCAAAATGGGGGGGATCCAGCTCAGCTGCGGTTTTTCCGATTCCGCGAGGGGCAAATCCGTCCCTCCACCCCAGCCATGCATGCTCCGCTCCGGGATTCTGCTTCTAGATCAAATTAAAACACACGCTTAATACAAAAAACAAAACACTAATTAATCAGGTTTAGAGAAATGAGTAATTCTCCTTCTTTTCATTTCGTTTTAGTTTCGTTTTTTTATTTTTCATTTTTGCTGTTTCCGCTTTAATGATGTGTTTTTGGAGCTTTTCCAACGTCTTGCCTTTTAAGCGACACTTTGAGTCCGAACTCCGAACCTCTCTCGTTGCGTTTCACCCACCAGGGCCACCACCGCCACCATCTCCGGCGTCGTAACCGCCGCCGCCGGCGCCAGTCCGCCTCCACATCCTCTTCTCTCTCTCTCTCTCTCTCTCTCTCTCACACTAGGCTCGAGAAGGGCTACACGGTTTAATGACGAGCCGACTGACGACGCGCCGAGTTGGGAGGGATCTCTAGTTTGGCTTCCGTGAACTCTCTTGCTTTCGGGCTCGAGCTCGAGCTCGAGCTCTCTCTCCTGGAGCTGCATTCATTCCGGTGAGTTGGATTCCCATCGCGGATTCAGCGGTTTTCGCTCTTACGTTGGTTGTCTGCGTTTGTTTGCGCACCGTCTAGGATAGAACTCGCCGGGGACACGGAGCGGACAGCTTTCCGATGATTTCGTGTTCCTGATTATGGCGTCGCTGATCATCTGAGAGAAGAAGCTCTTTTCGTTTTTGCTCGATGTGCTTGTGCTGCTCTTCCCGTCGCTGTCGGTGAAGGGCGTTCTGCGCTGGACTCTTTCCGTTTCCAGGTCCACTTTTGTAATCGTGTGGCCCGCGAATGGTCCCGGCGATGGCTGAACTTGGCCGTAAATGCCTGATACATCGCCGTCGAGTTCCCGATCACTAGCTCTTTGCGATTCCGCGCTCGTTTGCTAGTGTTTAGCTACGATTCGTGCATGTGTTTGATCTGTCTCTGTTTTCACCGCGGAAAATTCTCCTTAGCAGGAGCCAACTCCTTTTTTTTCTTCTTCTTTCGAGTTCATCGTTCTTTCACTATCATCTATAATTCCGTTCTCATTTCCTCCCACCTTACTTTTCCTTTTCAAGTAAGCGTGAGATCCTTCGCCGCTTACAGTTTTTCGATCACTTCTTTTTTTTTTTTTTTGGGAGTTTGTCTTTGCTCCCATCAATTTTCTGAGTGCCTTGTTCATCCATGTTGAATTTGCGTGAACAAGGTCGCGACGATGTTCTGGATGGTTTGAATCAAGAGCTGCATTGCGAATTTGCGTTGTCCATCTTACTTCCCGACGATGCATGTGATGTTACTCATTTGTGTCTGGAACTCTGGACTCAGCGTCATGCCGTTGTCTTGTTCGGGACAGCTCTTGACTAATTAATTTAGAGACCTATGTGAAACAGAGGGTATATAGAGATGCCAACTTCAGTGTATGCTGGCTGCGAAATCAACATCCTTGATTTGGGGAAATGCAAGGGAGAGCAGACATGATCTGTAGAGAGATTATGGTCTTCTCTTCCCTTCATTGCTGGGAAACGAGCAATGGACATTTGATCATCACCAGTCATTGACTATGTCACCTTAAACAAGGTGATAATGTGTCTCGTTGCCTGATCTGAACTTCCTTTTACATTTCAATTGGGGCTGTAAGTTGAACAGGAGACTGCAAATTCTTTTTTCAGCTCGATGTTAAAAGATTAGGTAGGAGTCGTGGTTGTAAAGGTTTGAAGTCTCCTTCACCGAATAGTTCAATTGGCAGCCTATTGTTTTTCATGCCTTTGAAATTTATTTTGCCGAGTTTTGATTTCTCATCTTCTGTTATGGAAAAACTCCTTTTGGTCTGTGGGATCTATGATGCCAATATGCCTGCTGACAGCATTGCTTCTTATTGTTCCCATAATTTGAGTTGTGTTTTCATTCTTCATTTGAACAATTTTCTCTTCTTTTAGATTTTCGGTCCAATTAAAATATTTTGCCCTAATATTTCTGTACACTCAAAAAGATATGAGCGATGTTCGAGTTTAACTGAAGAACCTGGTTTATGTTTTTTTTATACATTTTCTTGAATACTGGCAAGAATATTGGCTTAAAAAAAGAATAGCAACTAGGATACAGTATTCTATTCGAACAGATAAGAATCTCTAATTTGGAATATGTTGTGTCAGTATGCCACGTGATGTTAGCTTGAATTGCATCAAGGAGCTTATTCCATCAAGGACGAAATTTGACTCATATACGAAGGGGATTGAAGATTTATTAACAATATAGGAGTTTTGTTTCAAAAGAATCCGAATACTTGGAATAACTATGCAATTTAATATGGAATTACCAAATCTTTAGAGTGTGACCTTACCTGTATATCACTTCCTATCATTTGTGTTAATACGCAATCAGCCCCACTCAAATGTCACTCCTTCCCTGGCGCTCTCTGATCATATCAGATGTTGTACAGGAGTCTGCATGCATAGGATATCACCGGGCTTGGAAGATATATCTCACAGTTGTTGCTCTTTTGTTGTTAGATTAACACTGGGAAGTGTGTGCAACCAGATGTTCACTAATGTGTTACATTTCAAATAACTATAGGGCTGAGTAATTGTTGGACATGGAGCGTCGAAGTTGGCCGTGGAAGAGAAAATCATCGGACAAGTCTTCTGCTGAGAAAGCAGCAGCTATATTGGACTCTGCTGGTGCTGCCTTAACACAGTCAAAGACCCAGGTTGATCAGGTTTGTTTGCTGATATATATATATATAGTAACTAAAGATTGTGTCATGCCTCTTTTTTTCCTGAGTACCTGGAATTTCCTTTTCTCAATCCGTCCTCTCTGTCTGCCAAACTGGCAAAGACTGCAACTGTTTTTCGCATGTGTTGAATGTCTATCAGAATGTTTACTCCTGACGATAAAGAAGCTCTTAAGCAGTAGGTATTAATTTCTCCGATTAGCTGAATGCAATATCTGGAACTCTTCTGTTTATATATTCTTGACCCAGTTTCTGGGTGAACTGCCTACTTCTACTTTGTTGTGAAGTCCTCTTAATTGTTGATTTAGATGCAGTTGCCAGAACCATCAAGATGCCATATACATGTGAACAATTGTAGATTCACCAGATGGAATTTTGCCTTCTCCCTTTCCCTCCTTAGTAGATTGACTGGTGTACATACACTGATCTAAGTTAATTATTCTCCAAGATTCTTTTCTTTCTGTCTAATTTGCTCATCAAAATGGGTAGTGCTGTCTTTCTAGGTGCAGCAAAATATCACCATCCACAATCATATCCCCTATATCAATTGTTCTGCTCTTTAAAGGTTGCATTAGAATATATTCCCTCATGTCTAGTTTTTTGTCTCTTCAATTACCCTTTCGGCTAAACTTGCTTTGGTGCTCTTTTTTATTTTCTATGCAAGTTCTTTTTGTTTGTTTATGTCCTTGCGTGATATTCTCCCTTTGCTGTTCACAGGATAACTACAAGAAACCAAATTATGTTCAAATCTCTGTGGAGTCCTATTCACATCTGACCGGTTTAGAGGATCAAGTAAAGACATATGAAGAGCAAGTTCAAACACTCGAGGAACAGATTAAAGAATTAAATGAAAACCTAGCTGCCGCCAATTCAGAAATAACAACAAAGGAGAACCTGGTGAAACAGCACATGAAAGTTGCTGAAGAAGCTGTCTCAGGTGTACTGCCAATCTATTCAATTACATGAGAAATACTGGCAGAGCATAATGCACTTATGTTATTGACCTTTCTAGCTGAATCATTTGACAGGTTGGGAAAAGGCTGAGGCAGAAGCTTTGGCATTGAAAAGTCATCTTGAGTCTGTAACTCTTGAGAAGCTCACTGCTGAAGATCGTGCATCCCATCTGGATGGTGCTCTTAAGGAGTGCATGAGGCAGATACGGAATCTGAAGGAAGAACATGAAAAGAATTTACAAGAAGTCGTTCTTTCCAAAACCAAGCAGTGGGAGAAAATCAAACATGAATTTGAAGCCAAGATAGTCAGTCTGGACCAAGAACTGCTTCGTTCTGCGGCTGACAATGCTGCACTTTCAAGGTCACTTCAGGAGCGTTCTAACATGCTAATTAAGATCAGCGAAGAAAAATCAAAGGCTGAGGCAGACATTGAGCTATTAAAGAGCGACATTGAATCATGTGAAAAGGAGATTAATTCCCTTAAATATGAACTTCATGTTGCTTCTAAAGAACTTGAAATACGCAATGAAGAGAAGAACATGAGTGTGAGGTCTGCAGAAGCAGCCAACAAACAGCATATGGAGGGTGTCAAGAAAATAGCCAAGCTAGAGGCAGAATGCCAAAGATTACGTGGTTTAGTGCGAAAGAAATTGCCTGGTCCCGCAGCACTTGCACAGATGAAGATGGAGGTTGAGAGTTTAGGTCGAGATTATGGAGAATCTCGCATGAAGAGGTCTCCGGTCAGGCCGCCTAGCCCTTACCTTTCTCCTATGCCAGAATTTTCTCTTGAGAATGTGCAGAAATTTCACAAGGAAAATGAGTTCCTTACAGAACGTTTGTTGGGAATGGAAGAAGAGACAAAGATGCTGAAAGAAGCTTTAGCAAAGCGCAATAGTGAATTGCAGGTGTCAAGGAACATGTGTGCCAAGACTGCCAGTAAACTTCAGATTCTAGAAGCACAATTGCAGATGAGCAATCAAGACAGAAGCTCACCGAAATCGATTATTCAAATTCCTGCTGATGCTTCTTTCAGTCATAACGCCAGCAACCCCCCCAGCTTGACCTCAATGTCTGAAGATGGAAATGAAGATGAAAAAAGCTGCGCCGAGTCCTGGGCAACAGCACTAATCTCTGAGCTCTCTCAATTTAAGAAGGGAGAAAACATTGAGAAGCCAGTTAAAGCTGATAATGCAAGTGACTTGGAGCTTATGGATGACTTCCTTGAAATGGAGAAGTTGGCAAATAATTCAGACCGATCCATTTCCATATCAGATGGTTCAGTTATTAAGGGACCTGATACTCTTTGCAACAGTGTCCCAGGAGAAACTACTGGGGGCAAAGATCCGGATTTGTCTCCCACTGGGGCATGTTCTGATGTTGAAGCCTTATCAGCAAGTCATGAATCTGGCACGAAGATGACATTGATGAAGCTGCAATCGAGAATCTCTTCTATTTTTGACTCTAGACCAAATGAGGATGACGTGGATGAAATCTTGAAGGATATCAAAAAAGTTTTGCGGGACGCACATGATGCATTTCATCAACACTCCATGTCTTGCATTGCTGATGAGAAGCAGTGTTCTGATGCGTTGTCCAATAGGGAAACTTGTCCTGAAGATGCTTCTGCCCCCGGTGAAAAGGATCTTGATTGGACGGGAGATGCCAAGCCAGCTAAAGAAGCTGATCAGACATTAAGCAAAGAAATGGCAACTTCTATTATCCAGATTCATGAATTTGTACTGCTTCTGGGTAAAGAGGCAATACCAGTCCATGGCATATCTGTCAATGGTGATGGATTAGAAAGGAAAATAGAGGAGTTTTCTGCCACATTCCATAAAGTGCTAAATAATGATGCAAATTTGTTTAATTTTGTTCTTGACCTTTCTCTTGTTTTAGATAAGGCGAGAGCGCTTAAGTTTAATATCCTTGGATACAAGGATGTTGAATCAGAAGTTAGCAGTCCTGATTGCATTGACAAGGTTGCACTGCCTGAGAATAAGGTTACTCAACGGGATGCTTCGAGAGAGAGATATGAAAATGGCTGCAGAAATGTCATTGGTCTCCCTCTGAATCCTGATGTTTCTGATGATAATGGAGGGTCAGACTATGAAATAAGTACTTCGCTGAAAATCTCTTCGGAGGATTATGAGAAATTAAGATCTGAGAAAGACAAAATGGCCATGGACTTGGCCAGATCAACTGAGAATTTAGAGATAACGAAGACCCAGTTACAAGAGTTGGAGCAGCTGCTAGGAGAAGTGAAGACACAGTTGGCGGCTTCTCAAAATTCTCACAGCTTGGCAGAAACTCAGCTGAAATGTATGGCAGAGTCATACAGATCTCTGGAAGCACGTGCACAAAAATTAGAAGCTGAAATGAAAATTCTGCAGGCAAAAATAGAGAGCCAGGATAATGAAATTCAGGAGGAAAAGAGAGGTCATCAAGATGCTTTGGCCAGATGCAAGGATCTTGAAGAACGTTTGCTGAGGTTTTCACTTTGCATCACTCTTTTTTCCGAACATTTACTTTACTGGCATAATCTGCATGATATTGCTAATACCAGTGACTGGTCAGGCAAAAGGTGGGTTGGAGTAAAATTGCTTTCCCCCACATTCTACCACTTCATGCTCAATTTCTCCTTTCCTTCACATCCATTTTATCTAGCATACAAGCACTCCCCCCCATCCCCAACCAATGTTCACTTCCTCTGTTCGTAGCTTAACACATGGGAACGCTGCTTGCAACTAGCCCGTTCATTCAATCTTAGCATTTCTCTTGACATCCTTGCTTTCATGTAAGTTGACTCTATTTTCTGACTCCTGGATCATCCATTTATGTGTAGGAACGAGAGCTGCTCATCACAGGGTGATGCCGACAAAAGCAAACAGGTTGGTCCTTCTCCTTAATGTTGGCACTTCATTTATTAAACATCTTCTACAAAAGCCAAACTTTCACCTCCACCTTAATCTAATCTGCTTATGATGCCTTCCATGTCTGTCCATTGCTGAATTTGATTTCTCACTCGCTGCTCTGCTCATTTCGTTTCTAAGTGGTTGCATGTGTGGGTTTATAGCTTTAAAGCAGTGCCACAAGTTACGGAGCATGCCTTTTGGTCAAGCTGCAGAGCCTTCTCATAGATTGCCATGTTTACTTGTAGGAACTAGAAGTAAATAAGTTGCATCTTACAGTTCACAGCTGATCTTATCAACATGAAGGATCCCTGCTTTAATTCCTGGCTCCACTACTGTTTAAGACAGGAATTGGTTTTAAATTCTCATATTTTGGGTAGTTAATATTGTCTCCTGCAGCCATATGAGCTCTCATATGGTTCGGTTTAGTTTCTCAACATATATAGATTGTCCTCGCCACTTTGTGGAGGATTTGTCACTGTACAATATTTATAGGTCAGACTTAGTTCACAGTGTATGCTGTTCGCCCGTCTATGTTAATTAATCTACTTTTTAGAGTCCAGGAGAGCTGAAATGCCGCCATTTATATTTCTTCTTTATTCCGTGACAAACCGTTTGCTTTGTTGCAGGAGAAAGACCTTGCAGCTGCAGCAGAGAAGCTGGCAGAGTGTCAAGAAACGATTTTCCTACTGGGCAAACAATTAAAATCATTACATCCAAATGCGGAGCTCACAAGTTCCCAGCTAAACGAGGGCACTCAAAAGGAGGACGAAACTACGCGCAGGGGCACGGACTTGCAAGACATGGATCAGACCGAGATGGATGAAGTCTCAACAACCATTTTGCAAAGAACGGGAGATGAATCGCCACTGCATCCTCATAACTTCCCGTGCAGCCCCTCGGAAAGTGAAGCAAGCTTTCTGAGATCTCCTGTCAATGCCAAACGTCCAAAGCACAGACCCACCTTGTCGACCTCTTCGTCTTCCTCCTCGGGTCCTACTCCCGAGAAGCAACAGAGAGGATTCAGCAGATTCTTCTCCTCGAAAGGCAAGAACAGCCAATAGGCTTGCGACGGGAACAATAACATATCTCTGATACAAAAGATGATGTGATATTTACTAAGACCGGATGTCCATATTCATGTGGGTAGTTTGCAAGTTGGGAGGCTCAACTGGTGAAGTTGAGTCCGCCGGGTTTTCCAAATGACAGGATTTTGCAACTAGCATCTGTACATGAGTTATGTTTCTGTTAATTCCATCCCTTTGCGCCTTGCTGTATCTTGCTGACCAAGACATAATTTGAATACTCATTCCTCATATGCAGCAAATGCAAACCTAGCGTCCACTTTGGTGCTTTGTCTAAATAATTAAGGAAGAAATCAGCAGGAGAACGTGTGATATCCCTGTCCCACGTCGCCTAGAGAGGGAGTACTGGAAAGACTTATGTAGAGAGATCCACCCTATCCATTAACAACGCGTTTTCTCGGATAGACCGAGAAGAACAAAGCCGTGAGGTCGAGGCCGTAGCTGGGATGGTGGTGCGTCCGCGCCAGTGCGGTAGGTCCAAAGCGGACAATATTGTTGGTGATAGGGTTGAGGCGGACGTTACAGAACGAGCATGTACTTGTACGGATCAAGTTTAGGAACTCAATACCGTCTCATTCCTTGAATGAACAAAAGCGCACGCTCCTTGTAAATGTGACCCAAGAGAGACTTAGAATCCTCTGGCCCATGTGCTTAGTTTAATTCAATAGACTGAAGCCCGAAGGCCATCTCCAGTCTTCACCCCTTCGTGGGCCTTTTCAGAGTCGTCGCTGATAGGATTTCACGTCGCCGGTTGAAAATTAGAATTGCTGTGGACATATTCCGTCCCAGGCGCCCACCCGATAACCTCGTGTTTGGAGTTCAAATCTCTGTAGCGGATCGAGTTTTTCATTTCCATGGGGTGCTTCGAGCTCCCACAACATCTAGTAACTATCGCCCTGCCCATCGAAAGCGGCTTGTTACTTAGTCTAGTGGCGAATTGGCGATGACATGTATACATCAGACGATAGAGCTCAGTAGTAGCTGGAGCGAAGCACGATAGACCCTACAAGAAAAGGTCCTGTACCGGTCGATTAGATGGAGCCTGCTGTCTCTGGTACTGCACAAGAGGCCAACATGCCACATGACCCCAAGGGCCGTGCGTGGGACAGATGCTGCGATGCACATGGTTTCACGCTGTGGGGCTAAACATCACCTCCTCGATCATCCCCCACGCCAACCAAATCAATGGACGGCCGCTCTGAAGTTGTGAAACCGCTATGTTCCCAGTTCATCAAGTTTCATCTCGCGGTTCGTGTATTAACTTTTCACGCTCATAATTCCGAGGACTAGGTGAGGATGTTTAAATTTGCGAAACAATCGATGGGGTCTTAATAGAGTTTCACATGTTATCATCGCAGAAAATCCCAATAGCCAATCCTCCTATGCCCCTTAATAACATTTCAATGCTTATTGCTGCACTACAATCCATCTTTTGGGTGCGAGGGAGCGTTAGACTGTCTAAATATTGAGTCATGCTTGAACCCATAATTGTCACTTCATGATTGACCCCTTGTGCTCCTTTTTCTTTAGAACAAGAAAAATCTGAATCCTCGATGTAACTAATTCTTTCCATAAATACATGTAAATCACTTGCTATTCGCGTGTATCGAAGAAGATTCCACTCACAAACCGATGGGCATGGCATTGGAATTATTATGAGTGGAGATGACATGAAGAAATGACCATATTTATTTGAGAAAAAAAGAGGGAGAACCAACAAATATCATGTAATGAAGATTTGCTTTATCGAGCTCGAAGGATGGATTCATATATATACATGTATATATATATATATGCAGACCAATCTAACTTAGGTGTTTGACACCCAAAGTAACCATCTCATGGCACAATCCAGAGACAATTCACCTTACTAGTATATGTGAAAATAAAGTGCTCAGAACATACAAGCTCGGTGCGTATCTCCGCTTTAAATGACTCTTCTACTTCTCGAGAATTCAAAAGAGAACTCGTATCTATTTATGCCAAGTTGCCCAAGTTGGTGAGGCCAATAGAAAAAAAGGAACGTCCCAACAATCCCGGTTCACTTCGTCAGACCAAGACAGCATCGCATGATCTCGGCGCTGTTTCGAATGCGAAGAGGAAGAAATTTTCTCGGGAACGTGCGCACGGTGCGTGCACTTTCGATTTCAATGTCGGGAAGTTCCCTTCATTTATACGTCGGATCTCTGTGGACTGGTCTTCCCGATCGATCTCGCACGCGTCCACATGCAAATGTCCTGAAGGCGTGGAGAGCATTCGCGTTCTGTGCATGCGTGCATGCATGCACAGACTAAAGGTTTTACAGAGATAGATAAAGGGAAGCGTCGTCCTTCCCCAGAAGGAATATACGCATATATTGATGGAAGAAAGTATTTAAATTCCTTATTTCTAGGTTACTTTGGTTGCTATTGTCGGGAATTCTAGGGCAATCTAGATGTCATCCCGAGAATCTCAGGGGCTAGTTTCTTTTTTCTCTTTAGAAAACTACTCTTACCTAGTTAGGCATGATAGATCTGGAGGGAGAGGTTTTTCGATTCTCATTTGTTAATCTTTTCATAGTTTGAGCTAAATTGGGTCTTGATTTTAGTCATGAAATCATTTTGTATTATTTCTCGTGTGAAAGAAGTTTAAGCCTTCGAATAACGACGGGAATACGAAAGTCTGCTTTCCTCTGATCGCGGGCTCTGCAGCATGCTTCAGATTTCGATCTCGGATCCCAGTTTCTGCTGCGTCGGCTGGTATCAAAGAGGGTGAGTCGTGGGGTTGAGAGACGAAGCGGGACACCCCGCGGCCCCGGCGACATCAACGAAGATGTGGGGTGGAGGATCAAATGAACTGATCGTCTCAAAAGCTCGGAGAACGACGGTCGAAAGTGATAGATTACGAAGGATAACGAGGATCACGAAGTGGCGACATGCGGAGTTACGCCTGGCAACCGGCCCATTCAGCGTACCTGCTCCAGAAAGCGTGAAACATCCAAGAGTCAACAGTGACGCGATGAGTTCGGAGGCTGTCGGGCTTATGGAGATCGTGTCGATTACGAGGGTTTTGTGATTGTTATGGAGGTCATCACATATCAGCGATCGGTGTGGTGAAAGATTGCCGTGGAACGATGATCATTACATGCATATTTTATAGTCGTTTTATCAGAAAAGTACCAAAAGAATTTTGAATCTACTAACTTGATAGTAATTCGGTCTTATATGTTTTTACAATGGTATCAATTCAGTTTATTCAATCAATTTAAGGCGAAAATTGCAAACGTAAATATCAGCTACTCGATGAATTTTTCTTTCTTTCCCTTCTGCTGGTTGCGGGGTCCGACGGTTTCAAAAACATTAACGAAATCCCAATGGAGTTAAGCTCGAGCGGGCTTTTGTCTTCTTCCCCTCGTCCATGAACTTTTTCCTGCAGAAGGAGACCTCAAGAAACTCTGGAATTGGAAAGCTGCACTTCCATCACACATCGGAGGAGATCAATTGCATGGTTTTTTTTTGGTGGCATCCCCAACATGGTTTTGCCCTACAGCACCAGTGGATCTCTTTGTCCAACATTAATTACCTAATCTTATCTTTAAAAAAATCAGGGGCAAAATTGACCCAAAAAAAGTCTTGAGATGTGTTGCGGCAACCCTACCTCACATCGTGACTGGAGATCTATCTGTTTGGAGAACGTTAAGCCAAAAATTAAAGGTTTTTGGGACCACTTCTAATTAACAAATCTTAGATATAACAAATCTTAGATATTTTTAGATGAAAAGCATGATTTAATAATTTAATAGAAAAATCCATCAAAAACTTTATTCTATGCCAACTGTAATATGTTTACTATAAAGCTTTTTTTTTGTGATTTATAATACCTTAAACTTGTACCTATGCACTCATTTACCACAATCTTGACCCATTGTGACACATTTATGTCAAGTTTTTTCTTTTGTGATACTAAAAACCCTTCTTTGAGACAAATTTATCTAAAAAAATTAGGTAAGTATGTAACGAGAATATAAATTTGGGGTAAATGTATCATACATGTATATAAATTTGGAATAAATATGTCATACGAATATAAGTTTATGATTTTTGTGTAATAATAAAAGTTTGAGGTAAGTATATCACAAATGATGTATTTTAGGGTTTTTGTTGACTTTTTTCCAATTTAATATATAGAAGCATTAGGCATAAATTGGGTGTTGGACCGATGACCAGAGAAAATTTGAAGTAATTCATTGGACCCATTGTTCAAACACCATATAAAATTTTCTGAGACTACTATCGACTAGTTTAAGATTGCAAACTATCAGCGGTGCTTGCTTCAATATATGGATATTTTAATATAAGTCGCTCTCTTGTTTTCCTTTTATGTACTTGTTTTATTTATTTTACTTTCTCTCGAAGAAAATTGTCAGATTAGTCGTGAACATATTGTATGGATCTCAATTTAGTCCTAATTTTTTTTAAATTTTTTTTTGCCAATGTGGCTCTAAAACTTTCAATTCATCATCCATTTCCTCGGTCGTTCACATAACTCACTTTACAGTGGCTTACTCATAACCATGATTTAGTCACTACTTTTAGCATATCGTGTTTTGAAAGCAAAAACTTTCTCTAGCGAATGATCAAATGAAATTATGCAATAGATTCCTCCCATATAGACTAACCAAAATTCTATCATGAAGCCGGAAGCATTGGTTTAACATTGAAAAGCCCTTTAATGAGAACTCAACCAATCTCCATATTGATTTAAGATGTTGAAGATTATCAAGAAATTCCAAAAAGTCGAGAACCTTTACGAGAGAATGCCATGTGAGCTAGACTTTGTGCTTCTCCACACGCAACGCACCGCATCACCTTCAATCCTAAAGAAGAGAGGCCTCGTCCAACTGATGATCAGTCCGAAACAATGATTGCTCAACCACCGATTTGACATTTGACAAGCTAAGTTAAGATCGATTAATTTCTCGAATCAAGAAGATCTTAGAGGGGGCGGAAGTGGCTTCAATGCCACCCAAGTTTGGCACGAGCACAACTTGACTCCGGAGCCACTTGATTTGATGACTCCCCACATGATTGCTATCGACCGGTGATGTTGAGCCTCCACCGTCAATCATAGCGTCTTCCATACCCTAACGCGTATATATACATTCTTGCATACGTATCTTGACTGCATTTATTACCACCAAAAGCATTCGTACCTTTTCATATGCCTCTCGACGAGTGTCCTCACGCCACGTGCCGATCGCGAGTTCGCCCCCCTTTTTCCATATAGGTGTGTGAATCATACATGCCAACCGCTAGGAAAATTTATGCAGAGATTGGTAACATCTGCCAATTTTTGAATCTATAGCCACAAAATCCCTTTCCAATTTCGACGTCATTGTAGCCTCTTGTTATAAGCAGGCAAAACCCCAATTCATGTTATTGTCGACGATGACCAATGCCAGTGGGAGCGAAGCATCTCTGTCTTGTTGCGATGAGATATCAAATGTTGGTCGCACAAAGTATATGAACGACCTCAGTACATAGATGGTACATTGCCGGTCGCATATCGAAAGAGAAACACGCGTTTCTCGTACAAATTGTCTCGTTAAGGTCAAGCCAACCTTTAATGGAGGAGATGGAAAAGGGAAGATCAATGGAGAAGAAGCGGAATAGGGATGTAGGAATCAATCGTCCAACTGGAAAATTTGACTTGCGTCTCTCTGGGTCTGGTTGGAGTCCAACATAATCATGTGTTATCTTCAAGGGAGATGTGAAAGGCGCGAGGAAACAAATTTTTGCTGGTGTCCTATTCCACATGTGAGCCTTGTCTCCGCATTAAACCGATGGCGGACCCTTCTCTTGTCCTCCAAATTAGTCCTCCCGATGCGCAATCTTCTCTGCTTCCAATGCCTAATCCCAATCACGTAACTTTAAGCTAATTCGATCGAGATAAAAAGAAGTGTGATCCCCGTTTTTTAAAAGAGGGTTTGGTTGAATTCCTAGGGCAAGTTTGGACTTTGGAGGAGCGTCACATGCTGGAGAGCCTAGAGCTACTCCTACGGCTGCAGAATCCGAGGTCAAAGATTGAATGTAACCGTGTCTGGAAATGTGGTTTGGAAAAGCGCAAAGCCCGGCCTGATGCTATGAATGAAGTAGGTCGTCAGCCACCTTCTCTGATTGAAAATTCTGTGGATGGCAAATTCTCGGCACCAATTAGCAGTAATTTAGTATTAACAGCTTTCAGTTTCAAGTTATTTACTTTTGATGCATATTCGAGCGTTGACAAGACAACAATTTAGCAATACCAAATTGATCGATGCGGGTTACTGACATGAACTTTCGAAAGCGCTTGTGCAACATACTTAGTATGGAATATTAGTCACTCCCAAAAGTATTGGTTACGTATCAAAATGATAGGTCGAAAATCATTAACTATTTCCCATTTCGATCGCTTAAGAAATGTTGCAAAAGCATTGATTAAGGCTTTAATTGAGTTCCTAACATGAGAACGTGCTCCTCAGTTCTCGGAAACGGATCTCCTGCTATAAAGCAAGAGTGCCGTTTTCCATAGGCAACCGTCCGATTAGACATCGAATAGCTGCCTTTAAAATAAAAATAAAAAACCCAAACCTACCCCCTAAGAAAAGGGCAGCTCAAATTCGGATCCTCAGTCCTTGTCTACAGTTTAGCCCTAAAATTAGTTGATAACTACGTTATATAAGAAAAACCCTAGTTAGCCTATTGATAGTAGGTTTACTAGATAAAGGAAAGAAGGACGAGAGAAAAACCCAGCTACTTAGAAAAGACGAGACTACCACGTTCTACAAGAGGCCCCATCTTTGCCTTGAAAATCGCCGCTAAGAAAGAAAAAGAGAAATATTTTCTTGCTATGTTCTACAGTAACCAATAGAGAAATTATTTTATCATCTCTCGTATCAATTTCCGCAGGATCTAGGACGAGTCACTCTCTGCTTTACCACTTCTTTTCCTGCCAAATCCAAGACGCGTTCTCGAACCTGATTACAGTTCGCACGCTGCAGCAGGGTGTGCTCTTCCAAGAGCCGTCGGCCATCGCGGGACTTACAAGATTTACAGCAAATTCAGCACATAGAGAGAGAGAGAGAGAGAGAGAGAGAGAGAGAGAGAGAGAGAGAGAGAGAGAGGAGGCGACTTCCATGATCAGCGGGACAAGTTTCTGAGCGGGAGGAGGAAAGACCACAATGGAGTCGCAAGTACTTCAAAGTCGAAACAGTGACCGTCGCAGAATGTCCGGAGGCGTATTAATCACGTCCACTGTTCTCTTTCGGCCTTTGCAGGTCATGGCATCGGTGGTGCCGAGTGCAGGGACGACTGATTCAGACTTTTTGCTACCAAAACCTTCTCATTTCGGCTTTGAATGACGCCACCCCCTTGTCGAATCAAGAAGAATGTATCCGGTTTGATAGGCAAGAACCGACCCAAAGACACTATTGTAACCCGTCGCGAAGTCCATTCACATACGGACCAAATCGATCGTTAGGATTAGGACTTTCTAATGGCTACACCGCACGGCGAGATACTAACGCAACCAGGATGATCCCTTAGACTAAACATCCCAAATGAGCATTCACCGCTCTAGGGGCGAAGTGGAAGCGGATGAAGTAACTAGGGTTTATGTTTAAGAATTTATGAACAAACAAACTTGTAATGTAACTAACAATAGGTAGTTGTATCGGTTGAGAACTTCTCATTCATCTCTGAGGTTGAGAGTTTAAAACTTGCAGTTCCTAGCGTTTTAGGTGGGGGCAATGATGTTGAAATCTCGTACTAGTCTCCTTCTAAATACAGATGTTCGGCCCTTTAATGCCGTCCGGACACGGGCCCGGCACGTGGTGGTAGATTCCTTGATCATAAACAAAAAGAAAAACTCAGAATGTATATAAAGAAAAGAAAACGGGGTTATTTTTATGCCGACCCGTTGCATGGGAAATGAATAGAACGCCGAAAGCACAAAAAAGTAGAGGAAAAGAGAAACAAGATCTCGACAGAATTCTACGGTGGAATGGTCCGCGGTACGGTCCGGGCGATGCCGTACGGCTTCCGCAGTTACTGGCCCTATACGGAGGGCCGTTTCGTCCCGTCCCGTCCTCGTTGCGCGCGTGAGGGCGCGTGCCACGGAGGGGCATGGGCATGCCCGTGGCCATGGATGCACATGGGTGGGGAGGACCGTGCAATCATCAACCAACTGCAACCAACAACCTCTCTCTCTCTCTCTCTCTCTCTGGATTTTACCCGTCGTCGCTACCTTTTATTCAACTACCGACCACTCTCCCCAACTCCCAGTACTGTGATGTACGGTTGGACCACCATTGAAGTTATATGTAAATTAAATATTTGGCACCGTACTTTGAATCTTTATTTCGAAACTCTTTTTTCTTTCCTTCCCTTTCAGCAATTTACCATAACAAAAATAATAATCTGGACGTCAATTTCGAGTATCCGCGTTCGATATTCGCTGGAAAATCGAATCCCGAAACCTCTAAATACAAATCGGGGCGGCGGAAAGACGGATCCAGATCCTCTGTAGGATGGAGGGTAGAGATGGGATTTTTTTTCTCTTTTTATAGAGGGAAAAATTGAGTGAATGGTAGGATGAGAGTAGATCAAATCTGTACTAAGTGCAGATGATCCTCTTCCCAGAAAGACAGCTTCGATGGCTTCTCGCTCTCTCTGAATAGGAATTGACATGCGGAAACGATATACTTTTATTCGCCGCTATTAATGCATAGCTGAACGAAAAGAAAAAAAAAAGGAGAACTAGAATGTTGCCCTGATTTTTCTTTTTCAAAGGGGGGATTTAAAGGGAAAAAAAGGGGAATTTTCTTTAATTTTTTTAGCTAGTGATGATAATATATATATATATTTTTTTTTTCTGAATAGGATTTTTCCCTTTGGATTTTATGCAAGATAATCGAATTTTATCTTCTGGCGGAGGAGCGGCGACGGGCAAGTGGGTCACCACACTTCTTTTGAGGCGGAATTTACACGGTAGCTCGTTGTTGGACCACCCCCGATTAATGTAATTCCCTTTTTTTTTTCTTGAATAAAAATTCCGATTGATTTTTGTTTATTTATTTATTTAGGAAAATATCGTAAGAGTTTCCAGATACCAAAGGAAATCTCTTCCTCATCGACGCCTCCCACCATGCCCCCCGGCATCCAAACGGACGTTCGACCCATCGATCCCACACTCTCCGACGTCGAATTCCAATCTTTCTATCGGCACGGGTCGATCCTCGCGACGTCTGCGAATCACCTCGACTCCGCGCGCATCGAGCGAATCATCCCGATAGATTTTTTTTTTTGAACGATTGCATTTGGTGCTCGCCGTCGAATAGTTGGAGGGGTTGCACGTGAGCCCTCTTTTGAGTTATTAGCTCTTTTGAAATGTCTGAACATAGGGCCACCCTTATCTACGGCCATAGATAGCGGCTGTAGAGAGTCTTTCGCTTCTTTGGCCGAAAAGGAACGAAGTGTTTTGATTCCGATGGAGAGAAAAACTAAGCTAGTCGTTTCGAGAGGTAACTTTTCTTAGGGAATTACAGAGACCCCCCAAGTGTTTACTCTTAGGCATTTCTCGAGCTCGATCGGGTTTTAATTAGCTCGGCTCGACCCAATTAATTGACAAATCTTGATTCTGCCATTTCGGAAGTGACCGCGAAATCCGTCACGAGCTACCTAAGTCGAGTGATTTCCGGACGCGAGTTGAATTGAAGATGCCGCCTTTTCGCTGACTTTTCAACCGGTGTCCTTGAAGTACTTGCTAATAAAGATCCAAGTTGAACCTAAAGTAAAAAAAATTTTGTTTTTACTTTATACCCTTATACTTTCACGCTTGCTTTATGAAATACTTTAATTTATCTAATTAAGACCTTCAACTTTCGCATATATTCTAACCAAATCCCTTCAAATACAAAGTCCGATAAGACTGAGCCGCCGTCGCATTGAAAATTTCAGCTAATGTAGACAATGTTCGAGTGTGATGTGGATACATTTTCTTTCCAAAGGGAACATCCGCACTTCACATTATAAGGTCGCTTCGGCAGCCGATTCCGCTGGACCTAATATCGGGGAGGGTTGGATAGAAAATTTCTGAAAGTAGAATGACTTAACTAAACAAAGTAAAAAGCATGAGGACTTAATTAGAAAAAGAGAAGGTACAGAAGTAGGGATAAAAGTATAATGATTCCCCATGGTGGGCATGATTCCTAACTCACCAGGCGTGCGAGGAGCACCTTTAAACATCTCCATTTCAATAATCAACGCAACCTCCTTATCGGATTCTTGCAGTAGACTCCAAAAAGGAAAGAACAGCGAGGTTCAGACAGCCAAGAGAAAAGAAAGAAAAAGAAAGAGAGACCAGACATGGACAACGTCCTTAATTTCAGACTCCCTGTTGTCATGCTTTGCATTTGCATTTGCATGTCACAGAGAGAGAGAGAGAGAGAGAGAGAGAGAGAGAGAGAGAGAGAGATTAGGGCAAAAGGAGAACCCTCCATCAAGATTAATATTTAATTAATTAGCATCAGTTAAATCCTCTCTCACAGGGTCAATTGGGAACCCACCGAAGACCACCGTGAGGGGACAAAAATTACAGAACCTTGCAAAAATTTACAGATCCGACCCCATATAACATTTCCTGGGATCCCTTTGGTCAGAGTCACTGAATCCCGATCTCCAAAAAGAAAGAAAACATAGTAGAGAAGCAGTGTGAAGCAGCTTCATCTTCTTCAACCTCCCGCCTAAGCAAGAAACTGGAAAGTCCTAGCAAGAAAATCCTCGGAAGCTTTAGGAGCCTCCCATACTTCTTGTTCTCTACCGGAGCGTCGACGTCAGGGACTGGAAGACGACTTCTTCGCAGGGGATGGTGAGGCCCATGTCGTGGTCGAACCCGAACTCCTCCTCGGCCCGCTGGAGCAGGCTCTGGAACTCGGGCCGGGTCAAGAACGAGATGGGCACGATGTACCGGGTCCGGTTCTCGCCCACGTAGACCACGAAGTGTCCCTTGGGCACGTCCAGAGGGAGGCCGCCCCCATCCTGGTCGTACCCTTGGGGGGAGGACCTCTTGCCCAGGCTGGAGCACCTCCTGAGGATGTGCTTCAGGACGGCCGTTTGCGGGAGCAAGTTGGGCTTCTTGATCGCCATTTTCTCACAGAGATGGGGAGAGAGAGAGAGAGAGAGAGAGAGAGAGAGAGAGAGAGAGAGAGAGAGATTTCGCGTGTGGCAAAGAGGAAGGGAGAGTGTGGTCGAAGCGAAGAGAGGGCGAAGGGTGGTCTGAAAGGTGGAGGGTGGGCAGCTTCGTGGGGGGAGGGGGTATATATGGTGAGACCGAGTACGAAGGGAAACAAGAATTTGACAGAAAGGGTGGTGAAAAGAACAAAGAGAAAAAAAAGAGAAGAAAAGTCGACTCGACTTTCGGGTCAGGGGAAGGAAAACAGTAAGCAAAAGCATGTGGGGCTGCAGCGGCAAAGGGCAGCAGACCAAAGGGGGAGGTGAGAGAGAGAGAGAGATAGAGAGAGGTTGGTGTCGAGAGACCAGTGGTCTGGTTGCCCTACCGAAGGACAAGAAGGACCCTCATCTTCTCCCCTTCCCTTCATAGTCATAGGAGTCAATTAGGCTTTGGTTTCTGGCCCAACTCCATGGTTTGTCCCTAACCAGCAGATGCGGATGGATCCACGTGGAATATCCGCAACTATTTCCCAAGAACGAAGATGGGAATGAAGAAAAATGAAAAAAGAAAGAGAGAGACAGAGAGAGACAGAGCATTTTCTCCAATTCTCTATGATTTCTTAAGACAATGCACATGTTTGTCTTGCAATACATTCGCTCCTCCTGATAGAGAGAGACCCCCGATGGTCGTTCCCTTGCCTCCAAATTAATTGAGGCGCATGCCTCGGGTCTCTTCACTTGCCAAGGAAACTGGAAAGTTAAAGAGTTGGTGGGACTTCGGCTATGATAGTGTTTATGTCGTAATCGAACTTTGAAGGACGTTGTATTGTCTTATGTGTGGTGACATGTGATGGTAAAGTGTGCTGACTTGGGACGATACAAGAATTGGCCGATGCTCGTGATATATATTAGTCCTCTCTCTTTTGATTGTGCATCTGCGCACAATAACCACACATGATGGTCTTTGGCTTTTCTCCATCTCTGTCTCCATAAGGCACGGGGATGCTCTCGCGTCCGGCCGAACGGTCTATGGCGAGCTCCTCCGTGCCGTGCCGTGCCGCCGTACATCCGGATATCGATGTCCCAAGCCCGGATGGATGGAGATTTATGCGTGTCGAGGATGCCGCCCGGGGCGACGGGTCGAGGACTTGTCGGTGAGGCACGATGATGGCGGGACATCGGTGTGAAGTTAACTGTTGAAAATATTTAGAGAGACAAAATATGGACATGCTAAGATTTGAACTCAGAATCTCCTGTTCTGATACCATGTAAAGTTTTTGTAAGACCACTACCAAATGTCTGAAAAGTTTAAACCGGTAGGTGAAAGCGTGTATTAATATTTAAGTATTTTCACAGTCGATGTACGGCGTGATGTTGACGGCTGCTCATGGTGGAGCGGTGGCAGCCTGCTGCGGTTGCAAGTGGGGGGAGGGACAGGTTATTGGGGGCCAAATTGGTGTTTCGGGGATGTCATTCGTAAAATTATTTCGTGTGATTAAGTGTGCATAGAATGATGGGCTGCAACTAATTCCTGCCTCTAGTAAAATTATTGCGATACTCACATTTAGATATTTATTTAAGACGAAGCACTTTTTTTTTTTAATTTTCAAAGGAAATTTCAAATAATTTAATTCGTTCTACAATCTTAAATTACTTTTCTCAAATCTTGCAGGTTTGCACGACTTCGATTATAATTTTATATGAATTATCTAAAGTTTCAAAATATATAAACATTAACATGTTTACTTAAAACAAACTGAAAATTCAATTATTCCTTACAATTGGCTTTTTGAGTTTACATTCCTCTTTTATATATAGAATAAGGGAGGAAAAAGAAATATCGACTCAGGTGAGGAGGTTAACACGAGAAATTAGAGTATAATTAGTATGCTCATCCCAAACCCGAGAGAGGATAACACTAAAATCAAAAGTATCTTATTGGATTCATCGTATATGAATGATTATGCTCCCAAGCTTGACCGATTGAATCGAGAAGCCTGCATCGACTGATCCAACATAATCTACACACTTAAAAGGCTTATAATTTGCAATCTATCATGTCACTCGAAATTCGATTTTAATAATTTGATCTTGCATTTCGAGCATTTATTTATTTATTATCTTTGCGTGGAGTCCCCACACGGTGTAAATGATCCAGCAAATTAATGCCACGTCGGCCCAATCCGGCCCTCGTTCTATTTTCAAGTACCCTCGAGTCCTCTTCTTCTGGGCGATACCGTCTTGATTGCTGGGGTATTCTCTTGATTTATGGTGTCGCGGGTCACGTCAAATGGATATTTCCAGTGACCAAGTTGCTGCTGCTGCTCTCATCCGTACGCCCTCTCGCCATGCCTACTGCTCGACCTAGACGGCAATTTGACAGATGCTTTTTCTTGAAACCGGTTTGAAAAATGTGGACGGGATCAGACTCGAAAGGCGAATTCCCAAACAGAGCGACGCTGTTGGATTGGCTAATTCGGGTTTAATAAGGTATGTCGCGGTTTGTAAATGATTAGGTTCACGTATCCATATCGCTCGATAAGTGCCCTTTAATAGACGGGCCTTAGTGTGTCTGTTGTTATTGCTCGATATTAGAAATCGTGTTGATGTCGATGCTTTTGGTGAGTTTCGATGTGAATCCCATGCCTTCGTTGAAATGTGATATAGAGAAAATGCAAAATCGTGTCACTTTTGACCGTGAGCTAGCTTCGAATGCTTTTGGTTGAGATCATTCCGCCAATGATTAAACCGACATAGAATCATGTGTATGAACTCCAATTGACCTAGGGAGCTTGAGGAGGATATTTATATGGACAGTTTAGGCGCGTGCCACGCCTTGCTACCTTCACAGCGATTGCATATATACACGTTAAATCTAAGCATTATCATCTCGAAGTCGAGCGCGAGATGCGGCCTCGACGGCCGGGAATTCTTGGCGTCCGCCGTGAATGCACCCCCCAGTTGATTGAACTGAACAGTTTGGTCAGCCGTAAGCCCAGAGAGAGAGCAAGGAGCTCCCCCATAGAAGGGAGCAACGAGGTCCCCATGGGAGCCAACCCCGAATTGCACAGTATCTCAATGTCTCCATTGCAAGATCACCAGAACGTTGACACTTCACACTTCATCCGCAAATCACTTCACAAGCATGCAAAAGCCATCTTACCCTGTCTAGTGTCTCCCTGCGGTTTCCCTATCTTTCTGTACTTGCAAAAGAGCTTTTGTCTCCAAACCCTCTTTCGAGACGTTTTTAAGATTTCTCCGAGAGCCGTTCTCGGACGAGCTGTTCGTCATTAAATTTGCGAAAATTTCTGTATGTCACCGTACTTCATGTACATACGGATTTACGACCCGATGCAAGCGGTCACGGCTGATTCTAATACCGCAGCTATAAGTTACAGGTGTTTCAAGAAATATAGAGATTATGCTGTACGCAAGCGGTGTAGAACATCTTTTCACGCAAGCCGGTTGAATCACGAATGAACCAGAACCTGTTTTCCGTTCGTAACACTCTGACCGTCATCTTCTGGAACATAATCGGAGCGGGAGTTAAAGCGAGCATCTAAGCAAGAGTTGGCAAAAAAAGCAGCCTTAGTAATTCGGCTGGGCCATGGTGCGCTGTCTGTGTCCGAAAGAGAAGGGAAAACCGAAACTTCCCCCCTCGCATGTTCTGTGACTCAGATTGGTTTGCTGTTTGAGTTGGAGAGAAACATCCGAAGAAAAACCAAAAACTGAGAGGAAAAGACAGGTCCACATAGCCCTCCGTCACCAAAAAGTTGAGATGATGAGCACAATGGACCGCCCAACCATGAAATTGCCCGGAACGGACCGAGCGGGATGGTCCGGTTCTTTAGAGTTTTAGTCTAGTCTATGGTTTCTAAAAATGAAACTTATTTTCGAATGGTCCAATTCCCGAACCAGACAATCCGGACCGAAATTAGAACCTACTCAATTTCTCTTTCTTTGTATTCTCTCCATCTCAGTATCTCTTTTTGTTTCTTTCTCGGGCCTCACACTTTAGTCAGTAGAGAGTCGAGACTTTACTACTCTAAGTACTCTACGCAGTTATGCCCTTCGTCTCTCTATCTCTCTCTCTTTCTCCCATTGGACTGCTCAGGAATCGAATTGCACCCGTCGGTAGCAAGCCGACTGCTGACCACACGAGCAGTGCACAACCGCTCAAGAAGAATTTGTCCGTGTCATTTTTACGAGTTAATTGTGTTCAATAGCTAGAACTATTCAGGCACGAATGTCGAATAAGAGGCGTTCATACGTGATGCCATTAAAGGGACCTATCAAGCCAAGAGGCTCATGTTACTTCCTCTGCTGTCTTTTAACAAGCGAAGACATGATGACGCAGGACCAACTTCAAAACCCTGACAACCCCTCACCTCCCCAGCCGCAACTGCCACCATCAATGGCCTTTTGCCTCTTGGTTGCTCTTGCCTGAACCTTCTCCGAAAATTCTCGGCTGGACTCATTCGGTCAGGAAATTGGACGGGGCATTGAGAGCGTCTGCGAAAAGGTGTTTCGGTTCATCCAGAGTATAAAACGCAGTTGCATAACTGGGCTGCTTTAATTGGTGGACCGTCTCAAGTCTGTCCTTAGAGCTGAAGTTGCCTCCTCGTTGACACTGCTTTCATTGCACCGTCGTCTTTAGATTCCTACATTAATGGCGGGTCTATCCATCTTGCTCGTCGTCAAAACTCTTTCCTCGGCGACCATCGGATAAAAGAAGAATGAATCTCGCCTGTCAATCATGATCCCTTCTAAAATTTCATATTGCGACGTTCTTTTTTTTTTTTTTAACGAGAATTACGACAATTTTACAAAGAACTACGACCTTCTGAAAATCCAGTCTTTGGGAGGCCGTAGAACTGTCCATACACCCCGGCCATGGGACCCCAAGAACAGAGGTTTGTGCCCCCGGCGAGTGAGTGCAAAATAAAGAAGACAGTACAGTTGTTTCGGGGACCATTTGTCCGTGACCCGACACACAAAACTTTCAGAGACTTTCATCGATTGTCAATCAATCCAAGCTCAGAGGCCATGTGCTCGCTTTGTCGGTGTTCATTACACCTTCAGTCTTTTTATTTCCCTTCTTCTTCCGGATGGGAAAAGGAGAATTTGTGGGCATTGAGCTGAAGTACTTCCCCATAAGTCCTTGGCTCTCCGGCTTCCTGGGGATGAACTGGAACTTAGGTCCCATTTGCAATTCCCAACTTTTCGTGATTTTGTTATTGGCGTCACTATCTTTGAATGGTGATTTGATTGTGAATGGACATTATTCACTGGCTAGGCAACCCTGTTCTATCAGGAGGGGAAACGTTATCTAATGACAGAAGTCATCTTACGCTATGCATTATATTCCTCCTAGCTGAGTTCTATGGACATCCACTTCCCTAATAAGCTCCCACGGCCCATTGCAGTTCACGGCAGAATATAGAAGATTGTCCTGCTACCGTACAAGCTTATCACCTAAGGTTTCTGCCCCGAACCACCTTAATTTGCCACCCCCAAATCAATCAATATGTTGCAGATTGATCATCGCTTGGTGTACGCTAGATGAGGACAAGCATTTGGTTTATGATGCAACATCGAAATCACATTACTCCAAACCCAAGGGAGATGAACCAACAGTTCAGGGTGATGTAATCATTTAATCAGTTGATGAGACACAAGTGACAATATCGAATTGGGTCAATTACAGGAGAGGCTGATGCTATTTACAGCAATGCAGTCTCACAGCTTATGAAGCCAGACGCTTGTTGAGAAAGAAGGCCATCGATACGGGCCTTGCAATCTTCACATCGCTGAATCCTTCTTCTAACAAAATTTTAGTGCCCTGCATCAGTTCACTAGCAGCTAAATACTTATCTTAACATCAGATGAGATTTGAAGGATGTCATCGCTAGGAACAGGGATTTTTTTTTTTTGGTAAAGACTAGGAACAGGAAATTGAGTGACATATAATCTACAAATCTCGAAGCCTGGCAATTTTTTTTTTGCATCGACTCAGCTTAAAAAAAGAGTTAACAAATTGTCAAACATTGTTATGCCTACCAAAAGAGTGGGAAAGAAAACAAAGAAGATCAAGATAGCGTCTACCCAATTGCAGACAATTGCCTGCAGCGATCACTTCTTTCCCTGCAGCGCGCGAAGTCAACTTGCTTGAAAAATGCCATGTTTAGTCACATGTCTACATGGATAAAACAGTAGCTTGCTGTTTAGTCTCCTCCGCTTGCAAACTCTCGTAATACTGGACCAGTACCTTCCATCCTCCAGGGCACATAAATCCATCAGGAGGGTTCTCGCCATTTCTTGCATAGGTCCTCATCTGCACAGAAACAACAAGGTCAAAATTTATGATTTCTAAGCATGTAATATCCGAGTAACTATCAGTTAGTTAGGACGGAGTTTGCAAATGATCTTTCAATATGCAAGGACATGGCTACAGCTCCAAGGCTGCTGTTGCAATGTGTACTTATTGACAGGCATACTAGAAAATGCTTCTTAAGGTCTTCAAGAAGTTCTTAATAGCAATTTCCGCCATCTAAAACAACTACAAAGGGGTTTTGTACCACTATCTATCAGTATCAGGTACCACACGCCAATTTGGTGGTTTGGTGCATTCTTTTTCTCCTTTATCTTAATCTGGTTTAAAGTAAGAAGATTCACTTTAATCTCTGACCAAAAGGATCAATTGTCTCAAGCTGACACAAGATTTCGCCCCACTGACCTGATAGATCTTAGCCCATAGTGATGCAAAATGAAACAGTGTTTTCAGATGTGAATTGTTTTCAGACGTCAGCTAATTGTAGTTCTAATTTAAGTCTTTGCTTTTGACGCATATTTTCCAATATAGGTCACAGACTCGCAAATGACAATGTCAAAATATGCTTCGATGATATTCAAACTCACAAAATACTAATTAGTCTGAATGTTCAACTGCGCATCATTAAACTCATCAATATCAACCAGTGATGGAAAGCGAAGATTCACATTTCCACTATGAAAGAGTGCAGTCATTGGTATAACATGTTCTGCAGATTCCAGCTGCTGTAGGGATACATTATTATTTTCTGTACTATCCATTCAAAAGCCCCAGTAAGTAAATTTCCTACCTTGGTCCCAGATATAAAAAGAAATTCCTTAGCACGCGAAGGATCAAAAAATGCCATTTTCTTCTCCATCATGTCGTATGCAGCCACCTGCATAACATGAAGTAGAAAAGTTGAGAAATTTTACAGAGTAAGAATATCAAGCACAAGATCCATCGGATGTGCCACAAAGCCTGTGATGTAGGAATAATTAAATACCAGGAAAACATTATCAAGGTATAAAAAATGGGCATAAGGGCTTTAAAGAAGAGCAAGTTGCCCAATCTCATATGGCAGAGAAAAAAGCTCCACAATAACAGAAGACACACTTCAAGAGGAAGGAGAAAAAAAAGAGAGAAGGGGGGGGGGGGGTACTCACTTTGAATGGCAATATGTTGAGCTTCTCAAGGCCGGGGGCCATGCTCAACACCTTTTTCCCATGATCAGGGTCATACAGATCCCTCTTCTCTGTTGGGTGCCCCATACCAGCTGGATCTCGCCCAACTATATAGAAATTGGCACCAGCATTTATCCGTGCCTTTGCATGCCACTGTACCTCGGTTGGACCAGCATAATGCATTGGAGAGGGAAATATGGACACGACAGTGGTCTCGGGATCAAGAACACCGTCTTCAAGGACCTAAAAGAGCAACCAACCATTAACAATCTAATACCATCTGGACTTAAGAATATTGTATAACCTGGAAGGCCAATCTTCCTGATATAAAACTGATATTCTGGTATAATCAAATTCACCAACAATGAAGGTAAAGCTGTATGAAAAAGGCAATTGCTAACAATGTCCTCCTCTTGTGTTATCAAGTCAGGAAAACAAGATTGACCATTGTGTTTGGGGCTGTATAGTCAGTACACTTCAAGCAGCAGAACAAAGGCATACACAGCATGCTTTATTTAGACCTAATATGCTAGATAATTCGTATTAGGCTACAGCACAGGATTATGCGAGAGGAATTAAAAAATGATCAAAATAACCTTGCTATGTTGTTCCATCCGAACATTCAAAGGAACATCGTCAGCTTTTGTATAACCTCCAAGAGGATGAAGCAACAGGATTGGATTCTTGAAGCCCATTCCCAGCAAACGCCTCCTCGTATCATTCATCAACAATGCATGCCCATTATGCACGGGGTTCCTTAACTGAAAAGCGAATACAGCATCAGCCTGACGCTGGTCGAATTCCTTGCGCAGTTGTTTAGGCGAAAGCCTGTAGTGATCGAGCCCATCGTTGTACTTAATCGGTTTCAATACTTCCAACTCTCCACCAATGAGCCAGTTCCCAGAAGGAGTTATCGCCTCCTCAACATATGGCAATCCAGGAGCAGTTGTTCCCCAAGTCCTCGCTATTCTTTCTTCTTTGTTGTGTTTGTAGATTTCAATACTGCAAAAGGTCAATATAAATGGTTATTACGTATTAGTAAGAACAACATATTAAGTACGGTCACATGGAAGCTAATGGTAATTTATTTTCAGGTGCAGTAGAAGATAAAACGAGATGATGACATAGACAAAATAGAGATTATTTTGAATACTTTTTAAGTATGACTAGTAACCATAGTTCTCACAAGAAGCTGAATAGTTAAACACTATGGCTATTGGATATCACAAGTGCACATCAATGATGCTGCACCAAAATAATGGTAATAATAGTGTCGATTTATGAGCAGGAAATCCAAATTCAGAAAGATTATCATAGTTGCTCCAGATAAAGAAATGGTGACGTTGCAATTCCAATGCAGATGACTTAAACATCAAACGCATATTCGATTGACAACAATTCCTTATCGACAACAAAATTATTGACGCAACAATTCAAATGCCGATGATTTCACTCAAACATCAGACGTATATTCTATGGAAACCATTCTTTTCGCAAGTTATTGACGGATAAACCTACATGGATGAAGAAATCAGACTATTAAAATATCACTTCGTTCTAGTGCAAGTGGGAATTGGTTATGTGGAAAGGAAACCAAAGATACAGACTCAGACTCACGAATTTAATAAACAATTAGCGGAACGAAATAGACAATTCTCCTCTTTTCGACGTTGAAAGAGCATTTACCTCCGAAGAATCGCGACCACATCCCCATCGGGACCGACCAGCCCCACATTCTGGGACGACCCGATAGCGTCCTTAGCGCTGTCGTCGATGGCCAGAACGATCGGAAGCGACATGTTCACGACCGAGCCGTCCCCCATCCTCAGGCAATTGAAATGCAAGCTCTGCAAGTACTGCTCCTCTCTCATGAAGCCCTTCAAAGGGCTCGCCCACCCTTCGCTGATCACGTGCACCCACTCCAGATCGATCCTCGTCAGCCTCACCCGCGGCAACGCCTCGGCCTCCTTCGCCTTCAAAACCCGATCTTTCTCCGGCACGACGAGGTCGACCAGAACCCCACCGTCGGGGTCGATGAGCGAGCTCCTGACGGCGGTCTTGACGGCATGGTGACCCAGCATCTTGGGCTTGCGCGCGGCGTGCGACAAAGGGCTGGCGTGGTAAATTGCTCTGGCCTCGACGTTCTTGAGCTTTGCTCTGCCGATATCTCGGTGGGGGAAGCTGCGGCGAGGCGCGGTGACGACGTGGAGCTTGATGGTCAGCGACATGGTGGGGCGAGGAGGGGTCGAGGCGGGAGTGGTGTGGGGAGGTGGCTAATCTGGGAAAGCGGAGCGACGAGGCTAAATTGGGCAGGCATTTTTCTTGTGTGGGGTGTGGAGGAGGAAGAAGAAGCAGGGGAGGAAAGAAGCGAAAGAGATCCACACGTTTTTCCGCTGGGGCATTCCGTGGATTCGTACCGCGGGGACTAAAAGAGACCGTTTGCTTTTTGCTTCTGTGGATGGGAGACGGTGGGCCGATCAGAAATATGCTCGAGAGCCGGGTGGGGACCGTGGCGACTCGGAGCGAGTCTCCTCGTGCTCGGGTTTTGCGCCATGAGCATCGGCTCCCAATGGTGCCGTGAGGCCATTTTGAGGAGGACCAGGGGTGGATCGCGTACCATCCCAGATATCGCGGGTTGGACGGCTTAGGAGCCATTTACATTTGCCCGAGCCACAACGGTGTGAAGGCACTTTTAGTCGGAAATGGACCCTCTTGCCATTGTACGGACCACGATTGGACGGCTGTGAAAAAATTAAAATAAAAAATCGATTTTTTGAAAAAATTCTAACTGTTTGAGTGAAAATTGGACGGTTATGATCATCACGTCACGTGACGTCACATCAGGTGAACCGAATCCCTTTTAGTCAGGTCTAACCAATGATTGAAACTCATAAGGTCTTATATGACCCTCCTGACCCGTATAGCTCTCATATGATTTTTCCTCATCGGAGCACCCAGACGACAGTTTAGACCGATTGAAGAACTCCACCTCGAGCCCAATTGATTGCTCTAAAATTCATCATTGATGAATGGAGAAATGAGCTTTTAGTAGATGAGAAAAATGGGTAAAGATCGGACATTATCGAAAAAGTAATTTCTTAGGAAAATGGCTTAGTTGTTTAATTTCTGGCCGAATCTTTCGGACAAAGCTAATAGAACTCACCGTCCCACATTCACTATTGAAAAATCCTTAAAGCATGTGGTTGAGAAATATATTCCCAAGGCAAATGAGTGATCTCGAGATTTATGGTTGCAGACCCTGCTCCCCGGACCCGAGGGCAGGACCTAGGACTCTAGTTGTCGGATTTCCATATCTGATCATTGTGGTATCGAGTACTATCATCCATGTACCGGGGTCGTCCTCTAGGGTACCGACTCTCAAAGTCCCATCACAACCAAAGATCTCTTCTCTATTTTCACCTTGTTACCAAGGGAGAAATATAGCTCGTGGAGTTACCCGTTCACCATTTCCTTTCATTTCTCTCGCGAGTAGACCTGGATACGACTCTGGCTACACACTGGGCCCGTCCAAACCAATAGGCCCGAATCACAGAAAGGGAGGCCTGGGCAAGTCATTCCATTCTTGGGCTCGAGCCCACTTACATTCACTTGGGCCAGACCGTTTCATGATCTTGTTCATACCAAGGGCCTTGTACTTGGTCCCGCCCACTGATCCATCAGCTCTGTCGTTTCGCCGCTTGTTTTGGTCATATGGACAATGGAATTTAAGGGTGTGCAATCAGATCGGCTAAATCCTACTCCTGAACCGGCCCACCCTGAAAATAGGGTCATGAATAGGGTTCAATGCAAACGGGATCAGATGCATGATCCAGAAAAGGGAAATCGGTTAAAACATGGTTGGGTACAGAGTCTAGGGCTAGAACCTACCCTGAACTTTGGACCATGAACTTGGTCATTATAAAATAAACTTTATTTAGTAAAACCTCCGATTTTGTAATTACATAAATTCTATTAAATAATAACTTTTGTATATATCTATGGAATGATTTTTGTTAAAGATTTTGTACCACATGAATTGGCTTGCCTGATTTCACTTTTGAAGAACTTATGTTTGCGCTATAAATTTGTTAACCATTTCAGACAAATAAAAAACTTCACGTAGTATTGTGAGAACGAGACTAATATTATATTCATATTTGTTACTAATATATATGTAATGTTATGATTTTTGTTTATTTATGATAATTTACCTTGTGGATCCTTAATTTTTTGTTTAATCAAAGAGTTTACTTATTTATTAATTACAAGTGCTTAATGTTTCAATATAAATTAGATGAATTATGTTATTTTCTCGTGTATTAATATAAAATTTGAAGTCATATATGATGGGCAAAACAGGTTCCAATATAAAATAGAGTTAACCCTATTTCCGAACCGGAAAAAAAAAGGGTGGGTAGGGTACATGATCTAATATAAACAGAGTAGGGTACATGATCCAAAAAAGGGAAATCGGTTATAACATGGTCGGGTATACGGTCTAAGTCTGGAGCCTACTCATATTGTTTTTGCTCACCCTTAATGGAATTATTCCATCACGCTTCCTTTCAACTTCTTCCAATTGCTTGTCTTGTCCAAGTTGTTAAGCTCTTGCGTGAGAAATTCCCAAAACTCGATGGAGTGAAAAACCAAAAAAGAATAAAATAGAAAATGCAGATTCCAAAATAAAAAGAAATTTATTAAATTCACCGTCGACATAAAATAACAGCCTGCAAATTCAACGTCGGATGGTCAACGCACGTAATAAGAATTCGATTGCGGAAATAGGCGAGAAAAAGCACGTGTAATTTATATCACGGTAAATATTTATAATATTTTTCTTATACAGATCAAGTTCTTCCAAGGCAAAAGGATTGGCTGCAGAGTCCATGTGGCATTTGCAATCGAGAAGCTTTGCCGAGTGCAAATTGAGACCGGGGGGCATAATTGTCCACGAGGCCAAACTTCCCCGCTGCCCTAATTGGCAACGGCAAGACAGCTGCACCGTGTCCCGCTTGAACGTCTCTTTACCTTGAAGCTCTTCACGTTTCCCTCTTTCGTTCCTCCCCCAAATCAGTTGCTGCTGCTGCTGCTGCTGCTGCATGTATCCCGATCCCTCAATCTCTCTCTGCTAGGCTCAGGGTTTGCATTCGCTCTCTCTCTATCTCGCTGCTGCTTCCCGCTTCCCGCTTCTTCTTCTTCTTCCTTCGTCCTTTGTCCCTCGTGATCCGCGAGCCTTGGCTCTGCTTGGCGTTCCGAGATGGGAGTGCCCGCTTTCTACCGATGGTTAGCTGAGAAGTACCCGATGGTCGTGGTCGATGTTGTTGAGGAGGAGCCCGTCGTCATCGACGGGGTCCCGATCCCCGTCGACACCAGCAAGGCCAATCCCAACAGCATCGAGTTCGACAACCTCTACCTCGACATGAATGGGATTATCCATCCCTGCTTCCATCCCGAAGACAGGGTACGGGTTTCATGATCCTTTCTTCTGCCGCCTTTTTTCCGTGAATAGTCGGTATTCGCGCATTCGGTGCCTGTATCTTGTTCTCGGTGCCTATATATCGTGAGTTGCTCGGCCGGGATATAGCTGAGCAGTCGTTCGAGCACATAGGACGTGCTTGGTATAATCAGTACCGGGGTTTTAGGAGGGAAGGGAATTGGAAGGACGAAATTGTTGTCCCCAGCTTTTAGAATGTTATGCTTATCTGGAAGTTGATGTCTCTGTCTTTTTGGTTCTACATTGATGACTGAAATTGTGTTGGGTATTCTGAAGAGGGAAGATCAATGGGTTCGGCAACTTAATAGAGCAAAGCAACTGGATATTCATCTATGATATATATCTGGTCACGAATCCAGCTCAACTTACTGTCAGCTATATATCCAATATACTCTTACAGTGCGAATATTAAACACTAAACTATCTATTCTCTACGAAGTAGAAATTTATGCATATGTGAAGTTTGGATGATCCAAAACTTGGCATGCAATTAGGTTAGAAACAGCCATGCTGAAAATTGCAGAAGCATTTTCCTTGTTGGCTAGTGCAATTGCTTATAATCTGATTTTATAGCTAGACTGAGGTTATTTTTCCTTCTTAGTGAGGGCAACTTTGCTTATTCTCCTGGTTCCATTAAGAAATTCGAAGTGACTTATGAAGTTATTGATTTATGCCATGTAATTTGTGGGGGATGAAGTTTGCATTTTCGTTTGATTTTTAACTCATTCAAGCAAACGTTATGACTTTTTTTTTTTTGGTACCTGTTGCAGCCAGCTCCAACGACATTCAATGAGGTGTTTCAGTGCATGTTTGACTATATTGACAGACTTTTTGTGATGGTGCGACCTCGAAAATTGTTATACATGGCTATAGGTAAATATGGACCCATAATTTTCTGTCCATGTGCTATGTCAAAATCAAAATTGTGATAAAATTGTATGTGAATGTCGAATAGATGGTGTTGCACCAAGAGCAAAAATGAATCAGCAGCGGTCGAGGCGTTTTAGAGCAGCTAAAGATGCAGCAGAATCAGTATGTGTTTACTTTTATGCTAACACTCCCCACAATTCATGGTAGTGCCCTGCTGCATTTTAAGATGATTTATGGCATGCTCTGAATGGACTTAATTGAAATGAAACTCAACCTTGGTTATTTCTTATAGTGCTTTTGCTACACTTATCCAAGTCCTTTTCTTTGAATGCTAGTGGAGATATTAGCACATGATGCATCGGTTCCTTTCATTGCATGTTTTATACGTTTCTTTAACAATTCAGTATGTATTTTGACAATGATTGTATGCAGATGTCCCTGTTTTCTCAGATAGTTCTTTCTATGTCGTGTATACCATGGGCAAGCTAGTAATCCTGTGTGGTTTATATTTATGGTTTGTACTTGACTTTCAGATAGTGATCTCTGTAGTTTTTCCCCTGTAGGCAGCTGAAGAAGAGCGGCTAAGACAGGAATTTGAAAGTGAAGGCCGAAAGCTACCTCCCAAGAACGAATCTCAGCTTTTCGATTCAAATGTCATTACTCCTGGAACTGAGTTCATGGCTGTTTTGTCAGTGGCCCTGCAGTATTATATCCATCTTAGGCTAAATAATGACCCTGGATGGAGATCTATTAAGGTACCTTTTATATTTAGGCCATTTTTTCTTGCTTAAGGTGTCAAGGTGTGCCATGTATGTGTTGATGCTGTCCTGACTTGATGCCAAAAGTTTACAGTTGAGTGATTTTAGCACTGACTAGTCCAGGGATTTCTATTGTTCAGGAAATGTTTCACATAAGAGATAGATAGTTTTATTTTTACTTTTAGTGGAATGCAATTGAAGGGGGTGATGTTATGTTAGTAGTAAATGTTGTAGCGTTTGCTTATCGATTCATTTTTTGAAGGTTATCCTTTCTGATGCAAATGTTCCTGGTGAAGGGGAACACAAGATCATGTCATATATTCGTCTCCAAAGAAACCTTCCTGGATATGATCCAAATACACGGCATTGCCTGTATGGTTTGGTATATCTCTTCCTTCAACACGATCTTCATCCCTGCAGGATGTTCCTGCTGATTACTGACCTCTGTTTGACTAATTTATACTCTGCATTTGATTGCTTAATGCAGGACGCTGATTTAATAATGTTAGCTTTGGCCACACATGAAATTCATTTTTCGATTCTTCGAGAGGTTTGTGAACAGATTTTTCGTAACATTATCTTTTGAAATGTGAACTTTTCTCCATGGTCATGTCTTGTCTACTTTAAGGAAAAACTCATCTTTGGAAACAATAAATAAAATTGGATGGAGAAACATCTTAGGAGGCTGGAGACATTTTCCTGTGGAAATTATTTTGCTTAGTGTCATTAAATCTCCCAGGTATTCCATTTTACACACTCACACACACATACCTGAGAAATATGTACAGTATGCAAGCCTATTTGTTCCAAGAGGTCATTCAGATATGGTTCTACCAGAATCAGACTTCACCGTAACCACAAAGCAAGATGTTGTATCACCAGTTACTAATTGCATTGTCCTTGCATTTCAGATTGTTTTTACTCCTGGTCAACAGGACAAGTGCTTCCTGTGTGGCCAAATTGGTCATTTGGCAGCAAATTGTGAAGGAAAGGCAAAGAAAAAGGCAGGAGAATTTGATGAAAAAGGTGATGATGCTGGCATTGTTAAAAAGCCGTACCAGGTCAGTTGTATACATATCTTTAATTATATGTGATTGAGCGGAGGATAAGTTTTGATGATCAGAGCTATCAACATATTCCAAACCTGCATTTGTTTTGTATACAGTTTTTGAACATTTGGACTCTCAGGGAGTATTTGGAGTATGAGTTCAGGATGCCAAATATTCCTTTTGAAGTTGATTTTGAGCGCATCGTGGATGACTTTATCTTCATGTGCTTCTTCGTTGGCAATGATTTTTTACCTCACATGCCAACCCTTGAAATTCGTGAGGTAAGCAAAAATTCTGAGGCAACAATCTCAACGCAGAGATTAAGCTGCTACAAGATGATGTACTTTAGTAGAGCCAAGAGTGCTGGATTGTATACATTTTAAACTTCCTTGCAGCGCTGTGTGCTTCGGAATTGGATAATGTTTTAAGGTCTGATAACAAGCATGTTGATGTGCTCTTTGGATCTTTGTGTTACATTTGAATGGAAAGCTAGATTGTTAATATATCATATGCCTTTTCACTGGTTTTGAGATTCTATATGGATCTGAGATTTCTATAGCCTTTGTTGGGGTAACTCAATTGCAAGACGAGGCAGGACTAACTGTACTTGTTCGCACTTTACCATTAGTAAACTACTTCCTTGTAGGTCGACATTTAGCATTTGGTGTTTTTGGCTTTTGGTTGAAGATAAAGGTTGTTTATCCCCCTGATGATTGTTGGAATTTTTCTTTTCAGTCTCTCATCTATTCTCTATTGAATCTTGGTTTATTGGATGCTTGAAGTAATGCTTAGTATTCATCTTTTGTGAATGTGCATTTACTTTTGCCTATGCTCGATAATTGAATTAAAAGCCAACTGCAATGTTCTTAAAATGACAGATTAGTGATTTGTTAACAATATAGCTTATATTGGAAATGTGTATCACTTTTAGAGGGGTGGCTCTTATTTAATAATTCTTCGCATTCATAATGTGTGGGAGTGTTGTGCACGCTGAGACAATTTTTTGGGTGAGTTTATAAAGACTTTTATGTTAAAAATGATGGCATAAACTTCTTCTGTTTTGTGTCTCAGGGTGCGATCAACTTGCTGATGACAGTGTATAAGAAGGAATTTAGAGCATTGGGTGGATATTTGACTGATGGAAGCAATGTATTTAGTTGAATTTTTATTTTACAGTTGATTATTTTATAGTCCCTTGCTTACCAATTTGCCCTGCTGTTGTTTCTACTTGTCAGCCGAATCTGAGCAGGGTTGAGCATTTCATTCAGGCTGTAGGGTCGTTTGAAGATAAAATTTTTCAGAAAAGAGCGAGATTACATCAGGTTTGTATATCTATTTCTCGCATCCATGGGTAATCTAATCCAGATGACTTTTTATTTTTTGTGAAGGATTTGGCTGCACCTGCTCTCTTGGTTTGTCGTGTCATACGTTTTCCTTAGATGAAGAATTTTGTTGTTGGACTGGGACTACAAGTTGTACTTCGTAATGCTTGTCTCGGGCTGTTGTACTGGGTTCGAATTTTTTCCATGGCTAATAATTTTGGAATTAGGGTAGATCCAACACTTAGTACTTTAAGCATTCCTGTAGGGAGACTGAAATGCTCATATAGGATAAGGAGATGATAATGAATTCTTTGAAAGTAGGAGCACTGCTCCAAATCACTAGCTCAGTGGCTAGGAAGTTGCATTGGTGAGGGAAGTTTTGAGGAAAAACTCATGCACTCATGGAATGAGAGCACATGATGACAGGACAGATTGAGAGAAACAACGCTGTATTTTAACATATAATGCATCTACTCATGGGTGAATTCTGAGGGATGAAGGAATTTTCTGATGCTATGGTCAAAAGGTGAACTCTACAACTTGGGCATGTCGACTTCTACTGGTGAAAATATTGAAGAGGAATATAACATATTCTGAAAGATCTAAAAAATAATAAAAAGCTTCTAGAAAGCAGAAACAAAAGAGTGGTTGTACATAACCCTAGTTGTAGCTGTCAGTAAAGTTTCTTCATTCGCCCTGAAGTTGCTTTTAGTTCCTAATGTTGTGAAGGTGAAACTCTGATGTTTTTGGTTGGCATTTTATTATGAAGCAATGGAGTAAACTAAGCAGAAAAGTACAAAAAATTAAGTCTAGGCTTCTTTCTCTTGGAATTAACATTTAGCTTGTAACTCTGGAGGGAGCATTTTTTCTTTTTTTTGGGGGAATAGAAAAATGGAGATCGAAAGGATGTGGGATTTGTTGGAAGATTGCATTGTTTGGAAGAGAGATATAAGAAGAGCCGACAGTCAGAGTATAAATGTTCTTTTGGGCCCTCACACTTCATTTTCCGCAATTTCAATTAGGTGTTATAAGTATTGTGTCTTGAACTACATAATTCTGTTGTATTTGATAGTTATCGTCTTCCTTGGCACACTTATCTTCATTTTCTTTTCAGCCACTTCCCTTTGTCCAAAAATATATAGAAAATCCACATCATCGCTCTCATTATTTTTATCTTTTAAAATTCACTGCTGTTAGCTGGTTCTGTTTAACTTTTTGTCAAACATAGTTATTAAGCTGGTATTAGATGCTTTTTGAAGTAGAGGACGGGAATGCCTTAATCAGAGGAAGGGTAATCTTGCATTTAGTCATTCTCAGCTCTTGCTTAGTAGCTTTTGTAGTTTATATTCATGCCGCTTCATGTTAAATGACCTTATGTGTGTCAGATGCTGTATTATCATTTGGTTGAATTGAACCCTCGCTTTCCTTTTCTATGACTTTTTTCTCAGCGGCAATCAGAAAGAATAAAGCGTGATAAGGCTCAAAGGAGAAGAGGCGATGACGCAGCACCTCAAGTTGAACCTGAGTCTCTGGTTCCAGTTTCTCGATTTCATGGCTCTCGTCTTGCTTCGGGTCCTTCAGCCTCTCCCTATGAGCAAAAGGGATCTTCTCACAGTTCAGAACTTACATTTCATGCCAAAAGGGTGCAGCAAAGTGAAAAAGGAACTGAGTCTTGGAGCCAAGTTGACACTAGAAATAAAAGGAAGTGGACTTCAGATGGTGTTATGACATCTTTACAGGCACATAAGGTTGCACGTTTGTCTTCAGGGGCAACGATAGGTGCAGCCATTGTTGAAGCAGAAAATAGTCTTGAAATAGAGGTAGATTACTTCTTTTCAAGAAGCACTCTAATGTAATTACTACTAACCACTTTTTTTAATAAAGAAAGTTATTTAAAAGTGTCAGTTTCCATAAATGTCTCTCACCATATTGTTTGGACACACTTCTCTTATGTGCTGGTCTGGGTGTAGTTAAGACATTTTCATCATAGTTTTGTCTCACGACGTTTTTTTTTATTTTTTTCTATCAGGTGCATGAGAATAAGGAAGAATTGAAGGCAAAGCTTAAGGAATTACTTCGTGAGAAGTCTGATGTTTTTAATTCTGCAAACCCGGAAGAAGACAAGGTGCCTATGTACTTGTTGACATCATAGATGCTGTTAGTGACCTAGCAAACCATTTATATGGCCAAAATACGTAGCAGATGTCATTTGGTTTATGAGACATTTGACTGTAGTGAAACTTCTCTAGATATGAATCCCTTATCAAGAAGCTTTTCTAGATTTAAATCTGCTTAAAGCAGAAGTGGCAAAGTAAGAAACCTAAAATGACCGTTGGTTCTGTGTAGTCAATACACAACTAGGAAATTTGGATATATGCATTGGAAGCTTGATGTGGCCTATGTATATTTTATGCATAAAGAATTTTGCTTAAATTATGGTTATGATGGCAATCAGAATATCTAAATATCATCGATGTTGTGATTTCGATTTACTATATAAACTTGGAGATGGATTGGAAGGCAGATAAATAATTTCTTAATGTGTTATACTTTATTCGATCTGCTTTTGTTTTTTCTGCTGTTACTTACAGTTAAATTTCTTAATCATCAGATCAAATTGGGAACTCCAGGGTGGAAAGAAAGGTATTATGAGGATAAGTTTTCTGTGAAGACTCCAGAAGAACTTGAAGCAATCAGGAGAGATGTTGTGAGTAAAAGAGTATGCTAGTGGTTTCTGTTCAGTATGCTTTTTGTGTTTGACTGTTTGTGTTAATTTTTACTCTTTTGTATTGTCTGGTTAGGTTTTGAAGTACACAGAAGGCTTATGTTGGGTAATGCATTATTATTACGAGGGAGTTTGTTCTTGGCAGTGGTAAGTTTCATCCTTAAAAAATGATAGTTGTCATTCTTTCATTGCTTTAATAGCTTTTTAGTGGCTTGTGGTTGTTTTTATGTTTATCACTTAAGTGTCGCTATTGTGTGTGATTTTTTTTCCAAGAAGCTAATACACTGGTTAGTATGTATTCCATCAACTGTATAATTGGCTAGGGAAGTCTATCAGGTGATTTAGTTTCATAAATGAAGTCTTTTATTATTAAATCACGGCAAGTGATTTGGAAGGATCTTATCACTTGATATATTGAGAAACTGTTCTTCAATAGTCATGTTAAAGACACCTTGTTTGATGTTTGTTGTCTCAAGGATTTGCTACTTCTCCTTTTTAACGAATTCAATTTTATCAAAACATTCGCAGGCTATCATGCATATCAGTATTTTTAAGGGTTCTCTGCTATAAAGTCGAGTCATATAATAAATTTTTTTGGTATTGGAAGTTAAAATAATGATCAGGACTTCTTTGAGGGCCTCTTTATAAGCTGTTGTAATTTCTATGAAAGGGAAAATCTTTTTTTTGAAAATTACCAGTCAAATCAATTTAGCAGAGAAGATTACAGAGCTGTTGTGAAATGCGTTTCTATAGACGGGCTGAATACTATATTTACAGCTAATTGATGCGTCTGAATGATTATATGTTCCTTTGCTGGTTCTTTATTTTAGGTTCTATCCATATCATTATGCGCCCTTTGCTTCTGATCTAAAGGAGCTTGGTCAGCTGGATATAAGCTTTGAACTAGGTTCTCCTTTCAAACCTTTCAATCAGCTACTTGGTGTTTTCCCAGCTGCAAGGTATGGCAGTTGTTATCTATGAATCTTTTTGTGTTTTTAAAAAGAATGAATTTTTGGCTGTACTTATCGGGAATACAATTTGTTACAGTTCCCATGCCCTTCCAGAGCAGTACAGGAAGTTGATGACTGATCCAAATTCACCCATCAGCGATTTCTATCCTACTGGTAGTTGTTCTTCTGCTTGTGTAGGAAAATATTAAAATATTTTTTAGATTTGGCTCGGTTTATTTATCTGCTATAGCTTGTGCCTCATTCTACAGATTTTGAAGTTGATATGAATGGAAAACGCTACTCTTGGCAGGTTCTCCCCTTCTTCAACGCATTTTCTAACTACCAAATGTGAACTTTTTAAATTTGATAGATGATTGTTAAGTCAAGCGAGCGGAATTTGACCTTTTAACTTCATGTTACTCTGAAGGGTATTGCCAAATTGCCTTTTATAGATGAAGTTCGACTTCTTGCGGAGGTTGAGAAAATTGAACATACTTTAACGGTATGTGGCACATTTAAAAGTTGTTCAAATACTGTATCTCTTGATAATTCTGGGCCGTTCATTTGCTGGGAGATGACAAGCTACCAAAATTTTGCAGGAGGAGGAAGCACGGAGAAATAGTGTGATGTTCGACATGCTTTTTGTGTCATCGTCTCATCCTCTCTCAGTGTGCATATACTCTTTGGACAATCGCTGTAAACAGTTGATGGACAAAGACCGGGCTGAAATCAAGGAGCAACTTAAACCTGAGTTGAGGTTTGTGTTGAACATAATTTAACTCATGACATTGCTAGGCCACTTGATTGCGAGTATGCTTAGATATTGCTGGTGATATGTTTGATTTATCAAGAGTTGCGGGCAGGGACATGTACAGAATGGATGCCTTTATCTTGGTAGGGGGTGTTAGCAGTTTTATTTACATGTGGGAATGGTGCTGAAGAACATTCTAGATATTCATCTCAAAAGAACTTTGCTAGCCTCCCTCTGTCTCTCGTTATATGGATGCCACCGATTTTTTCTCTCTCCATGTTTCTTTTATCTTTAAGTTGCTTTTTGGATCATGGAATATTCAGAGTAGTCTAGGGATAATTTCAGTGATGCATTGATTGTAACTTAAATGGGATTGATACTTAAACCTCCATATTGTGTTCAAAATTCAAATTCTCTCTCTCTCTTCTGTGCATTTGTTGTGTACTAGAATACTCTTTCTAATTAAATGCATTTTTATTTGTCACAAAAAAAATCTTTCTTAATCCTGGTTCATTTTCTTGGGAAATGTTAGTATTTTAGACTTTCAAGAGTGCGGGCAGTTGCACAAGTATTACCTTATTACAATTAGCTTAAACATGTACCATAATGACATCAAATCACATTGGAAGAGAAATTCGAGGATGTAGATTGTCTCAGTGAAGAGTCTTGCTTGTGCCTGTTAGTTGCAAGATAACAATCTTCAATGAAATTAATGTGCTGACCGTATAGAGTCCACGGACTTCCTCAATAATTAGCAAGTAGATGTTTGTTTAAGGTTATTTTTACTTTTTCAGATCATTGTTCTTGCAACTTCATTTTTATTTGATGCAAAATATTTAAAACCTTTCCACTTACACGAATAAGGACTTTTGGTATTACATTTTTTTTTATGGTATTTTGGAAAACAAAAACAATTTTTTTCATTTTCTATTTTTTGGACGGAAATTGAAAAGTAGGATAAAGTATTGTAGTGTAGGAACCGGCTCTAACAAGTGGAAAACGAAGATGGTAGAATGATACTTTGGTAAAAATTTGTGAAGCTATTTTCCACAGTCGTGCATAAGCAGTGTTATTTGGTCATGTCCAGTACTCTTTTTTGTTGTGATTGAATCAAATAGTACTGTCCATTGTCAACTTTAAAGGTGATTACTATGCCTATGTGATGATTGCCTGGATTTTTACACTGGTAAGAATATTGTCTGATCGGAAGGTGAAGCATTTATTCTGGTAGTTGATTTTAGTTCGGCCTATTCTTGGATTTTTTTTAACTTTTAGATGACTAATAGTCATGTACTTGGATGATCTTTTTTGTTTTATAAGTTCTAAGATTTCTTTTTTATTCAGTAATCTGATTTTTTAGATCTACATGCAGTGGTGGTATGAATGGCTACATTTCACCTTGTGCTGGAGATCCATGTCCTCCTTTTTTCAGATCTCCTGTGGATGGCATGGAAGATATCATGAACAATGAAGTCTTGTAAGCTGTGGAGAACTTAGTACATTCTGAAGAGAACCTTACCTAGGCGTAGATGAGCAAATTATTATTATTTTTTTTATCTTGCTGTTTCAGATGTGTCATATACAGACTCCCAGATGCCCACAAACATATAACAAGACCACCGGCAGGTGTTGTGTTTCCCAAGAAGGTACATTCAGAGAGTTTCAGCTTGTGAAAGTCGATGAAATTTTGGCAATGATCAAAAGACTTGCGTTGTTTCAATCCTTATAAGTACATTCCTGGTGATTGTATATCATATTCTGGGGATGTTACATGGACGAGTGTTGACCTTTATGCTCGTTTGGAGGCTGCCTGTACAGGCAGGCATACAGTGTATATGCACAAAGGATGTTTGGTCAAGTGTTGAGAAGACTGTTAAAGCTATTGACATTTTTTTTCTTTTGGTCACAATAACTTATAGGAGAGAATATGTAGTTGAATTTAGTAATCAGTCATGACAATGCTTAACATTGTTTTCTTTTCAGCAAGTGGTGCTATCATGATGCAACATGACATAATGTAAATATGATTAGGATTATGTAACAATTGGGGTAGCTTATTGCTTGCTTCAGCTTTGTCACCTGTGGAAGCACTGATGGGAACACTTCACATCTTTATGTACATTGACTAAGTGATCATGAGCATATTTTGGTCAACAAGCTCATAGCCTGAAATGAGCACTGATCTACCTATTGATGATGCAATTTCATTTCTGATCTAGTTTTGCCTTCCTTCCAGATTGTGCAATTGGAGGATGTCAAACCTGAAACTGCTCTGTGGCACGAGGATTCTGGAAGGAGGCCATGGGAGAATGGAAGGTACGCAGCAATCTCTGATGCATATCGTTTGGACAAGCAATAGCTTTTATCTTTTGGTGCCATTACCATTGTTGGCCTTCTTTGACCGTCTCTGTGGTGCATCACATAATAGTTAGCTGCCAATAAAAGAGGAAAGTATAATATTAACAGCTTGTACTGATACTTCTCTTGACGTTGCCAGCAACTCAAACACGGCTTACCAGAGGCAAAATCCCCCTGGCACAATCTCTGGGCGTCAGCTAGGAGATGCAGCACATCGGCTTGTTGTCAACAGTTTACAGGTTAAACCAGCGGATGCTAATGGTTATGCCAATTATGGGCATACTCCACCTCCACATTACCCTGTGGGCCCACTTTCATGGCACCAAGAACAGTATGTAGCGGCTCTACCTAGGAGCGCACTACCTCCCCAGGGCTTCCATCAGCACCCAAATGTGACAAGTTCAAGAGATTCCCGTGATTATGGTCATGGTCAACCCCACTCTCGACCAACAGCTCATCCACGGGTTCATGAAAGAAACAGCCCGTCAGCGTCTCCGGGGAATGGGTCCGATTCCAGACATAGAAACTATCCACGTGGACAGTATAATGGTCCATCCAGGTACCCCCCTGGACCTATCCAGCGGCCTCCCAATGTGAGTGGTTCTTATCAATATCAAGAGCCCTATAATAGTCACCATAGTTCCTATGTACAAGGAGGTGCTCGTCCTCAAGCCCAATGGCATGGAGGCTGGGCTCCTCGAGGAAATTATAACCATCCCAGAGGCTATATGGGCCCGCAACAATCAAGCAACCCTTACTCTGCGCTAGACAGAAGAGGTGAGCGGCAGCCGCCTCCGCCTGGCTATGGCCGACGGTAGAAAATTGTCCTGTGAAGTGTGGTATTAGCTTTATTGCTTTAGGTGAGAGAATGTTGTACAATAGTCTGTTTTTAATTGTTTAATAGCTGTATCAATTTTTTCTTCTGTCGTACCTAGTGGGTTTAGGTACGGGTTCTTTTCTCCCCTATTAAGATAAAAGCATTTTTTTTGTTTTTTTGTTTTTTTAAATTTTAAAGTGGCAGCTGCGATTATGCCAATAACAATCAAGCATTCAGTGGCATCTGGTAGCATTTATTCATCGTGTTTTTCTTCACATCTTTGTATTGCATTCTCTCAAGTTGCAATATTTCTGGAAATATGATGAGGAGGAAATGAGGTTGTAGTTTGGATTTTTCATGGTCTGAGTGAATGAACAATGAACGAGGACAAGGATGGCGCCCCGAGTACCAAATATTTGGGGAAGCTAATCTTCTACTCCAATGATAAGGTATATCGAGTACCTGGATTTTGCCCTGGCGCGGGAGCTTTACATGTTAGAGCAGAACTCATAACTATGGTAGACAGTGGCATCTTCTCCCTCTACTTAGAGTTCAATTTGTCTGGTTGAAACTATTTGATTCGTGCTGTTCTTTTATTGAGCTTAGCTTTTGGCCTGGTTTGGCAGTTGCGTATCATAGAAAAGAATTTATACTTTCTGGTCTGCGGGTGTTTCTGCGCATCTTGTGATGGTCAGCAGGTTGGATTCTGTATCTGAAGCATCACCTCTCTGGTTGTTTTTTTTATTTTCCCTCTGTTCAAGTGACGTTTCAATGAAGACTATAAGGTTGTCAAATGCACGACCATAAGTTTCCTTAATGTGGCAGGTGTTCATCTGCATTGCAGGGGGGTGGATGGATGGTTGAGGTCAATGGTATGAGGCTCCATTTACATATGAGCCGGTTTTATGTGGGATGCACTGAAATCTTTTTAATTGTTAGAATTGGGTGTTTGGGGCTCTTCTGAAGCATCCGATTGTATGTCCGGTTTGGTGCACAAGCTTCTTTTATGACCCGATTACGCAACGGATTCGTGTTGTTGAGATGACCTCAGAGAATGCGCTGTTGTTATGATTCGGGTTTAGCTTCCAAGTGAAAGAATACGAATGCACTGGTCATGGTTTCTGAGCATGATTGAGGGGGTCAGCGAGAACTAAATCCATTTCTGAAGTTTCTTGAAGTAAATCTCTTTATAATAGTCAGTTTCTCCACCTACTTTTGCCGACTGCCGCTTCTACCGTGTAATTATTCCTTGTATAGAAAAGTTTTGGTTGTCCGGATGGACCATAATACAAGAATAAGTGGGGGATAAAACTCAGGTTTCTTGTCGGGAGACATCACTACTGAAATCAGATGCGTACCGGCCCCATCATCTTCAAGAAGAAGATGATTCAACCAAAATCGGCCTGAACTACAGTCTGCATTTAAGGGAAAAGTGGGCTAATCCCATTACTTGTCGGAGTCTCAAATGTTTGTTAAGCCTCGCGGAATTTCACTGCCCTAATCATCAAGGGTAAGGTTCACCGATGAGCTTGCAACTTCACAATTCCACGGGCTCTGGAAAGAAACAAAACGTCCGGCAAGTAGTGACCCTTTCGCGTAGGTTTCCTAGAAAGCAAAGATATGATGCTCGGTCCGTCGCTGGCTTAGCCAATTTCTCCCTTGTGTGCCAATACAGTGAGACGACTCGGCCTTTTCAAACTCTTGGTTAAACGGGTAATTACTATTATCCAGGGATCTCATAATGCTATTATGTTATGCGGTTGCTCTTTAATCGAGTGATCTAGATGGTGCGAGAATTATTATTTTTTAAATTAAATTTGCAGTTGTACCAATAAAGTTCTATATCTTTTTTTTAATCAATTAAGCCATAAACTTGTTATATTTGTGTCAATTCAATCCATATGAGCAATTTTGAGCAGAATCATTGACATGGATACCGATCATCTTACGTTGTATGACTGGCGCTAATATAAATAATTAAAAATAATATCTTAATATTTTTCAATTATATATTTATTTTTCTTTCCCCCTCTTTTTTTCTTCCTTCCCTTCTTCTTCTTTTCCCTCTACCTAGTTGTTGGACCGCCGCAATTGGCCTCAGGGGAGGCTCGACCTTGCCTAGGCCGCCTATTGGGCTAGTGAGCCTCACCCTCGGATTTAGTGAGAGTTGAGCCTTGTTGGCCATGGGTGAGCCCTAACCTAGCTAGATTTAGGGAAACTTGAGCCCTCGCCAGAGGTTGTGAGGTCAAAGGATGGAAAACTATTATTCTTTTGTAAATTTTTTTATATCATAAAATATTATCTACGTCACTGCCGGTTGCACCAAGTAAGTAGCTAGCCTTCATGTTAATGGATTTAAGCCAAAATTGATATGGCAGACTGAATTGACACAAATGTAAAATGTTTAGGACTAAATTAAAAAAATAGGACTAGATCGACATAATTATAATATTTTAAGACTTTTTTGATAATTTTCCCACTGAATAGCCATCGACCTGACACTTAACTATTAAAAACTACAAAAAGAATAGAAGCTAGGAAACATGTTGACGTATTTAAAAAGGTCATACAAGTTGCAAAGAAACCAAAAGGTCGTTGCATCACCACCAAGCGCATCTCATCCAAAAGAAAGCCCCATGGGAGACTGATCCCACTCTTCGGAAAACAACTCCTTTTAAAAGATGTGTGCGTTCCCTGACCACACATTAATGCTAATCGAGCTTCGCAAGCAAAAAAACTAAACCACATGCAATTAACAATACGTCGGGTCAGAAAGACTCCCCGCACCTCCTTTTCGGTATTGTAGCTGAGAACATGATCCTGTAGGAAAGTCATCCTCTGGACTTTTGTAGAGGAACCCTAGAAGGATATCATGAGAAACCCTAGAAGGATATCATGAATACGTCATAACTCTCATCCCTCTATGCACACCATGCTGTCTAAAGGGTTAATCTTGATCTCGTGCTGGGGTTTTACTTTGAGTAGTGAACTGTTTTTGCACCTCACACTTTGAATGATGTATGGCGTTATAGATTTATGTAAGATACATCGTCGGTGTAAAATATCATTTACACAAGCGATCCTGAAATGGAAGTCTCATAATATCTATCGCGATAAATTCGCTTATCAATGTCTGCGTCGAAACCCGTTACTATAACTACTTTTTCGCACGGCTGGTGTGGGCAATTGTTTTTATAGAGGCGGTCTTGTGCTCCCTTGTGTTAAGAGTTTCTTTATAATGGCTCAATTGCCATCAAGGGCAGCAGGTGATCAAAAGTTCTAGAATTGTGGTGCATTGGGTGATCTTTGCTTTGCTAGTCTGGGCAATATGGCAAATTAATAGATCATTGCCTGCATTACTCTGAGAAGAGGCGAGAGGATGTGTCTTGACCTACACAAAAAACAATGTATTTCTTGCAATGGCTACACAAAAACAATGAACATTTCCTGCATTAGACATCCTCTGCGATTCATGCAGAACAAATCTATGAATTTTTCCCTGTTGTACGTGTCTACTTTTAATACACACACTTAGCAAGTTAAGATTTCGAAACCATCTTCGGCTTTGGCTCATCTCGTGCTTAATTTTATGTTATTCCGAAAGGTAAGTACGTTCACTTTATGCCTTCAAAAATACTTTAATATGTCTATGCTTCTTTGAATTTACGGAAATATAAAATACAGGAGGTGCAAAGTGTGACTTTTTTCTGGTCTCAGGTCAGAGGATGCAGAATGTAATCAAAGAGGATGTTTTTAATGTCTCTTGAGTTTATCCAATATGTTAATTCATTTGTGGCTCAAGAGAGAACGAAGAGAAATTCTAATTCAATTTGTGAGTGGCACAATTAGAACGAGATCCGAACTTTCAATTTGACCAGGAAAGGCATGTTAGGTGGATTGTGAAGGATGGATGGGTTTCTAAAGGAAAATTTTCGAGGCGAACAGTTATTACAGATAAGATGGAAGTAATATCATCTCAACATAGATATTACTCATCATGGATGCAGTTTATCAACTGATCCTAAAATTATCCATCATCTTATGACCCACTACTCGTCAAAATGTCATTGCTTCCTTTGCAAGTAATGACATCTATCGTCCGATTGCCTAAAAAAAAAAAGCTAAACGAAGATGATGAATTCTTTCTTCCCTTTTTTTGACGGTTGATGTTGAGGGTCGCCGGCATTATTTGGCAAATGAAGCTAAAAAAGAAAGGTGAGTGCGGCAAATCCAACTCCAATTTTGAGCGAACCAGTCGAGTATGGCCCTCACTAGTGTAGGGGAGAGGTCGTGTTGTACGGGGACATGCTTACCACTCGAGGAATTTCTTCGGATCTTTAAAGAAAAAAGGGAAAGAAAAGAAAAGAGAGGATGAAAAGCATCTTGTTACTCGATGTGAGATAAAATAAAGAAGGGAAATTATACATAAAGAAAGCAAAGGAGCCAAGATGGTGACGGGTGTCGGGCATTTAAATACTGCAAAAACGAAATACAAGAACACCAAACTCCACCATCTTCCTTACATTCCCTTCACTATGCGCTGAAGCACTCCTCTCTGCTTCTCAACCCATTCTTGCTTAATCTCTCTCTCTCCCCCCTTTATCATCTTCTTCGTTCTTCTTCATCCTTGCTCTGCTTCAAATTAATAATAACCGGAGCTTGGAAAGAAGGAAAAAATGGAGAAGAATGAGAGGAAACATGGTGGTGGGGCGAAAGCATCGAGGTTCAAGCGCGTGTGCGTCTTCTGCGGAAGCAGTCCTGGCAAGAACCCGAATTACCAGCTCGCTGCTATTCAACTTGGCCACCAACTAGTGAGTCCAAAGCTTTTTCTTTTTTTCCCACCCTTTTCGTTGCTCTCTGTTGTCCTCTACTTCTTAGTCTTCTTCCTTTCTCAAGTCCTCGATGCATGTCTACAATCCACATTTAGAATCCCAACGCGCACGAGACGTTCCCACCAACTACGTCCATTGACCGCCTTTGGGTTTAAGTCGTGCGATTGATGTGACGCCTACTTACAGCCAGACAGTAACTCTTGCCATTGCCAAAAGTTGACTAGGATAGTGACAAGCAGTTGGGGCCAGCATCTCCTACATTATGGAAGAGATTATAGAGAAATCATTAAGCAGAAGTTGCAGGACGATGCGGTTCGAATTGGACACATCACTCTAACACTGAGAAGAATTGCAGGTGGAGAGGAGCATTGACCTGGTTTATGGTGGAGGGAGCATAGGCTTGATGGGTCTGGTTTCTCAGGCCGTCTTCGATGGTGGTCGCCACGTGTTAGGGTAATAATGCTGCCATTATACGAATCTCTCACCTTTTCCGTAAAAACACAAACTATTTACACATCGTTTTACTGCTTCATGCTTCCTTCTAATTATTCTTGCAGAGTGATTCCCAAGACTCTGATGCCACGGGAGGTGATTGATCGTATATGAACCTCATTCGATCTTCTTGTTGCTGCATGATTTTTTTAAGTATAGATCAAGCGAATGGGTGCAGCATGATTTTCTTTGAGTGCAGATAACAGGAGAGACTATTGGAGAAGTGAGAGCAGTGTGCGGGATGCACCAACGAAAGGCAGAGATGGCACGCCAAGCCGATGCATTCATCGCCTTGCCAGGCACTCTTCTTCATCACTTCAAACACATATTTCGAGAAAAGATTATGGTAAAGTGAATCTGAGAAGAGACTAATATGATGCAGGTGGATATGGCACTTTGGAGGAGCTCTTGGAGGTCATCACATGGGCTCAATTGGGCATTCATGATAAGCCGGTAACAAGGAGGCTGGACTGTAAAATTCTTTTTCCCAGAGTCCCTTGATTACCCTTGGAAAACCGAAATGAATATAATAATGATTAAATAATAATGATGATGATGATTTGGATGAAAACGCAGGTGGGATTGTTGAATGTGGAAGGGTATTACAACTCGTTGCTGTCATTCATAGACAAGGCTGTGGATGAAGGCTTCGTTTCTCCTTCAGCTCGCCACATCATTGTCTCTGCTCCGACTCCTCATGAACTCATGTCCAAGCTTGAAGTACGCCCACATCCTCACCCGCAAAAGTTTCTTCTTTCTTTCTTTTTTCTTTTTCACGATAAACTTCCCTGAATCATCTTTCTCGGCAAACAACAAGTCGAACTCAGATTCACCTTATCCTAAGCGTGTACTTGATATTTAGAACTAGTGAACATGATCAACGGACCCGGCGAGTTCTTCTCTTGCAAGGTCACGATGTAAAAGTTTTGTGGATGTTAAGTATAGAATAGTGAGATCAGATCTAATAAAGCCAAGATTATTTACTTTCAATTTCTATTTGGTTTCGATCTGATTCAATTGATTATTTTTGCAGGAGTACGTGCCCGAGCATTCGGGAGTGGCCTCTAAACTTTGTTGGGAGGTGGAGCAACAAGTGGGATACTATTGCGCCAAGTCTGATATTGCTCGTTGACCCAAAATACTCACAGAAACATATATATATTAGTGGATATGATAAAGAAAGCGTAGAGATTTTGGTGCGTTTTATTCCAGTGGTAGATACAACAGCTAAGCACCGTTGAGTCAAGAATGGCAAAACCAATATATAAAGCAAGGACATGCGAGATCAATTGGGATGTAGACCCACTCTTCATTTGTACTTTGTCCGTTCTTATTTAGTGTTCTTTTGGTGCATATCTCTGGTGATATCCCTATCTTACTATAAACTGAACTAATACTTGATTTGAAATGGCAAAATGCATCTTCATGAGCGCCGATGTCAAACCTGGTTGTCATAAGAAGAATCAGAGAGATTGGGCAACCGACAAGAGCAAGGAAACCAGACCTTGTATGCACTAGTTATACAGTGCTTTAATGCATATAAAGTGAACGAGGAGGAGGTCGAAAAAGGGACCTCGCAGTGCCCACTGCATCTCTCTGTATTACCAAGAATCTCTTTCAATTCATCAATGAGGGATGAACTTACCAGGGTTACCATGGCGCAATACATTGGGCATATTTGAGTGAGCTAGGCTTCTGGAACTCAGAAAAATTGAAGAAAAGGATCAAATTGAACTTCTGCATTTGCATTATTCCAAACAGGCTACAACAAGAAGTCTGCGCCTTTTGACTGTACCATGAACATAAACCCAAATGCCTCTGATGGTGAAGATTTTCTGTGACTCCTCTCTCTCGAGATTGGGGGTACTGTTGTCGAAGAGATAAGAACCAAGGACATTGTACTTGGTTGTTTTAATTGGGGACTGAACAGTGTGCTCTGAAATGTTGTGATGGTAGTGACATGCGTTGTGAGATCAAGAAGATGGACAAAACGACTATTGTATGCATTCCGAGCACGTGAATCCACTTTATTTTAGCCATCAAATGGAGTTCTTTCCATCTTCGCGAGATTAAAAAGATGGACAAAGCAATTTAGGAAAAACTTCCGTATGCATTCAGAGCGTGTAATCCCACTTTATTTCAACCATCAAATAGTGTTCTTTCCATCTAGTGTGATCATATGATTTAATGATTGAGATGGAGTGAGCTCATGAGTACTGAATTTATATTAGGATCAGTTGAGAATGATAGGTACAAAAAATATCCATGTGAATTCTCAATATTCATCAACACTGGTTGACCACTTTTGAGGGTCATTTCCATTTATAGATAAGCATTAACTCAATCTCATGACGTGGGCATCACCAACTAATTTGTGCTAAAAAGGAAAAGAAATCGCTCGGTTCAACTCTTATCAAACTACATCTAGCTGTAGTGTTTGACAGACCCCACAACATAGTCCTCTCAGCAACTGCTGGGATTACATACTTCCTCTCTCTGAAGTCGTCTGTGCTACAACAGTATCCCTCAGATGATACGGTGCCAATGTACGATTCTCAAATTGATGCGCGTTTCATTTTCATTAGTTGCTCTCTTCCCGTGCTATGTCCAGGTAATGTTCACTCTCTCTCTCTTGGACATCACACTTAAAAGACTGTAGAAGTGTTCTGATGCGCCATGCATCCTGTAAAAATGAAATGATGCACTCCAACCACAAATTTTGGTCCGTGCGCATGATAAAATTCAATAAACCACCAGTTCCGCTTAAAACTTTCAGCAAAATTCACCTGAGAACTGAAATACCCTTAATGTTTCAAATTAATTGCTTAAACACTCCAACAAAGAAACTTCAAGTGCGTTCATTCGACAAACGGAAATAATAGGTTTAGACTCGTACTCATTAGCTCTATGCACTCAACAGGGATCTGGTGATATAACCAGTTATATGAAACAAAGATACCGCACATTCATTATGTGCAGATGTTCACAACATGATTGAATACGTTATAGCAAGTGTCGCTACCCATAAATCATAGCAAGCCTAAGAGAACAAAAAGCTCCAACTCGTAAATAATTTAAATGATGCTAAGAAACTGCAGACATGAAAAATGAATTCTCATTCACAATATCTGGAGTAAATACTTATGGGAAACCAAATCTTTAATAATTCAAGGGGAAAGGTATATTTAATAAGCATACTTGCTACGGCTTATGAAAACACCACTGGATTTCCAGTTTTTGCAGAAGAAAGTTGTCTAGGCACCAACAGCTGAATGCAGAATAAGTACGTTTGCTTTGCCTCTTCCGCAACAAAGTCTACAGCATAGGCACAGTATATTTCTCTTCTGGCTTTTTTTTTTTTTCTTCCTTTCCCTTTGGCCAGACTGTTTACAAACTTGTGGCATTATATTTGAAAATGAACAAATAATGCATATAAATGCTCACTGTAGTTGAGCCGAGGACCTATGACGAGGTAAACCAAACATCGGGAAACAATTAACAACACTAGACCTACTAAAAAAATAGGATACCCCATAAGGCTACATATGATACAAAGATTTTAATTAGGTATTTACTCAGAGCTCCTCAGGTGAAGGATTGGACAACTGACGATGTGGTGACCAGACCTGAGAGCAAGCCCACAATAAGAGCACTGTTGTAAGTGCTTGGTTCCCCTTGCATGGAATTGTTCCTGGAATCGATGAATGTCTCGTTCAGGAAAGGCCCACCGACAAGTGCTCCCGTGGCCACATTAGGATTAGGGTTGGTCGAGTTCAGCCACTTAAAACCATCGCTGCAGCCTGTTTTGGCATCGGCAGGGATAGAAGCTCCTCTGTGGTGCACATATTGTGGGTACTTGTCACCGTAACCCACCAGATAGCTCATTTTGATGGGATTGTCACCTAAGACATAATCAGCCTGGACAACATCCAGAATTTACATAGTTAGAGGGCATAAACCAACAAGGGCTGAAGGGATGTTCATTTCATCATGTTCAGATTCTATATCAGCAATCCAGGTACCTGAGATTGGGCAAATTTCCGAAGATCTGAAGGCTTATAAAATTCTCCACTGCATGAGATTTTTGCAGTTCGGGATGTGAGCATGTAATCACTGTATATAGTAGCTAAGAATGCAGAAGCAACAGGGTGTTGCAAAGAGTTCCATTCACTGACCCATATGAGACCACCTGCACCAACGACAATCATTATAAAACAGGACCACATGGTTCACATAATAAGTGGCATTAATATTCTTCCTTCTGAGGTCAGATGAAGCAATTCTAATGAAGGAGCCCAAGTATCCACAGTGGCGTCAGTTATCACTTTCAAGGTTAGGAAGGGGCAACAGCTAGATTGAGGTTTTTCAAGGACATATGAGAATCACCAAAACTATTTACACAAAATCCTTTTTCCTTTCCCAGATACCGTTTCAGCCACCCATCAATCAAGGAGTGTGCCAACTATTGATCCTCTTATATATCAAAAAATGAGATCAGTACTCGTTTCTCCTTCTAAGTGCAGAACACGGAACTCTAAGTCACATGGCATACAAAAAACCACTTCTTTCTTAGAGCTTGGCTTGGATGAACCATGCATGTGCCCACTAGAAGGTTTTATTTTTCAATGACTATAGCTTATGTCGGAAAAAGGAATATCAGTGGCATGAGATGATTGCATCTAAGCAGCAGAGGAGCATAGAAGCAGAATATTACTCTCTGTCCTGCTGGTTGTAGCTGTAGGAGAATTTGGAAAGAGGCCACACATAACAGCCTCTGCTGTTTTTCTATAGTTCTGAAGGCCATTCTTTATAGAACTTGACAGATCATTAGCACCGAAAAAAAGCAATCTGGACAACAGAACCTGCAATAAGGAAAAGAAATTAAAGTAATCAAGCAGGACTCTAGCTTGCTTTCATCTTGAAAGTTACGATTCAAGTCAAAATGTGCTATTTATCTTTTAGCAAACAAGTGTCTTTTTAAAGTAGCTGCATGAGTGGTTTTGCTGATGTGTATTGTATGCACCGAGAGAGAGAGAGAGAGAGAGAGAGAGAGAGAGAGAGAGAGAGAGAGAGAGCCATTAGCCAACAAACTAATGAGGACAGCTGAAATTTTGCGGTTGATGAGTTATCTAAACAAAGTATCGCTTCAGTTTAGAACGTCTAGGCTCTACATCATTGACCATTTCCGCTCTATACAAAATATTGTCACATGACTTTAGGGTTAAGTTCATAATGCATGCAAAATAACTTTTGCCTTAAGTCCATAGTGCACGTCTGTTTGGTTGGATTGCTCTAGTAATCCAATTTTACAAGGTAGCCCTATCAGGAGAACAGACATATAGAAGTATCAAAGATTGTACTCTAATTCTCTAAAAAGCAACAAAATTAAATACCTAGATAGTGAGCCAAGATATATAATTAATTTGCTGATTGGAGAGAATGGAAAGTTACCTGGGTTCCAGCAAGCTTGTTGTCCCAACAAAACCAAGTTGGACTTCCAAAGTTTGCATATTTATTTCCATTTTGCACAACATATTCCAGGTACGACTGATCCCCAGTTGCGTGATAAAGCCAGCTAGCAGCCCATAAGAGCTCATCTCCGTAGCCAGTTGAATTATAGTATGTCTGCACTTCTGGGATGCTGAGACTGTACGAAGCTCGATGTTTATCAGCAAAAGTGAACAACTGTTCAGCATGTTTTAAGAGTGTGCTTGAATATGTGGAGTCAGCTGTTTTGAAAACAAGAGATGCCGAAGCCATAGCTGCGGCAGTTTCAGCTGCAACCTCTGTTCCTGGAGTAGAGGTGTTCACCTGAGTGAGAGGCCTTTTCTCGGTCATCGTTTCAGGCCTATCCCAACATTTGTGGTCTAAATCAGGATCACCGACCTGGGGCAAAATTTGAAACACACCACCACTTTTTAGAGTTGTCTTTTGGCAAACATAAATTATGCATTTTCTCTAATTGGGATCAACTACTTTTCCTACTGTGAGAGATGAAGGAAGCTAATGATTTTTGGAGGAAAAATAATGGAAGTGTTGCCGCTAATGCAGACCCTTGATGGTGAAGGGAGGACAAGTTAATGTCTTTCTTCCCCCATTCACAGAAGGTAGAGACTGAAGCTAGACTATAGTCTCTTTAGAAAGTCATATCATAGATTCACAAAGAAAGACAATGGTAAGCTGTAGAGGAGGAACTAGTCAAGACAAAAGACAATGGTAAGCTGTAGAGGAGGGAACTGGTCAAGAAAACTACCTGAATATATAGCACATTGTCTGAAGCATGAGCATTGATAAGGTAGTCTGTGATCCACCTGAGCGAGCCCCTGGCAGTTTCCAGCTGATTTATGGCATTCATCTGATCTCCATATTCAAGAATCGCCCATGACAACACTGTGGCAGTATAAGCCATTGGGAAACCAAACTTCATATGATCGCCGGCATCAAACATTCCTTTAGAAAGATCAATGTCAGCACCGCTCCCGTCATTAAGAGCTGAATTACCTCTCCAGGGTATGGTGTCGTCTTCCAGTCTACCAGCTACATAGGCAAAGCAGCACAACCCACAAAGATCACGTCCAAAACCAGTAAAGCATCACATTACAGCACAAAATGCTCATCGGAATCCAGCCTTCTTTTGATGGGTCAAAGCCAGCATAACAGAACCCAAAAAAAAAAAAAAAATCACCGGCCAAAAACATATTATGACGCCACTCAATGGGACAAGTCAGTTCTAAAACAAGATGATCCGCACTTAGGATGACCATACAGGCACCAAGTCAGATTGCAAAACAAAATTGCTTGCTAAGAAGTGAAGTGCACGCAAAGGACAAAAGCATTACTCTCCAGCGACTAAAGGTTAACCACGCCATTCCGGACTCCTAAACTCCACGCGATGCGACGTAAAGACGGCAAAAATTCCCACTCGATAAAAAAAAACAAGCGCCAAAACCCGGCATTACGCGGGCGGAGGGAAATAGATAGCAGAACAAGACGGTCGAGGTGAGAGAGAGAGAGGGGGGGAGGGAGGGAGGGGCCATTATCGGCATTACATTTCTGGATGTCGAAGAACTGCATAGCGGCCTTGAGAGCGTCGGCGTACTTCTTCTGGACCGCGCCGGGCGGCCCAGGGACTGGAGCCGCCTGGTCGCCACCGCCATGTTCGGATCTCTTCCTGACGGTAATGACGATGGCGGCGGCCACCACAGCGAGGATGAGGAGCACAAGGAACCAGCCGCACCAGCCTCTGGAGCGCTTCTCGGCCCCCATGGTCTACGCAATGCGAGGATGGAGAGATCTGTTTCGTGGGGGGACAATGCGGGGAGGGAGGAGAGATTTGGAGAGCGAACGTGAACAGCGACGGATCAACCGATACGGATCTGGACCGGGTCGGACCGGCGGAGATAATGCCGCTCGCTGGCCGGTGGGAGGGAGGCCTATTTTCGGGCACCGACAGTCAGCCCAGTGACTGACGACCAGCGAGGCAGGGGGGTCTCGAATCGGTTTTTTCTTCTGTTGTTTCGGCGACCTGTCAGAGATGACGGGACGCCGAGAGCCGTTCACGTTGTGGGGTCCACCTGTGCGGTCTCGTAAGTTCGGGCCGTTGAGATGGTCACCGACACCTAACGGAGGGGTGGGCGAAGGGGACGGTCGGACACGTGGGGCTCCTCTATTGGGCTGAAGAGACCAGCGAAGCTTCCTCCTCTCTCCTTCTCTTCATGGGCCTCGTTTTCTCTTTTATGTTAGCGAATGAGGAGTCGGGATCGGGAAGGTGGAGTAGGGGTTAAGCAACGCCGGTGGTTGCCTTAAGGAGGGGTTAAGGTTGGAATGCTGATTGATGGGGGCCTAAAGATCGATCGGGGCAATTATGTTATGCATTAGTGGAACAACCGCAGATTGAATCGAAAGTCTTGCCAATCCATTCGGCGCGTCTCATGAAGCATTCTACGGCTGGAGAACCCTCTCCTCTTTGGAATTACCTCGACCCGACTGCGTTTTTGGTCCAGATGTGTTCTAAAGCTGCATCGACCGGATTGACTCCAATGCTTCTATATCCGAACCTCCAGTCCCGCTAAAATCGACACCGGTCCATTCTAAGTGTTCCCGATTTTGAGGACGGGTTTTCTCAGTCGCCACTCCCTCCGTCCCTTTTCCTCGCATGAGTAAGCGATCGCGATGAATTAGCAGGGATAGAACATCCCAAATGCCGCTTATGCGTGAAGGATGACTGGTGCTACGTTCGCATGTATCTGGTCGCTGTTCGTCGGTCTCGAGTCCCCGACATGACAGCTGCTTCATTAAAATCAAAAATTTAGGGGGGGGAGGGGGACCGCTAATGGCATCTCCCCCGCACGCCTGCCTTCGGCGAAGGACTACAGTCAGGACATTGACGTTTTTTGATCATAATCTCGGGCCAGTCACCACCGTCCCTTCTGCTGTGAGACTTCAACAAAGCAGAACCCCGAGATACAACGAGAAACGGAGCAGTTTCTTAAAGAACAAGAAACAGAAAACAAAAAAGGAGTAAATTCGTTGTTAGACTCGTCTCCTATAAAGCCAAACTCTATAGCACATAAAAGAGACCCGTTGGTGGAACGGGGGCAAAAGCAATTTGGCGCCGCTAAACCGAATCGGGCTTGCCGGCAGGAGTTCTGGAGTGTCCTGTTACCCAGAGGGGGTTCTTGCAAAGATTGCACCAGTTTCCGCTACAACGACAACCGCTTCAATCGCTTTCCGGTATGCAGGATTGCACCAGTTTCCGCTAGAACAAGTTCTCTAAGAGGCAGTTAACGACCGGAACAGACGATCAGCAACACATTGACTTGAGAGATGCTAACGATTCAGTTTGTAAAACTCCAGCATTTCTTCTTCCAGAGGATGTGTAGTTCCAACGATGACAAGGCAATGAAGAGGTGCTCCAAAGTCGACCGTACGTAATTGTCTCATGGATCCTGCTACTATCATCTGATCCTCACTTCCCAGCCGCGCAAGCCCCACACAATAGGTATCCTCATTATAAACTGCAAGGGAACACAAGATGCAACCGATAAGATCGAAAGCACCAAACTCCATCAACTTGAGAAAGAAAGGAACTATGGCTGGAAATATTTTACTGGAAAACATTTTTTTTTTTCAATTTTCTAGTGTTTGGTGTATGAATTTAAATTGGTCAAGGAAAATAACTTCAGCCAACCTGAAACTGTGTACAAATAAGGAAAACAATTTCGTGGAATATTTAACATTTTTGAAAAATGATTTGCAGGAAGTCTTATTTTCTGGTGTTTGGCATAAATCTGAAAATGACATAAAAATTATTTTCCATTGATTGGAAAGCAAAGATTACCTTTATTTTCCTAATATGATACGTACCATCTGTGCAATTTAAGGGCTACACACGTTATATCATCAAAATTTTAAACAAAGTTTTCATAACATAAACAGTTTATATATTGTAAACAATTTATTTTTTTCTATTGAAGTTTCTTTTTCCTTATGTCAAAATAAGCACCCTAATAGAAAAAAAAAAAGACTAGTTTACTTTCTGTATATTGTGTGATAGAAGTAATTTATTGTTCCCTCAATGATAGATGCAAATTGTTTAAGTAAACTTGTTCCAAGAACCATTTTTTTTTTGCTTGTTATTAAAAATAATTAAAAAAGCATGAAATTCTAAGTCCAATATATAACATAACACTATCAAATGTCAAATATCATTTATTAACGATGCATGACATAGTTTGAATCACCCATTTTTTAGATAATTCATCCATAGATCAATTATAGCTGATAAATAAAATGCTGCTACAACTTCTAACTCATTTGAAGATGACACGTATCACATGCAATAATATCTGCGCTATAAAATAAGTCTCATAACTCAAAGAATAATAAAGTAAAAAGAGAACACATATAAGTCCTCTAGATAAAATATATCAATAATTATGTTCTCTTTTGATCAGGAATTTCTCAAACACTATTTTTTGGAGATTTGCATTCCATAACGAATGCCCATTTTCTCATTCTCCACTAAATAGTCAACGACAGACCAAGGATAACTCCATTAAATCCATCAACTTTCATCACTTCAATGTAGAGTAATCAATCTTATCTTGACCCATCGACTTAATCGCTAATGCCATCTCTCCAAGTTTCCCAAAAGTGTTTCATACTTATCACCATTGTTGGTACATCTTAGTCTTTTATGAGACTTCATTTAAGAAGGCATAGTAGATGAGATGTTTTTTATCCTTTCATCAGCTCATCAAAGGAATTGCCAAGCTGAGAAGTCAATTTTTGTAGTTTGTTGTGCATTGGTATCTCCAAACTGCTTAGCAGAACTTTAGTGGACACATTTCTCCCAACCACTAGAGCTATCTCGTCATACACAGTATCTTGTTCAAATACTTCTCATGAGATTGATAGACCGGTCAATGCAGATAATCTGTAAGAAGTCAAATGAGATAAATTGGACAAGATAATCGATATGCAGGATTAGGTGGCTCTAAAGGTTAGGAAAGAAATGGCCATCAAAACTTTAGCTAAACAGCTTGGAGATATCAATGTTCTACAAGTTACAGAAGTTGACTCCTAACCTGCCAAGCTAAGCGAAGACTTTGATGAGCTAATGAAGGGACCAAAAACATCATCTACTATGCCTTTTGAGAAGAGGTCCCACAAAAGACGAAGATGTACCAAGATGGTGATAAGTATGAAATGCTTTCAGAAAAACTCAGAGAGATGACATGGGCAATTAACAGATTGGGTGACTCAACAAGTGAATCTAGTTTAATTATACATGCTGAGAATTAATTGCAAAAAGTTCTGACATATATCAACCAGACTAAAAAAGAAGAATTGGCTTACTTGCAAAAATTGTACATACAGTAGGAGAAGATAAGAACTTCAGACTTACCAGCTTGCCCTTGCAGGCTTTCAACCTCCAAGAGTTGTTCAATCGCCGTGTTTATTGTCATATATCTGGGCGGTTCATATACCTTTTTTCCTCTGAGAGAAAAAGAAGGGGCACACAATCCATCTTTAGAGCAGTCAATTTGCACTATAATGATAGCAATTAAAAATGTGCAAGATTAATTTGCCGACTACCTGCACAAAGACTCCAGAGATGGCTCCTTCACACGTATGTCTGAGCCAACAAGAAACTAGACATCACTGAGTGTATCAATCAGCGAAAACTGATTACAGCTCCAAAAGATAATAGGGACAATCATTACTATGGTGTTTAAACAAAACAGAATTGGGGAGGTCAAAGACAACCAGTTTGCAAACTTTTAACCTGTGGAATTATGGCCTCACCTAACAAGCAGAGTGTATGCAAACCAAGCATACGATTCTTTTGGATCTTTTCATAAAAGCTATCAGGTTTCCATGTTTCAGTAAAGAATGGTATCGAAACTGTTTCCCCATAGCGATAAAGTTGCAAACCACATACGCCCACAGCATTCATCACTGAAGCATTGTGAACAACCTTGACATCTATCCCCAATGTCTTAGCTCGAACAACAAGATCAGTGTGCGTCGTAGCCCTGTAGTTCAAGTAACGCATGAATAAGAGGAGAACGTCCCATTGATCACTCTGGAATATTACTAAGCAATTAGATTACAGAATACAATCACACTATGTCTGTCAATTAGGTCCCCATCAAGCTCAAGAACTCTATATTTCAGCCCAAAACAGATTCATGACGTGTAGTCAATGCACAGAAATTATAAATTGAGAATTTCTATATGAAGTGTACTTAACAAGTACCCTTAGGACGTTTGTTAAAGCCCGCCATAATAGGAAAGCAATTCACGGTAATTCCCAAGGTATATTAAGGGGAGAAGAACATCAATCAAGCACTCACTCTCACTCTAACACATACACCATGGTACAATTGCGTTGAACAAGAAGTTACTCTAATCACTGTTGATACAAGAAAAAAACAGTCAATCGACGCTCATTTACCTAATGGAGATAAACATCTAGTATCATAAAATAGTAGTGACCGTAATCAGCTCATTAGTACTTAAAACTCGACTTAAGCAAAAAAAATTTAACTCTCCACCGCTGCCATCCACAATTCGGATAAAAGCAAGCTAAGCTAACATAATCACACAAACAACCAAGCGAGGTGTACTCTACCAAATGAAAAAAAAAAAAAAAAACCAAGTTTGAAATTTCCGAACGAGGGCAGAGGCGATAACCGAAACACCTGGAACCCAGAATCTCCATACCCGAAAGGATCGCCGACGACTAGAAAAGCCACGTCGCCGGAACGAGCTTCCGCCAATATCCCGTCGGCCTTCTCCTCCACCATCTCCCTGTCCGCAACGGTCACTGGCTTCCCGTACAGCTTCTCCTAAGCGCATGAACATGGGCACAACCAATTGTGTCGTCAGCGGGGACGAAGGAAAACTGAATCCGAGGAGCCGAAAGAGGAGGGTTATTTTGAACAGTTACCAGGTCGGAGAGACCGTGGGAGGAGAGACCGAAGGAGAGGAGAGAAGTGTAGGCCTCCATGTAGACCTTGCCGCATCTTCCGATAGCTTCGAGGCCCTTGAGGGTGATGTCCTTTTCGTCGCCCAGTCCCAGGCCAACAATGTACAACATCTTTCCGCGTGCGCTTCCTGCTAAAAGAGAAGAAGTAGAAGAAAGGAGGCTAGAACCCTAAACCCGGGGAGGAAGAAGAAGCAGAGGCAGCACGTGCGGTATTAGACATCAGATTTGACTTGTTTCTTACAAAATGTTTTCCCTTTTATATTTGATACTTTAGGTAAAATAATAATCGATTAATACATGACAATTCAATAGTTACAGTAGAGACATTATTAACGAGGTTGAAGCGAGCATGTAGATACATTGGGGACAAATTTATGAAAAATATAAAATTTATCACGAAAATGCAGTTGAATCTTAAGACTTATAATAAAGTAAAAATGCTAACATCTTTAATATTTTATGTATCCTCCCATAGCGATCACATTGGTAAAATATGAGATGTAAGATTAAAATGATTTTATTTTGATTTAGATATGATTTATCACGTCATCATCACATAAGATTAAAAATTATAAATAATTAATTATTAGCATTTTCTATCAACTAAATTAAACACGATTAACAAAAAGATTTTATTACACCTTTTTTAGATTTAATTGTATTTTTTTTTTGCAAGTTTCCATTATCAAATGTATTTTTACGATGAATTTTGGGCATTTTATTACACTTATCCCCGACACTTATCCCCGAGCACATATGTCAAATTATGATTATTATCTAGTTGTCAATCAAGATTAAGCTTACCTTTTGATCTAGTCAGAGTCAGATCATTCATATTGCAGATATCAAATTCGCATTTTTCCCAAAGAGTCTCCTGAAAGCATTAACTTATTTTTTATTTTGGGGTTTTGCCTGTGCGACCTCAGAATGAATAAATATGTGCTAAGTCAGTAATTAGCAGCAAAGACGATACCACAAGTCGTTGGAACGACAGTCGTTCTTTCATCACTGATTCAAAATGAATATGAACATGTAGAATGTTTGTAGCAATCATATCTTATCCGGAACAGGTTTTCGGACATCAGATTAAGCTCATCTCCTTGATTCATCGAAAGACAAATTATCCACTCGGCGAATAAAAGAACTTCGCAAGAAATTGCTTGATCCACAAACAGTAAATCTCAAGTAAGAATCAAATCAAAGATCGCTTAACGTTGCATCCACGGAAATCTGCAAATTTTGACGCTTGGGAGAGCAAGAAATGAGATTCTATAGAAGCAAATGCATGCACTTTTTTTTTCCACGCACTTTCATTCATACAAAAAGAAAAATTATAGAACCATACCTGAGGCAAATCCCACAATTTTGCTTCCCAATGGTTAACATCTTCATATAACCAGACCCCATGATCCAAACACAAACACGAGAGAATGGCTAGACCATGCCAATACAATTTAAGGGTCCCAGGCGGGCACACCTTACGAACTCGAGTAAAATAAGAATACACCAACACAAATTGATGGCATGACTTACTGTCAAGAAATTTCACCTTGTGGCTACTACCACAAATGGATGACAAAACTTATGTCAAGAAATTTTGCGGTTGTTGGATGACGCAGCTTATGAACTTGAGAGTTAAGTATGAATACGAAACACAAGCAGATGGAATGAGTTTCCGGGTCACCGGCTGACGCCTCTTATGAGCTCGAGTTCACAAAGAGTATGGAAGCACGCGAGGATGGAATGCGATCAAGTTCTATTCTTTCAGTGTGCTTTCCGGGTTACAAATCTTAACCCCACTTAAGATGTAACCACCATATGCACTCATCTGCATGCATGGATGAGTTCTCGACGGAAGAACCTGCATATCACGAGGAAACAAACGGAAACGAAAAGGGGAAGTCAAAATCATATTGGAACAGATTAAGCATTTGAAGAAGCATCCAATACCCTACGAAAGAACATAATTTTAAGGAACAGAATCTCTTCAAACGAGCTGTGACATCTAGTGAATATGAAAATTGTTCAATTAAAATTTGCGGGAACCTGATATTCGCGCAGCCAAGGTTCTGATATTTGCAAACCAACTGCCATCTTTTCAATCTGCAAATTGTGCATGCAAGTTGCAAGAGGCTGCACTTGGGCAAATGAAGCAAGAAGTCACTAAAAACTTCACACCCCGAATGTATCAATTCACAAGAAAGAGGTGGAAAGAAGTTCGATGTGTGAAAAAATAGAGCTTAGAGACAATGGATGCTGTCGATACGCATCTCCATTAAGAAACTGTATGAGATCACAAAATCATTCCAGCTCAATCGATCATCTAGTGAATCTTATTCCCTGTAAATAGCTTGCATGATAGCTTCTACTCAAATATGCTTAACTAACTAAAGACTGCATATGTTTGCATTAACCCCAATACTCGCCCATTATAAACAAAGCAGACTAGACCACAATGATGAAAAGCAAGCCCACTTACCACTAGAAAGACACCAAAAAAGGATTAAAAATTTCAGCACAAAAGAGTCGAGTGAAAAATTAACGAGTAATTGTGTCTAATACCTCATCAGAATTAGTAGCAAGGAAAATTGGAAACACAAACCTGGAGATATTGGTGATAAATTGCAAAAGAAGCTGAATGTGATAGATGGGGCATGAGATCTTTCACTGTATTCCAAGTATCCAGTTCAGGAGCTGCAACAATCAGACTGCAGATTGGATTTAGAATACTACATTACCATCATCATTTGTCTTTGATAAAAGAGCACCTATCAAGAGTTGTACTACCTAGAAAAACCATTTTCTTTCCACAAGTCAATGGTTTCTTGGGATGCTTTTTCTCCAGCTTTTGGGGTTTTGCATTTGCTAACATCATTTTCAGATGGCGGAGTAATTTCTTCCATACCAGCTGGTTCTGTAAGCGTCTCATGAGAACACATTTGCTCCTGAACACATGGAATCTGGATCAATAGGCGACTAATAACAGAGCTAAATCTTGTAAGGAAGACAGATACCTACATCTGATGAATTTGCAGTGACAGAGACATCATGACCCATTTGCTCAGATGGATCATTTTGAACAGAACATAAATCACTGAGAGATGTCCTCATAATTCTGATAAAAAAAAAGAACTAATAAGCACTGAGTGCACAGAAACAGTATAAGGTAGAACATACAATAGCAATTGTCTAATGACTGGCATTTACATATACCAGGAGTGAAGAAGAGAGCTGTTTAGTTTCATTGATTAGGCTATATGAGAAGATTCTACAAAACATGTCCCAATTAAGAAAAGCAATACAGCTTTCTTGAGAAGAGCAAAACTGCTGTCGCTAAAAAATGGTCCAACTCAAGATGTAGTAAATATAAGGCCCATCATGCACTTTTTAGAAGTAGATGACTTCACTTATAAGGTCCTACATATTAAAGAAAAACTGCAGGTTAGTTTTACACCAGAGGACAACAACACAACCTCTACAACCAAGCAGTTTTTGCTAACAATGCCTCCCTCCCTCCCTCTGGGATAAAGAGATAAAATAAACAATCTAAACAACCTATCACAGCCCCTAAAAAGTTCTTAAGCCTTCAAGCATAATCTGTGCTGCAAGGTGCAGGCAGATGAAGGTCTATTATCAAGTGCAATCAAGCAAATCCTTCTTAACCTGATACCAAACATCAAACCAAGTTATCAAACAAATGGGACCTTCCTTTCATTCACACTGAAATTTGTGAAATTGTCTCCTTCAGTCACTCTTATCATAATCTAGAAAATTTTGAAGAGATCGTCTTATCATTTTATTGCAAGTGATATCATCTTTCCTCCCTTACATGACTTGACTGATTGAAAGACATAACATGTCACCATGGGATCCACAAAAATTAAATTAGGTGTCACGACAGCAATGAAATAGTTCATTATATTCCGCAAACTCACTTCACTATATAAAAGTTGCAACCAAAGCACCCATAGTTGCCCAGCTTCAGATGCATACCTTTTACAAATTTCATCACTGAAATTGAACATCCTCACTATATCCATAGGATATGGGCTACTTTCAAGATTCATATTGCACACATAACCTGAACCTGTTGAAAACATAATACTGGTAAATAATCAAGGTTTTTGCATGCAATGATCTTGCTTAAGTGACCAGTCATAAATGTACTAAAGTTCATTCAGGCAGTAGATCATCCATCTTGGTTATTGTTCAAATAAATTATCGACAATGAACTTTTTTCATCAGAAATGAAAAGTAACTAAGAACAAAGCACATACTAAGTGTTTGTCTAGAGTGACTTTTCATTAGTCAAATCTTGTGGCTCACTCAGATTGACCTTTTTTTCAACTTAAGCACATGAAACTTTCACTATTCATATATTGAAGTATAGATTCACAAAAGTTATCGCATAACTTTAAAAGTTCAAATAATAATTTAAAATTTTGGCAGAAAAGTAAACAAGGTCCTTTTGCTTTTCATATGTCCAATCAAACATACTATTCTTTTGCTCTTGAATAATAGATGAACAAAGCATTGTCTCTAGTTACTTTAACAACTAGGCGCAACAATCGAAGGTTTAGGTCAAATGGACTAACCACCCATGCGTTCTGCTACAGCACCAGTGAGAAGACCACCAATCATATCCACCACAAGAATGTCAGAATTTGCAGCAACATTAGCCATGGAAAGCAGCAGAGACAATGTATCCACTCGCATGAACCTAAACGTAGGAAGAGATCATCAAACAATTCTCTGGTTGTCATTTTCAGCAGTGATTACATAGGCACTGTCGAAATTTATTTTTAGTGGTTAACTGTCCATAACTTCAAAGGGACTAAGCTAAATCCAGTTACATGTTGTTGTGTCCGAAGCACGATATATTTTAATTTTACAGAAAATCCCCATCTGATTATTTGCCCACGTAGCTTTTTTTTAACATCCCAAAGCTATTCTGGTTTTAGACCTTCCTATCGATTTGGAATTAACAATGCCTTCATATGAGCAGGAAGCTTCCCATTTATACTACCTAACCAAAAATACTTGTATTCACCAATTCATAGCTTACTGTGTACAAGTGCACAGATTTGCCCTCCATAGCTAGATGAACATTCACAGTACTCAATAAAATGACAATCAATGTAAGCCCATGGTGATGGAAGATTGCTGCTATTACCCTATTCTGGCTGGATACTTTGTGAAGTACGTCTCGCATATACTGAAAGGAATGAAGAGAAACACAAGTTAGTACAGACTCAAATGAAGAAAAACAATTAGTCAATACGCAAGGGAAAGAAAAGGGCAGATAAATTACAACACACAAACACAAAGATGCCTGCTAACCGTCTTTTTGAAATACATCTAAGACACAATAAATTGATTTGGTCATGATATAATGAATGAATTCCCAGAGAGCACTAATCCTGGAAAGTTCCTATATACATACTTTTACTATATAGAAAACCTTGAACTTGAGTATGCAGCCCATGGTTCCTTTTTCTCTATCATTGTGCAATATATCATATCAAGCACAACAGTTGAATACTCCATAGCATTATAGCCAGTGCATCTAGAATGTTCCTACAAGTAGCACCATGCATCTAATTGGTTTGACAATCAAAATACAAAGCTTTTATGAACAAAAAAAAATCTACATTTATCATGCAGGACTTCTACTTCCGAAGTTGAACTTTTTAATCTGATAGGCCGTCAACTTTCATAAAGCTACCATTCAATGCAGGGAACTTCATAAAACACCCCCTTCTAACCAAGAAACCGAATAAACCAAAATGTTAGCTACACACAGATGCCTTAAAGCAATTTCCAAATTTTTGACAGATCTGCAAGAATTGAAGAAATAGAAAATGCCAACTGCTGCTGACTCAGATGAATAAAGTGCGAAAGAAGATAAACAAGATCACTAGGCAAGTTAGAGAAGTAACCTCCGTGCCACAGGTCGCCTTAACAGTACTCTAGGAGCATATTTCTTTTGCTTCTTCAATCTGTATTTTTCCTGAAGACAGAATGGGATTCAGCTTACTGTTCAAGGTTGAGATCTGATATTTTGCATGTCATGAGTAAAAAAAAACCACTTCAAGAGGAAGCAATAACCTGTGAAAATGTTGTCTTCTTCTCAAATGTAGCACTATTTGCGATTAGAGCCTCAATAATTTCATCACCAGTCGCACCCTGTCTGCATCAGATTGATTAGGTTTGGCGACATTTACACGACTATCATATCAGGGACAACACTCCATCCTTTTTGTGGAAAATTCACATCTCTCAATTCATTACACTACTTAATGAAAGACCACCATATATTAGAGTCTTTCACCTTGCAGTGGTGCACTCGACAGGAATGATGGGTTTTTAAGGAGAAACAAATTACAGAGATGAATAAAGAACACTAATTAATAATGGGCACACTGGCCACATGTATATAATAGACAAGACTTAGAGCCCATCCTCTGCAACTTCTCACGTTCTGAAAGTTTTCCAGCTATATTACATGCATAAGTTATTAGACTCGTATCAGTCATTAACAGTGGCCAGCAGAATGAAGATATACTGAGTTTTCCTCAGACATGGCATTTCTGTATCTATTTAGAAAAGGCCATCAAATATTACCTCCAGCTAAAAGAAGTAGTTTGACGTCTCACCTCCGTAATTCCTCTATATCTTCACCAGAAAGACTCTGAGCTTTGTTGTTGTCGACAAGTTCTCTATTATCCCTGTGCTCCTCTACTGGCAGATAATCACCATTTTCTGGGATGTTACTGACTAGACAAGTAAAAAAGACGTCTTAACAAGATGGATCAAAGTGAAAGCTCAGTGAGTAATATGTCAGCAATGAAAACTTCAGTATTAATAGACACTTAAAGTCAAATCATCCGACAGGCAGATAACAAGTACTTCTTTGTGTGATGTTTGATCTAAGTTGATGCTGCTATTAGCCTCATAATGCCACTCTAAATTGAAAACATTATAACACCTCGAATGAAGAATCTTGTTCTGCTTGTCCACCGTCCACAGAAGGTGCATTTGTCTTTTTTTCTTTCGGCTTTGTAGCCTGAATTTTAGTATGACATGCTGATGGAACATATTGATTAAATGGTATAATACTTGAGGCCCCCTCACATTGCCAGAATACAGGAAAACATCGCATGCATCACCAAGCTGGATTAAAAACTCATATTACAATCAGAACACTATTCTCAATGACACCTGAACATTTACACTTCCAGTCTCCATTACCACCTTAGACTCTTGCAATTAGTTTCTTCCAACATGCCTCTATCCTTACGTGATTTCCATTAGAAAGACTTCATTGCCTGTGCAAGGTGACTGGAATTGAATACGTTAACCAATCCCACTTCACTTCAATCGCATACATTATAAGTATAAGGATGATGAGTTCCACCTTACACATGTGCAATTAGTTTTTTCCAAAATGCCTCTATCCTTACGTGACTTCCATTAGAAAGACTTCATTGCACGGGCAACATGACTTGAATTGAATGCGTTAACAATTTTCACTTCACTTCAATCGCATGCATTGCAAGTATAAGGATGATATCTTTCATGTTTATAACGAAAGGCATAAGAACATGTAGGAGGCAAAAAGTAGATGGAAGCAGGAAAAAACCTTCAGCTGATTGAAGAAGGCGAGACAATTTCGACCCTTCAGCTCCATATTCAACTTGGAACAGAGAACCGAACGGACAACCGATGAGCGGCCGCAAAGAATAGTTCTTTTTCCCGATCTTCAGAGTCCTGCAAAATCCAAAAGACCCAACATCAACAAACCCCAAAGTCCATCGACCCAACTCCAAGCATTCCCATCAGAATTGTAAAACAACCCAAAAAAAAGTCGTTAAATCTCTGAAACACTGACGAGTTCTCGGTGAGCCGAGAGAAGACCAGGCGGTCGCCGTCGTTGATGTCCAGCAAGACGCTGCAGCCTTCCCAGGTGACTCTACGGTTCTGAACCGAATCGACGGCGGATTGATCTCGGGACATGTTCTGCACGACTATTGAGCAAGAATTGCACGCGAAGGAGGAGGAGGAACTTTGGGGTCGGAGCTCGAAAGAGGAAAGCTTTTTGCAGTTAGCGGGGCCAGGATGAAGAGGGTCTCACGGCACTAAACCCCTGTACTCGCTCTCGAGGTTTAAGGGGTGCAACGTGCCCTCCAAAGTTCATGAGACTGCTTGAGAAACGCTGGTTCAAGCTCGGGAGCGCCGATTTCGGGCCGTACAACCAGGAAAAAAAAGTTTTTTTCCGTTTCCTGAGGCCCAGGGTGAAACGACTCCTCGGATCTGGACAGAACTCGACAGATGACTCTGCCGGAACTGGGCAAGCTAAAATCGCCTAAACCCGTTTCGATTGCATTAGACAAGATTAATGCTCCGGTCGGATCATTATTATTATCGAAACTTACTAAGCGGTTCTCTTTTTTTCAATTAACACTAGATGTGGCGGTACATTTTTAATTGAACTGACCAAATTACTTTGATCATAAGATTCGCTTTAATAAATATGAGTCTCTTTATCTACATTTCTTTACCTCTTCCTTGCATATCGCGTTTAATGCTCCGGTCGGATCATTATTATTATCGAAACTTACTAAGTGGTTCTCTTTTTTTCAATTAACACTAGATGTGGATAATTGAACCGACCAAATTACTTCGATCATAAGATTCGCTTTAATAAATATGAGTCTCTTTATCTACATTTCTTTACCTCTTCCTTGCATATCGCGTTTACGTAAGTTTCCAAAAAATTAAATTACCTCAAATCCTATTTTCTCTAGGATCACATCGCAGTAGAACACTTTCAATAATTGGTTACGAATTATGTGAATTAGAAATTGATAAGAAATTTTTTTAATGGCAAAACTATGCTTCAAAGTTGAAAAATGATTCCATAGCGAGAAAATTGGTTTTTTGAACATATGATGTTGTCAATTTGAGTTGTTAAGACATAGTTCGTTTATGCTTTTCTTTAAGCTATGTTTTTCTTTAAGCTCTTGACGAGTGACCAAACTTACTTACGCTTTCTTTGCGATTAAATTCATATTTATTTATAAAAAAAACTTGCTACTCTCTAAATATGCATAATTATTTGAAATTATGGAATCGCGAATGATATTAATGATTTTTTTCATGGCAAAGCGATAGAAAACTTTAGTCTCCATCTTTTCCTTTACTTTCTTTTTTCTTTTTTTATTCCGTTTGGTCTCATGGTAGGTGGGTTCGAAACCCTGAACCTAGAACCTCAGCTTGAAATCGAATCAACCAGCTCTTTTATGTTGTTTCATTTTATTATGTGTACAATATGCAAATGCCAAACACAAATATAACTATTTTTTGTTTGAGAATATTCAACAAATATTTCAAATCTTATAAAAAGGAGTTAAAAAAAATATAGGAGTTAAGGGCAAATTGGTGGGTTCCAAATTACTAGGTACAATCGATTGGTTTAGAGTATAGAACTGAGAACGAGCCTATCAAGACTAATTCCTATGTTGAATTGACTCGATTGTTCGTCACTGTGAATTACTCTCTTCAAAAGGAAATTATTTTTAAATAACTCAAGATTATAATTGCCTAAAAAACGTGTTATTGAGTATCAATACATGCTTAACCAATACTGAAAGCTAATTTTATCAATTAACTTTAAAAGGGTTTATTTTAATAAAAAAGGCGTGCAAATAGTCTCACCTCCACTATATTATGTAAATAATTGTGTGTGTGTGTGTGTGTGTAGGTAGAGTGTTCTACTCGATCTTTTGTGCCTTCATCATTTTTTATATGCTTTCAAGGTATAATAGCGTAAACGATTCATGAACTATGATTCAATGTGTACAAATTTCTGATTTTTAGTTTATGCAATATGATATCTAAACTTTGGTCCAATGAGTTAATGAAGTTCTTAGACTTTTAATCTATATAAGGGAAAATTTTGAATAAGGACCTAAAGTACAAGCGTTTTTTCAAAAAAGAACCCAAAGTGAATATTGTGTCAAATAAGGACCCGAAATGATTAATTTAGTATCAAAGAAGAATATGAAGTGACGAGTTTAGTCTCACCGCTGACCATGTTTTACCTCTGATCAAGGGTATTTTCGTCCAAATACAATATTTTCTTTATTTTTATATTTATTTCTTCTTTCTCTCTTTCATTTTCTTCTTTTGGTCTTGTCTTCCTCACGCTCCTTCCTCGCTAAAGGACCATTGAGTGGAGGGAAGCGGATCGAACGAGACCGGCTTGTGGTGGTGGTGGACCGGCATCTTGAAAAGTTGGATCGGAGCTTCAAGCGATGGTGGCTGTTGTGGCCATGGCCAAACGGCAAGAGCGAGAGATGAGGAGGAGGAGAACAGCCACCGCAATGTAGATGGCGAAGAGACGCTGGGATTACGCATGAAGATTGGGAGGTCAAAGGTGGAGAGGGTTTTTGGATTTGGAGAATTCGTAGAGAGAGAGAGAGAGAGAGAGAGAGAGAGAGAGAGAGAGAGAGAGAGAGAGAGAGAGAGAGAGAGTTTAATGAAATGGTGGACTGAAGTTTGATGGATTTGCCACGGAAGTGCTATGGATTCGACGTGGAAGTGTGAGCAATTTTGCGCATTTCTAGAGGTTTTGCCGGAGATGATCTGCTGGCTGACCTGCAAGCTCATATCATGACTTTGCTACTGGAGAAACAGAGGAGCTTCAGTGTGAAGTAGTGGGCTGGGCAAAGAGTGAGGAAAAGCAAAAGAAGAGAAAGAATGATCTGTGATGAGTTTGAGTTGGAAAGGCAAAATGGGAAGGTGATAAACAAATGGGGAGCGGCAACAATGGTCCTCCTTATTGGGTCTTCTGGGTGGTTTTCTTTTTCCATCCACTCACCTTATCGTCGATGAATTTGAAGATGGGGTCGTAGCTTCTCTTCGTGAAGTACAGAAAAATTTGAAATTTCCTTTGGCGATTTTGCACATTTTTTGAGGTTTTGCCGGAGATGATCCACTCGCCGACCTATGAGCTCATTGGAAAACCACGAAGAAGTGGTGGGTTGGGGATTGTAGGCAACTAGGAATTTGGCAAGATCGGGGGAGTCAATGAAGTTTCCCTAGAGGTAGGCAAGGCCGAGAGAGGAGGCGATGAGATGGGAAAGGGAGAAGATGAGCCAAAGGTTGTTGTGGGGGTCGAAGATGTGGATAAGGGAGGCAAAGGAAGGGCTGGGGAGGTGGTGGTGGTGGTGGGGAGGCGGAGGGCATAAGGCAAGGAAGTGGAGGGGAAAGAGCAGAGAGATAAAGCGGAGGAAGGAAGTTGAAGTGAGGGTTCGGAGGAAGAATTTGGAGAGGGATCGACACACAATGATCTAGCGTAGTGGAGCAAGGCGAAGATTTGGTGGAGGGTGTCCTCTGAGAGGCGGTAGATCAGTGGCATGGCCTCGTCATCGTCCATGGCCGTGCTTGTTTAAACTGGTCGAGAGAGAGGAAATGATAGAGAGATTTTCATAGCTCTAGCAAAAAGGAAAGAGACAAAGAAGAAAAATAAAAATAAATAAAATTTCTATTTTGACAAAAGTGCTCCTAAATGGAGATAAGATTTGGTCAATAATGAACTGAGGTCCTTATTTGAGACTAAATTAACTACTTCAGATTCTTATTTGACACAATGTTCACTTTAGATCATTTTTTGAGTAAACACTTGTACTTTAAGTCCTTATTCGAAATTTTCCTGCTATATAATGTAGTTCCTCAACTATTGATAATTATTCGATATAGTCCCCAAAATATATAAAAGATGTTTTAAAGTTCATGACCATATTAAACTTATGATCGGAATTCAAAGACTGCATTAAACAAATCACAAGTTCAATAATGACATTGCTTATTAATTTGGCCATTGAATTATTGGTAAATGTTGTACATAGTCTCAAATTATATGAAAGTATTCAATGACAACATCACATTGGACGAAGATTCATGAACCGTATTGAATAAATAAAAAGTTTAGGGATGACCTGACACATTGAATTAAAGTTCAATATTCGCATTGAACAAATTAAAAATATATAGACGTTTGCATATTAAACTGAAATTCATATAACTTTCTATATTTATGGCACCACAATGGAATCAGCACATTGGACTAGAGTGATTTGGTTGGAGTATTGGCCCAATTTTTGTCTTCCACTCAAGACACGAAAGTGAGAATTGTTTTGAAGTAACAGAAGATGAAACCCCAATTTCCTTTTCGGGCTAGAAACACATATCGCAACCTTCATTTTCTTCCAAGGCAATTCATTTGAATTGGGGCTCAGGTTTTATCGGATTCATGAAGTTAGCTATACGACTTTAGTTTTGTCTGGCATTGATCCATCTAGGTTTGAGTTCTACGACATCAACGAAAGAACATTCACTTCGAAATCATGTTCACTCTCCTTGAGTCTAAAATAGCTTATGAATATAGTCCGAGGCCGGTCCAAAAAGGCCAAAAGAACAAACATAGTTTTTGAAAGGAAGAACGTTTCGATTTCTTCCAAAGCGGGCTAAAAGACCCTTTCCATTACCCCAAAAAATTCGACTTTTTCAAAATGTTGTTCAACAAAGTTAGGGCAAGCGCATCTCCTCATAGTATTTCGGCCCAAAATCCGGTTCCCCATTTATTTTGAAAATCAAAGTAACGCGTTCTCCCAATTCCTTATGCCATGAAAGTACCTTTACTTCTAAAAATATAAGATATGGTCCACCTTATTTTATGTCCCTCGACATGAACACGACTGTGCAACGTTTATTAATGCGTAGATGTCGTCCTTTTTTTCATCCACCAAGACAATCAAGATGTTCAAATTTTGAATAGATTTCGTCTCTTTCCCCCCCTTTTTATCTCTCATCGTTTGCGTCGTGTCCAACTTAATTAGGTTTAAGCTAAGCGTTAAGCGCAGTATTTGATCGAAACTCGTTTTGCCTCCGCTCAATTTCATGCGATGGTCTACTCGAGGCTCATGTCATGGGCATTGTCGTAGTAAATTAATGTTGCCAGGTCAAGTGCTTCGAAATCAACCAAAGAAGCGAAGGGCACGTGGTCCTTGGACCGCGGGTGGTGGGACACATGAAGCCCTATCTTTTTGTGCTCATGGTTAACGAGGAGGACACATAAAAACCCTAGCTCACATGGTCTCCCCTCGAACGTAGCCGAGTCTTTCTCTGGTTCTCTAGGTTTATTTAAGTGAAAGATTAAGGAAAATAGACTCAAACAGTCAATCAACTTTCGGTACATATTCAATTTAGTCCCCAATCTATATTAATATGTTCAAATATCATCCATGAATTTTGAACAAGTAGATATAGCAAAATGACTAGATTGAACATTTATTGAAAGTCCACATACCATAATGAATAATTTAAAAATTGAGGGACAGTATTGCACATTGAGCTAAAACTTAAGGATCACATTGAACAAATCAAAAATTCGAATATAATATTGCACATTGGCCCAAATTTAAGGACCATTTATGTCATTATACCAAAGATTAACTAATTAGTTCCCGGTAAAATTGTGATATGCTACTTAGATATTTTGAATGTGATCATTATTATTATGCACCATGATTTTCTATTTGGTTGGTATGCGTGCAACCTTGTATTACTTTGGGCAAAAAGGGAAAACATTATTATAATTTGGTTCATTTTATACTGTGCCTCCGTAAATTAATTATTCTATGTTTATATTATACGGCATTGATAATGAGTGGTCTCAAGGCATTTGTTAAGCATACTTAAAATAGTGAATGCAACATGACACGAGCAAATTAGAGCATTGAAATCTGTTTCTTTGTTTAATTGCTTGCTTGTTAACAAAACCGTTTTGGATAACGTGAGTAAAAGCTTAAATACCTTTGAAAACAATCAAGCTTGCGCGCCTTAGCCACCTCATTCCAAAAGACACAAAAAAGGAGGCAATAGGAGGGTTACATGGGATTATGTAGTGGAGATCAGCAGCGTCGTTAGGACAGAAAGGCGATCAAACATTTGTCTTTGTCGTCGAAAATAAATTTGCATGATGTAACAACACAGGAAGTCTGGAGCGATGGGCAGAAGACAGCACTTGATGCCCAGAAATCGTCGGGCGCTTAATCTATTCAAGATCGTACTTCAGTACAAACCCCATCTTCTTATTTTAAGGTTCTTGCAGCAGCATAGTTTGTTAGCTGATGCGCTTTGTTTAATAGGCGTTTGCCCATCTTGGATCAGACAGAGAGCGATGGTTGTGGAGGACAAGGAGCCATTGCTTTCCGGTATTATATTGAAGCAAATCGTTAGCCAAATCTCCAACCACTCTCTCTCTCTCGCTCAATAAGGAGATGCCATCAGATTATTGCAGACCGAGCAATCAAAGGAAAGCTATCTCAATGAAAAGGAGAAAACAGGAAGAAAAGAGGAGTTGTTGAACTGCAGATCAGAAGGGGTGTCGCAAGATTCTCAGCCGATCATTTGCGAAGCAAAGCCACCGATGGTGTTTTGTTCCGTTCTTGTTTGTCTTTTCGTCTTGTCGATCTATATGTGCTGGTTTGCTTCTGCACTATTGCAATTCGCACTGACATGACGAGATGAATATAACATGGGTGTGCAGATTTACATTTGGTGCAACGCACTGGACGAAGCCCCACTGATATTTTGGCCCGAACGAGTGGCTGACGTGGACCGGCACGTGTAACGTGAATAACCATTATTCACGTTAACGCGACGCATTCATCTTTACTTAAGACTCCCATTTATATACATTCATGAAAACTTTACATACTATTTGTAAGCTATAGCGAGTTGACTCTTAACCGAATCACCGACGTCTATGATGATCGAGCTTGTTTGTTGGATTTGCCATAATGATCTATATATAAATGAAATCAGAAACTTTTTGAGATACAATTAGCAATCTTAGCATGATCATATTTTTGCCAAGTGAGCTCTCGGGGGTCTTATTGCTAAGCTCAAGTCTTCTGGCAGTGCGTTAACCTAATCTACGACAACATTTTTACCGCGATAATATCTTTCCTCATTCTTGGTTTCTTATGATCCCGTCCGCAGCAGGCGGACGAGTTCCCGCTTCCTCCCGGGCGTCGTCCGCGATCTCTCCTCGGCGCATTCGCTCCTCATCTTGCTTTGCCCCCCGAATCGGGGCCCGCGCACCTTCTCTGTAGTTGATTTCGGAAATGACCAGAACGCCCCTCGTTTTCCTGGTAAACCTCCTTCCAGATCCCGTGCGGCATGGTCAGGGAGCTAGGTCCAAGGGCCTGGAAATTTCATTTGACTCTCCTGCATAATCCCCCTCGTAAGAAATATACTAATTATGGCCAAAAGAGAGTTGACCCACCTGGCCAAAGCTCATGGGGGCAGTTCCATATGCGTAAGTTCTCAGCACCGGGATAAACAAGGAGCACATCAACCCGCAGTTTTGTTTTATATTGGGGGAGAGTTGTGGTGAGAAGTACAAGGGAGTAGCTCCAACCAGGACAACATTAGACCCAACATGTTCTACCCCCTAAAGTCAGATGTCCAAAGCACACCACATGATCTCTCTCTATCTCTCTCTGTCCATCCTTTCTTCATAATTAGAATGGTGGGGTCCAAGTCCGACCCTAGTTCTACAGATATGACCTAAGCCTGCACTTGGCTACGGGAATGGTAGGCTCATCTAAAACTACTTCCACCAGAAACATTTTCACTAGACCCCATTCAGTCAAGAGCTTCAATGGGCGATTGAAAGGGAGGGAGGGAGAGCGATGTTGCATGGCTCTGATTGAAATTTCTCTGCGACAACGGACCAATCCGTAGGCGTTGATCGGCTTCCCACATCACTCCCGGAGCGCGAGAATGTATACGCGCAAGCTGCAACCCTCAAGTGAGGGAATCTGCATTTGAGCCAATCGCTAGACGGGGTCAACCAAATGTCAAATCATCAATTTGGGTGGCAATGAGCACACTTGCCATCTATTAGACAAGGACACAAGTTCATCCAAAACCCAAAGAGAGAGAGAGAGAGAGAGAGAGAGAGAGAGAGAGAGAGGTAGAGGTTAAAAAATAGGAAAAGAACAATAAACAAAGGCAGACCCACCACACCACCCACTTTTCTCTCCCTTAAGACCTCTCTTGGATCTCTCCCCTCTCTCATATGATCACAGAGAGCTTTTGGAACTCCCAGCAACTTCCTCCTCCTCCTCCTCCTCCTCCTCCTCCTCGGTTCTATCTTGATGGCTCTCCTCACTTTCCTACCCGAAAACTCCTCCAGCCACAAGCAAAAACCACCCCCTCCTTCCAAGCGCAAGCGAACCAAGCACCACCCGCACCAGAAGGAGCACGAACAACAGCAAGATGCAAAGCTAAAGCAAAAGGAAAAGCAAAAGCAACCCGCATTGGCGCCGCCGCCGCAGTCGTCCTGGGACCAATTCAAGAACCTCCTCACGTGCAAGCAGGTCGAGGGTTCCGCCGTCCACGACCCCTCCAAGAATAATAAGCTCGTCGGGTCTTCATGCAGCTCCATATGCAGCTTCCGGGACGTCGTCCACGGCAACACCCGCGTAGTCCATCGGGCAGACAACTCCCCCGAGAGCAGCTCCGTCGGCCAGGACGGTGGCCACCTGAGCCGGAAAGGCGGGACCGGGTCCTCATCCTCCCGGTCGCTGGCAGGGTCGACGAGATCCCACGGCGGAGGGGGCGGCGGCGGCGGAGGCTCGTCGAGAGGCATGCAATTCAGGAAGCTCTCCGGGTGCTACGAGTGCCACATGATCGTTGACCCCAGCAGGTAATTACCGGGTGCACACGCTAACACGATGAAGTTTTGGAAACTTGACCGAAAAGAACTGACCAACCACCATTCTATTTCGCTTATTTCACGTTAAGCTCAACCTCATACCATGAACGACGACCGACTGTTCTAATTTGATTATCATCAGGTATCCATACACGCCCAGATCAACCATCTGCGCGTGCTCTCAGTGCGGCGAAGTCTTCCCCAAGCTCGAGAGCCTGGAGCTTCACCAAGCAGTTCGTCATGCCGGTATTCTCCATACACATCAATACGATCTAATTCTTGTTCTGCATATACTCAAGTCTCGTTTCATTTACATGCCTCAGTAAACCTTTCACGCGAAAGTAGAAAAACAGAAGGAAAGGAACGAGACTTGCCCGTTACTAAAGGATATTTCCTCAACTTTGCTCTGCTTTGCTTCCCTTCCATGTGTGCACCGAAATCGCTTTTTTGTCACCTCGTCGATTGCTGTAACATCACATCACGGAGCATTAACAACAGTCATTATCCTTTGCCCGAGCAAGAGTGACTAGTATTAGTATTGATTAGGGCGGACCGCCTTTTGATGAAAAGCTTTGCCCCCCAATTAACCCCCACTTTAGTAGATCGTTCCGCCGTGAATCTTGCGTTTTGCCAATATGGCGCAGGGGGTCGAATCGCAAATTGGCAATCCTTTTGATTTAATTGTACTATTTGATTCGATAAGCGGGCTGGTTTGGGGCATTTTAATGGACTCGAATAACATGATATATGTTAAGTCGAACCGATCGTCCGATTCAAATTAGATGACCACAAAAAATTAAAAAAATCTCTCCCCATTAACGGACCGTCCGATTCGGACCGCCTCAAGTTACGTATACTTTACTTTTTTTTTCTTTTTTCCTACGTCAGGGGACCATTTTTTAGCATTTACTAGTCAATTACTGCTTGCTCAGTCCACCGCCACAGCTGTCGCGACAAGGACCGAAGGGATGCCCTCTCGTCGTCCTACGTGGCGAAGGGCTATTGGTTGGTGTCCACTTTATTCATTTCGTGCCCATCGGACTTTTAATATTACTGCACGAATCGTGACCCCACCGACAAGTCCGAGTAAAATTTTTCTTTTACTCCGCAATTACTTTTTTTGTGTGCAATTTCCCCCCCAATATTAATTGCGCATTTATTTATTTTGCAGTGTCGGAGCTGGGGCCGGAAGATTCCGGTCGCCACATCGTGGAGATCATCTTCAAGTCGAGCTGGCTCAAGAAGGACAACCCCATCTGCAAGATCGAGCGCATCCTGAAGGTCCACAACACCCAGCGCACGATCCAGCGCTTCGAGGACTGCCGGGACGCCGTCAAGACCCGCGCCCTCGCCGGCGGCCGGAGGGACCCGCGCTGCGCCGCCGACGGCAACGAGCTGCTCCGGTTCCACTGCACCACGCTCGCGTGCGCCCTCGGCTCCCGCGGCTCCACCGGCCTGTGCGGCTCCGTGCCCGGCTGTGGCGTCTGCACCGTCATCCGCCACGGGTTCCACGCCAGGCCGCAGGGCGGAGGCGGGGGCGGGGGCTTGGGCGTGTGCACCACCGCCAGCAGCGGACGGGCCCACGACTCCCTCCGGTGCAACGACGGCCGGCGGGCCATGCTCGTGTGCCGCGTCATCGCGGGCAGGGTCCGGCGTGTGGCCGAGGGAGGCGCGGCTCCGCAGCCGGGAGCGGAGGACGGGGCGGCGGCCGGCTCATACGACTCCGTGGCCGGCCAAGCCGGGGTGTACTCGAATCTGGAGGAGCTGTTCGTGTTCAATCCCAAGGCCATCCTTCCTTGTTTCGTGGTGATCTACAAGGCACTCGAGTCTTGAAAAAGATTTAGTGGGACAAAATCTAATGAGGCACCAACTTCATTTCGGCTTCTTGTTGTCAGCAGGTTTTCATTCAATCAAGCGTTAGCATCTAGCTATTTCGTTTAAAAGATTTACTGGGACAAATCTAATTTGTACATATTGATGGGCTCTTTCGTTCGACCTATGTAATCTCTGAGTTATTAGGAATCTCGTCTTTCTGATTGTTTCGTTAGGACATTGTTCGCGAGATGCTACTTTTCTTGTCGCATCATGTTCTTATTGCTATGTATGCTCGACCGCACAGCCGTTTGATCAGCAGAAACAGAGTGATTATGGCTTGTTCATTGGTCGCTTCGCGTGGAGTCACGCCTTGGCTTTGCTTTGTCTAGTGACTGCAGCTCAACTGCTCCACAAAAACGACGTGCCGCAGTGAATAGATTAAAGGGTTATGCGCAATCTGGGAAAAAAGATTAACGAGGGATTAGAGATTGATTATATGGGAATCAAGATCATTAATCATTTCGCGCGCGTGACGATCGATGAGGAAGGCGGCCGCCGCTGCTCTCAGCGAGGCGGACGCGACGGCGCACTCGCTCGAACGGGTTCTCGCCCGAGTCAAGATCCAGATATGGCGCCATCGCCGACGCGAGCCCTCTCGAACATCTTCTTTTTCAGTCGTAGCCCGAGCTTCGATTCGATGTCCAGCAGACCAGAGCAATGAATGGCCATGTGAGCATCGGTCTTTAAAAAAAGATAGGGCGGTTCTCGAAAGCTGGGCAGGAGGAGGGAGACGAACGACGCGGAGGGAGCTCGCCGGAGAGACCGGGGTTGGCCACGTATGCACCGAAGGCTTTTGACCGAGCTAAAATAAAAAGAAAGCCAAATTGCCCGGGCAATTTGCGCGACGTCAGAGTTGCATGACAAATGCACTTGTGCATGCACCTCGTGAAAATAATCAGCAACCGTCTTAAATTAATTGTATCGATATCAATCTACTTCTGAAAATTTGCTAAAAAAATTTCTAAACCAAATATATTTATATTACACTTGTTAATAAGTTGGACCTTTTTCCTCCTTGTTTTTCTTTCTTTTCCTTTTCTTTTTTTTTCCTAACTTTAAGTAGCGAGGCTGCGACTCCCTCACCCAAACCAAGGGTGTCGCAGCTCTCGCTAGCCAGCAGGCGAGGGTCACGATGCCCTTGCCAAACCACACAAGGGTTGCTAGTAATCTTGCCGACTAGGGGTTAGCAAAAAAAAATAAAAAAATTTTAAGAAAATTGTTCACTTCACTGCTGGCTATTCCAACCCACGCCACATGAGACGTACGACACCGCCTATACAACCATGTCAGGGATATTTGGTCTAAATTGGTGGAAATGGCTAAATCAATAAATCAGTAAATTTACCAAAAAAATGACTAAATCAATAAATCGTTGAAATATTTATGATTAAATTAATACAACGAAAATATTTATGAGTGAATTAGTACATGTTCAATAAGTTTAGGATCAAAATTACCAAATCAAAAAAGAAATCATTGAATTGGTAGAGGTTTGAGATTTTTTTTTTTTAAAGAAATTTCCCCATGCACCGCACCTCCCAATGGGAGTTTGCCATTTCACTATTTGTTGGGACCTTCGAGACGGATATCGTACACGAATTCACTAACCAAGATGGATGGAATCTATCGATGTTGCCGCAAATCTTACTGCACGTAAAATTAGGGCAACTTTTTCCCAGCAGGGTCCAATTGTTTTTTCTTTAAACGTAGGAGTTGGGGCAGCGGAGGATGCGGTCTTGTCTTTATGGGGTGCTTCAATTAAGGCAGGGGTCGGCCCAGCTAAATCCAGCATTAATGGCAGCTTAGTAAACAGATAGAATAATCTCTGGTAGGATCTGCAGCTTAGAAAACTAACAGGATAATCTTTAGTAAGATTTGCTGACAATTGAGATGTGACTGGGCGACGACGATGCAAAGTCTTCCTGAGTAGGAGAGAAGAGAGCTCCAGCCCGCGGGATAAGTTTGCGATTGATTAATTATCATACAATAAGTTAATCATGAATCAAACACGAAGCAACCTGCTGCCTTTCCCTGTCAAGTAGGAAACCCTCAGGAACTGCTAAAATGTTGTGATGCGGAACAGATCTAGGAGAGGCCCTGTCTAGCCCCTCTTTCTTTATTTCTAATTTCAATGTTTGACACCACGAGATGATCAATCTTTTTTATTGCAATCTTTGGTGAACGGAAGAAGTCGTCGATTGGAAAAGACGGTCGATGACTTGAAAAGGATCGACAGCTCGTCGAGGAAGTCAACCGACAGGGCACAAATCGGGGCAAAAGCGTGATCGTTGGGCGGTAAATGTTTATTGCCTCTAATTTAATGTTTTTGTAACTTTTTTTGCGGATAAGAATTGTTGTAACTTCCCGTGATCGCAAAAAGGATTAGGAAATCATTTGTTCTGAAGATGGGACTGGAAAGTTATTTTTTTTCAAATTCGAGAGCTACTTGTAACCGTCGGTTGTGAGTTATAAGTAGCCGCTGTTGACACCTAAATTTTCGGCCTCATTTTGCATAAGTTGAAATATGAATTTTATTTTATTTTATTTATTCTTTTTATTTTATGCATATAGTTAACAAGAGGCATATTGCATATCAGGAGAATCATTGGCGGTGATATATTGTGATTGCGACAGGGAAAGAAAAATTGGGCATAACATTGGGCAATATATTTGGGTCCAGAATAAGTAATAAGACAAAAGGGAAATATGTCCATTAGATGTAGAGGGAAATTAAAGAAAAAGAGGAGAAAGCAATATTCGGTCAATTTTTTACCGAACATTTGTTTTCCTTTCCCTAAAAAAGCGTCCAAGGCATTGAGCTTCCTCTCCCTAAAAATTCGTATCACCGCACCTTATCGGCATCCAGCGAGCTTCCCTTTCCTTTATTTGATTAGCAAATTTCATTGAGAGTCTCATATCATTAGTGATTTTTGCTTCTTCATTTTACTTTTGTTGTGTCAGTTGCTATCTTGCGCGTGTTGTCGTCAAAGCGACTCAACCACGCTGCGTCGGACATCCTTCCAGCGCAATCACCGAACTTCGAGTACCCCAGATGTCCAGTACTGCTTTGCAACTGCGTGTTTGGGTCAACGTCCAACAAACGACGTACTTGCTCATTAATCCACCGCGGCGTCCACCAACGTTTGGCTTTTGTCGTGTCACGAGCAAGGGAGGGCTGGACTAGAAAGCTAGAAAAGTGAGGAAAAGAAAGAGTGATTGGGAAGGACGAAAAAGCTTCAAGAAAAGAACACATGCACAGGGGAGTACAGGGAGCATTCGGCCAGGAAGGGGATGAAATAGAAAGATCTTTCTTTTACTCGGCCTCTCGGCATCCCTCGTACATCGTTTTCTTTTGATTGCATAGCTTTGTTTGACTTTCACCAAGCTCAGGATAATTTCTTTAAATTCTCAGGTGATTTACTCGCGAATTGACTAGTGAAGACATAGTTTCACGTGAGTTCCAGCAAATTCTCTTTCTTGATGAGAAGTAGATGGAGAAGGGCTATGCGCTAACTTGTACCGTGAGCCCATGAAGCTTAGGATTCGAGCTTGGAAGGTTGATTAGGTAGGTATCTTGTCCTAGATCTGACTTGAATATTTGATTTGTGTTGCTTCATGATTAATTTGATTGAGTTGGTTAATTTAGATGTCATTTGCATGCTATAATAAATTTGGTTTGTTTTCCTATTTTTGTATGTTTAGATTAATTGCATTTACGTTATAAATTACATGTTTAGATTTAAAATTGCATATTTAGATGGATTGCATGATTAGATTAATTTCCATATTTAGGTTAATTTGCATAATTGACTTAGATTGCATATTATATATTTTGGTATGATAATTTTAGCTAGATTGCATTCTAGGATTTTTTTTTCGGTTGAGTAAGATTATAGTTTAAATTAGGAATTAATATATTTTGTTTCCTAATTTAGATTATATGTTATTTAACTATGGATAATTAGGTTAATTAATTAATTCATAAAAAAATACAAAAAAGCTGCATTTCACATATTGCATTAAATTAGTTGCATTTTTGGTTAGATTTTCATGCATGGCATATTTTGTTAAATCTTTGATTCGTTCTGATTATTATTTCATTGGGTGTTTTATATTAAGGCTTGCGTTCCCGTGTGGTCATCATTATATGTTAGAGATAGATTTAAAATTAATACAAACTGCCTACTGATATTTTTTTGGAAATAAATGAAAAGGTATCGAAAGGGTGCTAGAATAGGTTAGCATAACCAAGTCCCCGAACCTTAGATCTCCGGTTCGTAGGAGTAAAGCATAGCTCTTGATACTTTATATGAGTTCCTAATCGACCCATCATAAATAAATTAGTGGTGACTCTAAATTGAAAATGCATTGCATATTAAAAAGTGAAACCTAAATCGCGAATTGGTATGAATTTGGGAGAGCTCGAGCTAAGTTATGCTTAGCAATCCATTAGCCGAACCCTAGGTGATGCACCTTCGGGGAGGTCGCGACAGCCGCATTGTATTCTTTGTAAATGATCCCCAATTAATTCAAAAACTTAACGCTCTTGCAAATATATCTTTTATCCTTACTTTCATTTTAATTTAAATGATTGACTGTGATTGCATTTGGTCTTCATGTCTTTATTCATTGCTATTCATTTTCAAGTCCAAAATTGACAAAGGACTTCACAAACTTTATCGATTCATATTGGATATCTATATTTTTTAAAGATATTTCATCAATACTCTTTGGTGAAATATCTTTTTGGCACGATGGATGGATAACGTTTTGTTGATTCAAATCAACCGATAGTGTTGCTGGCAACAACAGCTCATTACCGTTGGTAATGAGACGGTGGCACATTTTGATACTTAAGCCACATGAAGAGCGGTAAAAGATAATGGACATGAGGAAGTTGATCTTCTGATGTGTCACTAAAGAGCAAATAAGGACGTTGCTCCAAATTCCGACATAGTGTAAGCCATGAGAAGAATGTTCAAACAGCAACAATATGATACGGCGGACTACATTCTGAGTCATAATCTAATGTGATCAAGCAATTAGTCATTGCTATTACGAATGATGTTCTTAATAGTATTCCAATTTTTGAGGCTAATGTTGGTCAAAATAACCATATTGATAATAATAATTTGGCAAATAAAACTGCCTGACAATCTAATTAATTGACAAATAATAGAAATGTAAAGCTAGTGGTCCCATTGGTACCATCCAATGATAATATTCACGTTAGGCTTAATATGCTGATTAACATGGATAATTTGACATCATCCCTAGCGGGCAAGATGTCCAATTAACCTATAATTAAACCCAGCATAGTTTGTCGAAGAAGTCCGATGACAATTAGAATTAGATAAGGTGTTATACTACTTGTTTATAGGAAACCACATTCCGAACGAATTAATAATCAACCTTTTCCAAGGGGTTTAAAAAATGTATGACTTTGTCATTTTTGGTGGCAAAGGTGAACAATTCACATCGAACACATTGTTTGATTTGTAACCTAATATAAGGAAGTGAGGACTAATGAGACTTTGATTATTTCCTTTGTCTTGACACTTCATTTGGTATGAATTGAACAGAGACAGGAAAAAAAAAATTCATTTTCAATCTCATTCTTCATTTTATAGAATGATACATGAATTATCGATTTTCAGACTCTATTAATAAGTTTGTTGAACAATTTAGGAAAGTCAAGAATATATATCTTACTTCACTCTAAAAATAGAGTTCGCGATGGATCGAAATCCAATGCAAAAGAAAAAGTCAAAACCAAAACTTAATCGATTTATTTCTATTGACAATGAAAATGTTCACTACACAACTTCAGATAAACTACTACGTGAAATTTTTGCGCAAAACGTGACTTTAATGTATAATTATGAGTCAAAATGGAAAAAATGATGCTCGACCAATCTTAGATTCATCGATCCTTAAAGCCTACTACCAAATTTAAAAAAAAAAGCGAAATAGCTAACGTTCGACATTAATAAATTGTACGATATAACTAAAGTAAAATAAACAGATGTCGGTATAACAAAGTTAAAAGACACTCAAATTTATGTATTCGACATTAACAAATTGTACAAAACCTTTAATTTACTCTTAAAAGATGACATGATAAAATAAACGGACGGACAAATTACCTCGATTAAAGAAAATTTAGTAAACAAAAAACGTAGACAGTGGCATCATTTACAAAATCAATGACACAATAATTATATGGTTATTGAAAAAAAAATCGAGAGCAATTTGGTAGAAAAAAAGTCAAATTTATAATCGAGGCAAACAATTCAAGGCATAGGATGACCCCTTGATTATAATCAAGTTTGAAAGAACGTCTAAATCATTTGGTGCTTTTAAAAGGGGAATTCTTGTGCCGACAAAGCAAAAGTTCCCGTTCTATCGCGAGCCCGCTCACGTTGTGGAAGATCCAGAACTACCCATAGAGCTTTTGAAACCCAGAAGACCAACTGAAGGGCCAGAACTGCTCCAGGTTCAAGTGAAGGCTCAAGTAATTGCTACCGCTTAGAACTCAGAAGACATTTCTTCAACAGACGGTTCCCATCCACGTACATTGTTGCCTTCCTAGGGTTTCTCTTCAAATAACCAGAGTAATACACTAAAAACCTTCTTCTTTCACATGCTCTTTTGCCATCTCAAGATACAAACAGGACCATGGAAAGGCCCAAGAACTTGAACTATTTATAACACCACACATTCAGCCACGATCGAGAAAAGAAAGGGTATGAGGCGGACACAGACGCGCTCTTTCAGACAAAGACTCTGGGCACGGACTCCACGGGCTTGCACTCCACCTCCCTCAGCTCCGTCTCCAGCCCCTTCCCGGCCGCGTTCGCGAGCGGGTGTATCCCGTGCTCAAGCCCCTTCATGTACGCCCGATTCTCCCTCTCCTTCTTGAAGGACACGCCAAATCGCTTCTCGACGTCTGCATGGGCACGCCCAAAAGCACCCACATCAGGAGCTGACTCGTGCACGCCAAAATGTTCAGGGGATGCGCAAGAGAACTGGCTTACCTTGGGCGAGGTCCTCCTTGAGCTGCCCGTCTCTGGTGAGGGCCATCATGATCTGGGGCAGGCCCAGTGGGAGGTTGTCCCCGCGGTCGACCTGCCAAAAGTGGATGGTCTTGCCGTAGGTCTTGTTCACCTTCTCGAGGTCCTGCCTCTCTATCGGCCCCGGGACGCCCGGCATGAAGAGATACCCGCCCTTCACCTCGTACTCGTGGCTGTGCCACAGCGGCTTCTCCTCGTCGGGCAGGGTCAGAAAGAGGTTCTCGGAGACGATGTACTCGAGGCCGATGAGCCGGGCATCGGAGGCGGGGCTGTCGTAGATGAGGCACTGCCGCATCTCCTCGTTCTGGTGGCCGCAGTAGTGGTGGGCCTCCAGCTGCCGCGTCATGTCGTGCGCGTAGAAGTGGAACCTGAAAAGTTTAACGAGGCAACGCAGAAGAAGTAGAAGACGATGATGAGCCTCTCGGTTCACTTTGTAAAAGAGAAGTGCAGAATAAGAATCATCGATGATTCTTACGCGCAGAGGTGTTGGTGGATCTTGTTGACAGGGCCGAAACTTTGGATAGCGGCGGTAGCAGTTTCGAGTAGCGCGGTGCCGGTGTGGGTGTGCTCGCCGGGGATCTCCGGATGACTCGTCGCCATGCTTCACTCTGTTGGCCCTTCTCTCGCGGACACTTTAAATTTTGCTTCTCGCAGAGTCGCGAAGAGCAACGGACGTACTTGTTATCGCTTTCACTATGCGAGGGATCGTGCTCCCCGACTCGTGGCGGTGGGGGGGACATGTGGCCGTCGTGGGGGGAGTCGCCTGGTGTCGACGTGGAGAGGGCGGAAGGTGCATGACGAAGCTGTTGGCATCTCGAAGTTGGCCTCTGTTTTCGTTCTATAAAAATGAAGTTTTGCTTGGAATATTTTCGAAAGATCTTATCTTTCAAGATTTTATTGCATTTTATGAATTATTTACAAGCCTTTTTCTATACTTGTTACAAGAAAAATTGGAAATAGATCACCTATTTTGAATTAGTGTGCTTTACCCTTTGGATCAAAAATCTCCTTATTAAATAGGGAACGCCCTCACCCTCATCCTCCCCCTTAGATCCACTAAGGCACATTAATTCAAGGTAGAGAAGAAAACTCGAGTATAACCTCAGGTCCAAAGATTAAGGCATTGGAGGCCCCGGCCAGCCAAAAGGCAGGGCCCGTCCTCGGGGGACCCAAGCTCGGCCGCCAAGCATCGAGGCAATGGGCATGGAGATCGAGAGCTCTAGCATAGTCACCTTAAGATTCTAAAAAATATAGGTTGGATCAATTTAAAAAATTGTTAGACCCAAATTGATCCATTCTTAAGCAGTATAATTTTAGCGATCAATACTCCATTTGATCCGAATCCATTCATATCCGACCTAATTCGAGGTTCCATTTTTAGCAATGTTTCCCTTAAATGGTTAACTTTGGAAAGTGGGCGACTCTATAAGTTGCCTTGTTAAGTCGGCGAGGGAAGTTGGGTCAAGATGTGGGTAATGACTTCACATGGCACGTGTGCAACATGAAGAAGAGGGTAAGCACCGCATTAACCAAAAAGGACACCTACGTTGAAGAGTTCAACCGTTTGTGGACAAGATTGGAAAAGTAACGGTGAAGCGAAGGGTGGTGGATCCTGCCCGGTTGATAAGCAATGCCTTCATTCTCATGAACTGGTTCGCTTCCAAGTATCGATCAACCACAGTGGACGAAATACAGTTGTTAGCTTTCAAATTGTATGTGTGTATATATATATATATATATAGATCTCATGCACAATGAGAATGGATGGTAGACTTTCAATCCTAAATTATCTGCTCATTGAGGAGCATAAATTCATGTTCATTTAGACCAAATTGGACACTACTGTCCAACTCCACCCAATCCATATTAATGGAACATATCCATGCGTCACTAAGTTTAGTATCTTATTCATGTAAAAAATACCTTCTCTTGTTGAATGATAAGAAGCAATATATCACAACTGAAATAAGTAATTTTTTTGGTGCTGCGAGTCACTGATCGTATGAATTATTAACTTTTCTCACTATTCACAATTAACAATTTTCCATGTAATATGTAATTTTATATGACCAAATAGCTTCTTATGCATAAATGATAAGTAGAGGTGCCAAATGAGAGGGTTGGATTGAGATTGGGTCGGATTGAGATTGGGTCGAGCTGAAAACAAGTAAATCTCTTATGGACCATTAAAACCCACACTTACTCAATTAAACAATCTAAATTCTTAACATAAAAATTATTTTTTACAAAAAAAAAATCTAGAAGATTTTTTGCTGCATGCCACTACAATTTAAAATAGATCTACTAATAAATCAAGAAACTAATTTTTTATAAAGAAAATCATCTCAAATGCAAAGTTGAAATTGAAAAAGAAAAGAGAAGGCATGGCGGTCTTCTTCGATTGTTCTCGGTCAAAATCGTCTTGTGGCCTTTCTTCCTTTCTTTTTGGACTTTTTAATTCTTAGTTTGACTCTTTTAATCGAATGTGTTATAAGATTGCTGTTTTTTCATCTCCATTCAAACTAGCATTAAACAATTCAAAGAAAAAATTCATATGCCCCTAAATCCATTGAAAACGAGTTAAAAAAAGAAGGTTCACAAGGCATATCGCCACCTCTACCACGAAACGACCTGACTGAAAATTCGGGGCATCTATAGACCTGAAACCTATTTCACAAAATTTACAAATCAAGTGACATCAATTGTTTGATTAGGAAATTCCTATCGAATAAGATATCGATACGATAGATTTTTTTCCTAAATATATATGGGCGGTCCTGAAAATATTCAGATTTTTTTTTGGCATAAATACAATTCGATATCCTCGAAATATCATTTCACATTTGAATTGAGCATATTTCGAATACAATTTCCTTCAACACCCTCACAGGTGCCTATAAGTACGGCGTTCATTCAAAAGAGAGAATGTACGCATTCAGAATAGACAAGCCAAAACGTCAAGAGCTCTCTGCAAGTATCAAAGCCCTCAAGTTGCAAGAACCTCTTCTAGTTTCAACACTGCGAAGTGAAGCGAAGCTTCGTCGGATCGAGCTCCGCACTCGTCGTCTTCGTCAACCTCCATGGAAGTTTCGCCGAGTCGATCGAGCTTCCAAAGTCTTGCCGTCTTTGTTGACATAAATCGGAGGTTCCTGCCGTCTTTGTCGAGATACGTTGAAGTTTTTGCCGGATCATGCTTAAAGAAAACCCCCCTTCATCTTTGTCTAGGGTAGATTGAAGTGTGGTCGGATTACACTACTTCGTCGTCTTTGTAGGCATTAATTGATTTTCAGCCCGATCGAGCTTTAAACCCTAGAGAATTTTGTGAAATTAGGCTTCTCATCATTTGATTCATAAATTAACTGCTGAAGCACCCAAATTGATGTTTGTGCGAAGCAAAGATTTAAAAGGAAATTTATCAAAAAATCCTAACTATATTTTTTTGGGTAAATCTAACTATATTATTTTTGCAATAATTCAATACTAAACATTTTAATTTGACTAATTTAATCATAAATATTTTGACAATTTGTAAATATAATTCATTCAATCATCAAAAATTGATGATCCGAATGTTAGTCATCTTACTTGACACGACTAGTGCTACTGTGTAAAACTTTTGTGAATTTTTTTTCTTTTTTATTAAGGGTTGACATGCCACCAACCAAGATTCAATGGTCCCCCATTCGTCACAAGCCCTCACCAATCACCGGCGAGGATGGTGGCCTTTACTCAAATCGGGACAAGGGGCGTGAGCCCTCATCAAGCTTTGAAAGACTCACCTTCTTCCTCGACATAAACTGAAGGCTCCCCCACCTTCTGCATTTACGTACATTGAGGTCTCACAGGATCACACTCCAAAAGAAGTCCCATCGTCTCCGTAAACGTTTATCGATTCTGCTACCTGATCAAGCTCCTGAAACCAAGCTTTTCGTCATCTGGTTTAACATCGACCAAATATTTGTACGAAGGAAAAGGACCGGAAGTACTTTGTGGAATGGAGCATCGAATTCAGAGGTTTGCACCTGCTTCGAGAAGATAACCACTGGCTTTCATAACTCTGTTGCGAACTTTACGTTTTATTCTGTGGACGGGAGTGGCCAATGCAAGGCGTAATCATATGGCCCCGTAGATTCAATGGTCTGCAGATGCCCAGGCAGCCCTCCTGATTAAGCCCTTCTTCACCTTGCCACTTCATTATTAGCATTCAAACGGAATAGATGGGACTGTCGATCCGGTCTTACATTTTGTACGAACAATCACTGCGTCAAAGAAGTTCAATCTATCACGTATGCTTACTTGGCTTAGGGTTTTGTGTTACTGACGATTCCACCGAAACACGCATCACTAGTGAGCATGTCAAAACAGGTTATGTACTAATTTCTTCATTTATATGATGGGTAGGGGTAATCGGTTCCCGGGCGGTTCCCGGTTCCCTTAGGAACCGGGAACCGGACCGGTGGAACCGGTTCCCTATTATGGAGAACCGAGAACCGGACCGAACAAGATTGGGCGGTTCCGGTCCGGTTCTTGCCGGTCCGGTCCGGTTCCCGGGCGGTTCCCGGTTCCAATTAACGCGAAAAAAAAATTCTAAAACAGAAAATAATTGCACGTCCACGGTCCACTCATCGCGTTTTCTGGACGTCTACTCGTCCACGGTCCACTCGTCCACTCGTCCAGTTTGGAAGTCCAGAAACGCTGGACGTCTAGTTTGGACGTCCAGCAATGGATGTCCAGAAACACAGGACGTCCACTGACGTCCAGCACTGGACGTCTAGTGGGCGTCCAAGTTTCTGGACGTGCACCACGTCCACGTCTAGAAACTTGGACATCTAGTTTCTGGACGTGTCCAAAAATGCACCTCAAGATTAAAATACAGAATAGAAAATATAAAAACTCGTGTACAAACTTCACAAACTTCAGAATTTTTTTTTGAACAGTACCGGTCTGGTTCCGGGCGGGCGGTTCCACCCCCAGAACCGGGAACCGGACCAAATTTCAGTGGAACCGGGAACCGGACTGCCCGTCCGGGAACCGCCCGGAACCGCCGGTTCCGGGCGGTTCCGGGTGGGCAGTTCCACTTGCTCACTCGGGCGGTTCCGGGCGGGCGGTTCCACTTGCTCACCCCTAATGATGGGTTAAGTTATCATATGAGTTAATTTTATTCAGTACATAGATTGTAAGTATATTTGAAATGGTTAAACTTGATATAATATGAGTATTAAATGAGTCTACGACTTAGTTAGACCAAATTGTTTTCTATGATTCTCTTTTCACTCTATCGCATTTACTCAATTTCACAATCTCACCTTTGTTTGGACTTAGGTTTTTCTAAATTGTATTACATATGTAAGCATTTTAACAATATGATGTCGAGTATGGATTAGTTCACTATCTTTACATTACATGAAAATGTGCCTAATTTGTGAAAATTTGGGTTCAATTTTTTTACTTAGATCAAATCTACCAGTATGGCTTTCTTTTCACTCTATCGCTCTCACTCAATGTTGCGCTCGCTCACTATGAGTTCTTCTAAATTGTATTAAACATGGAAGTGTTTTACAATATGATGCTGAGAATGGATTGGGTCACTAAATTTATATTTGATAAAAATAGATCAATTAGGGCTGGAATATTTTCGACACGATCCGATCTATCTGTTTGACGATTCTAACAATTGATGAATGATTTTTCTCTTATATTTACATTATGACATTTTAATAGCCTGGAGGAGGGGCACGTAAACAAAAACTATCAGACTCTCTCTAATCTCATAAAAGCAAAAGACTCCATCGGATGTATACATTCGATGGCGGATCAAACAGTCATGATGGCAAGTGCTAAGGCATCGATGCCGGTGCATTGAACCCACTTTGCATTTGCGGTTTATCTTAGTGCGGCCATTGTGTCCTAACATCACCTCTTGACGAAGCAAGAAATAAAGAAATGCGTCCCGACAACATCGAATTGGTTGGGAACTTTGTAAAGTTTGTCTCAGCATATCCTCCAAACCTCGAAAGCGTAAACAAGGGCACGACGAGCTATGATGCGGTCGTGATTTTATGTTGCTATTGGAACAGCTCATAGAGCCCACCATCGATTCGAGTGCGTCCATTGGTCAGATGAACTCTTTATGAAGACCCCGTTGATGGGAAAAGGGAGGTCCCTGACTCCCTCTCGCATTCAGTGGGCTCCTTTATATCCTTGTATGAAGTTTGGGTCGAAAGTCCATTATGGATTGTACACATATACGTGTGCTATACGTGACAAATATGTTTTGTGTACTTGTGACTGTGAAGTGAAATTGCATCATCAGCCTGTTTCTTTATGGGAAGGCTGACTTTCGTGTTGCTCCTGGCAGAAGTTCGATTTGTTTATTCGCGGAGATCACCACGAGAAAAAAATCAAATTTGAATCTGTCGAAATATTTAAGTGGACTCACATTTATTCAAAATCTTAAATTAATGCGTTATTGACTAATTATAATGGTAATTGCTCCATATCGCATCACATTCCCAATTTATGACTTCTTTTGTCTTCCCTCACACATGTATCTTGACGGGTTTTTCCTCCACGTGTGAGGCTTCAGCATTAGGACTGTTTTTCCTTAATCCAAGTACGCTTCCACACTAATATCATCTCAACTTGAATCTATACATTGGTCAAGCCAAGTCTAGTAGATGTTGGAGCCAAGGAAAGCCGTCTTCTCTTCAGCCTCTATCTCAATTGCCTTGGCCCAACCAAGTTCAATGGAGACCTGCGAAGACCATTCGCTATCTTGATTAAGGAGTCACATTCGAGATTTACTTTCCTTGATATATGCACTAGATTCTAATCCACACATATTGGGTCTCGCCCATCCAAATTATCATTTCTGATTTCACTAATTATGTCAACGCAGCAGAAACTAGATACTTTTACATCACATCCCTAATGTGAGATTTTCTTTGCCTAACACCCTTGCACATACACCTCAACAACCGCTACATCCAATCACGGGATGGCCGCATACACAAATTTGGGTAGTGAATTTTAGGAGCTTTGTAATATAATGACCCAAAAGAGTGAAAGAGCAAGACAGTCTCCGTTTACCTTTACAAAGTAATCCAAACAATCAAGTTCAATGTAAGGAATCTTTTTAGAGGACAAAGTCAGCATTATTTCAACCAAAGTAGACAATACAAAAGTCACTCGGATTTCTGGAGAAACATCTGTATAAGTCCCATAACTCCTTAAGTTTATCAATGGATACCAGCAACAATGATTAGTTTGCTTGATAGACAATAGAACATTGGGAACCACTGGACTCTGACAATAGGGTGCAATCATTCCGTTGGACATGATCAAGAAAGAAAATCTTGGGTATGCACTAATTAATCACTAATTAATCCGATAATACGAAACAAACCCAGTTAGCAAACCATGCTTTGTTAGGACAAGCAAAGCCCAGGCAAATGATTTGGGCACATGGGCTCTAGTTCCAAATACTCTTTCTAATTCAGTCTCCCCAAATAAAGTACATCCAAATAATAGATCATTGATCTGAGCACTCTCCATTGCTGTACATAAGTAGGAAGGTGACTCATATGATAGCATTTTACACTTCCCATGGTAGCATTATTCTCAAGAACAACTTAAACTGGAGAGAAATCCTACTGAACTAAAGTGATACTATGCATAACAAGCCTCAGGTCAGAGAGAGCTTTGTGATACAAGTTAGAGGAGAAGAATCATCGCTCCGAAGACCCCCTCCTAATTATTCCCAAGCATCATCTATCACTACTCCGAAGCTGAATCTCTCTTCCATGAAGCTCTTCAACCGGTTCCGGAAGATCATCATGCGTCTGGTCTTCCCCAGTTTCCCTCCCCGGGGCTCTTCCGCCTCTCCCGCAGCTGGGGGTTCGCGGCACAGGAACAGCTGCGACAAGCCCGAGCCGCCGAAGAGCTCGTTCAGCTCGTATTACTCGTCTCAATCCCACTACAACGAGGCGATTGCTGACTGCATCGAGTTCTTCAACAAGTCGTCATCTCAGGAAGGATTTCCGGAAGGCAGAAGAAGATCCGATGTTGTGGTCTGATAAGAGCTGTCATCAAATATGATGCTTCTCTATATATATGCCGAGTTTTATTGCCTTTCATATGGTTCAATTTTCTTTGTCGGGTTGCTCTTGTCCCGGGATAAACGTAGACAAGATTATACACACCTGGGTTATTAGCTCTGGTTATGGTTCCTATTTCGTGTGATTACCGGAGGCACGAGTTAGTCCACAACTGGAACCACAGCAGTTATGGAGGACTTGGCCATGGTGATTCGTGTGACAGTATGTATCGTACATTCGATTCAGTTGCTATAAGTTAATAATAATGGACGTGACAGTTTACAAGCCTGCTCCGCCGACTAGGGCGAAATGGACGCGGAGATAGACTTGAGCGGTCCTAAAAAGGGGCATTTAGCTATAAGTCTGGCTGGCTCCACCAGGACCCTTCTAACCCGAAAAATATTATGCAACCGTAGCAACATGTCAGGCTCAACTGGAGGGTCGTGAGACCCGGGCAAGCCTTAATTAGGAATTTTCCGAGTACTTTTGCCGCCCTCAACTGCGGCTTCTAGACTCTAAAATGCATAAAACTTATAAGCAATTCAACGTCAGGTTGATTTAGCAGAAATTCATCAATGTCAAGATTTTTTATGCCGTTGGTAGTGTCAAGATTTTACAAGTAAGAACTTGCTTGTATTTTGGATGTCGAGCAACAAAAAAACATGTGAAAAGTCGTAGAAGAATTGTAAATGTGAGGTATTAGAAAATACTATGCAGACTTACTCCATTAGGCTAAGTCAATCGAACATTCTAGAAATAGTGAGATTACATTGGTAGACGCCTGCAGATAGATATAAAGTGTCCGTAGAGTTATTACACGGTGATTAGTTTTATTAATCACATCATTCGTAAAATCGTAATTTATAAGATTATAAGTTTCGAAATGCTATTTGCTAATGAAAGTCTGAATACATGATCAGGCCCCTTAGGCCTTGGCTATGAAAGATATGAACTAACTATGCAGCTATTCCGTGGGCAAAACAGCCACCTTTCTAGGAGACTTTTATGCCTTCACGATATCTCCTTTGGTCTGAAAGAGAAGTGGTCAGTGTGAATGGACTGTGCAGATGTAAACTCCTGCTTCTAATTGGTGTCTTCTTGTGCCTTTCCTTTTGCGGTAGGAATCGCTTGTGCTTCTTTATTCTCCAAATTGCTTTCCACATAACAAAATTCCATTACAACTTTAGGCTACGATATTCTTTAGGCCGTCAATATTAAGTTTTCTTTTTTCTATTTTTTTTTCCTTTCGAAATGAGGAATCCATCTCAAATGGGTAAAATCTAGTTCATGAGATACCCTATTAATCCAGCGGATAAAGTAAGAAGGGAAGCAAAATCTTGAAAATAAGTCTTAAAATTTCATCTATAAGAAAACACTTCTTAAGGAGGCAAAACCCTATATTCATGACATACACTATTATTATTGTTCAACAAGGTCAGACTTGAGCCATAATTCGAGTAGGTTTCATAAACATGAGATTTTTTGCAATTAATTGTGGATTTTATTTTTTCAGAAGGAAACTGATCTCATTACATTTGAGGTTATAATCTCTAAAAAGTGTTGATAAGTTTCAAAAATCTGTAAGGAAGACAAATAAATTGGCAAGCCAACAAAAATTAGTAAACTTGAAGAAAAAAGAAACACTAATAAGCAATTCAAAGGAGAGTTGGTAACCACAAACTGGTTTGTAACTTAATTGGAGAGAGAATTTGTATGAGATTAGCAATTTCATGTAGTAGTTGGTAACTTTAAAGCGTGTATAAGAGAGTAAATAAAATTTTAAGAAGACGAGAATCTTTTTTCTATAGAGATAAAATAAGTTGTTAATTAAAAAAAAATCAATCCACCATCAATAACTAACTCAAATAAAAATTGACAAGGCAACTAGTTAGTAAATTTAAAGCATCCATAAGAATGTAAATAAAATTTTAAGGGGACTAATTTTCTTTCGTACTGATAAAAGAAGTTGGTAATTAAAAAAATCAATCCACCATCAGTAACTAACTCAAACAAAAATTGGTAAGGCAACTAGTTGGTGACTTAATAAGAGAAAAGTTAGTAACCACTCCGATTAAGGTTGCTAATTTAAAATAAGAGTTGGTTAATTTAATGAGTTAATAAGCAAAATAAATAAAAGTTGGTGACTCAATAGATGGTAAATTAAAAAAGTAACCAAATAAATATTGGAAAGCAATTAAAAAAGAGTTAGTAGACCAAAAATACTTGGTAACTTAATGGGAGCAAAGGTGTTAAGACACACAAATAAAAATAAATAAAATTCAAGGCATTGTGAGAAAGACAATCAAAAATTTGTAAACAATAAGAACAGTCAATAAATTTTAATAGCACCAGAAAATTTTTCACAATATTGGATAAAAAAATATGCGCAAGCAACTTATATGATCAAGATTAGTAATTCAAAATTAGTTGGTAATTAATCAAGAGAATAGATAAGTCATTCAAATAAAAATTGGTAATTTCAAATATGAGTTTGTAAATCAAGGCATCAATAAGAAATGCAAATAAAAGTGGGCAAGAAAAAAAAACCACGCTAGTTGGTCTAGTGGGGGAAGTCTTACCTCTAAATGATTTGGAGCACTAGAGTTGAAGCCCCAAGTTGTTCCTCAAGGGTTTGGATCGGCTGACATTTTGGTAGGGGTAACATAATGGCACCATTGCCATCCGGATTAGATGGCTGTGGTTACACAAAACACAAAAAAAAAAATCAAAATTTTTTTGGCACCAAAATTCAAAATTTTGATTTGGATCAACTGACTTAATCTATGTCAAGTCAGCCGATCCAAATCCGTTCCTCAACTTCAAGAAGCCTTGGTCCATCAGTGGTATAGGTTTCCATCAGTGGTAAAGGTTCAGGTATGTCATGGCATGTAACAGCCCCAGCTTTACTTTCCCTACTATTGTGGCGGGATGGCTATGATAAATTTGCTCAAAATGAACAATAATTATGACTTAAATCCAACGTTCCACATTTTTCAATAGTAAAAAAAGCAGATTAAGAAGTTTGCCTAAAAATTATCAAGAAAAGTCTGTAAAAAAGGTGTTAATAAGTATCAACCCGTCACCGAAAATCTCATGTAATGGGTAAATTTTTGTACCTATGGTGTCTCAGTAATAGCTAATCCTTTATGAAACCTACTAGTTGGGGAGAAAAGAAAAAAGAGCGTTTCTTGGAACGAAACACAAGAATTGTACGGCGGAAATTCGTAATTTGCAGACAATTCTTATAATCCGTCTTTCTCCGATTTGGTAGACAAAGTTTCTGAGGAAAAAAGAACAGGTAATGAAAATTAAAACAAGACAAGATCGATGTGAGATCGATCCACCATTGTTCGACCAAACTCCCCCACTAAAAATTTGAGCTTAAACTTATTCATGTTCACTGCTCGAGAGCCAAGTTTGCTTCAGCGTCTTCGAGTGCTTGCTGCGTTGCATGCTCACGCATGTTGAACCGCCGCCGGAGCTTCCGCTCCGTTCCCTCTCTTCCTCGAGAAGATCCCCCCGATGAGCTGGCCCAGCGGAATCAGCGCCTTCTTCTTCTTCTTCCTCAGGGAGGGGTGCCTCTGCAGCACCGCCTCGTCAACCGCCGCCAGTGGCGCCGGCACGTGATGAGCCACCGACACGGGGTTCGTGAACGTCACGTACCGCTTCTTCTGGAACTCCGTGGTCGTCTTCTCCACGAACTTAACATCTTCTCTGTCGTTGTTGTCGCTGCTGACGCCGCCGACGTCGGCAGGGTTCTTCTGTTTCGAGTTCGAGCCAGAATCCCGGTGGCGCTCCTGCTTCTTGAGGCGGTGGAGCTCGCGCTTGGTCCGAGCCAGCTCTTCCTGGAGAGAAGAGAGGGACTTGGCCAGGGACAGGCCTTCCTCTCTCGCCATTTGGAGGCTCTGCTTCGTCTCTCTCAGCTCTTCTGTGAGGCTCTCGTCACTGTTGAAGCCATTCGCATGCTGGTCGACTTTGACTCCAATTTGTTGCATCTAGCAAAGCTCTGGTGTTCTCAGTGCATATTTACATATATAACATATAGGAATAAACCCCTGTTTTACTATATGGAAAAATTCTAATTTTTAGTCTTAATTCAATTTCTTTTACTGACGTAAAATTTCCAATCAAGTTCCCCCAACGCTAACAATATCTAGTTGACATGGATGTCGAAGGACGATGAAGCGTGACATAAATAAAATTCTACCAACGAGCATTCCACTGAGAATAATGAAGTAACTATGCATATATTTTTACACTTCATTTTTGTTATATAAATAAGCTTTTATTTTCCTTGTTCCATCCATGTCGTCGATCGCAATCGATGTTTACGCTAGCAAATGATTGTACTTTGGTGTCGCTTGACGGCCCTTCTAATTGAATTTGGCCTAATCTATTGTAGGAGAAATTTGTGTAGAAATTTTATGCAAATATAGGGACTTGATTAGAAAAAGCGTGTTAATACACGATTATAAAGTAGAGACAAAAAGATGATCCCTTTTGGTCCTAGTAAAAATAAGTTGGCAAGTCGTAACAAAGAAAAGTAAAACAACAATATAAATTAGCAAATGGTTTATTGTATAGAGCAAATGCATCTGAAATGAAACACCTTTATTCCTTCACATGTGATGATCGGGAATCATCGTTAAGAGAAGACTTGATCTACCCGCAAGCTTAGCTTCTCCAAGAAAGCTTCTTCGTTGGAGGAAAAGAATTTAATAGAACTGTAACGCTAGAGAGATACAAAATCATTATTAATAGAACAAACTTGCAAAGTCTCTGTTGTGTTCTCCATTTAATATTCTTTCCTTCATAATCTACTCATTAATTGTAATTGACATATTATAGATCTCGAAAAATGACAGTTTTCTATTCACAATCCACAGAGTCAGACTTCAACTAGCACAGAGCTGGTAGAAGCGCGACATAAGCTAATCCTCCTCTACTTCTAGCATCCGTACTTCACAGGCTGAAGATTAAACCAACACATTCTAGTAAAGCAAGTTCTTGAACCCAGGAAATTAACTACGGCGACATCATCGAGGGTACTAATTAAGGTGATATAAACCACACGCCAGTTGACAATGTTATGTGCAGATGAATGCTGGGTGAACTAAAGTGAGATTTATAAAATCGGTATGCTAAGTGTGTAAGACCACCAAATGAAGATTTAAATAATTGGATCTCGTTCAATGGTTTATAACGGCTTGTCACATCACTTAATATGTCAATTATAGAAACCAATTTCGATGTGTTCGCTATTTCTATGCGAATGAATGGATGGTTTTTGAGTTGAAATCATTGCATATGTTACGCTAAGCATATTTGATGAATCTTGGCTGATGTTCTGAGAGGATGCATTGTTTTGAGGCACACATAAATGTAAGGGACATCTCTTTTGTGTGAAGCCTAATGCGACAATATGTGTAAATTGTCGCATGTACTTTGAAAAAATTGAACCAAATGTCCCCTGACGATCACAACAAAGTAATCAAAAAGGGAACTGGAGTGGCTGTATGAATAGGAACGGTTGCAGAATGGAACAATGAGTGAACTGACAACAGCAGATAAGTGAGTAAGGTTAAACATGTGTATATTTGACCCGAAGTTAGCCAAAGGATTAGAGCTAGAGAACCCTAACACGCTGTTACCTCTCTGAGCTTGCTGGCACAAACCAGGTCTCCGGTGAGGACTTTCTCGCCAAACAAGGAGACCGCCTCTTTGACGGACTTGAACGGCGCTCTCCGATCGATCTCGACCCTCCTCGCCATCACATTCAAGCCGTCCATGATCTCCCGATCGAGAGGACTGATAGAGGAACTCGGATATCGGAAAGTGCGGAAGGATGCTGCAAAGAAGTTGGAAGGACCTGTATGTTTTGCTCTGAGAAGTGGGGTGAGGGTCACGAATGGGAAGCCAGGGACGAGGAGGGGACGAAATGTATCAAAGTATGATGCGGCTTTAGCTTCCTTTCTTCACGTCCACTTCAGTGGGAGTTTGAAGTGGAAGCTCGAAGATCAGATCTCACTGCTGCTAAGAAATATATTCCATTTGCCCAAAAGGGAGAGGGACTCTTCAACTGTACCCAACACATGATTCTACAGTTTTTTGAACCGATCGAATTTCTTACTGTTAATGTTTTTTCCGGTTAGATAAATAGCGACACGCGGCGATGCCCAACGAATGTCTGATGGGCTTTTCGTCTGAAGAAGGTCGAGCGGGCCACTTTGCGGGAAGTAGGTCCGATAAAAGTTTCGGGTAGATGTTCTCGGCCTTTTAGAGTTCCTTGAGTTTAAGTGTGTTCTTCTAAGAATCACTTTTGACCCAAAAGCTCACCTCGATGAAAGCCTAAACCCCACGACAAGTGGCCACTAGCTTGGTCAATGGTTACTGAGCCATCTTTTGTTTTTTTTTTTTGGGAATGTGTGGCTGGGAGTGTCAAATGAAATCTTAGGAATGCCCTTTGACTGTTGATAGGGGTGATCAGTTTCGACGTGTGATTTTTTATTATCGGTTTTCAGTTTTTGAATCTTGGAACTTACTCTGTTTGCTTGGAACCGAATCTCGAACCAACTTTATTTTTCCAATCCAATTTCAAGTTTTACTTGAGAACCTTTTTTTTAAATTCTTTTTTGGTTATTTTACAACAAATTAATATGATACCATGAGCAACAAAAACCAAAAAAATCCCGTTGTAGTTCATCATACTCCCTTGACCATACATTTTAATTTGTCGGATTGGAGATTGAATTAGTTAAACACAATAATAATTTAATTAATGTTGTACCACCCACTTGCTCTTTGATACATGTAAAAAGTGTAATGATATCATGGTGGGACGAGATAGACCAAGAGAGAAAGGTCTTGTGAATTGTCATCGTGATGGGATCCAGTGGAGATTTCCAAAGAAATTACGGATTTTACTTTTTAGCTTATAGGACCGTTTTTGATATAGGTTCCAAAAACAAGGTGGTCCAATCTGGTACGAGGGTGGGTATTCACTCAGAACCTCATCCCCCACCTCTTCTAATGGGAATTGGTTTACGAGCCTATTTTTTTGGGCAATTAGGTCCACTTCTGCAATAAAACTGACCATGTTGTACACATCTAGCTATTGGTCACCTATAGAGTCAATGAACACAATGCTAATCACCGTAAAGATGATGATCGGTAGTTGGTTGACATGATTGTGCTCATGTTGCCTCGACACTGATCTCGTCTACTTCCAATGCATCTCGATCTAGCACTGTCGATATACATATATAAAGACTAGGTCTTAGACTGTGGACTCGGAATAGATTAGATGAGGAAGAGGCAGTGAAGGAAAAATTGGTCAAATGTTCTCAGTGGGCAGCTTCAGTCAGTCCATTTGAATATTGATTTAGCCGACAGAAGATATAAATGAAGACAGTCAAGTCCAGCGGTAAAATATCGAGAGATGAAGGTCGATTCAACAGAAGGCCACAAATTGACATAACCATCAACAATGTAAAGTAATCCTCCACATGATGGAGCCAACAATTCCAAATGCAGCCCTCGGAGAGATTTTCGCAAAACCAGAAATTCATATCACCATCGAATGGTGAAGTGAAGAAGTTTGTGAGCAGCTGATGTGAAGAAATGGAAAGGACATTAACATCGAAGTGGTACGATCGGTGAAGTAGTGGAAGCATGATCATTGAAGTGATAGAGTTGGTCATTTATGAATAATCGTAGGTTGAATTGAATTGTGGGATTTATACTATCATTAGTAATATAGCTTGATTTGTAGTTTTTAGAAAGGATTGCCAATCAATCAAACAAAATTGAGCGCGGTCTGATTTTATTTTTCTTGTTCATCTTTATATTTTTACTATCTTCACATGGCTAGACACGATTCTCTCCAATCTCAATACATTTAATTTTGTTATTGTTTGCCTTTTCTACCTTAGAATCAACAAAAGACCTTTAATACCTCTGCTGATCTATACATTGATCTATATTAAACTTATCAAAATTGCTCATGAACTCATATCAGTAAATTGGTCATACATAGGTTTAGAATGGTACAACTCAAAGTAATATATGGGTTTTAAATGAATCCCATACTTTATTTACACTCAATCCACCTTTATGACCCTTTCTTCACTCTCTTTCGCCCTAACTCAATCTCATTTTTGCTTACTTTGTGCTCTCACCTTAATTTGAATATGAGTTTTCCTAAATTTGATTAACTATGGAAGCATTTTAGTAATATAGGTAGGGTTTGGTACGTGTAGGGCATTTAGTCGAATATAATATGAGATACTAAATTTGTATTACAAAAAAAATGTTAATTTGAATCAGATCATTTTCGATCGGATCCGACCTATTTCTTTGACTGGTCTTAATCTATATTGAGTTTTCAAGTAAATCACATCCCAGCCTCAAATTGATCCCTGCTTCTCTCAATGGGAATTCTAACGGGGAAAGGAAAAGAACAAAAGGAAAATGTCATAAAGAAGCTCCGGCATTGAGCTCGATAGGACCATAGCGCACCTAACCGTGCACGAGACCGCACGTTAGCAAATCCCCCTCCGGCGAGGAGCGCCGTTGACCAAACAAGAAGCAAAGCGGAGATCGCTGTGTCCACATCCGAGCATCGTCTCCTCCGCCCCGCCCCGCCCCGGCAAACTCTTGTCCTAATCCTAAATTCCTTGATTTTCAAGAAATAAGAAATACCCAGAATTTCGTTGCCATGCATCGATTCATATTTGTTTAGTTCGGCAGAGAGCTCATCAGAAACTGTCAGGTAGCGAACGACAGGTTTGGTTGTTAGCTTCTCCGCGGACTGTTCATCAAGTTCCAACCTTTGCTCCCCCCTGCTTTTAAACAAGAAGATCGTGCGATGACTTAGTAGCTATCGTCGAATTTGTCTTCGGCAAATTCATTTGGGTACCTAATTCCCACCAAGAAAAATAAAAGAGACGAAGCTCCTGCTCACAGGCACCGGCATGTCCTCCCCTCTCTCTTTCTCTCTCTAACGTAACGTCAGCAGTGGAGTGTCGCTTCTTTGTTCTTGTCACAGTCCTTTCTCCTTTCTGCATAGATCTTGCCGTCGACAATGTTGGTGGCATCAGCGTCGCCGGCCGCCGGATCGCCGTGCCTCCGCCGGTCCCCGGGGAGGGACCGCGGCGGGGTCCGGTTGGGAATGGCCGCCGCCCGATCCGCCTCCGTCTCTGTGGCTCCGATATTGAAGAAGCTGCAGAAGGAGTGTGCCACCCCTCTGCCGGTCCTCCGCCACGTGGCGGACGCCATGGCCGCCGATATGCGCGCGGGGCTCGCCGCCGACGGCGGGAGCGATCTCAAGATGATACTCAGTTACGTTGACAGCTTGCCCAGCGGGTATGTATGTATGGGTGTATGTTTGAAGAGTTTGACTTGCAGATCTCTTCTTGTACTGTTGTTGTCTCTCTGTGGCGTTTGAGGTGTCGTTTCTGGGTCTGTGACCGATCTTTTATGTAGAGTCTGTCTGGAGTTTCTGAGTAGGGAAATCACTGGGTTCCTTCGTTTCTTGTGTTTGAAGATCTCTCTGGGTGCAAATGTTCTTTCATTTGTTTTTTCCCTGCTGAGAGTATCATGAACAGGGTGGCAGTTTCTAGTTCTCTCTTAGAAACGTGACAAGCTTTTAGTTTTGGCTACTCTCAAATTTTATTGTTTTTCATCTAATCTTCAATTATGCATCGGTGAATATAATTAGCAATTTGTCTGTTGTGTACTGTCTATTTATGCGCTGATGAAAAAATGCACTTTGAAGGAATGAGAAGGGATTGTTTTATGCTCTGGATCTTGGGGGGACAAACTTCCGAGCGTTGAGAGTTCAGTTAGGTGGGAAGGAAGACCGTGTACTTGCCACTGAATTCGACCAAGTGACCATCCCTCAAGAGCTCATGTTTGGCACCTCGGAGGTTTGCTTTACAAATCTGGGCAAGAGAAGTCGATTTCAGTTGTGGATATGCTCCCCCCACCCCCCTATTAATTCTCAGCAGTGATTGCTTCACAGGAACTCTTCAACTTCATTGCTTCCGGTCTCGCGAAGTTTGCATACAAGGAGGGTGGAAAATTTCGCATGCCACCTGGGAGAAAGAGGGAGATAGGGTTTACATTTTCGTTCCCTGTGAAGCAGATTTCAATAGACTCTGGCATACTAATCAAATGGACGAAGGGTTTTGCGGTCTCGGGCACGGTTTGTCCAATGCTCACAGATTTTCTTTTCTTAGGCAATTGCATTTGCTATTTCGGGGGCTTTTATCAACATGATATATACAAGAAAAGATGTGAATTTTGTGATCCTATCATGGAAGTCATTCTGAGTGACATTCTCCTGTCTTGTGATTAATTTGCTGATGGCAGTGTCCCAACAATGTCTGATACAGAGAGTGAAGCTGGCAAATTAATTGAGAACGTGCATGTCAGCAAATGATGCTGCTATACGAGAGTGATGAAAGCATGTTGATGTTGCCCTCCAAATTATAGTGTGCATGGAGAAAGTTTGGATTAAGCGCTTGTGAATAGAGAAAAACTGAGAATATATGCAAGGTCTATTTCATTAAAATCTTCAATATCCCCACAAACTTTAGAGGAGAGAGGAAGCAATGTTAAGTATGCACAAGAAACTAGCTTCAATGACTGGACCTTCATTCATCGGCTTAAGTGAAGCAGCCACACTTTAGTGAGACCTCTGGTTACAATAGCTCTCCCAATCAGGCGTTTCCTATTATATCAATAAGTCAAAAATTGCAAAGGTGAAAAAGTACGTACATTTGTCCATGGGTTGCAGCGTAAATTGTTGAGTACGATTGTTCCACATATTTTCAGCCCATTTCCCCTGATCTTTACATGCCACGTGTTGCTTCTTTGTTGCCATTTTAATTTAGACAACCTGACCTTCTCTAGGCTGGGAAAGATGTGGTCGCGTGCTTGAATGAAGCAATGGAGAGACAAGGATTAGATATGCGGGTCTCTGCCCTGGTATGTGATTTCTCTTTCTCTCCTTCTCACGTCATCTCTCAAATTGTGTTTAATTAGAGAACAATTGCCAACAATTGAAGAATACCAGGTGAATGATACAGTTGCAACATTAGCTGGAGCCAGGTACTGGGACAATGATGTTATGGTTGCTGTTATTCTGGGTACTGGTACCAACGCTTGCTATGTGGAAAGGATGGATGCTATTCCCAAGTTAGACGGTCACGGTTCTACTTCTGGGCAAACGGTATGAATGACACTCCTTTACTCTGTACATAAGTAATGGGTTAATGATGCCTGGTGTCCCTTTTGATAATTATATTTGTGAGTTAGATCATCAACACTGAATGGGGAGCATTCTCAAACGGCCTTCCTTTGACCGAGTTTGACAGAGAAATGGATGCAGCGAGTATTAACCCTGGTGAGCAGGTAAGAGATTTGAGCATTTTCACATTTAGCAATTTGCTAATGTGTGGAATATAAGCATCTTGATTCCAATCTCATGACAGATATATGAGAAGACGATATCTGGGATGTATCTCGGTGAAATTGTGAGGCGAGCTCTAGTGAGGATGGCTGAAGAAGGTGCTTTGTTTGGAAAATCCATACCAGATAAATTATTGACCCCTTTTCTTCTCAGGTAAGTTCATGTGTTCATTGTATAAAAGTGACGAGCTATAAGCATTTAGAAATCCTCCTTGAGTCATGACAAGAAAATGATATCCCTGTGCGCTGTTGGTACTCTGTTTAAAGCCACTGACCGTGATCGTTCATCATTCTTAAGCAGTGCATGGCTACAAAATCATAACTACAAACAGATAATTGGTATATCATTATTATCTAGAGTATGCTGATGTCCCACTGCACCATATTGAGAGAAGTGGCAACTTACCATCGTATATAGCTGAGAACCAGTTGTTCATGCAAACTCTGTCACATGAACTGAACTTCACGAGACTGTTTGCTCCAATGGATTAATTCGTGCACCATTGCTGAAGTGTATTCCATTCCAAACTTCGTAGGACACCGGATCTATGCACAATGCAGAAAGACGAGTCTGATGATCTGCAGAAAGTGGGGTTGGTCCTATATGATGTAGCCGGAGTAGGTCCCTCTTATCCTTCCTGGCTTTAATTTACTTAGTAAATGTATGGATTTCAGATGGAGAAACCATGGTACTGTGAGGGTGATTGACTTAGTTTGGTTACTGCCGCTATGTTCTTTTGTACCACGAACTGAGGGCTTGGGTGATGCATACTTACCTGAGGTTTTGATTTACTCCTGTCCATATATCGTGATTACAATAATACAGCTCTATTTTCCTCTGTGAAAATAAGTGGTTTATCTTTGCGATGCTACATGTACTTCACGAAGTGGAAGCTTGATATCATCTTTAAATTGCTTGCTCGCAATCTGGAAATCAGGTGGAGTCCAACCTTGGTGCGAGGAAAGTCGTCGTGGAAGTCTGTGACACCATTGCCAAGCGAGGCGGCCGGTTAGCTGGCGCGGGAATCGTGGGAATCCTTCAGAAGATGGAAGGGGACTCGAAGGGTCTCATATTCGGAAAGAGGACGGTTGTGGCCATGGATGGAGGATTGTACGAGAACTATTCCCAGTACAGAGGATACATGCATGGCGCGGTCACAGAACTTCTAGGGGCTGAGCTATCAAGAAACGTGGTGATAGAACATTCAAAGGACGGATCGGGCATCGGAGCTGCTCTCTTGGCTGCTGCTAACTCAAAGTACGAGCACGACTTCTAGAGTCGGACAGCCTGATCGCTTCGACATGTTGTTGTAGCATTTGTTCATTCGTAGTTGATTGAAATTTGGTACGGGGAATTTTTGGTGGGTCAATTGCCCGGACGAAGGATAATAATAACGGAGCGAGTAAGAGAAACCGAACTTAGAAAGAGACTGTTTCAGTAGAGAATTATGTGACACAATGCAGAGGCAAGAAAGCGCTGCTTTTCTGATTCGGTATGCCACAGCGGACAGGAAGAGTCATCCGAGTCTCTAGCACATCTTGTTTTGTAACTTTGTACGTGAGTAGAGTTCTGTGCATCAACGCCGTGAAGAGTCAATTCCTGCTTGCACCAAATTGAGTGGCGAGCTTGGACGAACTCGAGGGTGTCGAGTTCTTCGGCGAGAGTTTGCAGAAGAAGGGCGGGTGCGGCAAAGGAGAGAGTGCAGAGGCTTTCCAAGACAAGAGCTTGCCAATCCAATAACCATTCACTCTCATAAAGCTGTGAATTTATGCGGCCAACCGATCGAACACTACACACATTTTCACCTTAATGCAGGTCTCGAGATGACATGTGATGGATATGGATGCTATGAAACTATGTGCTGATCCAATCTTCATTCGAAGTCCCTGTAAGAGATTATGAAACCCCATGCCTGTTTATTTTCATTTTGTCTTAAACATGATTCTTGAATTGAGAAGTCGTAATTATTCGATAATATGTACGTTGTAATCCATAACAAAACCGATACCAATGAATAATCAGATTTCTGGATAAAAATTTCATCACTGAAAGTCGTTTTCACGCTTGATTCTGACTGAAAACAATTATTGCCATGATCTCCTATGTTTTCTACAAAAGAGTTTGTACCATATTCAAAACCAGCAATTTTCCCAATAAAAAACAGACAAAATCAAAATTAGAAATAGGCCATCTAACCCAGAAAAAAAAATAAAAAATGAGAACTAACTTTTGGCATCAATCTATCATAAGAAAATGACATAAATAATCAGTAAATTTTGATAGAACGTGGAATGTAATTTCTAAAAATTTTAATTTATTTAATGTAATTTTTAGTTCGATGTGTAGCATGATCTCCGAATTTTTAAATTATTCAATATAATTTTTAATTCGTTTAATGCATCAATTTTTTATTGGACAAATTAAAAATTCAAGGATATATGACATATTGGAATGAAATTCGGACATCAAATTGAATTAGTTTTTTAACCAATTGAATTAGTTAAAAACTTAGAAAATACATTAGATCGAAGTAGTAGCGCAGGACCCTTTGCAAAGACAATATTGTCCCTGTCGTCGCCGTCTCTCTGTTGGGAATTTTTCAACGTTCAAATCGGACTCTGGTCTGGTCCAAAAAAAACATCATCGAAATCGATCCCCCTCCCCCAAAAGCATCGAAATCCCTAGTTCTGAGCTGCTGCCGCTCGCCCGTCCTTGCCATTCTCGGGCGTTGAGCTTGCTTCCCGCTCCCGAATCTCCTCCGGCGACCCTCGTAAAATGGTGATTCATTGCTGAGCTTTTGGGAATTCTAGGAAAGATTCCGGTTTTTTTGAATGGCTTCCATTGATTTGGTCTCTGATCGCGCCATTCCCTGTTGCCTTGATTCGCCAGATCCGGTTCATACTGTTGCAGAACAGGCAGGGGAAGACTCGTCTCGCCAAGTACTACGTCCCCCTCGAGGACTCCGAGAAGCACAAGGTCGAGTACGAGGTAGCCATTCCCTTTTTCCTCCTCGGTATTCGATTTTGCTCCGCTTCGCTTCGTTCCTCGTTTCTGGGCCGAATTGGTGTTTGCTGTTTAATCTTTTGCTCTTTCTGTGTGGTCGATGGATTTCTAGGTTCATCGGTTGGTGGTGAATAGAGATCCCAAGTTCACCAATTTCGTCGAGGTTAGAATCCTTCGATATTTTCCCTATAGTTGCTTTCTTTTCCGTTGCAGATTTGTCGGCTCTTTTGTGCAAATGCATCGTAAGCACATGCTATATGGATCATTCCCATTGATCGTTGTGGTCGCAGCGATTGACTGACAAGGAGAATTTAGGCGTTTGAGAACTCAAAAGGAGGATCATAGGGAAGTCGAAAAGAAACAGAGGAAGAGGAGAAATGAAACAAGCCAAGTGAAAGATTAGCACTGAACTTCTAGTGACTTGGTGTTCTCCACTTGTCAGTGTCTTTACTTATGCACCTGAAACTATCATGTTCAATAAGGTGTCGTGATAGACTGAGTACACCTGACCACTGACTGGTTTACGAAATTGCAACCAAAGTGATCCATCACATGTAAAGAGTGGGAGTGCTTCTTCACTCAGCCACTCTACTTCTAATCATCCCTGCTTGCTTATTCTTTCTTAAGTCTTCATACAAATATCTGCATCGCTTCTATGTGTGAGTTTCTGTATGGCATTTTTAAATCAATAAGAAATCCAGATGGGACTGTTTCTGTGCAGTAAGCTTTAGGAAATTTATCTTTTCTTTTTTAGTATGTACGATGAGGAATTTGTTCACCGTTTGATTAGCTAAACATCCAACCATTTTCTTTACAGCTGATTGTACAGTGAACAATGTCTCTGATTCCATTGCCTCGATTTTACAGTATCACTTTAAATGTCTTTTCGGGTGCTCAAAAGTTCCATGTTTCCTAGTTGAACATGAAGGTCCAATTGAGATTTTCAATTGCAGTTTCGGACACACAAGGTTATTTATAGGCGATATGCTGGGCTTTTTTTCTCCCTCTGTGTTGACATAACGGACAATGAGCTTGCATACTTGGAGTGCATTCACCTATTTGTAGAGATTTTGGATCACTTCTTCAGCAACGTCTGTGAACTAGACTTGGTATTCAATTTTCATAAGGTTTGTCCATAAACATCAGCTCTACTCATGTCTGGACCTGCTTCTTTATCACATCTTGCTATTTTATGCTAGATTATTATATATAATCAGTAGTCAGATCTTGTCTTACTTTCTATTTTCTAGTGCATACTACATTGTTGCTGCTGTCTGAATATGTGGGTGGAGCTGGACATTAGAAATATGCTCTCTCGTATAGGGTTGACATACATCTTTCTTCTTCGGTTGTTGGTGGACTGGGTTTCTGGATTAGTGGATGAGCTATTTTTTTTAAGTTTTCTTTAGTTTTAAATGGTCGTCATATTTGACTTTACACCAAAAGTCCCATTTGCTGTTGCATCCACTCACTGTCTTAGTGCTGTATCTAGCTGTTTGAATTGACTAATTTTTCCCGTTTCATTTGGATTTAAGCTATGAAATGGATTTGCTATATATTTCAAGCTACTTTAGGGAACAGGCTGACAGGATCAGTGCTTGACGCTTTCTTGTTAGTCTGAATGGGTCCTAGACACTAGGAATTATCTTGAAGCTCAAGAAGCTTCACTCTGTGGAGGGTAAAATCTATCCCATTGTGTTGTGCTCAATCAAATTTTCTCTGTTTCTCTGTCACTATTGTGGATTTATGCTTTGCTTTTACTGGAAAGTTCTATTCATTTAGGACAATGAAGGTTGAGCTATTCCAGCTGTTGTCCCTTTTTGTTTTCGGCAAAGTTCTAGTTATTGCTTTGCGAGTGGGTAACTATGCGAAGATGGTGGATTTGCGCATTATGGTTTTTAGGTTTTAGCTTGAAAGAAGCACACATAAGGTCTCAGAGAACAAGTTGATCAGAAATGGAGGTTTGACAAATACTTGAGAAGTCTCTTACTCCCAATCTGGAAAAGTGCACTGAAAGTCCTACAAACTTGGCACGAAAGTGCAAGTGAGTCCTAAAACTTGCAAAAAGTGCAATTGAGTCCTAAAACTTGTCAAGTTGACTCAATCAATTTCTTTCGTTAGTTCCGTCTAATTTGATGAACGGAAAATGCTGAAGTGTTATTTTTTTCTGACATCCACATCAGCATTTCCGTTTGTCAAATTAGGCGGATCTAATGGAGAGACTTAATTGAATCAACTTGACAAGTTTTAGGATTTGATTGCACGAAGTGTAAGTTGCACTTTTTGCAAGTTTTAGGATTCACTTGCACTTTCGTGCCAAGTTGTAGGACTTCTAGTGAATTTATCCCTTTCCAATTACAAAGTGAAATGGTGTCGGTAGTCTGCCAAAGTTCCTGGATATCACAACAGTCTGAGCAAAGCTAAGGAATCATGATGCTGCTCACTTTCTCTATCTTGTGTGTAGTGTCAACTTGTGGTTCCTGAGGTTATGCGTCATTGTGTTTGTATAAATTGTTCAAGTATCCAAACAGTGTTATTCATTGTCATTCTTGACTAAATTATTATACCTATATACTCTTTGATGTTGCCTCCGTCTTGATGGGGACACCAGTATGTTCATCAAGGTTGTAGAACTTGTTTTGTCTGAAATCAACTCATCGTTTTCCCCCTTGTGAAGGTTTATCTGATACTTGACGAATTCATCCTTGCCGGCGAAATCCAAGAAACAAGCAAGAGGGTAAACATCTTAACAGCTGGTTGTCAGATTGACTTCCTGCTTTAGTGTAGCAAGATATTTTCCCTTTTTGAGATTGCTTCAATCAGCTCTCTGTTTCGATTGTTTTTCTCTTTTCTTTTTGGTTTTCGCGGGAGGGAGGAAATGGTTGCAGTTGAGGGTTCTAGGGGTTGAATATTGGATAACTCCAACACTACCTTTAAGAGACAGAAATACAAAAGAGAAGGCAACTGTCAGCCCAAAACAAAAAAGGCAGGGGGCGGGGGGGGGGGGGGGGGGGGAAAGAATCTCTCCTGGGTCCATGTAGTGATGGGAAAGCTCACACATGCACATGCATACACTATGTACCTTGAGATCATGCAGGGAAATAGAATCATGGACCATGAACAAGGTCCATGTCACTTTTTATACAAAGCATATGCTTGTCCTCTTGGTTCCCGCAATTATAAGTAACGGTCACTAAAGCTTTTGTTGTTTGAGTTGCAGGCAATTATAGAGAGATTGGGGGAACTTGAGAAGCTAGAGTGATGCTCCTTTTACCATCTAAAGAAATCTTCGAGTGGGAAATTCGATATTCTGCCTCCCTCCCCCACTCGTGGTTGAACTACAGTTCGGTGTAGCTATTTTTTCCAGAGACGTCCTGTTGTATTGTGATTGGTTTTGTCCATATTGCTCGTGGAGAAGTGCTATTCAAAATTCACTTCGCATAGCGATTCGTGATTGCTTCTGGTTATTGCAGTTTGAGGAAGTCTATCCCTGTCATTCGATGAATCGTCCGTGCTGAATTCCAAATGTTACGGGATAGAGGCCCACCTTTTATGTAATTCATCTTTTATGCCCGCGAGTGCGAGACTGTAATCATGGTTAATGTCTGCCTTTTTCTTTGTTCCATATACTTGAAATTGCTATAATGTGTGGCTCGCAGTGTGGGAAAGCAGGTTTCCTTTCCAAAGGGAGCCTACAGCTTTAGGTTAGGAGGACAGATGCTTTTTCTCGAATGAGATTGCTCGTGCATTCGTTGAAATGTCGAAACGTGATTAAATCCGCTCGTGAGGAAGTAAAATCGTACGAGATCTATAGATCTCATTTTCTTCTGAGTGACGAACTCAGTACGCTCGGAAGTCTTAAATTCCGGCTTCTCATTATCCCATACATCAGCTTTTTCACATGGTTGACCATATGTTACGAAAAGCTTAAGGACATTTAGGACGGCTTCCATGGGTTTTCTGGTTGGCATAGCAAGAGCAGGTTACCTGGCGGCTGTACGCTTATGATAAAGGAATTCTTGAGTATTCATGTATAGCCGAGGCCAATAGTGAACAGCGTTCACGAGATTATTAATTTGGTTATTAATCTTTTAATAATATCGATTTCATTCTAAATAAGTTTTCTTAATTTGTCATTTGAGTATATCCGATAATTTTCTTTTTTCTGAAAATCACCTACTTGAATGTTTTCCATTCTGCGCGGCGCGATTGATGCCGGCGTTAACATTTTTAGATAATATTTTATAATTTTTGGGAAATTTTAATTATTTTTTCCTCTTTTCCATATTTTTTCCCATCTTGGCTGATGAGGGTCGTTAGAGCTCACCGGCCACTAGACAAGAGCCATGAAGCCCTTACTAATTGTGGGTGAAGGCAAACGTGCCTATGGCTGCCGAGGCCATGGCTATCCTCATCAGTGGTTGCATCTACCCTTATATGGGTAAGGTTGAGTGAGGGACGCAAGTCTCACCGATCATACTGGGAAAAAAAAAAGATAAGAAGTAAGGAAAAGACAAAAAAAATTAAAATGTTCATGTCAATGTCATCCATATCATGTAGGACAGTCAATGTCCACATTAGCGAATTTTTGGTTAAAATTGATAAAATATGAAAATACCTATAATTAAATTGATGTAATTGAAATGTCTATGATTGAATGGATATAGATGTTATATATTTGTAACTTTTTTGGATGATCATTCCGCAAGAGAGACAATTGACGATAAAGGGCATCTTGCATATAGTTCACATAGTGAAGTGTGTCCGTTGGAAGGGAAAGTTCTACTCTTCTAATCGCCTAGCATGCTCCTAGTACGCAACAACCGCTTAAAGGGCATCTTGCATATAGTTCACATAGTTGTGGTAAGTGCCGGAAGTGCCCGGCGGGACGCGGCCGCACTGCGCGCAGCACGTGCCGCACGCCTTCTGACACGGCCTCGGCCTCGACGATAGTTTGTGCCTTGCGGCACACACTCCGCCGCGATCTGCGAGGCTTTTCAAAATTGGTACATTTATAATTCCAGAACGACATTGTCATTGTAAATCTGTCCTCCGCGTCTGTGATGGACAAGCGAAAGATGATAACATTTGTACGTCGAACTTTCAGGAGTGATCGGCGAATGATGGATGGTATAAAATCTAGCTTCAACCGTTGGATAATAGATTGTTAATGAAGTAAATAACACTCCGAAATCACCAAGGGAGGTCCGTGAGAGTGCCTTACGTACCCATCCTGTTGAGAAGAAGCGTTTTCTCCGCTACATCTCTTTCTGCCTGCTTCATTCCCACGGGGAAATGAGGGGGAAAATGATCTCCATTTGGTCAGTCTCTAAAAAGCAACATACGAAGAGCTTCACCAAAGACAACAATCTAGTGGCAGTGGACTGAAAACGAGAAGGGGTTTACTGTATTGCCGAGTCCTGAACATCATCAGCCGCAGCGACTTCGTGGAGGAGGAGGAGAAGAAGGGAGGCAAGGGCAACCGTGAGCAAGGAAGCAATCAAAAGCTTGGAGTTGGCCATGGACTGAAGGTGGCTCGAAGCGGAGATGATGATGTTTTCAATGTGTCATATGTTGTTAATACCTAAATTTTGACGACCCATTTAGGTTCACGTTGCTTACAACATTAAGGGATTAATTATTTAGTTCCCAAATAAAATTATTGTTAAAATAAATTGCATAGGATATGGTTTTAGGAATATAAGATATCATCCACAATTGCATTTGCATCAGACTAGCAATGGCATGAATCCAAGTCAACTGCTCGAGCGTAGCCCACATTTCAAGAAACGCTCGACTAGCATAAGAAGAAAGGGCCTTTAATTATCCCAAATAAAATGTTAATTCAGTCTATTAGAACTTAATTGAAAAAATCCTAGACTAAAGCCCACTTTCATAAGAAGCCCGGCCAATTAACCTAAGTCGTTAGTATTATAAATGATACATTATGCTTCACGTTTTAGGGGGCCACACAATACAAGCACACGGCCATAGACAGAGGGAGAGAGAACGTGAAGGGAGAGGCTGAGTTTCTCTTTGTAATTTTTTAGACAACACCTCTTATTGGTGCTGCAGGTTATGCCCTGATCTGTGTTAAGCCAAGCTTGGTCTCTACTCGTGCTGTTCTTCTTTGCTATCGTCGTCAGGTGTTCTTGGCCCAACTAGCACTCAATTCCCATCCAGTACCTCCGCGCAATTTCCAGCAAATCTCAGCTACATCAACTAAGTTTTCGAGCAAGCACCAGCGCATTTCGTTGCATTTCATTGAATATAGTGAAAATCCGAAAAGAATCGATGTTTGCTAATGAGTGTTAGTAGAAATCATATCAAGATGATTGATTGATTTTTCTCATAATATTGCAAATACTTACATTACTTTCGAGGTAAGTCCACCCTTTTCCTATATTCGCAATATATTTAACGCTTTCCTTATTGAGCGGAAAATAATATCCATGCACCTGCATGATAATCTCACATGTTATGTGGTTGGAATTAAAATTGATTAAATAGCCCACGCAAGCATATTCATGAAATAAAATGTACCTAAATAGCATTAGATTAATCAAGTGTAATTAAGTCTCGATTCCAAACTCTCCAGTTCATAGAGGTATAGTATGCTCTCAATGCTTTACATGTATTCGTAATTGATCCACTATAAATAGATTAGTGGTGACTCCTAATTAAAGCTAAAAACTTAAATTTTATGTTGCAAATCGATATGGAAGAGATATCAATCTTAATAATCTATTAGTCAACCCATTAGGGGATGTATCGTTCGGGGAGGTTGCAACGTATGTAATATAGTATTGGTGCATGAAACGAGAGAAAGGGTTAATCCCAAGATGAGAAAGAAAAGGCAAAAGAGTGCGACATGCCTGCTCATGATTCTCTGACGCGTACGTTGAGGCCCCAAGGAGACGATTGAAAGAGAATAAAGGATGTGTGGAACCAAGAAGAAAGTGGAGAGAAAGAAGGTGGTGGTCGGGAATATTTGGTAGGGGGGAAAGGCTTTAAAATCATCGACAAGCTGTACTTACTATGTTATTGTGCGAATAATGCAGAAGGATATACCAAAAACTCTCTCTTAATATAGTTGAGCCAATGTTTCTTTGGTCCTGCTAGTTCACGGGAAAGATCTTAGTGCATCTCTAGTGCCTACTATTGTATAGTTAGGATGTGAAATCTCTTCTACCTCTGTCACTTTACTTTAGCCCTCAGCATACTGTTGCTAGCTAGAAATTGCCATAGTTTTTTCTTCTCTTTCTTTTTCAAGAACTCTGTGATGTCTAGATCAGTTTTCGCGTAATTCAATTAGTCCGCCTCCAAGAAAGTTCTGAAGGGCACACCATCATCATGTGGCCATTGGTTTGAACAAATTCAAACTTTTAAAATAGTTTATCAGTAATCCCGATCAATTTTACATATAATACATACTAAATATGTACGATAACTTCTCTATGCAATCAAAGTTATCATCAAATTTCTTAACTAATTCGAACCGAGTTTTTCACGAGCCACATTTTCCACCGCCTCTTGTTGAATCAAATTTTCTTCAACCTCACTTTTGATTAGTGGGTTATAAAATCGCTCGATTTTAATTATTTAACTCAGGTTTACATGTAGACGGCGTCCTTAACTCGTAATCCATTGTTCCCTCCGATCAGGGACGGAGGTCAATCATCTCTTGTTTCCAAAATTGTCTCGGGTCAGCGTATTCCATGATCAAGTGCCGGGTGGAAATATAGTCATCAAGAGGAACCGCCCAAGCTCTGCTCCTCTTGCTCTCCAAAGCATAAGGAGTTATTAAGGTTAATTGCCAGATTTCTATCGTCTCTTCATCCACTGCCTTCCTTTTACACTTTATCGAAGGCCTCATCTTTGCCTCTTCTGTCATAACCTTGCTCGATTAAAGCCAAAGATTCTCGGGGGACCCCTCAATGTTTATAGGCACTTAAAACAAAACAGTTGGCCCCGAATGATGAGGGGTACGAGAAGAGCACTGATCGCTGCCTAATCAAGTAGACCTCCATTTGTGTCCACATTAGCCTTTACAGGTCTTGATCATGATGAGCCCGACTATTCAATTTTTTATGGGATAATGATATTATAAATTGTCCCTAAACATTGACTCAACATGTAATATGATACTTCGATTTTTAATTTGTTCAATGCGGTCCCTGAACTTTGACCAAGTGTGCAATATAGTCCATAAACTTTCAATTTATTTAATATGGTCCTTGAACTTTGGTGTATGTTTGAATTAATGCTTGAATTATATGAAAAAGTTAGATGCTATGTTTACATTAATGTAAGTTTAGGTACCATATTAAATATTTTTATATAGTTCAAAGATTAGTTTTGATATGTATAAAAAGTTCACGAGCAATATTGAACAAATTGAAAGTTTAGGAATCACATTGCTTATTTAATTAAAGTTTATGGATCAGTTGCATCATTGTCCCATTTAATTTGCCCCAACACATACTATGTTGTTTAATCATAGTACGCGGCAGAGCAATAAGTATGTGCAGTGCACTAGTCGATCAAGCTTATTTTAAGGTTTTGTAGAAAAGCAGCCCCTTGTTTCTCCCATAAAAAATGATAGATGAAGATTCTAAATCCAATAATATTTAATCTTCACGGGCTCATCTCTTCTACTTGTATACAACTATGGTTAAGTAGAATTGAAAGGGATGCTTCTTTAGTAATGTTGCTGGTGAAATTTCACGCAATTCCCTTTAAAGAACAATCAATTCTTGAAGAAATTCAAATGAGGTCTATCATAAAAACTGAATATAAACTGTAATTAGCATTTTTCATGTGCCCACGCTTTCTCGATTATGTCATTTCTCTTCTGACCACCAACAATTCCTCCCTTTTCTTCGCAGCATGCGCAGTATGCTTCAAGCTTTTGTTTGGAAATCTCTCGTTATAGAGAAAATTCAAAAGTAGGGTTTTACATTTATGTTGATTTAAGGTAAATTTGACAAACAGGTGATTTTAAAAGTTAAATACAATATTGAGCTCTAGTTTAATCTCGATTTTGTGGGGAATGGATTCCCTACTTTGCCCCCCTAGCAAAGCAGGGAAATCTAATCAAGGCAGCCATCCGATCAATAATCAAACAGCTGCCTTTTTTTCTAAAAAGAAAAGATAAAAAGGAGCGGGCAGTGGGGCCCATCCCTCTCTGTCTCTCACAGATCACCTACTTTGAGAGCAAGGAATCCGGATCCGATTTTGCGTACTGCTTGGAAAGTTGAAAGTGTGAACAGAATAAAGGAAATTGATGATACACAAAACAAAAGGAAAATAAAGCAGACCGATTTAAATAATTACTTGAAAATAAAGACCATACTTTTAAACCATGTATTTAAGAAACTATGTCGAAAATACAGTATACGATTAAAAAGTGTGTATGAAGATGGACTTTATCCAATTTTTTCATATTTAAATCGAATAAGAGATTGAAATTTAGGGATGACAAGTAAGAAGCTAAAGGAAAAGTACCAAAAAGGCTTAAATATTACATTTGTAGCAATTCGGTTGTAAATATTTTGATTAGGCCAATCTAATCCTAAACTATTTTAAATTGATACCAATTAAATCAACCTGATCAATTTTAGTTGTAAATTATTGATGTAGACTTAGGTGTTGGTTCTCCTAGATGGTATGGCTATCACTGATATTGACATTTTTCATATGATTTTTCTTTCATCTTCCCCTTTTCCTTTTTGTTGATGATCGGCCACTAGCCATAGGCCATGGCTGGGTAGGGCTAGCCTTGCCTAGGCCAGAGTGACCATTGGTGGGGCCCTCTTGCCAAATCTTGTGACACCTAGGCTTGGGCGGCCATGATAGGCGTCGCCTAGGTAACGATTGGCCTCGCCTTTGCCCAAGCAAGGCCCAATGAGGCTGCCTTGGCCGGGGCAAGGGTTAGCCTTGCTAGATCAAGCAAGAGGGGTCTCGTTGACCCTAAAGAAGGAAAAAGAAAAGAAGGAAGGAAAACAAAATTCAATTAAATTATAAAAAATGTTCACATCAACTTGCAATGTCACGTAGAATTGTTAACATCTACTCAACAATTTCTGGTCTAAATCGATCGAATTGATACCAATATGAAAAGGCCTAGGACTAAATTGGCACAATTAAAGAGTTTACGACTGAATTAATACTAATTTAATAAGTTTATGATTTGTTTGTTACTTTTCCTTGAAAAGCTAAAGGTTATTGATCAAGCACCGGCCACACGGCAACATTATGGTATGGGGCAACCACAAAAGGTAAAATAAAGTGCCACACGGCGAGTTTCTAATCTTAAACATGACAAATCCAACTTTATAGTATAATAGAATAGGTCGCATATACAAAATCATATCACAATCTAAAAATCATCAAGACAAATATGGAGGCAATCTTTTAAACCTCCAACACTTGCCAATTTTAAATGATTATCCAAGCAACTTTTATATTTTCTGACGCACATACATCAAATACATGTCTGTTTTCCTTTCATCCGCCGTGCATCTATATGCATCTATATGCATCACGGACATGTATTTGGTGAGACTGCCAACTCGCAAGTCAACTGGCTGATGACACCACCGTTGTGCATTGTATGCAGGATCTTGTCGTCTGCATGAGAGTTCATAAATAATTTTGGAGGAATTGGCTTGCAATATCAGTTGATATCTGGTGCAACTTCGTGACATTTCCCGGCCTCCGTTCCTTCGAGGACGGATCGATTCATAACCTCCACGCAAGCAAAGACTATGACAGCAGAATAAGCGTTGCAGAACCAGCTGTTGTCTGGTTGATCACTGTCGTAGAAAATGACTTCAAGGAATCGCCAGCTTAGGGGATGAACAATCTGGAACCCAAGTTCATGCAAAATAACTAGGGTCAAAAGAGATGCTAGGTTTAATTATTGGTGGATCGACATGGGGATCAACTAAAATTATCGACTAAAAATTTCGTCGTCTTTGTAAGAATTTGACCGAATTCTTGATTCTTATCCGAGTTATTTGTGTCAGAATTTTTAATATAATAGTTGGTTATCTATCGGTTTACCATATCGTGCGCTGAGTTGCTGTAGAAATATAAAAAGCCCGTACTCGTGAAGGTGACCATGGCAGCGATGACTTTAACTCACGAATTAATAAGAAGTACAGCAATTGAAGATGGTCTCTGTGTGGGAAATGGATCACCTGCTCTGGAAAGTAAACGGAAAAGCGTAAACTTCTTTATTGCTGCTTCTCTGTACACGGAAATTTCGACATGATACTGGGGTTTATTACACAGGAACATTCCGTCACATATGATACTGCAGATCACACACTGATCAATTCTTTATTCTCGGCAACACAAGTCCATGGGGATGATACACAATCCCCAGTGGATGCTTTACTAAATTAAGGGCACTTGAGTCTGCCTCCATGAGTGGTCATGCGGGCGTAGCAAGGGAAGACGTCCGTGTTACCGGAGGTCCCTGGCGGCACACAATTGCAACGGGCGCAGCAGGTCCCGCATGCCCTCTTGCACATCTTCTGCCTAGATGCCAACCGGCACCTGGCCGCGCAAGCCGCTCCACAGTCTGAAGAAGGAAGAGCTCACGGGTAGTAACACGGACCGAGGACGACACAAAAAAGGAGAAGAATGTCGTACCGAATGCTAACACGCGTGTCATGCATTTACGTTGTTAATTTAAATCCATGGGAGAACAATATGTCGAGGATGACACCGGAGCTGCGGTTTAGATTGAGATTTTTACCTATCTTTTTGGCGGCAGAACTTTCCACTGATTCAGAGCTCACCTCCTGCAGCACGACATATGGAGGTCGAGATTAAACGGAGGTATAAAAAGACTAGAAGAACTTCATCAACATGCACACGCGTTGAGAGAGAGAGAGAGATTCCAATTACAGTAGCATCAGCTGCTTCAACCAGCAAGTGGAGAGCGAGGAGGGAAAGGAGCAACCAAGCCAAAACCTTGGACGGAGACATGACTGCTCGAACGATCGTGACTGATGGAGGATGTTAAGGATGTTTTCTTGTCTCTTGCAGGATGGCACAACACGTCGGGAGCCGACGAGCCCTCTTATATAGGGAGGCCCTCGATCGAGTTGAGGGTTGTAATTCTCGGTAGGTTTTATGTGAGGATGGGGATATTTGGCGCATCAGCAAATGGGGGCAAAAGGGAACGAAAATGCCAATTGGTGCACTTGGTGATGCATGAGACGCGTGCCGGTGCATTTGGTGGAGAGAAAAGAGACGAGGGAGAGGTGCTCTGCCATCATCCAGAGGTGTCAAAACTCCTTTTGACTATGGCTTTGCTTTTGTTTGCTTGGCTGGTGGGAGATGGATTTGGACATCTCAATCGTCCCAAAGCACAAGCGGCTCGTGGTTTTCTCAAAGGTACGCGTTGACAAGAGTCCATTTCATAATGCGAATTCTTTAATCCGAGGCCAAGTTGTAACGCAATTCTGCACTCCGTGTGAACGAATAAGATATGTGTGAGAAAGATGCGGTTGCCGTGAGATGTCAATACTTGGTATGTCGGGAAAGTTATCCAATTTTTTTTTTTAATTTATCACATTTTTATCTATTGAATCCTAAATCTTTTGTCAATTTATGGATAGAGTCAATCCGATCAATTTCAACCGAAAATCACTGATCGTGAATACTATAATTGCCAAGTAAAATGACTAGCGTTGATGTAGACAATTTTTTATAAATTAAATTAAATTTTCTCTTCTTTTGTTATTTTCCATTTTCTTCTACCAAATCCGGTGAGCATCGTGGGCTGACCCTTGCGAGCTCTCAACGGTTGTGATGCCCTCACCATTGTGAAAGAGGGTTCTAGCCCTCTTCCAAACCTAGTGAGGGCTATGAAGCCCTCGTTGGCCACGAGCAAGGGCAGCAGCCTTCGTCCAAACATCGCAAGGGTTTTATGGCATTTGCTTAGTTGCCGGCATAGGTTGGTTGGTCCTTGCTTGTGATTGGCGAGGGTTAGCCGACGATCCTCGTTGGGTTTGGAAGAAAAATGGAGGAAAAGTAAAAAGAAGAAAGAATAATAAAAATAAAAGTTTAGAATTTTCTAAAATTATTTGTGTCAACATTGATGGTAATGTATAAGACAGTCAACGTCAACCTCAACGATTTTTAATTAGAATTAAAAATCGTTGAACGGTTTGGGAGCCAATTGATAAGAACACAATGAATTTAAGCCTTTTGAACAATTTTTCCACGTTACGTCATACATACTAAAAGGTACATGAAAGTCTTCTGGCATAGTCATTTACCTAAGTCAACTTTTGCATTAATATTTTAGATTCAAGTCTTTCGACCAATCAAAGACGGTTCTTAGAGGTGATCAATTTCCGATTCCCTTAGGAATGGAGATCCAGACCGGTGGAATCAGTTCCCTATTATTTGGAATTGGGAACCGGACCAAACCAGACTAGGCGGTCTGGTCCAATTCCCACCCAGTTTGATTCGGTTCTTGAGTGGATAATTCATCTTTTTCGTTTAAGACTTCCGGATTAGGAGAAGACGCCATGGGACGACGTGGGGAGGTGGCAACGGTGGCTGAGGAATAACACAGACGGCGTCAGACAGCAAGAATAGCAACTGGGATGATTTGAAGCAAGCTGAATGATGTCGTCGGTTAGGGGTGTGCAAGTGGAACCGCCCGCCCCGGAACTGCCCGGAACGTTCCCGGACGGGCGGTCCGGTTCCCGGTTCCACAAAAAATGGAACCGGGAAATTCGGTCCGGTTCCCGGTTCCGGGGGTGGAATCACCCGCCCGGAACCGGACCGGTAGTTCAAAAAAAAAATTCCTCACAAGCCCACTTCGCTCACTCGGCCCACGTTCACTCAGACACTCTCGGTCTCTCTCTCACAGAACAGTCTCACTCGGTCTCTCTCTCTTAGACTCACAGTCTCACTCTACTCTCGGCCGACCGAACAAGAACAACAAACAACACTCTTGACGTCCAGAACAAGAACAAGAACACTGGATTTTCTGGACGTCCAGCAAACTTGACTTGGACGTCCAAACCGGACATCTAGTAGCCGATCGTGGATGTGGACGAGTGGACGTCCAGAAAATGCGACGAGTGAACCGTGGACGTGCAATTATTTTCTGTTTTAAAATTTTTTTTTTCGCGTTAATTGGAACCGGGAACCGGACCGGACCGGCAAGAACCGGACCGGAACCGCCCAATCTTGTTCGATCCGGTTCCCGGTTCTCCATAATAGGGAACCGCCCGGGAACCGATCACCCCTATCGTCAGTGAGGCGAGGTAAGGCGTGGCCAGGGCTCATGTAGAAACAACACTAGAGAACAGCACCGCATGGCGTGAGGATGGCGCGACATAGTTGGGTGTGGCGTCGGTGGAGCACAGGAGCTCGGCGAGACAGCGGCGTGATACTGAGGCCAGGATGAAGACGGACCAGGCGTAATGAGCACGGGTAGCGCTGGAGGTTCGGGCAAGACCAAAACAGGTTACAGTGACAAGGGAAGAAATCGCGTTGCGCTGGGTGGTCGGTGAGGCAAGCTTCGGTGACTAGGGGTGAGCAAGTTGTACCGCCCAAACCGGGAACCGCCCAGACCGGTCCGAACTGGCTGGGTCAGTCCGGTTTCGGGACATGTCGGTCCAGTCTTCGGTTCCCAAAAGTGGAACTGATGTCCAAGCGGTCCAGTTCCCGGTTCTTATGAGGACCGGACTGGACCGGTTAGAGATAAAAATATAAAAATGAAAATGAAAAGAACCGTGGATTTTGCCTCCTATCGTTGAATAAAGAACACGAGTTGCATGACGCTATGAAGACACCGTTGGCTTTCACTTGTCCCAATCTTACTGCAAGTACCACTGCAATTGCTCAATAAGAATCGCCACTAGATAACATCTCACAGGTGGATACGGAGCGAGAAGCAATGCGATGTGCTCGTGTGAAGTGTGAGGGAGAACTCACATTTTGAGGATGTTGCCGAGCCATTTGATAAGTGGTTGGGTTCAACCGAATCGTATGATTTGATGGGCATTGATCCAAGTAAAAGTTTGCTGAAAACGGTCATTCCTGGGTGGTTGTGGAGAGGGATGACACTAGCTGAAGGAAGGAAGAATATGCACAACTGCAAATAGACAGACCAAGCAGAAAACATGTAAGCCAATCTAGGAGCTTTTCGATAACTGAATCAATGCAACGAACTTCAAGCTAAAAAAAGTTAAGACGTCTGGGTTTGAGTCCACCCGATCCCATTGGACCGCCCAAGAACTGGACTGGACTGACGGGTCCGGTCCGATCTAATCCAGGACTTTGGAGGTCCAGTCCACAGTTCTAGAGAACAGGAATTGGTCCAACCGGTCCGGTTCCCGATTCCGAGAGAGAACCGGACCGCCCATGGAACTGATCACCCCTATCGGTGACAAGACAGCAACAGGCTCGAAAATCTGGAGTTCACGAGGGAGAAGACGCAGCGAGAAGAAAACAGAGGGAGTAGGTGAAGAAGTTGCGAGGAAGAAGATGCAGTGAGCGTCGCGCCAAAGGGATAGAGGAGAGAGAGTGCTGGGGGTTCAGTGTGGCAAAGGACAAGTGAGAGAGAGGGTGATAAAGTCAAAAAAAAAAGGGGGAAAAGTGGTAGAGTTAGCGTGAAAAAGGAAAAATATAGAGATTGAACGAATATATAATCATATTATATATAATTATATATATTTTAATAAATTTACTTCGGTCCAGTTCAGGTGGGCAATTTCACCCCGGAACCCGGAATTCCCGGTTCCACACCAAGAACTGGACCATTCTATCCGGGAACCGGACCATTCCACCTGGGAACCGGGCCATTTCACCTAGGAACCACCCGGAACCGATCGGTCCGAGCAGACGGATTAAAATGCTCACCCCTAAATAGATCATTTGGAGACCATATCTTCCTTGCGGTACCACCCAGACGAAGCAACGGTTAGAGCAACCAAGCCTAGAGCCCTACGCTGCTCGGAATGCAAGTATTTATACATAGTGAGACCTCTTTTGCGTCCGTGCTCAGGAATTGGAAAGAACTCTCATCTCAGATGGATAGTGCTCGTGGAATCCGAATGGAAATCCGGCCATTCTGTGACAGATGTTGGTATTCTCAGACTAAGTTTTGATCATACTTTAGGAAGAAATCTGCAGCTTTTATATAACCAAATCTAATAGCTTCAATCTCTGAAACTACAAGTTATCGACAAACAGAAACAGACCGAGGTTCAGCCGTTGATACAACACTGCCACCACACCAACAAACCCAAAGCTCCAAATCAAACCCCCCTCAAAACTAACTAGGATTTTCCAGATACAATCATCACGTGGGATCGATCAGCTAATCCTAGTCCTTTTGAAAACCCTGTAGATTTAACAGAACCTCCGAGCACAATGCACCGGGGCTATTGTGGGAAAGATGTGTGAAAGTCGTAGTATGATTATGAACTGCAAGAAAGTCAACATATCTGATAATTTTAGGCATGAGATCAGATGAGCTCCAGAAGATATGGACCAAGGACAGCACCTAAGCTGCATATTAAGCTACCAGGAGATCTCCACACAGTCAGCAACATCAAAATAGATATCAAATGTCAACATCAGGAAGCCAATCTGCGCAAGTTTTTTCTATGGGAAGCTTTATGTACCGACATCCACTAGATAGAAAAAAAGAAAAATCTATGATAACCTAACAAGAGGAGGTGCAAAAGGAACTAGAAAAGAGTAGCTACCATCTTTTGATGGTATTAGTCTAAACTGGTCGCTGACTTCTTCCCGTATTTTTTTTTAAACATCATTCACACCACTCCGGAGGGGAGACGTAGAACAAGTTGTCCACCAAAGACGCTGTAACAAAGAATCGATTATCAAAATGCATATCGTGGAGGTTCAATTCATTGTCTGAAGCAAATATCAAGCAGTGCATTAATTACCTTTTGACATAGTAGTAGCAAAAATCAGCAAGGATGAAAGTCTGGACTATTTCAGACAGGAGGACCATGGAAGGCCACAGTCCGTATCCCAGTGCTGTCAGTAAGCCTCCTCTTGTGTCCAGTACCTGAATGAAACAAGGTAAGCGACATTCCCACACCTTTGCAAATCCTATTTGTGCATGCCACAAACTTCATCAAATAATGACAACACTCAAGGATTTCAGAGACGTCACAATAAAGAGATAGGCATCCATGGATATGTTCCCTTTATTACAACACTCTTTCTTTATCTGACCATCCTGTGGTAAATTGTGCAGAAGAGGGCAGTAACATAGTATGAAGTTATAAACAAACCATATGCTCAATGGAAATTAGCAACATTCTTACTTATAAAAGCAATAAAGTTGAAGAAAATAAAACTCAAATCTAATACCCAAATTCTTAGATACTCATTTCTTGGCCCATTAGCAACAGAAAATACGAAGTGTATCCACTTCCACTAGAATGCAAAGCAAGAAAATGTAAATCAGAACAATGCCCTAGAAGGTCATTTTAATTGGCAATACCAAACTCCACATGAAGCACACACAAAACAAGAAACAGGAAAAAAAGAAACGACCAGATGGCAGATGCTTAATATGCAGACAATATATGCCATGATGATCCCGAAAAAGAGCCAAATTTATGCAAACAAAACAATTAAGTAAATAATAGATGATAAGATAGAGAACGAACTCATAGCTTTTAATGGTAAAGCATCAAAAGAGCTGAATGTATCAATACAAGCATGTCCATCAGCCCTAAAAGGTATAATCCACCTAAATGAAGCATCCCTACAGGGATCCATATATCTCCTACATATGGTATCATGTATAACAAAAAGGAGAGCAAAGAAAAACAGACCTGGAGTACCCAATGGGCACAACTCAAAAACCTCGCAACTCCTAGGGCGAAAACATAATGCGCTGTAAATGGCTCCACAATCTGAAACAACACAAACAGAAAGAAATAAAGTCTCAATATAAGTGACTCAGCCATCAGTGATAGCCCTGTCCTAGAAGAAAGAACGCCATCTTAAGAGAGAATAAGTAGCATCAGAAGAAACACAATCTTCTCAGATAATGCTAAAGCTAATCTAAACAGAGAACTGTGGCACATTTGTTCATCAGCAAGAGACAACATTTAAGAAAGCTATGCTGCAAAAAACTCATGGGGACTTCCTCTCAGCCTAATGTAAAGCCAATACACTAGACGTGATGTTTATGTGTCGGAATGCTTGCAGAGCACCAACTTTACAGGGTAGAGAGCAAATTGATAGAACAGTAGTTCACAAATGAGCAACCTCAGACCTAGCTGACACAAATACACACAATAAATAGCCACAGGTTTAGAGTAAAGAGGTGAGTGGCAAAAGAAAAAGGAGAGCGATCATTGATCTTTTGAAAAGAACTACGATGCAAAATTGCTACTTAAAATTTGCAAAATGAAGATATCAACCAAATGAAGGGGCTTAAGGCATCAATCTATCTCCAGAAGTGCAAGTGACCAGCAGATAAAGAGTACATCGTTTTACACCCGGTTTCAACTGACATAGCCATTTTCCATGCATATTGACATTAGAAGATTTGCATATTGCAGTACCTTTGTGTTCTGCATTACACGGAGCTGGGGTAGCACTGAAACAGCTTCAAGATAAACACAAAAGGCCCAGCAAATCCTGTTAATGATATGATGATGTGTTGAAGGGTGAATCAACAGAGATAGCACAGCACATGGAATCACCTGCATTAAATGCAAAAGGGGAAAACACATCAGAATGTAAATATAACAATAATGAATAAACTTTAATGGATGCAATTAGAGCCCAACTTCTTGCAGCTCTACATTCAAATTCCCCGATTTGGATGCCTCAAAGTAAAACTACCAGCTCAAGTTAACAATCAACAAAATTGGAAAAGGTAAAAGGGGAGTAAATCATAATCATTGGTTAAGTTGAATCTCAAACAGCTTAGCAGGCTGATAAACCTTAATACAAGTAGCGACATTCAATTATATAGTTCTACCCTGCCCAATCTACCTTCAACCGTTTTTGCAGTCCTCATAGACTATAGAATTATAGCAACCTAATAAAACAATCGATTGACTGATGCTCAATACACCTTCAACCTTATTTATAGTCCCTCTACACTATAAGAATTGCTTTATTGACCTTATAAGACAATCTATCGATTGATGCAGATTTTCAGATAATTCAAGCACATACCTACCACCTGACTACCAGAAAAGAATAAAATGAACGGACTACCATAACAAGCTTAGCCTTTTGAGGACACAATATACAGAAATAAATCCAAAGAGAGAACCCTTCGTATGTCAAGGTTTCATATATCTTTTCATTTGGGTCCATTTGAATACAGGCACCCACATCCAAACATAATCTTAAAATAATTTGCAAATAAAGATGGAAATGTCTATTCCATAGTTTGCCAGTAAAAAAGTCTGTTGGCAACCAAAAAAGAGAGAGAAATTCTAAACTGAAGAAACAAAGCTAAAGAAAAGGCAGGGCCTCATCCTGCGCCGTACCCATGTACATAAATAGAGTGTGGATGGAGGACTCACCACATAGTAAATAGCGAAATTGTCTTTGTCCTCCATGTAACTCGATCTCAGCTTAAAGCGAATCATGTAGATGACCCAAAGAGTGGTGGCTAGTGTAGCTGAATCGAGTAATGTATGGATATCATACTCCATTACGACACTACAATAAAGTCTCACAGCTAAAAACACAGCTGTTAGTTCCTGTGATTTGAGCGACAGCCCTGAAATGAAACATCATTCAGGAAAGTATTCAGAGACTGAGAATATTATAATCATAAGAATAGAAAATTGATCAAAGAGCTGACATCACTGTGTAGATCAATTATTGATGAAAAGAAGTTCTCAGGATCACTTTTTCAATGTAAGGAAATAATTACTAAGAAGCATGATCATTTAAACTCAATCGCATAGATAAAAGTGAAAATGATGTATCGCATTCACCATTCAGGGTCAAAATTGCTAATTTATGTCTCTAACTTTACAGCAAATGCATTTTTGCAAAAAGAAAGCAAATGCTCCTGCCTGTTAAAGGTTGCAAGTAGTCACATGTCAAAGTCACATCACTGTCTTAATCGTTAGTCCAGAAACGTGCATGATCAGAATCTCACAACTATACATTTCTACTTTTTTCATCCCCTTCCCTCTAAAGTCATGCCTTCAATATCGAATTGCCAAGTAGCTCATTATTTATCTCAAGGCACCTCATTTATTCGAACCTATGAAGAAGACTTGCGGTAGTAGTGCGATCGACTATCTTATGCCATTGCACTCCATTTATAAGACATCTTGAGAAACGTCCACATTTTCAAGAATCTCCTACTAATAGCTCACATATAAAATAAAATTAAAAAGGGGGAAATTTCCCCTGATTATTTCACCTTGAAGCTTTCTCTCTCGAGTAATAGAACAGAGTCATCTCCGTCTCTCGAATTTTACAAACCCCACAGACATCCACTGAAACTACCCGATCCTTGCTCTGGCAATCACAAGCAGCGCCGCAGCATCGACAGCACTCGAGAAACAAAATTTAATCGGACGAAACTCACACCAATAGAGCCTACACAGACCTCGGGCCAACACAAATTGATCCCACAAACAAGACAAGAGAGACAGTAAGACACCCAGGAAAAACAACGCGGATAACCTGCACAGGTCTTCTCCTTGCTGAGCTTGTAGATGAGGACGGCGATCCCGAGGGCGTGGACGGCCTCGGCGGCGACGAAGAGGTTGTCGTGGTCGTGGACCACCATACGGAGGAACACAAGCGCCGCCATGCCGGACACGACGGCGAGGAAAGCCTTCACCTTCGGCGGCTGGCGGCGGAGCCACATCGCCACCGCCTGGATCGGCCTCTTCGTCGCCTTCATCTCCCCCTCCCTTGCCCCAAAAAACTCCCCTCGGCTCTCGTCTCCGTTCGAACGGGCTCCTTCGCTCCTCCTCCTTCCTCCTCCGATGATGTCCGCGTCTCTCCGTGCGTGCGTCGATGTCCGCAAGTGTTTCAGATTTCGGATGGGGATGCGTGCGAAATGTCTTTATGAGGGCGGGGTTCGATAGGGTGCGAGGGTGGTGCACGGAGGGAGCCAAGGTTAAGCCGTCGGGCGCCGACACGTGTGCGTCGATAATTGGTCGGAGTAGGGAAGGTGGTGGGTTTTTTGGTGTTGGGCCGGTCAACCACCAGTGGATGGATGGATGCAACCTTTAATGGTGGCGCCACCAAACTCTCGAGTTCCCACTGGAGTCGCACAAAATCCCAAAATTGGTGCTGCTGTTCACCGCACCTCCTCACAGATCACAACTGTCCTGATATCAGATCCCACTGATAACAATAGTTAATTGACGATCGGATCTTGTCCATCTTCGATAGATACAAGTAATATTTGGAAATCCACATCATAAATGGCACATAATAATCAATCAAGCGATGCAAGATTGAAAAGATCCATACTTTAGTAACGTCGGATTCAACGTGGTCTAGCGTTACAGAGCAACATAGCGTTCTTTTTGTGTGGTTGATGATCGCATATTGTTATAACGTCAAATGACTAGTGGAATGCTAAGTTTATGGAAATGATGTGATCGATTGTGAATTCACATTTAAGTAAGTAGACCACATCCAAGTATTCACCATATCTCACATTATTCCATGTATTAAATGTGCAAACCAATGTTAATGTGTCGAATGTTTTTCACTCTGTTGGCACCTTCTCGACCGCAGATATAGTACGAGCCATTGAAATTTTGTTAGGATAATGCTATAAACATGTTATATGACAGCTAATTTAGTCTGAAATTTATTATATGGTAGCCAATTTAGTTATAAATATTTCAGTTATTTTAATTCGATCCTGACGATTTGGTCGTAAACCTTTTAATTATATCAGTTTAGTCACAAATCTTACAACGATTTATCAATTTAGTCTTAATCTTTTTGATGTTCCGTCGATATGGTCTTTTCGAGTAATTTTGGTCAAAAATTGCTAAGATACTATATTACTAAATCATTAAAAATGATCCAATTGATCCAATTAAAAAAATTAGGATTAAATTACTCGTCATAAAATAATTTTAGGAATAAATTGACTGCCTTAAGTTGTCAACTCAAGTCAAATTGTCTCTCATTATTAACTTTGCTGCGTCATGTTGTATCCTCCTCTTATATATTGCGACTCTAGATGAGGTGACAACTTGAAGATTCGCAAGTAAATAATTTCCTAAACCGGTCCCCCCAAGCTTTTACCTCGTTACCGAAAGACCAGAAAAACCTCAGCAACTTGCTTTAGGCAGTGTTCATGGCGATGCAGCGATCCCGTGAAGAAGGAGGAACAGATAATCAAGAACTGGTCCATTCATGTGATGGCATTTGCATACGGTAAGGTAACCCATCTCCATTATTGTCGTCAAAACAGCTGACAATTCAATGTCGAAACTTGAAAAATGCTTGCGTTCCGTTGCGCTTGCATCAATCTTCACAAACGTTCATGAATTAATACTATGAATAAGCTGTGTAATCAAGCTCCTAGGGTCTTGGAGGGAACGTACATGGGGTCAACTGGACCAGGAAGCAGATCTTTTTAGGAGGGGCTTCATCTGTTTGTCTTCCTCGAGCGAGACCATTCCCAAATGAGACGGGTCCTCGAACATCATCTTAGCCACCAAGTAACCGGCGATGGACCAGGTCTGGAACTTCCTGGCCTGCTTCCCAATGTACCTGCCGAGCTTCCCGTCGTAGTACTCAGGCCAGTGGTCCTTGGACAACCGGTTCTCCATGAGCTCGATGGAGCGCCTCGCTATTTGCGGGCGCCCGGTCTTAATGCACGCCGCCGTGAGGAGCCAGAGAAGCACTGCACCAACCCATTAGGGGAACAAAAAAACAAAAGAAACAGGCAATTCTGAGACATAATTGAGAAGGTCAAGAAATAGCTGATGAGCTTTGTTTGTCGCAAGCCACATGTGCGTCGTGAAAGAAGTTTAGTTTCTTCAAGCATTTATGTGGTCTTTTCCCTGCATTCTACTGCTATTCTGTAGCTTTTTTTTGCGTTAGATAAGTTACGAGCATTCTCACCTGGCCAAGACCCTCCATTATGATAGCTCCACCGAGTATTCTTCGGGTCGCATCCGGTGACGATCCTCCATTCATGGCTTTCTATTGCCGGATAACATATCTTCAGCGGCATCTCGCCGACCAGCTCTTCCCAGCGTTCTTCTATCAGATCCATTATGGCTGCAGACTGTTCAGGGGTCGCTAGGGACGACAAGATGGCCACGCAGTTGCCCAAACAGAACCACCGGAAATCCATCTTTGCGGGGCTCACATTCCCGATGAAGTAACCGCCACGCCTCGGCATGAAATCGAACACCCAATTGGGAAGAGAATCGGGCATCACGTTGAACTTGTTGACCGCAGTGTGAGAATACTCCTCGGTCTTGTACCTGTATATGTCATTGAGCTGCTTCAGGTCCAGCCAGAAATAGTTCCTCATGTGGTAGCTCAATGCGTGGAGGCGCTGCACAATCCGCTCCACAAATTCCTTGCCCTCACCGTCTTGCTTAAGCAAGACTAGGGCGCACCGGAGCGCCATAAAAAAGAGGGCCTGGATTTCAATCGGATACCCATATACACCCTAACATCGCATAGAAAGAATGAGAAAAATCAGGTCATAATAAGGATGATCCAATAGTACGTGCTTCCAATAAGCATACTAGCTATTAATAGACATGACCTCATTTGAACAAAGGGAAAATGCAAGAAACCAACCATTCTCCTGTCAATCATGCAGCATCCGTCTGCGCATAGTAGCGTTGGGAATGTGTCGAAACCTTCCGAGAGACATAAGCTCAGGATAAGGCGCATGCCCCTTTGGCACTCGGGCAATTCTGCTAAGGATGAATCGCCTGTGGACTTGGTATAGGCACGGAGCAATATGATCCACCAGAATCCCGAGTCCACTGGGGCTACTCTCCCTATTGCGGTCTCGCCAAAATCTGCAGTCAAGGTCTCGTAATTCCTCGCTGGGTGATGGATCACCTTGAAGCTCGCGGGCATTACCCCTTCCCCAAGCTTGAACTGGTCGATCATCTTCTCTCGTGATTGGAGGAGAAGGGTTTTGAGGAGGAAATTCTTCACTATTTCCGTCTCGCCATTCATAAGAAACGCCAACGCGCTTGGGACAAAGTCTCTAACGAATACCTGCCAAGTAGATGAACGCGATGTTTTTTTCATACTCATTCTAAAGAAGGCTTAAGCGCAAGGAATAGATGGGCGGATCAGGTGTAGCGGTGGAACATGTCAATGTAATTTAAATTCATACTGCTTTTGAATTGTTCAAATCAATGAGACAAAGTATGGACGTGTCAATAGGCCATACGCCCACAATCAGCAACTCTTTTGCCAGTAACATCAGATATTTAAAATATGATGACAGATGAGCTTATGAATATGCATTGTGGATGCATAATAGAACTCCATTGATATTGTTGTTTTGACCTCTTAGTGGAACCGACAATTTGAGAAAGAGAAGACTACATTCACCTGATCATAGTTCAGTTCTTCTGCAGAATGATCCAGAGCGGCAATAGTCCCAACAGGTTGCCCCCGGAAGCGAACCACAGACCTCCTCAGGGCTTCCCATGCATCAGCAATCATAGGGTGCGCCTCGTAGTAACCCTCGGATCGTGGAGTATTAAAGCCTGACCTTCTTCCTGGAGAGTATAGATACTCATGATTGTCTAGGATGCGAAAGTTGTCAGCCATCCTATAAGAAGGACGAGGCGATAAAGTGATCGACATCTCACAGTATGACTTCTCATCGAACGATCTTTTTCTCTCTACGCTTATCGGCCTTGGCCTGTCCATTAACTTAAAAATATCAGAGTCGTCAATCTCAAAGGTTGAGTCGGCCGTGTCGTGACTTCTCATGCTTCCGTTCAGCGACACGTCCGTGGCCATTGAAGACATCCTTGATTTCTCTCGACAGCGAGCAACAAACAACTAAAGGCTTCTAAAACCTGCATTTATCGACACGTAATAAAGCACTTTACAGTCAAGAGTGGTGGAGTTATCTCCTACGAACTTAAAGCAGAATCCCCAAATCACAATTCATGAACTATCGACACAACACAGTTGGACGCTACACTATTTACGCAGCAGAAAACAGCAACTAAATGCCGGTCAGTGATTTAGCAGAAACAGATCGAAATGATTGTTAAAATTTGACTACCACTCTCTGGGTGCCCGCAAGACATAACTACTGCATAACGTGCATTTCTTTACTCACTCGTTGGCACAAACATGAGCGCGTTACGTACCAGTTCGAATCAATGATGATGGGGGCACCACGTGCAGTGAGGAGCCAACAAGAATCCTCCTTCGAAGTTTGAACAGTTGATCACCCAGTAAAAGCTTAGAAACAGAATTGGGAGGCATCAAAAGAACGAAAGAAACTTGCCTATTCCATCGACAGGATCGCACATGCCGTGGCCTAAATTTTCATTTATGCTAATACGGGGAGGAAGGTGAACCCGGAGGGATCATCTCGGTTTGTCCGGTGAATGGTTTGGGATGATCTCCCCAAGAGCTCTGTCCCTTTGTCACTACCAATCTCCAATAAAGCCAAAAGGCAAGCACTGCATTAGGTGCGTTTAAAACTGTAGAAAAAGCTATGTATTTGTCGGCAAACTGCAGCTGTTTTTGGCTAAATTGTGAAGGTATCTTTTCGTAAGCGATGACTTAGAGGGCCGATGCTGATCTGCCTTCTCCTGCAAACATTGAATCCCCCTTCCATGTGTAGTGTGGTATAGTCCCCTTAAACAAAGGGTAAAATAAAGGGTAAACGACCCAACTCAGAACTTGTCAGCTACACAATTCATTGAGGATGTATAAGATAAACATCAGACAAAAAAAAAAAAAAACCAAGACTTTTACTTGATTTTTTCAGCCCTTTGATTTTAGTCTGCCAGAATTGATATTTTCTTTATTTAACATTTTCCCAAGATGGACCAATAGGATACAACCGAGATGTTTTCACATTACTTTAGAATCAAGCGTTTCCTATTTTAATTGATATAAGAACGTAGCATACAAACCACTTGCCCCTAGAATGAAAATAATTAGTTTTGCTTCATAAGATAAATATTCTTTTAATTGCAGTTGGAATGTAGCAATCTTGGAACAATTGTCAAAAAAGTCTTAAATATTTTACAACTTTGTTGATTCAGCCATAAACTTTTTTTTGCCAACTGGCTAAAAGCTAGTTCTTAAAAATGGCTTCCACATCATCAGCGGAGGGAATTTTAACTTGGTATACTTGTTAACCATTCGTTAATCGTTCGTTAGCATGTGAAATGCATATGAGTTTCAAACTTGGTGTATCGTAATCTTGTTTTCTTAAGAAAATCTCTTGTTTAGCCGCGATTTTCTATTAAAAATTAAATGAATAAAGACAATGGAGAAAAATAACTAAACGAAAACATTGGTACCATAAAAATAAGTATCAACAATAGAATTGGAAAACAAAAATTTTTAAAGTTTGATGAACGCATCAATAAATTTAATAAGATATTTTATAAAAAAGAAGCAAAATTTAGTAAAATGGAAAAAAAAAGGCCTAAATAACAGAAATGTCAAATTACAAAGTCGAATACTTGTTAATGCATTAGTGGATAATCTATTAATGAAAAAAATGATTGATCAGTAAAAAGTAATTGCAAGTATAACCTTGGATGTCAATCATTTTCTTGCTTGAATTGAGGACATCATACCTTGTACAATCTTTTTATGTAGTATTTACCAGCTTACATTAACTAATCCTATAAATAATTAATCAACTTCTGTCATTTGACCTTTTTGGTTATTGAGGCCTTTTTGCATTGTACTAAATTTTCTTTTCTTTTTCTTAAAACATCTTATTAATTCTATTAAGGTGGCCATATATTTATAAACAACTTTGACAATTTTTTTATTTTAATATTATTACTTGACATTAAATCTTTCTATTATTCGAATTTTGGTTAATTCAGTTTTTGATGATTTTCTATGTTTCTTAATTCAAATTTCAACCTTTTTCTTTGAGGTTAAAAGCTACGAGGCCCTTTTAAGAAAGAGAACATCGACTTCGGCTTTCGTTTGTTTTGCAAAGGAGAAATGATTTGAAATATATTTTCCTAAATAATATTTTTGAATAATATATTTTTATTTATTTGTTTTCTGTAAAATAAACGGAGCTTTTGTATATATTGGGGAAAAAGAGAAGAGAATCGGCAAAAACGGTTGCGTAGTTGGCGTTCGGCGCTCCTTCGTCGGAGTTCCCTCACTCTCGCTTCGAAGCTCACCTCCTCCTCCTTTAGAAGAAAAGAGTTTCCAGGGAAAAAGAACCCTCTTTGATTTCGCTTCCACCGTCAACCGCGAAACGATGCCGTCGGAGGACGCGAAGACGGCGATCCAGTCGGCGAAGGAAGAAGACGAGGACGGGATGAGCTTGGGCTCCATCCTCAAGGACAGGAAGAACAAAGCCCTCAATGCGACTCTCGCCTCTTCCTCCAAGCCTCGCCCCAAGGAAGTTAAGGTGAAGAAGGAGGAGGCCGGTGGCTCCAACGACGGCTCCGACAGGAAGAAGCCCGTGAAGTCCGGTTCGGTCTCGGTCTCGGGTCCTGGGTCTAGGGTGGTTAAGGTGAAGAAGGAGGAGAAGGTGGAGGAAGACGACGACGACGACGACGACAAGCCCATTTCGAGGAAGATGACCAGTGTCAAGCTTGACAAGGTATGTATTTGTTCTGGGGTCTGGACTGGTCGCAAAAGATGACTGTTTTATGGGTTGTTTTGCTGAATCACTGCAATTGAATAAGGAGAGAAGAAAAAGGATAAATTGGTCTCTCGTTTGTGCTAGATTGAGGTGCTCATAAAAGGTTAATGTCGGATTGGTTTAGTAGTTGGTTTTTCTTTCTTTGGTTGAAGGAAGCGAATGTGAAGAAGAAAGTCAAACAAGAGGATGTTAAGACAGTTAAAGTTGAAGTAAAGCGGAGGAAAAGCACGCCTGTATCGAAGGTAGAAACTGGGAAGAAGAGGGAGAAGAAGGTCTATGATTTGCCTGGCCAGAAACGCGATCCTCCTGAAGAAGTACAGCTGCTTTTTCCTTATGAATCTCGTTCACAATGTGTAAATGAAGTTAACTGTGGATTTTCCCAGATAAGGTAGTAGTTCACATTGTTTTCTGGATTTGCAGAGAGACCCACTGAGGATTTTCTATGAGTCACTGTACAAGCAAATGCCCCGCAGTGAGATGGCACAATTCTGGTGAATATCTATTCCATATATCTGTTTGTATTAAGCACAATAGAGTTGAATGTGATCGGAAAGTTTGGTTATGAATCTAGCTAGCCCATATGTGTGGCTCCATGATTGTGTAGTCAAAGTAACTGTGGTTTTGCAGTATGATTCTTTGACAAGAGAGGTTTTCCAATAGGCAACATCAATTAGAGTTTGCAGTACTGTGATACTGGCCAATTCTGTTTCTCCTGTCCGAAAGATCATGCCTATTTTATATATTCTGGCTACACAAAGTTGCTGGCCTTTGATGAGGACCTAGAAAATGAGGAAATGGTCATGCTTAGGTGTATTTCTGTAAGAAGCGTAACTCGTTTAGTTAGAATAGATGAGCTTTGATAAGAGCATCAGTGGCTCCTTTAGCGTAAATTTCCTTGTGATACCCAAATTGATAGGGATAAAGATGATTGTTTCTTGATGAACTAATGGTACCTTTGCTGGTGGCCTTTTCAGAGACCTACTCGGTGTTACCTAACAGAAATGGAGAAAGTTAGCTTACATAATATGTATTCTGGGCCTTTTCAGAGACCTACTCAGTGTTGCCTGTTGCACAACAGAAACACTTAATAAGTATACTGGATATTCTGAGTTTATTTGAGTACTTTATAGTCTAGCATATTTCTAATAAGCATAAGCTATATTGCACATTACCTCCAATTATGCACAGCAGAGGAACGATATTGCATTGCAGATGTTATGTTGTCAATGACTGGTAGATATTCAATGCTCATGCTTATGAGTGCAATATGCCTTGCTATCAGTTCATGCAGTAAAGCATTGATAGTCTAGCTTACTTCAGAGGATCATATATATGGTGGTATCAAAAGGATTATATGCATGTATTAGATCTTTTGTCTGCATGAAGACTCTTTTTCTGTGTTTGCACATTTCAATTTTTCATGTCCATGTTCAAACGAAGGAGAATTCTTGCCATTGCAGGATGATGGAGTCTGGGTTGCTACCCAAAGAAGAGGCAAAGAAGGTTTTTGAAAAAAAACAGAGAAAGAGCCAAGCTCAAAAACTCAGTTCTCCAGCAAAATCTGCTGTATCAGTTCAGAGAAGCCCTCAAACCTTGTCCATCAAGAAGAAAGATTTGTCCTCTTCGCTGTCTTCCAAAAAGAAGATGGATGTCAAAATACTGTCAAAGCAGCTCAAGAAGCGTAAAGATGAAGACACAAGCTTTGGCGAAGATTCAGATGATGACTTTGTTATTTCTAAGACAAAGAAACAGAGGACGGCTAATTAGTTCTTTCGGTCTTAGCTGCTTTTATAATCTCCTATTATGGAACCTGATGTGAAATTACGTCATTGATTCCATGGATACTGAGGACAGATCTAGCTCTTCAGTGCATGCTTTCATTGGGAAGTTTCTTGATATTTTAGTTTGCAGATCTCCATTTGTATTGAAGGAAATTGATTTTCAACAAAACAAAGTTCTTCGATTCAGCTTAAGTCAGTGAGCCATTGCTTATGTGCTACGTAGTTCATATTGTACTTGTAGGATCTCAAGTGATGACTGATGAGCAGTTCAAAACTTCTATTACAGAGAGTAAAATCATAGATTGATATTGGTGAATCGAGGGCTTTTCCTCTCTCTCTCTCTCTCTCTCTCTCTCCCAGCCATGTTTGTGCCGATAATTCCTTCTGACGGTGAAATAATAGCTTGTATGACAATTTGTGTCACACAAGTGAGGATTGTTATAGAAGCGCGGTTTCTGTCTGGCTAACATATTGAGGACAGGTTTTGGGATCAATTAAAATGAAATTCTGCAGGATCAACTCGACTCTGGAATGTCAGTAACAACCATAAAACATATGTCCGAGCAACTGCTTGCCAAACTTCATATCATGATCATCTCAACATGACTCATGCAACACATACGATATGCGAAAACTTACGCGTGCACAGTTTTTATCACCTGCAAGAGAAAATACAAGAACAATTGGCTAACAAACATAGACTGATAAACCAGGAACTCCAATGTGTTGGGAAACAACATGGGAAAAGAATTTAGACAGACACAGACATAAGCAACAGCAACAAATAAAGGAAATAGATCCATGTACAAAACTCAATTTAAGTAGAAATGATTGAAGAACTTGCGAAACATCAGCCCTCGTAGGTCTCCTCTTCTCCCTCTTCATACTCTACCTCATCATCAGCAGTTGCATCCTGATATTGTTGATACTCGGCCACAAGATCATTCATGTTGCTCTCTGCCTCAGTGAACTCCATCTCGTCCATCCCTTCACCAGTATACCAGTGCAAAAATGCCTTGCGCCTGAACATGGCAGTGAATTGCTCGCTCACTCTCCTGAACATTTCCTGAATGGAAGTGGAGTTCCCCACAAACGTGGATGCCATCTTCAGACCCTTTGGTGGGATGTCACACACGCTGGACTTCACATTGTTGGGGATCCACTCCACGAAATAGGATGAGTTCTTGTTCTGCACATTGATCATTTGTTCGTCCACTTCTTTCGTGCTCATCTTCCCCCTGAACATTGCAGAGGCCGTGAGGTATCGGCCATGGCGGGGGTCAGCTGCGCACATCATGTTCTTGGCATCCCACATTTGCTGAGTCAGCTCGGGAACAGTGAGGGAGATGTACTGCTGAGAGCCACGAGATGTGAGCGGAGCAAAGCCGACCATAAAGAAGTGAAGGCGTGGGAACGGAATCAAGTTCACTGCCAATTTGCGGAGATCAGAGTTCAGCTGGCCAGGGAACCTTAGGCAGCATGTCACGCCACTCATGGTGGCAGAGATCAAGTGATTTAGGTCTCCAACTGTGATACAGAATTCCAAAAGCAAATTTTAGAATATAGGACCCTGTATATTTAAATCTCGACACATAATTCAAATGGAACTCACAGCTTGGAGTGCTAAGCTTTAAGGTTCTGAAGCAAATGTCATAGAGTGCTTCGTTGTCGAGAACCATGCATTCATCTGCATTCTCGACCAACTGATGCACTGAGAGGGTGGCATTATATGGTTCCACGACTGTGTCAGACACCTTTGGTGAAGGGAAGACGGAGAATGTGAGCATCATCCTGTCAGGATACTCCTCTCTGATTTTAGAAATCAGGAGAGTTCCCATACCCGATCCTGTCCCCCCTCCTAGTGAGTGACATACTTGGAAACCTGATAGAGAAGGAAAAAGAAATAATGAGTTTCATCCTCTGTATGGAATTTTGTGTCTGTGTAACAACTCCACCATTAGCACTCAGCCATTAGCATTGGTGCATCATGAATGCTGATCTGTTGTGCCCGTTCCAGCATCAAAAGACAAGGATTGGATTAATGTGAGTTCTGACTGACCATGGATCATGCTCTGCAGCAACTAAGTGGAATAAGAACCAGAGGAACTCAGACAGATGAAATTGTTACATCATTAGCCAACTTAGTTTTTGCAAAAAGACAACACATTAGGAGACTCAGTAATGTTCTTGAGCGAGTAGAGATGCACTAAGGATCGATCACCAGTGAACAGTATAAATTCTAGAAAGCAACTCTAAAGAATAAGAAGATTCAGAAATGTCATTTCCACAAAGGCTAAGTGCGATGCTATCAGTTTTCCCATTTGTTTCAATTGACATTGAAAAAGCTAGAAATTGGAAACATCGAGAAATATAGCCATGACGGTCTATTTGGATCAGGCAGCACAAAGAGCAAGGTGTAATAATATGCTTCGTTGGTTATCACCATATCAAATCCGGTCTTGCATTCTCTAATCACGATAAACTTAAACCTCACTAAGGACTGTTATGTAGCTCCAGGTAACGTGAGACTGTCTTTGATTCGATGGCAATCTACAAATCTAGTCACCAGGATGCCAAATTCAAACTTGACTACATAAGAGAGTAGTTGCTCTATTTTCTTGGTAATCAGATTCAGCTCATACACTAGCTTGACTAATATCACTTTCGTGGTCATCAACATCTTTGCAAATCGAACGAAAAGCTTCAGAAGCTAGAATGCCGTTGACTGAAGCGGACAAACATCTCAAAAGAGTTGGGTGTATGTTAGGATGACCGGAAGATAAAAAAAATGGGTTTTTATTTCCGTGCCTAAACAATTACAAATCGAGTAATCAAGTGTCTTTACACGTCGAATTTAATATGCATGCCTCGTCTGATCTAAGTGCCTCTTAACCAGTTTTTCGTCGGCACTACAGGAAGACGGGCCACCCCAGTCATCCTTCTCTGGGGAGGAGATGCCTAGCTGTCTTTCTGGACTTATTATAATGCGAGTCTCAGTCATGGAAAAAGGCATGAACAAAGCTCAAGAAGAGATAAGACAGCCCACCGCCATGTACCAAGAAGCCTCATCATTGCCCCGAAAGCTCCCATTTTTTTCCCCACCAGGGGCCCAAAAGGCTAGTCACCATTATTTATTTGACATGGATGACGATAATTAAAATGTCTTCACTTAAAACACTTGCTCAAAAGGGAAGGCCAGAAGGCAAAGTTTGTCTCCATTCAATAAAGATGGGCAATTATTGCCTAAGGCCTAATGTCGGTGCTAGCGTCGACTGCGGAGCTTGACAACGACGACTCTACTGCTGTCATCACTCGAGCATTGACTGTCGCGCTGCCCTTTCTGTCCTAAAGATTCAGCTAGCCAATCGAATCGCCCATCTTATCTTTCTTCACCAACAGGCCATATTTTGATCAATCCTAACATAATCTGAAACGGAAATCTAAAGGATACTGGACCGCATGCAGATATGTATCGGTGGAAGGATCAGAACAAAAATAATGCTAAGGCTTCAACCCTTCACTGAGAATGCATTGTGAAGGGCAATGAGGATTCAAACGGAACTTGAATCGGAAGTATACGATCGTGGTTGATGGAATCGTGAAAATGTATGAAATTAGAAGAAATTATGATGGACAGAGATCACCCATTTGGTTGGTCGTTTAGCACGTCTCCCTAACTCACATGAAGATAAATAACCGCAATGCGAGATCCGATCCAATGCGTGCGACCGAAACCGGCAGAAAAAAGATCGAGTTTCGGGAAATGCTCAGACTGATCAAGATTATCAGATCTCGACCAACACCCGCCGGAAACAATGTATGCACATACGGACGGCGACGAAATAAGCGCGCCAAAACGAGGAGATACCTTGCAAGCAGTCGCAGTTCTCGGCCTCCTTGCGGACGACGTCGAGGACGGCATCGATGAGCTCGGCGCCCTCGGTGTAGTGTCCCTTGGCCCAGTTGTTGCCGGCGCCGGACTGGCCGAAGACGAAGTTGTCGGGGCGGAAGATCTGGCCGTAGGGGCCGGAGCGGATGCTATCCATGGTGCCGGGCTCCAGGTCCATGAGGACAGCGCGGGGGACGTAGCGGCCGCCGGAGGCCTCATTGTAGTAGACATTGATGCGCTCGAGCTGGAGGTCGGAGGAGGCGTCGCCGGTGAACTTGCCGGTGGGGTCGACGCCGTGCTCGTCGCAGATGACCTCCCAGAATTTGGACCCGATCTGGTTCCCGCATTGGCCCCCCTGGATGTGAAGGATCTCCCTCATCTTCCCCTCCGGCGCCGGTGGAATTCCGCTCAAGATCTTGGGGAAGCACGGGTTCGATGGCGTATCGAAATGCGGGTGCGGGCGTGTTCTTGTCGGTCCAAACGGCAGTTATATGGAAGAGAGAGAGAGAGAGAGAGAGAGGGAGAGAGGGGCGGTTAAAATGGTAATAACAGAGGAAGAGGGATGCATACGCCTTCCAAATACATTGGATAAGAAAGCGGTTATGCACGTTCAGTCGTGAATTCATTGAAAGTACTTAAATATTAATCAACGACTTCACTTAACGATTTAAATTTTTAGGACGTTTGGTAGCGATCCTACAAAATATTCACATTCAAATCTTACTAAGACGTTCTCACCTAATGGCTTAAGTTTTTAGAACAATTGGCAGTAGTTCTATGAAACTTCGCAAATTCGACGGTCAAGATGGATCCGACTCCCTTCGTGTCGTCCTCAAGATGTCTAATGGTACTCGCCGAATACTTCCAAGACTCGAATTAGTCCGTTACCCTACCCTTATATAGGAATACTCATTCAACACAAACAACTATCGACACATGGTCAAAAAGATTTACTTACAAAGTCCGGCTTCGATCATTCGCATTACCCATCAACCATGGGCGGACATTAATGTACACCCGACATTAATGTACGCTCTTAGAGCCGTAAGATCTAATCAGATCGACATAAGACCTCGTGTGTATTGTTGGGCATTGTTGTGAAAAAGAAAAGAAAGGAGGATTAAAAAATGACTCCAGATCCCCATGATGGGATCTCATGAATGAGGGAGAGGAGAGGGGGGTATATCTGTCGAGGGAGGTGGGAGCATATGGACAAGGCATGCATGTGGGATGCATGTGCGGACGACATGGTACCACCACCTCATGAGGCTGCAGTTTCAGGCAAAATATAATCAGTGCACATGAGATACGCCGCGACGGCAGGCACTACCTCGGATTCTTTCTCGCTTGGTCTCTCGCCCTACGATCTACTGCTATCTTAATGCTGTGGATCTCGCGTTCAATTTCTGCTTGTCAAGGAACTTAAGAGTGAGCGGGTCGAGGTGAGTTGTCTCAATGCGCTGCACATTGCAATCAATTGTCCTTTGCCTAGGGTTAAATTGTTTGAAGGAAAATTATTTTTCATGAATATTTTGTTATTGTTGCACTTTTCGATATTTGGACGATAAAAAACTAATCGATTTTTGGAAAAACGTTATGTAGAAATAAAAAATGACAAGTTTGGATTAGAGGAACACGACTTTTCCCTTCTAATAAGGAGGAAATCAATTTTCCTATGCCACCATTCAAATGAAAACTGATTATTGTTCTTAAAAATGATTTTCATGAACTTTTTTCTTGATCATGAATTGCTCCCAAAAACAAACTTACTAGAAAACGTAATAATCAGGTTTCTGTGATTATATCAGTAAAAATCATGGGCCAATGTAACATTAAACTGCGAAAAGAGGCAAAACTTCCTTAGAAGTAGGAAATCTTCCTGTATCCTTAGGTCTTAGCTCGGGTCTACAGCAGATGAAAATTCATTCACAAGTCAATACGTGTAAATGAATCAAGAATTTTTTGCAACTCTGTTTTTTATTTTATAAATCCTTTGCCACGATATTCTTGCATCTGCCCCCGATCAGACCAGTGAGGACCTAGGGAAACGGATGTCGCCATCGGCTCCATTGTCTTCACAAATTAACATACCCACCAAGTCGGAACAAAATCAATTCAATCCAGACATTGTGTTCATACGTTCATCGCCATGCTCTTCATACTACTCTTTTCAGGTAATCGCCAGGTAATCCTCACGCACTGAGATCTTAATATGCGAAAGCCGGATTGCTCGACTAAACATTGAGACAGAAAGAAGTTAAATTTGTAGTCCTGAAGAGTTCAGAGGTGATTGAGCCTTTGCAAATGAGACATGTTGATCGGTCCAACCGCAACACCCTAATCAACCTTGCACGTTTGATGTACTTGTGACATAGTCGTTGTTAGTTCTCTCAACGGGAGCTCACAGGAACTGCGTAGTCCCATAGCATCAGCAGCTTCTATAGAATCCCCAATGTGAAAGATCGCAAAAGAAGGATTAACCATATTTCGCCAGCAAGGGTTTTAAAGAAACCAATGACATCATATGGATCTTCAGGGAAGCGCATGACAAAATGATTTCAGATGCATTTCAAGATCAGCAAAAATATAGGGTCACTATTGACAGAAACATAGTTCAAACAGAGCCGAATCAGACAATTTTAATAAGTACAGACTGACCACAAGGCAAGCCAGCATTCCAGAAGATCGTGCTATGTTTGAAGTTGTGCCTCGTTGCAGTATCTCTTGAAGTTCAACGAGTCGTCCACCAAGAATTCACTATGACAATCAGGACCTGAATTAGCAAAATTGGGTGAAGTTCACCCAGAAAGAAATCGATGGTTCAAGAAACTCACAGTATCCTCTCAGCCATCTGCGATGCTTCCCATCTCGGACTCCATGGGTAATCAGTCAGAAGCGATGACTTGATTGGTGCACCTTGAGGGTTAAAGTGCTGCAACCAATGGAAGTATTTTAGCTAGCAAAAAAGTTTCGACTAGGAAGCATTCCATATCTCCATGACAGAAATGGGAAAATAACCCTCTTCCTAAAGGTCCAAATGCAAAATCAAGAACTTACAATGACCTATATCGCAGCAGAACAATCTAATAAATTTCAAATCTGATCAAAGTAATAGAATTTTTCAAAAAGTATATAATCTGCTGTAGTTGTCTTTGTTAGAACTAGAAAAACAATGCTCCTTGCCATTATACAAGACTGGCAACTCAATTGGATGAGATATGAACCCAAAAAAAAAAACACCTCTGCCAATGTGTGTATGCATACGTACGTTTCTGTGCGCGCGCGTGCGCGCGCATGTGAGAGAGAGAGAGAGAGAGAAAGAGAATCAGGGGTTTGAAACATCTGAATTAAAGGCCGTGTGTTTGTGCTTGTCAAGTTTTGTTTAAAGAATCTGAAATACTTGCAGTTATGCAATACTGAGAGCTTTTCCTTTCACCGCATTAAAGGGAGTCAAAAGAATGAATTCTGCAAAAAGTTTATAAGCACTTCCTGCTGTTGCCTGCTCCTCTCCAGAATATAACACATTGTTCACCACATTAACCAAAACCAATATACATTAAGAAATAACTTACCTGAGAACTCTGAAGCATCAGAGCTGGTTGTTGTTTTGGAAATTGTGTTGGAATGAAAAGGTGCACCTAGAGAAATACCATTCTTAGAAGTTTTGAATATTATAGACAGAAGGCATGGGGAGCTAGAATATTTTCAGAAAGAGAGATAGAATGTCGGGCAAATGTCACAGCAAAGTACACAGAATAAAACAAATTCAACCTGTATACTTACCCTCATTTAGGACTCGGTTTATCACTACTAAGTCTGAAGCAAAGAATATCTAGAAACTGATGAAGCCACAATCATATTACACCACAAGCTCATGCATTTTTCATCCTTAATCACTAAAACTGAGATAATGGCATGCATTCAAGTAAGCATATTTTGAAGCTATAGATGAACTTGGTCTATCTGGAGAATATACCTAACTGAAATAAAGACAGATTTTCTTTTTCTTTTTTTGTTACATATGTGAGCAAAAAATCCGCTTATTATTGGAACAGAACATTGAAATTGAAGCTTTATCACCAAATACGGCTCAAAGTATCACCAGTATGACCTAATCAGTCCATTGATATAACTGTATAGCAATACTCCATGCACGGATCGTTCCAGGTGAATCTACCATGTCTTCACCAGGTCAGCAGCCTAGACATCAGCAACATGCTCAACCTACCACTACTTGAAGGCCAGTAATCATGTCTTCTGCTGACGATCATCCAACTAGCACACTGTCACTTCTGCTGATGAGATCATCCTAACATTCAGCAGGCCATACTTTACCATCACCAATTCAATCAATGACATGAGGACAACCAAACAGTCTGACCACAGAACATGCACTACCCCAGCTGTGACCATCTAGTTTCATCGCTTTAACATCTGGGCATTCATCCGCCAGATCTATCTTTAAAAGCCAGTTGCTATTCTATGTGCAATGTCTAAGAACTGCAGACTGGCCATTACAAGCCAATAGTTTAAAATCACCATCCTATGGACACTTGACAGCTATTTCAACTAATACACAATCACTCTGGGTACTGAAGATACAGAAGAGTAGGAAAAGAAGAATGATATGAGATAATCATTCAGTGACGCCCTGTATATGGAAAAAGAACTATAACCATGACCCCGTCATCTTAAAGTCATATGTTTTGTATGAAGAGATCGCATAGCTTAAGTCAAAGAATGGGACTCTCAGTGCAGTCACCTTTCACCTAAGCCACTGTAGACTCTTCAATTATTTTTTTTTGCAGTTCTTGTTAAGTTTCTATTGCCAGATCTTCCCACATCTGCCAGTATATCTCTCAAATCCTAGTTTGTGTTTCACAACTTCATAGATGCCGAGGTTCCACTGCAGTCACCTTTTACCTCAATCAGCAATGCCAACATCAGACTGTTCATGCACTTATTTTGCAGTTCACATGAAGCTTCTTTTGCCAGAATTCCCCACATCAACCAGCAGGCTCTCTCAAATTCTAACTCATATTTTCACAATTCCATAGATATAAATCATCCATGTCCACATTGAAGAGTCAGTGGAGAACGCTAGATAGTTTTCTCAACTACTCTTATCACTCTATGGAGTGAAGGTTCAATAAATTTGATGATACAAGGTAATTGCGACCTTGTGCAAAGTGGCTTAGTTATCATCTTAGATATCATGGACAGAAGAAAATGCAGCAAGTAACACGCACTCTCTTGATGAGCCATAATTCACCATTCTTATTCAGTACCTCAATGGATCCAAGTTCACGCATTCTAATGCCAGTCTCACAATAACTACGTACTATGAGAAGACTGCCTAAAATAAAATAGCTCAATCCACAAGACATCAAAGAAGACATAGTGAAATATAAGTAATACCAGAAAGGCAAATACACCAGAGGCTACCATAACAGTTGCTTTTCTGCAAAAGACCTGGCAAAACAAGCCATGAGTGTTAAGGAATTAGTCATAATGATTGACATATCTTTCCACACACACATTTGATCACGCATACCGGATCAGCTTCCACTGGTCTGCCCAACACAGGGGCTAATGCCTCAATAAAGTGCCTCCTAGTATCAATTAGTGAAACTGCTTCCATAATCTGAGAAAAGTTTGGCCATTAACCTTCTCAAGTATCATAGTTATTTAAAAAAATATCAACAGTTACAAGTAACTGCAAAAAATATGCAGACAACCTGTCCTTGAAGAGATTCTTCGAGATGGGGAAGGTATTCAGCCATGCACCTTCCAAGAAGAGAAAATCAAAGCAAGAGAAATCAACACCAGAATATAAGTACTTTTCTACAAGAAAAATAGAATCAAGAACCCTGCAGCATATAGGAATGCGTACATGCCATCCACCCATGAAGGAAGCTTGACATCATCCACCGAAAATAAAGCCTTCAATTCAGGAGTAGACACTAATTTAAGACGAGGGGCAGAAGCAGCAGATACATACTTCTTTCCAACTGGATACACAACCTGCCGCCATCAAAATTTCACATATTGCCAGATGCATGCCAATGAATTAAAGAGACCTTCTCAACAGAAAATTTGAGGAGACCTGTAAATGTATTTTCTGGAGATGTCTCCAAGGGCATCCACGAACCATTTTGTTTATATTCATGTCCAGCAGGGGAACTGCAAACTTTACCTCCTCTGGCTACGCTAAAATTCAAAGGCACAACAACCAGAAATATAATTGAAAGCCATTAAAAAATCAATACTGCTGCTCACTTGCAACTTAAATGAGAATGTGAAACACATCCTTCCAAGAAATACCTTTTCTGGTCCAGAACTCATATGCATTTCAATTCCCTGTAGTAAAGAAAAGGGAATCATGCACAAGAATAAACTGAGGAATGGTCCATCAACCTGGATGGACTGCTGAATGAACTCAATTAAAAAGTGACATCGGTCATATATTCCTTATTAGGAAGAGAAGTGAATCAGCAAGTCCAAACAAATTTCTACCATCAATATTGATGTGACATTCAGCCTCGTTTGATAATCCACTAGTCAATTACACCATAGGAACCATGTACTAGTTAGAACTATCCTGTCGCTGGTAATTAACCATTCCAATCAATGTAAGAGATAGAACCCTATGATCATAACGGACTTCATCTTTGGAGGACAGCTCAATCGCATATAGGAGTGTTTAAGAAGCAGAAACATTTAGATTCTTCCCGTAGTTTAACAATAGATTAACAAGTGTGAACAGAATATTACACTGATTAAAACTTGAGCAAACTAGTCAATTCCAAATGCCACATACGCAATGCCAACAGATGTCTCAAGCATTATACAAGCAATCTAGATGTTACAAGACTGCTCATGATAAGAATAATATCATCATTTTACTTCTCATAATATAATGGAAGAGTCAAAGTTTATATTGTCTAGAGTGATTTACCTCCCTAGACAAAATAGTACTGATCTCAAATGTCAGCCTATCATCATCAACCTCTCCAGCACGTCTCCTCTGATAGGCCATGTACTCATCCCTAATTAGCAAAGTCATTCTCCAGTTAAACACTTTCAACCTTTTAGGATATTCAGATCCACAAATTACAACGCATCAAATTCAAGAGAACGCTTGCTTGCCTCAGTTCTTGAATGAGAGCGCATAGCCGAGCAGGGTCCTTGTGGTTCCAATCAGACAAGCTGTTCTTGGGTCCCTCCATTTCGTTTCCTCCCTCCTTGCTCCTCAACCGAAACGGATGAAAATGTTCATCTTCAGGCCCAAAAATAACATCTGGAGCACAGAGGGGGAACTCTGCATTGTACAGAACATCCCCTACACAAACACCAATGAATCATCTCAGATTGCCAAGTTTTGCATCTTGAGACAAGAATCGGCAGACACTTCCCTCGCCAAAATCTAATGTAGCTGGGATATGATAGGGAAATACCAAAAGTGTGTGCTTCAATTAAACAAATCTAAATCTTCTGACATTGTGTCAAAACGTGTAGTCCAGACATCCGAGGAATGCATAAAACAAACAGAACAGACACTGATTATCCGAAGGATACCAGGAATTTTGCCATAAAAGAAGAGTACTAGAGATGCGACTGACACTTTATGTAGTCCAGACAGTAAGAAATCAACAAAGTGAACCGATCCAGCACTCCAGGATAGCTCTTGCTTCCGGACCACACGTTCTCGACCTGCAACGCCGGAGCTCGCCCTTAAAAACGATACGGCAAAACACAGAAAGGTAGGGTCTGGGAGTCGAAGCGAGTTCAGCACCTTCACGCCGAGAGCAGAGTGTTGGAGGAGGTAATTGAGCTGAGAAGCGATGAACGGAGGGAAACAATCGGAGGCCATGATCGGGGGGCATACGGTTGTTCGATCTCCGGCGATCTGAGGGAGGACGAGAGCGAGGGTGGCGTCGAGGCGAAGTGGGGCTCGACGGAGATCGCCGATGCTGGCATCGTCTTGGAAAAGAGAACCATTTCCCACCACCGGGCCCAAAACCCAAAACAGTCAAGGCCACGCGTATACCAAGAGCCCAACGGGCTCGACCGGAACCAAATTCAACTGATCCCAGCAAGCCCAAGGGCTCAAACCGAAGAACCTAAGCCCAATATCCCTTATTTCACCAATTAACCCAGTAAGCAATCAAGGCCCAAAGACAACAAAGCCATATCTCGCTCATACCTCATTGGTAGACCCGTCAAATGGGTGGGTCAAAATTCAAAATGATTTGACCAAAACGGATTCATTTTTACCCATTTTGATCAAAATTTGTGCGGTGCAAATCTACTCACCAATACCCAAGCCAATCCATACAAAAGACCATGTATGATCCGACCCAACCCATATTACTAAAAATTAATATAGGAAAACTCATACGTAAACTAAGTTTGGAGTGTGGAATGATCGAGCTCGAAATCAAGTGAGATCTAGAGAGAGAATGAAAAAAGAGTTATAGCGGTAGGCTGAGTCTAAATAAATTATAAATCAATCAATGATTAATTTACTGAATATAATTAACTATGACCCATTTATTAAATATAACAACTCAACCCATCATATATAAATTAAAAAATTATGTCCTATATTGATGGATCCAATCTCTAGCATATAGATTCAAATCATTGGAGGACCATAGAAATTCGCAACTAGCAACTCATCATTCGTGCCTTGCAAATTCGGAGAGAGTGGCCCGTCTGCAAATGCAATGTGCAAGCTTGGCCAAGATGTGCCGAAATTTGGACATACTGTCTAGTAAATCATTTCGAGCACATTGTAGATTATGGATATTATTAAGAACGGAAGACAGTGGATGATTCCTGCGTTTCATGCGAAAAAAAAAAAGAATCTGAGGACAGGCAGCATTTGTTCTTTGGTCTAGGAGTGATCAGTTCTCAGGGCGGTCCGGTTCCCATTTTTTAGGACTGTGGATCGGACCGGACCAACCGGTCGGTCCGGCGTGGGCGGTCCAATGGGTCCAAGCTGAGGAAGAAACACACAGTAGAGCAAGAAGAGATGAGAGTGATGACCTCGAATTGAAAGGAAGACGCGATCTAAATCCGAAAATCCTAGCGCCAAAGCCAACTGGTATGATTCAGAGAGAGAGAGGGAGGAGAGAAAGAGGTGAGAAGGAGAGAGAGAGAGAGAGAGAGAGAGAGAGAGAGAGAGAGAGAGAGAGAGAGAGAGAGAGAGAGAGAGAGAGAGAGAGAGAAGGAGTCGATCGTGGAACTGCTGCAGCAGAAAGAATGGCTGGACAACACCCGCCCCACCCCTTCCGCTTTTCTTATTCGTTGGAGACTAAAGAAAGAAATGGGTCGCAATGTCGCTAGAAAGAAAAATGGAAGAAGTAAAATGGGTAAAGCCTTTACCGTAAAGGGCTTAGGGCTAGACTTGGGCCGGTCCTTGGTCTAGTCCTTTCGGTCCGGTCTCATGGTCCGGTTCGGTCTGATTCCACTCAGGAATCGGGAACCGGTTCCATTTTTTAGAACTGCGGACTGGACCGGAAGGATAAAGAACTGGACCAATCCGGCCCGGACCGATCCGGTCCGGAGTTGGATGGTCCCGGATGCTCACCCCTACTTTGGTCGTTCTTCCTCAAAGGATCTATGGAGTAAGCTGCTCTTATCGAGCAGACGCCCTCTGGGCCCTATAGGCCGCGGCCCACGAGCGAGCCGGCCCAGAGCTGACTCCACGGCGGGGGCACAATCGTAACTTCTTGAGGGACGAAACCCTAATCCTCCATGACGGAAAGCATAAGTACGTCCTCCCCTAGCCGTCCCTTCAACAGTCCCCTCTTCCCCTTCTTCCCCATGTCTTTCTGCGTTCGAGTCTCTGTGCGTGTGATGCTGGGGCGATGGAGGGAGTCAGATGATGATTTTGGATTACAATTTCTCACGACGGTCGTCTGAGACACGCCAGTGTCGAGTGCTGATGCTAAGATCCAATGTTCCTGATGATGCCTTCCATTCACCCGTCCCACCAATCGTCTTTCCCTTGTTTTTCGTTTACAACCGATCTTTCTCTGGTGCTTTACGCTTTCCTGGTTCCGGTGCGTTGGAGGGCGATGGGCACGATGAGGAGTGCAGAACAAATGCGATCTGAGATCGAAAGATCTGTGAAAGCCTTTGTTGTTAAACATCACTAGTCCTTTTCATTCTGAGTGCCTCGGAACCTCAAATCGAGTCGCGTCCCTAAGGTATTACGCTTCTTTTTTCAGAGCGAAAACATCGTCCTTTCGATTCGGCTGTTTCTTCTTTATTATCCGATTCGATGATATTTAGTCTTGAGTCGTCCGTCTTTGTTCTGGGTCGAGTCGTGTCGCTAAGGCAATGATTGTTCTTTCTCCTAAGCAAACAACATCGTCCTTCAAAATGGTATTTTGATTCGATCGTTCCGATGATAAGATCTTTGGACCATGAGGAAGCTCTTGTTTTGGGCGATTCGGTCGTGAAGAAATCTGCAGAGACATTCGGACCAATTGAACTTACATGACGTGACCCTCGAACTGCAGAATGAGGATGCAGATGCAACACCATGACTTCTTCAACCAAATATTAAGAGAGCTGGTTCAACGAATTTTGAAGCTTCTCGTCTCCCAGATTTTCAAATTAAGCAAATGGGACTTCCCAAGTGATGCGTAATTGAACTGGGTCAAGGCACTTGGGAAATGGTTTTTGGAAAATGATTAGTTATATCATTCTAAGTAATTATTCAAGAAAAATTATAATTTTTATACAATTGTTTTTGTGTAAGGTGAAAATATTATTATACAAATATTATTTTATAGGGAAATCTCTTTCAGAATTATTTATATTCTGCCAAACAAGTGCATATTTGATAGAAGAAAGATCAGCCAAAAGATAGAAGCAAGAGACTCAATCCCTTTCTATTTAACAGCAATCATCAACAAATGGCTTACTGCGGCTCAATAGCAGAGCCGAAGGATAGAAGCAAGAGACTCAATCCCTTTCTATTAAGCAGCAATCATCAACCAATGGCTTACTGCTGCTCAACAGCAGGCTGATACAAATGCAATTTCAAGTGTCATATGATTCGGCTTGGTACATCGAGGAATATCATGATTGCCAGGCGTATGCCAAGATGCAAAATTTCTATTCTTTTCTGCTGGCAATGATCAGCACTATTTCGTATACTTCTTCCTTCAGCTTGCTGTTTGTCTAGTCCAGGGTCCAAACCTTCACAATAAAAAAGGAAGAACATTACAGGAGGAATTCATTGTTGATTAGGGAGGTCCCATTTTTTTCTTCTGGGTTTCTTAAATCGTAGTTTTCGGTTTTCGGGTTCTCAGTCCAATTCATACCTGTATCTTGCCATCTGAGGAGCCGGCGAAAAGCATGCCTCCGTCGGCATCTGCTGCCAAGGATGTAATCTTCCCAGTGTTCCCTCCACTGCCCATCTTGATGGAGGCGACCCTTGCAACTCTCTCTTTCAACCAGACCTCGATGATCCCGCATTTGGTGGCCGTGAATATGAAGTCATTGCTCACTGCTATCCGTTGGATGTCGAACCCTGTTGAGAGCGACCCGCTTATGGCCTTACTGGGAAGAGAGAATACCTTCCACGCGTGCAAGTTCAAGAACATAAGTTTTAACTCATCCATCAGTCAAATTTTATGAAAATGGACACGGTGGGGCAATGGAAGTTGTACCTTTCCTGCCGTTCCATCCACGGATGAACCACCGGCAAAGAGAAGGCTACCGTGAATAAGCAAGGAATGAATAGTTTGCTTCCCAAGCAACTTCCTAGTCCCTGAGTAGAATGTACCCGACGTCGACTTTCCCAAGTCCACCTCCTACGACATTGTAGCATGATCGACAATTTGTGACTGTTGATTCATGAATTGCAAGAACTAAAGATGCAAAGATATCTAGTGTGTACCTGGATGCTGTACCCAGAACAGCCGCAGTAGAGCTTACCCTCGGCCATGGCAAGGCACCGTGCCGTTTTGTTGTTGCTGAAATTTATATGCTTTGGAGTCCCTGACCAATTATATACCTGAAACAACATAGAGAGTTGGCTACCATCCTTGTCCTCGTGGCAATCAGATCCAACAGGCATGTGTGAAAAGTATCACTTGCCTTAACCCCAGTTCCTTGAGAAATGAAGCATGCAGTATGCACATCGGCGGTCAGCTCGTACACTGGCTCCTTCACATCATGGACTTGAACACAATGGATTTCTTCAGGTTTGACTAACCATACCTGCAGAAGAAGTATGGAACGACGACCTTAGGCAATAAGTTTATGTACTAATCGTGCAAGGCCCACTTCGTGATCGAGGAGACTAGGGTAAAGATCTAGATAATCTTTCTCTGGATTATATTTGTGCCATTGGTCAAGTTCAGGTCTATGAATTGATCATGGTCTGAATTAGAAGAACGGAAAGAATACATTTTGAGATGATTTACCCGAATTGTCTTGTCCAACGAACCGCTGTAGAGTCTGTCGCCAGAAGGGGGAACGTAGAGGCACGTAACAGCTTTTGTGTGTTCGCGAACCTCTTGGATCAATCTCAAAACTCTCTTGCCAGCGTCCCAGACCTATGCCAAAGATAATGCACATGACCAGAGAAATTGTTGTGGAAGCCATCCTGCGATAGAGTAAGCACGTCGTGTGCTTGCTTTCGCATGAAGGAAGACAAAAAGTCTAAAAGCAGTAGTTTGCTTTGCATTCAACCTTAATGGTTCCGTCGGAATGGCTGCTCAAAAGCAGTCCCTTTAAATGATGCAAAGACAGGACCTCGCCATTTGCAGAGGATTCCAATTCGATCACTTCACTGTAACTCCATAACTCTGTCTAAATTAGGATATTATAATCACTAGTTGCTCATCTGTACATGTAACCATTGAGTCATGGGGCAAGTGGAATAGGACAACTTACTGCATTCACAGATGTCAAGTTCATCAAGGCCTTCAATATATCAGCAACTAATACTGAATGCTTCTTCAGCTTTCTCAACGTTTTATAGATGCATTTAGCGTACATTCCCAGTTCTTCAAGTGCCGCTGGAAATTCGATAGCAACCTGTCAATTTATGCGGAGTTCTAAATGAGCATTAATTACACTAGAACGGATCATACCTGGGTCACTGATGAAAGTTTTTATTGCTAAGGTGGCCAAAATCTTCTCCTCTAAGTTCTTAGATGACTGGAGCACATTTATGAATTCATCGAGGAAAGACTTTCGAGCAGCACTTTTCATGCCAGTATCGGGAAGAACAGAAAGCATGTAGGTGAGCCATGTGGTAATTACGAGGCAGGATTTCGTCATTTCAATGGAGTTACTTTTGAGGCATTCCTCTAGAGCTTTGAAAATAAATCCCTTTTCATGGTTGCAAAGGACAAAGGCCACTCTTCTCTCCCAAGAATTTGCAGCTTTCTCTTCCTCTTCCTACATAGTAGAGAAGCTTTTAGACTTTTGGAAAGGGCATATGAATGTACATAAGCTAATCGAACTGATGTATTCAAACCATTATCTCTGCCAATTCATTCTCATGCAATGTCGGCCTTTCCACCTTCATTAGAGCATTGAATGGTTGATCGAACCCTGCAACCTTCAGCAACCAAGCTTCAGTGCAGGATTTTCCCGAGGCAGTCAAGCGTCCCGAAAGACATAGTAGAGCATTCAACGCCATTATCTGGGAATTGGGAAAATCCTTCTTCTGCAGTGCCTCAATCAGGGCCTCTATTGCTTCTTCCCTGTAAATGCTCATGTTCCTAGGTTCTACCTGGGAATGTGGAAAATCACCGAATATGTGAGTTCTGAGTTAAATCTGTACCTGCGGTTTCTGATGCAGATGGAGTTGGAGAGGAAGAAGTACTTACCAGAAGATCGAGCATAAGAAGAAGTGTAGCAATAGCGGGTTGTTGCTCCATAGGAGCCATTTGAAGATGCACCAAGAGAGTGTGCATGGTGCTAAATGCACCTTCATCTTTGATAAACTGCAATATCTGGTTGCAGATTGTTCTTCTGAGACAACAAAAATCATGTGTTAATGCTTCTCCTAGAAAATGACAAGAACGTCGCTCAAGATAGTAACTTACAGGCGGCCACATAGAATGTTTTCCTAGTCCTCTGATTCATAAGGGCGGACTTTATCAGACCATATACATGAACCATTATGACGATGAAACATGTGGTACTATGAACTTTTTATCCTCAAATTAGAAACCGAATTTTCCTTAGTTTTGGTCTTTAGTTAGCTTAGGTCCACACAAAGGCACACTTCTTACATGAGGAGTTAATTAATTCATTCATCTTCTGAATTTTAATGCGTTTCAAATGGCAAAGCCCAAACATGTGAAGCTCTCGCATGACAAGTGAACGCCAGCATAGATTAGATTCGTGTACTCCAGCAAAGTACCTGTCTGTTTGGACTAGTTCCAGCAGAAAGTCTATGCAAATGCCTCTTACGGTGTCATTTCCAGCATGAAATAGGTCCATGACTGAAGACAATTCAATTCTGTTCGCTATCAAATTCCTGCAAGTTCTATCAGCATGTATACAGCACAGTAGTATGGAGATAATTGACTGCCTTCCTTCAACCTTGTCCATGTACTTGATCAGGCCTGGAACTCCATTTGCCGAAATAACACTTTCAGCATTGGCAGCCCGGCTGTTTTCATCCCCTCCCATCAAAATCTGCTCGAGCATCGCTATAGCAGCGTCCTTTGGTTCGATTAACAGTTGGAGATCATTCAGATCTTCGCTTTTGTTAAGTATTAACTGCACAAGGGAGGGTACAAGGTCGTTGGCTGAAAGCTGTGCGTATGTTGGCCTCAGTTGGTATATCAGGACAGCAGCCTCCGCAAGACCATTCTTGAGTAATTCGGCCAGGCAATCGAAATCAGAGTCAACACTAGTGAGAGTCTCTCCAATAGATTCGTCGACATATATCAGCTCTGAGAGAATGTAAATTGAATATCTGAGAACCTCCCTATTCAGTGAAGCTGATAATATTTCAATTAACCCATTCACAGTCGTAGGTTTGGACAAGTATGAATGAATTGCAGGGTCGCCTTTTGTCTCCTTCCAGGTCTTGGCAATTGTCAGGACTGCCGCCTCACATTCTTGCAAGTCCTCTGATGTACAAAGGCATGAGACATGTGGTTTTAGCCCATTTATGATTGTCTCTGAAGCGGCTTGAGATATGACACTTGTCGGTGATGTAGATGCTACTCCCTGTGTAAATCTTTTCCTCCTCAGATTCATGTACCCATCTGAGTTTGCACTTGTAGGGGAGTCAAACGTCCTGGACACATTTGTAGGTTCAAGTTTTTCAGTCATAGAGGGAGAACTCATCGAGTTTTTTGGTGTTTCTGCATACGAAAAATCTTGTGCAATATCAGGATACTGGTCTTTCCACGATGTGATTAGTCTTTTGAGGACGTAATTTGTCTTGGGCAATGTGCTTGCAGAGAGAGCTTGACGAGTGATGGGACAAGTCATATTTCCCCTCTCTATCCATTCTTGAATTGCTCTTCTTTCATATGTCTGACCAGTTTCAAGGGTAACCGGGTCACTGAAAAGCTGGCCTGTGATTGGGCAGACAAAATCTTTCGGCGGTTTCGTTCGACAAGTCTGATTGTCAGATAGTGGGAGCGAAATGCAACTATTATTGTCGTCGTCACTTTCAGTGTGAAAACTGCAGAACCACAAAAGTGTAACAGAGGAAAGTAAGCACCAATGTCATTAATTTCGATAACAGTATCTATCAGGGTCCTGCATTCCAAGTTGGTGAAGTTGACACAAGAAATCTGCAGGTTATTACTTCCCAATAACGCTTTCTTACCTATTGTCAAATACTTGGCCTCTCACGTAGTCATTGCTTATACTCTGTGATCTGCTGTTGCTTGTCCAGCAGCTTCTGCGCGACAACTGTCTTGAGAAACCAGGATTAGTAAGAATTCATCATTTTAATCCATACCAGAAGGAAATGTCCACAAATCTCAAGGGGTCTAGATTGCGCAAAAGAAAAACTTACAATGGCTTCACCATCTGAATTCGCAGAGTTTATACTGTAATCACCATTCAGGCGTGGCGAATGAGGCAAAGAGCTGGACATTGTGGAATCTCGGATGCGTCCTGAAAGCAGGCGCAATACTGCCGCTGGTTCCTTTCTGTCATATGTGTCGGCTTTTGGAGATGAAACCTTGGAATTAGTATTGGGGGAATCAACAAGAGAGAACTTTTTGGGGCTCGGTCGAGCTTTTGCTGGATGCGAAAGTCCTTCCGGCCCGTTGCATTTTTCCTGGGGGATTCTCATACTCTTAAGAGAGATTAGCTTGCGATTCCTGTATTCGGAAACCATGGAGGGCTCGTCATTCTCAGATCCAGAATCATTGTCGTTCTTGTCAGTTTGCTCTTCCTGGGATTGCATCCAACATTCAGACTCATAATCATATTAAAATTCAATGAAATTGAGAGAGCTGACGGAGCTTAAGCAGCGTATCATGTGACAGTCAGAATGTCCCGACTTACATTCTGCTCGTGGGTGACATACTCCTCCACATCCTCGGAGATACTGGAGGCTGCATTTCTTAATCTGTGGAACACATCAGAAAGACAAAATGTATACTCAAATGCAACTCAAATGCAAAGCAATAGTGCACTAATTAGAATAAAGATGAACCTGCTCGCTTGTCTCGCGCCGTCATTTGATTTCGGGATTGGGGAAAATCCCGCGCTCTTGGGCAGAATCGGACCAAATTTCATGTAATCGGGAACGGAACGGCTCAACTCATGCAAGGGAGTCATTGGTGGTTCTGCAATCGGGAACATGGGCATTACCTTCTTGCCGCTGCTCTGATCACAGTTCATGCAGTCCCTATAGTACTTCGCATAAAGCCTCGTATTCTCATCCAAGGACTCTCGGTAGAGCTGCTCGAGCTTCTGCATCTTCTCCATTTGGTCGGGCCTCATCGAGAAGACGACGGACTCGTCGAGGAGCTGGTCCATATCAGCCGTGAAGGACAGGTCGGAAGCATCCGGCATCACTTCCATCATGAGCCTGTGCCTCGCCTCCGTGTACCACCCGACGATGGAGCTCATGTGCGGAAGAAACAGGTCCCTCCAAAGATCAGGAGCGAAATCGATCCGCGAGAAGAAAGGGTCCACGATGAACATCTCAATGACATGAAGCACGGACTGGCGGTCGTCGTTCCTCAGCATCCACAGGTACGAAAGATTGAGACGCGCCCATGCAGAGAGGTAGAAATTCGGGACTCCGGCGGTCCTCTGCTGCGAATTCAACATGGCGCACACTTGCAGCATCTTCTCAGCGTAGTCCAACCGGGCAAGCTTCGTCTCCATGTTGGAGGTATCGATAGCTTCTTCAAGGGCATCGATCCCCCAATCCAAGTTCGCCAGCACCGCCTGATCAGAATACCGAACCTCGGTGTCCATGTCGTTGCTACCTCCCTCGGCCGCCAATCTCTCCGCACACTGCTCCTTTTGGCGCATCCTCTGCTCCATGTTGGTCAGCCGGTCTTGGATAAAACTCCCGACGTTTTTGATCAACAACTGCACTATGTCCTTCTGGTCCATCGAGAATCTGTAATTGCCAGACATATCTGTTCAAACGTTGCACGAATCCAATGAGTCTTCTCGAGTCTTCTTACTCGTCCCTCTCTCTCAGGCTTACTCTGATCCGGTCATTCGTCCGGACAGTTTCAAACGATCTCTCCTAAGTCAAGCCTTGATCTCTAGTCTCCCAACACATAACTGCGGCATGGAAACAACAGGTTTCTTCACTCTTCACCCACTGATCAGTCCGTCCCAGCAGCGCGTCGCGATCGATGCGAAGTGACAAAGTTCATGCAGACACAAACTCCGCCGGCGACCCAAAATTACCCGGGCGATTCATCATTCGCCAAGTTTACACTGAGGGAGAACTCTTTAGTCACCCCGTAAATTACCCGGAAACGGAAACGAGGATGAGAAGGGATTAAAGAAAGCAATTGCTCCCTTGCCACTCGCCACTTCATTCACGACAGGCTTCAAGGAAATTGACGTTGGAAACATTCAACGCGAGAGAGAAAGAGACGGGGGGAAAGCAGCTGAGCCGGCTTTGGCGGGCGACAAGGCGATGACGGAAGCATCGGAAGTGGACTGGCTGATGCTGCCGATTATATAAATTCGAGATTAGTTGTCGCCGATTTGACTACTAATTAGGTTGGTTAGTTGACCACGGGAAGCGGTTGCCATTTGGCTTTCATTTGTTGTCCGGTTCGAATCGACGTCGGACCGGCCCAGATGACACGACCCGGCGATCTTTGTTTATTGAACCAACGATGCCTCTCGTCTGGATTTAAATTTTTCCCTTTTTTTTCCCCCTCAACGCCTTTCGGCGCGAAGCGGGTCCTGCTGGGCCGTACTGGGCTTTGTGCCGGGCCCACGTTGAATAGGTTTGGGGCCACCGTCGCTAGCCACTCCCTCTGAACATTATCATGGACCGTGCCACGCTCGTTACGGAATATTGGGCTAGGCCCATAACTACCCCATGCCATCCGCAGCCCAAAGATCCAACGCCATTGAGACATGCTAGCAATAAAAAAAAAATCTCCCCTCATATCATGTACATTCTTTATCTCTAGCGAAAAAAAAAAATTACTGCATGAATTTAACCGTATTCACTAAAAAGACACGATTTAAAATAGTAATAAAGTGATGCGGCCACTTTCTCTAGCCAGCCACTTTGTTCCTTGTCCTTCAGCAATGTAGCGACCACTTGGAGTTGAGATCGGTGGCGTCCATCTCCCGCAACTGCTTTTATACAGAACCCTACCACTGCCCAACCCGAGCTCGACACGCGTCCACTTCCGACGCGCCAGCCGCCCCTCTCCAGATATTCTCGCCAATCCACCGCCCTCCCCTATATATGTATGCGCCTCCGCCGCGATGTAACCCGCGAAATATCCGTCCACAATTCTCTCTCTCTCTCTCTCTCTCTCTCTCTCTCTCTCTCTCTCCCTCGATCGATCGATCGATCGAATTGACCCCCGTTGACCTGACCGTCCAGGCTGCGTCGCCATGGCGAACCCGAAGGTCTTCTTCGACATGACGATCGGCGGAGTGCCGGCTGGGCGGGTCGTGATGGAGCTGTACGCGGACACGACCCCGCGCACGGCGGAGAACTTCCGGGCGCTCTGCACCTGGGAGAAGGGGGTCGGGCGGAGCAGGAAGCCGCTCCACTACAAGGGCTCCAAGTTCCACCGGGTCATACCCGGCTTCATGTGTCAGGTACTAAGAGTGATGAGTTCCGAGTGATTTAAACTTATCTAATGGAATTGTGAAAATTCTTTCAAAAAAAATTTGAGTTTCTTTATAAATTAAGTAAGGTTATTTTTTAAATATCTTTATCTTTTAATAAAATGTAAAAAAAATTATAAAAAATTTAATCAGTCCGATTTCAATCCGATCACCTAGACATCGGTTCCACTTTTGAGAATCGAGGACTGGATTGACACCTCAGGGAACTGGACTAAATATACCTGGTTCAGTAGGTCCAATCTGCTCACTCCTATTAGGTACTTCGAAAGTGTTTTGGTGTCCAATAATCATATATTTTTAATTCATCTTAATTGTCTATAAGCTCATTAATAAGATAGTGGAAAGTTATGTTCGGGCTCAAGTGTCAATTATTGTAATTTTTTTAACGTGTCTAAATTTGCTTAACTTGCCTATAAGATAGTGGAATGTAAGATTATGGCTTTGCTGAAATTTCATACGCGAAAGACTAACCTAAAAAATTCACAGCAAAACATGATCAAGAAAAGTCAACGACAGGAAGTTTGGCTACGGCGTATGCTGTATATCGAAGTAATAGAAATCGATGCTCAGTGATTCGAGGAGACTCGATGCCAAGATAGATTGCCATGGCTGAATGAGTAACAATATCTATACATTTGGTAATCTAAGTAGAGAAATAGATCATGAGACTCGTGTTCGATGCGCGATTAGAACATTCCAAAAGATCAACATAGAGATTTCGTAATTTAGTTTTACTCGAGGATCGTTCCTTGCGCGTTTCATTTCACAAAATGTATGTCAACTCATCTTAAACCCTCTCTCTCTCTCTTTTTAATAAATTTTATGAGTGATAGATTAGGAAGAGAACTTAAAGAATCAGCGAGGTTAGCTCACAGGTTAAGGGACGGAATTGAAGTGCACATAGACTAAGTCCAAGGCACGTAAGAAAAGAAGGTCCAAAACTCGTCTTGAAGCATGCAAAGTGGTTACTGCCGGCATTTCATTTCTTTAGCAGGCGGAAGTCGATTCTCCGAACCTTACGATTCCTAAGCCGGAGAGCATGCTGAAATCTTTCCTCTGTTCCGTGTAAGGGAGGTGATTTCACGGCGGGGAATGGGACCGGAGGGGAGTCGATATACGGGGCGAAGTTCGCGGACGAGAACTTCATCAAGAAGCACACGGGGCCGGGGATCCTGTCCATGGCCAACTCGGGGCCCAGGACGAACGGGTCGCAGTTCTTCATATGCACCGCGAAGACGGAGTGGCTCGACGGGAAGCACGTGGTGTTCGGGAGGGTGGCGGAGGGGATGGACGTGGTCCGGGCCATCGAGAAGGTCGGGTCCTCCTCCGGCAGGACCTCCAAGCCCGTCGTGGTTGCCGATTGTGGCCAGCTCTCTTGAGCCATTACATGGGGAGAAAGAGGGAGATCTCTCTCCCCCAATGGCTCTTCGTATAATAAAACTTGTCACCTATGAAGTGGACAATGTCGTTGATCCTTTGTATGTGCTCGTTTGAGTAAAATTACTTCCTGGACGTGGGCTCCTGAAAAGAAGAGGAGATCTCGCCCACTTATCGTTCTCGATGGGAAAATCTTGTATTACTTTGGCTGAAAATAAGGTGAAACTTTCACTTGCCTAGCAAGATGGAGCCTTTGACAATTGGAACATACATTGTTGAATACAATGTGTTACAAAGTTGGTGTCTTGGTGAAGTATGGAAGTATGCTTCCGTGGAATCGAGATCCGAACCGGATGAGTAGAGATATTAGTTGTGTTTAGAAAGTTTTACTCAAAAAGGAGAAAGAAATTTGTAACGCATTTATCCGATGCACGCATCCGGAATTACTCATCTTGAGTTTACAAATAACTGAAGTCAAACCCCAACTCTTCAAGTATAGAGAAAACGATGTGACCATCCTCCTACTCGAAATGCATGGCTTCATATATAATCATCATGAACCTATTCTCAGAATACGTATAAATGTGGTAATAAGACAAGCTAGTTACGAGAGTCAGAGTTATACAACATATCAAAAACATCATGACTATTTCATCAGCTTACTGGGAAACTCAAAAAATCAAATTATACATCCCTATGGTTAGTTATTGGAAACTCGAAAAAAGCAATTGTACAAGCACAGCTATCTCAAAACTATACTGAAAATCAACTCCCAAAAAGTCTCCTGCTAATAGAGCTCAAAGTCCTGCTCGCTGGTAGCTGTAAAACTCGAGAAGAAATTGAAATGGATGTGATAAATAAATCGTTGCTCAATGGGTAAAACAAATCGGTATTCATTGTGCATGCTTATAAACACCTCAAAACAAAACCACAATTGCTCAGTCGTCACATTCCCACTCGCGCATTGAAACGTTAAAGAACAAAGATGTTCTCACATGGTTTTGCATGAGTTCATGGATATAGAAATATCTATATTGATATCCGTGCAACATGACTCGGCTCACTAATCAATCTAGTGCTCATTATGGAAACTATGGTCATGCTTAATGCCTTGTGCTAAGACTTACCAAGATTCCCTTGGCTTATGTCTCCACTTACATCCGCGGTTGGCTCGACCCTAGCAAGTTGCGACCCATTTTTGACCAAATTTGAAAAACCCAACATAATTATTGAGTCGACATTGTCAAATTAAACGCATTAGGGGCAAATTTACGAGGGGCGTTATAAACCTTTGGCCGGCGATCTTGATGGTCTGATTTAATTTGGACAATAAACTCGGCTTTTAACGTTGAAACCAAAATGCACATTAATCAACATTCGGTTGTAGTAAAGACCCTCGCTTAAGATCACCATAACTTTCACACATATTAATGCTGAAAGAAACACCGGAAACATAAAAACTTGCATCTGATTTCGTGACACGTCTATCTTAAGAAACTAAACACCCATTAACACTGTCCTTGGTTTGTCCAAAACCCTAGAATTGGAAGGGAAAAAAAAATCCCAGGCCACAAACGAACCGACTTGGACAATCACAGCTTGTTAACAACCCAAAATGATAGATTGGCTCATGAACTTTGGTTCAATATATAATGTGGTTCATGAAATTTTAATTTATTTGATATAATCTTTGAACTTTAATACAACATATAATGTCATTTCTAAACTTTCAATTTCTTCAATGTGATCCATGAATTTTTTATACATGTTTAATCTAGTCCTTTAACTAAATGAAAATGTTCAATCATTGTCGGATTGAATTAATAAAAGGATAACATTGATATTTTTATATAGTTCATGGACCCACTTAAAAAACGTATAAAAAATCTAGCGATTGTACTAAACAAATTCAAAATTCAAAAATAACATTGCACGTTAAATTAAAATTTAGAGATTACATTGTCGCGACCTCCCCGAAGGTGCACCACCTAGGGTTCAGCTAATGGTTTGTTAAGTATGACTTAACTTGAGTTCTCCCAAACTCGGACCAATTCACGACTTTGGTTTCACTTTCTTTAAACATGCAAGATATTCAATTTGGAGCCGCTACTAACCTATTTATGGTGGGTCGGTTAGAAACCCATGTAAGACATCGGGAGTCATGCCTTACTCCTACGAACCAGAGATCTAGGACTCGGGGACTTAGTTACGCTAAATTACTTTAACGCCCTTTCGGTACCTTTTCATTATTTTCAAAACATCGTAGGCAGTTTGGATTCATTTTAATTCTACTCCTAACATGCAATGGTGACCACTCATAAACTTAAACATGAATAAAAATTCAAGAAAGGAATGCAATAATAAAACAAATCAATCAAATAAAATCTAACCAAAATCGAATCAAATCAAATCAAATTACATCTAATCAAATCTAATCTAAAAAAATCAAATAAAATTTAATCTAACAAAATCAAATAAAATCTAATCTAATAAAATATCAAATGAAATCTAATCTGAAAAAATCAAATAAAATCTAATCTAACAAAATTGAATAAAATCTAATCTAAAAAAAATCAAATCCAAATAAAATCTAATTTCTAATCTAACGAAATCAAATAAAATCTAATCTAATAAAATATCAAAGAATCTAATAAAATCTAACAAAATAAAATAAGATATGCATGAAAATCAACAAATCTAATGCAATATATGAAATGCAATTTTTTTGGAATTTTTATGATTTAATTAGCCTAATTATCCATAGCTAAATATTACCTAATCTAAATTAGGAAACCAAATATATCAACTCCTAATTTAAACTAAATCTTACTCAACCAAAGATAATGTTCTATAATGCAATCTAGCTAAAAAAATATCCTAACAAAAATATCTAATATGCAATCTACGCTAATTATGCAAATTTACCTACACGTGCAAATTAAACTAAACATGCAATTATCTAAATATGCAACTTTAAATCTAAACATGCAATTTATAACATAAACGTGCAATTAATCTTAACATGCAATTCTTAATATAAACGTGCAATTAATCTAACTATGTAAAGCAAATAAAATCATGAAATTTATTCTAGCATGCAAATAAAGGAAAACACATCAAATTTATTCTAACATGCAAACGACATCTAAATTAACCAACACAAGCAAATTAAATAGGAAATAACACCAATCGAACACTCAAATAAACTTGGAAAAGATATTTAACAAATATTTGGGGTGATCTTTCCAAACTCAAATCAATGGCGCGCGAAGAATATGGCGGCTGGCGGCGACGCTCGGCGGTGAAGTTGCCAATCACACGGCTTGAGTGAATCACACGGCTTGAACGAAAAGCTGCGAGAAAACAACGAATTCCAACAAATCCTGATTAGCTCGATGAATAAATAGCAAAATCAAGGAAAAACGCGAGAGATCTATAAGTTCTTATCTTTTTTCGGAATGTCTCCACTTTTTTGTGCGACTCCTTGCGTCTTTTTCTTTTGACCTTCGCAGTGATGAAGGATAATCGTCTTGGTCTAGATGATGGCGATGAACACCGAGCAGCATCGGTAAAAGAGATGAGCAAAGGACGATGACACTGGAGCTCAAAATCAACAATAACGTGAGCAAGAATAAACCACAAACAAAACAAGCTGGGCAGTGGGGATGAAGAGAAAAGCAACGAAATTCCCAGGAGAAAGAGAGTTCTCCAGTCTCCTTTTTTGCAAGTCAACCCCCTTTCCTAGGAAGACATCCCCTCCCCTCTTATTTTCCTCACTGCACTCTCTCTCTCTCTCTCTCTCTCTCTCTCTCTCTCTCTCTGTACTGCGGCCACTTCTCCTCCGAAAAAAAAAATCTCCACTCTCTCCTCCCTTTTGCGAGAAGAAGTCCTCCTCTTGACCCAAGGAGTCCCTTGGCTCGTTATAGGAAGTAGAAATAATATTCGGTCTTGGACCGAATATTACATCCGAAATTTTATTTCCTCTTTCCCTTATTTCCTATTTTGAACCAAATATACTTCCCGATATTTCGCTCAATCTTTCTTTCTCGACTAAGGACAAAATATATCCGCCCAAGATTTCCTCGATATGCAAGATGCTCATATTAACTATATGCAAATAATAAAGATAAAAAATTAAATAAATAAAGAAAACAAAAGGCGCAAAAATTTAGGTGTCAACAGCTGCCCCTCTTTGAATGTGAGCTCGCAGAGGTTGCATTCAAAGACTATGGAAATCTAAATTTTTGCTATGCAAATGCAAAGTAATGAATTTTTTTTTGAATTTTTTTTTTTGAAAAACAATGTGAATCTTATTCTAAATGCAATGCTATGAGGATGTAAATGCAGGAAAAAAAAAAGAAACATACCTGACGTTACTTACCTGTCGGATTGAGATTGATCTTAACTTGTTCAGTTCATATCCAAATCCTCCAAAAAATGTGGTCATTCTAGAATAAAATGCTTATTTGACTAACTCAATTAACACAATTAAATAAGTCAGCAAATAACAATCACATCTAGAACGGAACATTAACTATGAGGGAGTCATCCAAGCCGATTAAATGCAAATATTATGCATGATATTTTTGTTGAGACTAATTCTCATTTTTTCAAATGTAATTATGGCATGATGAATGCAAATGAAGAGAAAGAGAAACATACCTGCATACTTACCTTGGTAGATTGAGGCATGTATTGAATGAATTTTGGAAACCGCCTTCTTAGGCCTGAGCTCTTGCTTCGGTCACAAAAGAAGCCAAACGGTAAAAAATTTGCACCGCCTTCTTACACAAAAGAAGCCAACGGTAAAAAAACTTGAACCGCCCTCTTAGGCCCGAACTCACTTCGGTCACAAAAGAAGCCAAACGGTCAAAGGGTTTGAACCGCCTTCTTACACAAAAGAAGCCTACGGTGGAAGGATTTGAACCGCCTTCTTTCACAAAAGAAGCCAACGGTAAAAGAATTTGAACTGCCCTCTTAAGCCCGAACTCACTTCGGTTACAAAAGAAGCCAAACGGTGAAAGGATTTGAAACGCCTGAATTGGCTCAAAAATTCCCTTCGAATTTTCTGAAAAGATACCTGAAACTCCAATTAGGTAGCAAACTCAAAAGTTCCCTTCGGACTTTCGAGAGAAATAATAGGTTCGAAAATTCCTTTCAAACTTTCGAAAAAAGGTACCTGAAACTCCAATCAGGTAATTGACTCAAAAGTTCCCTTCGAACTTTCGAGAGAAAGAAAAAGGTTCGAAAGTTCCCTTTGGACTTTCGAAAATGGTACCTGAAACTCCAATCAGGTAACTTTGTCCTTGCGGATTCTTGAACAAGCTGCCTGAAACTCCAATCGGGCATGCTGGATGCTTTAAATATCAGTTTGAGCATTCAAAAGTCTTCAATCTTCAAGGAAACATTACCTGTCAAACATGATTAGAGCAAAGCAACATATGCATTCATCAAGGCATGCATGTCAATCAAGTATTTATACATGATGGTTTTACCCTTTTTGCATCACCAAATTTTCACTGAAAATCATCAATCAAGATCATTTCCACTTATGGCTTGAATTCCCTAAGAATGACAAATGAAACACTTTCGGTTAGAAAGGACTTTCACTCACTCTCATTGAAAGGCTCTTGTCCGGCCATTAATGCGGGAATAACTGTATCACTCCATCATCATGTCAACAAAGGTCCAAGTATTCTCGCAAGCGGTACGAATTTACCAATCAGAGAGGTCTTTAATAGGACTATAATTCGGGCTTGGTCAACGGCTAAGCAAAGGGGACTCTTTGAGTCAAGGCTTAGAAGGAAATTTCTCGAATGAACAACTTCGGGTTTACAAGTCAAGAACCTTGCAAAATGAGATAGAAATAATCCTGCTCGCACTCCTTCGAGCTAAGCTTAAATCATTTGAATCCTATGTTAACTCAAGTGCCATAATCAGAAGAGACTTTAAAGGGTTGTAATGTAGGCTTAGCTCATGGGTTAAGAAATGAAAGGATTATAAGGCTCAAAAAAATGTGTGGGGTGATAAATTAGTGATCATCTCAAAATTGTCACTGGACTTCTTTTCACCGGGGAATTGTTCCAATGCTCAAATTTCGAGCTTCTGGCTTTGCTGCATTGAAGATGTTACTTCATGTCAAATCCTCTGGAGGTTGTTTGCAAGACTGCCACATTTGGCATTTTTTGGAAAACCCTAACATACTGAGGGTTGACTTACAAACTTGAGCATTTGGCTCTGACTTCTATGGGCATTGGCCTTGCTTTTACCAGGCACACTGCTTTTTCTTTGCCCCTAAGCATTTTCATTCATTTTTTTCCGGGCATTGGCCTTGCTTTTACTAGGCACACTGCTTTTTCATGCCCCACTTTCGCATTTTTTACTTGACAAGAGTCTATAATATGACAACTTGGCTTGACGTCCCTTGATGTGTCACTTGTATTATGCTGCTTCCCATGGCTTTGATTTTTGCCATGCCCCAGTGTAAGAGATGATCACCAATTTGGGTTCAATGAAAGAAATTGCAGGCTCAAATTGACTAGCAAATGATAAAAGTGTTTAGGATAGAAATGAATGCTCTTCATCATTTTTAAGGCACTTGATTTACCGTTTGATTTTTCATGTAATAGCAACACATGAAGATTGATGCAAGTGAAAGCACGAAAATTTCCATCTACTTTTCTCGTCCTTCCACACCAACTAAACAAATGTATCTCCAACTTGCCCCAATGTGGGATGGTTCTTGACAGAGGTAATACGAAATGAAACTTCACAAGTGTTTAGGCTCAAAATGGGTAATCAATGGATAAGTGTAGTGTTTGGGATAGAGAAATGAACTGCCTCTCATCATTTCAGCTATCGTACCTTTCGCGAGAGAACTCTTTACCTTGCGGACATGGAATTTTGCATACTCATCTCACAAATATATAGACAATGGGGATTCTAAACCTATATGCAGCGCCTGATTGAGCCTTCAGATATGTCGGGATCAATGGGGATTCTAAACCTATATGCAGCGCCTGATTGAGCCAACTGGTAGCACAAGAGTCCCGAGGCCAGGTCTTCCTCTCTTCACTTCCTCTAAACAATCTCGATGGACAAGCCCTTGGTGGTTAATATATGGAGGAGAGGGAGAATCATAGGTTTTCTATATAGCATATCCTATAGACCCATCTATGATAGGTCACTGCCAAAATGAAAATAATTACTGAAAAAGTCTTAGACTTATTGCACGGATATCCGTCTAATTATAAATCGTTTAAACTAAGTAATTTATTTATAAATCTTTTGATAATTTGCTAATATAATCATTTTTGCCAAATTTAGCTAGTGATTACTCACACGGATACTAGCCTTTGTACATGGCATGATGAGGACTCATTTAGACAATTTTTTTTTGTATTTTTAAAATTTTCTGAATTTTCCTTTATTTTTTATTTTTTTTCTTCCCCCCCCCCCCCCCTCTTTTTCCTAAGATTAGCAACCCTTGCTTGACTTGGTAGGGAAAAATGGAAAAAAAATGACAAAAAGAGAATGAAAATTTTAGAAAATGTTAAAAAAGTTATCAATATCATCACTAGTCATGTCATATGTAAGACCGTCGATGTTCACATATGCAATTTCTAGCCAAAATTGATTGAAATGGTGATATTGATAAATTCAATCAAAAGATTTATTACTCAATTGGTAAAATTGAAGAATTTCACCGAATTGCATCCGTACAATGAATTTAAAGCTTCTTTAGATAATAATCCCATGCTACAACATCGGCATCCACTGACTGATTGCCTAATCACATATAGTCACCCCGTATCGAGATACGCCAACCTATATAAATCTATCATATAACTATATTCAGGCTATCTAGCATCCCTTCATTTAATTACTTTGTAGTAGTCTCTTTTTGACAAGTGCACCTTACAAGAATTTCCAACAAGGGGTCCTCTGTCATGCAAAAGCACTGATACACAAGGAAGTGCTTACGTATTAGAAACGTGGGCTTTATTTATTTGTTTTTTTTTTCCATTTTCATCTTAGCCCGTTTAGGGAAGGCCTAATTCCATAAAATTGTCTTTGAGATCACGTGGGCTTGATTTGGATCATGGATCTCACCGTGATAAGTACAACATGGGCTTGAATTGGGCTTCATTGCCCAAGTGGGCTTTGCGTTCTCTAAGAAGAGAGGGTTGGGCCAACCATTAAAAAATGAGAGAAAAGAACATAAAAAATTAAAAGATCGATTTTTTTATGACTTTCTTTAAGTTTCAAATGAACGCAAAAAAAATAATAATGTTATTTTTCAGGAAAATGATTTCTTAAAAGATATTTTTTAGAAATGTTACATTTTTCGTGAAACGAATGGAGCATTAATTAGATTTGAAACAACTGAAGAAACGGCAGCTTAGTTGGTAAGGAGTTTTGCTTCTTCTGATGGTAAGGAGTATGCTTCTTCTCTTATAAATCTCGAGTTTAAGTTTTTTTGGGAGTATATATGGATAAACTCTGGCCGGCTAATCGATTGCATTGATTGTATCGATCCATTATCATTGCCTGATTCATTACCAGTACCGGTGCCGCCCATTGTCGTAACTCACGTCTTTCAACTTCAGCATGACAAGTTGTCGCGCTGTCGCTTGAGCCCTTTATTTCGACACATCCCTAAAAAAAAATCACAATGAAGCTCAAAACTCCACGACGGACGCACGCGCAATGCTTTTTCCCGGATCGTCAAGTCTTGTATACACATCTTAGCAAGGGCCATTATCACTCTACGAAATCAAAAAAAAAAAAAAAACCAAACAAAAGTCATTATGTGCACATGCCATAGGTTCATCGAAGGAGTTTGTCCTTCCAACCATTAATGTGAAAGCGGTGCCTCTCAAACGATGATGACACTAGAAACAAATTGCCTCAAATAACATCTCAAGAACAAGTTAAACAAACATAGATCTTTTAATAGAACCTTATCATCGAAACTTGGTCAAAACAGAAGAAGAAAGATCACCAAAGGCTTTTCCATTATTCTAAGCGTCTCCATCTCTCTCTCCCTCCTAAATCCATGGTCTTGATAAGTTTTCACACAATACTAATTGATCTATTGGCGGCGACTTTCATTTTATTAAGCAATTTCACAAGTCAAAACATATTTTATGCTGCCCAAAGAAACATCAAACATGCGCAACGCCACCCAATGAAGCGTGGAAGACAAACTCCATTGTCAACTCTACGACCAGTCCGCAAATAAGAATCAGCACAAGGCATATCCCCCCCCTGAATTTCAGAAGCCACCACCCACTTCTCATTACGTGCGAAGATGGCCACGCCAGCAGACCGATGCTGAGGGTGCCGACGTATGAGACAGCGCCACGTCGCATCGCCTCACACGTCACCACGCCTCGCTCTGCCTTCTTCCAACGCTTTTGACGTGCTCAATCTGTCCAATCAGTGAAAGTTCAATTGCATTTGGAAGCCTCCTCTCTCTTTCCTCCTCTTGTGCTGGGTTGACCTGCATCTGGGGCTTCCCCGTGATGCAATTGGCGCCCTCTCGTGTCGTATGATGCGGTGGCCTGCGGCGTTTACTTTTTTCGATTACATTAATGTTCATCCCAAGAGTCAACGGGTTGCATGGCGTGGAACGATGCGTTGCCCCGCCTATTTTAATAAAGCCAATTGAATTGGCTAAAGTCAACCTTTTCTTAGGGGTTTGGTTTAGCAGTAGTGGCTGATCACTTGTGTTGCGTATTTCCTCTAATCTCCGAATATGCCCTTCCGTCGATGACCAACATAAATAATCTCAAATGAAAAAGCAGCGAATAGTAGCCTCGAGAAACGGGATAAGTGCAGGCCGAATCGTGTCGTTTCGGTAAGAGAGCATCCTTTATGTGACATCCTAAAATTTGGGCGACCGATATTGCCAATTTTGTAATCAACAAGACTTTTCTCGAGATGTTGACTAATGTTTATATGAAACGACCTAAGACACTTTCGAATTTTAAAGATAAACTTATAAGAGGACACCAAAAGATCAATGGGAAAATTCTCTATCTCCGAAAGGGAAAATTCGTATAGTTCTTAAGTTCAATAATGTGTATAAATAATTCTTACGAAAAACTTGGAATGATTTCATTAGTGGATGGTTAGATCCTCATGAACTTACATGCTTTTTGGCTATATTTTTCCCCTGTTCAATGGGTTATGATCGTTTGATGCAACATAGTGGTTCCACAACCTGGAAAGTTGCCTTTCTTTTCTTGGGCCAGCACAATCTGAAATCCGTTGAACTTGCTTTTAAAGTCAATAAGAATGTGTGTACTGAGCGATGTCCCACAAGATCTTGCATCTCCATTGCTCTGTTTCTCCACCAGCAGTTGTTTATGGAAACAATTCATGGAGAAAGAGAGGGGAGGAGGTCAATGCCTGGAGGTGACAATTCATTGGCCTGCGGCCTGCCCTCGTTGTGATTTACTCAAAAATTCTAAAAAGAGAATTTGAGTGATCTGACTATAATCCTCTCGAACTCCGTTGATGAAATCAAAACCAGCACTTTTTGTTTATTCGATTTCACCCACCACCTGAAAACAATCAATATCTTGCCCTATCCCTGTTTATAAACCAAGAAACACATGAGACCTTATGTCACCTCCCTTTGTTTTTTGTTAACTAACCCAATTCCGGCCCCTGTTTGGAAAATCTTTCACTTCCCTTGTCTTTTACTGGTGTGTGTTTAAACTAATATATTGGCCCTTTGTGTCCTGCTGAGCCACTTCTTGTTGAACGAGTATGTCTATATATATCGGTCGTCTCTTGTTCTCTTCTCCTTTTGAAAGTCCCTGGGAGCTGAGTCTCTGGGAGCTGTTAGCTTTTTCTTGTTAGGTTTCTGTTTGTTTTCTGAGAAAATGGCTACACAGCACTAGTCCCTTTTGCTCTCTCGTTAATATTCGCTCTTTTGTTCTGTCACATGGACGAGAGCTCTGATAAATGCACTGGGAACCAGACCTTTCAGCTTCAGGGAAAGAGCCAGTGGCTTGTATCTTGTTCCTTGCTAACCACAATCTGAACTCTCGAGTCTTACTAAATCCTTGTTGATTCCAAGTTCTTAAATTTTATTGCGAGTCCAGAGCACTGAAGCCGAAATGGGAGGCGTATGCTCTGGGGGTGTAAACCTGGAAAATGGGAAGCCAGAGACGAAGATTGCAGTAGTTTCAGACAAAGCCAACTCAGCCGATGGAATCACTGAAAAACATCGTGGTTCTTCACCCAATGACAATGGCAATCGGATCACACAGAAAATATGCTATTCGGGTGAGCCCAAATTGAAGGATCCGATGCCATCGACGCCTAGAATAGCGCCCAACAAGGTACACTTTTCCCGTTGTGCAGTCTTTCTGTTTTCTATGTAATATGTCGTTACCTTGTGATGAAAGATGGTGTATTGTGCTACTCATAACTAATGTAGGACCTGGTTTCCTATGAAACAATAGTGAAGGAATTATGATACTTGGCAATAGATTCATGCAATGCAAATGGCGAACTATATCATAAATTAAAACAGGTATGTGTTGCACTAAAAGTTCTACTGATCCTTAAGAAAACAGATACTTGATCCAGTTTTGATATTCGGACAGAATGATTCCAGTAAAATCAGACTTGAGTGAGATTCAATTCTACAACTGTACTTATGATTTGGTAATTAAGGACGTTTAAATTGGGCAAAGATGCTTAAAACTATTCTCAGATTGGATTATATGTGTTGTGCTCGTGGAACTTTTACCATTCGCTGCTCAAATAGCCGATGTAGCATTAGCTTTTACACAAAGTTCTGCACATGAAAATTTTTAAATGCCAGAACCTGAGTGGCTTGCATGTACATTTGATAGGATTTTCCATTTCCTTGATTTCACTGATAATCTTGAAGTTGTTTGTCTGGTGGAAACTTGGACTTTGGAAGTTCTCGTCAACTAAACTGAGCTTTCTCTGATAACACCTTTAGTTGTCTTTCATCTGGTGCTTCTGCTATCATTTGAATATTCTAAATCTCAATCCGTTTGAGCCTTTCTTCAGCGTATTGATTTCTGATGTGATCATTTTCAGACCAAACAGAATGGCTTGTCCTCGGGAAGAACCGGCATATTTAGTATCAAAAGAGCGGTAAAAGCTTTAAATACACTAGAAAGAGTCAATTGGAATTTTAATGTCAGCTAGGGACTCATCACGGGCACAACTTTTCAGGGCCGTGAACTTTCGATACTGGCATTTGAAGTAGCTAACACAATAGTTAAAGGCACACATTTGCTACAGTCTCTTTCTGAAAAGCAACTCCAGCTTCTAGAGGAGGAGATTTTTACTTCCGAAGGAGTACAGAATTTGGTTTCCACCGACAGGCAAGAGTTGCTAACCATTGTAGCAGCTGACAAAAGGTTGGCGGTCTAGTTGGCGAGAGTCTATGCGGGATATTATCCTATATGTATGTCAAATCCAACCATGTTTCTTTCTATCCATATTCAGGGAGGACCTTGAATTTTTTTCGAGAGAAGTCATCAGGTTTGGAAATCAATGTAAAGACACCCAATGGCACAACCTGGGTCAATATTTTTCAAAGTAAGGTAGCTTTACTTGGTTTGGTATGTGTCCAGGAAAATTCCAAGTTGTCCTGATAAAGTTTACATGCTCATGGAAAAGATTGTGATATGGCAGTTTGGATTTGGATAATTCAAGATGCAAGCTTTCTCGAGAAGAAGCAGAAACATCAATGCAACAGTTGAGTGCTTTGGCACAGCAAACTTCGGTAAGTTTTCTTTGAGCTCAGTTCTGCACAATTTCGCTTCTACATATATTCCCCTGTTACCATACATGATTCTCGTATGTGAAATATCAACATTTTGTGCCATCAACATCATCATCCTATCATTTCCAATATGCATTGGACACCTATTTAAGAATAATCTGATATCTGAGGAGTCGTGTTCCTTGCATTGTCCTGGTCAATGGACAAGCCGTGTACGATGCCGCTGTCAAGTGATCTGACGGTTTTGGCTGGATCATTAAAAGGCTATTCCTAGGCTTGGTAACTTCTCCACATTGTTTCTTCCTAAAAAACAGATATAATTAACAGTCAACTATCTTACAACCCTTGGGAACCTCTCTTTTACCTATTCATACTCGATCACGATCCTTCTAACTCTGTATTCGAAAATGTTCAGAGGGATGGTGGTTATTTTCTTCTATGGTCTGAGATATTTCTTAATTTGCAGGAGTTATACCAGGAATTAAATGAACTGCAAACATTTGAAAAAAATTATCAGAGAAAGCTTCAAGAAGCAGAGTCCTATAATCTTCCTTTGAGAGGTGAGACACGCAGATCTTAGATTTTTTTCTGTACTTCGTTTATGTTCATGAAGTCTTGTCTCTGTGCAAAGCTAGGATCGATATTCATTTTGGGCTGTGCTATCTCATAGCTTCTGCACCATTTTTCACATTGGAGAGAACATTATTATCATGAGTATGATAAGATGATGGAATCATCACCGTGGCTTATGAAATTATCAGCAACTTGTCATCCATTTTGATATCTTCCTCCTTTATGAATGCTCAATATAAATAGGCTTCACATAAGAACTTGTGAAACTAAACTGGACTGGAATGAACTTTTTAAAATGTCTTTGTGATGCCCTGAGTGGTGTCAGTAGCTCTTTTTAAGATATTCTCATTTACAAATTCAGAGGTCTTATTTATTATTTAAATAATGTGTTTGGTTTCTTATTACTTGATATATGTTTTCAGTAGTTGTTTATTTCTACTTCACATTCTACATTTCATCTGTTAAGCATGTCCAACCTCAATATTGTGTTATTCAGTTCATTTTTTGCATATTCACCCACAGGGGAAGAGCTCGCAGACTTAGAAAGTGAACTCAAAAATCGAAGGAAGTTTGTGAAGAGCCTGAAGAAAAAATCTCTGTGGTCAATGACAATGGAGGAGGTATATCTAGGCAGGCTACTTATTTTGGCATTTGATAATTAATTAAGGGGCATTCCTCGTCGCCTTCTATTCATGCATGATGTTGACCTGTTTGAATCATCAATTGCAGATCATGGCGAAGTTAGTCAATATTGTGGCACACATGCATCAAAGAATGATGGAGGCTTTTGGAGACAATGGTATGGGCTGGCCTGATGTACATTTAGCAAGGCATTTGACCACATTGCTCGTGCTATAATTAGATGCCTACCATTAGACATTTCTCGCAACATATGCTGCTTTTGAGGATGGTAGCGAAATTAGGAGCCATTTTGATTGGAAAAGCGTAACCTTGAGCTTCTTTAGCAGAATTCAAACATCAAAGTAACTTTAACTTTCTCATTCTCGTGAATACCCTGTCACCATAGACCTGAATAACCATTCCCTAGCAGTTTTTAATGAAGACACGCTTAAGATTCAGGTCTCTAGAAAGATCATAACAAATGAAATTTTAAGGGTCTGATAAACTGTCATTAAGCTCGGACATGAAATAGAAAAGTACGAATATTAATTGCTTAAATGAGAATTTCGCAGAAGGGAAGACAATTTCCCCGTTGCATTTGCTATATATTGTACTGTTGATGGTGGACCTCACCAAGCACCGCTTCCTATTTTCCCGTCATGCACACGTGGGTCTGCTATAAAAACTTGAAGTGAGTCCAGCCACATCAATCACCTCAAGAAGCAAAAATGCAAGATAACGATGTCTCATGCCAGTTTTTACATTGGTTGCCAATGCTCGTCATTGTAGGACTTTAAATGGGAAACGGATTCCCAAATGATGTGCATTTCAGTTTACTGTTTCTCAAGCATCAATCTGTTTAACCCATGCAAGGCACAACGAGTTTCACTGAAGAACACACGACAAATGACGGAGGTCCCCAAAGATTGGGGAAAGCTGGTCTTGCACTACACTATGCTAACATAGTCAAGCAGATCGATATGATTGTGAGTTAGATCCTTCCTTTACTTTCTGATGCATCTGACTTCTGTTCAAATATATGCCTAAGTGTAAAATATATGTCGTCAGGCATCTCATCCAGCAGGTCTTCCTCCTAACATAAGGAGTACGTTATACCATGCATTGCCAGCCGTTGTTAAAACAGCACTTCAATCTCGTCTGCAGAGTGTTGATGCCAAGGATCAGGTATTCTGTTATCATTCTTTTACTCTTCTTCCTCTAGAAAAAGTTTTGGCTTGTGTCACCTCAGCAGTGAACTTTGATATCTGTCGAGCATTTCCAGTCGTGATCCTGACTAATAATTCCCTAATTTTGGATATATCCTCCTACAGTTACCGATTTGTCAAGTAAAGGCTGAATTGAACAAGACTTTAAAATGGATTGTCCCTCTAGCAACAAATACAATTAAGTAAGTTTCAGTTGGTGACTCTCTCACTTGTTGCTTTGTCTTGCCCAAATGAGAATGAAAAAAAAAAACACATTGGATGTCATTATATTAATGAGCACACCACTTCCTTTGCACAGAGCTTATGAAGGATTTGGGTGGGTTGGAGATTGGGCAAAGACTAGGTTTGTATCTCTCTCCCTCTGTCCTCTTTATCTCCCTCTTGCCAATACATGGGTTAATTACTATCATTTGGTGCTTTTATCAGTAAAGAGGCCCCTAAGAACACATCTACAAGAAACGGTACGATTCGCCTCCAGACACTGTATCATGCAGATAAGGAAAAAGCAGAGTCATACATCCTCGAATTAGTCATTTGGCTAAACCATCTGGTCAACATGGTGAAGCAGACAATCCATGCTTTCCAGCCTTTGCCTATTCGACCTGCCATTCACAGGAAGAAGAAGTTTCTGCCCAAAGCGCCTCCAATGTCTCTGGGACGTAGCACAGGACCGCCAAGTCCCTCAACTCAACTATCTCGAGAAGGCGAAAGTTCTTCAGAAGAGATATTTCAAAGGAGACCATTAAGCTTGAAAAACACCGAGTTACCGTAATATATGGTTGTCATTGCTGTGTAAGTTAGCTCTAAGCAAGAAAGTATTTTCCCTCAAGTACACGAACTTTTCCTACGTTCTTCAATCGACTCACCAGTCAGCATGCGATTGAGAATCAGTTTTGCCTGCGAGAACCTACATGGTGTTGAAGGCACTGGTGCTCAAGGTTGCATCGAGGATTTGGTCCAACTTCACCGTCACTTGACGCTTTTCTTGTATTATGACCAAACTGCCAGTAGTTTAAATTGACACACACGCACACGCACATTCTCGCTCTCTCTCTCTCTCTCTCTCTCTCTCTCTTCTGTACGATTGCAGTATTTATGGGATTCATTTGCTCTCTGGACATAGAGGCTGCGATCTAACTTTGACAGAAATTAGCTTCCTGAGCAATATATTCAATTTGGAAAAGAATTTGTTGTTCCAACCACCACAATTTCCCAAGTAGTTCAACTGTGACTCAAGAAGCTACGATTGTACGCCGTGGTTCTGGTCACATACTGTTGGAGGTTTGTTTGAAAAAACAAAAGTTTCCTTGTCCCACGTAGATAAAGTGAAAGGAAGTGGGCCAATTCATAAGTGTGAGGTTTCTTTAGTTAAATTAAATGGATATTGTGATTATTTTGGCACACTTAGCACGACCGTGGTTCATGGTTTTAGCGGTAATCCCTTTGTTAATTTATTTTATTTTTCAACAGCTATTTTGTTCTAAGAAGTTTAAAGAATTATTGAGAAATTTGAAATTTTAATTATTCCAAATTTTGTTTGTGTCTTTTCAAGACAATTGTTCGATTTGCAACCTTTCCCAAAATAGTCACATTTGTTCGTTTTTAACTTCTTTCGAGCTAATGGCTTTGTTCATTTAGAGAAACAAAAGAAAGTGTGGTCATTTTCTTTTTCTTAGTTTTTTCGTGAAAAACTACAATTATCATTTCAATTGTTTTCTAGATTTTGTTTGTGTTTTTTCAAGACAATCTTTGAAAAATGGCACTTGTTCGATTTGCAACCTTTCCCAAAAAAGTCACATTTGTTTGTTTTTAACTTCTTTCGAGCTAATGGCTTTGTTCATTTAGAGAAACAAAAGAAAGTGCGATCATTTTCTTTTTCTTAGTTTTTTCGTGAAAAACTACGATTATCATTTCAATTGTTTTCTACAGATACTCTAGAGAAATACTAGAATTACTATCTAGTATTATCATTTTAAAACTTTGTTATCCTAGAGGATATCTGTTAGTGACCATTAGCAATGTTGTTGGGCAAATATATCCTTAAAGAAAGTTGTATGATGCCTCAAAGTCCGATTTGATTACTCAAAAGTTTTGATTTCATCATTGTTCTATCCAACTCGAAGCCATATTTTCATAACACGTATTGGGTTGCAGTTTATTCTAATTAAACTATTGAAGAACATCCTATTAACATTACAGAGCCAATGACGCAGTGCAGTGTATTGTAGTTGTTATATGTCCATGAATTGGTTGTGCCTACTTCACCTCTTTACTAGGTTCCCATTATAACGAATGCCTCCACCTAAACCACAATTCACTTAAAATGTCTTCCACCAAATTTGACTTTCCTCCTTCATTAAGCCCTTCAGGTGAAAAAATAAGAAAGAAAATTACTGAGCGCGTTGTCAGCGATCTGGAACACTTCATACGTAATCAAGCCAAAGGAAGAATTCTATACTCTATGATTGCTAATATACATGGACCTTATTGCTTTGACATAGTTACATATATCCTAATTCACTTTCATTTGCAACTTTGTCCCAACCCCTCCACTTCCATTTTTAAAACAGGCTTGAGAAGCTTATACCCCCATAAAAATGCCACCATTTATGTTACCACATTAATCAAGCTACTATATCCTAATTCACTTTCATTCACAACTTTGTCCCAACCCCTCCACTTCGATTTTTAAAACAGACTTGAGAAGCTTATAACCCCATAAAAATGCCACCTTTTGTGTTACCACATTAATCAAGCTACTTCAGCTCAATGGCAAAGGAGGGCGTCTCTCTCAGAGCTTCGACCCTTCTCTCCTTTCTCGCTCTTCTCTTTGCCCACTTTGCAACTTCCCTAGCACAGTCAGGGGCTGGGACTATCCGAAGAACCAAGGACCGACTAATACTAGCGAGCCTCCAGCCAAACACCGAAGCAACATCAACCTCACCAGGATCAATATCTTCTCAGCTGTTTCTCACTTCCCCTTCAGGGAGTTCTGCGGCCTACCTCGTCAGGCCTGTAACCTCCGCCGCTTCAGGTGGTCACGACTACTGTTACATCCAAGTCCAAGGAGGCGGTAACGAAGTTCGGAAGTTGACATGTGCTTCTATAAGCCAAGCCAACACTTGCAGCCTCGTGTTTTCCAGTTCAGGCCTTCAGATATTCGACGGAAGCCGGTCTTCCTGGAGAACCAATGTGAATGGGGGTCATAGTCGTAACCCGGAGACAATGCTTCTTCTTGATGGGGGAGATTTGGAAATCAGGGACCACAGCGGAAGGATTGTGTGGCTGGCCAGTGAGAGTCAAGCTGTTGACCAGAATTGTGGATCTTTTGGGACTCCTAGAGAAAAATTTGCTTTCTCGCCATTTGCCAGTCCTAGTAACAAAGACGAACCCGAATCATCATCATCGTCTTCTTCCTCGTCGTCATCATCTCTGGGGCACAGTTTGGACCAGAATGGTGAAGAATCTGAAACGGGCTATAACAATAATTACCAGCAGCAACAAGAGACGATGAACCATCCCCAGCAACAGATGCTAAATAGACCTAGTCTCTCAGGCTTCAACCAGCCATTTTCTACGCTGAACCAACCATTTGGTGCAAGCAACCAGGAGGGGTTGGTGGACAACGTTCCTTTCGAGAATGGGGTCTCCGAGAAGAGACTCGGGATCGGTGTTGTCTTGGGTTCTTTAATCACTTTGTTGGCTTGCCTTCATTTTCTCCTGTAATCTCTCTACCTCTCTCCCCCAAGGAAATTGCTTGAAGAGATTGAGAATGCGTTTGACAATGAATTAATAGCCGTTTTCATACATCTGACTAATGATTGGGAACTTTGTATATGAATCTGCATCATGCCGAACCACCCTGCATGTGGATGCTTGATTTGCCATCACACAAATCTCGAAATCATCTTGAAGATGGCGAGCTCTCTTCAATGCAAAAATCTGTCGTCCTGAGGGCGTAAAAATATGAAGAAAAAAATATGAGAGAGGGGGTAATGACCATGCAAGGAAATTTACCAACATCCAAATAAATTAGCGAATAACCCACTTTTTTTTTTCCAAATACTGTATGCACGTTCCATAAACTACCAATAAGATGAGAAATTTACCAACATTATCAGATTTTGCCAAAGTCCAAATGCAATAGTAAATTATTAGCTCTTGTGAAATTATTCAACTGTTGTTGGCAACTTAATCACACTATAATAGCTAAATCGATATTCCACTTTATTAATACATTACCGACTTTTTTAAAATTTTTGTAAGTGCTAATAACAATATCATACCGACCCTATAAGAAATATCAACCTCTTTCAAATGTTACAAGCCACTACAAAGAAATTGCTGACATCCAATTAATTAAGAAATTACCAGCTTTCTAAAATTTTACAAGTATGATTAGTAGATTATCAGGTAGATTACCCTAAAAGAAAACCCTAACTTTAGGACAAATCCATTCAATCTTAAAGTTTTTTTTCTCTAAAAATAAATTCTGAACTTTTATTCTAGTCCCAAATTTGCCAACGTGTTTAAAAATTGCCTGTAGTTTCTTCAAGATTATTAATATCAAGAGACTATTGTTGTTCCATGTGAAAGTACAATGGTTGATAAAGACATGGGTTTTGATTACAAGCCTATAACTTGTCTTGGTGTTGATAATTTTGAAGAAACTAGTGACAATTTTTGGATGCGTGGGTATATTTGGTATTAGAATTAAATTGTGAAAAAATTTCGAGACAAAAATAGTTGGGGGTAAAGTTGAAATCAAATCCAAAGTTGGTAATCTTAGGTAATTAGGCCATAGATTACCAACATAGTAATGAATTTATCTAGTTTTCCTTTTTAAGTCTTAACAATTAATTACTTTTTTAAAATTAGTGCCTCTACAAACCACTATGGAATCAACATTCGAAGCATGATAGATTGGATTGATTCAAGCTTCTCAAGGATCCGTTTGTTTGTGTTTCTAAATAAAGTGACAAAGGCAACCTTCGGTTGTCTTGTTGTAGCCTAAACTCAATTTGTTTATCAAAAAATGAATGATTAAAAAAAAATTTCTAAAAAGATTGATTGTATTGTTTATAAAAATAAAAACAATAAAAAATATCTTCATCATTCATGAAAATATTTAGATATAATTTATGGTCAATAACGAAAATATTTTTCATTGATTAATCATTTCAAGCAAAACATGCAATCAGGTTCGGGTTCTGAAATATACATTTTCCGCCAAACAAATGATATCTTAGAATATTTTTCAAATTTAGAAAAAAATAATGAAAAAATCATGTGTAAATTTACGTGTCAGCATTTGTATATCGCAAAAATTTTACATGTCATGGGTACAAAAAAGGTTAAAATCCATTTGTTGTAAGATTTCCATTAAGTAAAAAATAGAAAGTGAAGTTCTATTAAATACACACGGCCTCTCAAATTTTAGGCAGGTTTGAGGCAAATCCCAAACCAAAAATAGGTCCAACTGGTCGGTCCATTCCGGATGTTCTGCTGAGGAACCAATATGCGAGATTTATTCATACTTTGTTACTTCAAAAAATAATTGCATAATTGAAATATAAAGTCAATAATTCCACGATATCATGCTTCTTGTCCATGTTTATCTCTTTCATTTCTTTTTTAGAATTATTAAGCCAAAACACCATTTTATGTAACTTCTCATCCTTTTCGAAACTGAGAAAGATGTAACAAATAAGCTGCATCTTTCAGTTAAATTTAGCCGATAATGAGTCTTTATATGTCACCAATTCTATCCACTCACAAAATAATCACTCACTAACTGCTTTATCAGGAGGCAAGTCTTCTTGATTTGACTGTCCTGTTGCTGCATCTTTAAGTAGACGGTATTGTGTCCATGCCTATCGGGGTATCTGGTGTATCTGTCAGCAGGAGCTTGAGAAGATGAAAGGGAAAGTACCGGAAAAATTCAGAGTCGATAATGCCATGCGCAGAGTACAGACGGAAGATGAGAGCAAGATGTATATTCAGACCAAAATGGCTCAAATATGTAGGGACATTGTGGGAATAGCTCAAGAAAGGGAACAAATATGTCCATGTGTGGACTTAAGGGAATGGAGAAACGCATTGATGACATGATGGTTTCTTCAGCTGCGGAAGATGGTGAATCATTTTATCCTCCTAACATCTGTGATTCCAATTTTTATGTGACTCGGACATCACTAAGTTTTCATCTTTGCGTATTCGTGGGTATCGATTGGATGATGTACAAGAGGCAAAAGAAGAAGGCAGAGCAGTGCAATGTTGAAGCTTTACTGATCAAGACGAATAGTAGAAGAATCAGCCCTTTCTTGATTCACATTTACTGTGTGATAGTTAAAGCATCAATCATACGTTTACTTTAGCAGATTGCTTTATCACCTGCCAGAATCTATCGATTGCGACAGCAGAAGTCACATTGCTCATGAGATGATTTGACAAAGGCGTTTTCCTTCACCCATGAGTTTATAAAGAAAATGAACTGCAAATCCTCTACGGGATCTTGGCAAGGAGATTGATCTCGCCATGTTTTGTCCATTTGAACCGATGATGATCCTTTTATGCAGCGTGGTCATCTTCATCTGATGTCTTTAGCACATCTTCAAACGGATTATGTACGCATGTCGGGAAACGGCTCCGCTCCTGTAATAGAAGGAAATCCTGTGCTTGCGAAACCATCTCGTTTTCTTTCATTGATCTCCACATTTATCGTCACTGAATGCAGAAGTGTCACTAGTGAATGTCAATATCAACTACTTGTCCAATCCTCCGTTGGTGCTAATTTGCTGTCCGAGCCCAAAAGAAATCAATTGATTGGGCATGAAAAACTCATGATTCCATATGTTTGAGAAAAACGAGTAACGAGACAAATTACATGTGCACTTACCGACATTAATACATGAAAGGCGGATATCGGGGCATGAAACGTACCGAAAAAGTGTGAAATATCAGAGAAAGAATGGAACATAGCATAACGACACAAATTACATGTGCACTTACCGACATTAATCACATGAAAGGCGGAAATCGGGGCATGAAACGTACCGAAAAAGTGTGAAATATCAGAGAAAGAATGGAACATATGCATGTGCCATTTGTGTAGTCCTTTTTCACACTGCCCTTCTTCAGAGAACAAGACTTAGATTGGAGGCCCTTCGATGGTCTTGAGAAAGTGACCTTTCAATTATTGAACGTGGGAACCACCTTGCCAACCAGTGCCCAGCTTCAACAATCCATGGGCTGGCGCAAATTACGGGCAAGGCGTTAGGGTTTATGATGCGCATTTGCCCTCCGATGATTAAGTCAGTGACTGGAAAGAGAAGAAAGGTAAATTATGCTGGCATTTTCCTTAGTGAATTGTCGCAGATGGTGGCCTTTGGTAACGACAGGCAATACACGCGGCCAAGTGTTCATCTTCAAGGACACTGATGAACACTTGGCGCTTCGACAATGGTGAAGTGCTCTATGATAATCAAGCCTATTTGTGAGTCAGCGTGCAGGAAGGAGGCTTCATAATCGGTGGCGGTATCATTGTCGCTGTCGAATAGTGTCGTGAAAACCAAGAAAATATGTAATAAGCAATCTTCGCTGAATCCTACTGGGAGGGACTCTCCTTTCTTTCTAATTTGCCCACTTGGTGATTCACGGGTGTTTCAAAGCAAATTTTTATCCAATTTAAAGTCGAAGTTGGACTTTCCTTTCTGATCGTGACTCCTTAACAAATTCCATAATCTGCAACATATGTCTTCTTGAACTTTGATGCTTCCGGGTTATATGCAATTCAATTCGGGTCAGTTTCGTTCAATGGACTTAAACCTCAAGATATAAATTTAACTCATAGATAAAGATTCGGTGATGTTTTACCTAAGTTTTGTATCGTCGATATTTACCATCTATCAGGAGATGATTTTATCAAGCTCTATCCGTCACCCTAACATGTCGAGCACTTTGATACATGAACTCCTTTATCGCGACTGAATGTGTCCTGGTAGAAAGTTACGAAACCAGCCGCTACAGAAATCTTTCGTCTTCTTCGACAATTTGTTGTTCCATCTACCCGATAGGCATCGATTTGTGTCCCTTTTCGGACTGCTTAAGAATTGTTCATCGCTCGGATCATGGTGGAAGAGAAGAGACTACCGACGTGAATTGATTGCCCGTCTCTTTCGGGTTCGGATGCGTGTACCAGCGTGATTTCTTCAATCCTCCCAACCGACGGAAGCTTATTAAAAGTTGCCAGCTTCGTAAATGATAAGACATCATGTCATCAACGAAAGGAACCGTGGACAGTTCGTGCCCGCTGACGCTGAAACTCGCATACTTGTTCCACCGGGAAAGTTAGGGCATGTTTGGTAATACTCATAAACACTTTTATTTTTATTTTTTTGTTCTATGAAATAATAAAAGAACATAAATGTGTTTCTCGAGAACAAAAAAGATATTTTTTTCTCTAATAGCGAGAAAAAAACATGTTTCTTATTTTTTAACTCTTTGTTAAAAAACATGTTTTATTTTTATTTTTCTTTTTTCTCTTTTACCTTTATGGCCTCTGACCACCGGCCGGCCACCGCCACCTCCGTCGTCGCCGGCCTTGGTCGCCAATCACCGGCAGCAATTAATCACCCATGTACAAGAAGAAAAAAGGAGAAAAAAAATAATCATACCAAACACATCTCTAGTCTTTTTCTATTTGAAGAATACTTTTACCGAGTACTTTTACCAAACACTATCTTTTACTCAAAAATTATTTTATGAAGTAGAAACATAATGAAAAAAAAATGTTACCAAACACGCCCTTAGTCCCCTAATCGCTACTAGGGGTGATCGATTTTCCAAACGATTTGATTCCCATCCGAAATCAGGAATCGGATTAATGGAATTGGTTCTCGATTTTTAGGACTGAGGACCGAATCAACTAATCTTAGGACCGAACCAACCGGTCCGGTCCAGTTCTTGGGCGGTCCAATGGAATCGAGATTGAGAACTGATAAGTTGCACAATGCAATAAAACTTAAGAAAGAAACTAAAAAACGACAAGTTCTTCATATTCTCTACGACCTTTGTTGAAGGGAGCAAGTCATAAGCGAACCCATTCTTGAACACTTCACCAATACCTTCAGCCACATTCCCATCCATGAGTAAGTTCACATATAATATTAGCAATTACAAAAATTTACAGCAAAATTCTAGGAACAAATTACAACAAAAAATTACTAAGCGAGAGAGCAACTCAGAGAGAGAGAGAGAGAGAGAGAGAGAGAGAGAGAGAGAGAGAGATTCTTGAGCATGAAGAGAGGAGGAGGCCAATTAGGGTTGTTTCATTTCGTTGTTATGGGAAGGGCCGAGGAATGGAGGAAATGAAACGACAGAGATAAGTAAGAGAAAGGGAGGGTGGTCGGATCCTCGTTTTGGTTCGGGCGATCTGATCCAGTTCCGCCCTACCAAGAACTGGGAACCTGACCGTCCAGGAACCGGTTCTATTTTTTGGAACCGTGAACCGGACCAAAACTTTAAAGAATTGGACAAACCCGGTTGGTCCGAGTAGTTCACGAGTTGGCACGGTCTATTATGCTCAACCCTAATTGCTATTATATAAAGCCCCGCCGGACATGTCGAAGTGCAGTCCGGAATGGAGTAACTTAAGCTCGGTTTCGCATTCACGGCAAGATCGTGAATCTCGAGCTAACTTTCATGCACGAGATTAACTCCAATTTCGGGCTGAGTCGCCTGTCATTTTCAAGGCAAGGCCTGTTGGGGCAAGAAGAACTTTAGAAAAGGAAAGTTGAAGGGAATGCGCTGGCGTATGCCCCGTCCTTCTCTTATCAATTAGGAGGCCAGCTGGTTCGTCCCTTACGGATTATCACAAAGTGAAGAGACTTTTCCACGACGCTTTTTGACATGTTCTCGAGGGTGACATCCTCGGGTTGGTCCCAGTTGCCAAAATGAGTCAGCTCGAGGCCTCCAACCTGATCCAGCCTCAAAGTTCTATATGGATTGTGTATTGGGAGAACAATAACAATCCGAATGATATAGGATTAAAGTAGTGAAATAAAATAAAATTTCCTCTTATGTAAATTTAATAGGAAAAGATATAATAGGACAATATAGAAATCGAGCGCCCACAAACACAAGAAGATTTTTACGTAAAAAAACCTCCTCCATATGAGGAGATAAAAAAAAATTACAGGACCGGAATCCACCTAAAAATCTTCACTACCAGCAAAGTTAGGTAAACAATGTCCTTCTCTAATTAATATTAGAGATATATAGCGGCAGCGACAACATCAAGAACACCATAAGGATAAATCTCACCAAAAACATAGGTTCGATTTAGTTCGCGAAAAATATGATATAGAGAGTCTCAAACGAAACTCAAACCGATTGTATTTGACAAAGATGTGCCACGAATATGCTGACAATATTCCAGCTCAATTGGGCCACACATTGGCCTTTGATGTTAGCTTGATGATAATCATATATTTCCCTCTTCCTAGATTTTCTCCACTTTTTTTTCTTCTCACTATTTATGTATCAACGAGCGTTCTTTTTGCAGCTCCAATCTGAATATAGTGAGAAACCCTAATTCTTTATATGTATTACCATATGAGATCAAGCATTTGGGCTTGCAATTCATTGGACTTTCTCCACAGGGGAATGAACTCAGTCAACGAGTTGAGTAGTCTTTGCAAGAAAATATAAAAACCCACTGCGACCCGTCCATGAATCACACACCCATCGAAGAAGGTCCCATTATGATACTTTTCGTAACGATTCCACCATGTTTCTAACGGGTCAAGCTCGAACAAGAAGACAATGCGAGTGTTTATGCAGGTTCATCCATTATAGGGTTACATCTCGCAAAAAATTTCACCGTGATTTTGCGACTCCACGACACAATTACAATGATTCCTACCAAAGAGCACAACCCCCGTCATTCTATGTGTAGGAATTACAAGTTGTTAGTTTATACTTTGGTTTCTCTATCATGTGGATAATGCCGGTATGAGAAATAATGGTTCTCAAAACATTCACAAACTCCAACACACATGAGATAGGGATCCCTTTAGGATGTTACAATAACGATTCCAACACAAAGTTGTCACAAGAACGGCAACATGACCATCACAGGCAGAGCCTTGACTCATAATTTTAATCTAGATTATCATTTACGCGTCCCCCACAATAAGGAATCTGCATTCAGGTTCCTTCAGTGATGAAACTGACACAATTTAGTGTAAAGACGCGGCGACGTGTGATGTAATGTGACGCTGCTGCTCAACCAGCCAGGAAGTACAGTACATAGAGTCGATTACTTCCTTTGAAAGCTTAAGTTTGAGGATTACGGGAATCATAGATTTCCGGGGTTAGATGATAAATTTCTCAATGAGAAGTGAAAACTCGATACGATGCTGTAGCAAAAATAAGTGATCGTATGATATCAAAATTAAAGAAGATTCGATTGGCATGTCCTCCTCAACAGCGAGAGTAGCATATGATTACAGATCAAGCGATATAATGAAGATTGGAACAATACTTAAATCGCTCCAATTCTTTATGTGCTTTTTAACTCCCAGTTGCACCCAACATGTCACGTAGTATTTAACCATCGTAATTTATCTGCGAAAGCATTCCTTTAATCTCACAAGGTGACTAATAAATCTTTCCACGAAACTTTATGGCTACAAACACTTGGATGTAATTTATGAGTATGTCACGACTCGGATTGCATATGCTGCAACTTCTCACACAAGGCTTCAGTCGACACCGATTTCCTAATAAACAAAAGCCGCCTCAAGCATACGTATACTCTGCCCACCCAAAAAGGCAAAATGCCAAGAACCCACTAAATGCAATTATTTTGCAAAAGTTAGATGATTTAAAAAATATTTTCCTTAAAAAACTCATTTGTATCGCTTTGAAAAAAATAGTTGGTGATTTTTTTTTATTGACGACAATTTACGTTTGAATATTTTCATAGATGATAGAGATATGTTTTGTTTAATCATTTTTATAAATGTTACAATTGATCATATTTATGAAAAACAATTTCAAAATATTTGTTTATTTATTCTTTGATGACCGAGGAATCAACCAAGGGTACCGTGCCTGGATGGCACCAAAGGGTCGGGCTCCTATATCTCAGAGGAGACTAGTACGGAATCCCTAACACTATTAACCCCCACTTAAGACGCTAGCAATTGTGGTTTTGAACCCTCAACCTCGGCAATGATGAAATTTTTTTTTATGACCAATGTATCCATCACGGGCCTCCCATACTCGGACAACACCAAAGGACTGGACTCTTATACCTCAATGGAGACTAGCATAGGACCTTAACACTATGACATCCACTCTTAATGTGATAAAAGATGCGTGGCAATATTGAGGAGAAAATTACCCAACTAGTTCTAAACTTATTGTATGGATCCCGATTGAGTTTTCATAAACTTTTTAATCTTGCAAATCAAATTTTCTTAGAAAATTATTATATGACAGTGTAGTGTCTAGTGCTACACGTGCGCTACATCAGCGATTTCAAACGAAAATTGACTAGTGGTGCTACATTGGAAATTCTTTCAAATATCTAGAACTAAATTGATGAAATTTAAGAGTTCAAAATCGAATTGCGTCTACACGATGGGTTTAGGACCGATTGGACATATTTTCCCACTGTCTGAATGCATTTTCATTCTGCTTTGCAATTTGATAAATCGAAGTCGAACGTGCTTTGTGCTCTAGAGGAAATTAACCCTCTCAAGTTGAACTTTAGAAGAGAGAAGAAGATCTAGTGCATCCTCAGAAACATAGAGTAACCATCAAGTCGGCATAAACTTCAATAAATGAAGGCGGTGCGGTTCTGGCAACCATGACTGCGACAAGCGAGGTAGGACTGTGTTCAGGCTCTTCGATGGACAAGTTTCCCACGTCTTCTCCATCGAGAGGGAAAATTTTTAATCTCCATGGCAAAATCCATCAAAAAGGCTGTTTGCCCACGATTCTGACAGGTAAAGAAACTTCATCTCTGATCTCATCGTGCTATGGAATGAACTCGAACCAAGAGGATCCACGAAAGATAGTAAAATGCATTTTTGTCAAAGTCATATGGTGTCCAGTTATCTTTCGATGACGTGAAAATTAAGGAACGAAGTTTAAGATTGGATCTGTGAAGTTTTGTGTAGGACCACTACTAACTGTCCTAAAAACTTAAATCGTTAGCTGAAGGCGTGATTTGATATTTATATACTTTCACACTCCCCTTCATGCTTAGTCTGGTCTTTTTTTTTTTTGGTCTAGTACTAAGCGTGAAAGGATTTAGAGAGACTAGGGTTCTTGTAAGATTTGAACTTAGGATCTATCGCTTTGATACTATATGTGTGGTTTAATATGTATGTACTTTTATAGGATCAAAGCAAGTACAATCAATGCACTGTTAAGAGTCGTGGGACTATTTTTCTCTTTTTTCAACCTAGCAACTATAGGTCACACTCGGGATTCATTTTCCACCACCTCCATAAATTCACCCTCTCGGGGATCTTAAGGGCACGTCCTTTACATCGGCCCGATGCACTCGATACTTTACCCACGAAGTGTCTGATAAGATTTGAAATGTTTCCGACAACAAATGAACTCAATAGCACAAAAAGAAGGGCTAAATATCTTGTCCAATCAATTGCAAGCATATTATACGTATGTAAATTCAATCGATTTTATCAATTTAGTCATGAACTTTTTTATTGAAATCCAATGAAGTAATTTCAATCACTTTTCTCTGGAAATTGCTAACGTGATAGTATGCCTCATAGGACAACCGGTATGAACCACTAAATTATGATGTCAGCATATACCGGCGAAATCAACCAGAATGACTCTATGGGAATTTCGCATAAAAGTTTATGATTGAATTTATATCCGCATAATGTACTTACGATGGATTGAACAATTTTCTCCATTGCGTTGCATTTATGTCAACCACGTACTTTAGAAGTCCTAGCTAGATTCACCCTTTTGTTCGCTCCGCTTTTGTGCACACGTCATGCCAACGCAATAGTAAGGATGATCCATTCCTACAAAAAAAAAAAAAGAGGCTTTTCGATTTCTTGCTAAGACATATCCAAGTTTAAGACGGAAACGGATCGTCTGCCCTGGATGTTTTCCAGGGCAGACCTGATCTGCTTCTGCAGCCGTCCGATCAATGATCGGACGGCTGCTTATTTTTCAAAAAAAAAAAAAGCAAAAAAGGGGTGGGCCCCTTTTAAGGTGGGGCCCACCCCTTCCCTCTCACAAGCCTGCAGAGCAGATCTGCTCTGGAGGCAGAGGATCCAAATCCGTTTAAGACGATGAATTAGAAATAGGTCGTAATTAGAGAGAGCCCAATGAAAAAAAAAAAAAAAAGAATTCATGTGGCGAACGTTCTACCGCTAAGTACATGCACAATGCTCAAAATGGCAGACGCCGTACAATAGTTATTTCCCGGGAGAAGGAAGAGCAGCTGGGCCCATTTCTGCAGGTGCGGGGCTCGCGCCCTCGAGCTTGAACCGCTTTCATTTGCCTTCGTTGACACTTTGATGAGGGGCCGGACATGCCGGACATGAACGGTTGGAGATTCGATCTTTGTCACCTTCGATGATCCGTCGGCTCAATGCTTCCACCATCCTCTGTATTCTGCAATTTCACGTATAAAAAAAAGGGTGGTTGGAAAAGACCATCGCGTTTTTCCCTCCTGCAAATCACATCATGATGAAGCTTACGTCCTCCTGCTGCAACCAAACCATTTTCACTCCTACTCTTTGACTTCCCCCTATAAAATGCCGGATGGCCGGCTCCCATCTACTGTCGTTGTGACCCAGAGTCTCCTGCTCCTGAAGAAGAAGGAGAAGGAGAAGAGATTGCTCCAACCGCGACTCTTACTTCTTCTTCTTCTTCTTCTTCAATTATACAGGCACAACATCAATGGCGAGATTCTGGCCATTGATATATCTGCCATGGCTGCTCATTTCCGTGATGTTCTTGGCAGGTAGGAAGTTCAACGGGATAGACTACCCTTTTCGTGATTCTTTGAGGAGTGTTCATCCTTCTTTGTTTTTGATCTGTTTCTTTTGCATTTTGCTTTTCAGTTGATGCGACGACCTTCACGTTAGTGAACAAGTGCGAGTACACGATATGGCCAGGCATCCTCGCCAACGCCGGCGAGCCGCCGCTCTCCACCACCGGCTTCGCGCTCCAGAAGGGCGAGTCCCGTTCCCTCGCCGCCCCTACCGGCTGGGGCGGCCGCTTCTGGGCCCGTACCCGCTGCACCCAGGACCCCGCCACCGGCAAGCTCTCCTGCCTGACCGGGGACTGCGGCTCCGGCCAGCTCGAGTGCGGTGGCGGCGGCGCAGCCCCTCCGGCCACACTCGCCGAGTTCAAGCTCGACGGGGACAGCGGCCTGGACTTCTTCGACGTCAGCCTCGTGGACGGCTACAACTTGCCCATGCTGGTGGCGCCCCAGGGTGGCGGTGGGGGGCGGGGGAACTGCACGAGCATCGGGTGCACTGTCGACATCGACGGCGCGTGCCCTTCGGAGCTGAGGGTGACGGCCAAGGACGACGGGTCGGGCGCCGCCGCGTGCAAGAGCGCCTGCGACGCGTTCCAGCAGCCACAGTACTGCTGCAGCGGCGCGTACAACAGCCCCCAGGCGTGCAAGCCGACGTCGTACTCGGAGGTATTCAAGAGCGCGTGCCCGCAGGCGTACAGCTACGCGTACGACGACGGGACGAGCACGTTCACATGCGCCGGCGCGGATTACGTCATCACCTTCTGCCCCTCGCCCAACAGCAGGTGACTTTACCCTTCCGTCCTCGCGATTTTTCGATATTATATTACACGGCGTTTTGCCACCCAATATAGGGATGTGCATAGTTCAGAATTCAATTCTTTTCTGGAACCGGATTGGTAGGATTGATCCCCGATCTCTAAGACCGGGGACCCAACCCGTCGACTTAATCCGGTTCGATCCGGGTTTTAGAAAATCTATTTTTTTAAAAAATGAGTTTCTTTACTTAAAAAATAGGGTTAATACCACCAAAACCCCAAACTTTATCCATTGTGACATATTTACTCCAAACTTTTTTGACACGAAAAATCTCAAAATTTATCAATTGTGACACATTTACTCTAAATTTTTTTGTGACATTAAAAATCCCAAACTTTTTCTTTGTAACATATTTATCCCAAACCTTTTTTTTTCTTTTTTTTATATTATCGGCGAGCTTCGGCGATTGGCAGAGCTCACCGAAGGGCGGCAAAGCCCTTGCCCAGATATGGGCGAGGGTTGCCCTGCCCTGCCCAGATCTGGAGAGGCGGCCCTCACTCGCGCCCGGCGAGGGCAAGGCAGCCCTCGCTTAGATCTAGGCGAGGCCACCCTTACTTGGCTGCAGGGGAGGACCACCCAGCCCCCATGACTCTTGCATGGGGTTGGCGAGGGCCGGACGTGACCTGCCTTACCCAAACTCACCCCAAAATCCTACCATAATCGATGGTTCCCCTACGCACGCCACATGCTCGACGAAATGCGCCATTGAGCTACGAAGAAGATGAAGATGGTGCATTTCATCTAGGCGCTAAAAAAATATTATTTTTAGTAAATTTTGGTAAATATTAAAAATTTAAATTGAGTTCTTTTTTATATCTTTATTTTTACTAAAATATAAAAAAATTTATTGTTCCGGTCCGGTCTAACTCTTATAGAAATCAGGAACTGAATCCTCCATATATCGATTTCACTTGTGAAATCGGCGATCGGACCAACACTTTCGATCATGTCCGATTCTTCTTGATTCAGGATATTTAAATTGCTCACCCATAGCTCAAAAAGCAAAAGGCGTAGTCATAATAAGTATAGCACGAAAGGGAAAAGAGAAGACTCAGAAGAGGGGCTTAAGGCCAGTGGGCGCGTTGGGGTTTCTATGCATTGTGAAAAGGGCAGTTTCGACAATTCGAAGAGAAGCATTTTTCGTTGGCTCGAGAGACGTGGCTAAAGGACAAGATGCAAAAGAGGTGCGCAGCCCGTCGCTATTGTTAGTGGGCACGACGGGATGAGGCACTTTGATATCCCCAACGGAAATCAGCGACCTCGCAATTGAGGAGAGGACCAAATTATCCTCCCTCTCCCTCTCTCCACCTCTCGTTCTGCCAAAAGAATCAAAAGAAAGAAAGAAAGAAAAGGGAGATCAACCTACAAATATCTAAGGATGAGCAATCAAAACCGCCGGTCGGGGCGGTTCTAAAACTTATTGGTCCCACTCCCCGTTCCATATAAATGGAATATGGAATTTTTGGTCCAGTTCCCGGTGTAGAGGGTGGAACCGCCCACCGGGACCGAACCGACAATATTTATTAAAAAAAATATATAAAAGAAATTGTATACCATAATTTTTGCCATTCCCATTCCCTTACTCCTCCCGATTTCGCTTGAATCTTCTTTAGACATTGACCGGGCCACTGGGCTGCTGTTTTCTTCTCTCTTTTGCGGTTCTTCGTTGCTTCGTTCATTCATTTCCCACCGTATCTCTAAAGATTCGAGCAAATTTTCTTCTCGTTTCCACCGTCTCGCCGCATCGATTTCCCCTGGTATCAATTTCCCACAGATTTTCTTCATTCCTTCGTTCATAATTACCCACCTGGGAACCGGACTGGATTGGGCAGTCCGGTCCGGTCCGGTTCTCGGTTCCAAATAATAGGGAAAGGAACCGGGAATCGATCACCCCTACAAATATCTTCTCTTGACATTTCAGTTTGATCTTGATGATGACGAAATCGACGGCTCCAGGCCGATCATTAACCGCATAACTAACTATTTATAGTGTCGAACGACATTTTTCGCAGTCAGACTATCGTTAGATTGGACAGATTCCACGTGAGTTTACTTCATTCAATTCAATGAGATTTGTGAATTGGGCTCACGTATAGTGAATATGCCGTCTTACCTTTGGCACTAGATTCTGGTGCGCACTTACTTCCTCATTATTTGGCGCTTTTCCTTCTCTTGCTAGGAGAATCTTCCTTTTGTAACGGGCCAGAGGATTTATTTTTTTTAATTTCTTAAATCTAAATTTTTGGGTTGTTGCATCATCGTTTATATTTCTCATGGGGATCTTGTTCTTTTTTTTCTTTTCTTTTCTTCTTCTTTTTGGGCAGCCAAAAGTCAGCTTCTTCCCAAGACCAGACCCCGGGGGCCGCCGCGGATACGCCTCTCGTCAACAGCACGATGGTCTACGAAGGTGTGGTGGAGGTGAGCCGAGCGCCGCCGCCGTCGCCACCCGCACGTGCCCACCTGTCCGCGGTCGGCCTGGTCGGCGTAGCGGTGTCCACATGGGGGTCGCGTCATCTCTTCCCGGCATTAGGTGGGCCCACATAGGATTCCCGATGGTCGGAAGCCGACCTCTTCCGCTTTGGGCCCAAGTGGAGGCGTGTCGGGATCTTATCGGGCTCGGGCCCACGAGACTCTGTTCGCCTCGCGTGGGCCCGATGACGTGGTCTCGAAAGGACGGACGCGGTGGTGGAAAAGCCCACCTGTCGAATTTGGCGGCACTACCCTTCATAGTGATATATGGCGTCATCAATTATATATGCAGCGTTAGTGGTTGAATTTAAAATGGGAAAAGGACAAAAGGTTATACACCACATGTTTCCTGCTTTTCTTTAAAAAAAAAAAACAAAATTATGGGGTAAGTTAAATTGATTTTTTGCTAATTTTTGGTATATACAAGGGAAATGAACTAATTAAGCTTTACTCAACAATGGGTAGCTGTCTTGATTGAGAGTTTCTCCCTCATCATCTCTTTCAAATGTTCGAAATATACAATTGTTAGCGTGGAGGGCCCCCGGTGGATTGCTCGGTCATAAAAAAAAAAAAGGAACTGATTAAGCTTCTCTTTTATATCTTTTATTTTATTTTTTGGGATCGGATTCGTGCGTCAATAATTAGCTGGGTTGGTGGGGGCGCATTCTCTTTGGAAGGTGTGGTGTCCACATATGGTGCAGGCCAATATTAATATAAAATACAAGTTTACAGATTAATGATCCTATTTATTAAAATAATGAAATTCCCTCTCTCTTATTTCTCTCTTTTTTATTTTTTATTCTTATGGTGGGGGATTGTGTTGTATAGCGCAAGTGTCTTTTTCCTTTTCCCAATTGCATAATTGAAAAAAAAAAAAGTCCAACTCCGAATTGGGTAGCTGTCAAGCTCTAACTACGATAATAAGGACAATATGGTAGAACGCGAATAAGATACCGATAACATTAAAAATGCATGAAATCTTAACCATAAGTTATTTCTTGAAAGAGCTTTGCACCATTAACAACGGGTTGAATGATGAATTTTTCTTTCGTTTTGCATATTTTGTTATTCTTTTAAGTCGCATTAATTGTTTAAATTGAGAAGAGAGGTGACAAGGTAATGTATATATATATATATATATATATATATATATATATATATATATATATATATATGGTCAAGGACGTATCTCAACAATGGTACGTAGGGCATGCGAATCGTAGAGGGACATGCATCAATAACCACATCTAATAATTTAAGCAAAAGAAACACAAGTAATAAAAAAAAATCTTGTCAGCTCTCCAATCGAACAATTAATTTCGACATTAAAAGAACAACTAGATGTGCAAAAGAAGTTGGAGATTTAAATGTCTATCGATATCAATTTCCTTTCGTTTTGCATATTTTGTTATTCTTTTAAGTCGCATTAATTGTTTAAATTGAGAAGAGAGGTGACAAGATAATTTTTTTTATATAAAAATATGGTCAAGGACGAATCTCAACAATGGTAGGTAGGGCATGCGAATCGTAGAGGGACATGCGTCAGTAACCACATCTAATAATTTAAGCAAAAGAAACACAGGTAATAAAAAAAATCTTGTCAGCTCTCTTCTCCAATCGAACAATTAATTTCGACATTAAAAGAACAACTAGATGTGCAAAAGAAGTTGGAGATTTAAATGTCTATCGATATCAATTTGCTGTTGTTTGGCCCAAAAGGGAAGGTGGAGGAAGAAAATTGTCAGAAGTGGGATTTGAACCCACGCCCTCTCACGAGGACCAGAACTTGAGTCTGGCGCCTTAGACCACTCGGCCATCCTGACCTTGTTGTCGAGGCTTGTCGACTTATAAATATTACTATTGTAAGGCCCGGGAATTTGCCTTTCCAGCTTCCGGCCACCAGTGAGGTGGGAATCATTGTGGCCATCCGCTGGGATTGTCGATGGTACCCACGATCCCATTCTCGATTCCAAATTCTTGAAACTGACGATGAAGGGTCGGGTCCGGTTCTTGGTTCTCTGAGCGGAACCAGACGGAAAGATCGAATTTATCGAGCCGCCAATGTAAATACCTTTGACAGTTCTCTTCCACATCCTGTTTTCGCACGAGTGTCGTCGGAGAACTAGATGGGGAGCTTGATTCCTGATCTGGATTTGCCCATGGTGGAGAGAGCTCGTCCCTTAAGCTTTTCATTTCATTGATCATGTATAAACCCATAATCACACATACAAGTCGGCGGCCCATGATCTCTCGAGAAACTCGCTATCGTTTGCAGGTCTTATTGATCCGGAAAAATGCTGCAGATTGGCTTATTTGGGGGTACAACACCTGTTTATAATGTTCCTGATTTGGCTAATCACACATAAATGTTCCAAAAATCAGGAACCGACTCATATCGAAACTGATCATCCCTATACGATATCGTACCGTGTGATCTCATTTATGGTCTTTTCGAAACAATCTTGAAAAGAATCACAATCTTACTTTGCTTCTGCACTTGAATATGAGGAAAACGTCGGATTGCGGGACGGCACGATGCTCTACCGTGCAGAAACGCCCATCGAACTCGTATGCATGAGCAAAAATCTCATGCTCAGAACTTCCATGAAATTGGGCGAAAGCGTATTCATGGATTTTCCTTTTGCTAGGTCAGAAGCCACTCATTATTTAGTCCTATTTCATTCTGAAGAAGATGAGAACCGTGATAAGCTTTCCACCAATGACAATCCACCTAAGTTAATCGAGATTTGTCACGGGTTACAAATTGCTCCATTTTCTTCGCGGATGATAGCAATTCGCATCGGACTTTAGTGAATGAAAATACAGTAGTACTTGTAGAGCACCCAAAGAATCCGTGAACTAACAAATGTCTTCCTTCATTGCTAGTGGTACTACCTCTTTAGTCTTTACCTTCCCAATTTTATAGCCAGCGTCATAGATTTTCGTTTCTCCGTAAGTTTTTTGTCTTTCAGATTTGTTCAACAAATGAGTGAATAAGTTTAATTAGTAGGAAAATTGTTCAAACGGTCCTATATCTATTGTATGGCAGTCAATGTAATAATAAATCTTTTGATTATGTTAATTTAGTCAAACTTAATCTTAAACCTTTTTAACGAATTGCCAATGTAATCCTTTTGACTAATTTTGACTGAAAACGGTAGATGTGACGGTCCAATCAACAACGACAATCCTATGCAGCTTGGTTCGGCTGATGTAGTACTTGGCTTTAATTTCTCAAAAAAATTTCGATATTGATTTTTTTTTTCTTTTCTTTTTTTCTTCATTATAGGGCCAACAACACTAAGCAAGGGCCAGTGACCCCTGTCAGTAGAGGTGGCAAAATGGGTCAATGACTCATATTTTAACTCATGTTGGATAATATGAGTCATAAATGGGTTAGTTTAAAATGTTAAATGATTCTTAAATGGATTATCTCAAATCGATTCTACATGGGTTACCTAAGTAACTTTAAGTGTTATTGACAAATTATTTTAAATGCTATTAACAAGTCATTTTTAAATTATGAAAATTATGATATTCTAATTATTTAATTTTTTATCCCTTTATTTTCTTTTTTTTCCCACTTTCTAAGTTGGTTGCTGTTTAATAGATGAGTGATGAGCTCACTAGACTCCGGCGACTAGAAGAGGGAAAAGCAAATAAAAAATAAAATATATATTTGTAAAAAATAAAAATAATTAAAATTTTGAACAAAATTTAAAAAAAGTTAGAAAAATTATCAAGTATGGAAGTGTTTTAATAATACAGGTCGGGGACGGGTGGATCACTAAAATTGTATTGTATGAAAATTGGTCAATATGAGTCAGACCATTTTTTACCCGACCCACCCATTTAATACCCTAACCTGTCAGCCCTTGGGTAAGGGCTCATGAGTCCTCCGTGTAGCTAACAAGGGCATCGTGAACCCTTGTCCAAGCCCTCGTGGGTCATAACAAGAGCATCATGACCCTCGCCTTGGGATTGGTTAGGGTAAGCAACTCTATGAAGAAAAAAAAAAGAAAAGAAAAAAATCATTAAAAATCGATAACAAACTCTCAAAAGTTTAAAATAAAAAATTATTCACGTCGTTGTCAGCAATGTTATCTAAGATTGTCAACATTGACTGAATAGCCATGTTAGAGATTTTCAATCAAAATTAGCTAGAATGACTATATTATTAAATAAACAAAAATTATGACTAAATTGACAAATCTTTAATAGGTTTAAGACTAAATTTACATAATTCAAAATTTTATAACCAAGTTGAGAAATTATTAAAAGATTTATAATTGAACTAACAAAAATTAAAATGTTTAGGATTGAATAGATCACCCAATAATGGGTCCAAAATTTTTCGAACAATTTTCCTAGTTTAATTATTACTTGTATCAATGCCTTAGAAATAAAATCATATTGTGACAATCCTCACAATCTTTTAAAATTTCCTACTCTTCTTCTAAAATGATCTCTTTTGATTAGAATCTTGCTATTAGTCTGTAAGATGATATGATTGAGGTATGCTTTTCACTTGCCATATGTTGTGAATCCTATGGATTAGAAAATATGGAGCTTAAATGTTTTTTTATTATCGAAGAATCCACCACGGGCCTCCTGTGCTCGAACGACATCAAAGGGCCAGGCCTCTATACATGGGGGGAGACCAACACAGAACCCTCATACCATAGCTCCCCACTTAAGACACTAGCAACTGTGGATTTGAACCATCGACTTTGGCGATGATGGAGAAGTTCTCAACCAATACAGTTACTCACTGTTAGGTTCTGAACCTTAAATGTTCATATTCAAGGATTTAAAGAAATTGAAAGACGGTCCCTATATGCACGGCCTGGGTGAGTCATTTCGCTCTTATGATAGCATAAGTGTTTCTTTTTATCCTTGAATTGCCCATTTTTCTAGTGTGAAAACCATCATCATCAAAATCGGGTTAAGATTAATATCCTATGATGAGAATTTATACCTAGAGGAAGAACCATTTCCAATACGGTAGAAAAATAGCCTTTAGTCGTTAATGCCCCTCTTTCATTAGATCTCCCAACATTTCGCAAGTCCAATGCTTCAAGTTAATTGATGGGAGATTCTTTTACAAGAAAGATATTTATTATCCTCTATAAACCATTTAGATATAACAATATCCGTACTTAAAAAAAATCCTATCTATGATTATAAGAAGTTATGTTACCTTCTATTGTGACGTTTGAGAACCAGTCTCACATGATACATGTCTTTTTCCATTTATATTTGCAATTATCAATATCATGTGAATACACAAGAATGAAACCTTTGTTTTCACTCGAATATGTGGAAAGTGAAAATAGAAGAGGAAATTGACTAAAAATATGATTTTCTTTGCATGAGGAAGTGGGAATTCTTATTGAAGCTTGAAGGCATAAGAAGATCTATTTGTTCGGCCAAGGAAAATGAATTTAGAATACTATTCCCAAGTTATCAAGAGATAAGATCAAATAACTAAGGCTAAAGTAATTATGACATTGGGTTAACAAAATTAGGTGTAAAGAGAGAGATAAGCATTCCAATTCAAAAGTTTCAAGTGACTTAATGTGAGTAGACATTGGTTGGGAAGAGAGAGAGAGAGAGAGAGAGAGAGAGAGAGAGAGAGAGAGAGAGAGAGAACTTCTTTAGTCAAGTAAAATGCATGAATGAGAACTAAAGCTTATCATTATTGATTAAAATCAAAAGAGGTGATGTAATGCATTATAGTATTGTTAGGTTAGGTTCAATGTCACAAACCAAGATTTGGGTTAAGTAGAAAATGAAAAGAGATGTGTACAAAATAAAAGGTGACAAATGGCTCAACTATATGGTTTTCTAAGTATATATATTTTTTAAATTACCAAAATTTTAGTAAATCAGTATGTAAACAAGGAAATCAATATCTGCTCCAAACATTGATAAATTAATAAAATTTTCTATACTTACTAAAACTTTATGCAAATGTTACCGAATACCAAAAGAATTACAATGCAATGACTTTTTAGCTTACCTCTTATTTGATACGAAATCTTGGAGCATATCAATCTCCATTAACGACTACTGTAGTATTACGCATTTCATCACCACTCTAAATAAACCACGGTTACAAAAATACATTTTGAATCTTCTGTGCACTACTTCATTATTAAATCCAACCAATTTTTACCTGTGACATTTATCGTCTTCATCTTCTACATATGAATTTCCGGGTGCTCCACCTATTATCTAGCAAAACATAACCACCTAATAGTTATGTTTTTGTGCCGATTGATTAGTATCATTGACCTTGTTGATCAATCTTTGAAGTCTTGATGAAGGCTCTCGTGGACAACTCTCAAGATGTTATCGATGACTTTCTTAACAAGTTGTCAATTATATTTGGATTGTCAATTGTTCTGTGGCTATATTCTGCTTTCATCAATTAAGTTTGATATTTGTCGATAATAACAAAACACTGGTAATTTATTAGTGCTGACAATAGGATCAAAGCATAACAAATTAAGAGAGTCAAAGAGCCGGTATTGTCCCTTCGCCATACAAGCATCGCATGGTCGCCTTTACTATGTAGCATGCAAAGAAACAAAACTTGTTGTCTTCTTTATTTCATGCGCAATCGTGCAAGAAATAGAACATTGCAATCATGGCTCGCACATGATCTCCCAGCTGTAAGGGAAAGAGAGGGATTTTTCTCCTAAGATCGGTTAAAGGGTCTAAATCACCGACATTAACTTGGTAACTCACCCCTAACAAGGATGTCGGCAAGGTTTAACCAGGTTGTTGGCCAAACACCGTGGCCGTGGGAAGCTACACATTAGGCACAACGTGCGCTTGTTTCAGTGTATCCTAGATTGATTAGTCGATTAAGAGTCGTTGATTAATTATTAATAGAGTATTAGGAATATTTTCCGGATCGAGGTTGGGGTAGACGACCAACCTTTTGTATGGAGAGAAGACGTAGCCCAATTTTCGAGCAGACTTTGCAAGACTCTTTACGGCATAATCCTTGAACGGATCACCGACATTAGGGACAATACTAGCTAGCTACGGTTTAAAAAAAAAAAAAAGATTGATTTTTAAACTAATGTGATAAATTCTTGTTGCGTTGAGTTACACACGTAGTTCTAATCTCTTTCTAGCACGCAAACCCCCTCTACCCTTGTTGACAAGTGTAAATTTGTTAGGTTCTATTGATCTATGTGTCGTTTCAAAGACAAATGTCGAATAAAAGCTCGCCACACCACCAACCAAGATTTCATTTATGGAAAGGCTCATTAACTTGAGAGATGTAGAATTCTTTCGAAGACTTCCCAAGGGCAGGCTATGCACTTTACACTCAAATCATTCAATAAACCAAAAGGGGAAAAACATGTGGCACGTTATACTTATATATGTTAGATCCTCTCTTATTAATCATGTCTAGTTGCCTCATTTCCTGAGCTATATGTACCTCTATTCTCTTGCCATAAGCAAGAACAGCAGCATCTATCTGCAGACGTACGCTCACCTTCTTCTTCTCATTTCACCAGCACATACACACCCCCACAGAGAGAGAGAGAGAGAGAGAGAGAGAGAGAGAGAGAGAGAGAGAGAGAGAGAGAGAGAGAGAGAACGAAAGCAAAGCATGTTGTCATCCGAACTCGTCCATTCTTCAGCATTACTTTCAGCTGCGTTCGTCTTGTCTGTTTCGGTTATGTTTCTGCAGGCCAGGGCTGCGGTGAAGCTGCCGCCGAACGAAACAGTCCCGGCTGTCATCGTGTTTGGAGATTCTATCGTTGATGCTGGCAACAACAACAACATATCGACTCTCGTCAAGTGCAACTTCCCCCCCTATGGCGAGGATTTTAAAGGCGGCATCCCGACGGGAAGATTTTGTGACGGCAAAGTGCCATCCGACCTTATGGGTCTCTCTCTCTCTCTCTCTCTCTCTCTCTCTCTCTCTCTCTCTCTCTCTCTCTCTCTCTCTCTCTCTCTCTCTCTCAATTGGTTATCAATATGATAAATCTAATCGACCATATATAATATCGAGCGTGAGCATGTTTTTATCAAATGCGTGGCTTCACAAATGTGTATAAGATATTGGAAGAACATACAGTTGCAAACAGAGAAAAGAGATTCCCCATTATAAATAACAAGCCCATTTAATTATTTTTGAGTGTTATTCAAAAAGTCCTAAACCTATTGTACTCTTATTGATCCGATTTTCAACCTTTTGATTGTACCAATTAAGTTGTAAATTTTTTTTGTTTTAACAATTAAATCTATTCAGTTAATTTTAATCGCCGATATGAACACTAGTCATCTTAATTAACACAGCCACAATTGACGTGGACAATTTCTATTATTATTTAAATTATTTAAATTTTCCTTTTCTTGTCTTTCCCTTCTTTACTTTTTTTTTCTTTTTGCATTTTCATCCTTTTCTCTACTTTTCTTTCCTTTTTCTATTCTTTTTTCTTTTTTTTTTCCTTTTGCTGACCTCAAATGGGGGTGGCCCTTATTGGCACAGGTAAGGGCAACCCTTCACCGGATTGGGTGAGGGTTTGCCCTTGCTAGCTTAGGCAAGGGCAACCCTTGCTCGAGTTTAGTAAGGGTTATTCTCGCCTGATCTAGTAAGGACAGCCCTCACCTAAGGTCAGTGGAAGTTGTTGACCATCAAAGAGGCCTAGTTATGGCAATGGAGGGAAAAAAAAAAGAAAAGAAAAAGAAGAAAAAGAGAAAAAAAAGGAAAGAAAATACTAAAATTTTTATATAATTTTATCTACATTACTATTGATTGTGTTATGTAGGTGGCTACTGTCCATGTTGGCAATTTTTGGCTAAAATTTGCCAAATGATTTAATTGACAAAATATGAAAAGTTTTAGTACTTTATTGTCGCAATTAAAAGTTTGAAATCGAATTAGCAAATGCAATATGTTTATAACTTTTTAGACAATTTTCTTTGTCATATGTCCTTATGACTCATGCAGAGGAATTCATGTAGCACAATCAGTCAATTAATTTCTTCTTAAAAGCAAGTCTCTTAGATAAAATTCTCCAATCAGTCCTAATTTTTTTTTAAATATGCAAATTTAATCATGAATCTTTACGCGAAATTCTAATATTGTCTTTTCAGTCAATTTTCTCTAAAATCGCTAATGCGGCATTGTACTACCTAATACTGGTGATTTAAAAAAAAAATTGATGAGAAGGAATATCTTGGAAATTTGTACAAATAATTTAGGATTTGATTAGTAAAATTGAAATGTTTAGAATTGAACATCTATACAATGTGTGTATGACTAAATGTGAGTAATTTTCCCTAGTCTCTTGTTTGGCATAATTTTGTAGTAAATAATGGAAGAGGTTTGTACTACCTGTATCCCATACAAGAGTACATAAGTCTTTCATAATCACAGAATGAATATATGCTTCCAATACATACTTAATTCACTTAATATTGATTAGGGTCTGTCTCGGATTCCCTTAACCCCACTCAATCAAATCAGTGAAATCACACACCCAAACTCAAACTCAAACTCCAGCCCATACTGCAACCCCCCCCCCCCCCTCTCTCTCTCTCTCTCTCTCTCTCTCTCTCTCTCTCTCTCTCTCTCTCTCTCTCTCCATCTCCAATCATCACTTAATTCTAGGAGATGTTATTGCATGGAATTGGACACCAACATGAGGCTGGTCCAGTTGTTGATGATTCATAAAGTGTCCGTTTAGAGATAATTTAGAAAAAGGAAAACCAATAAAAGGGGGGAGAATAGAGGCATCAAAGTCACCACAACCCCATACCAAAGTGCTGTCAACAAGTCAGAATCTAGATTGTGGGAAAAGCTTCAGCTATATCTTGCATGAAGTCGTGCCCCAACTAGCATCATCGAGTAAAAGTCTCGCCAAATTCGTTTTCTAATAATCCGAATCAAGTCACGGCAGCTACATCACACTCAGTACACCGTGGCTCATTTCAATTGAATCTGATGACAACATATTATTTTGTCATTAATTCATCAACAATTCAACAATAATAGACACAACCAACGACGACAGAAAACAAGACATTATTTTGATTTAGGGTTTAACTTTTTCTTGTATGTTATTGATAATATTGTCTTTTTCTGTATTGATAGTTGCATACACTAACATATCAAAGCCACTTTTGCAATATGTTGTTCATGAATTCCTTGTATAATAGTTAGTTTACATTATTAGGTTTTCCATAAGTTTTATTCCGCTACCCTTGGCTTCCTAAATTATATGTTTCCTATTTCAGCGGAACAATTGGGCATTAAAGATACGGTGCCAGCATACTTGGATCCGCATCTACAAGTTCAAGACCTGGTCACGGGGGTGACCTTCGCTTCCGGTGGCACCGGATATGATCCGCTCACGCCCCTGCTAGTGGTACATCTGCACATCAAGTTTATGTTCATTTTGTACCTTAGACAGATCACGTAAAGTCATTCTGTCTTCTATTAGTAAAAGTTTGTTTGATCTTGGCACAGTCAGTCATATCAATGCCGGAGCAGCTGTTTCTCTTCAAAGAGTACATAGGGAAGCTGAAAGGCTTTGTTGGAGAAAGGGAGGCGAACTTCATCCTGGCCAAAAGCTTGTACCTCGTGGTGGCCGGAAGCGACGACATCGCTAACAACTATTTCACTGCTCGGGTGAGGCAATTGCAGTACAGTGTGCCTGAATATACTGACCTCATGGTCGAATCAGCTTCCAATTTCCTGGAGGTATCATTTCGTCCATTGGCTTCATCCCATGTAAATGGACAGAACGCGCAATGGAACTATCTTTACGTTCTTTGCTTTAATATCCGTTTTGCAAAACTACAAAGTATGTCAAACGGACGATGCACCCACACTCAACCGGCTAATTGCATCACATGACGAGAAATTCACGATGGCGGCCGAATAAGATCTTAATAAATCCTCGTTCAAATAGTTAGGTAAACTAGACCCGACCATATGACATAGCTATTTCCCACAGAAGGCACCTAATTTTACGTAATACAATAACTTTGCATCTACTTGCTTCCAAGTGAATCAGAAACCCTGGCAATAATCCCCAAGCTTAATTTTGATTGTCGAAGGACTTATACGACCTCGGAGCTCGAAGAATAGCAGTCTTCAGCGCACCACCAATAGGTTGCGTTCCTTCACAAAGGACATTGGCAGGAGGAGCGTTACGAGGATGTGCAGAGAAGTACAACGCTGCGGCTCAGTTGTTCAACTCCAAGCTATCTTCAAAGCTTGACTCTCTTAACAGCAAGTTGCCCCACAGCAAGATGGTCTACATTGATGTCTACAATCCACTTCTCGACCTCATTCGATATCCCGGGAAGTACGGTAAGCTCAAGGCAAAATACTTTCATGTTTTATAGGGAAAACTAACATTTCCATATTTATGCGTACATAAAGAGCCACATTTTCCTAACTTGGCTGGAGGAAACTGCTTTTTGATCAATGAGTTTATTAAGGACATCACCCACATTTATGTTTCTTTAGTTTTGCTTGTGGGCAATGTTCATAACATTTAATCCACCAATAGAAGAGTGATTGAAGAAAGTTATAGCCCATCCACATATTCATGTCTTTTTCTCTTTTCTATTAACATAATGGCAATGTTTTCCTTGATCTTGTACGGTTGTTTGGTATCCTGTCGTTTAACAGAAATGGCAAAACAACAGAACAGGCTTTCATATATGTAGGCGAGATTTGTGAAAGAACATGGTTCGTTTCATTCTTGGTTTGAAGCAATTTTTCTTTCCAATCAATCTTTTGATATGTGGTTATATACATTAATGCCACCCATGTTTATATTTAGCTAAAAGGTAATAACATGAATGGTCTCTGAACTCCTTTTTTTCTCCATTCAATTTAATCATTGAACTTTCCCAAATTCATTGAATGTAATCCTTCCGTCAAGTGTATTGACCCATTACAAACATTTTTCTAGTGGACACAATCAATGCATTTTGAGCCAAAAGTATGTTTTGGATTGTCAAAGCATTTTCTCAATTTGACAAATCTTTGTTGCTTTAGATATATATAATGTGGATGCCAGCATGGCAGATCTAATCTCAAGTTAATAAAAGCTAAGGTCATATCGGTTAATAGCATTAGAATTTTTAATGAAAGGACTACATTGAGCGGGTTTTTAGTATTCAACGACTAGATGGAAAAGAAAAAAGTTTAAAGACTACATGGAATATTGGAAGAAATCCAAGAAACACCCATGTCATTATTCTTTAATTAAGTAAGCATGTGAGTGATGTTTATAACTTACCTTCTGCCGATCAGAGGTAAGGGATGAAGGAAAATATAATCTTCTACTAAATTATTATAATTTCTGTTTAAAGGACATGATGTTCGGAAAAATTTGAACCATTTTTAGTAACTTTCAAGCAACCCATGAGTGAGTCTTTTGAATTCCCAATTTGATTGCATGGTATGCATGCTTTCGCCGCTATCGAACGATGGCCTATCGTCCTTCATGTGTCATCTTCCCTCTTGGCCAAGGGCACGAACGATCATCAGATATCTTTATCAAAGTATGTACAGACGAAGATTACTGATCTTCGTTTTTTGTTTCTCTCAAATGAATCGAACCAGGTTTTGTAGTTGCGGACAAGGGGTGCTGTGGCACGGGGGACATCGAGGTGTCAATACTATGCAACAAAGATACTCCGGACACGTGCACAGATGTGTCTGACTACGTGTTTTGGGACAGCTACCACCCCACGGAGAAAGCATACAACACCCTAATGGCTCCTCTCGTCAATAAGTTTCTCAATAAGTTCTTCTGATTTGGGCAAAACATTCCACAGCCCTGTATGCTATGGCTAAACAGAGTTGTTGCTCTATTGGGAAATAGATAGTTTAGCTTCCAGCATGCTGTATCACAATGGGATGTCAAGCACACACTCTCTCTCGCACAGAAATAATCCTGAAGTCATCTTGACACTTCAATAACCAAAATATACTTCAATCGATCAAGATCCTCCATTTGAAAGACTGCTCATTGTTGCTGTCATATTGGTCCTTATGAACCTCCCCGATTGCTATCAAGTGGAATTTGAGCCCCAATGGTGCCAGAACCACTAAAGGTCGGAAAAGGATGCCCAGCACTAAGTGCAGGGGTGATCTTCCATCTCCGCCACCCAAATCCACCTGCCCTTGATGCATGGAAATCCTCCCCCCTCATTAATGGCTGGGATTACACGGATCCCCTGCCCTAGCGGCAGCGAATCCAAATCCGAGTCTAAGTGCATGGCCACTGTGGGAGCACTCCATTCGCATTCCTTTTCACCTGACATCGACTCCAATTAGGAGGATATCCAATCAACTCCTAGTAATGGCCCTCCTGTGCTCGACCTCTCTAGAGCAATCTCATTGGGTTTGTTGGACAGTGCCTTCCTGAGGCCTCTTGCCCCAACCAAAGAAGCGGCACCCTCAATCTTCTCTTCCTTCCTCTAGGCAATTGATTGATACTTAGTGCTCCTCTTGTTAGGATGAATCTTACGGAGGGACAAGAGCACTCGAGGTTAAGAATTTGAAAACGAAACATATCTATGGATCCCAATATCGAGGCCCACAAGAAACTGGGGAATCTTCAACACCTCCATCTTTGCATGGTTCGTGGCTGCAACATAGGCATATTCTGAGATTACAGCAATCAAGTTCATCCAATAAGACTTTCGACTTGGTGTCATATTCGATCATCGAAAGTCCCCCCTTGCCATGGCAAACCCAATCTCGATTTTGATCCGATGGATGCGAGGTCTGTTGCCTCGGCAAAATACCTCCTTTAGCTTGTCCCACATTACCTTGTCTTCCTTTGCATATCTCAAGCTTGCCCTTGGCTTCCTTTGCATATCTCAAGCTTGCTCATAGACTCTTAGCTGGATTGAATGCCGATCGTTTGGACAGATTGAATGCCAACGTGATGACTCCTGTCATTAAGGACCTGTTTGGTAATGTTTATAAACAACTGTGTTTCTATCCTTTTCTTTCAAGGAACAACAAAAGAACGGAAACGTGTTTGTGTACATTTTTGTTCCCGGAAGCAAAAAAAACATTTTTTTTTCTAGAAACACATTTGGACTAACAATGAGAAACAAAAAAAAAATTTACTTCTTGTTCTTGAACACTTTGTTAAAAATAATACGTTTTATTTTTCTTTTCTTGTTTTCTCTTGCATTTGTGGCCGTCGACCGCCGCTGCCGCCGCCGCCTACCGACCGCCGCTGCCGCCGCTTGCCAGCCGACGCCGCCCCTCACCGATCGCCGGCCCATGACCAAAAAGAAAAAAACGATAAAAAATAAAAATCTTATTAATCGTACTTCGTCGGTTTGCTCAGGATTATCAGTATTTTGACTATTAGCATCAGTATTTTGCTGGCTATCTGTAAAAATCACTACACGTTTGGCTTTTCTGTAACGAATCTGATGCTCCTCTGCCACGTTTTCTCCGCTTTCTCCCTCCTGTTGTTCCAGATCGTTGATTAATTTGTATGACCATAGAGGAACTTTTTTACTTCCCAAACATATTTATATTTATTTTTGTTATTTTAAGAATATTTTTACTAAATGCTCTATTTTACTCAAAAATTGTTCTATGGAGTAGAAATACAAAAAAAGTGTTTCTGCTCAAAAAATATTCTCTGAAACAGAAACGTTGTCAAACGCGTCCTAAGCAACCCCACTCTCCTCGCCGTCCTCCACCTCCTTTTCCTCTCCGCCCTTGCTGGGTTGAACGTCGACCATTGGAGATCCGTGAGCCCTCGCGTATGTCCAAGCTGCCTAGGCATCACCATCGTGCAAAAATCAGCGACCGTTCCCTCGTCGGCCCGCCATCTTCACATCTTCTAGGTTCATCTCCATTATCTCATCCTCGTCTTCTCCGTTCCTATATGTGAAAGATAAATCTCCGTTCTCGTTGGCCCGCTCTGATTAAAACATCATAGACATATCGCGATCTATGTCCCGAAAGCTTCCTCTTTGTCGTCGAAGGCAGCATTCCGGTTCGTTCTGTCTGTGGGCGAACATTTCCAGGCCTCCTCATATTGGATATCGATTGAAGATGCCTAGTTTGATTGAGAGCGCTGCATGGAACCCTCCTCATGAAATCAGGCTAGCCAACAGCTCCGGGGACAAACGAAACGAGTAAATCTAAAGGGACAAGGGGGAAAAGAGAAACGAGAAAGCTCCCTGCATGCTTAATCTAAAGGTGACTGGAAAAAGGCATGTTTTCGCAGATTCGGAGTATATCTGTTGGGCGGCCGAGAGAGCGAGGTGATTCCACCCCCTGCCTTTGCGACTGATGCTAAAGGTCGAGGCCCAACAGATGAACGTGCGGCGAGTCCTGTGAGAAAACGTGCGTGAGGCAGAGTGGGGTGGCCGAGGTCGTATCAAGCGCCGTCGAATCTGGCCATGGAGCTCCTCCGTTTCCGAGACGGAGACGAGCTCGTCGGCGGCGGCGAGACAGAGCTCGGTGGGCTGGTGGGCGACGACATCGAGGGAGAAGGGGAGAGAGGCTAGAGCGATGAGCGTGACGAAATCCTACTCGGATATAGCCCACCACTAAAAAAGTTTTATTTATTTATTTTCAAATTCGAATTTTTCGTCGCCCCAAACACTGTATGATATGGTGAAAGTTAATTTCATCCGGCGTCATAATCGAACCCCCAAAATCCTCCGCGGAATCTCAAATCGATAGGGTTTCCAGGCGATTTCCATCGTCGTCTCCCCTCTTCACTCTAGGAAATCCGCGCGGAGGAGCCATGTCGTCCGCTCGCAAGATCATCCTCAAGAGCTCCGACAAGGAGTCCTTCGAGGTGGAGGAGGCGGTGGCCCTGGAGTCCCAGACCATCAAGCACATGATCGAGGACGATTGCGCCGACGACGGCATCCCCCTCCCCAACGTCACCAGCAAGATCCTCTCCAAGGTCATCGAGTACTGCAAGAAGCACGTCGACGCCGACCGCGCCAACTCCGCCGCCGACGACGACCTCAAGGCCTGGGACGCCGAGTTCGTCAAGGTCGACCAGGGCACTCTCTTCGATCTCATCCTGGTCAGTGCTCGTTCCCTCACTCACTCTTCGCTTCCGGGATTTCGCGTGGAGTTTGGGTTTCGCGGGAGATTTTGCGCGGGGACGTTGTTTTGGCTTGCCTAGGCGTTCCTCGGTGACGGTGACGGTGAGGATGAGGGTTTTGATGTTGATTTTGCCGATTCATATGGTCGATATCTGTTCTTTTTAAACGGGCTATGCATCGTACGCCGTAGTATAGTGTAGGTTCTTCATCAGAGTCTAGGGTTGAGGAGATGTTACAGTAGTAATGAATGACTAGGAAATCCGCTGCTCTGATTTTGTTAGGAGTTGAACTGTTCGTGTTGCGGTGATGCTTAGGTGTATTATACCGACGATTATTGCTCCTTATCCTGAAGATGTTTGGATGATTGGCAATTCTTTTTGTTTCGATTTTGAAGATTGAAGCTCTGTTTTTGGAGTTCATCTCTGTTGCGTTTTTACACGATGGGGACTTGTCGCTTGGGGTTTTGCTTAGGAATGCAGTAGTTCGACTATTTCAGCAGTTTTATCATGGATAATTCACGAGCTTGTGAAGTTGATTTGAGTCTCAGATTGTCAAGGGCCGCAGTGCTTATTATTTGCCGTGTGGCGTCTTCCTTGATATGTAACAGGCGGCGAATTATCTGAATATCAAGGGCTTGCTGGATCTGACCTGCCAGACTGTGGCTGACATGATAAAGGGGAAGACACCCGAGGAGATAAGGAAGACATTCAACATCAAGAACGACTTCACGCCTGATGAAGAGGAAGAGGTTCGAAGGGAGAACCAGTGGGCCTTTGAGTGAAAATAAGTGCTTAGTTGAAGCCAACTACTTCTTGCTGTGGCATTAGTCATTCTTCACTCAGGTTAACTGGGGTCACTGTTCCTAACTGGAGATCAATCTTCTGACTTTTCGCTAGTGTAATTGAACCTTGTTTGTTGTATTATATATGGTTTTACCTTCTATATAGCACTTGTTTATGAATATGATGGCTCTGTTTCTCGGTTGCTGCAATGCATTGAGATGTCCTGTTCACCTGGATTACTTTGGTTGTGCATGCTTGGAAATATGTCCAAACTAGATCGATGTCTGAACGCAGTTATCAGCTTTAAAAGTGAGTACCTTCAGTGGTCCTCATGGTATAATTGGGGGTTGATTTGATAATGATTGAAGGTGTTGTTTAGTTGGTTGTTATGCAGAGACTGCGGGATTTTAATTCGCAGCTCACCTTAGCAAAATGGCTTTCTTCTGAATTCTGGCTCATGCCAACGGACCGAAATGAAGTTCTGCTTAATGGAAGCCGAAGCCCAGCATACCATCGTAAGTGTATACTTGTGTATTGCATGGTCAAAACTAGTTAGAACTGAGAGTTGCTCCTGTCCTTGCCATTGCCATGAGAGGTGTCTGTTACATAGCTGCAAGCAATGAGATACCCATGCCACATCTTCGGACACGACACGCTTTAACGTATACTTTTCTCTGATTGCCAGAACATCAGTTTTCGACGCGGTATGAGTAATTTGCATCGAAGTATATCTCTGAAACTTAAGACATCTCCACTCTCAAGGAGAAGGGTGGCTTGGGAGGCAAGCCCCAGCGCAAGTTTATGCATCTTCCGTTGGTCTTCTTGCGAGTATCTTCATGGAGCTGCACTCTGATAAAGCGATCATGATTAGCTAGGGTGGTTTAATTACTAAGGTGCGTTTGAGGTATGTAGGGATGTGAAATATTATCAAGTGATTAGGAATAACGGTGTGTACGAGAAGGGAAGAGATTTTGCGACTGGATGTATGCATGTGTCCTGACTCTTACTAAATGTCGTCCATAGCAATGACAGTGCGAGCTAACAGATCAGTAGTGACATTGGCAGAGAAAATGGAACGGCCTAAACTCTCTTTGATTTGGTTATTGATCCTCTGATTCATCGCCAATTCTCGGTCATTTTCGGGACTTGAACTTCTCAGCCAGTATCAGCATCCGGGATAAAGTATGGCTTGGTACGATATTCCTCGACTTGCTGATGGTCACTTTTACTACTTGCTACAATTGGACTACGAACCTTGTATTCTCCATTCGTCCATGTAATCCACCCGAACAAATCTTCTCTTACTGATGATTTCAAAGAGAGAACGACCTGGTAACTCTGTTTCTGACCTGTTTTCTTGAATTCGAGCTTACTCGGAACCACCTTGACAGTTAGCTCGTCTGGAGCATCAATGCTTGCCGTATAAATGGTCGCATTATCTCCCGCGACATTTGTGAGGGTCCTGACAACCGTCTTGCTTGGTTTTCCATCCAGGCCTGAGATAGCTATCGAGGGATAGTTGATGTTGGAAATCATGTCGGACCTCGAGTCTTTGGAACAAGAGAAACCGTCCGGAACATTTCTTGCGATGCGTTTGATCTGCGTGACCTTGTAGCCATAGTAGCAGAGGAAGTTCAAGTAGTCCACAGTATTTGTCTCGTAAACAAGTCCTGGCTGTAACGGGCGAGTTGTGCCCACTTCTCCTGCTCCGTAATCGTGTGGCGTGGCGGCTGTGCCCGTGTGTGTAGTTATGGGGCCTCTCAAGTTGTTTGTTTGGATGGCTGCAGATGGATGCAAGGACATGTTTTTCTTCAGAAATAAATCCATAAAGCAAGAAGGGAGGACTGGACATGACCGTAGATATAGTGTCTTGGAAGGCTCGATGAGCGATCTAATCATTTCTCATGGCCGACTGACCTGTGGTCATGATGGCTGATCTGATGGCTGATGGGCCCCAAGTGGGATATCGAGACTTAACGATTGCGGCAAGGCCTGATACGTGCGGGCACGACATGGAAGTCCCTGAGAGAACACTGAACGACGGGGCCTCTTTGCCCGGTGTGCCTGCTCTGTCGTTGCCGATCCATGCTGCAAGGATGGCCACTCCTGGCGCAGTAACATCCGGCTGTAGAGAAAAAGTGTGCACGTTCGTCAGTTAACCGTCTTCTGTTTTAGCTAGTTTGCTCGCGAATGTCGACATTGAGAGAGCGAGATTTGGTCCTTGCCTTGAGAATGTTCTTAGTGATGGATGAAGGGCCTCTAGATGAGAAGTATGCCAGGGAAGGTGCTGGTTTATAGCCTGCAACGGCAACTGTTGCTAGGACTGTTGCCACTGGGTTGCTTCAGGATATGCAACACCAGAAAGGAATTGATCGTGAAGGTATTAAGAATGGTGAGATGACCTTTTTTTTCTTAATTATTTAATAAAGTGATTGAGTGACAGAGTGATTGCATACCTGGTGGAGTTAATATAGGAGAGGATCTCGGAGGCGTCTTTTGAAGAAACCACCGTCATAGGAAATGCACCATAGATTGATGCAACGGATCTTTCTTCATCGTCAATTAAGATTAGGCCTACTCCTCCGAGATCTTTCACCTCCTCCAACTTGCTTTCCTTCGAGTATTCATTGTCATCGTTTTCGCAGACAACGATCTTGCCTTTGATTTTGGCTGCATCCATGGAACTTGGGTTGCAGTTTCTGGTCACCATGTTTTCAAAATCACAAATTTAGTACTCGCATCTTGCTGCAGAAGTTGCTTCGGCATTTTTGCAGTCATTTTTGCCTTTGGTTTGTCTCTGAGCAAGCGCGCGGATGTAGTCCTACTAAGGTTTTTCGTCATATGAACTTAGAGCAGATTTCAAGTACCTTGCTTCTGACTCCAGCGCTTGACTTTGTCGTGCTGACTTGGCATAGATCAAAGGATACACCGGGTGTTTATCGAGATTACTGAAATTGATGCCTTCACCCTGAAATGCAACACGGACACTCAGGATGGAAAATTTTTCTTCAGTTGCCGAGGGTCATTACTTCTTTTTAGGTGACTTGTGAACAAAACTAGATCAGCTCACAAGCAAGGATAGACTAATAATTGCAACATAATCTAGATTAAATGATTCTGCTTAAATAGAACTCAGGCTAAATGTGGAAATTTAGAAGAGTAATAGGTGATTAGTGCTCCCGGAAGAAAATGCGACTTGTGAGAGTGTTACGTCACTATTCGTTGAAATGTGAAAGGCAATGATGCCCTGTCAGAAAACATGCAAGCGTCCGCTTCAGACGTCAGCTTTCCAATTTACGCAGTTTCTGATGATAATCAAGCTATTGGACACGTTCTTATGAATGTAAAGAAGTGTGTATACTACCAAAAGATTTGATCGACTACCTTGATGACTTTGTTTCCACCCAGAACAACATCAGACTCAAAGTCCCTGTCGATGGTCGAGGCAGATACAGTCAGAAGCCAAGGAGAAGCATTCACGACGGTTCCTGAGTTAGGCCCATCGTTCCCTGCAGAGCAGACCACAATAATCCCGTTCTCTGCCGCATGGAATGCTCCTATCGCTATTGGATCGCTCATGACCTCAGGGATCGTCATCGCAGATGCACCGAGTGAGACCGACACCACATCGACTCCATCAGAAATTGCATCATCAAAAGCTGCCATTATGGCAGACCCCCGGCATCCCTCCAGCGAGCATACTCTATAGATGGCAATTCTTGACCTGAGGGATCCGCCCATTGCCGTCCCAGCAGCTAGGCCATAGAAAGATGCACCTGGCACTGCACTTCCTCCTGCTGTTGACGCCACATGGGTTCCGTGGCCAAGCATGTCCCTAGGCGTGCGGTCTGATGTTGCCTCATCGGGATCAACGTAAAACCTAGCTCCAATCAGCTTTCTGCATAGATCCAAACATTACTGTACTTTGACTAGAATGTGGAAGATAAAGATAGACAGGGAAGATTCTTTAACTAGGATCAATTTGTTTGCAAATGAGAGTCCCGTACTCCTCTTTGATTTTCTCATGGCTCATCCACAACCGCAGGATCCGAATGTGGTTGAAAAATGAGTAAAGGAGCACATTCTGAGAATGAAGATTCTCCAGCCCCGTAATTCTTTAGAGGGTCGCTATGTCATACAATTAGATAGTGATATAAGAGACTGAACTTAGTCCTTCCAAGTTAGAAAATCACCAACTCAAAAGTTCTCAAATAATAAATAATTATTGGGCTGTAATTTCTAGTTCTGCGTCAAATGTTCATATTTTCCGATTCACCTGTTGCAGTTGGACTGACGGAAATCATCCCCTTCCATGCACTTTCCCTTCCACCGTGGCGGAATCGGTCCCAAATCCTTATCATCAAAGCTCTTCGACTCTGGCCATATGCCTAGTTACGGTTTGAAGTTTGACTAAATTAGGACAGCTCTGATATGCGAGAACATATACGCACATTGTGGTGCCATGGTGGAACATATTCCAGCCTTCCAGTTTTACCTGTATCCATGATGCCAATGATAGTATCATATTCCTGGGTTGATGAGTCCGAGTCGGAACTGGGGCTCGAGTCTATTTCCAGATCAATTTGGTACTTCAAGAAGTCCCACGAACGAGTGGTGTGGAGTTGTAGAAGCGGATCTTTGAACACGGAGATGACTCCTGGCTTCTGAGCTACTGATCGCGCCTCCTCCTCTGACAAGCGAGCCGCAAACCCAGAAAAGCTGTGCGAATAGCTGTGAACCAATGTGATGCCGTCCCTAGCAAAAATCAACGGATGCTTACTCTCCGAATTTTGGCGGCACATCTTGGAAAAGATGAGAGGTTGCAACCATCTTATTTTGTTCTATTGGAATAGGGTTATTTCTTTTTAAAACTGATCTTAAAAATGGCTTTTCTTTATGATCTCAGGATCCCCATACTCTGAGCATTCTTTTGTTAGAAAACAAAGCAATGGACTTCCGAGACGACGGACTATAAATTTAAATCAGAAGCATAATTCTAACTCCAACTTCTTAGGAAAAGCAAATGAAAATCATTAAGCAAAACTGAAGTATTATCTCCACAGATGTAATGCAATTGACTTCCTTCGGCGGGTCAGGGCGGTCATTGGCACGTATTTACTGCACATTCAGCAGTAACATTCAGCAACGTCATTTCGCTTCCGTAAGTCATTCGTTTGCCTCACTTACATGGCACGGTTATTCCTGTCTAGCACGAAGCATCAAAGGCAAAATCGACTCAAAGGAGTGTGTATGTTCACCGTTTCAAAGAACTAAGAAGCTGTGTCTGCTCGTATCTTAAGGATTCATTCGTCGAAGCAGCCGCCCCCATGTAGACAATGTAAACCCCATTGTCCTTCGCTTGAGCTGCTTTGGTTCCTCCAGGGAATGAGACGAAAGACGAGAGGTAGAACAGGAAGATAGCAAAAGTGCCTTTCATGGTCGCATCAAGCTGTCCAGTTCTCTGTATTGAGCTTCGACGAGAGAATCCTCGGCAAACAGGGTGCTACATTTAAAGTAGGGGCAAAGGGTAGTGACTAAAGTAAGGCATGCTTAGCGCATCTTCCAATGGAGCTTGCGCGTACCCACTGCCAAGAGTCGATTTATCCACTCGAAGTGGGTCACAACTTATCTGAAACCGCAATAACGTTTGTGGCCGGTGCCGGTGTTGGCACCTGGCAGTGGTGGTGGGTGGGGCTTGAGGGTGGTGCTGATGTTGGTGGAAATAGGCAAATAAGAAGAGGAATATGTACATAGTGAAGAGAGCACACATTATGTGGGCAAATTTTCAGCCTTTTCTCAGCACGAATATGGGAAGTAAAGCAACCGAAACATTCATGCCAAAATGATGGGAACAGTTTCTCCCACCTAGAAGAAACACCATGACCAGGAAACACGCCTACCCTACAAGCATGAGAAGGGGAAGTGAGCAATGATCTTCCTTTTCTTTTGGTTATTTGGTCAGTATGAAAAAGGCATCGTGGGCTAATTTGCATCAGGGAAAAGTCTAGTGCTGGATCATTGTGGAAGTAACTTTCGGGGTCCAAGCCTATGATGCAATTCGAAGGTGAAAGTGTCATCTTTTTTCTTTGTTGGGTCAATCGGAACGTGAACCCACTAGTTCTAGAAAGCTGTAGCCCTACTTCATCTGATTTTTAAAAGACTTCACCGCGATGAATAGGGCTTTTGAGACTCGGCTTCATGCTCAACAAGCAGCTTAGATCAGATAGAATTTACAGAAAAGCTGTCCTAAGCCACTGGACGTCCCGTCCGGGGGTGCTGTGGAGGAGAGCTCTCGAACTGGAGAGCAAAACAAGACGCGCAAAGGACAGATACAGCAGTCTTAAAGGAAAAGATAAGGGAAAACAAAAGTTCCGTTGCCGGGAATCGAACCCGGGTCTCCTGGGTGAAAGCCAGATATCCTAACCGCTGGACGACAACGGATGACTTCCCGCTTTCTGTCAAAGAAAATGTTTTAATCTAGTAACAGGTAGTAAGCGACAAGAAAGAAGAAGCCTGTAATGCTACTTTGGCCTCTCGTCGTACAAACAAATTAGAGTGTCAGTGGATGACTCCCTTTTCTGACTTTGTGCTTTCTTTAGGCACTCGCACTTATTGGTAGGGCCGTGCATGATCCATGGCGCTTCGGCTTAGATGGAAATTGGGAACCGGACCACCTAAGTCTTGGATCAGATCAGATTGATGTTTGGTCCGATCCAATTCCTAAAAAATTTAAAAAAGAGAATTTATTTTATAAAAAATTATTATGATAAAGTTTGGTAAATATTAAAATTTTAGAAATTTAAATTGAGTTATTTTTTTTACTTCTTTTACATCTTTATTTTTCATAAAATAAAATAAAAATAATAATAACCAGTCCGGTTCCACCTACTTAGGAACTGTGAACGAGACCGCCCGGATGCCGGTTCCTAGTCGGTCCCGACGATTCTCGGTTCGGACGGTCTAAATTGCTCACCCCTTACTTATTGGGAGGGACCGATCCATGGAATTGGATTAGACAATGACCCGCAACACGACACGGCCTCTACGTTTCATTGGCTTGCTCATGCTTTGGAAAGAAAAGCGAAAGCAGATGAATCGTCTCAATTCCCTCGAAACGCGAAAGCGCTGCGGGAACGGAAGCATCCGACCCCCTCGACTCCCGTCAGGCTCCCATTGGAAAGCACTCGGAACAGGGGCGTGGCCCATGGAAAATGCTCGCCTTTTGCTCCGTCGAGACTCGACCACGTCGTAGTCGATTTGGTCGTCGGAAAGTTGGGCCGGTGCAGACGTGGCTTCTCCTCTCGCCGTCGAGCGGGCGGTGACGTTTCGTCTGGACGACGATGGACCCGGCCTTTATAGCTCGGGTCACCCCTCGAAGTACGCACTGAAAATCGTCCGGTCAGCAGCGGGGAAGGGCGCGGACGGAAAAGGGAATTGTATCAGGAAAGGAACGATTTTCATAGCAGGGAATTTGAGAGGAGCATGTTGCCCCGCCTCTGTATTGTGTATGACCGGACCGGAACTGGACCGGACAGCCTTTAAAATCGATTGGATCTTCAATTCCGAGCGGAGAACCGTCCAAAGAGTGGAATGCATTCGGAATTGGTTTGACAAAACTTAAAAATCCTAAATTTTTTGTTGCCATATTTCTCTCTATACTTTTCAATTTCAATCAAACATTTCACGACTCTCTCTTTTTAATCACCTCGTTCTCGCTCACTCGTGGCTCGCCGTTGCTCATCTGAGCCTCTCGACCCTTGCTCGCTCTTGACTCACCTTTACTCGCTTCCCCTGTTTCATCTTTTACTTTGAATCATTATGTTGCTCATATTCTTTGGCTATTAAAAAAAATGAAACCAAGAAAGGGAACAAAATAAAAATAGCTAGCTTCTTGAGTAGATCCTAGGATCGGATCATAAACTTAAGGTAGATTGAAAGTTTCGAACACTGAAAATCAGGTCTAACATGGTAAATTTCTTTAATTCTACTTACTATGGAATTGATTACCCTATTTCGACTCATTCTGGTTATATGGCTTGGCCATTGCTACATCGCACTATTGTGGGGCCCATCTTTTGTATCTAAATTTCTTCATATTGTCGAGGAATCAAAAGAGTAAACAGTAGGGCACACCCACATGAAATGTACAAAAAAGAAAAAGGCAGACCTTTAGGGATAGATGATTTTATATAGTTTAGGGATAGATGATTAAAAATGTATTTAGTATTTTTATATATAAAAATAAAAATGTTCAATGCGATCCATGAATTTAAATTAGTGGAAGGATAGTATTTAGTATTTTCATATAGTTTAGACATTAACTTGAACTTGTACTAAAATTTCACAAATCACATTGAATAAATTGAAAATTCAATGACTACATTACACATTTGGTTAAAATTGAGTAATCACATTGAATAATTGAAAGTTTATGAATTACATTATATATTGCGTCAAAATTTATGAATCATTTGTGTCGTTATCCTATAGTACTAATGGAGGAAATTCGGTGTGGATTACACTATCTTAAGCCGTATTCATTGGATCATTGATATAGTTTTTGATAATTTAGCTACGATCATGGATACCAACTTATTTTATGAGCCTATGAAATATCCTATAAGCGTAATCAACAGGTCAAATTTAGAACTTTAACTTGTGCCAATGACTCTAATGTCAATGACTTTAATGGATAGCAGTTCGTACGCAATTGATAAAATTCGAATGAGCGATATTCAATTCGTTAGTGGCATCGCATTATTAAAAGTGGGAGCGCAATATATTACATCACAAAGTTTAATTAGATAAATCCGAGTCCGTAGCGATGACGTCTAATATGCAGGAAAGATGAGAAAAAGATAGTCACCAAAGGCTTGTGACGTGAGATATGTATCGTTTTGCTGTCAACTTTTAGAAAAACGTGAAAACCCTCTAGCGACAAAGTTTTTGGTGGCAATGTAATGAAGATAACGAAAATAGACAACCTCTAGCGACGGCGATGTGACAGCGAAGGTTGACAATGAAAAGCTTTGTCGCCAGATGATTTTGCAACGTATTCTCTCAGTTGCTTGAGCATGGATCTTCCCATGGTACATAAATTCGCAAAGACATACGGATCAAGAATCTATCAATTTAGATAACCATGTCCGTCGCTTTGCAAGCTTTTGCTCCGCGAGAATCAATCGAGGGACGTTCGCCGGGCTTTAGAACAACCGTTGAAAAGAGAAGTCTCTCATTGGAAGTAACATAGCGTAGGAGTCAAGCAAAAAGGATTAAGTATGGACATGATTATATAAGACAGACTATAATTGTCCCCACCAACCTCTCATCTAATCCCTGAACGTCGGGATCATCGCTTGTCTAGGCCAAAACAATGATAAGCATCAGGCTTTTTCTTTTTATAACTAAATTCGAAGATGCCATTGCTTTCAAAAGTCCCGTCTGTGTAATTTCAATAGGAACAAATTTGAGAGGTCCACCTCAAAAGAATCAATTGGAACTGGTCAGTATCCAGCTCCATCCGATACTTATGTGAACTCGAGAGGATATAAGGCGCGACGAGGGCATTCGTGCGACTTCTGATCCCAAAAACACGATGTATGAAGTTCATGCAACAAGAAATTCTTCTGCAGAAACTGTACCTCGTTTGCCCATAAATAACCTTTTCAAGAACAGTATGCCATCCTCCGACGTCGTTTCGATATATATCATCTCTGTCACCTTGACCTGTGGTTGTAGCATACTCCAACATGGTCGCTCGATGTCGCAGACATGGGATCGTGGACTGGCAGAGGTCGCTGTGATGGCGGTGCGGAGACAGGACGGTAGGATAGTAATGGGGATTGAGCAAGGAGGAGAGAGTAGAAGAGAGAGATCCATGATGGGGTTTAGAATAGTGGTTGGGCGGATATAAAGTTGAAGGGGGAAATGACATAATTAATTTTGAAACTAGTTATATCATAGTCGTGGTGTCATCACTAGGGGATTAAGCAAGAAAAAGGGCGTAGAAGGGAAAGATCCAGGATAGGGTTTCGGATAGTGCTTGGACTCAATATATATGCAATATCATCTTTAAAATTTCAATTTGTTCAATATAATTTATGAATTTTTTTTTTGTGCATATCTAATTTAGTCTTCGAATTATACAAAGATCTTTAATGTTATCTTTCATTATGTGAAGATGTTCGATATCGTTGCTCATGGATTAAATGACAAAAGTCCAAGAATCATATTGGATAAAAAATCAAGAAATGCATTGAATAAAATAAAAGTTGAAGAGTTATTATGCGTATTGAGTCAAAATTTAGAGATTATTTATACTATTAGCCCAAAGTTAAAACAAGAGGGACGCACGTACGCTACTGAAGAGATAGTAATCCGGTATACGGGAGAGACAGTAGATCTACATCCTCTTAGATGGACAGACGCAACATGAAACCTTTTTGGACTTGGCAACGTTAGACAGGGAATTTGCGCCATGCATTTGACCTACACAAACAGGTTTGTCCCGTTACCATTAGGGTCCATCTAATATAGTTTCACCATTTCTGCTTTTCGATTCTCACGGCTCATGCACTTTTGAATTTATTTCTGAGCGATTGAAGTTTCCACGATACATAATTTTCGATGTGCTGTCACTTTTGATTTTTCTTAACTAGAATACTATTTCGATTTTCTATTGGAAAAGCGAAAATGCTGATTTTATCCCACTCTTATAAGACCACGAGTACTGTGCCTATGACCATGAGAGATCCTGACCTTTCCTGTTCCTAAAAGTAGGGGATGACCCAAAGAATGGGAAACCTAAAACGTGGGCCAAAAGGGATGAGGTGACGATGGACGCTGGGTAACCAAACATGTGCACATCTTAGGCACAGAACCATTGTCTTTTTCAAAGTCAAAGACACTAACATATATTGATTACCTAAGCAAGTTTAACACATTGTCCTGAGTCGCTCGAACTCGCATATGACGATAGTTAACATGCTTGATTTGGCAAAAGGAGGAGGCCGTCTAGATTTTTCTTTTGGCGTCGCTTCGGCATCTGCAGCACACTGGCTTCTGTACCTCAAGCCCTGCAGCTCACTCAATACCCTATTCCTTATTTCGAGTCTGGCGCCCAGGATCAGGAACTTAAAAACACATTTAAGCTGGCAAAACCTAAGCATCTGTACATAGAGTCGATGGATGATATTTTTGCCTCCCACATCATCAGCATCTCGTGCGCAAGGACAAAACAAAAAAAGAGACGAGGAACAGATACTCTTTTTTGTGTGCCAAAGAAAAGAAACAAACTGCATGGGCCCCCGGTGTTGCTTGGGTATCCAGAACCTTGGATCTTCACTTTATTGCAGCCACTTGATTGCGATGTGTTTGTGAGGAGAAAGAACCATTCAAACCCTCTCTCTCTCTCTCTCTCTCTCTCTCTCTCTCATACGCAAACTCACTACTGCTTTCATTTTGACTCTCCCCGAATATCTCCACAGAGAGAGAGAGAGAGAGAGAGAGAGAGAGATGTCTTCCTAAAATGGGGCTGTAAAGGTTCTCTCGAGTCTCTTCTTCTTTGGAATCTCAGGAGGAGGCGCCAAGCGAAGCTGCAACACAACAGACGCACGCCAACAAAATTATGGTAATCACAACGACTATAGGATCAAGAACGATAATGACAGCAACACAACAAACGCACGCCAACAAAATTATGGTAATCACAACGACTATAGGATTAAGAACGATAATGACAGAGAAATGGTTAAGGGTCTTAAGTCACAAAGATTAGCAGGCAAGTTTGGTTTGGCACATGACCATGAGAACCAAGAGGCGTTTGCCACACATCTTTCTCTAGATGATCGCGGTAAACATGTCGTGTGAGTGGCCTTATCATAGAAATCAGAGTTCAGACCTGTCTGGCTATTAATGGACATCTTGATTCTGATAGCCAGAATAAGGAAACTTTCTGGCCCAAACAAAACAGAGATAAGGAAACATAAAAAGAAAACCAACATTCAATCAACAGCAGAGTTGTGCAGTGTATAAAAGGAAGCACCTTTTCTTGCTGCCTTCTCAGTTTAGCATTCTCTTTCTGCAAATGGGCGATCTCGATCTCCAGCCCGGTTGTATACGCCTGAAACGTGGAATTTCCCAAAAGAACAAATTTAGAACATTTCCGGGGCAACATGTAATGGAATTGTTCCCAAAAATAAAATAAAAATAAACATATACTTGGAAAGAAATGGAAAAAAAAAAGTCGGTCAAACAGAGTCGAGACTCTGGAGGTTAGCACTGTCTGAGGACCAACAAAGTCACGACTCGACTCTCAGGAACATACGTTACTACTTCCAAAACTCATAGCTCCACACACGCTCCCCTGATGATAAAGTATCGTACAGAATGGATCATAATCTGTAAGGTACACAGGAAGTCGTGCTCTTTGTCGTTTTACTCAGTGTGAACATGTGACGAACTTGATTGGCTTCATCTAGTAAACTGGGTTCACGCAAGGAACAGAGACCTGTCTTCTAGCTCTGGAACGGGCAGCGGACTCTCTGTTCTTAACCGAGCGCTTGAATTTGCGATCGCGCCGATCATTAATGCCGCCAATGTCGGAGCTCCTCTTCCTGCACCAAGAAGAAAACCCTGGAACCAAAGGAGGCGCATCAGGGCCAACGGCGCCACCGGGACCACACGGCACTCGAACTTGTCCTGCGACAGCAACACCTTCAGCATCAGGCTCTGAGCTGTTCAGGCTCAATCTGGTAGCCGGAACGTCAGAGCCGAAACCGGATCTTTGCAGCGAGTAATCTCTGGCCGGACCAGCCAAGAAGTTCGTGAGAACGGCACCCTGGAAACCCACACCACCGATGGAGGTGGAGACGGCGACAGGGGCTGCGGGTTGGCGGTGATCGGGAGGGTCTTTGAGGAAGCCGAGGTTGATGTCCTTCCAGATGTCTTCCATGGACTTGATTGAGGTCGATGAGGTTGAGGCGAGGGGAGACAGCGGTGAGAAAGGCAAAGGAGATGATGACGAATGAGTAACGACTGCGACTCCGTTGTTGTCCGTGTTGCTGTTGTTGGCGTTGGTTTTCTTGTTCAGACATGGTTTTGACCACATGGTGTATATGGTTGGAGGAGAAGACGAAGAACACACCGGGAGAGACTACTGAGACGGCGAAGATGGTGGGAGGTTGGGGGCGGGAGGTGATGTAGAGTCTGTCTGGTCATTGCGGGGGTGTACCCGTTTTTGGTTTTTCTGGCTAGGGAGGACGTACACATGAGGGGCCCATCCCGCTATCGCGCACTTGAATCTTAGTTCAGACCGTGCGATTAACAAAGTACTGATGTTCTACCTGTGACCTCCATCCATTGGTGGTACCGCAGTTTCTGCACAGAAAACTAATCAAGTCATAAGCGTGAATAAGCACGCGACTTAAGGAGCAGTGGCTTAACATTGGACATGTGGACTACTGTCGATAACCATCAGAATGGTTGTCGATATTGATATACATATCACTCTCTATTACTTGAGGGTATGATTTACAAGTAGAAACGCATCTTTAATACTTAGGTAAGATATTCAAAAGTACTTTCTAACACTATTGCTACTAACCAAATACTACAGTTACTTTATATGGGTCTCTTCAGACTTACGAGCAAAATTAGCCTTGGAAGAAGTAAATATTGCCTAGTGATTGTAAATGATTATTTCATATTCACAAGTATAATGTTTCCAACTCACAAAGATGAAGCCTGCAAATCCTTCATGATAACCACACGAAAGATTCCGAATGAGAAAAAGCTATGGTGTTATAAGCATCAAGATCAATCACGGTGGTAAATTCAAAAGAAGAAGTTTGCTAGTTACTATGAGAAAAATGGAATCTTCTCCTCTCCATATACTCCACAATATTAGGGAGTACTCGAAAGGAAAAGTAGAAGTCTCCAAGATATGGCAAGAACAATGATGATTGAAAGTAGTACTCCTACTTACTTTTGGCATAAAGCAATTGCAACATCATCTTATATCTTTAGCGAAGTGTTTCTGCATCCATTGTTGGATAAAACACCCTATTAGCTGTTCAAAGGAAGAAAATAAAGTATACCTTACTTTCGTTTTTTTTTTTTTTGTAAATGTTCCATCTTAAGAAATGAAAAATGAAAACATTCGTAAGTTTGAACCAATGTCAAATGAATGTATATTTCTTGGCTATTCTGCTACTAGTAAAGCATATCACGTGTTCAATAAAATTGTGCAGTAAGAAGAATAGTCTACCAATGTCAATTTCGATAGCAACATGATGGGCATCCAAAACCTAAGCGAAGATGATGATTACTCATCAATGTAGATTGCACAAATTTCTCAGAATCAACAGTATAGATTACAAGAAGAAATTAAAGCTGAGATGTTTAATGACTAGAGATTGCAAGCAAGTCATCCAAAGGAACAAATTATTGGTGATTAAGGAGAAGGTGCATGAATCAGATGCTTTTTTTTTTGTAAGTCATAAACTCACATGCATGAATCCCTGAAGTCATCAAGGATGAAAGTTGGACTGAAATTATGTAAGAGGATCTTCATTAATCCAAAACCAACAAAATCTGGAAATTACTTCCTAGTTACAAAATCACTAAGTTATCAGCATTAGATGGGTATTCAGAAATAAGATGAATGACAATGGAATTGTTATTAAAAACAAAGTTAGACTCGTTGCAAATGAATATTCTTAAGAAGAAGGTATTGATTACAATGAAAGTTATGTTTTAGAAGCAAGATTAAAAACTATTCGTTTATTACTCTTTTATACTTACTATAATGATTTCAAATTATATCAAAGGGAAGTACAATTCTGAATGGATACATTAAAGAATAAGTATTTGTTAAGCAACCCCCAGGATTTGAAATCCAAAAAGCTGTTATCTAGTTTGTCAACTCAAGAAAGTCTTCTACATTTTTAATGAAGCGCCCAAAGCTTAGTACGAAAGGCTAGGCACCTTCTTAGAGGAGAATGATTTAAAAAAGGTAAAGTGGATATCACTGTTTATGTAAGAAGAACCGTCATGATATTTTATGATTACAAATCTACATTGGTGCTATAATTTTTTGTTCCAGTAATGAAAATTTATGCAAGGATTTTGCAAATTTCATGAAGAATTTGAAATGAGTTTGATAGGAGAACTAAACTTCTTCCTTGGACTACGAATCAAGCAATTAGAGAGGGATTTGTCATATTCCAAGAACAATATAAAAGAGAACTAGTTTGGAGTAGAAAATTGGATATCTTATGTCATCATCAATAAAGTTGGACAGGGATGAATAAGGTAAGTCCATTGATCCTAAACTCTCTATAAGCATGATTGATTCGTTGTTATATCTAATAGCTTCTAGACTAGACATATTGTTCAATGTATGTGTTTTTGCATGTTTTCAATTTATCCTAAGGATCACATCTCAAAGTTGTCAAGTGGTTTACGTCTTACCCCAAGTTAGGACTATGGTATCCCAAGAACTCGGATTATATTTCACTTAAATATTTAGATTTTGATTTTGCAGGGTGTAAAATAGATAGAAAAAGCACCACGGATACTTGTCAAATGATGTATAGTATGTTTTTCTCTTGGTTCTCAAAGAAGCAGAACTCAATAACACTATCTACAATTGAAGCTAAATCTGTAGCATTAGGTAGTTGCTGGGATCAAATTCTATGGATGCAACAACAATTGAGTGATTTTAGGCACAATGATCAAATGTGACAATCGAAGCACAATCAACTTGCGAAAAGTCCCGTCATGCATTAGAGGGCAAAGCACATTGAATTTCGTCATCATTTCATTTAAGAACATGTGAGGGACGACAACATCTAGGATGAATTCGTTGATTTGAAGCATCAATTACCAAACATCTTCACAATGACTCTAGTCAAAGTTACATTCAAATTCTTAAGAAATGAGCTTAGTATTTGCAATTCACTTGAATAAATCCATGGCATCAGCGGTACGAATGCTCAATCCAACAAAGAAAGAAATGGATCATCAACATTGCACCTAATAAGTAATACTACACAAGAATATAAGCTTCAAAAAGTTATTGTCACATTATACCTTTATTACCATCATGTCGATATCTTCATTCTTAATTCTTGATTGTCTCTGATATGATTTATTGGAATTAATTAGATAGTTATTATTTTACTATTACCTCTCTTTCTCATCACTAACCCATAATTTCCATATTCACTTACTTGTACATCTCCATTGGGTATTGTCGTGTTCATCACTTTCAACTACTCTTAATTTTTCTACTTCGACTCACTCAGCTCAAGTCTCAATCCAACTTTTTCTCTTCTCATTGCTTTTCCTCGAACTCTTAATCATGATTCCAAAATCATCACAAGGAACAAAGACAAGATACTAGTTCCAGCACATCCGGGTGGTCCATTGCTCAAGGGAAGGGAATAAGATTGCGGATTGGGCTGCTAAAGCCCAATGCACAAAAAACATACCTTCATCTTGGGTGAAATACCCCCCTTCTAGCTTATCGGATTTACTATGTTCCGAAATTAGCTCTTTGTCCTACCAAACTTCTATGGTTTCAAATATATGAAAGTGATGCAGTTATGACCAAAAAAACATTTACATGAACAAATACCAGTGAGAATCAAATCTCATATTAGGTTGGAGGAACAGTCGAGATAGAGATCTTGGAATTCTTTGGTATGATCATTGATCCTAACATCTTGGGTCATTTAGTTGGTATCATCCTTGAAGATGGGCAACCTTATTTTTTACAATTTGCATTGCTAATAGTGTCCAATATACTTCTAAGTGATGCATAGGGTCTGATGATGGTGAGATACACATTAAAAGAAAACCGTTGACGAATCATAAAAAACCATTGAAGCTTTGAATTTCATAGCTGATAAATTAGGTCAGTTATCGTAAAAGCAACTGGCAACTTTCTAAGACAAGATAGCGCTTGGAATTTTGGAAAATCTACCCTTGTCAGGATGGCGAGGGCGGAAGCAATCCCAATACTGGTAAAGAACCTACAATTGACTCTCAAACGGCTAGTTGATTATCCTTGAAGGTCTTCAATGGATCAATTGAAGACCAAAGTATATAAGGAGGAGCAGTGGTGCCGCAGAAAAAGTTGGTCGCAAAAATAGAATAAGTTGAATATTGTTGTTGTCCTCTGAGCCAGAAATTATCACTAATCTTGATCTGTAAACATCTCTCTATTTTGTTTAGCAATATAATAACTTATGGTCAAGTGTACAATAATAATTGCAGCATTCTTGTATCTCGATAGTATGATCTATCGAGTAAAGGAAACTGTACGAATCAATTGTAACTTGCACTGCTAATTATCGGTTGATAACAACCGTTAATAAGGCTGCTATTCTGAGAATGGACATAGACATGGTCATAAGCCAAACCACTATAAATCATTGTGTGATATGTCTATTTTACTCTGATTTACTAACTAGCATCACACACATCAATCTGTCTATGACATCATATTAAGGGGAAAATTGCCAAAAAAGTCCTAAACATTTACCACTTATGCCGATTCAAGCATCAGTATTTTTTTAAGCCGATTCAGTCCTAAATTTTTTCCACCTTTGCCATTTAAGTCCTTTCGGTGGATTTTGACTGGAAAATGCCTATGTGGCGACGATCAAAGCTTGCCGATGACAACGTGGTGATGACGGGACAACACATGGCGACAAATTTTTTTCTTCTCTTTTATTTTGCTCCAGCCATTCCAAAGAGCGAAGGCGGTTGGGGAGGCCGCCATCGCCCATCGCTGATGAGAGCTGGGTGAGGTCGTTCTTGCCCAGATCTGAGTAAGGCAGCCCTGCCCAACCCAAATTTGGGTAGGGGCGGGGCCGACCTCGCCCAGCCCCTGCCGCCCACTGGAGAGGTTGGCTACGCGGCTGGGCAAGGCCGCCCCTACCTAGATCTGGGTGGAGAGGACAGAATAGCCCAGATCTGGGTAGGGGCGGCCTCGCTCGGCCCCTACCGGCCACTGGAGAGGCTGGCCTCGCCCATATATATATATATATATATGGGCAGGGCAGCTCCGCCCCTGCCCAAATCTGGGCTACCCTGTCCACCCCTGCCCCAGCCCAGAGCAAGGGTGCCCTCGCCCGGACCTCGCCAGCCACTGGTGAGGCCGGCCCCACCTAGATCTGGGCAAGGCAACCCCACCCCTACCTAGCCCAGATCTGGGCTAGGCAGAGATCTGGGCAGGGCGAGGCCAAATTTGGGCTAGGGCAGCCTCGCTCGTCGCCAGCGGGGACTTCGCCGCCCTTTGGAGTGGTCAGTGCAAAGAAAAGAGAAGAAAAAAAAAAGAAAAACCTTATTTTGGACACGTCGTCGCTCTGTCGTCGCCACGTCGTTGCTAGAGAGCTCCAGCGTTGCCACAGAGCTCCAGCGTTGCCACGTAGGCATTTTCTGGCCAAAATACACCGGAAGAACTTAAATGATAAATGTGGAAAAGGTTTAGAACTGAATAGGCTTAAAAAGAAAGGTTGATGATTGAATTGACATAAGTAGTAAAGATTTATGACTTTTTTGGCAATTTTTCCTCATATTAAGTGATGATTGTTTGGTATTCTGCAGAAGTTTTAATCCGTCAACACTCAACCTATTCAATCCCCTCTTCTAGGTTGCTTTATTAGCCCCAACATGATTGACTATTATCACGTCAGAGTTAATTGGCCTGGATATAGATTAAAAGGGATCTACAAATTACTAACTAAGAAATGTAATGAAGATTAAATGTCTAGGGGGCACCACTCGATTATGATATTCACAATTGAAATCACTCTTGGAAAGGGGAATGAAGTTCAACAAATCATGGAGAAAGGATGAAATTAACTTGAGTGAAATTTTAAGTAAAAGTAAGTAAGAGGACAGCCGCCCGGAGATAAGGCAATGGTAATGTGAGCACGTGGAACCAAGATTCTTGGAGATGTTAAAGCACGGCTAAAACTGTGGAAGAATTGCAAAAATTATAAATACGAGTGTTTGTCTATTGAGGAACCAAGACACAACACGCGAAAAAAAGTGCTATGTTTCTATTTTTTTCACTTTAGTTCCCATATAATATAAATTAAAGAACAATTTTAAGGCACCATTCGTTTCACCGAAAATATAGCATTTCTAGAAAATATTTTTCGGAAAATCATTTTCTTGAAAAATGATAATATTTTATAGTATTCGTTATCAAAGGCTGTCGGCTCGCCGGCCTCAAGCGAGGTCGAGATACGGTAATAAAGGCCGCAATATTTGAAAGTAAATAAAGAAGGTGGAAAATATTTTCCGCTTTCAAAAAACAATATTTTCCACACTTTTAAAGGTATTTTTTTAATTAATAAAAAATATTTTCCTTAACTATTTTATTGGTCGCGGAAATCATTCTTCTCCTAGGCACGCAGTAGTCCTGTCCCCAAGGGGCGCCCACTCCTGCTGTTGCTTCTGCAGGACACCCTTCTTCTCCAGATTATGTCCTTGGTTTCGGCACATTCATGCCACCCCATATCTCAGAAGTAATCTGCCGAGAATACCCATCTGATCGTTCGAGGGAACTGGTGGAGCAAATAGACGAGGAGATCGATATCCTCAAGGAGCAGGTTGCCAACCTTCGGCGCTGACAGAGGACCTCTTTGCGCTTACTTTCCGCGGTGCTTGCATTCTGCACCCTCCTGAATTCGCGGCTATGTTCCCGTTGCAACCTGTGGGTCTCAATTCGAGAGGGGGGAAGCTAGCTTATAGGGACGGGACGACTGAGTGCCTTGGAGAAGAAGGGTGTCCGCAGATGGCCGGTCACCCGACCGCGGCCAGCGGCGGAGGCGGCAGTAGTTAGGCGTTCACGAACAAGAAAAAAAACGGAAAAAAATAAAAAAAATTATGAATTTATTTTTAAGTTTCAAACGAATATCGAAAAATATTATATTTTTTCAGAAAAAAATAACTTTTTTAAAAAGATTTTATTTTTTTTTGGTGAAACAACAGAGCTTAAACGAAAGTTGATCGTGGACTCGAACGGGACAAAACACGAGGATATGTAGCAAATCTTGTATGCGATCGGCGCATGTGATTGAGAGCACGACGCAGCACAGATCGAGACTGTTGCTTTGTCCTTAATGGGCAGAAAAGCCCAGGCCTTCAGGTCCGGGGCTTATATCTCGCTGTCAATCATTACGAGGGAGACAGGGGGATAGATGGGTAATGAATGCGATACACCAAACATGCGCTGACTGGAGGGAGCAACGCGAGCTGGGAAGCAGCTCTTCTTAATGCTTGGTTGGCGACAATTCTAGACTCCGCGCGCGCGCGCGTGTGAGAGAGAGAGATAGAGAGAGAGAGAGAGGGTTTTGTACAATTTCTGAATACTTCCATAGGCACCGTACTCTGAGGGAGGAGACACCATCGACAGACGTTCTCTGGGGGAGCCAAGTGGCGAGAGCGTTCCTCAACGGTGAACAGTGAAATGAGTAGTGGAGTCTGAGCTGATGGGAGAGGCGTCACTTCGGAATTGGGAGCTTCCCTCGCGAGGGTGATGCGAGCTGAAAAGGCCAAGCGAAACCATTGCGGATGGGTGCATCTCCCCTCGCGGAAGACGAGTTTCACGCGCAGCTTGTCAAATCTTGCAGAGAACAGGGCCCAAGGTGAGGAGACAGCGACCCCCCTGGGAGGCTGGGAGCGAGTTCTGCAGAATGCCATTCATAGAAATTTTGTTGACAAATTTTTCTTAAAAAGTCTAAGAATGTTCTTTTTTATTGTCAACATTATTACGAGTCATAGTGATGGGAAAAAAAAAACGACATCGATCAGTTCAAGGCATTTTAAAAAGTCCTAAATCTAATATATTTTCCATCAATTCAATCATAACTTTTTCTATTTTATTAATAAAATATTAAATATTTTTACACTTTACGAATTGAGTTCATCTAATTAATTTTGATAAAAAGAAATGATTAATGTAGGCACCAGTTGTCTTCCTTGTCTCTGTCTACACTGATATTGACAATTTTTGACTAGTATTTCAAAAACAATTCGAATTTTATTTTATTTTTTTGAATTCTTTTTATTTTTATTTTCTTTGCTCAGTAGTAACCCTTGCTAGGATATGACAAGAGCCTTCTCATCGTCGGAGAGGTTGCAAAGCCCTTACCTAGAGGCCATGATGGCTGTAGCTTGTAGCAAGGATCGCTAGTGACCCTTGTCGGCCAGGAAAAAAAAGGGCAAAGTAAAATACGGATTAAAAATTTAATAATAATAATTTGGAAAAAAAAATCAAAATATTATTAGAAATTATCTTTGTTAGTACCAAACTTGTTATGTATGCTAATATTCACGTCGGTAATTTCCAATTAGAATTGACTGAATAGATCCAATTAGTAATGAAAAAAATATACAACTCAATTGACAAAAAGTGCGGTGAGCTTAAAACTTTATGGATAATTTTCTGACATGTTTGGCAAAATCAAGGCCATCGGAAGAACCATGCTATTCTCACTTTTTCGAGTACCCGACAAGCATGGTCGACCTCCGGCCTCAAGTGGAAAGTCGATGAACTAAAAAACTTCGTTTGCGACCTCCAAAGCTGAACCGTGCCTCCTCTTCTTGCTTCTCAGGTGAACGATCCATCAATTTCATTAGGCAGGCTATTAATGAGTAAAACAGTGCATGCCGGGAAGAACTTACACTATGTGAAGGACATCAAGCACAAACTATATATTAAAGGGACAAAGAGGAGAGGCAGAAGAACCGTGGAACGGGCACATCACAACCGTCCGAACCACAAGACAGAGCGACAGATTTCCCGGAATGAGCAGAGTTGGAAACTCTATGGATGAAGCAAATTCGTCGAAGGCAGCTCGACTGCAAAAGATCGACAATCTCACAGTGATATCAACTGTACGCAAGGGCATTGCCGACCCGAAGGAAGATTTAACAACATATGCACCTGGATCAAGAGTATTCAGAAATGAGAGGGCCGATTCCCGCAACAAGATGGGCCAAGGAAAACAACATAAATGATTCATCTCTTCTCCAAAGTCACATGCAGCCGAGATGAACTGCAACACGATTTGTTCACGCTCCTAGAGAGGAGTTATTATTGATTCTCAAACAAACATGTATCACTGGAAAGAACCTCCAGTTGCTCCCAAATTCCCATGACCCCAGAGACACGAGATAAAACAAGATTGGACATATTGACAAAACTATACAAGCCGACAAACCAATATCACCAAACCCAAGGGAATCGTATGAGCTTTTCCTTGTTTACACTGTCTGAATCTTTTGCGACATGCATTTCTTATTTTGCTCTCACCATCTCCCATCACCGAAACAACTGAAAGCCAGTATCAGCCTCGCCGAGGGAAAGCCAACAAGTCAGGTGCTAACCCACCTTTTACAGCACCGGCCTCTTTATCTTTACATCTCAATACTTCCAAACCGAGTTCACCCCCCCTCTCTTCTGGGGATGAAAGTTACTTCAAATTTCGTGGTTCCACAGAATAATGGATTTAGGCATCAGCAGGTGGTGTCAATAGTCAATACCAACAGCGTCAGGATGCTGGACTTGGTCAGTAGAATTTGGTAAATATCTTGGAACAGCGTCATGGTGCACGTTTGCCCCACCAGTCATATCATTTTGGTTAGCAGGGACTTCCTCAGCGGTCATCTTTTCAAAAGAAGTAGCAAGTTCATCGTAACTCAATGATCTGGAGGCTGGCGAGCCATGATATATCCATTTAGCCCATTCATTCCGCCTCCTCACTTTATCATTCTGCAGTAAAATTTAACGGCAAACATTGTTGGTTTAGCAATTTTGCCCCTGTGAAAACAGACAGTATTTGCACAAACAGCATGTGAATCCCTACGAAATAATTCTTCAACAAGAACCTTCAAGAAGATGATAATAAACAGCGCCAGATAATAATTCTGCCCTGATCAAATATGTTGCCACATAAGACTTACAACAAATAATGATAGTAATACCTGGACTTCCACAATCGCTGAATCTCTCAAGGATTCTAATATAAAGGGTATGTTGGTAGTGAGGCTCCTAACCTGCAAAAACAGCCACAGCTCAATCTTGATCTAATGCAATAAGTAGAAAAGGAAACCAAGAGATTCAGGGGGGTGGGAGCCATAGGAAAGAAAGCAATGAGAAAAGGCCATTAGTAATACATTGATGACCCGATTAGGAAAGACCAAGGCGCAAATGATTCCATGCTGTATGGATATGCGTGCGCACGTGAGAGAGAGAGAGAGAGAGAGAGAGAGAGAGAGAGACAGACAGACAGACAGACAGACAGACAGACAGAGAGAAAGAGAGAAAGAGAGAGAAGGTTCACTGGCTTCACAAATCATCAACTGCCTAAAGAAAGCATCTCCCCCTTGATGTATTCAAGACCCAATAAAATCTGGTCATATCATCTAGTAAACCAATTTAGTATATCAGTCACTGTAGAAAGTAATATAATATCAGAGATTGATTTTTACTAGGAGTTTACGCATTTCCTTTCTCTATTCTAAGATATTTTGATTCATCTTTAGAGGTCTCCTTTCATAAGACAACAACTAGAAGTAAAATTTCTAGAAGAGCCTACAATTATTATTCTACATTGAGTTAATAAAATACCAAACACAGTCTTTGCTTAGGATTTGAGCTTTAAAACATTTCTCTTAAGTATGATGCTTACAATATTGTATTTTGTGATGCAAGAAGCTTTAGGGGCGATGTCAGGAGGACCTTACTTGATTTGAATCACTGTTTGTCATAAATTCTCTTCAAAGTACTCAACTTATTTAGGCACACTATAAGGGAATTGGTGATGCTGCAACATCCGCTTCATTAGATACTTCCTATACAATGGAATTGTTTGAACCCCACGCACAAACGACTCCATCACTATTTAACCCCAAGCAGCATATAAAAAGAGAGGCACACAAGCAAATATTTCCCAGAACACTGAACAGCTTCTCTCTTTCAGTGCAACATGTTCTGCAAGCATATTATTGCTTCCTTTACACCTCAAAAGATGAGTCCTACTGAACCAACTTTACAACATAAATCCATCTGTGGGCACACTTACACCATCTACATCTTAGAGTAATAATATTATCCAAGTCATCCTTGCTCCACATATGACGATTGCTCAAGATTTAAATATAAATAAATCTATGCATGAAACTTCTAGAGTTGATTCCTTTCATCAACCATACAATGCCAAAATCTCGAGCCATCATAATATTCATAGCACATCATATTTCATACATGACATCCATATTAACTCAATGAAGGTAAAAAAATTAATCAGCTCATATTTCTGTGCTGAAATTACAGCAAGTGGTGAGTACTACTCATGTTGCTCCATTCAAAGGGGTTAGTCATGCTATGACCATAGTACGACATCAATTTTCAATAGCAGGTCATCAGCTACTTTCCATAAAAACTGTTTCAGATAAGATAGCATCAATAGGAAAACTTGAAATATGTATACATTGGTCAAATTATATTAGAGAGACTTACTCGAGGAAAAGATGCTATTAAAGAGATGGGAACCCATCCTTCAGTATCCATTTTTGCTTTCAAAAAATCATCCTTAACCAAGTTATCATCACTGAAACATATAAATGGTCAAGAAAGTAAGATGACCAGGCAATTAGTAATCACTTGATTAAGGAACTCAGAAGTCAGTGAAAAACCTGAAATAATACTCTATCTGATGGACAATGTGACTGGGAAGAAAAGGCTCTGAAACAGGCACAAACATTGGGGCGGAAGGTGGAGGAGGAAAAAATGGCCCACCACTATATGGTTCCATAGGCAAACCGGGTGCATAGAATTGAGGAGTCATATCTGAAAGGAAAAGCCACATTAGTGAAGAAAACAAGTGATAAGACCATGAATTCAACATAAGACTCTGCTTACCTGCAAAATTCATAGGTACAAGAGGTCTCACAGGCAGTGGACCAACAAACGAAGGAGAAGTAGGTGGTGGAGGTGAAGACCGCACAAAGCCTCTAGGATTTGCTCTATGTGGCTGCACATTAACATCTCTAGCACCTGAGAAATTTCCACGGTCCTTATCACGCCTGGTAACATTATTATTACTGTTACGAGGTGAACCGTCTCCGCGATGATGAGGCCCAGAGTTCCCCCTCCGAGAAGAATTACGATGATCAGTCATAACATGTGGCGGAGACATGAAATTTCTCATTGGTCTTCCGTCCCAGTTATTGCCCTTGTTCATGGGATCTCTAACAGTCGTATTGGCAATTGGTGGTATGAAAGTTGCATAAGGGTTTGGAGCCATTTGGAATACTGGAATTGGCGGTAATGGCGGAGGCGGAGGCGGCGGTACTGGACGGTGAGCAAATCCACCCTGCGCAAATGCATTTGGAAAGTTGCTGTTTGCACCACCACCGCGCCTGTTCAATTTTTGACGAGCCGTAGGTGAATTATTTGACGTCGAGTTAGCATTCAAACTGTTGGAGGCAGCTTGCTTTTGCGGTGACTGCAGCGCCGGAGGCCCCTTTTCCATACAAGAACATGCAATGAGTTATGTTCACGAATAGTATACAATTGGGAGGCAACAAATGACAGAAGTCCAGTTCCGAGGAATCAATTGAGGTTTCATCTGGTACTCATTACAGAGACATAGAATATCCAATCTTATCCGTTTTCCATGATTGACAAGCTCAGCATGACATCGCCGAGACTGAGAATTTGACATCCAAATCACAACAACGAAATGCTATTCATCCTTCCCATCCCACAAAATTTCCAGCGAAGCAGATGACAAACAAGATAAAACAATTGCTACACAAAGATGAATGGACGAACAAACTAACCGAGGAAATTTCCAAGCGAACCTGCGAATTGGAGACCGACTCCACAGACGCAGCTTTGGAAGACGAAGAGTCAATACTCAACGATTTAGGAGAAGCCCTCGCCGACTCGGACAAAGCGGGCCAAGACACTGCATCTCCCATCACAGGACCCACGTCGACAGCCTCATTCGATGGCTTGTTCCATGCTGGCTTCTTCGGCTGGACCGAGACGACATTGCCCCTGCTCCCATCGGAGCTGTCCTCCGAGCCACTCCCGGGCTGAAGAGCCGACTTCTGCGGGGAGCACGGTGCCTGCTCGGCGGCCGCCGCCGCCGCCGACACCGAGGGAGGCGGCGAAGGAGACGGCGGCGGCTCCTCCGGCTCGAGGCGGACGACGACCTGCGACCGAGGCGAGGGAAGGTTCTTGCGGCGCGATCGGGGGCTGCCAGCAGCGGAGTCGGAGCCGCGGGGAAAGTGGTGGCTGGAGGGAGAATCGGCCGATGCGGCCATCTTCGGTGGGGGCTACGGTCAGCAACGGTGGTCGGTAGAGGAGGGAGGCAAACGATCGGAGCCGCGAGATGGCGATGATGACGATCAGAGCGAAATGGAGATCATCGTGGGAGAGCAATCAGCTCAAGCTCGTGCGCGAGCTCGAGCTCTGCGGATTGAGAGAGAGGGAGAGAGAGAGAATTAGGGTTTGGCGGCGGCTCGCGCGTTTGGGGAAGGAGGAAATGGAGAGTTGGATCTGGGCGGCGCGGACGCAAACCCCCACCTCTCCCGTGGCAGCTCAAAGCCTGTGCCCCTCGGCGCTCTCTCCTCTCTCGCTGCTGCGCGTCAGTGTTTTTAGGGTTTTTTTTTTTTTTTTCCTTTTCCTTTTCCATTTTCGTAATTAACAGTATTTATTAAGAGGGAAAAAGTAATTTTCTTTTTTCTCAAACCATACTCATTATAATATATATGTCCTAAAAACTTCTTTCTATAAAAGCAAAACCCCATATTACATTTACCTTCCATTGACATCCCATTAAGGACAAAAGTACGTCAACTCATTGCACATTTTTTTCCCTTCCTCCCATGATGAAGAAGAAAAGAAAAATGAAAAGAAAATGTTAACGAAAGATAAATGCGTGGCACTAACCTAAATCTGAGATACTTTATGCCGTAAAAAATAATTTTGAGATAAATGGGTTACATAAACATAAATTTGGAATTTTTTTTGTGTTACAGATAAAAACTTAGATAAATTTATCGCCAGCTACAAATTCGATATAAATACATCATTATTCAAACTCTCGGGGGATCCCTGCCTCGTCATGCTTGGACGGGCTTGTCGAATGTAGTATAGGACATGAAAAGCTCCTTCTGACCTCGTACATCTCGACATTATATCTTGCTTCGTGTCTCCTCAAATTGCCCGTCCCCACTCGACAACTCACTCAATAGTAAAAGTGTCCACATGCTTTGCAAACAGCCTCCTTGACACCGGAAGCATCGATCTCGAGCCGGAATGTCTTTTTCAGTAATCGGATATTCTCCTCTGCTTGGCCGTCGCCGGAGTTGGTTCAGGGTTTTCTCCGGGGGTACGGATTTCGTGCGGGGAAGGGGGAACTAGCTCGCAGCATTCGCCTTGGTAAATTCGACAACTTGCACTAGCAAAAGGCCATACAATCACATTTTTAGGGTCCATTCATTTGGCGGAAAATAAAATACTTCTGAAAAATATTTTCCAGGAAGTTATTTTTCCTGAAAAATGACACATTTTCCGGTGTTCGTTTGAAACTTAAAAATTTTTCGAAAATTTTTTTCCGAAATATTTTTTTTGAAAAATTACCTGGCGACTGGTGATGGGCGGCAGGCAAGCGGTGGGCGGGCGGCGACAAGCGGGTGGGCGGCGGTGAGCGGCAGCCGATGGGGGGCGGGCGGCGGCCAGGGGTGGGGGGCCCGCAGCAGGCGGCGGCGGTGACCGACGAGGGCAAGCGACGGCGGGCGGGCGGCTAAACTAGTCCTCAATGGACCTGAGCCAAAGGTAATGGTCATTCATGCCCATTTTCTATGGAACCTATCCTGGCCATCGGGGTCCTAATCTACCCTCTATGGACCATGATCCATGCGTTGGAGAACTAGGCACATGCATTAGAGTCTTGGGCCCCCTTCTCTTTATACCTGGGCCAATTCTCGGTAAACTTGGCCTTGCTATCAAGGACTCAGGAACTGTCATTGGGGTCTTGGTGCCCAAGTGCAAAGCCTCTGATTCAAGCATAAATATCCGGTCATATTTTGTAAATTGATTTTATTGATTTGTGAAAGAGAAAATCATTCTCCTAAAATAGATTCTTCGTTAATTCAAAAAGGATATTTCATTAACTTTTTTCCTTAAGTTTTCCAAACACTAGAAAATAAGGATTATTTTTTTGCTAAAGAATATTTTTCACGAAGCAAACGGAGTATATCACACACAAATCGGCCTAATATATATGAAGCGCATGCGCAAGCGCAACAAACCCTTTGCACTGGATCGTATGATCTTCCCATATGCTTGTCAATTTCATTTCCTCAGAGCACGGAGTGCAAATCATTGGATCAAAAGAGATGCTCTTGCGTTCGTTCACAGACGTTAGGTCTGCCAAAGGACGCTCAATATCGGAAAAATCTCTGTCGCTATCTCTCGCGTCAATTTCCTTTGGCTTTGATTTCTACCTAATCCAACGTTTATCATGCGTTTTGAGGTGCATCCCAAACCAGGTGTCCTTGAAGACTATATTAACTCTAACCGTTCAACGTGTTTTCACGACGGGCTAAAGTCATAACATGTAAGCTCTTCGCCGGTCTAGCAATCGCTTTCGTCTTGATGCTGTCAAAGCATCATCGTCCCTCGGATCGACCCAATCTCGGTGCGATTTTCTACCCTTTAAAAAGGAAGAACACAAAGTGAGATGCACGAACATAAATAGCCCACCATCTGGACGAGAATCTGCAAAGCAACTCCCCTCGGTGCTTTTCAACTCGGTCCCCGACTTTCGAAATGGATTCAAAGCCTTTTCAGCTCGCCATGATTTGTCTACTTTCCCAGACGTCGGCCCTGCTGTCACCTGTGCAGCTTCCTTGGAGTGGTCTTCTGCTTTCTCCGTGAACTGAGACTTCCTCCAAGTTCTTCCACTTTCTCTATCAATGTTTTGCCTCTGACACTTCCGCAATGTAAGATCGAACCGCACATTGTCGGATTATCAGCGATTGAACGATGCAGATTGATGAGAAAAAGGATAACTGATCAAGAAAAATGTCAACCCTAGATGACAATAATATGTCCAATGGCCAGGCGCGCGCACTTAGTTAGAAGCCTGCAGCGGGTCGAGCGGGAGCCAAGAGCCCGTGGTTTGTTTGAGCTTCGTTTTTCGGCTCGAATAGCGTACGTGAATCGATCCTGGACTACTTTGGGATATGATCCCGATGGGCGGCCAAGCGGCGGTGGTAGGCAATGCTTCAATCCGTGGCAGCAGACATGGTTCGAGGGTCGGATCCTACTTGAAATGTTGACGCGCCTAATGATGGCAGCTAGAATGAGAGTTCGATTGTTGAATTAGTGAGAGGTTGAAAGGTTTTATATTTAATACCGCATGGAATCCTAAGTAGGGGTGTCAACGTCTTCACCTAACGACTTAAGCTTTTAGGACAGTTGGCGATGATCCTACAAAAACTTCACATGGTATCAGAGCGAGAGGTCTCGAGTTCAAATCTTACCAGACCCCTAGTCTTCCCAAAGTCTTTCCACGCTTAGTACTAGGCAAAAAAAGACCAGACTAAGCATGAGGGGGAGTGTGAAAATACATAAATATTAAACCGCGTCTTCACCTAACGACTTAAGCTTTTAGGACAGTTTGCGATGATCCTACAAAAACTTCACATCAAATGGGTGTATCAGGTAAAAATTGGTCCGACCCATATTAACCCGTTTTGACCTATTTTCATATAATATAATTTTAGCGACTTATACCCGACCCAACCCATATTGTTAAAATACTTTCATATTTAACAAAGTCTAGGAAAATTTTCTTCATGATTTTTTTTTAAAAATGTATTGTTAAAATAAGTTTATGTAATACGATTTATTTGAAAATTTTTATACTTTTTATTGAAATTTTAATAAATGTTATTTTTTAAAAAATACTTTCATTTTTTGCTTTTTTCTCTTCCAATTGCCAGAGTCTAGTGAGCTCATCCCTCACCTCTTGGCCGACGACCAACTTAGAAAGAGGGAAAAAGGAGAAAAAAACAAAGGAAAGGAAAGTAAAAATAATCAAATTTTTATTTTTTAAAATAAATTAAATAATTAGAATATCGGAATTTTCATAGTCTAAAAATGACTTGTTAATAAAATTTAAAATGATTTGTCAATAACACTTAAAATTAATTAGATAACCTATTTATGACCAATTTAAAACATATTTAAGACCCATTGAACCTTTTAAACTGACTCATTTATGACACATATTATCCAATATGAGTTAAAATATGGGTTTTTGACCCATTTTACTACTTCTAATACTAAGTAATACAAGTCGGGCACGTTTATCCCAAATTATATTTTTACTCTCCATGGGCGCCTCGCTGAAGAAACCAACTTGGGCAACGCAGTTGTCAAGGCTCCCCGAAACGACGTTGTTTGATCTCATGAAGCAGAATTAAAGATAGAAAAATGGCGTCCTGATCAACTACGGGATAGCGAAAGCAATCTGCAGTTTTATGGGAAAAATTAGTTCATCCATTTTGAATTTATTATATGGATGCCAAATTTAGCTTTAAACATTTTAAATTATCGATTTAGTTCTAAATCTTTATGTGAAGTTTTAATATAGTCATTCCAATAAATTTTTGTTGAAAATTCCCGATGCGATGGTCCAATTATTGCCGGCCATCCTACATGGCATACCACAATATTAGCAATTTTCAGCGAAAATTAGCCATATGAAATTACACATAATCTAAGACTAAATTGGGGATCCGAAAATTGATAAAAAAATCAAAAGTTAAGAACTGAATTAACATTTATACGATTAATTTAGGACTGATTAGACAGTTTCCCTCAATTCTATAAACCGAATTGGGGGACAATAAATTTAGGACCGTTCGAGTTTTCAATGTTCCCTCAACTTAGGACATAGAATCACGTCAAACTGGGCTCCCGCTAACGCAAACTCTAATTCTTCAAAATGCAATTTCGTTCGCAATTGTCATCTTGACGAAAACGCTGGCACATTTTAGCTTCAATGAAAAGCTCAAAATCCTTGACATGGCTCTACTCTTAGCCGGTTCCGAGCCTAAACGGCGTCGTTTCGGCTATTAAAGAAAAAGGCCTCATTAAGAGTGAAAGACGTTTTTTTTCTTGAAAGGCTTCGCATGACAACAATCCAAGTCGGATCCGTCCGGCGTGCATCCGCCGCATATATTGGTTGATCAAACAGAGCGCTGGCACAGGAACAATTTGGGACAGCGTCGTCATTTAGGAGTTCCCGTTGTTCCCATAAACAGTCGGGACTCCATGCATTCAAGTACTACCTGTATAAAAACTTCATGTGGTGTTAGCCCTTGCAGTGAAGGGTCAATTTCTGACCAGAAGAAGTAAAGGGTCAATTGATTTTTCAAAAGCGCATGGGGTTGCAAGTTGGTACGGGTATGGAAAGGCTGGGGTTCCGTTTGGAAAACAGCACAGGTCGTGATCGCGAGGCCGAGGGGGAGCCGACGACAGAGACATCGTTCCAAGGGGCGGGAGTCAACCCGAAGAGTTCGAGGAAGACGCCGAGCAGCTTTCCCGGCACGCGCCGTCGTGTAAACGCAGGCCGAGCTTTCCCCAACGACTTGCTGAGGGCCCGAGTCCACGAGTCAGTCCGTTCGCGTTTCCACTAGGAAGCAGCGCCCGTTTCTTCACGGAAGCTGCCCCTTCACCCTCTTGTGTCGTCCCTCGACCACCAACCCTCCTTTGGAATATCCTGTGCAGCTTTGTCGGGAGCCCCCAGGAAAGAAGGATCTGTCCCCATGCGATGCGGGTCGATTTGGTACAGAAGGTTTATGGGGAACTTTGGTTAAGTTTCAGTTTTATCAAATGAAATGGTCCGACGTCCCTGGCTAGCAAATATAGAGAACATGAGAATGAAAATGACTGAGCCAAGCGCTCGATCTTACCGTGACGAGATAGTGTAATGTTTAATCCTCCGAGAGTTCTTTCGCTCGCTTGCGTCGCTCCACTTGAAACACACTTCGGAGTAGTTGATGATGTGATTGCGAAGTCTCGAGTCTTCTCTAAAATAAAGGGCAAGGTCAACCCCCCCGGCTGGATTCCCGGAACCTGCCCTGCTGGCCATAAAAGCCCGCCCATGCAAAGGCGAGAAGGGCACCAGCGCGAGTACATCACTCGAATCGCAGGGTTTAGCTACGAAAGCAAGATCCGAGGCATCTTCAACGCCTCTGTCATTAAGGTTCGACGTGCTTCTCTCTGATCATCCGATGGCTCAAGAGACTCAGAACCACACGCTCGCAGTCTCCGGCTGGGCTGCTCACGACTCCTCCGGCGAGATCAAGCCCTACACCTTCAAACGCAGGTGAGTCGAGGAATGTCCGAACGGCGCTTAATGAAGCATTTGAGTCTGCATGTATAGACAGCACTGAAGCGAGTAAAATTAATGGCTTTGCTTTTGTGGTGATGACGAAACAGAGAGAATGGCGTCAACGATGTGACGATCAAGGTCTTGTACTGCGGAATTTGCCACACTGATCTCCACTATGCCAAGAACGACTGGGGCATCACCATGTACCCTGTTGTCCCTGGGTACTCTCTCTCTCTCTCTCTCTCTCTCTCTCTCTCTCGCTCGCTCGCTCACTTGTATATAAATCGATATTCACTTTTGCCTTCGAAAACGGACGAGGTTGATAAGCAAAGTTAGGCCCGCTTCAAGCTCGGCAGGGTCTTCTGCTCATTTGAATTGGGAGTGTGATTGGATTTGTTTATCGCTGCCGGAACACGGCGAACTAACCGGATAATTTTCCATGCGATGTGCGTGACGAATGAAACAGGCATGAAATAACGGGGGTGGTGATTAAGGTGGGATGCAACGCGGGAGATTTCAAGATCGGGGACCGGGTCGGGGTGGGCTGCTTGGCGGCCTCCTGCCTCGAGTGCGAGTTCTGCACCAACTCGCAGGAGAACTACTGCGACCAGATCCAGTTCACCTACAACGGCATCTTCTGGGACGGCTCCATCACCTACGGCGGCTACTCCAACGTCATCGTCGCCGATTACCGGTAACCCCTCGCCTTCTCTACTTCCATATGCTTTGTTCGTTTCCTTTTTCATTTGGGTTGATTGAAAGACGGACAAAGGTTAACAAAGCAGAGCCCACCGAAGGTTGCGCTTGGCCACGATAAATTAACGACCCTGTTGCTGCAAAACTCAGCAAACATTCCATGAACCGAGGAGGTCTTTCTGGTTAACGATAGGGTGTTTAACAACTTTTAGGAGCAGGGTTACACGAACTGAAGGACGACGGGACAATGCGCACAGTATCTAATCGCTGGGTAAAGTTGAAAATTTTTTCTATCATGAAACCCACAAGTGGTCGGAATCTATGAATTTATTGTTGCCGAATATCTAAGGAAGAGATTCCAACGCACGCGATTCTTGTCGGTCGTCGCGCTTCGTACTGTGAATATCTTACGCAGTCGGTCGAACTCAGAGATATCTAATCTCTGCGGGTATCAAATTGCATAAAAATGAACAGCACGGGAGCCAACCTTGGACCATGTTCCGTTTGATTTTGAGCTGCGACTTTTGTTCTATTTGTCGCATGATTGGATAGACCTATAGACGTTGTTCGTCTGTTTTGAAGAAACTCACTTGCCGAGCTAAAGAAGAAAAACAACAGACCTATGTCGGGGACTGTGAAAATGTTTGAAAAATAGAAGTCGGTCCATTCTAGTGACCCGTGTCAAGTCACGATAAGACCTTTTAGGCTCCGATTTTATGGAATGGATGGGATTGGGCAACAACTTAATGGATCGTAGGTGTAAAATTAGTCTGCTTGATCACATTACTAATCCGAAATCCTTTGTCCGGGTCACTTGCTGTTGCAGATACGTGGTGCGTATACCGGAAAACTTGCCGATGGACTCGGTGGCGCCGCTGCTGTGCGCGGGAATCACGGTGTTCAGCCCGCTGAAGGACAACGGCATGGTGGGCTCGTCGGGGAAGAAGATGGGGGTGGTGGGGCTCGGCGGGCTCGGCCACGTGGCGGTCAAGTTCGGGAAAGCGTTCGGCCACCACGTCACGGTCATCAGCACGTCCCCGTCCAAAGAGAGGGAGGCGAAGGGGCGCCTGGGCGCGGATGAATTCATTGTCAGCACGGATTCGCAGCAAATGCAGGTTTGGTCTAAATTTTGATCGGTCTCAGCACATCAAAGAATGGGCCAAACGTTTACGAATGTACGTAATATTAAAGACAGGCGATACGTTCGAAAACAAATCATGCGCCCTTAGGGCAAGTGATCTGCTTTCTTCTAGGGCGGTCCGATTACCATCAGACGGTCCTAGTTTTATTTAAAACAACAAAAGGGCATATGTCCCTTCATGCGTGGGGAGCCGTCTGATAAAAAATCGAACGGTTCTCAATGTATAAATAACCCGACACCTGCCCTAAAGGCATTGAATCCGATTCCGATATGTTCGTCCAGTAATTGATCTTGTTTGGGCTGTTCGATAGGCCGGGAAGAGGAGCCTGGATTTCATTTTGGACACGGTATCGGCCAAGCACTCTCTTGGGCCCATCCTAGAATTGCTCAGGGTGGACGGCACTTTGGTCACGGTGGGTGCACCTGATCAGCCTTTGGAATTGCCTTCCTTCCCTTTGATTTTCGGTAAAAATTTCCCTCTTAATCTTTTTAGCCCCAACTCCTCAATTGCATTCGCAAATTTCGCTATCGAAAGTAATTTCAGCTCACCAAAATGATAATTTGTATTCGATTTAGGCAAGAGGAGCGTCAAAGGTAGCATGACCGGAGGGATAAGAGAGACGCAGGAGATGATGGACCTGTGCGGCAAGCATAACATCACTTGCGACGTCGAGGTCATCACGCCGGACACAATCAATGAGGCCATGGACCGTCTCGCCAAGAACGACGTGAGGTACCGGTTCGTGATCGACATCGCCGGGAGGATATCAAACCTTTGAAGATGGTGTATGCGGGCCTTTAGGTCTTATTTTCCGTACTGTTGTTGTAAATGTTTTTTTCCCGATGAATAATTCTTAGAAGTCATAAGAGTCCCCCAACATTTGCTAGATACAAGTCACTACCGCAACAATCAGAGAAACTCAGATGTTTCCCGAACTTTGTCTTAGTCATTTGATAATTGCTCATGTGTATCGTCTACCTCAAAACTTGTCATTTATCCTCGGCTATTTAGGTTATTACAACAAGCCCTTGTGCAAAATTTGATGAAACATTGGTACTTGAAGAAATAAAAGCACATGACCACATACATGACGTCACTTCTTGAAAAATAATTATGTACCTGCGTCAGATTAATCAAGATAGCCGGGTAAGCTGGTGGGTTATCGTGCTCGGCGGGATCTGTCAATAGAAATCAAATCTTAATGAATACCGTAATCACCCGCAACTTATCGAAATCATTAGAAAGATCTAATTAAATTCGAACGATTGGGGGGGGGGAGGGAACAATTTGAGGTTGCTCCCAAGATTAATGGGAATCAAATATCACCGTGCATTTAAACGGTGGGCCCGAGCCACAAACTACACTTGGGCTTTACGCATATGGATCATGTCCACGGTGTGGGCCTTGATCTATGCTTCGAAACGGTCCAAAAATGAAAACGAGAAGGGCCCAAAGAGTCGGGGAAGCCCAACTCGTGGAAAACCGAACGGAGGGTCCTGCTGTCCAGTGTCCACGCGAGAGCACTAGCTTGGGGAAGTCGCGTGAATTGGATAAGGACGTGAGCTCGGATATAGGAAATTATTCAGCGGATTTCAGAGGAAGAAGGGCGGGGTCCACACGCTTGTCCTTGTCGGCCACTCGTCATTCATCATCGACGACAGATAAGCGTCCTCGGAGAGAGAGCCTTGCAAGCATCTGCTTTCCAAGGCTTCCTACGGCGTCCACGTGGCAACGCTATGATCCCCCGGAACCCAAACGACAGTTAAATCGACATGGGGCTCTTTTGTCTTACAAAACAATTTGATATATATATATATTAAGAATAATCGTACGAAAGAAATTGATCAACAAAAAAATATTTACGTGTAAATATTCCGCGAACGGTCAAAAGAAATACAAAATCGTCTTTTTAAGAAATATTCATATTTTATAAGTTATTTCCTTTTTACAGAATAAACAAAGCTATAGTTATATTTTTTAATGACTGAAGAATAAATCACGTGCCTCCTATATCAGCCGAGCTCCCATATTTCAAGAGAGACTAGACCCCAATGGCCATCCATTTAGTAATGATTGAAAAATTCTTAATCAACAAAACACCACAGTTCATCCAAGGCAACTCGTCCGGAGGCATCACTCCAAGGGTTCCGACTATTGTTCATCCGAAACATCTTTTAACTCTAAGGAGGAACTCTCCACATAGTCTAACGACTGATATTTGAGGTCAACACATTCCTCTCATCTTTAGGCAATGAGGAGTGGTCCGACCTGTCACGCAGGAGCTATCGAATCTCATTATCCGTGCATCTTCACTTCAAAGGCTTTGTTGTTACCATGCCAATCCATCCGGCTAGCATAACCTACCATTATTCGAAACATCTCAACTTTATGAACAATAATCACAACACAAGCATCTCATTCACATTTCAAGATTATTAGCGAGATCAAATATCCGGCCTTACTATACACATTTATTTCTTATTTCCAGGCCTTTGCAATATCGTGGCGTTTTTTGCATGCTAATATCACAAAATGCGATAAGCACAGAGCGTCATGGAACCGTGCGTAAATTCGGGCGACGGAGGAGCCAAGTTCGCATGACGTGGACATCGGAGCGGGGCCCGTTGGACGCCACGTGGCCGTCTCCAGCCACGGATTTAGGTCTCGCCGGACTCGTTCGTGGTAGAAGATGTTCCACGCGTCACGGGGAGGCGGAGGAGTGGAAGCAAAGAATGTCTTTATTGGATTGGCAAGGCTCAATCCTGGAAATGAGAAGCAAGCAATCTAAAAATCCTCGTGCACACATTTCGTCCGTGTCCTTTTGCGGCACAGCTAAAGATTCATGAAAAGGCGCGAATGCATTTATTGATGTTCCCATTAGAAAAGAAAATGTACAAAATTTTCTTTTTCCTAAGTAACGTTGGTGCTATAATAAATGTGACGTAAAGTTCTTCACGGAAAATTATCCTCAAAAAGTCAATAAACTTATTATAGGGAGGGTAATTCAGTCATTAGCCTTTTAATTAGCGTATGATGCGGCTAACTATGTAGAATTAATTCTGTCCTTAATTGGAAGAAACTTTTTGCAATCTTACATTTCATTATCACACCGTTTAGTAATACGCTTAGCTAAATATTAACGTATTATATTTGTAACCCAGCAACCAAAACATCTCCAATCATACCATATAACACATGGCCCACGTTATTTACGGTAAAACTTTTGGATTTGTCTTGCGTTGTGGAATTGCAAAAGAAGTGTTCTACTATATCAACTCTGTGAATGGAAAAAGAGAATATCATTTTATGCTAATTGATAAATCTTCAATTCTTCTTTTATCAAATCATTTTTTAGGAACCGACGAACTTACGTTTCATAATTTTACTCGAACTCTGTTACTGAAACAGTATAGACTTGTGTATAATTTCACTCAAGTCAGACTCAGTTTAAGCTATTCCTAGCTAATCATGCATTATATGTAACCAAGAGAGTTAGAAATAACCGAGAGGTTTAGATATTAAGCAAAGCGAAGCACAATGACATAGCTAGGTATTACTACATGGTCCGAGAATTTGTCTATGTCAGCAGGCGAATGAGGATTCATGTCATAGCCGAAAGAGGAATCAAAAGGAAAAAAAAGGAAGAAAGACGATGGATAAAATTAAGAAAGGAAAAAGAGACCAAGCGTCTGGCTCAAAATACATTATCTCGATGAGTATCCTAAACACAATCTGAATACTTGTGGCAAATTCGCGTGGCGGGTGCATTCGGTGCGCAATACTATTTTCAACATCAAAGTTGACAGACTTTTGTGCTGAACTTATCCACTTGAAATAAACTACCACAATTGATCAAATTAAAGCTGGAAAATGTTCCTTATTGGTAAGTCAATCCACAACAAATTTAGAACCGAACTGATAACAATGCTAGGTAACCGTGTCGTAGGAAACTTACTGGTCATGGAATATGTTCGTAGGGTGCACGGAAATTAATCATGCGCATCTTTGACTATTTCTACTTAACCATAACCTATATGATCGCCTAGACCGGGTCATTGAAGATGATCTAGGTATGATCCCCGATTAAGATTTACATCCTCTAAATGAGTTCCTCCGCGAAGTCGAGATAATCCATGCCCATCATAGAGACCAAATTTATCTCTCTTCCCTCCTTTCACAGTGTGACTATAACTTATTCAAGCGAACCTCTCCAGGGTAAAATATCTAGCCCTTTTCTTGTGGCCATCGAGTAAATATCTAGCTAGCTTCTAGGCGTTTGCACCACCCCAACTGCCTCATTCTTTCATGACATCAACACATGTTAGGAGCAAAACAAGAAAAGGGAACTTCACTAGAAATTGCGCTGGTTGTTCTCGCTTCTAGCTATTTCTCCAACGTTGTGGCTAAGCCCCCAGACATCTGGATAAACAAGAAATTGGATCTTCCAAAAGAAATGAGAAAAGTACGAAGGGAAAGAAGGAAAACGCCCAAGTAATGCGCCCAAAGCATTTCAGGTACAACAACACAACGTGTGAGGGACGATAACGTGCGAACACAGGCAAATAACCAAATTTGAGGCCGTGCTCAATACATTATAGACAGCTGTCGCTTCTCCTTTCAAGTCAGAGACCTCTCTCTCTATATATAGCCTTACTCTCGTCTTCCTGAGATCCCTTTCCAACCCTTTGCAGAAGAAAGACTATTTAAGTTCTTTGATCAAAGCTTTAGTCTCTGCGATCTAACATTGGTCGCATTGCTCAGCTCCGAAAATTGGTGTTTCCCAAGTTGAGATCTTCATTGCCGACCGCCGGTACGTCATTTCTCTCCTATCGGTCTCTCTATCTCCTTGTTCTTCTTGTATCTAATTGGTGATTGGAACGAGGAAACACAGCTCGGTGTTTGGACAAATCTTTTCAAGCAAATTAACATTTCCAACTCCA